>CM038047.1:70616022-71866022 GCA_021397845.1 Areca catechu
AGTTCCAGAGCACTTGCAGCTAATGGAGGGAAATCCAAAACCATCCGAGTCAGCAGCTGATAACTATATTATATATATATAAAAGTATTAATTTAATAATTAAATTATTTATATTTATTTTAAATTAATATTTTTATATATCTTTTATAAGAAAGAAGACTATCATTGCGAAGAGCTTGATTTATGAATTCAAATGAAATAACTTTGAAGCAAATCGGATCTAAAATGAATCCAGGATCAATTTTTGAAGATTTAATACAGGAATTACATAGTGAAGCAACCGGTCCACCATGGACCAGTTGAATACTCTACAGAAGGCTTAGTGGTCCATGGGCAGCCATGGCCATCGGTCCACGGCACAGAGTTGTGGATCGCGAGTAGTTTTTAGCCCGAAAATGTTGTCCCGCCGCTGCCAGAGTTGCCGTCCTCCTTCCTCACCACCGAGAAACCTCCTCCACGGCCCTCTTCTTCACGATCAAGCCATCTTCTCCCCACTCTTCTTTGATTAACCAAATCATGGCCACACTACTCATCTACCACTCAAGTCACCACCTTCGGCCACCGTCTATCTATCCTCTTCCCCGGTCGCTCTCCCATGTCCGGCCACCATCGGCCAAGCATCCTCTATTGGAGGATGTTCTCAGGTGTGTGGACAACCTTCTACGAGCAACCAACCTTAGAACATTATATTGGAAGTGGCAGCAACAGGGGATTGAAGCAATCAGCCTGGCAGGGATTCAGCCTTCTTGTGCAGAAATCTCTTAACTTGTTTAGAGTACCCCGAACGTTCTAGATATGATATGAAACCACCTCTCTTGAAACCTCAAACAAGTGAGGATTCAACCCTCCAAATCTCCTGGTCGAACTCCAAAAGGATAGAGAGAGGGATGACTCCAAAGATGCTAGGTGCTGAGTTTCCTACTCGGACTAAGAATCCCTAGGTGCTAAGAAATTTTCTCCTTCCTAGGGAATAGCAGCTTTGATGCTGATATTTCCCTGATAGAGAGTGACAAACCAAAGAGGAAGAGAGGGAGGAAGAAGATGGATATCAGGGAGAAAAGGTTATTTCATTATTGACGGCTCCAATCAACCCCATATACAAAGTATATATATACTAGATCATCATGACCTAACTCTAAAACTCCCATAAGCCAACTTAATGCATAATTAAGTTTTCCAAGCCCAAGTACATTCTTGACTCAGCCCAATCACATATACCTAGGATTCAAAACCAGCCCAATACAAGTTGGCCCCTTGAGGCCCAAGTCCTGTAAACCTCAAGACCTGAAAGGCTAACAACCTTTCATCCTAGGGCCCAAACTAGTCCTAGAAATTCCATGACAGCATCATAATCATTGGACCTTGGCTTTAGCCTTGGTCCCTTAAGCCTTGGAAGCACTGCATGAGACCCAACATCCTCCATGGCCAACTCTCCATCTCTCCTAGCCACCGATGGCTCTTCCCTGTCACTGTCACCACTCGCGATCATCACCATCCAAGCTTCGGCAGCATGTCTCGGTGGCGTGCATGCAAATCCGGTGAGGCTCTGGTGTGGTTCTCATCGGTGGCGGCTATGGTCCAAGAGGAGATGGTGGCGATGCTGGATGACGGATCTCAGGCCAACTTGCACGGATCTGAAAGCAATCAAAGGCCTTATGATTAATTTTTCTAAGATGTGGTTGATTTTTGAATCTCCGATCAAGATCCGATGGCAATCAACCAGCTGGTCAAACATTGAGTGGGAGCAAGACTCTATAGTCTAATTTAACTAGAATTTGGGTTTACCATCTAACCGTTGAGTCTTGTAAAAATAAATCATAGCCATTATTTTGGTCCTCATATTTAGTCTGTCATCGAAAACCCATGAAAACCTCTCCCCTGTTAAACCTTATAAAAAGGTTGCTATGCCTTTACCTGAGGGAATCAATTCCCTGGAGTCCCTTTAGAGCCTTTGCATAGGGGGACATTAGGGAATCAACTTAGAAGCAGGCTAGTGCTGAAGCGTGGGTGGGAAGAGAAAATTTTGTATGCAGCAGTGTGGGGTTTTCTTGTTTTCTAATCTTTTATATTTCTTTAGTCTGCAATAAAAGAGTATGTTTTTATTTATGAGTTCATTTATTCTTATTTATTCATTTTTTATTATGCTTTATTGTTAGATTAAGGTTAGGGGCAAATCTAACATTCGAAGACGGGCCGTGATCTATTACAGATACGGGGCATGCCAAGGAAAGAAGAGTTGGATACCTGGTGCATCCCGAAGACGCGCTATGATCTGTTACGGATATGGAGTGTGCCAAGAAAAGACAGGTAGATCCCTAAAATCAATTACATCCAAATTATCAAAGAAATATAATTACGCAGTGCAAATTCACTCTTCAACTCCTAAAACAATCCCTTTTTACTTGCTTCACCATTAAAAGTAGTTTATCTCTTATTTACTTTTACTTTTATCTAACAACTACTTTTCTTTTCCTTTTTAAATCATAACTTAGCCCTAAGGTCCCTGATGATACAATCTCGACTCACTCTAGCTATAGAGTTGAGTTGGTGAATTATTTTTAACTGTCTATGATAGCCATCAGTAGCCATCTCCAACCATGTCAGCAAGTCTTTAGCAAAATCATAATAAGATGTATAATAGTACATTATTGATATTCAAATATTGGAGAAAAAAAGTTCTCGTACTAAAACAAATATCGTCTCCTACAAAATCAAAATGGCTATTCATCTTGAAATGAAGATGATTCCCATTGAAGGTCCGTTATGCTAAACATTAAATTATGTCAGCATATATGTGCTTATGTGCCAAAATGTGACGTTGAGAACAATGGATAACTATATGTCACCTTATTTGAGGTTACATCATCTTAAGGAATTAAAATTTTTAAAATAGATGTCTATGTATATTATAGTTGTTCCGATAAGCTAAAGCAAAATATACTAACAAACTTCAACTTTTTTGTGATCCAATTGCACAAATTGTTGCCAATATTAAATAATTTTTCATCTTTTTTTTTTGGTAAATCATTGATGAGTATGTCTGGCACCACTAAGACACGGTGTGCCAGGAAAATTTTTAGATTTAATCGAGTATTTCGAACTCGTGACCGATGGAAGGTGAGGCTAAGCCTCTAGTCTGAAATTTTTGGATTTAATCGAATACTTCGAATCCATGACCGGTGAAAGGTGAGACTAAGTTTCTACTAATCATGTTACGTCTTAGCAATAATAATTTTTTACTCTACTGTATTGTAAGACAATACATATGTTTTTATTCATTTTTATGAAAATGTTGTTGAACTAATTATAATTTATAATAATAAATATTTTTTATAATCTTATAAAACGTAATTCAATGAAAAGTTTGATTCATTTAAAAATTCTGTGTACTTCATTCCTCTTGCAAAACTACCACCGCTGTCCTGTGCGTGGGAGAGGGGACTGGAATTATCATCGAGGTCGCTATGGTTCGCTGACTCATAAGATAGAACGACTTGTGAAGTCAGCTCTTGTCAGCTGGAATTTATTTACCATTAAAACATTATGCACTCATATCCAGCATCATAGATAGCTTGCATTGCAAATCAATTTGCCTGAGCAATGAGATAGAGAGCCGGGAGGCCTCCTCGGCGTAACACCACGCCATCAACTGAGGCGGCCGCTCTTCTCCTCTGATTCAACCGCCCGTGGCCGCGAAGAAGCGGGGATCTGGAATTCGTTCCTGGTGGAAGCAAAGCAACGACCTAATAGGTACGGAGATGCAAGCATCGGCTTTTGTCTTTTCCGTTCTTCGTAATTTTTTTTATATAGGTTTAGGGGTTCTATTTCTTAAGAGGATTAGGGTTGCTATTTAGATGATGCCTTCTTCTGTTTCTTGGAATGGTTTTCTCTCATTTCTAATTATCTACTGATCGTTGAGTTAATGGTTCATAGAATTTTTGGTGTCTTCTCTACTTGGTTTTCTGGTTGTGGATTTCCGTGTTTTTTGGAGATTATAGCTTCTTTGAACACTTCCTATCGTTTGTCTATTTTCGTCAGTTGGATATCTTTGACTGAATTGGAACTCAAAAAAAAAAAAATCTTATTACTGCGAACTCTGCTGTCTGGTCATTAAAATTGGTTTTAGTTGTTCGTCCCTATGTTTGATATTTTTGCGAGCCATGCGTTTGTATGATGTACTATGACATGATTGATCTTGGGTGAATAAATTTCCCGAGTTACTTGGTTGTATAAATTAAATGGGCGAAGAATACTGGGAAGATCAAATTTATGGATGGAATGGAGGGGCAGGATATTGTTTATTGTCTTCCAGTTTTCTTTCCCATTTGCGTTCTGAATGTTTAGATATTCAGTATGTTAAGTTTTTTGTTTTGGAGATAAAAATTAAGGTGAATTTGAAATCTGTTTTTTGGTTCATAGTTTTCTTTTCTTTTCTTTAATTTTACCCCACCGTCTAATTATATATGTGTGCTGACTGGCTTGTGGTTATTGTGGAGGAAAATAGGTTTCTTCAGGGTTTGAGGAGAAGGGTGGTTGGAAGTCCAGGGTTAGGATTTTGAAGGAAAGGTGAAACTGGGTGATATTATCCTGGAGACCATTATGGGTGACTCGACAGCAATGACCATTGAGTTTCTTCGTGCTAGGTTACTTTCTGAAAGATCACTATCAAGGGCTGCAAAGGAGAGAGCTGACCAATTAGCTAAAAGGGTTTGGCATCTTTTTATTTTTTAAGTTTCTATTTTCTTTTATCTAGATTACTTTTTCAAATGAACTGGGGTGTTGTTGGTAACATAGGTCATGGAATTGGAGGAGCAGCTTAAGATTGTTACAATCCAGAGGAAGAAGGATGAGAAGGCCACTGCAGAGGTTCTTGCCATTCTAGAAGCGCAGGGAATTGATGATTTCTCTGAAGTAACTGATTCAAGCTCTGACCAAAATGAAGTTCCCAGTGGTATGAAAGGTTTTAAAGAAGATGAAACTTCCACAGCCTCCAAAACGGAGAAGAGTGAAGTTGAGGATGCACTGTCAGGGTCAGAGCTTGAAGTTTCCCCTTCTGAAGTTGGGAGCTTTTCATGGACAGGCTGCAGCAGTAGTCCAGATTTTCATAAAAAGCAGAAGGCAAAACAAATCAGGCAAAGACAGAGATGGTGCAGTTTCATGTCTACCACTGGATCTTCTCCAAAGCATCATTTGGGAAAGTCATGCAGCAAGATAAAACTAAAGGAGATGGGGTATTTCTCTACAATCCTTTCTCCTGCCACTCCATTTGGGCATTCCATCGCATGTACTCCCCTGCCTCTTTTGTTAAATTATGTCTTTGTTTTGCCAGATCAGCAGCAAAGGATGATGCAGGCAAGCATATCGTTGATGATGGTGATGCAAAGGCAAAGGTTTCATGGTCATACATTAGTGGTGATCCGCCTGATTCCAGAAATGAGATGAAAAATATGTTTCCAGATTCTTCGATGCCATTTCCTCTTATTAATGAAAATGAAGATACTGACGCAATTGGGAGTGGGAGAGGTGAAGAGATGGAAAGAGTCCTAGAACAGCAAGCCCAGCTTATTGGTCAGTATCAGACAGAGGAAGATGCTCAGACAGAATGGGAAAGAAAATACAGTGACATTAAATATGCAACTGCAGTATGTATCCTTCAACTTTAAATGCTTCATATTGTGATCAATTTTATATAACATCAAATTATTTCAACTTCAAAAGAGCTGGAGGAAGCTGGGGAAATATGCACTTTGATATTGCTAATGCCATGGAGCAATTTTGCATGATGTCCTGCTTGACATAAATGCTTGCATGTTTACTATGTTGAAGTTTGTGTGCTTAGTTTCTTTTTAAGCTGACAGAACTGACCTAGTTGGTAGTTTATGCACTGTCTTTTGCATGTCCATTGCTCCATCCAGTTGGTAGTTTATTTTGAAATAAATCAACACTTTCCCTGTCAAAGCTGAGTTCAAATTTAAGCAATTAGTCAACAGTCTGGTTGTTCTATCCTTTCTGTGTTAAATGAGTTCCATTATTTTGTAATGTACTAACAAGACATGTTTGAATTTGAGCATTATTCTTGAAATTACACCAATCACTTTTTTCTCCCTGAAGTTGTCCTAATCTTCAAAGTTTTACATTTCATCAAACTCTGTTTTCAAAATAGTTTGGATCCAAACCACAGAAAGGAGTCTGTTATACCACCAAAAAAGGAGAGAAGAAAAAAAGTAAACATAAAACGGTATCTGCAAGGAGGTCTAATGAAAATATCCAAATAATTCATAATCAAGGTCTCTAATAACATTTGGAGAAGAAATGAAACAAGTTCTTTTATTTTCTTGATGTATTACTCATTCTGAATTATATAATACTTTTTATTTGCAGATCCAAGTTATTTTATAACATGCATTGCATATACTTGGTTTATGAGACCTATGTTATGGCCTATGTTTTGGTTGATTCCAATGAACGTTCAGTTTGTCTAATATAGAAAGTTTTTTCATTCTCTTCAAGCAATATCATTTCTCTTAGTTTTTCAATATACAAAAGATGCAATTTAAGATATATTTATGATCTTTCAACTTAGAGAATTTGAATATGCTAAAACTTCTGGTTGTGAAATGAAAATGCTAATGATTTAGAAATTGGAGATGGATGTGTTAGGGCATTTTATGATCTTGTATGAAATGTTGTAGGAAAAAGGTTTGGTACTCCAATTCATATGAATATATTCAGAAACACATATATGATATCTGTGCATGTATAACACTTATGTATCCATGCATCATCTACACATGCATGTGTATTAAATAATATATTTATGTATGTATGTATGTATAATTTATGCCTATAGCATCATCTCTGATTGTTTTGCGCATGTACATGTGCAGTTGTATTTTATATAAATACACATTCTGGAAATTTCTGCCTGATGCTTTTTGAAAATGCAGTGCCTTTTTTTTTTCAAATATATTTCAAAACACAACAAGTCTTGTATAATATGGATAGAAAAACTATGAAATGTGAGTATTATTGCTGGAGTTTTAAAAAGTATGTAAGATAAAATTTATTTCTTGAAATTTGGCCAATACATGTGCAGAACTAGTTTGATATGCAGATTAAATAACTATGATCTATCTGGGTCATCTGTGGTGTCTCCATTTTCTTTTGTTGACCTTTAAACTGAAACCATGATCTTCTGATGGGGGTCATGTCTATCCATCCCTAACCATTTGAAATTTATTTTCCTAATTTCTCTAGTGGTGCTACTTCAGTTTTGTTTTATGTAGTTGTCTGTAATTCCATTGCTTTTAATCATTCAAATTTCTGAAATTATTTCCCTTTTCCATGCAATTACATTAACATCTCTTTTTTCTACATCATAGCCTTATGTAGTTGTTACCAAACATACTGATCCATTTAAAAATGCTGTATTTATAAGTGTCTTAATTACACAAGTCATGGTGTTGCATTTCCATTTTGTATTTCCCAATTAGATTATAGAAAAACCATTTTCTTTGCCCTTTATATTATTTTTTATTGATGCTAGGTGATAGAAAAAGCCTGTTGAAGGAGATTAGCTGCACTTTGTGTGCTTGTATCTTTATCATACTGTGTTGCCTAGTGAGGTAATCCAAGAAAGGGGATGAATTGGGTTTTTCAAAAACTTGTCAAGGTGTAACTAGATTTTGTAAAACAGTGAAATGTAGGTGTAATAGAAAATGTGCCGATCTGACATAAACAAGATGCAAAGTAAAGCAAGAGAGAGAAAGCAAGACAATTAAACATTTAAGATTTATGGTGATCCAGTGAAATCCTAGTACTTACATCAACTTTCCATGTTTTCCTTAGGAATTTTACTATACTTTGTTAGATATTATAGTTGGATTGCTTTTCTCGAGCTCACAATCCAAAACCTTGTTGGTTTTGCATGGGCTTACCAATCAAAACATATCCCAAAGCCAATTTTAGGCTTTACACTCCAATTCCAGGCTTGGATGGGCATATCCCTAAGTTTCAATCTCCAATTGAAACTTGTTACAACAAAGAGTAATAAAATATAAGTAACCAAGCAAAAAACTTTTTTTAGAGCAAACAAAAATTGATGAGGTGCTTTGAAAAATTTTGAGGAAGCTTTTGAAACTTGTGAGCTTGTCTTCTTGCTTAAAGATCACTGAAAAATTGAATTCTGGTAGTTGAAAAAGTGAATGCACATTCTTGAAGGCTTTTTGGCTTTTTCTCTTTGTTTCTAGCTTTCTCTTAATGTTTCTTGGATTTTTTGCTTTTTCAATAAGTTTGGTGGATATTTAAAGCACTTTTGAAGCTAAAATAGCCGTTTATGATTGTTGGAAGGCAAAAATTAGCGGTTAAAGCTTTTTTTGTATAATTCTGCGTAGGTTGCGAAACTAGTCGTTGGGCTATCAAACATCCTCGAGTTGACTCGGATAGTATTGGAGTCGACTCAGATGACATTCGAGTCGACCCGAGTCCTGTGCCTGAAAGCTACCTCTTTGTATTTTCCTGAGACATCTAGTTGAATATTTGAGTCAACTCAAATACACCTTGGAGTCGACTTGGATACTGTTTGAGTTGACTTGAGTCCTAGTTTTGAAATCTTGCCTTTTTGTTATATTGTAGAATCGACTTTGATGAAAATTTAAGCTAACTCGGATGTTGTGCCATCTGAATTTTTGCATGCTAAGGAGGATTTTTTGCAACGTTGAGTGGCTTTTTGTTTTCAGCTTTCTAGTGACTTTCCAGCCTTGATTTTTATGGGCTTTCTCACATGATGTAGGCTTTCAAAACATTCTTCCTTGAGTTTAATTTTAAGCATTTAGATCCATTCTTTTAATGCTTTAGAGTTTCCTGAAACACTTCATCAAATAATCAATTCTATTATATACTCAAATGTTTTGTTATTCATCAAAGTCAAATCTTGGATCAACAATTTTTCCTTTTTGATGATGATAAAACTTTGATTATATAAGCAAATGATATAATTAGGTCAAATGATCTTGAATAATAGCAATTTCAAGAAAGATAACATGAGCATGAGTGATGTATTAGAAAGTATTTCCAAGTATCAAGAATGTGGATATAAGTCATAAAGGTATACAGAGCATAATATGAATGAATAAGAATTTGAACTTTTCAAGTTTTTAGAGCATAAAAGATGTATACTATATATTAACAAAGTCAATATTTCCAAATTACAAAGCAACTTTGCTTATGTCAAATTTTCTCCCTCTTTTTGTCATCAATCAATCATAAAGACAAGGTATAGATGAAAGAAAGTTTCATTTTATTTAATAGAGTAAGGTACCATATATAATATATCAGACAAAATGAATGTATTGTAGGAAAAGACAATAGTTGCAGCACATTAAAGATACAATCAATTAATCCATGATGATCGTTAAGATATGATAGTCAATACAGAATATCAGAACCAGTACATATCATAATACAAATCCTAATGGCTAGACAATGACCAGTCCTAAACCTACTTATTGGATGTAAGCTTTAGGGTTCCAGTAGAACTAGCCCTAGATGTGGATGCTCAGGCTCTTCGGCTTTTGGCCCTACTAGAAGAGTCAATCACCTAAGTTGGGAACCTCACATCAGATCTAGTGTAGGTCTAGAAGGATGGTCTAGTTTGGCTGGTAGAGGGCTAATTGGATTGACTAGGATGAGTGGAACGAGGTGGAGAAGCTCTAGCTCGTCCTGTGTTCGCTATCGTCGTTACAGTCATCACTGCTGCTCTTGGAGCTATCCTCTCTAGTTGTCCAATGAGGCAGCCCATGGAAGTGAGAATCGAGAGGATGCCTTCCTAGTATGCCTTGTCCGGTTCTCTAAAAGATGAATGAATTTCTGTAACTTTATACTTGATGCTCCCCTTGAGTCTATCAGCCCTTTGGCCATATCAAATATCTTAATTGTCTCATCTGGCCCGTGCTGCTGCTCTAGGATTGCTACTCTATTTGATGACTGATGTATCTTAGCTCGAAAACCATCAAACAGACTTCGGACCTTTCTTTGAAGTGCTCCTATCTCAGCTCTGATAGATGATGAGACTAGCTTAGCCATCTGCTTTGTTCTTGTTTGGGAGGACGGGGTACAAAGATTGGTGTATTATCTCAGCTGAGTCTTGTAGAATGTCGAAGTCGGGTATACTCGACTGTAGTGGCTTATCTTTGTCCTTTTGATTTTGGCCAGGAAGCTTCACCCCTACTTTTAAACTCACATGGTGGTTGTTTTAACGAATCAATCCTTCTGGATGACCGTACATCGGTTGAATGCCTCGGGTAGAATGGCCAAGTGAGCCCTCGAACTCTTTGAGTTCGATCCAGCATTCTATCCAAGGCCCTTCATAAAGGCACAGGTATTAGCTGATTTTGTGATTGAATGTACTATCCCTGAGAGAGAATCTAAAAGGGGCGATCCAATGCTCGAAGACTCGGAGAGTCAATGGGGGGCCGTGTATGTGGATGGTTCGAATGCTAATGGCTCAAGAGTAGGACTTATCCTTACTAGCCTTGAAGGGGAGGATATCCAATATGCTCTCCGCTTCGGGTTTTTCCACCAACGAAGTTGAATATGAGGCCCTGATCGCCGGCCTTACGATAGCCAAAGAAATGGGGGTACAACATCTGAAGGCTTACAGTGACTCACAACTTGTCATCGGCCATGTACTGAATGAGAGTATAAGGCGAGGGAGGAAAGCATGAAGAAGTATCTCTAAAAGTGAAGGATTGGATTCCTACTTTCTGCAGTTTTAGCATTCGATAAGTCTCTAGGGAAGAGAATGCTTGGGCCGATGCTTTGTCGAAACTTGCGGTGTTGGCCCCATGCAATTTGTGCGCATAGGTTTTCCTTGAAGTATTGGAAGAGCCCAGTATTGGTAAGTCAGCACCCTTGTTGCAGTTGGATACTGAGCCTTGCTGGATGGATCCGCTGACCCAATATTTTTGTGATGAGACTCTTCCCATGATAGGGAGGAAGCCCATAAGGTACGGCATCGGCCTCTAAATTCATCCTTCACGAAGATAAGCTCTACAAGAGGGCCTTCTCTTTGCCATTACTCAAATGCTTGCAACCCTCAGAGGCGAAGTATGCTTTGCAAGAAATCCATGAAGGAATCTATGGTATCCACTTGGGGTGTAAGGCTTTGTCCCATGAAATTTTGTGGCAAGGATATTATTGGCCTATCATGCATCAAGATGTTGTTGATATGGTCGTGAGATGTGACCGGTATCAATGCCATTCGAGTGTGCAGTGACTGCCGGCTATGCCGCTTATTCCAATAAGTGCACCGTGGCCCTTTGCTCAATGGGGATGGATATATTGGGATCCTTTTCCGTAGTTTTCGTGCAACAAAAATTTTTGCTTATGACCATTGATTACTTCACAAAATGGATAGAAGCTAAGCCATTTGCCAAGATAACAGAGGCTAAGATGAAGGACTTTATTTGGAAATCCATTGTTTGTTGCTTTGGCCTTCCTAGAATCATCATCACCGACAATGGCCGGAAATTTAGTGGCTTTAAATTAGCCAAATTCTGCTAGGACCTAGTCATCACCCATTGTTTTACTTCTGTCGGCCATCCTTAAGCTTATTGGGAGGTTGAAGTGGCTAATAGAACTCTTTAACAAGGATCGAAGATCCGGCTTGATCGAGCGAAGGGATTGTGGGTGGATGAATTATATCATGTTCTTTAGGCCTACCGAGCCATAGAATCCTAATGGGCGAAACACCTTTTAATCTCGCCTTTGGAACCGAGGCAGTGATTCCCTTGGAGATAGGGTGCCTGTCCCTTCGAGTCGAGAGCTTCGATGAAGGCAACAACTCAGAGCGACTCAAGGCAAATCTGGACCTGCTGGAGGAAGTTCATGAACATGCCATTGTGAGAATGGCAACCTCTTGATAAAAGGTCACCTGTTATCACAATGCATGAGTTTGCGGTAAATTCTTCAAGGTTGGAGATTTGGTGTTGCGACGGGTCAAAGTATCCTAGCCAACCAGTCAAGGAAAGCTTTCTCCAAACAGGAAAGAATTGTATCGAGTGGAAGAAGTCATCTGACCTGGAACATATTGCCTGACGCAGTTGGATGGAACACCCCTACCTTGCCTGTAGAATTTCGAAAACCTTCGGATGTACTATCAATAATATAATCTTTTCTATTTAAGTATAAGATTTGCAATTATTGTGCTCTTGTTAATTCAGCAGGCTAGGTTACCTTGGCCCGGCTCAACGACGATGGTGGCTAACTTATAAGACCCTTGTCCGTCCATCCCTAACATCGGTGCTAACTTATAAGCCCTGTTCAATGGTGAGGGCTAACTTATAAGACCCTCGCTCGACGCAGCATCAAGGGCTAATCTATAGGATCCTTGGCTCAATAATGATGGGGGCTAACTTATAAGATTATCATTCGTCCATTCCTGACATCGAGGCTAACTTATAAGATTCTGTTCAATGCCGAGGGCTAACTTATAAGATCCTCATTCGATGCACCGTCGTGGACTAATCTACAGGACCTCCAGCTCAACGATGATGGGGGCTCACTTTAAGACCCTCGTCCATCCGTCCTTGACATTGGGGCTAACTTATAAGATCCCGTTCAATGGCGAGGGCTAACTTATAAGACTCTCGCCCGATACAGCATCGAGGGCTAACCTATAGGACCTGCTTAACGACAATGGGGACTAACTTGTAAGATCCTCATCCATCCGTTCCTAACATCGGGGCTAATTTATAAGACCCCGTTCAACGGTGCGGCCACCGTCGGAGCAGTGGATGCCACGACCGTCGAAGAAGGTACCGGTCGCCCCTCCTCCCTGCTACCATCGAGATCAACGACCTCTGCGGCGGGAGTCTGCTGTTGGGGTGGCACTGAGACCGTATCAGCCACCCTCTACCCAGAGCCCGGAGTGGGCCTGGGCCCCTGGTCCATCTCTGTGCAGGCCCTCTTCGATGAAGTCTCCTGGGCCGCGCCTGAAGCTCCCCTCTTCCGGGCCCCCTCCATCAGGCTCTCCACGGAGAACTTCATCCCTGAAAAGAGAAGAGGTCAGTTAAAAAAAAAAAGAAAAAAAAAAAGAGATCCGGGGCCTCACTAGTTGCCCGGATCGGGCTGACCCTCGCCTCGAATCAGTTTTGCTCCGACCCTCGCCTCGAATCAGTTTTGCTCCGAGAGCAGAACTTCGAGAGAAGGGACAACATCCCCTAGTAGCTGAGAATAAACCTCCTGGTCGGCCGGCTCAACCTGGGAGTTCCGGTTCGGGGACCGGTCTGGCTCACTCCAGACCCAATCAACGTCCTGAATCGAGGCAAAGAAGAACCGGTTCTTCCACCCCTTAATTGACGTGGGGAGGTCGAACCGGAGGCACCTAGGTCGGGAGGAGAGGTACCACCAGCCATCATTGGTAGGTATCGCTTTAGGGTGAAGAGGGCCCTGAATAGTGAAAAACGGACGACGAACCCGTGGAAATGGCAGAAAACGATAAAGGTAAAGATTACCCTGTTGGCATTAGGAGCCAACTGGGCTGGAACAAGGCGGAAATGACTGAGAAATGAAAGAAAGAAAGGATGAAGCGGAAAACGAAGACCCCCGACAAGGAAGTCCTCGTAGAACGCGACCCTGCCAGGGCCGCTCGAGGTCATTCGCTCCCTCGGCCTTGGGAGCGAAAGCTGGAAGGAGTTTGGGACCCCATACCTATCCCGGATCCAGGAAAGGTCATCTTCGGTCATCGTCGAAGTGAAGCCGGAGGGACCGGAAGGAGTCTCTGCCGCTGGAGGGACGACGACAGAGATGGGAATAGCAGGAATGGCGGCAAGGATAACAGGAGGAGCTCTAGGGGCCCTAGGAACTCCGATGGTTATGCCGCCCGGCTGCAATCGCCTCCGGACGTCGATCGGAACGTCCTCCGATGAGGATGATGGAGTCCTCGACCGGGAAGGACCGGCCTCGTCCGGGTTAAAAGAAAAACGGCGACGATGACCCGAAGGAGCCATCGAGAAGGAGGCGAAGGAAGGTCTGGTTCGAGAGGACTAGGATTCGAGAAGCAGGGGAGAAAATGTGGGTCGCAGGGCACTCACCAAGATGTTTTGGCAGAAGAATGGCGACCTGAGAGAAGGACCGCTGCAACCGCCGGCGAGGTGTGAGAAAGCCAAGAGACCTCGTTTCCGGAAAGTCTTCCATCTTTTGAAAATCGATCGACAGCGGCCGTACAGCCTCTTTATGCTTGAGCCATCGGATGAGCGCCACGTGTGGAGACGCTCGACGACGATGTTTCGGTTCGCTGGAAACCACCTTGGGTCTGGCACGGCGTAATTATGGTCCGTCGAACGCGTAGACGTGGTGCTCGCACATTGGACCTCGGGCAGGATAAGCGGTGCGGCGGCGATCGAGGCAATTATTATGCAAGATTTTTGTCCTTCCACGTCATCTCTGCATTAACTTCCCACGTCCCTGCCGCGACGCTCCGATGGAACTTGGAAGTGGGGGGCAACTGATATGGCAAGATCGCTGACGTGGAGCGTTCGTCAACCCAGCTGGCCGCCAAGCGGTGCCACGTGGCGTTCTCTTCCGATCTCTCCTGCCAGGTGGCTTGACCGGCGGTCGTGCCCACCTCGATCCGAGCTCGGCACCTTTGACCCTTCGCCAGGTGTCGACCCAGGAGGGGTCCACCTCGGTCGAAGTGGGCTTGCTGCTCCTCCGCCAGGTGGCACCCCCAGATGGGTCCACCTCGGTCGGAGTTGAGCCTGGCACCTCTGCTTCTTCCGCCAGGTGGCGCCCTCAGACGGGTCCATCTCGATCGAAGTCGAGCTTGCCTCTGCCCCTTCACCAGGTGTCGATCCAGGAGGGGTCCACCACGATCGAAGTGGGCTTGCCTCTGCTCCTCCGCCAGGTGGCACCCCCAGATGGGTCCACCTCTGCCGGAGTCGAGCCTAGCATCTCTGCTCCTTCCGCCAGGTGGCGCTCCCAGACGGGTCCACCTCGGCCGAAGTCGAGCTTGCCTTTGCCCCTTTGCAGGTGTCGACCCAGGAGGGGCCCACCTTGGCCGAAGTGGGCCTGCCTCTGCTCCTTCCGCTAGGTGGCGCCCCCAGACGGGTCCACCTCGGTCGAAGTCGAGCTTGCCTCTGCTCTTTCGCCAGGTGTCGACCCAGGAGGGGTCCAACTCGGCCGCAGTCGAGCCTGGCATCTCTGCTCCTTCCGCCAGGTGGCACCCCCAGATGGGTCCACCTTGACCGAAGTTGAGCTTGCCTCTGCCCCTTCGCCAGGTGTCGATCCAGGAGGGGTCCACCTCGACCGAAGTGGGCTTGTCTCTGCTCTTTCCGCCAGGTGGCGCCTCCAGACGGGTCTACCTCGGCCGAAGTCGAGCTTGCCTTTGCCCCTTCGCCAGGAGTCGACCCATGAGGGGTCCACCTCGATCGAAGTGTGCTTGCCTCTGCTCCTCCGTCAGGTGGCACTCCCAGATGGGTCCATCTCGGCCGGAGTCGAGCCTGGCACCTCTGCTCCTTCCGCCAGGTGGCGCCCCCGAACGGGTCCACCTCGGTCGAAGTCGAGCTTGCCTTTGCCCCTTCTCCAGGTATCAACCCAGGAGAGGTCCACCTCGGCCGAAGTGGGCCTGCCTCTGCTCCTTCGCCAGGTGGCACCCCCAGATGGGTCCACCTCGGTCGGAGTCGAGCCTGGCACCTCTGCTCCCTCCGCTAGGTAGCGCCCCCATACGGGTCCACCTCGGTCGAAGTCGAGCTTGCCTTTGCCCCTTCGCCAGGTGTCGACCCAGGTGGGGTCCACCTCGGTCGAAGTGGGCCTGTCTCTGCTCCGCCAGGTGGCACCCCCAGATGGGTCCACCTCGGTCGGAGTCGAGCCTGGCATCTCTGCTCCTTCCGCCAGGTGGTGCCCCCAGACGGGTCCACCTCGGCCGAAGTCGAGCCTTCTTCGTGGAGCACGGAAGGACCGAGGGCGCAAGCCCCGAGGACGCTGCTGGGGATGGCACCACAGGGCGACGCGTCCAGTATGGCATTCCCAGATCTGTAACGTTGCGCGGAACTTCGTTTACACCAGTCTAGGAAGGACACCCTGATCGAGGTACCAGATCCGGCGGCCGGTGACCTGGTACTCCAAAAGGGAGAGCCACGGTCAATGCCTCGAGCCCGAGGGCGCCTTTGCATGGATCGAGGTCTTGCCAGGTTCTCTTTCGTGACAACCCGGTGAACAGGACCAGCTCGCCACTTAATTTCCAACCATAAGGGGAGGCGACCTCAGGGAAACGACGAATGAGCACCGCGGATCTCCAAAGCTCCCAAAGGGAGAGAATTGAGGCACCGAAGCACCCAACGACCTCAAAGGGGCACCAACGGACGAGGGAGAAGGTAAGCAACGAAGAGGGCAAACACACGGAAGGAGAAAACATGCGACTCACAGGCAGAGGCTCGGGGGAAATCGCAGGAGCGAATCCAGCGAGCTCGGTCGCAAGAGCCGGAGTGCTGACCCCTCTTGTTCTTGTCCACTTTCACTCATCTCCTTATAAAAGATTCTTTTAAGCATGGAGACCCAGCGGGGATCCTTCTTAGTGGATCTGTTCCACTTTACCGCTCGCTAACTTGACCGTTGGAGTGCTTCCACCGGAATCCCCGGCCCGGGTCTTTAACCTTGTTTTGCAGGTCCAGGAGCATTAGGATTCCAGAGTAAAGGGGACCGAGGTTCGGCGCCAACTCACAGCTACAGGCCACAGCGGTAAGGTCGGCAACACCCTTTAATGGCGATGTTGACCAATGCATAGGACTAGTCACACCCCTTAATTGCGAAGATTTGTCGATAATCATAGGATATGATATGACTTGTTGGTCGGGTTCCTCTCGGCCCTCTTGATGGATAAAGCCAAGCTAAGGTTCAGGGAGATGATTGTTCGCAGGTGGGTTAGCTTGCCTATACGAGGTGGCATCGGAGCATCGGGTGGACGTGCCCTTGGGTGGCATGAAGGCCTCACTCCGTGTTTCTTCCGAAAAGTAGGCATGGCCTTTCCTTTAGTGCCAGTTTGTTGCCGCTGGTTCCTGGCCAGAAGTCAGAGTTCAATGGAGAGGTGGGGCTCATGAGCTGTTGTTCCGGCATGGACCTTCTGATGCTCAAGTCAAGAAGTGGGAATAGATGGAAGAAAGAGGGAGCGAGAACTGGTGAGTTTTATCTCTTGCTTATCTTGGGAGCTCTTAGGGAGCCTCTTTTATAGACGAGACCTAGGGGCATTTTCGAGATGAAAAGCTCTCAGTGGGGATTGGTGAGAAGTAACAGGGTTGAAGATCCCATTACACGGGCTATCAGGTGATTATTTCATTTTGTACAGAATGTTTGCCTTCCCTTAATTGGGTTTTGTCCTTTGTGCAGAATTGGCCATGCCCTTTAATGGCGATGTTGACCAATGCATGGGACTAGTCACGCCCCTTAATTGCGAAGATTTGTCGATAATCATAGGATATGATATGACTTGTTGGTCGGGTTCCTCTCGGCCCTCTTGATGGATAAAGCCAAGCAAAGGTTCAGGGAGATGACTGTTCGCAGGTGGGTTAGCTTGCCTATACGAGGTGGCATCGGAGCATCGGGTGGACATGCCCTTGGGTGGAATGAAGGCCTCGCTCCGTGTTTCTTCCGGAAAGTAGGCATGGCCCTTTAGTGCCAGTTTGTTGCTGCTGGTTCCTGGCTAGAAGTCAGAGTTCATTGGAGAGGTGGGGCTCATGAGCTGTTGCTTCGGCATGGACCTTCTGATGCTCAAGTCAGGAAGTGGGAATAGATGGAAGAAAGAGGGAGCGGGAACTAGTGAGAGTTTTATCTCTTGCTTATCTTGGGAGCTCTTAGGGAGCCCCTTTTATAGACAAGACCTAGGGGCATTTTCGAGATGAAAAGCTCTCAGTGGGGATTGGTGAGAAGTGACAGGGCTGAAGATCCCATTACACGGGCTATCAGGTGATTATTTCGTTTTCTGGAGAATGTTTGCCTTCCCTTAATTGGGTTTTGTCCTTTGTACAGAATTGGCCATGCCCTTTAATGGCGATGTTGACCAATGCATGGGACTAGTCAAGCCCCTTAATTGCGAAGATTTGTCGATAATCATAGGATTTGATATGACTTGTTGGTCATGTAATCGGGTGCATGAAGATGAGCATCGGTCGCACCATCCTTCAGGTCGTCCATGGGGGCGTTGCGTGAGAGTTCTCATCTACTATCAAGAACAGGGACCCAGGGTTGGCCTAGGTGTTTTTACCATGGCTAAGGGTCAGTTAGGCCGAGGGACTTAAGGTGTGACTCTACTTCACCTGAAGGATGGATGGTCTTAGCTGCCGGAGGTGAGGTTTGGCTTGCGAAGTCTCGGGATACTGGGGGAGGGATTGGCTCCCACATCAATCATAATAATATTTGTTGTTCCCTCTCTCGAATAATGAGTATATTATGCCTGCATGAGCTTTGCAATGAGGTCTAGATTTGGGTCACCACCAAGAACATTTCACTTGTATAGTGACCACACTACATATTTGTCGCAAACAACCCTTTATTGAACCATGGGAAGCCTATAGAAAAGGATTCTTATTGTTTTGTTTCAATTTAGTATCATTACAAACTAGCCAATGTTTCTGTAAGAAGATGACCATCATTTCCAATATAGTTATCTGATCTGTCACTTGTGTAATTTCTTAGGCAGAGGCAACACCTTTTTGGATTATAGAGAATCTGTAGCAAGGCTTGTTGTGTCGGTACCAAAACCCATACTGGTCCTTTGGCAGTATAGTATAGTATGCAACTGTATTGTTCTATTCTAGGTCCGTGCCAACACAGCAGAGCGAGCAAGGGAGAGGGAGAGGGAGAGGGAGAGGAAGAGAGAGAGAGAGAGAGAGGAAGGGGAGATGGAGAAGGAAAGAGAGGAAGAGAGAGAGAGGGGGCAAGGAGGGAGAGGGAGAGAAGGGAAGGGGAGAGTAATTTTTTAAAAAAGGGCTGGAGCCCTTATTTCATTTTGAAATAGGGGCTCCACCCTTGTTCTTGTGCGCCAGAGGAGATGGGGGCTTGAAAGCCTCCTCTTTCTCCTCCCGGCCTCTCTTTCTCTCCTTCTCCCTGCCTCTCTTAACCTCTCTCTCTCTCTCTCTCTTTTTCCCTCTTTCCTTTCTGTTTCCCACTCCCTCACTGGTCTCTTGAACAAGGGGTGGAACCATGCCTGTCTGATTCATAACGGTACAACATTCCATGAATTTTGTACGAAAGGTTATGTTTCTTTCTGCTGTCAAGTACAAATCTTTTTCCATTAAAGAAATCCTCATATACCAATGGGAGGCATGGAACAATAGATGCAGTATTAATTAGTTCTTGAAACTTACATATATCTTCAGGGAACTGGGATATCTTTATATTGTTCACTCATGATGTAAGGAATTCCAACATGGAATGTGGCAGAATTTTTGAACTGGCCAGTCAACTGTTTGCTGATGGGAAACAGCAAGAAAATCTATGGCATAAGAATCTATACTTGACATTTGATAGTAATATCTGATTCAACAGAGTGTAAGTGAGGATGGTGATTCAAGTGTGAAAGATAGGGTCAGTGCCATACAGAAGCTCTCTGAGTGTTTGCCAGTTTCGTCGAGGACAAGCTAACTTGTATTAGCTAACACATTCCCATGCATTTAGTCATTACTGGAAAACCCACTTTTGATATGGATTCAATTTGGTTTTTGTGAAACTGAAAAACCCATGGGAAATGTTTGGAGATTTGCATAGAAAAGACTACAGGAAGTTATTTGGAAATGCTTTAACTTTAAGAGAGAGACCAAGAAAACCACTTTTGAAATTTCCAGTGGTTTACTTATACATCTTCATGTGTTCTGTAGTCATTTCCTTAATGAAAAACTCCATTTGTTTCCATTTGTCTTATGGATTTCCATGCCTATTTCTTGAAACAATAGTTAAGACTGGAAAAGCAAAACTGTCAAGCTTTTGTTCCAAATCCTACCTATGTTTTAGAATAGTGATAAAAAAGAGTTTTTAGTCTTACAAATTTCTTTCGCCAGATTTTGTTTTTGTCTGAATAGATGCTGTATAAGGTCGACATGCCTTAGTTTGATTGATTATTGTTCAAGATTTAATTCATTTTACATTTCCTGAATTCTTTTTTGCTTTTCCTAAACAATTCATTTGAGCTATATCTTAGGTTGGCTGGTCATATGATATGATGAGTTATTTTAATTAAGGTTGCTAGTCCTTTATTATAAACTTGATAAGTTAAATTTCATTTAGACAATATAGATCATGGGAATTGTTTGATTTAGTCTATATGTTATGATGGTGGACTTTGTATTGAAATTTGTGAATGGAGCTGTCGAGGATTCCATTTTTGGCATTGAGAGACTGTTTATACATATTGGTTATGGTGGTGACATTGTAATGAGCTGTCTGAACTAAGTAATTAGGCTGTTTTGTGTTGGCCTTTTTTGTTGCAGCTGGCACTTGATGTTTGGATGTGTGGTATGTCAGGTGTGCTGCTTCTTGGTATTTTGTAAAGTAATTTGGCAGATAAAGTTTTGGCATTCGCAAAAGATAACCATGTTGTACTCGCTGCATTAGATTTGGTGGGAGTTAGTTCTATTTGATTGAGTTACATAACTGTTGGGTTTAGGTGTTTTATGCATGCAAATTTTTAGTTTTCAAAAAATTCATAGCGGAAGCTGATTAAAATAGATTTTAATCGTAAAGCATGCAAGATCTAATCTTTAAAACATCGAAGGAATCTACTTATATGATGAAAATATAGCATGCATGATCTGATTTCAGAAAAATAAACATAAATTGGAGATCGAATCATCTACCTATAGCATTAATCTCCTTTAAATTGGATTTGAAGATGTTTCTGGATTCTGATGTAGCTGTGCACGCGCTTAGCCTCTATAGGTATCCACACAGAGTTGATGCAGATTAGAAGCTCTCGAGTTTATCGAGGTACTAGCAACTTGTAGGTCTTGGTCCTTGGACTTGGAGCATACCCTTTTCTTCGAGAAGAAGAACCGAAGAGGATGGAGGAACTTGTGTGAACTCCTTCGTACAGGATCAAGGGAGAGGGGAGGTAGGAAGACAAAAGGAAGAAATGCTTTTCCTTCTCTTTAAATGTCTCTCCTTTTGTGTGGAAAGGAGGCATGGAGGAAGAAGGGCGCATGGAAGAAAGGTGGAAGGAAGAATAATGCTAAGAAATCTTGCGAGAGAATTGTTTTGCACCACCCTTCTCTCCCTTTCTTGAAACCCATGCCCAAACCAGATTAACACCATCCCTAACAACTTGATAAGCTCTTCCTTTATTTGAAAATTGAATCAAATTCAAATTCAGATAAAGATAAGATTTATCCAAAGGAGAGTGCCAGAAAGGGGTGCCAACTTTGGCATGCCCCCTTCTCTTGCATGCAAGGATGCGGCCTCTCTCCTTTTTGCATGAGTGGAAAGAGAGTCCTTGTTTGACTAGGACTCTAGTTTCTTAATTTAATTTGGTTCAAATGAGGTTTAATTCGAATCCAATTCGAGTCCAATTCGAGCCAAACTCAGTCCAAACTAATTAGGACTCAAGTCCAAGTCCCATTTAAATTAGGAAACCCAATTCGACTCGAAATAGGACAAGTCCAATCAAATTAAATCCAATTTAATTCGGTTAGGTCTTAAAATCTAATTCGATCAAATCAAATTACATTGCAATAATTGCAATTAAGTCTTCTTTTCTAACCAAGATTTTTCGAACAGTACCGAACCGGCCGGTTCGGGGCGTACCGAACCGGACCGATGGCCAGCCGGCACGGTTCGGCTTTAAAAAATGGCACAGCCCCTTTAAAAATAATAATAAAAAAAAGGTATCGCACCGAACTGGACCCGAACCGGTCGAAACGGGTCCGAACCGGGCGGTTCGGCGCGGTTCTGCCCGGTTTGGGTCGGTACGGGTGGGAGGGGGCAGGTGGGCCTTTTTTTTTTGTTTGTCACATGGCACTGTAGCCATGTGACTACTTTGAGAGGGGAGTTTGCTTGGGTTTTAAGAAGAGAAAAGGCACAGAGAGCTCGTAAGAGCTCTCTGCTGCCTCTTTGCTGCAACACCGTGGAAGGAAAAACGATCCAAAAAAAACTCGTGGATCAATTTAAATCCAATCCAACCTGCAAAAATCAAAGGGGAAGCTAGAATCAAGGTCCGTATACCTTTCTTTTTCCGTATTTTTCTCTTTCGTATTGTTATGTTTTGTTAAAATCCGTGCAAAATAGAAAATTAAGAAGAAATGCTGTCAAAATTTATTTGTTGGCAATGATTTGAGTATGTGATAGATCTAGGATAGATCTACACAATGATACTAAAATCTTAATTTTTTGTTAAATATATAATTTTTAAATTAAAAATTAATTTCTGATTAATAAATTTATTAAAAAAAATAATTAGAAAAAACTGTAATTATAAATTATTAATCTAGGGCTTGTAAGCTACTTTCACTATAAATTTCATGTCGATTTATTCAAGTTTTATGCATCTCATGAATAGTGCCCGTAGGTCTTAAATTGAAAAAAAAATTGACTTTTAATGTATTTTTAGGATCTTAAAAAAATATATGTAGCATGTATGATGGAATCCTATATGAATATAAAATTTAAAATTTTTTTATTTTTCTTTATTTTTGAATTTTTTAAAATAAAAAAAATTTAAAAAATAAATTAAAATTTAAAAATTAGGTTAATAAAGTGTTAATTAATAAATATTATTATTGACCTTATATGTAATTTAAATATTCAAGTGTGGATCCATCAAGGAGGAAGAAGGATCTGGAGTGGGATATTGGCTGGTTACATGGAGAGATGCTCTCGGGTCGGCATCACTGGAGGTGTAAATGGTGTAATACCGAATTCAAAGGTGGGGGGTAACAAGGTTGAAGCAGCACTTGGCTGGCGGCTATCCTGATGTATCTGCATGCCGATAGTGTCCACAGGAGGTCCGTCAGTTGATGAAGAAACACTTTGCTGATTTTAAAGCTGGAAAGGAAAGAGCAGCAAAGAAGAAGGCATAGGTGGACCGTAGAGCTGTAGAACCATCTTCTTATCACTCCAGGAAGTCAGAGGAAGCATCTATTCCTTCTGATGAGGAGGCACAGATGGAGGCTGCTATTCAGGCGAGCTTGTATGAGCAGAGGCAGCAGGAGGCAGCCAGGCATAGACAGCGATTCGGACCATCAACTTTTGAGTCAGGATCGGGATCCGCTTCTGCTAGTGCTCCAGGAGAGTTTGAGATAGTTTAGGAGGACCTCCTCAGTCAGAGAGCCTGTCAGGAGAGGCACCGGCCGTATTGCATCCATGTTGGGAGCATGTGGCAGTAGGAGGAAGTCTTCCAGGCCCAGGGATATTCCAGAGGGAGCCACTATCCATGATATCGATCTCGTGTATTTTCCAGTAGAGATTCCAAGTAATAGAGGATTGACACAATGCTGAAAAAGAATAAGAAGAAGGATATGTGGCGGGCCATCTCCTCCTAGTTTCATTTCAGTCATATCCCAGTCCATGCAGCAGACAATCCATATTATCGCTCTACTATTTCATCTATACAGGCTGCTGATGCAGGTGTAGATCCTCCAGCATCGAGGGATATCCATGGTCATCTTCTGGACAGCAATAAAGAGCTAGAAGGATGGATATCCTTATATCAGAGCAAGTGGCCCGTGTATGGATTGACGGTGATCTGTGATGGTTGGACTGGTCCTACTAGACGGAGCATCATCAATTTCTTGACTTATTGTGATGGGAAGACTTTTTCAGAAGTCTATTGATGCTACAGATTAGATGCACGATGCCAGTTATATCTTCATATTGATGGAGGAGGTGATTGATCAGGTGGGAGAGCATCATGTCATGCAGGTCATCACTGATAATGGATCACAGTACAGGGCCGCAGGGTAGATCTTGATGGAGCGGCGACCGCGTATTTTCTGGATTCCTTGTGCTGCACATTGTATAGATCTCATGTTGATGGATATTGGTAAATTTCGCAGGGTGCAGAAGATTGAGCTAGTACAGTCTATCACTAGATTTATATTATAACCATACATGGGTCTTATCATTGATGAGGAGCTTTACAGGGAAGATATATTGAGACCGGGGGTCACACGGTTTGCTACTAATTACATTGCACTTGATAGTCTTCTTGGCAAGAAAGCAGAGCTGCGTCAGATGTGTCAGTCAGGACTAGCAGGAGAGCAGATATGCCAGGACAAATACTGAGGGAAGCAATGTGGAGAATTTAGTGACGAGACAGACATTCTAGCAGCGGGCTGAGAGGATAGTGGAGGCTATCAAGCCTCTATATGAGGTACTTCGTGCCGTGGACTCCGAGAGGTATGCTCAGATGGGCTTCTTATATTTCATGATGCAAAGGGCAAAGGAAAAGATCCAGGAGGCAGATTCATCACATGCATATGAGTATATCCGGATCATCGATGGACGGTGGAGTTATCAAATGAGTTCGGATTTGCATCTAGCAGGTACGTAGTATTTTATGAAGTCCTTAAAAATTAAGTTTCAATTAGATTCATACAAGTACGCTTGATTGATTCTTAAAATATATATGCATCTTACTATCTAAATCCGAGATTTCAGTACTTCGTACTGGACATTGCCATAGATGAGGATCTTATGTCTGCCCTATGCAATGTTATATATAAGATGGAGACCGATCCAGATATCGCTGCTATGTGCCTTGAAGAAGAAAATTATGTTGAAATTATTGAATGATTTTTA
This sequence comes from Areca catechu, assembly GCA_021397845.1. Classification (NCBI taxonomy): domain Eukaryota; kingdom Viridiplantae; phylum Streptophyta; class Magnoliopsida; order Arecales; family Arecaceae; genus Areca; species Areca catechu. The sequence continues at coordinate 70,640,800 of CM038047.1, forward strand.
AGAGCATTAATTTCAACAAGCTAACAATTTTTTTTTTCTGGCAAACAATTTTTTAGGGAGGGCACAGATTCATTTGGATCCACTGTAGCGGTCAGAAGTAAATCAAAGATGAATCCTGGTAGGTACTATTAAGGAATAAGTCTATTATTATATCAGGATTAAATTTTTTATTTTGCCAAATCTAAAATTCTAAATGATGTAATGTCTTTTGCAGCTGAACGGTGGGTGCATTTTGGTGGATCTGCTAAAAATTTGAAGGTTCTTGCAGTGAAGATCCTCTCTCAGACGGTGTCATCCAGTGGATATGAGCGCAACCGGTCTACATTTGTGCTTATCCACTCCAAACAGAGGAACCGTCTGAAACAGAAACGCCTCAACGATCTTGTGTATGTACACTATAATTTAAGGTTGAGACTAAAATGTATTCAGGAAGTAGAATTGAAATATCCCGATCCCACTGCAAGTTCATATGTTGATGAGGATGAAGATCCAATGATTGGGTGGGTCATGGGTCAGCAGCAGACGTCAAAGCTTGATGAGCCAGGATCGCCTCCTCGACCAGCCAATTTTGTAGTTAGTGAGGCTGGGGTGGATGCTGGACAATAGGCAACAAGTCATTCCTTACAGGGCTCCAGCAGATACAGCAATCGTCCGTCCCCACCATCTAGTAGACCTGGAGACAAAGGAAAAGGAAATGCAGTTGTACCTCCATCGGAGCACTCAGTCCACTCAGATTCAGATATCAGAGACAGTGATGATAGTGCTTCAGATAGTGGAGGATCTAGTGATCAGGGAAGGGCAGGAGGACAGGAGTTGCAGCCACCTAGTCTTATTTGATTCACTGGGAAGTCGCAGTTTTTCCATGCCATGCAGGATACAGATCATGGAGTACTATCTGATAGACCCCGTGGTGATACGATTCCATATAGGCGACGGGCTCCGCGTGGTCGTTCGGGATACGATACAGCTGCAGCTCTTGCACGTGGAGTATGATTCATGGATGTATCTGGATCATTCTTATATTCAGGATCCTCTTATCCGCATCTACCGGTAGCTTCTGGTCCATATGATCCATATGGTGCATCTGAGACGTCAGCATCCAATGGTTATTATCCCGAAGCATCTTATATATCTGATTTTGTTGCTGGTATATTTGGATTCCCCTCTGCACTGCCATATCATCAATCTTTGGATAGTTCTCAGAGTCGGGACATCAGAGAGGGATCTGCGATTAGTTATGATCCATCACGCATATCTCCTAGGATGAGCTTAGAGGAGTATCATGCTGCCTGGCAGGAGGGATATGCCGAATTTCCTATATAGTACATACATGATCCCTATATTTATGGACATCGTCATTTTAACCCGATTCTAGACATTGGTATGTAATTATATGTTTATGCCATATTTTACTTTCATTAATTGCTGATAATCTTTAGTTTAATTTCAATTTTTTTATTTTCATTGAAAATAGTCCTAGATATTAGTATTTAGTCCTAAATCCTAAACCGGTACGCCATCCTAAATCCTAAATCCTAAATCCGAAATCCGAAATCTTAAAGCCTAAACACTAAATTCTCCATAAACCCTAAACCCTTAAAAAATAAAATAAAAACCTTAAAATTACAAAAAAAAATCAAAAAAAAAAAAGGGCATACTGGTTTGAATCGGTACACCTCGCCACACCATGTGTCGGCACGGTACGGTACAGTACCATACCGGTACCGGCCGGCCACCGGTACGGCACCCAGTACCGGTACCGAGAACCTTGTTTCTAAATTTTAGCAATTCCTTTACATGTAATTTTTTCAAATTGATCCAAATCATCGATCCTATTGATAATTTGATCAAGATCTAATCTATCAATCGGGTCATACTCCTAGTGTTATGACCTTATAGATTCTATTATGTTTAATAGTGAGACATACCATGGTCTCCATCATAGCATTATCAAAATACCTTCTGATGGGTTGAAACGATTTCAACTCACCTTCAACAAAGATCATTGATCCGAAACGATCCTAATGAGCTCTCACAATCTACCAGTGATGCTTAACAACATGTAGCGGTAATTCAGCAGAATAGCATGTTTAGAACCCTTGTAATTACCGTGTGATTAAGCTCTATTATAAGTCTCGACAAGATGCAGGTCAGAAAACTCATAAAACTCATGGAAACTCATTCTATCAATCATATTGCTGTGGCCAGTTTTAAGGACTTAGCCTCTTAAATCGCATAAGACTACTCAGCTAAAAAGGTTGATAGATGTCTAGATGTGCACTCTACTACAATGAACCTATTGTAGCCAACTTACACCACAAGGGCCCAAATGGCTAGGAGACAGTTTATGTATAGTCAAATTACAGCAACCTCACTGAGTAGCTAAGGTACCGTAGGTCAAAGAGCTATTCACACAACTATAACATTGAGCAAGTCACTGACGAGTGAGTAGACAATCAAGTAACTTCTTGTTTTGGTCATGCTGAGTACTATTGTTCTCTAACAACCATTTACACTCTCGCTCCAGTATCTCCATACTATATCCATAGGGAGGTAGTTCGTGCACCGATCTTGATGGATGAATCACTGTCCCCGTGATCCAATAACCGAAAGCAATTTAGGAATTAATCTATAATGACACATGTCTCAAATTCTCAATTCTTTAAGAATGTGTCATTGACTGTTGACTCCTTGGATAATTCAAGGAAACATTATATAAGAATGGAATAAAAATTATCCATTTCATTAATATTAAATAAATCAAGTACAAATATGTCCTAGAAAGATACAATATATCTGCCATATTGACTTTTAAGGTATACATCTAACAATCTTTTACTTGCACCAAAGCTAATTAGTCATAAATCTAATCCTATCTTAAGATTTTTGTGGGCTTCAATCTTTTGCTGGCTCAACTGTTTTGTCAGTAGGTTTGCCATGTCTGCAGAGTTTACTCTTTGCACATCAACATATTTCTTTTCGAGATAGTTGCATATGATGTGAAACTATTGCTCGATATACTTGGACTTTTGATGAGACCTGGGCTTCTTAGCAAAGGCTATGGTGCTATTGTTGTCATAGTACAGGATGATGGCATTGGATGGCATGATACTAAGTTCTGTAATGAATTTCTGTACCAGAAGGCTTTCTTTGTAGCTTTCGAGGCAACGATGTACTTAGCTTCTATTATTGAATCTGCAATGATCGGTTGCTTAGAACTTTTCCAACTTGTAGAACCACTATTATATAAAACACATCCTGATGTTGATTTATATTGAGGATCAGATATATAGTCTAAATTAGTGTATCCTTCAACTCGCAATTCAAATCCTGTCCCAAAGATCAAGAACAAATTCTTAGTTCTTCTCAAGTATTTAAGAATGTTCTTCATAGCAATCTAGTGCTCTTCGCCTAAATTCGATTGATACCTGTTTGTGATACTCACAACAAGGGCTATATCAAGACATGGCATACATGAGGCTTCCTATAGTTGAAGTATAAGGGATTTTGCTCATGCACTGAATCTCCTCACATGTTAGGTCATTTTCGTGGAGAGGCTAATGCTATGCCTAAACGGTAGAAATTCTCTCTTAGAGTTCTTCATGCTGAACCTTTCTAGCACTTTTTCTATGTACATTTTCTATGAAAAGTCGAGCATCCTATTAGATCTATCTTTTTGGACCTTTATTCCTAGAATGTAGGATGCTTCTCCTAGGTTTTTCATAAAGAATTTCTTGGACAACCATCTTTTGACCGAGGTTTGCATGTAAATATCATTTCTAATAAGGAGGATGTCATCTACGTATAATACGAGGAATGTGACGGCACTTCCATTGACTTTGTATACACAAGGCTCCTCGTTCTTGATGAAATCAAATGATTTGATCGTATCGTTGAAACGAGTATTCCAACTTCGAGAGGCTTGCTTTAATCCATAAATGGGTCTATATAGCTTGTGAACTTTGTGATCTCCATCACTGGAAATGAAACCCAAAACTGCTACATATAAGATATCCTCCTCAAGATATCTGTTTAAAAATGCAGTTTTCACCATATTTTATAATCGTAATAAGTGCAATGGCAAGTACTGTGTGGATGGATTTAAGCATGGCCATAGGCGAAAAGGTTCCTAATAGTCAATGCCTTTGCACTGACTATAATCCTTTGCCACTAGCCTAGCTTTGAAGGTCTCTACCTTACCATCTGTAGTTCTGTACCTTTCTTTTTTTTGTAGATCTATTTATATCCAATGGATACAATACTTTCTGGTAGATCCACTAAGGTCCAAACTTGGTTTGAATGCATTGAGTTAATTTTTGACTTTATAGCATTCACCATTTCTCGGAGTTGATGTCTGACATCATCTCGTCATAAGTTTTAGGATCACCTCCAAGATCCTTCTCCTATGAGGAATGCTTTCTTTACATCCTCTATTAGTATATCCATGTATCTTTCAGGAGGACGGGAGATCCCATCAAACTTACAAGATAGAGGTACTATATTTATTGGCTCATTTGGTTTGACCTGATTTACAGCTTGTTGCTCTTCAGGGATTCTTCGAGCTCAATTAACCTCTTACTAGCTCGGTCCTGAATAAACTATTTTTTCAAGAATGTTGCATGCTGGCCCACAATCACATTGTGATCCTCTGGAAAGTAAAAGTATTCTATTGATTCTGTAGGATATCGTATAAAGCGAGCTTTAATAAATCTAGCCTCTAATTTATCTACCATGTCTTTTGACATAGGCTGAACGTTTCCAAATCTTGAGATGACTAAGACTCGGTTTCTTATCTTGCTATGTATTATACGGTATGGTAGGAACCGATATAGAGGGAACCCTATTTAATATATAAGTTGCAGTTAGTAAGGCATGTCCCTAATAAAATATGGGTAAATTAGTGAAGCTCATCATGGACCAGACTATATCTAATAGGGTGCTATTTCTTTTTTTTGATAGCTCATTGAGCTGTGTACCGGGAGTTCATTGCGAAACTATGCCATTCTTCTTGAGATAATTCAGAAATTTCTAAGGTATTCCTCTTGATCGGATCGAAAAATTTTAAGGGATTTTCTTGTTAAATTTTCAACCTCATGTTTGAATTTCTTGAACTTTTCAAATATTTCAGACTTGTGTTTTTATAAAAAATACATATCCATATCATGAGTAATCATCGGTAAAGGTAATGAAGTACTGGTAACCATCTCTGGTCTACACATCAAATGGGACATACACATTAGTGTACCGGGGAAAGTAGCTTAGTGGTCCTTTCCTCATGTCCTACAAAAGATAACTTAGTTATTTTTTCTTGAAGGCAGGATTCACAAACTAGATGTCTCCAGAATTTATGAGTCATGGATACCATCATTTTTCAGTTTGTTTATCCTATCTTTTTCTATATAGCCAAGTTTAAGATGCCACATGTACCTATGGTTAACGTCATTTTTAGGTTTTTTATGTTCTACGATACTCACTATTTGCTCATCAATATTCACAAATACATCAACATGTAAATGGTAAAGACTCAACTAAAAGACTACAAGCAACCAATTAATTTCAAAAATAAATTGAATAAATCTTTATTAAAATTGAAATTAAATTCATCATGTGCTAGCAGAGATATAGAAATCAAATTTCTACTAGCTACAGGTATATAATAGCAGTTTTTTAAAATTAATCTAAATTTTGATGAGTCTAAGAGGGTAGGTTCCAATGGTGACTGTAGCAACCCTTGCTCCATTGCCGACACGTAAGATCATTTCACATGCCCTCAGTTCTCTACTTTCTACCAGACCCTGTATAGAAGTATATATATGAGCACTCGAACTAGAGTCGAATACCCAACTAGAAGAGGAAACCATAAGATTAGTTTCAATAATGAGCAAATTAGACATACTTTCTGAAGGTATGTCCACATTCTATTTTTTCAGGCTCTCCAAGTACAGTAGATAATTTCTCTTCCAATGGCCATCAATATTATAGTGGAAACATTTTTCCTTGTCTACAGCCTTCTTTGGAGTGTCCTTTAGCTTGTTCTGCTTTACAAGTTTTTTCTTTTTCCAAGTAGACTTTTTTTGAAGGAGATGCCTGCTCAACAGCTTGAACAATGCCTCTTGAACTCTTCAAGGTCCCCTCATACGTTACCAACATGTTGATCAATTCAGGTAAAGTGTAATCTATCTTATTCATGTAATAGTTCATTACAAACTAACCAAATAAATCACTAAGGAACTGCAGGATCAGATACACTTGCAGTTCTTTATGCATTGGAATGCCAAGCTTCTCAAGTTGTTCAATGTCTTTAATCATTAGCAAATAATAATCATGGACCGACTGTCCTTTGCACATTTTATTGCCAGAGTCTCTTAGATACTTCATAGCGCACAGTATGGCTCTACTCATTGTACAACTCTTGTAGATGAGTGATCATAGTCTTGGCACTAGGCATGTCCTCATGCGGCCTTACAATTCATTAGTCTTGAAGTCGGTATGTAACACTTTACCTTATCGTCATCATTTGTCCATTTCTTTAGTGTTGCCCTGTGTTCAGCACTTGCATGACTTGGTAAGGTGGGGGGTTCCTGGTCGAGTTCATAGCCTACTTTTTTTGAAGTTAAGACTATCTGAGGTTTCTGAGCCAGTCCTTGTAGTTTAGACCGGTTAAACGGTTAAACTCTAGGATATGGGCTAAAGGATTTAAAGCTGACATGATTAACTACAAGCAAGGAACTCGGAACCGGTATGGTACGGTACCTACCATACCGGCCCTGTACCGGGCCCACAAATTCTTAAAAAAAATTTTCTTTTCCTATCAAAAAAATTTTAACCTGAATCGGATCCGAACCGGGCGGTACGGTATGGTATGCTACAATTTTGTACCGTACCATACGGAATTTAATTTTTTATATTTTTTTAATGGTCCGAGTGTCGAACCGTTTTATATATATGAACCGTAACGTTTTATACATATGAACCGTACCGGATGGTATGGGACGGTACCGCAAACCCTGATTGCAAGAATAGAGATTCAAGTTAAACATTTATACTTAATTTTATATTTGTTCTGGGAACTTTAAGAAATAAATAAGCTTCCATTTTCTTGGATCTCTCATACTCTTTAGTAGAGATGTGAAAACTCCTATGCGATGTTAGATATGTTTGTCCTAGAAGCCAACCTTGCTGATATATTATAATTTTCTAGGTCATTTGTACTTAATCAACTTTTATCAATAAAATTAGATATTTTCTTATCCATTCGTGTTTTATGTCTATGAATTGTCTACGGAGTTAATGGACAATGACACATTCTCAAGAGTTGAGAATTTGGGACATGTTATTATAGATTAACTCATAAATTGCTCCCTATTGTTGGATCATTATGGGGATGGTGATTGATTCGTCAAGATTGGTGCATGGATCGCTTTTCTTTAGAATAGACGAATTTCGAGTGTAGTGTAGGGACACTAGAGTAAGAGTGCAGGTGGTTGTTAGAGAATAATGGTACTGAGCATAAACAAGAATAAGAAGTCGCATGGATGTTTACTTGTCAGTCTATTTCGATGCTATAGTTGTGTGAGCAATTTTTTGACTACAGTACCTTGGTCACTCATAGTAGGGTTGCTGTAGTTTGACAGTACAAACATGGTCCTAGCGATTCGGGGTCTTGTAGTGTTTGTTGTTTATATAGTAGATTCATTGTAGAAGGGTGTGCACTTATAGGGAATCTATCGGTCTTAGTAGTTGAGTAGTCCTACGTGATCTAAGAGGCTGAGTTTTTAAGTTTGTGGCCATATCAACATGATAATAGAAAAGAGTTTCCATGGGAATCACGATTGGGTTTAAGTTGATTAAGTCTTGCATATGATGGATGTTTAGGATTTGATGAGTTTCCATGACTTGCATCTTGGCAGAACTCAATAATAGAGAAACTTGATCATACTTCAAGTTAGTAACTAAGGGTTTATCTTTCTATTTTGCTAGGTTGCGACAACATATTGCTAGGTATCACTGGTGGATTGTTAAAACTCACCAGGATCATTTTTGGATCTACGATTCTTGTTAGGATTGAGCTAGAATCATTCCAGTCCATTGAAAGAGTTTCGATGATACTATGATAGAGATCATGGTATGTCTCACTATCAAATAGAAGAGAATCTAAGACGTCGCACATAAAAAGGGCTTGACCTGATCAAGAGCTTGGATCATACCAAATTTTCAATTGGATTGATAATTTGGATCAATTTATAAGGGTTATAAATTTAGAAACTGCTAATTGTTAGCACAAGGGATTTAATTGCAAGTGTTGAAATGTATTGGGCTTAATTAAATTATGGATCAAGTCCTAATTAATTTAAATAAGATTTAATTTAATTGGACTTGATTTAATTTAAGGTTGATTGGATTTAATTATCTAAATTGGACTTGGATTGTAATCCTGATTGGATTAGGATTGGTAGTTTTTTCGAATTCGATTTGAATCATACTCGAATTGGATTCAAATTGAACCCAAATTGAAGCTAATCGAAATAGGTTACCTTAACCCAAAGAGATTGGGCTTTTTCTCAATTAGGCTTGTGGAATTGAGGTGGGGTGTTGATTTTGGCAGGCCCTCATTTGCGTGCACGAGAAAGAAAGAGGCACAAACAGGCACAAGTTTGGGCCTCCCTAGGGGAAATATGGGTCAGGTCGGATTGGGTCATGAGTGACCCTGATCTGACCTGGTTTTTTGATCGGATCTTAATATTAGATCCAAATCCAATCTAACAGAAAATCGGGTCGGACCGGGTCCATGGCTAAGATTTTCGATCCAATAGGTCATTGGATTATATCGGTTTTATGAATAACCCGATCCTAATCTAAAAAAATTGGATCTAGATTGAGTTTGGATCAAATATAGATAACTATGTATAATTATCACAACCAAGTATTATTAATCACAAAATAGATAATAAATAATATTGCTCTCAAAACAAATTAAAATATAAAAATAATTATAAATATATTTTTATGTTAAAAATAAGTTTCATATAACTCTTAGATTATATTAGGGTCCAAGTAGGTTTGGATCTTAATAGTATTAGAAGTTTGGGTTAGGTTGGGTCCGGTCCAAATTCAATAAACCCAGACTCAGCTCGAAAAATAGAACGGGTCCAATTTTAGGACCCAACCCAGGTCCATGGTTCTTAAAAACTAGTTGGATCGGGTCTAAGTGGGTCAGGTCGGGTTGGGTCACTGGTCAATTCAACCCATTTGCAGCCTTGTCTCCTCTTCATCTTGGATTCTCTTTCAAATTTGTGATAAAATCTATCCTCACCAATTTTCAAATTTGAAATAAGGTTGATTTAGGATTGGTTTTATCTTGATTTGGCATGGGATTAAGGATTTGTGCAACAATTTAAGGAGAGCAAGAGAGGGGCCGGTACTAATTAATCCTCTCATTTTCTTCTTGCTGCAAATCATGTCTAACGCTCTTCTTATTCTTCCTTATTTCCATGACCAATGCCTGGAAAAGAGAGTTTAGAGAGATCTAAAAGAGGAAGAAAAGGGTTTCTTCTTTTGGATTTTGTTCCTCCCTATTCTTTTAAATATGCGTGAAGGGTTCGCACAGAGGCTGTAGGCTTTTTTTCCAGGATCTAGGAGGTCCAGATCCAAGTCAAGAAGTTGTGTTTGCAAGGTGCTAGCACACTAATAGCACTTGAGATTCGATTAGTATCATGTCCTGTGTGGATACCAGCAGAAGTCGGGCATGTGCATGGCTTCGACAGAAATCCCAGAAATTCGCCGGATCATCATTATTTCTTGTCTTGATTTTCGATCTGATTATGATGTATTTTCAGCATGTTTAGGTCCTATCCTAGGTGGTTTAATGATTAGATCAGCATGTTTATATGAAAAATGTTTTCATATGTTGCTTCCATTGCTAGGATTTTAGAAACCTGATTTTTCAGCATCCTATAAATCACTGTATCATAGCATTGGTATCGAAGTCACGTTAGTCAGACATGAGATTGTGTTTTCCTAAGCTAGGTAGTCAGACATGAGATGTGCTAACCTAACTTAAATTAGTCAGACACGAAATTTGTTAACTAATTAAGGTGAGACTTGAACCAACCTAACAAATTTTAAGCTATAGGTCTTTCACCATTGTAGAGAAGTGGGCGTTCTCTGGTGTTGATTGTTATCGACTAGATATAGTGGTTCAATTGCATTGGGAGACATAATCGCTTTATTAACATGAGATGTTGGGGGATGAAGATGGGTTTGGGCCCAATAACTATAGGTGAGAGATCCAATGATGGCTTCACTTTCACATTGAACGGTGGGTTTGGTTTAACTAAGGAATATGGTCAATAACTATAGGTAAGCTCATGTGATTTAGAGATTAAGTTGCTGTAATATGTTTGAAAAGCATTGGATAAGAGTTGTCCACTCATTGGTTTGCATATCATCAATAACTATTAGGTGAGGTGCATGTAGATTAGTGGAACAGCAATATCCACTAGGAATCCTAGTTGCATAGAGGTTTCCGCATCTCCACTAAGGAGTGAGATCTGAGATAATAGTGGGAGTTATTTGTTTCTTAAAATTTCTAGAACAAATAATTGATAAAAGTGCAAACATCTAACTAGAATCTTCTCTTTGGATAATCATGTCAGCTTCAAATCCCGTAGTCCAAAACCTTAGCCATATGGTGATTGATCCATCAAGATTGGTGCATGGATCGCTTTCCTTTAGGATAGATGAGTCTTGAGTCTATAGTATAGGGACACTGGAGCAAGAGTGCTAGTGGTTAGAGAACAACGGTATTGAGCGTGACCAAGAATAAGAAGTTACATGGATGTCTACTCACTCATCAATCTATCTCAATGCTGTAGTTGTGAGCAGTTTTTTGACTTGCGGTACCTTGGCCACTCACATTAGGGTTGCTGTAGTTTGAGAGAACATAAACATGGTCTCTAGCTATTTGGGGTCTTGTGGTGTTGTTTATGGTAGATTTGCTATAGGAGTAGGGTGTGCACTTATAGGGAATCTATCGGCCTTAGTAGTTGAGTAATCCTATGTGATCTAAGAGGCTGAGTCCTTAAGTCTGTAGCCACAGTATATAATAATGGAAAGAAGTTTTCATAGGAATTACGATTGGGCTCAAGCTGATTAAGTCTTGCATACGACAGATGCTTAAGGTTTGATGAATTTTCATGACCTGCATTTTCTCGGGACTCTTAATAGAGAAACTTGATCACACAGTAACTATACTTAGAGGTTCATCTTTCTATTCTACTGGGTTGCTACTACATATTGCTAGGTATCACTGGTGGATTATGAGATTTATTGGGATAATTTTTAGATCAATGATTTTTGTTAAGGTTGAGCTGGAATCATTCCAGTTCATCGGAGTTTTGATGATATTATGATAAAAATTATGGTATGTCTTACTACCAGATAGAATAAAACCTGAGAGATCATATAAAAGGGACTTGACCTGATCAAGAGCTTGGATTATAACCAAATTATTAATTGGATTAATGATTTGGATCAATTTGTAAGAGTTATAAGTTTAGAAATTGCTAATTGTTACTACAAGGGACTTAATTATATGTGTTGCATTAAAATTGGACTTAATTAAATTATGGATCAAGTCCTAATTAATTTAAATCATATTTAATTTAATTGGGCTTGACTTAATTTAAGGCTAATTGGATTTAATTATTTAAGTTGGATTTGGATTGCAATCCCAATTTGACTAAAATTGGCAGCCTTTTCAAATTTATTCGAATCAAGCTTGAATTGGATTTAAATTGAATCCAAATTGAAGCCGAATTGGAATAGGTCACTTTGACCCAAAGAGATTGGGTTTTCTCTCTCAATTAGGCACGTGGAATTGAGGTGGGGCACTAATTTTGGCGCCCCCTCATTTGCATGCGTGAGAAAGAAAGAGGCGCAAACAAATGCACCTCCCCCTCTTCATCTTGGACTTTCTTTCAAATTTGTGATAAAATTTATCCTAACCAATTTTCATATTTGAAATAAGGTTGGTTTAGGATTGGTTTTATCATGTTTTGTGTGGGATTAAGGATATGTGCAACAATTTAAGGAGAGCAAGAGGGGCTGGCATTAATTAATTTTTCTCATTTTCTTCTTGCCGTGCTAATCACTTCCAATTCTCTTCTTATTCTTCCTTTTTTCCACAATCCATAGCTAGGAAAGGGAGTTTGAGGACAGATCTATAAGAGGAAGAAACAAAGGGTTTCTTCCTCTGGATTTTGTTCCTCTATTTCTTTCAATCTGTGTGAAGGGTTTGCGCAGAGGTTGCAGCCTTTTCCTTCGGGATCCAGGAGGTCCAGATCCAAGCCAAAAATTCATGCTTGCAAGGTGCTAGTACACCAGTAGTACTTGAGATTCAATCAGCATCATGTCCCGTGTGGATACTTGTAGAGATTGGATACGTGCATGACTCCGACAGAAATCTCGAGAATCCGCTGGATCCGACTTGACGAGAAGAGAAGGATTGTACTTCAAGTAGGTGATCGGATTACCACTATTTCTGTCTTGATTTTAGATCTGATTATGATGTATTTTCAGCATGTTTAGATCCTAGGTTAGGTGGTTTAACGATTAGATCAGCATGTTTATGTGATAAATGGTTTTATATATTGCTGCACTACTGGGGTATTATAAACTTGATTTTTCAGTATATGCTATAAATCATCATATCGTAACACCCGACTAGGGTTCGTAGTGGGTACTGCAATCCCATCGATATATGCATACCTCACCTGATAGATATTGGTGACATTATACCAATGAGTGGACAATTCTTGTCCAATGCTTTCAAGCATGTTGCAGTGATTCAGTTTGAGTCATGTGGGCTAACCTGACAGATATTGGCCACACTCTTTAGTTAAGTCAGATCCACTATTCAAATGCAAGTGTGAAGCCATCATTGAATCCCTCACTTGACAGTTATTAGGCCCAACCCCATCTTCATCCTGTAGTAACCCTTTGCTAATAGAGTGGTTGCATCTTTCCGGTACAACTAAACCACTGTATCCAACTAAGAATAATCAACATCAGTCTGATGCTTGCACATTTATAACGGTGGAAGACTGCTAGACTTAATATGTGCGAGGAGATTTTGATTTAGATCTCATCTAATTAGTTACTACAATCTTATGTAAATGACTGACCTAAATGGTACAGGCGAACTTGAATACCAAGCAACCTTTTTCAAAATTTAATCGATTAAATTGGCCAGATAAATGGAGATAGGTGGGAGGCTCCCCGTTGCTTTCTTTAGACATCAATGAATTGGCCAGGTAAGCGAATAATCCTAATTAAGTAACCACCTTTCAAGCACTAGCTTTAGATACTAATTGGCCAATTTGTTTTAAATAGATTAGCTTAAGTGATTCGACCTCGAGTCACTGAGCTAAATCAAGTCTTGGGTTAATCGATTTAATATTTGGATGTTACTTGATTTGACTAACAACAATTGACCCGATGTTGAGCACACTTGATCTAATCTTAATTAACTATTGATTTGGTTCGATCAAACGCTCAACACGATTGGGTTCCAACATATTCTAATTGAAAAATCCTAGGTATAATCAAATTACAAGACCTAATTGATCTACATATGACCATACCCTCCCCTCATGCTAAGTGTTAGTGGGAAATGTGGTCGGGCCAGGAACAGGGCCCACGATAGCAAAAATGGCCATCAGCCCAATCGTCAGCATGGGCTGCAGACCTTACATTGAGCCAGGCCATCATAAAATGAGCAGGATTGTTATAAACATGCGATCAACTGCTTGGACAACATCACGTCGATCGCTCAGGAAGCGTTCGACCACAAGCCCTCGAGCGGACATCGGCAGGGGCCAACTTCTATGCCCAAAGGCATCAGTGAGCCCATGCCAACCGCTCAGGAAACGTTCGGCCACAAGCCCTCGAGTGAAACCAGCACAGGCCAACTTGTATGCCCAAAGACATCAATGAGCCCACATTGACCACCTAGGAAGCGTTCGGCTACAAGCCTTCGGGCAGACACCGGTAGGGGCCAACTCTTATGCCCAAAGGTATCAGCGAGCCCACACCGGCTGCTCAGGGAGCATTTGGTCACAAGCCCTTGGGCGGACACCAGTAGGGGCCAACTTCTATGTTCAAAGGTGCGGCAAAGATCAACTCCTATGTCCAAAGGCATCAGCGAGCCCATGCCAACCGCTCAGGGAGAGTTCGGCTGCAAGCCCTCGAGCGGACACTGGCAGGAGCCAAATCCTATGGCGAAAGGCATTACTGATCCCATGCTGATCGCTTAGGGAGCGGCCATGAGCTTCCGGGCCCGGCTGAGTCCTAGACACCCCGCGAGCACTCAGATTAAACCTTGGTGGTGACCTTATCTAAAGTCCTGAAGAAATGACACCCTAACATTCGTTGCCATGGCTTCTACCATGTGGTCAGCTCTTCATCACGTTCCAAAATTTTCAATCATCGCCATATGTAGATGAATGAGGGAGGAGTGCCCGGATTCCTTGTAATCTAGTCCATCATTTAATGAAGCATGCCATATATCGGACATCAATAAGGATGCATTTAAAAGATAGGACACCCCCTGTAGATAAGAAAGCTCCATACGATACGTGGGTGGTTTTGCCACTTTTTATCGGATTTGATAGATTCTTGGTCAAGATTTAATTGCCCTTGAATCTATGACTATAAAAAGGACTTCAACGAGTCCCCAAGGTTTGCGAGCTCTCCCGCTTACACCCCCACTATTGGTATTGATACTAGAGCGTCGGAGTGCCATTGTCGGGACTACCCTCGACGGGGCTTTCGTGTAGGTACCTCCTGGAGCTTGGCTCATACCGTCTACTCTAGCACCAACTCCAGCTCTCTCTCCGGCATTAGATGAATTTTGACACCAACACAAGCTTAAAATTTTTATATCTTAAAAATAATTTTCAAATCTAAATTAAGTGCATGAATTAACAAAATAAGATCTTGAAACAAATTTCAGATCTATAACTAATAGCATATATCTCAAGATTCCCGATACCGGTATTGGCATTCGTATCGGGGGGCCGGCCGGTACGGTACCGGTACCATATTGTACCATAATAAACTGGCATGCCTATTTTTTTTGATTTTCTTGGATCTAAAATTAGTTTTTTATGATTTTTTTGATTGTTAAGGTCTAAATAGATATATTATCAGTAGGATTAATTCACCAAACATCACTATGAAGTACTGTCTAGCCTCCAACTATATAATATATTTTAAGAAAGAAAAGCAAGATTATCAATAATTAATTGAAGAGAGGAGAAATATAAATATAGTTACATTTCGATATTTAAAATCGGGTCGAGTGTCGATTTCATAAATATTGGAATGATATGGTTGTGGAGGGGTCCATTCGAATTTACCGGTAGCAAAATCAAAATCGTAAGATATCTTGGATGGCATAGGATAATAACTATTAGATGCCTCGGATGCACCATATCCGTATCCATATGGATCATAAACTACTGGTGCCTACTGGCGACCACCAGTGAATCAAAGATCAATAGACGACTGCATCTCCTATCCTTTGGACGTTTCCTAATTACTAGATCTCGGATTATCAAAAGAATCACTAGCATTACTTTTCCTAGTATCTGAATCTGAATCAATTGAGTGCTCCAATGAAAATGCAACTGTCTTTTCTTTTCTTTTATCTTTGGAATATATGGCAAAGATGATGTGATGTATCTATTGGAGTCTTGTAAAGAATATTGTTGATTGCCCATTATTCAGCATCCATCCCAGCCTCGCTAGCTGCAAAACTGGCTAGTTGAGGAGATCCTGGCTCATCAAGTTCTGGCTTCTGCTACTAACTCACGATCCATCCAATTATCAGATCTTCATCGTTATCAACAAAATTACTTCGTCAAATCGGAGTATTTCAGATTAACCTCAATGCACTTTAATCTCAACTTTTAATTATAGTGTACATATACAAGATCATTGAGGCGTTTCTATTTTAGACGGTTCCTCTTCTTGGAGTGGAAAAAATCGAAGATCGACCAGTTGCACTGGCATCCACTCGATAACATTGTATGGGAGAGGATCTTGATAGCTAGATTTTTCAAATATTTTACTGATTCACCAAAATGTATCCATCATTTAGTTGCAAAAGATATTAAATCATTTAGAATTTCAGATTCAGTAAAATTAAAAATACTTTGAATCTAATATTAGACTTATTAGTACATACCGGGATTCATCTTTGATTTACTTCTGATGGCTACATTAGATCCAAAAGAATCTGTGACATTCCTAAAAAAATATTTGAAAAAAATTATCACGTTACTTGTTGAAGTTACTTTTAATAAAAATCACTCAATAATTTTAACCTAATTTACTTATTCTAGGCACAGCCGTGATATCTGGATCGATCTCCTATATATAATATTGCATAGAGCAGATATAAGTTTATCTATGGCAATGTCCGTTATGGAGTATTGAAATCTTGGATTTAGATAGTAAGCTACACAATTTCAGAATTGGTCAAGTATACTTGTACAAATATAATTGAATTTAAATTTTTAGAACGGTCATGATTTACTGCCGATCTGCTATATGCAAATTTGAACTCATATGATAACTCCACCGTTCATCAATGATCCGGATATACTCATTGGCATGTAATTGATCTACCTCTTGAATCTTTTCTTTGCCCTTTCCATTATATAATAAAGGAATCCCATCTATGCCTGAAGTGCCTCATATAGAGGCTTAATAGCCTTCATTATCATTTCGGCCTACTATCAAAATATCTATCTCGTCACTAAGTTATGTACTCTACTGCCATCTATACTGACAGATATCTGGCGCAGCTTTACTTTCTTGCCAAGAAAACTATCAAGTGCTATATAATTCGTAGTAAACCATGTGATGCCTGGTCTCAATATTTCTTTCCTGTAAAGCTCCGCATCAATGATAAGATCTATGTATAGTTGTAAATGAATCTGGAGATACTTTGTGCTAATTCAACTATTTTTTGTAACCTACAAATCTTTCCAATATCCGTCAACATGAGGTCGATACAATGTGTAGTACAAGGGATCCAGAAAATATACTGTCGCCGCTGCATCAAGATTTACCCTGCGGACCATACTGTGGTCCATTATCTATGATGTCCTATACGACATTCTGCTCTCCTACCTGATCAATCACCTCCATCAATCTGAAGATATAGCTGGTGTCATGTAGTTGATTTGAAGTATCAATGATTTAAGTCAAGTTGATGCTTCGTCTAGTAGGATCGGTCCAACCATCATGCATCAGTGTCAATCTATACATGGGCCACTTACTCTAATAGATGGAAATCCACTTTTCTATCTCATTGTTGTCAAGAAGCTGGCCATAAATATCCCTCTATTTTAAAGGACTACATGTACCTGCAACCTTTATAGATGCAATAGCAAAGCAATAATATGAATTGTCTGCTGTATGCTGGGATATGACTGAAGTGAAACTAGGATTTGATAGCCCATCATATATCCTTATCCTTTTTCAGTATAGTATCAATCCTCTATTGTTTGGAATTTTTGCTAGAAAAGGTATATGGATTGATGTCGCGAATAGTCTCTTGCTGGAATGTCCTTGGAAGATTTCTTTCTACTGCTAAATGCTTCCAACATGGATGCAATATGACTGGTGCCTCTCTTGACAGGCTCTTTGACTGAGGTTTTCCTAAACTATCTGACTCTTCTGCAATACTCTTAGAGTTCGGCCCCGACTTCAACTAAAAAGTTGACGATCCAAATCGCTCCCTATGCCTGGCCAACTCTAATTGCCTCTACTCATACAAGCTTGCTTGAATGAGTCTTGATCTATGCCTCCTCATCAGAAGGAATAGATGCTATCTCTGACTTCTTGGAATGATAAGGGTCTGTGGCTCAACGATTCAGCTATCTTTTTTAATGTTTTTTTCTTTTCTATTTTGAAATCAGGAAATTGCTTCTTTATCAGCTAACGGATGTCTTATGGACACTATCGTCATGCGGATACCTCAAAATAGTCGCCAGCCAAGTGCTGCTTCAACCATGTTACTCCACCATTCTTAAATTCTATATTATATCATTTACACCACCAGTGATGCCGATTCGAGAGCATTTCTCCATGCGCCCGATCAATGTCACGCTTTGGATCCTTTTTCTCGATGGATCCATTCCTAAAGATTGAAAAAGCACATAAGTTCAATAATTACATCAAATTAATTAATATTTTATTTATCTATTTTTTATTTTTTAATTAATTATATATATATTTAAAATTTTTGAAATAAAAAATATAAAAAATAGTATTATAAAAAAGTAATTTGATCTTAGATTCATGTACAATCCTATCATGAATGCTACATATATTTTTTAAAATAGTAGGCATGTATGAAATGCTACTTTTTCTTCAAAATTAGGCTTAGGCCACTATTCACATGACATATCAAAACTTGAATAAATTAATATATAATTTATCATGAAAGTAGCTTACAAGCTCTAGAATAATAATTTATTTTTATAATTTTTTAATAATTTATTTTATTTTTAATAATTTTTTAATTTATTTAAAATTTTAAAAATTATATATTTAATAAAAAATAATGATCTTAGTATCATTGTATAGATCTTTCATAGATCTATAACATAATCTAAAATCATGTCAAAATAGAAAAAAATTGATAGTTTTTTCTTTTTTTTATTATCCATGAATTTAGAAAAAAGAGGGGAGAGGGAGAAAGGGAAAATGATATATTTTCGTACCTCTGATCAACATTTTTTCCTTGATTTATGATATTTGGATCGACCGGAAGAAATCAAATTCTGCTAGCTATAGGTACATAATAAGTCTTGAAAGTAATCTAAATCCTAACGATAATCGAAGAGGATAGGTTCAAACGACGACTGTAGCAATCCTTGCTCCATTGCCGATACGTAGGATTATTTCTCCTTCCCTCGTTCATCTACTTCTACCAGACCTTGCATAGAAGTATGAATATAAGCACTCAAATCATAATCTAATATCCAACTAGAAGTAGAGGAAACCGTAGGGTTATATTCAATAATGAGCATACTGGACATGCCTTTCGAGGTGCGTCCGCCTTTGGTTTCTTTGGGCTTTCCAGGTATAGTGAATAGCTCCTCTTCCAATGGCCATCAGAATTGCAGTAGAAAGACTTTCACTTGCCCCCAGTAGCCTTCTTTGGAGTGTCCTTCGGCTTATTCTCCTACTTCGCAGGCTTCTTCTTCCAAGTAGACTTCTCTTGGAATAAGATGACTGCTCTACAGCTAGAATAGTATCCCTTGAACTTTTCAAGGTCCTCTCATTAGTTACCAACATATTGAGCAATTCAGGTAAAATGTAGTTCAATTTGTTCATATTGTAGTTCATAATAAAGTGAGCAAATGAATCAGTAAGGAACTGGAGGATCAAATCCACTTGTAGTTTCTTATAGATAGAAATGCCTAGCTTCTCAAGTTGTTCTATATTCTCGATTATTGTCAAACAATGATTGTGGACTAATTGCCCTTCCCATATTTTAGTATTAAAAAGTCTTCTAGAGACTTCAAATCGGGCAATATGGCTTTGCTCGCCATTTAATTCTTGTAGGTGAGTAATCATGGCTCTGGCAGTAAGCATATCCTCATGCTGGCTTTGCAACTCATTAGTTATTGAAGCCAGAATGTAGCACTCGCCTTATTGGTATCTTCTATCCATTTCTTCTATGCCACAGTTTGACAAGCACTTGGATGGTCTGGTAAGGTGGGGGGTCCTGGTCAAGTACATAGCCTAATTTCTTCGAACTCAAGACAATTTTGAGGTTTTTGAGCCAATCCTTGTAGTTTAGGCAGTCAACCGGTTGGACTTTAGGATACGGGCTAAGGGATTAGAAGCTGACATGGTTAACTATGAGAGTTGAGATTCAAGTTAGATATTTGTACTTGCTTTTTAAATTTATTCTAGAAACTTTATCAAATTAGACCCCTATTTTCACGGACCTCTTACAGTTCTCCATGGAGATGCTGCAATCCTTATGTGACTAGATTTCTAATAGGTACTGTGATCCCATCGATATATGCGCACCTCACCTGACAAATATTGATGATACTATACTAATGAGTGGACAACTTTTGTCCAATGATTCTCAAGCATGTTGCAGCAATTCGGTCTCTAAGTCATGTGGGCTCACCTGATAGATATTGGCCACATTTCTTAGTAAGTCAGACCCACCGTTCAAATGCAAGTGTATAGCCATTATTAGGTCCCTCACCTAACAGGTATTGGGCTCAACCCCATCTATACCCTGTAGCATCCCTATGCTAATAGTGGTTGCGTCTTTCTAGTGCAGCTGAACCACTGTATCCAGCCAAGAACAATCAATACTAGTAGGATACCTGTACTTTTATAATGGTGGAAGACCATCGGACTTAATATGTACGAGAAGGTTTAGGTTTAGGTCTCATCTTAGTTAGTCAGCATAATCTTATATTTGACTAACCTAGATGGCATGGGTGAACACGAATCACTAAGCAACCTTAATGCTTTAATCGATTAAGTTGGCTAGGTAAGTGAGATCGGTGAGAGGCTCCTCGTTGCTTGCCTTAGGTGTATTGGATTGGCCAGGTAAGCATCGATCCTAATTAACCATCGATCGAAACTTGTTTTAGACATCAATTGGTCAATTAGTGTTGAATAGGTTAATCTATGTGATTCGGGTTCGAGCCACTGAGCCAAATTAGGTCTTGAGTTAATCGATTTGACCAACTACCACTAATGACTCGATCGCCCCTTTGACCTAATCCTAATCAACTATTAATTTGGTTTGATCAACTGCTCAACAATCGATAGGGTTTTAACTTGTTCTAGTCGAAAAATCCTAATTGTAGACCAATCACAAGATCTAATTGTTCTACCTCTATCCATATCCTCATGCTTAACTTAAAAATCAAATCCTAATAACAATTTTCAGATCTTGTTTAAATGCATGAGTTAATGACTTAGGATCTTGAAATAATTTCAGATCTAGACCTAAAGTCATATATCACACATATTAAAGTTTTAAATCTAAAATCTATCAAACATATATTAAAATATATGAAATTCTAGATCTAAAACAAACATAACATATATCAAATATATGCAAAATCAGATCTAAACAAAATGAATAAAATAATTTTAAAACTCTTCAAAAATTCATTGAACATCATACTAGGACAACCTTTGCAATATAAGGGGTATACCTTATGCCAGGACAACTTTATGTTAGTATGATGTGAACCTTAATCATATTTATTTCAGATCTAATAAGTAAGAACATATATCTCATATATCAATTTTTAGATCTAAAGTTATTGATTAACTTGATTCGAAAATACTTTTCAAAATCGATCGACTTCATACTAAGATAATTTTTGCAGCATAAGGGGTAAATCTTGTACCCGGACAACCTTATTTCTGTACTAAGCCAATTTTAATCAATTTTACTTTCGGATCTGAAGAGAAATCAGATCTGAATTTATTTTTATGTTAAACTGTGGCTCTAATACCACCGTTAGGTTTCGATGATTTATAGCATGCTGAAATTTCATGTTTCTGAAACCTAGCAGATCTAGTTTTTAAAACAATTTTAATCCTAGCATGCATGATCTAATCATAGTAAATCACCTACAGATCTAGTTAACATGCTGAAATAAATTTATACATCATAACATCAGATCTGAAATCAGAAAGAAAAATGAAAGAGTTAGCTGAATCGCTTTTCCTTCAACAATTCGGATTGGATCTAGCAAATGTTACGGGTTTCTATCATAGTTGCACAAATGCCCGGTCCCTGCAGGTATCCACATAGAGAAGAAATCTTGCTCCTTCGCTTGGATCAAATCTATTTTCTTCAAGAACAAGAAGATTCAAACTAGAACCCTGCACGAACCCTTTGCGTTGAATCAAGGGAGATAGATGGAGACTAGGATGCCTTAAAGAAGAGCTGGCTTTCTTCTCCTTGTTTCTCTCTCTAACATCTTCTCTAGGCTTGGCATGTAAATTGATGGAAGGAGTGGTGCTAGAATTATTCGTGGCATGGAGGAAAATTTTCTTGTGATGATATACAATATGTGCCTACCCCTTCTTAAAACCCCATGCCATTCCAAGACTCCACGCCCCATAAAATCAAGATTAAATCAAATTCTAATCTAGATTTGAATCTAATTCAAATCAAATTAGACTCTGGATTTACCCACAAGAGAGACTTGGGAAAATTGGAGAGGTGCTAACTTGTGCCTCTTCTCTTCACACATGCAAGAAAGAGAGGTGTGCTAAATTTAGCTCCCCCTCTTCTTTTTGTTGACCAAAATAGAGAGTCCTGGTAGACTAGGACTTTGGTTTCTAATTCGATTTGGCTTCGATTTGGATTAATTTCGAATATAATTCAAACCCGATTCGAACCAATTTTGAAATTCTGTCGATCCTAATATGATTAGGACTAAAATCCAAGCCCTACTTGGATTATAAAATCCAATTAGCCTCAAATTAGGCTAAGTGTAATTAAAATAAATCTAATTTAATTCAATTAAGCCTTGATCCATAATTTAATTAAGTTAAATAATATTGCAATATTTGTAATTAAGTCCCTTAGCTAACAAGTAGCAGTTTCTAAATACATGATCCTCACATATTGATCCAAATCATCAATCCTATTGATAATTTGATCATGATCCAAGCTTATGATCAAGTCTAGCTCCTTTTGCATGTAATCCCATATGTTTAATTCTGTTTGTAATAAAACATCATGATCTCTATCATAGTATTATCGAAACTCTCTTTGATGGACTGGAACGGTTCCAACACATCCCAACAAGGATCGTTAATCCAAAAATGATTCCAATGAGTTCTCACAATCCATTAGTGATGCTTAGTAGCATATAGTGGCAACCCAGTAGCATAGAAAAATCAGAATTCCTAGGTATAGTTATTGTGTGATCGAGTTCTTTTATCCAGAGTCGACAAGATGCATGTCATTGAAACTCATCAAATCCTAAGTATCTATTATATGCAAGACTTAATTAGCTTGAGTCCAATCGTGAATCTCATGAAAACTCTTTTCCATCTATCACGTTGCTATGGCCACAATTTTAAAGACAGCCTTTTAAATCGTATAGGACTGCTCAACTACTAAGGTTGATAGATCTCCTATAAGTGGATACCTACTATAGTGAATCTATTATAGCCAACAAATACCACAAGGATCTGAAGGGCTAGGGACCGTGTTTATGTGCTGTCAAACTACAGCAATCCCACTATGAGCAGTCGAGGCATCGTAGGTTTAAAAATTACCTAAACTATGGTATCGAGAATGTCATTGACGAGTGAGTAGACATCCAAGTGACTCATTTTTTATCACGCTCAGTACCGCCGTTCTCTAACCACTTGCACTCTCGCTCTAGTATCCCTGTACTGTAGACTCGAGACTCGTCTATCCGAAAGGAAAGTAATCCATGCATCAATCTTGATGGATTAATCATCATTCCTGTGATGATCCAATGATTGGGAGCAATATAGAAGTTAATCTGTAATGAGATATCTCAAATTCTTAACTCTTAAGAATATATCATTGTCCATTAATTTCTTGAATGATTCATGGATACATTAAACAAGAATGGATAAAAATGTTGCCCATGTTAATTGAATAAATCAAATACAAAAATGTCCTAGAAAAATTACATTGTATCTTGCCAAATTGGCTTGTAGGGCATACATCAACAATCTCCCATTTGTACTAAAGTCAATTAGCTATATATCTAGGTCCCATCTTCTCAAGGTGGACTTCAGTCTTCTACTGGTTTACTTGCTTTGTCAGTGGGTCTACCACGTCCAAGAAATCTACTCTTCACATGTTGACGTATTTTTTCTCGAGATAGTCGCATATGATATGAAACCGCCACTTGATGTGCTTGGACTTTTGATGAGACTTCAGCTTTTTAGCAAGGGCTATGGCATTGTTATTGTCGCAGTACAGGGTGATGGCATTTGATGGCATCATTTTAAGATTTGCAACAAACTTTTTGTACCAAAAGGCTTTCTTTGTAGCTTCTAAGGCGGTGATGTATTCAACTTTTATTGTTGAGTCTGCAATGATCGGTTACTTGAAACTCTTCCAACTTGTAGAGCCATCATTGTATAGAAATGCACATCCTGATGTAGACCTTCTATCATTAGGATTATACATGAAGTCTGAATCAGTATATCTTTTAACTCGCAACTTTGAACTTCTTCCAAAGACCAAGAACAAATCTTTAGCTATTTTCAAGTATCGAAGGATGTTCTTAACAATATTCCAATGCTCTTCGCTTGGATTCGACTGATACCTGCTCATAATATTCACAGCAAGAGCTATATCAGGTCATGTATACAACATAGCATACATGAGGCTTTCTATAGCCGAAGCATAAGGGGTCTTGCTCATACGCTGAATCTCCTTAGATATGCTAGGACATTTTCTTGAAGAGACTAATGCCATGCTTAAGGGATAATAATTTTTTCTTAGAGTTCTTCATGCTGAACCTTTTCAGCACTTTCTCTATGTACAT
Source organism: Areca catechu (assembly GCA_021397845.1). Taxonomy (NCBI): domain Eukaryota; kingdom Viridiplantae; phylum Streptophyta; class Magnoliopsida; order Arecales; family Arecaceae; genus Areca; species Areca catechu. Next base: position 70,665,417 of record CM038047.1, read on the forward strand.
TGTCTGTGACAGGCTAAGCATCCTATTCGGTCTATCTTTATTGACCTTAATTTCAAGAATATAAAATGCTTCACCTAGGTCTTTCATGAAAAATTCTTTGGACAATCAACTCTTGACCGAAGTCAGCATGGGAATATCATTCCTAACAAGGAGGATGTCATCTACGTACAATACGAGGAATGTGATAGCCCTCTCATTGACCTTTTTGTATACACAAAGTTTCTCGTTCTTAATGAAATCAAACGATTTGATCGCATTGTTGAAATGAGTATTCCAACCCCGAGAAGCTTTAATCCATAAATGAATCTATGCGGCTTGCTAATTTTATGATCTCCATTACTAGAAGTGGAATCTAAAGGCTGTTGTATATGGATATCTTCCTCAAGATATCTATTAAGGAATGCAACTTCTATATCCATTTGTCATATCTCATAACCGTAATAAGCCTGTAATGGCAAGCAACGTGCGAATGGATTTAAGCATGGCCACAGGCAAAAAGGCATCCTGATAGTTAATGCCTTAACGTTGATTATAACCTTTCACCACTAGCCTAGTTTTAAAAGTCTCTACCTTACCATCTACACCTATCTTTCTTTTGGAGATCCATTTATATTCAATGGATACAATACCCTCTGGTAGATTCATTGAGAATCAAACTTGGTTTGAATGCATTGAGTCAATTTTTGATTTCATAGCATTCAACTATTTCTCGGAGTCGATATCTGACATTACCTCGTCATCCCTATCTCCTACAAGGAACACTTCCTCTACATTCTCTATAAGCATACCCATGTACCTTTCAAGATGATGGGAGAGACCCTACTAGATCTATGAGGTGGTGGAGTAACTACTTCTACTGGCTTAATGGGTTCAACCTGATCTAAAGTTGGTTACTGTTCAGACCTTTGAGCTCAATAACCTCCCACAACCTCCATCCTGAAGAAACTATTTCTCCAAAAACATGGCATTCCAGTTCTCTGGAAAGTAAAAGTAGTACCCTATTGAATTTTTAGGATACCCTATAAAGCGAGCTTTCATAGTTCTAGCCTCCAATTTGTCCATTATTAGTCTTTTGATATAGGCTGGACATCCCCAAATCTTGAGATGAGATCAAGATTCGGTTTCTTACCTTGCCATATCATATGGTGTGATAGCAACGGATTTAGAGGGAATCTTATTTAGAATGTAAATCGAAATTAATAAGACATTCTCCAACGAAATATAGATAGGTCAGTGAAGCTTATCATGGACCGACCATATCCAATACGGTCTGATTTCTCCTTTTCGATACCTCGTTGAGCTGAGGTGTACCAGGAGAAGTCTATTGTGAGATTACTATTGTTCTCGAGATAATCTAAAAGTTCTCTACTAAGGTATTTTCTTAGATCAGATAAAAGAATCTTAAGGGATTTTCTTGTTTGTTTTTCTACTTCATGTCTAAATTTCTTGAACTTTTCAAAGGTTTCAAACTTATATCTCATAAGAAACACATACCCATATCATGAATAATCATTGGTAAAAGTAATGAAGTAATTGTAACCATCCCTGGCCTGCACATCAAATGGCCTACACATATTAGTATGTACCAGGGCAAGTAGTTGAGTAGCCCTCTCCCCATGTCCTACAAAGGATAACTTGGTCATTTTTTTTTTGAAAGCAGGATTCACAAACCGGAAACAACTCAGAATTCCATGAGTCAGGGATCCTATCCTTTTCTAGTTTATTTATCCTGTCCTCTCTGATATGGCCAAGTCCAAGGTGTCACCGTGGCTCATGTCATCTCTAGATCTTTTGTTTCATAAGGCACTTACTAATTGCTTGTTAACATTTAGATACATTGACATGCAAAAAGAGCTCGTGCAATCAATTTGTTTCTTAAATAAATTGAATAAAAGTTTTTGTTAAAATGGAAATCATATCCATCATACGCTAGCACGAACAGAAATCAAATTTTTGCCGACTACAAATACATAATAATAGTCTTTTAAAAGAAATCAAATCGTAACGGTAATCGAAGACGGTAGGTTCCAGCAGCGATTGCAATAACTCTTGCTCCATTGCCGACACGTAGGATCATTTTTTCTTTCCTCAACCTTCTACTTTCTACCAGACCTGTATAGAGGATATGAGCTGTTGAACCAGAGTCTAAGACCTAACTAGAAGTAGAGGAAACTGTAAGGTTGGATTCAATAACGAGCATACTAGACATACCTTTTGAAGGTGTGTCCGTCTTTTATTTTTTCAATCTCTCCAGGTACAGTGGACAGTTCCCCTTCAATGGCCATCAAAGTTGCAGTGGAAATACTTTTCCTTACCCCCAGCAGCCTTCTTTGGAGTGTCTTTCGCCTTATTCTCCTACTTTGTAGTCTTCTTCATCTTCTTCCAAGTAGACTTGCTTGGAAGAAGATGCCTGCTCTATAGCTAGAATGGTGCCCCTTGAACTCTTCAAAATCCCCTTAGTTATCAAAATGTTGAATAGTTCAGGTAAAGTGTAGTTCAATTTATAGTTCATAACAAACTGGGCAAATGAATCAGTAAGGGACTGGAGGATCAAATCCTCTTGCAGTTTCTTATAGATAGGAATGACCAACTTCTCAAGCTATTCTATGTCCTTGATTTTTGTCAAATAATGATCATGGATTGACTACCCTTCCTGTATTTTAGTATTAAAAAGTCTTTTAGAGACTTCAAATTGTGCAGTATATACAACAAGTGAATAATTATGGCTCTAGCAGTTAGCATATTCTCATGCTAGCTTTGCAACTTAGTCATTGAAGCTAGAATGTAGCACTTTGCCTTATTGTCATCTTCCATCCATTTTTCCTGTGCCGTAGTTTGACGAGCACTTGTGTGGTTGGTAAAGTGGGAGGTCTTGGTCAAGTACATAGCCTAATTTCTCCAAACTCAAGACAATCTTGAGTTTTCTAAGCCAGTCCTTGTTTAGGCCGGTTAACCGGTTGGACTCTAGGATGTGGGCTAAGAGATTAGAATTAGAATCTGACATGGTTAACTGTGAGAGTAAAGATTCAAATTAGACATTTGTAGATTTTTAATTTGTTCTAGGAATTTTAAGAAACAAATTATACTCCCTCTATTTTCATGGATCTCACTCCCTCGTGGAGATGCAGAAACCCCTATGCGACTAGGATTCCTAGTCGGTACTGCGGTTCCACCAAATATGCGCACCTCACCTGATAGATATCGGTGACACGATATATCGATGCATGGACAACTTTCATCCAATGCTTCTTCTCAAGCATGTTTCAGCGATTCGATCTCTAAGTCATGTGGGCTTACCTGATAGATATTGGCCATACTCTTTAGTTAAGTTAGACCTACCGTTCAAATGCAAGTGTGTAGCCATCATTGGGTCCCTGATAAATATTGGGCCCAACCCCATCTACACCATGGAACAATCCTTTGCTAATAGAGTTGTTGCATCTTCCTGGTGCAACTGAACCACCATATCCAACCGAGAACAATTAATACTAGTAGGACACCTGCATTTCTACAACGGTGGAAGACTGCTAGACTTAATATGTACGAGGAGATTTAGGTTTGGGTTTCATCTTAATTAGTAAGCACAATCTCATCTCTGACTAATCTAGATGGCATGGATGAATACAAATTACTAAGCAACCTTATTCAAGACTTTAATCGATCAAGTTGGCCAGGTAAGTAAGATTGGTAGGAGGCTTCCTATTGCTTTCCTTAGACATCATTGGATTGGCCAGGTGAACACGAATCGATTAACTGCTAGTCGAAACTTGTCTTAGATACCAATTGGTCAATTAGTTTTGAATAGGTCAACTTATGCAATTCGGGCTCGAGCCACTGAGCCAAATGAGGTATGAGGTCTTGAGTTAATCAATTTAACATTTCAATATCAATTGATTTGACCAACTACAACTAATGACTCGATCTTGAGCCCTTTTGACTTGATCCTAATCAGCTATTGATTAGGTTTGATCAACTGCTCAACAATTGATAGGGTTCTAACATGATCTAATCGAAAAATCCTAATTATAGTCCAATCACAAAACCTAATTGTTCTACCCATGTCCATATCCTCATGCTTAACTTAAAACTCAAATCCTAATAACAATTTGTAGATCTTGTTTAAGTGCATGAGTTAATGGCTTGTGATCTCGAAATAATTTTAGATCTAAATCTAAAGTCATATATCACACATATTAAAGTCTTAGATCTAAAAGCTATCAAACATATATCTAATATATGAAATTCTAGATCTAGAACAAACATAACATATATCACATATATGTAAAATCAGATCTAAACAAATGATTAAAATAATTTGAAAACTCTTTTCAAAAATTTATTTAACATCGTACTAGGGCAACCTTTGCAACATAAGGGATAAACCTTATGCCAGTACGATGTGAATCTTAATCATATTTATTTCACATCTAATGCGAAAGAACATATATCTCATTTATCAATTTTTAGATCTAAAGTTATTGATTAACTTGATTCGAAAACACTTTTCAAATTTTGATCTAACTTCGTACTAGGACAACCTTTGCAGCAGAAGGGGTAAACTTTATGCCAGGACTACCTTATTTCAGTACGAAGTCTATTTTAATCAATTTTACTTTCAGATCTGAAGAGAAATAAAATCTGAATTTATTTTCAAGCATGTTAAACCATGGCTATGATAACTGCTATTAGGTTTCGGTGATTTATAGCATGTTGAAATTTTAGGTTTCTAAAACCTAGCAGCGAAAGTACATTAAAACAATTTTAGTCCTAGCATGCATGTTCTAATCATCGTAGATCTAGTTAACATGCTGAAAATAAATTTATACACTAAATCTGGAATTAAAAAGAAAAAGGAAAGAGTTAGCTAAATCGCTTTTCCTTCAACAATTTCTATTGGATCCGGTGAATGTCCCGGGTTTTTGTCGTAGCCGCGCAACTGCCCAGCCTTTGCAGGTATCCACGCAGAACTGATTGAAGCGTCGAGATCACTGGAGTGCTAGCGCCTTGTAGATCTCGCTTCTTCGCTTGGATTGAATCTTTTCCTCAAGAAGAACAAGAAGATTCAAACTAGAACCCTGTGCGAACCCTTCACGCTGAATCAACAAAGATGGAGACTAGGACACCAAAAGGAGAAGAGTTGGCTTTCTTCTCCTAGTTTCTCTTTAATCTCTCTCTAGGTTTGGTGTGTGGAAGGATGGAAGGAGGGGTGCTAGAATTATGTGGCATGGAGGAAAAATTTCTTGTGATGATATACAATATGCAGCAACCCCTTCTTAAAACCCCATCCCATTCCAAGACTCCATGCCCCATAAAATCAAGATTAAATCAAATTCTAATTTGGATTTGAATCTAATTCAAATCAGATTAAAGTTTGGATATATCCGCAAGAGAGAGACTCAAGAAAATTGGGGAGGTGCCAACTTGCCTCCTCTTCTCTTAATGCATGCAAGAGAAAGAGGGGTGCTATTTGATATATCTGCAAGAGAGAGACTCAAGAAAATTGGGGAGGTGCCAACTTGCCTCCTCTTCTCTTCATGCATGCAAGAAAAACTTGCCTCTTCTCTTCATGCATGCAAGAAAAAGAGGGGTGCTGAAATAGCACCCCCTTTTGTTTTTATCAACCAAAATAGAGTCCCAATCTACTGGGACTCTGGCTTCCTAATCTGATTTGGCTTTTTGTTTTGGATCAATTTCGAACCTGATTCGAACCAATTTCGAAATTCTGCCAATCCTAATCCGATTAGGTTTAAAGCCAATCCTAATCCGATTAGGTTTAAAATCCAAGTCCTACTTCGATTATAAAATCCAATTAGCCTCAAATTAGATCAAGCCTAATTAAAATAAATCTGATTTAATTCAATTAGGACTTGATTCATAATTTAATTAAGCCAAATAATATTGCAATACTTGCAATTAAGTTTCTTAACTAACAATTAGCAGTTTTTAAATATGTAATCTTTACATATTGATCCAAAGCATCAATCTTTATTGATAATTTGATCATGATCCAAGCTTATAATTAGCTATAACGTCTTTTTTATATGATCCCAGGTTTTATTCTGTCTGGTAATCAGATATACCATGATCTCCATCATAGTATCATCGAAACTCTTTTTGATGGATTGGAACGGATCCAACTCATCCCAATAAGGATTGTTAATTCGAAAATGATCCTAGTAAGTTCTCATAATTCACCAGTGATGCCTAGCAGCATATAGTGGCATCTTATTAAGAGTCCCGATAAGATGTAGGTCATGAAAATTTGTCAAACCTTAAGCATCTATTATATGCAAGACTTAACTAGCTTGAGTCCAATTGTGAATCTCATGGAAACTCTTTTTCATCTATCACGTTGCTGTGGCCATACTCTTAAGGACTCGGCCTCTTAAATCGTATAGGATACTCAATTACTGAGATCGATAGATCTCCTATAAGTGGATACTCTACTCCTATAGTGAACCTACTGTAGCCAACGAATACTTTAAGGATCCGAATGGCTAGGGACCATGTTTATGTACTCTCAAATTATAGCAATCCCATTGTGAGTAGCCGAGGCACTGCAGGTTTAAGAATTACTTATAACTATAGTATCAAGAACGTCATTAACGAGTAGCATCCAAGTGACTTCTTATTTTTGGTCACGTTTAGTACCATTGCTTTCTAACAACCATCTATACTCTCGCTTTAGTATCCCTATATTGTAGACTCGAGACTCATCTATCCGAAAGGAAAGCGATCCGTGCACCAATCTTGATGAATCAATCACCGTACACATGATGATCCAACGATTGGGAGTAATTTAGGAGTTAATCTATGACACATCTCAAATTCTTAACTCTTGAGAATGTGTCATTGTCCATTAACTCCTTGGATGATTCATGGATACATTAAACAAGAATGGATAAGAAAATTATTCATTTTATTAATTTGAAAAAATCAAATAGAAAAATGTCCTAGAAAAATTATAATGTGTCTTACCAAATTGGCTTTTAAGGCATATATCTATTATCTATAGGAAAGTGATCCGTGCATCGATCTTGACGGATCAATCACTATCCCCATGATGATCCAATGATCAGGAGCAATTTAGGAATAATCTATAATGACATATATCTCAACTTCTCAATTTTTTGAGAATATGTATCTTTGACTATTTAACTCCTTGGACGATTCAAAGATACTTTTTATAAGAATGGAATAAAAATTGCCCATTTTATTAATATTGAATAAATCAAGTATAGATATATGTCCTAGAAAGATACAATGTATCTGTTATATTGGTTTCTAGGTTATACATCTAACTATAACTTGCGGTATATTGGTTTCTAGGTTATACATCTAACTATAACTTGCGGAATAACTTAATTTTCTTGATTTTGCTCCCATCCTGTTGGTCACATTACTGAAGGACATCCCTTTTTTGGTAATTTGCACTGTTGTTTAATTGCATTTTGTTTGTGATTTGCAATAGATTTGTAACATTTTGGTGTCGAAATTCAGTGCTATTGTGGATCTGGGAACCAGCTTCATTTAACTCAAAATAGTAGAGAATCAAAGGATGAAGACACTGAGCATGCGGATGAAAAGCCATGTTATGATGCAGAGGCAAAACCAAGGGCTGAAAATTTGCCCACCATAAAGGAACCAAAAGCAGAAAGTCTATCCACTGTCAGGATTGTTCAAATATCTCACAGCACACATTCAGAAAAGACTGGTGGAGGCCAAGAAGCAAATACTGCAGCATTATCTGATGGCTTTGTGCCAACTGATCTAACAACAGCTCCTAGTGGAAGTAATTCTCATGTTTGCTGGGATGATTTCTTGGGTCAACAATATGATGAAGCAGCAGTTGGAGAAATTACAGGCCCTTCTGAAGGAAGGACTTTTACTAGTGCAAGGGAGAAGCAGAATCAGGAACTAAAATATGACAACCCTGACAGTGGTGCTTCTAGCAATCCAAACTTGCATCCACCTGGGCATGAAATCCTTGATGTACCATCAAGTGGGAGTCCTTCCACCGCAATTTCTAGCAACAAAATCTCCAAATGGGGATATTCTGATATGCAAAACCAGTCTGACATGCAGTTGTCTATGGAACCCAGCACCAACTTGCGGGGTGTGTTGGAAGCTCTTCAGCGTGCTAAGGTATCTCTACAACACAAACTCCATAAGTCACCTTTGACAAGTCAAGGCATTGGTGCAACACCAACATATTCAAATTCTTGGGAAAATATATCAGGTGATGCTTTGAAAGTTCCTGCCAGTTCTGCTGGTCTGTTCAGATTACCGACAGACTCATATCCCCATTCTCACTTTGCAGGCCATGAGATGTATGGTTCAAGATTAAGGTTGGCAGCTACAAGTCGTTATGTCGGATATGCCAGCAGTGCTAATCATTACCCATACCCGATTTCACATATTGGAGCCAGATCTGGGGTTTCAATGAGCAATCAGTCTTTTGATCCATTCCATTTGCTTACACGAGTTCCTGCTTCCAGTGGTTTCTCCTTTCCTCATACAGATGCAAGAGCACCATTGCATGCTGATTACCGAAACCCAACAGAGAGACGAACCTTGCCCAACAGGATTTCAATAACTCGGACAGGTGTGAGAATTGGAGTACCTGCTGATTACCAAAATCCTACAGGGAGACAACCTTTGCCCAATGATATTCCAAAACTTCACCCAGATGTGAGAATTAGAATACCACCCGAAGATCCATACTTGATACGTGGTCATGACATTACTCGCTCTGATATGCAGCTGTTATAGCTATCGCTGTAGAATGTTGTTACCTGTCAGTAATGAGATTTTTTGGCCTTTTTTTTTTCTTATCATTTGTCATAGTCTTGTTCACCTATATTTCATCATTGTCTTGCCTGTTGTAACATATATATCATTTGCATTCCAGGTATTTTCTCTTCTAAATCAAAAAAGATGATGATGCCTATTCCTCATGCTTTGATGAGCTTGTTCATTGGAGTGGCAATGGTATGTTGGCTTCTAAGTGATTAATGCTTGGTTTATACCCTATATTGTTGCATTTGATGTGTTTTATATAGTCTAGCATCCTGCTGCAGTTTGAGCTTGTTATGATGAAAATATTTCATATTTGTGAAAGACTAGCTGTCTAGAATTCTCAGGCTGTTACTTTAGTTTCTTGTTATATTCTTGCCTTACTAGTTACTATTCCTGTAAGTCTTTGTTTCTTATGGATTTATGATTAGCTCAATTACCTTGGTCTCACATCTATTTTCTTGATGATGTCTGCCCATGGTCTGCATGTTCTTCAGTTTCATATCTTTGGGAGCTGAGTGATGATGAATTCATTGGGATGTATGGTGAATTGTATATATCTGTTGCTTATCGTGTTTTTAATATTCAGCTCACAATACAGTGTAGCCACATAAGCAGCCAATTCATGAATATGCAATGCAACATGAAGATCCTTAAAACATCAATTTTATCCTTGATTAAATTCAATTATAGCCCAATGATGTAATCCCACTCAAGTTGCTAGGTCCAATCCTTGACTTGGTATTAGTGGGAAGAGTTCTGTTATCCCTGAACATTAAAAATAATACTTTAAGGAGAATCACTTGGATCAGGAGAATTTGGTATTAGTGGGAAGAGATCTGTTATCCCTGTATTAAAATTAATACTTTGAGAATCACTTGGATCAGGAGAATTTGGTGCTTTCTACTAGTTATAACGAGACCATGTTTCAAAACTCATCACTAGCTCCTGTAATGTCACTACCTCGGTGATAGGTCAGAGCTGGAACTCTACTCCCCCGAAGAACTTTCAATGACGTGCCTAATGAATTTGAGGAAGGATAAAGCGTTACCGGTATGGCAACCCCCTCCTCCTAAAGATAAAGGCAAAGACAAGTTGATAGAGATCGACGAAGAGGCCATTGTGCCTGTGAGACAATTTAAGCAATCTGGACTTGAATGCAATATCTTTTACCACCTTAAAAAGATCCTTGCTCTATTAAATATTTTTGAAGCCTTGATGATGTTCCAAGATTTAAGAGAGGCTTTAATTTATGCCTTTCACATGGCTGATCCCTTTCGAGCCTTCCTTGCAGAGATAAACATGAAGGATGCGTTCAATGCTCTTTATGTGGGCTCTGATGTGCATCACAAAGGCCTGCTTTTGAGAACAACAGAGCATAACCTGCCACTATATGTAACAAAAATAAGTAATGGGGCTAAAATTAATTGAATCTTTACTGATCATAGGTCTTCAATCTTTTGACTTGAAGGACCCTTAGGGACTTGGGCGTTATTAGAATTGTTATTGGTACTAGAACTTTTGTCAGTAGAGAAATAAAGCTTTTGCTAGTACAATATTTAACAAGAATCCATTTATTGTTTGGTAGTTATATTTTTAAAGTATTGCATAAACTTAATATTTGGTAACTATATTTCTACATAAACTTGGTAGTCAGTGAGAAAATACTTTTATTATGAAAAATGGTAATAAAATATATTACAGGGTGCTTTTAATTTTTTAATTTTTTGTACTATTAGGAACTGTTGTTGTAAAAGTTTAAAATTTATAAATTATTTATTTTAAATAGTCTAATATTAGAATAGTATAATTTTACATAAATTTAATAATTTTATAGTATTAAAATATATTTATGTTATAAGATGCTGGTAATGTAGTATTGTGATAATGTTAGTAAAATCTAATAATATACCATACTATAATATAATATATTATGATTTTCAATGGATCTAGAAAATTTTTGTACTCTCTTTGTTCGCTTTGGCATTGGATTGGACTTAAGAGTAAGGGGCAACTGATATAAAGATAAATTCTATATTAATTTTTTTAAGCACGGTGTATATATGTCAACTAGTCGACCTTACTTACCAATCCAAAGTATCTTTGCAATCATCTTTAGCTAGTATTCCAGGAAAATTGGCTATCAGTTTGTTTATGGGATAGAGATCTTGTGATCTTCGGAAATATCCTATCGAGAGTATATATGACAAGCAGCAACTATTGTGTCCCATTAAAATGGAAAATCAGCAACAAGCATTTACAAACAGGTCAATTCATTCTTATCAAATCATCATTGTCAAATCATGTAGAAATAGCAGATAACATCAAGCGATTATTCTTGATGAGGCTTAGATAATAGCCTAACTCCACACGGTATCTCAGCCTTTACATATAAGTATAGGCTCATAGGAGATCTCATGTATGCAATCATTTTTTTTTTTTTATACTCTTCTTTCTTTTCTATTTCAAAATCCTGATTTGAATGTCAGAGGGTTCTTGATCGGATGCAATCATCTCTCTCTCATACTTTTTTTTTTTTTTGTTCTAGAATCTTGAGCATTGAAGGGTTTTCACCTGAGCGAACTTCGATCAGGAACTTTTTTTGCAAGTTTTATCATTGTTATCTAGTAACCACTGTCATCTTCCGGCCAATCTAGCGTCAAGCCAAATACTGCAATAACACCATTCAAAATATGGAATAAGAGTCCGATTCCAATCCTCCAACATCCACTCCGTTTCACAACCTTTTGATCCTCCATCAACGATCTCCTCAGCCCTCTTCTCACCACATGGCGAGATCCCCTCCTATATTCCTTTTCCAGCATCCAGGTGCAATAGTCCATCGGGATTACGGGTCACCACGTCTCCTCGAGTTCCATGCTTCCCACCCAGCAAGGTTACAGACCCTAGCCGGGTACCATTCTTCCATCATGAGATTTGAATGAAGCCCGAAGTAGCCAACCATAGATCCAACTGCCGTTTCCTTGGTTTCTATGTAGCATCTTCTAGCTTTCCTTCATTTGAAGAAGTGGTAGCCTTCTCAGCGGATGCAATTTTGCCTTCCATTTTCTCATATGAACACTCCATAGCTCCATGACCAACTCGACCACAACTGAAACAGTAGATGGAAATTCCTTCATAAGTTAATGGTTTGCCAAGATGGATCTTCCCCATCACCTTGTAATGGCTCCTTAAGGTCAACTAGGATACAAACTTGAACAAAGCTCCTCAACCTTAAACTCTCTATCTAGCCAGCCATCTAGCCAAAAGAGATTTCCAGCCATCGATGCTATCTCCAGGATCATTGTCTCGTTTCTAGAACTCCGCTAGTAATTCATCAATCTGGGGTTTTTCTGATGCACGTAAGTTAGGTTTCCATGGTTTTCCCACAATTGCAACCATATGCAAGTTCTCCTCGGTCTAAAGATGGAATACGAAGTGATCTCCAACAATAGGAAAGGCCCCAAAACCCCCGGCCAATCTCCATCGCTCCAACGATGACTAGAGAGTCAAGGCCAAATTTGTTGGATTTACATAGATGACATACATGCAGAGAACAGGATTCTAAATCCTAATGCAGCAGAAGCAATAAGTATGAAAACATTTTTCATGTTAGCATGTAGATTTAAATCAAATCATATTATTATCTATACAACTTGCCGAAATAGCTAAAATAAATCAGATTTGAATTTCGAAAAATTAAAGAAAGAGGATTTGACTTGAATCGCTTCTCCTTCTCTAATTAGGTTGGATCTAATGGATTCTCAGGATTTTGTTGGAGCCGTGCACGCACTCAACCTCTGTTGGTACCCACATGAAGACTCCCTGATCGAAGCACCAAGGTCCTAGAGTGCTAGCTCCTTGCAAGCCTTCCTTCAAAACTTGAATATGAAGATCTCTTCGCCAATGGGAAGAACTAGAACCCAACGCAAACTTTTCGCATCCGTTTAATGGAAGATACAAAACCAAAAGGAAGAAAACCTTTTCTCCTCTCAATCTCTCACCCTCTTTGGTTTTTGCTGCATGGAATATATAGGATATGGAGAAGGAAGTATTATTTGTAGTAGAGAGAAAGATGTGCGAAAAGAATGAAATAGTACTTCCTGGTTTGATTTGGCTCTAATTTGGATCAATTTCGAATCCGTTTCGAACCCGATTTGAGCTAATTTTGAAAAGACTGTCAATCCTAATTCAATTAAGATTGCAATCCAAGTCCAACTTAGATAATTAATCCAATTAATTTTAAATTAAGTCAAGACTAATTAAACTAAATCTAATTTAATTCAATCAGGACTTGATTCATAATTTAATTAAACCAAATTATATTGCAACATTTGCAAATAGGTCCTTTGTCCTAATAATTAGTAGTTGCTAAATATGTAACATTTTCATAATTAGCGGTTACTAAATATATAACTCTTACATAAATAATAGTTTCTAAATATGTAACTTTTACATATTGATTTAAGTTTTGATCAGATTGAGCTCTTTTTGTATGTGACATCTCAAGTTCTACTTTGTCTGATAGTGAGATATACCATGATTTCTATTATAGTATATCGAAACTCTTCTGATGGGCTGGAATAATTCTAGCTCAACTTTAACAAGAAGGATAGTTGATTTGAAAATGATCTTAGTGAGCTCTTATAATCCACTAGTGATATCCAATAGTATATAGTGGTAATCCAGTAGAATAGAAAGATGAACCCCTAGGTGTAGTTATCGTATGATTAAGTTCTTATATCAAGAGTTTCAACAAGATACAGGTCATGGAATCTCATCAAATTTTAAGCATATGTCATATGCATGACTTAATCAGCTCGAGCTCAATCATGATTTCCATGAAAACTACTTTTCATTATCATATTTCTATGGCTATATATTTAAGGACTTAGCCTCTTAGATCATATGGGACTACTCCTTAACTATTAAGATTGATAAATCCTTAAAAGTGCATACCCTACTCCTATAGTAAATCTATTACAACCAACGAACATCACAAGATACCGAATGACTAGGGATCAAGTTTATGTGCTATCAAACTATAGCAATCCCACTGTGAATAGCTAAGATACTGTAGATCAAAAAAATACTCATATAGCTGCAACATCGAGAAGTCATTATAAATGAGTAGACATTCATATAACTTCTCGTACTTGATCATGCTCAATACCGTTGTTCTCTAACAACTACCTACACTCTCACTCCAGTATCCCTACACTGTAGACTCGAAACTCATCTACCTGAAAGGGAAGCGATCCATACACCGATCATAATGATCAATCACCGTCCATGTGATGATATAATGATTGAGAGCATTTAGGAGTTAATCAATAATGACGTGTCTCAAATTCTTAACTATTATGAATATGTGTCATTGTGCATTAACTCCATAGATGATTCATAGACATTAGATATGAATGAAAAGAAAAAAATATCCAATTTTATTGATTTCAATAAATTAAGTATAAAAATATGTCCTAGAAAAGATATAATATATCATGCCAATTTGACTTCTAGGATATACATCTAACAATCTTCCACTTATATTAAAGCCAATTGACCATATACCTGAGTCCCATCTTCTCAAGGTAGGTGTCAGTCTTTTGCTGGCTCAACTAGTTTATCAGTGGATCTGTCACATTATTTGTAAAGTCAACTCATTGCACCTTGATATATTTCTTCTTGAGGTAGTCGTATATGATATGAAACCGCTGCTCAATATACTTGGCCTTCTGATGAGACCTGGGCTCTTTAGTGAGGGCTATGGCACTGTTGTTATTGTAGTATAGGAGGATGTCATCTGATGCTTCACTCCAAGCTTTGTAATAAATTTCTTGTACCAGAAGACTTTGTAGCTTCAGAGGTTACGATGGACTCATCTTCTATAGTAGAATTAGCAATGATGGGTTGCTTGGAATTTTACCTGGTAGAACCAACATTGTAAAGAAATACACATCCTGATGTAGACCTTCTATTATCAAGATTAAATATAAAGTCTAAATCATTGTATCCCTCTATCCATAACTCAAAACTTTCTCTAAAGATTAAATCCTTAGTTCTTCTCAAGTACTTAAGGATATTCTTCACAGCAGTCCAGTGCTCTTCATCTAGATTCGACTAATACCTGCTCGTGACACTCACAATAAGGGTTATATCAGATCTTGTACAGAACATGTCATACATGAGTTCCCTATTGTCGAAGCATAAGGGATCTTGCTCATCCACTAAATCTCCTCAGGTATGCTAGAGCACATCTTCTTGGAGAGACTAATGCGATGCCTAAGGGATAAAAGTCCCCTTGTAGAGTTCTCCGTACTAAATCTTTTTAGCACTTATTTTATGTATATTTTTTATAAAAGGCCAAGCATCTTATTCAGTTTATCTCTATAGACCTTAATTCCTAGAATTTAAGATGCTTCACCTTAGGGATGGCAACAAAACCCAAACCCATTGATACCCAACCTGGCCCGACTCGATTGGATCAGGTAGTCAACTCTTTGACTGGGTTTGGGCCGAGTTTGGATAAAACCTGAATGCTTAACTTTGGATTTGGACCGGGACTGGATACATATGCACCCGACTCGAACCCAACCCAAATTATTTTAATATCTTAATATATATAATTAATATATATTATATTAAATATATTTTATTTTGATTGAATATAAAACTAAGCGTTGTTTAACTAAAAATGTAGTTGAGTTTTATTTGTTTAATATATGTATGATTTATAAAATGGTTGATGATTTTAAAGTTGATAAAAATAAAAATATATTTAATATGACTCAATTGGATTTGGACCAGGTAAACTCAAATTACTCGATACCCGATTGAGATAGGTTTGGATAAAAAAATCCAGTTCCGATAGTGTTTGGATTGGGTTTGGGTAGTTTATTAGATATTCAGATTTGGATTTGGATAGTTAAAAACCCGACTCGAATCCGGTCCATTGCCATCCCTACTTCACCTAGGTCTTTTATGGAAAATTCTTTGGACAACCAACTCTTAACCAAAATTGGCATGGGAATGTCATTCCTAATAAGGAGGATGTTATCCACATACAATATGAGGAATGTCATAGCCCTCCCACTAACCTTCTTATATACACAAGGCTCCTCATTCTCGATGAAATCAAACAATTTGATCGTATCATTGAAATGAGTGTTTCAGTTGCAAGAAGCTTGCTTTAATCTATAAATGAACCTATACAGCTTGTAGACTTTGTGATTCTCATTACTGGAAGTAAACCCAAAGGCTACTCCATATAGATATCTTCTTCAAAATATCCATTAAGGAATACAATGTTTATATTTATCTGCCACATCTCATAATCATGATATGTTGCAATCACAAGTAATGTACGGATGGATTTTAGCATGACTACCAGTGAAAAGGTATCTTGATAGTCAATGACTTTGCACTGACATATCCTTTTACCACTAGCCTAACTTTATAGATCTCTACCTTACCATCTATACTTATCTTCTTTTTGTAGATCCATTTACATCCAATGAATATGATACCCTCTGGTAGATCCACTAAGATCCAAACTTGGTTCGAGCGCATTGAGTCGATTTCTGACTTTATAGAACTCAACCATTTCTCGAAGTCGATATTTGACATCGCTTCATCATAGATCTTAGGATTAACTATTTGATCCTTGTCTCCCATGAGAACACTTCCTCTATATCCTCTGTGATATGGTGACATTCGTTGACGTGGAGCATGCGGGCGGCCATGATGACAGGAGACCCCCATCCGGGTGTGGCAGCCTGGCGAAGAACCGAGGCTGGGCTCATTGGGTGAGCCCCCTATCTGAGGTCAGCCTCCCTGCCAAGGCCAATCTCCCAATCGAGGCCGGGCTCATTGGGCGAGCCCCCCACCTGAGGTCAGCCTCTCTATTGAGGTCAAGCTCCCAGTCGAGATCGGGCTTATTGGACGAGCCCCCCGTCTGCGATCAGCCTCCCTACGGAGGTCAAGCTCATAGCCGAGGCCAGGCTCACGAAGCACTCCCCTGTCCGAGGCCAGCTCCAGGCCGGGGTCATGTTCGTATCCTAATGCGGAGTCCTAGGTATGGAGTTCCCGCCAGAAAGCAGATGTTCAAATCATGTTGCAGCAAAAGCCTGGCCATCCTGTTGCAGAGGGGGGTGAATTGGGAATTACAAAATTTCTTGTAAATATGTACACAAGTAATTCCTTTTAGTGGTTGAGTGTTGTGTTAATCAGAGAATAAGTGCAGAAGCTGAAAAGTAAGTAAACACAGCACAAACAAAACAAGTTTAGAGTGGTTCGGAGCAACCCAGCTCCTATGTCCACTGTCCAAGTTCACCACTCGAAATTTTCACTATATCCCCCAAACCAGAATATAGTCGGATTGTTTTACAGGCTCACAATCCCAACCTCTATACTTTGGTTTTTAAACCGGGCTCACCAAAGAAATCCACACTAGGTTTTCACAGGCTCACCTAGAACCTCTACACTTTGGTTTTCAGTAGGCTCACCAAAGAAACCTATTTGGTTTTTACAACCGGGCTCACCAATAACCCAAGTATTCTAAGAGTAGAAAGAAAAGCAACAGAAATGACAAACTAAGTTGTCTGGCGGTTGCCGATGCAGCTCGAGTGAAGATCAATTGAATGCTCTTTAATATACTTCAATGGCTTCCTTGCTTTCCTCAAAAGATGCTTCAAGCTTCTGATAAGAGTTGGTGAAGGCTTGAAGACTGACTTCAAAGCTCAAGTTCTCTCTCTTCTTACTTCAATAAATGTTCAATAAATGTTCAACAACTCATTAGTCTTCTCTAAGGATGTTCTCATACATCATTTATAGAAACTTCAACTGCCTTCACTTGATTTTGAACGTTGTAGACCGTTGGAAAGTGACAAGTTATCGTTGGAGCACTTTTGGAATTCAAAATCAGAAAATTGGAACTAGACGTTGGAAGTGACCCCGTCATTCCAGTCGGCTCGGACATTCTTCGAGTTGGCTCGGATCAAGTTCGGGTTGATTGGGTTGAAAACCAGTCGGCTAGGTTCCACAGTCAAGAAAATAGCTCACTCTGGATGAGTTGGCTAGGCTGAAATCCAGTCGGCTCGGATCCCAGAGGTTCTCAGAGCATTCTCAACCAAGTTCTGGACGAGTCGGCTAGGCTGAAATCCAGTTGGCTCGGATCCCTGAGGTTCTCAGAACATATTCAACCAAGTTCTGGATGAGTCGGCTGGGACTTGGTGCCAGTCGGCTGGGTCAGCATGCCAGAGATCTTTTTTCTTGTGCCAGTGCCAGAGTCGGCTGGTTCCTCCATCCAGTCGGCTCGAGATTGGTTCTTCAGCTAGACCAATTCAATTCTCCAGAACTCACATGCCAAGCTTTGAAGACTTCCTTAAGATCTTCTTACAACACAATCAAGAGAAATTGAAGCTTGAAAACTAGTAGAAGCAACCCTTTATCTTTGATTTAAATAGGAAAATTTTTGTTAGGTTCTTCTTTACAATATTCTAATTACTTACAACTCAACACAAAGAAATAAAGGTTGTAGGGTTTAAAAAAATATGTCGAAGTATTCATCCTACAAAAACTTGTCAACCATTTGAAGAGTTGTTAGATAACCAAATATATGCTCCAATATTTTGTTATCATCAAAATCACTTCAGGGTTCAACAATCTCCCCCTTTTTGATGATGACAAAACACTGGGCATGAAAAAATCTATTCTATTCACAAGTATAGATGTATATTATAGTAAGCATTTACACTTGTTTGACGTATTATAATATTAACTGTATTCTCAAATGAGTATCAATGTATGCTATACAGTTATACACAAAGCCAACTCTATAATATGTAAGTATCAAAGAATAAGTGCTTGTGTATATTAAGCAACATTAAGCATTGATAGTTAGATGTAATTAGTAGAGAGCAGAATATTAAATATTGAAGCAAAATAAACATGTATTTCTCTCCCTTTTTATAAAATTTCTAATCAACGTGAAATTTCTCTCCCTTTATCATTTATTTGAACACTTTAGCAAAAAAGGTATGTAATATTTATTAAGCTCCCCCTGTCTAATTAACTTTAGCAGTTCTATTTCAATTCATTAAGTTTCTTCTTTCATGTACTTTATTATATAATAATTCTCCCCCTTTTTGTCATCAAATCAAAAAGTTATACAATTAAGTTCAGATTTTAAATAGATTGAGATTGTATTAAGATTTGTTTGAGATAATTTCACTTTCTCAAATTAGAGAGAGAATCCTATAAAAAAATATATATATTAGAGAGTGTTAACAAGATAAAAGAAATACACACATGTGTCCAAAAAGATATTCATTGTATTTCCATCAAAAGATTCGGTACATTAAACATTACACATTCTTCAAAAAGTTTCCAAAAAAAAAAAAATACAATTATCAAAGACCTACTCATTATCAGATTCTTCCTTAGGTACATTGGTAGGCATACTAGCACCATACCAAGAAGCAGGTCTAGGAGGTCTACTAGAAGATGCATAAGGTGGAGGTGCTCTAGGATGGTGAGAAGTGGCAGGACCCCTAGAGAAAATAGGAGAAGGATCATATAAAGGTCTAGTCCCAGCAGTGATCTCTAAGGATCTAACAGTGCCACAGATTGAAACCATCTCCATCCAGATTGCACCAAGTTGATGTTCCATGTCCTTGAGGCTTGTAGGTACCTTGTTCACAGCCTCTTTCATTTCACCAATTTTCTTTTGTATTGATATAAGTTCAGAAGCTTGGACATTAGCAAAAGCTTCAGCAGATCCTCTAAGTCTTCCAAGTTCTGACCTGATAATCCCAAGGCCTCGTGTGTAGTCATCTGCCATTTGTCTTGTCTCTGCAATTGTTTCCAAAGTGCATTTGGCTTCATTCAACTCAGTTCTATACTCATTTAATGTTGCATCAACTGAATTCTTTATGCCTTCAGAACTAGAAGAAATGAGGTCTAGGATAGGTTGAAGTTCCATTTGAGGTGCAGATCTCGAAGTTTCTATTGCTTCAACTTTTCCTTGCAAACTTGTAACATGTTCTTTCAGTTGAGACAGTCTACTATCCACTGACTATTTTAGATCACCAAAAAGTGAAGTGATAGTCCCTATCAGTGAATCAGTCAAAGCCTTCGTCTGATCTTCAATTTGACTTTGGATGTTTGGAGGATGTGAAGCTGCGGGAGTGAAGTATGGTAAAGGTATATCAGTTGCAGGCAAATCAAATTCAGGTACAGGCATATCAAGATCAGGAAAAGGTACATCAGTCTCTTCAAAAGTGGCAGCAGGTTCTGGAAATAGAGACTCTGGTTCATGTGCAGGTGCAGTAGAGGTTCCAGATGTTTCTTCATTCTCTTCTGCTTCTTCACTGCTCAAACTACCTATTGCCCTGACATTAGTCCCTTTCTTTCTCCAAACACCTTCAACTTGGGTGTAACCCATTCTTTATAGTGACTTGGAGATGTAGACGTCAGTATGGTGCAATTCAACTCCATCTTCACCTTCCAAACTCACTCTTTGGGACTTGAATAGTAGGGTTAACATCAATCTATAGGGTAAGCAAGCCTTAGCCTTTCTAACAGTCTCCTTCATTTGCATAATGATAATATGTGATAAGTTCACAGAAGTCTTTTCTAAGATATGTTCCATAAGGCTTAGGTCCTTCTCAGTTATCCAATCAAATCTTCCAGTCCTTTGCACAAATATTCTACTGATGAAATTTTGTAACAACCTCATTTCAAGTGATAAGGTATTGGCAAAGACAGTTCCAATCCCACTGACATCTTCCCTGTTTAGAATAGTTCTCAAGGCTTTTTCTCTATCCTCAATTACTAAGAATTTCACCCCATCAATAGGTAAATCTAATAGGTTGTGTAGAACATCTTCATTGACAATAACTCTTCTTCCTTTAATTGTAGATTCTACATGATTTGTACCCAATCTCAAATTTTCATAAAATGTCTTAACAAGAGAGGGGTAGGTTTTTTCATTTAGGGAGCAAAATTTTCTCCAACCTTGATCCTCAATCAAATCACCAATCTTTAACCCTATCTCCTTAATAAATTCAAAGTTGATACGACGACCAGAGGTTACCGGTCTTGTGGACATTAAAAGGATTTGGCTTGGAGCACTTGGAGCGGCCCTTGCAGGTTCTTCCACAAGTTCTTCACTATGAGTAGTGGCAGTCGGCTCTTCTTGTCGTCTCTTAGTTCTTTTTCTCTTTCCACGGACGGAGCGGCTCGCAAGGAGCGTTTCCTGGTAGCACGTTTTGGAGCCATTGCTAGGAAAGAGGAAGAAATGAGAGATTGGAGAGCTTAGAAGGGAGAGAGGAATATTTGGAATATGATTAGGAGAGGAACGAACGGTTAGAAAATTGAAATGGAGGTTAGAAAGCTCGGAATGGGGTTTATGCCCTAAAATAAAAAACTCAGGTGTGATAATCCAGTCGACTCGAAAAAGTCCTAGAGAGGCTCGAGCCGGCTAGGCCAGAACTCGCCCAAAACACACAGAAAATCCAGTCGACTCGGTTTAAGAACAAGTTGACTCGAACAGAGAAATCAGGGTTTTGGAAATTTCGATCACAATTCTGAGAGATTTTGAAGAAAATTTCAAAGGAAATTTAGGCTCTATGATAGAGAATGAAATCAGGAGGTTCTCTAGATGATGTTTCCTTAAATTTGAAGGAATTAGATTAAAGAATTTAAAAAGGATCACAAAGTCCTAATTCACTTCTAATTAGTTTAAACCTGTCTTGATTAAGTGGCTTAGTAAATATATCAGTTAATTGATCTTCATTAGGAACAAAATCAAGCACTATTATACCATTTGAAACATGATCTTTAATAAAATGATGTCTAATTTCAATGTGCTTGGTTCTAGAGTGTTGAATTGGATTCTTTGTCAAATTAATAGCACTTGTATTATCATATTTAATTAGAATTTTAGATTGTGATACACCAAAGTCTTCTAGTTGTTGTTTAATCCATAACACTTGAGCACAACAACTACCAGCAGCCACGTACTCTGCCTCGGTAGTGGACAGGGCTACGGAGTTTTGCTTCTTACAGTGCCATGAAATTAAATTCAACTCTAGAAATTGGCATGTACTGCTAGTGCTTTTTCTATCTATTTTACAACCAGCATAGTCAGCATCAGAGAATCCAATCAAATTTTGGATAGAATGTTTAGAATACCAAATTCCTAAATTACTTATTCCTTTCAAATATTTAATTATTCTCTTAACAGCAAGCATATGTGTTTCTTTTGGTGATGACTAAAATCTAGCACATACACATACACTATATAATATGTCAGGTCTACTTGCAGTCAAATATAAAAGGGATCTGATCATACCTCTATATAGCTTTTGGTCAACATTGGATCTGTTGGCTCCACCCAGTGATTTTGATGAATAACAAAACATTGAGTGCATATTGTATTCTAATAAGGATTTCAAGTTGTAAGTTTTCAGGAAGAAAGCACCTCAAAATTTCAAAGACTTATGGTGTATGGCACGCAATGGCACGGAGCAATTCTCACATATCCGGGCATCCTCTTCATTGAAAAAAGGGCATATAATTGTTTAACTATTATGTGTTTATGTATTCATGAATTTTATTTTTGTTTTCGAAGCATTTACACTTGTATCTGAATGTTTTCAGTCTCAAGTGTCGATACCTGGACAGTCAAGTATCGACACTTCAGCATTTGGCACGGACAAAAATCCTTGGCATGCTAAGTATCGACACCTATATTCAAGTATCGACACTTAGGTTCCAAGTGTCGACTCAAGGCCTGAGATTTTTGAAAATACAGAACTTTGTGGTTTTGAGGATTTTTGTGTCAAGTGTCGACACCTGTGCATCAAGTGTCGACACTTGAATGTTCAAGTGTCGACACCCAGAAATCAAGTGTCGATACCTGACAGCCAAGTGTCGACACCTGACAGTCAAGTGTCGACACTTGCAGCATGACAGCTCTAACGGATCTATTTTTCTGGCTTGCAGAAGTTGGTTTTCAAGCTCCAAACGGCTATTTCCA
Organism: Areca catechu; assembly: GCA_021397845.1. Taxonomy (NCBI): domain Eukaryota; kingdom Viridiplantae; phylum Streptophyta; class Magnoliopsida; order Arecales; family Arecaceae; genus Areca; species Areca catechu. The sequence continues at coordinate 70,688,254 of CM038047.1, forward strand.
ATGCACCAACGGTCACAAACCGTTTTTAGAAGGTTTTTGGTGTATTTAAGCTCCACCAACCTCATTTTAAAGAAAGAGAAAGCAAGAGAGAAGTCAAGAGAAGTCTATTCAAGAGCATTCAAGTCCACTCAAAAGCCAAAAAGCCAATATTCTCTCCAAACTTCAAATCAAAAAGTTTCTTCTAGCTTGATTCCACTGAAAAGCCTACAAGCTCAACCTTACTTCATTCCAAAAAGAGGCATCTTGAAGAAGAGTGAAGACAAAGCATCCTTTTGAGCTTCAAAGATTCCAATCTACTCTTGAAGAGAGTTTGTTGTAGCTTTTAAATTTTATATCTGCTTTATTGTGTTTTGACCTTGCTTTCAAGGGTGTCTTGAAAGAAGGTTATTGTGGTTTGTTGGTGAGCCAAAGGGATAAAACCAATTAGGGTTAACTTGTGAGCCCGAAGACAAAACAAGTATTTAGGTTTGTTGGTAAGCCTAGGTGACAAAACCAACTTAGGTTTTGACTTGTGAGCCTTGTGAAAAACAAGTCGACTGTATTCTGGTATGGATTATAGTGGAATTCCCAAGGATGGCTTGGGGAGTGGATGTAGGTGCTAGGTTTGCACCGAACCACTATAAACTTTGTGTTTGTGTGTGATTGCTCTTTTCCTCTCGTACTCTTTAATTATTGCTATCATCTTGCATCAAATTTATTATTGCTCACAAGCACCACTGGACCTTCATTTTATTATGTTAAATTTTTAAAAGACCCAATTCACCCCCCCTCTTGGGCTCCATTTCTGGGCAACAGGATCCATTTTCGTCTTTGTCCAATCTACAAGTTGGGCTCATGGGTGTGCTCATTAATTTGCTACTCTCTATACCAAACTTTTTGATGATTTCTTTGATGTATTTGGCTTGGTTGATAAAGATGCCTTTATTTGTTTTACTTGAAGTCCAAGGAAGTATTTTAGTTCGCCCATTAAGCTCATTTCAAATTCTCCCTGCATAAGCTTAGCAAATTCTTTACATAGAGATTCGTTAGTTGCACCAAAAATGATATCATCAACATATATTTGTACAACTAAGATACCATTATTCTTCTTTTTGATAAATAAGGTTTTGTCTACATTTCCTCTTGAAGAATCATTTTTAATTAAGAAAGTATTAAGTCATCATACCAGGCTCTAGGTGCTTGTTTCAAACTATACAATGCTTTGTTTAATTTAAATACGTGGTTTGGAAAAGTGTGATTTTCAAAACCTGGTGGTTGTTCCACAAAAACTTGTTCAGAGATAAAACCATTAAGAAATGCACTCTTTACATCTATTTGAAAAAGTTTGAAATTCATGTAGCAAACAAATGCAAGTAGTAGTCTAATGGCTTCTAGTCTTGCTACAGGTGCATAAGTTTCATCAAAATCAATACCTTCTTCTTGGTTATATTCCTTAGCCACTAGTCTAGCTTTGTTTCTTATTATGTTTCCTTGTTCATCTAATTTATTCCTATAGACCCATTTGGTTCCTATTATTAGATGGTCAGTAGATCTATCTACAAGTGTCCATACCCTGTTCCTTTCAAACTGGTTTAATTCATAATGCATTGCCATCATCCAGTTTGGGTCAGTCTCAGCTTCTTCTAGGCTATGGGGTTCTATTTGTGATACAAAGGCTAGGGAATCATGTGCATCCTTTTGTGCAGACCTAGTCCTAACACCATGTGAAGGATCTCCTATGATTAATTTTTAGGATGAGATGTAACATACCTCCAGTCCCTCGGTAGATCAGTGTGATCCTTACTTACCATTTCTTCTCCATCTTAAGTGTCTTTATCTTGAATGCTCAAGTTATCTATTCCTTTTTGCAATGTACCTGCATCATTATCTATGCACTCTTCTTATCTAGAAGGTATAGGGTTAGTTTCAATAAATACAATATGTATTGACTCTTCAATAGTAAGAGTCATTTTATTAAAAACCCAATATGCTTTGCTATGTAATGAATAACTTAGAAAAATTGCATCATCAGCTTTAGAATTAAATTTTCCTGAATTATCTTTTCCGTTGTTATGCACAAAGCATTTGCATCCAAACACAGGAAAATAACTGATATTGGATTTTTTATCATTTCAAAGCTCATAGGGGGTTTTCTTTAAAATATGATGGATTAAAATGCGGTTTAAAATATAGTATGCAGTGTTCACCGCTTCTGCCTAAAAGTACTTTGGAATATTGCCTTCACACAACATTATGCGAGCCATTTCTTCCAATGTCCTATTTTTCCTCTCCACAACACCATTTTGTTGAGGTGTTCTAGGAGCGGAGAAGTTGTGATCAATGCCAAATTCAGTACAATAATCTTCAAAAAATTGATTTTCAAATTCAGTTCCATGATCACTTCTAATTGAAATTAAAGATAAGTTCTTTTGATTTGAAACCATTTTATTGAATTTTCTGAAAACATGAACGGTTTCATCTTTTGAAGCAATAAACAAAATCCAAGTAAATCTTGAAAAATAATCTACTATCACATGAGCATATTTAATACCTCCTAGGCTTGTGGTCCTAGTAGGTCCGAAAAGGTCCATGTGAAGTAGTTCAAGTGGTCTTATTGTAGAAACTATATTCTTTGATTTAAAACTTCCCCTAATTTGTTTACTCATTTGGCATGCATCACAAACATGATCAAAATCAATTTTAAACTTAGGCATTCCTCTAACAAGATCTTTAGAAATTAATTTGGCAATAGTATGCATGCTAGTATGACCTAGTCGTCTATGCTATAGTAAACACGACTCTTTGGTCTTAGCATTCATTACAACTAGATTGGGGCTACTTGACTTGGCAAGATCATTAAGATCTACCACATAGATATTTCCAAGTCTATGTCCAATGAACTTATTGCTAGAATCTAAAGAGTTAGTTACTATACACATAGATGATTCAAAGACAACCTTGAAACCTTTATTACATAATTGACTTATGCTTAAAAGATTATGCTTCAACTTGTCTACTAGCAAAATATTTTCAATAAAAGTGAAGGGAGTTATTTTGATCTTACCAATATCGATTATTCTCCCTTTGCCATTGTCTCCAAAGGTGACCATGCCTCCTTTCATTTCAAGGGTGATAAACTGGTCCTTGTCACCCGTCATATGTCTTGAGTAGCCACTGTCTAAGTACCACCTTTTCTTTAATTTTTGGGCTGCAAAACATTCCTGCAAAATAATTAATGAATTCTTTTAGGTACCCAAGCTACCTTAGGTCCTTACAGGTCAGCAGACGTGGTTCCTTCGGGAACCAAGATTTTTCTTACATTCTTATGGACATTTCTAGAATTATTGCAGTTAAAAGCTTTATGTCTTATTCTTTTGCAAACATAGCATAGAACTTTAGAGTTTTTAATAAAAGCAGAATTAGAAGTTCTAAAAGTTGATGCAATTGATGCAGATTTTAAACCTTTTGAAATATAAGCATTTTTGCTCAAGATCTTAGGAACATACAATAAAGATTTTGAAGTTGAAACAGTTTTTGGTGCAGCTAAAGCTTTTTGTGATAATATGTTTTGAACAGGTACTTTAGATTTCACATAAGTAGTTGCTGAAATTCCATTCATAATAGAAGTTTTAAAACCAATTGCAGCTTTGTTTCCTGAAATCCGTTGTTCTTTTAAAATTAACTCAAGCTTATTTGAAGACAAAGTAAGTTTTTCAACTAATGGCTTGAGTTTTGTAACCTCCTTTTTCAGTTCAATATTTTCAGTAAATAAATCATTATTTTTCCTTTTACATAAGAGATTTTTATTTTTCAGCTTTTCAACTCTTTCAGAAAAGTCATGCAGTTCTTTTTGCAATAAAAGATTCTTTTCTGAAATTTCATTTTTCAGTTTGAGTAAAGAGTCATTCATATTTTTCAATGATTTTATATTTACTCCAACTTTCTTAAATTCAGATAATATATCATAAAATACAGAATTTAATTCGTTAAATATAAATTCAGTGCAATTGCTAGGAGATGTTATCTCATCTTCGAGACCAATTAACCATAGATTTGTAGCTTTGGTGGTCTCTTCTTCTTCAGACGAAGATGATTCTTTACTATTGCTCCATGTGGCAACCATGGCTTTCTTCTTCTTTTTCTTTCTAAAGGATTTCTTCAATAGAAGACAGTCTGGATGAATGTGCCCCGGTTTCTTGCATTCATAGCATGTGGGGACTACTTCTTTATCTTTCTCCCTGTCCTTTTCTTTTTCTTTTCCGTAATCCTTTCTATGAAATTTCCAGTTTAATCTTCATTTCTTTCTTCCCATGAACTTTCTGAATCTTCTCACAACCATTGCGATATCATCGTCTTCTAGATCATCATTGGAGGAGGTGCTTTCTTCTTCAAACTCTTCATCATCCCTCTTTGATTCGGTAGCAGCTCTGAAGGCTATAGTTTTTTTTTCTTCTATTCGTCTTCAGTTCTGTGCTGCATAGTCAGCTCATGGGTGATGAGTGATCCCAATAGTTCATCCAGTAGTAAAGTGTTGAGGTCTTTGGCCTCCTGGATTGCTGTCACTTTGGGATCCCACTTGTCAGATAAAGATCGGAGTATCTTCTGAACTAGATCAGCATTTGAGTATACCCTGCCAAGACTCTTCAAACCATTAATAATGTCTGTAAATCTAGAGAACATGGCAGAAATTGTTTCAGAAGGTTTCATTTTAAACAGTTCATAGTTGTGAACTAAAAGATTTATCTTTGAGGTTTTCACTTGGAAAGTTCCCTCATGGGTGGGTCACTTCATGTTTGTCCCATATTTTCTTTGTTGAAGAGCAAGTGGAAATTCGGTTGAAGTCATTTGCATCCAAAGCACAGTATAGTAAATTCATTGCTTTGGCATTCAATTTTCCCATTTTCATGTCATGATCATCCCAGTCCTCTTTAGGCTTAGGGATGTCCACGCCATCAACTTTGATTGTGGGAATTGTGGCCCTTTTAAGATGACCTTCCACAATTGAAAATCAATAGCTTGAATGTAAATTTTCATTCGTGCTTTCCAATAAGAGTAATTAGTGCCTGTGAATAGTGGAGGTCTATTTGTTGACTGGCCTTCGGCCAAGGATGTACTCATGGGATGAGCCATCAATCTTTACTCAAGTAATCAGAGACACTGCTCTGATACCTGCTGTTGCCCAGGTGGCTTTTTCCAAGAGGGGGGTGAATTGGAAATTATAAATTTCTTGCAAATATGTGCACAAGTAATTCCTTTTAGTGGTTGAGTGTTGATTTAATTTGAGAATAAGTGCAGAAGCTGAAAAGTAAGTAAAGCACAACACAAACAAAACAAGTTTAGAGTGGTTCGGAGCAACCCAGCACCTACGTCCACTATCCAAGTTCACCACTCGGGATTTCCACTATATCCCCCAAACCGGAATATAATCGGATTGTTTTACAGGCTCACAATCCCAACCTCTACACTTTGGTTTTTAAACTGGGCTCACCAAAGAAACCCACACTAGATTTTCACAGGCTCACCTAGAACCTCTACACTTTGGTTTTCAGTAGGCTCACCAAAGAAACCTATTTGGTTTTTACAACCAGGCTTACCAATAATCCAAGTATTCTAAGAGTAGAAAGAAAAGCAACAGAAATGACAAACTAAGTTATCTGGTGGTTGCCGATGCAGCTCGAGTGAAGCTCAATTGAATGCTCTTCAATGGCTTCCTTGCTTTCCTCAAAAGATGCTTCAAGCTTCTGATAAGAGTTGGTGAAGGCTTGAAGACTGACTTCAAAGCTCAAGTGCTCTCTCTTCTTACTTCAATAAATGTTCAATAAATGTTCAACAACTCATTAGTCTTCTCTAAGGATGTTCTCATACCTCATTTATAGAGACTTCAACTGCCTTTCCTTGATTTTGAACGTTGTAGACCGTTAGGAAGTGACAGGTTACCGTTGGAGCACTTTTGGAATTCAAAATCAAAAAATTGGAACTAGCCGTTGGAAGTGACCCCGTCATTCCAGTCAGCTCGGACATTCTTCGAGTCAGCTCGGATGAGGTTCGGGTCGGCTGGGTTGAAAACCAGTCGGCTAGGTTCCACAGTCAAGAAAATAGCTCACTCTGGATGAGTCGGCTAGGCTGAAATCCAGTCGGCTCAGATCCCTGAGGTTCTCAGAACATATTCAACCAAGTTCTGGACGAGTCGGCTGGGACTTGGTGCCAGTCGGCTGGGTCAGCGTGCTAGAGATCTTCTTTCTTATGCCAGTACCAGAGTCGGCTGGTTCCTCCATCCAGTCGACTCGAGATTGGTTCTTCAGCCAGACCAATTCAATTCTCCAGAACTCACATGCCAAGCTTTGAAGACTTCCTTAAGATCTTCTTACAACACAATCAAGAGAAATTGAAGCTTGAAAACTAGTAGAAGCAACCCTTTATCTTTGATTTAAATAGAAAAATTTTTGTTGGGTTCTTCTTTACAAGATTCTAATTACTTACAACTCAACACAAAGAAATAAAGGTTGTAGGGTTTAAAAAAATATGTCAAAGTAGTCATCCTACAAAAACTTGTCAACAATTTGAAGAGTTGTTAGATAACCAAATATATGCTCCAATATTTTGTTATCATCAAAATCACTTCAGGGTTCAACACATCCGTACCCTTCTACAGGCGGTGCTAGCCCTACTAGAGGTACGGTACGGGTACCCCAGGCCCAATGGCGTGCTGCCACGCCCATGGCTGTACCACCAACGGTCTCCCACCACCACGGCACGACACCTGGAGCCTCCCCAAGAGAGGAATCCAGCCAAGGCCCCAGGACCTGCAACGCTTGGGCGGTCCCTCCTAAAATAGAAGCGCCCCTCCTATAAGGAGTAGGGAGTAGAAAAAAGAAGGGGTTCTCTTCCCTTCGAGAGGAGTTCTCTCCCCTTCGGGAGGAGTTCTCTTCCCTTCGGGGGGGAGGTCCGCAAATTTGCACATCTAGGGTGCTCCTTTGGGCTCTTAGAGACCCCTTCTCGGAGAGAGCCACGACCCCTCGTTCGGAGAGAGGGAGGAAGGTAAGAAAGGTAAGAATGTGGGGGAAGGTGAGGGAGAGGTAAGTCCTCGTTCCCCGCTCTCGATCCCGACTCTTTCCATTTCCTTTACATTTTTGCCTTGAGTCACACCCTCCCGGCGGACGGGTCTCCCAAGCCCTATGCTGCGGAGGTCTTTTCTGTTCCCCTTGATTGTTTCACTGACTTGATCGTTGAAGTGTCCTCGTCGGAATCCCTGGCCCAGGTCTCCCCTATTTTGCAGGAAGGAAGGGAGGACGCACGGTGGCGGAGGAGGAGGAACGCCCCGGCACGATCGAGCTATATTTCATGGCGATCTTGGTGGCAATAGATTGGCACACCACGTAGGGGGTGAAGTTTTAAGACCCTAGTGACCAATAGATTGGCACGTCAGGTAGGGGGCGAAGTTTCAAGACCCTGGTGACCAACAGATTGGCATGTTAGGTAGGGGACGAAGTTTCAAAATCCTGGCGACCAACAGATTGGCGCGCCAGGAAGTGGGCGAAGTTTCAAGACCCTGGCAACTAACAGAGTGGCACGCCAGGTAGGGGGCGAAGTTTCAAGACCCTGGCGACCAACAGATTGGCACGCCAGGTAGGGGGCGAAGTTTCAAGACCCTGGCAACCAACAAATTGGCGCGCCAGAAACAATGGCAACCATCCTCACCCTTGAGGGATAGACTGGGGGCATAAGAGGGGAAGACGACCGTGTCTTCCCAAACGATGACCACCTCCCACAGCACCCTCCAGTGGGAGCTGGCTCCATCCATCTCTCCTTAAGACGATGGTCAATGAGTCCAACCCGAGCCCCCCCATGGGAGTAATTCACTCCTATCCATGCGACCAGAGTCTGATGGATAATTCTCTTCTCCTATTACTCTCACAATATGAAGAGCTGTGTGACAGGTTCGCAGGAGAAGCTTCTGTCTCACCATCAATGGCAAGTATTACAGTCTAACACCTACCATTGAGCCCACGATCTAGGGATGTCAGCTGGGAAGCTCGAGGAGCCTCGCCATCTATCACCGGACTCTTAGTTCAGCTCTTGCCTTGCTCACAGTCCAGAGATGTCCGCGGTTACTCAACGAAGTCCCACAATCTATCGCGAGGCTCACAGTTTGGCAACTGATGTGCTAATAGTCCGAAGATGTCTGCGGAGACTCCAAAAGGCCCCCGCCATTTACCACCTGACTCTTAGTTCAGCTCTTGCCTTACAATCCGGAGATGTCCGCGGTGACTCAACGAAGTCCCACCATCTACCACGAGGCTCACAGCTTGGCATTTGCTGTGCTCGCAGTCCAGAGATGTTCGCGGAGAATCCCGACGATCCCGTTGTCCACTGCTTGGCTCGCAGTCCAGCACTCGCTGCACTAATGATCCCGAGATGTCCGCAAAGATGTCGGAAGTGCCACTACCTGACTCGCAGCATGGTCAACCGACGAGTCGAGCCCTCTCGACGGGCCCATATCAAAGCTTTGAGCTTGGAGCAATCCACCACCTTGTCAAGGATGTAGGACTTGCCCTTTGAATATTGAAACTCACTTTTAGTGCAACCTTGTCTTCTATCTGTGTAGGCACTCATCTGACCGACCTCAAGCTTGTCTAAGCCCAGAAACTTACGAAGCCCGGCATCCTAAGCCCGGAAACTTACGAAGCCCTCCACTCTAAACCTGAAAACTCCTGAAGCCTAGCACTCTAAGCCCGAAAACTCTCGAAGCTTGGCTCTCTAAGCGTGGAAACTTACGAAGCCCAGCACTCTAAACTCAGAAACTCCCGAAGCCCGACACTCTAAGCTCGGAAACTTCCGAAACCTGGCACTATAAGTCCAAAAACTCCCGATGCTTGGCACTCTAAGCCTAGAAACTTATGAAGCCCAGCACTTTAAGCTCGGGAACTCCCGAAGCCCAACACTCTAAGCTCGGAAACTTTCAAAGCTCGGCACTCTAAGCCCGGAAACTTACGAAGCCCGACACTCTAAGCCCAGAAACTCCCAAAGCCCAGCGTTCAGGACCAAAAGCTCAGCCAGCCTCTCAGCTTCGGCTGCCTTACTCACAGTCGAGAGATGTCCACCGAAAAACTCTAAAAGTCCTAGCCATCTACCACCTGACTCATAGCCTGGCGCGTCAGGCCCCTTGGCCTCCTTCAGCAGGCCTCTTAGCCCACTTCATCAAGCCTCCCAGCTTCGACCGCCTTGCTCACAGTCCAGAGATGTCCTCCGGGAAATTCTAGAAATCCCGACCATCTATCTCCTGAATCATAGCTTGGCACGTTAGGCCCCTTGGCCTCCTTTAGCAAGTCTCTCAACCCCCTTCATCAAGCCTCCTGGCTTCGGCCACCTTGTTTACAGTCCAAAAATGTCCACCGAGAAACTCCAGAAGTCCCGGCCATCTACCGCCCGACTCACAGCTTGGTGCATCAGGCCTCCCGGCCTCCTCCAGCAGGCCTCCCAGCTTCCTCCAGCAGGCCTTCCAGCCTCCTCCAGCAAGCCTCCCGACCTCCTCTATCAGGCCTCCCGGCCTCCTCCATAAGGTCTCCTGGCCTCCTCCTTCATCATGCGTCCAGGCCTCCTCCTCCAGCAGGCCTCTCAGCCACCTTCATCAAGCCTCCCAGCTATGGCTGCCTTGCTCATAGTCCAGAGATGTCCATCGAGAAACTCCATAAGTCCCGTTCATCTATCGCCTGACTCATAGTTTGGTGTGTCATGCCCCTCGGCCGCCTCATGCATCAGGCCTCTAGGCCTCCTCCATCAGGCCTCCCGACTCCCTTCATTAGTTCTCCCGACCTCCTCCAACAGGCCTCCCAGCCTCCTTCATCAAGCCTCTCGGCTTTGACCCTCTTGCTCACAGTCCAGAGATGTCCGTCGAGAAACTCTAGAAGTCTCGGCCATCTATCGCCTGACTCATAGCATGGCACGTCAGGCCCCTCGGCTACCTCTTACATCAGGTATCCTGGCCTCCTCCATCAGGCCTCTCGGCCCCCTTCATTAAGCCTCCCGACTTCGACCGCCTTGCTCACAGTCCAAAGATGTCCCCTGGGAAACTTCAGAGTTCTGGCCATTTATCGCCTGACTCATAGCTTGGCGTATCAGGCCCCTCGGCCTCCTCCTTCATCAAGCCCTCGGCCTCCTTCGTCAAGCCCCTCAGCCTCCTCCATCAAGCCTCTCGGCCCCCTTCATCAAGCCTTTCGACTCTAGCTGCCGGGCTCGATAGCAGTCCGGAGACAAGAATCGAAGGAGTCCGAGGTCTCGCTCGATGGGTCAAGCCAAGAGACCCCAGAAGCTTCAAAAGCCAAAGGCCTTCGCATGGACCATAAGGCTCCAGCATCATCCTGCGGGGGCCAAAAGTTTGGAACAGACTCAAGATGGCCCCGGAAGTACACCTTCCTATTCTAAAGATGAGGAATAGAAGATGGAGGCGCATCAGATGATAGAAAAAGATGTTTTCATTAATCAAAAGTCTCTTACATCAAGGAAGATCCCCGACAGGCCGGGGAAGTCTCTCAAAAACCTGATTACAAGCACAAAGGAAAGAAAGCTTGGTCAGCTCCAACCCTGGCCCTGACCTTAACCTCCGTGATTGGTATAGAAGGTACTAGCAGGACAGGTCAAGCCCATAAGGACCCTCCCTCAGGTGTCTGCTGGACCTCTAGAGTCTGGCATCGGCTCCGCTGCCTCCTCCTTGGATTTCACCGACCTCGTGATTCCAAGGGCAGCTGTAGTAGCCCCTCATTATGCCACTTCTGATGGCATCAAAGGGGTCGTGATCTATCGCATAACGACCACACCCCGGTCGCCACCTCCTCATTAAGGACCTCCGGTCTTGTAAACTGAGGGGAGGTGCGAGTGACCTCTTTCTCCCTCTTCTGTTCTTCCCCAGCTGTGTGACCGGAGGCTCTCCCCCTTGTCCTCCTTAGGGAAAGTTTTCGAGCTCGACGGATTTCTTCTCCAAGCTAGATGCCATCGCATTGATAACTGGCCGATCCCTCTCGAAGAGTCTTCACTCGACTCCCCGATTTCTTGAAAGAGAACCTGTAGTCTACTAAGAACCCTCCCTCAGCACGGCCTGAAGGAGAAGGGGTGAAGGAAGAAAGCATGGGGAAGGATCTAGCCTATCAAGAGCTCTTAGCACTCGAGTGGGAGAAGAACCAAAAGGAAAAGGAGCACACAACAGAATATTTCTAGCTAGCGCTCAAGGACTCCTTAAATATGGAGGATGCAGACCCTTTGCAGTAAAGGTCACCACCCACCATCGCCTCGTTCTGATGCAAGGCACGCACCCACTCAATCCTTTGGCCAATCGGAGATCGCCATGTGGCCCAGCCGGATGCCCCAGATATGCCAGATTTGTGACCGTCGCTTCGATCCAAACGGAGCATTCATGAGCCTTCATTGGAAAATCGAGCAGAGTGTTGCCTCGTTCGCACCAGGAGCACGATTTTCGGGCTGCAAGCGCTCGAGGCATTAATAGCATAGCAGGCGCATCCCTCCATGTTAGCAGGACCATTACTCCCTTCACCTCGAGCTCTCTCAAGAGTGGAGGGCATCTGATATGGTGACATCCACTGATGTGGAGCATGCGGGCAGCCACGACGATAGGAGACCCGCCATCCAGGTGTGGTGGCCTGGCGAAGAGCAGAGGCCGGGCTCATTGGGTGAGCCCCCCCGTTTGAGGTCAGCCTCCCTACTGAGATCAAGCTCCCAGTCGAGGTCGAGCTCATTGGGCGAGCCCCCCGCCTGAGATCAGCATCCCTGTCGAGGTCAAGCTCCCAGCCGAGGTCGGACTCATTAGGCGAGCCCCCCGTTTAAGGTTAGCCTCCCTATGGAGGTCAAGCTCCCAGCCGAGGCCGGGCTCATGAAGCGTGCCCCTATCCGAGGCCACGTTCGTGTGCTAATGCAGAGTCCCAAGTTTGGAGTTCTTGCCAGAAAGCAGATGTTCAAATCATGCCGTAGTAAAAGTCGGGCCACCCGCAGCCTTCTACAAGCAATGCCAGCCCCACCAGAGGTATGGTACGGGCACCCCCAGGCCCAGTGGCATGCTGCCATGCCCACGATCGTACCACCAATGGTCGCCCACCACCACGGCACGACACCCGAAGCCTCCCCAAGAGAGGAATCCAGCCAAGGCCTCAGGACCTGCAACGCCTGGGCGGTCCCTCCTGAAATATAAGCGCCCCTCCTATAAGGAGCAGGGGAGAAGAAAAATGAAGGGGTTCTCTTCCCTTCGGGGGGGGAGGTCTGCAGATTGGCGTATCTAGGGGGCTCCTCTAGGCTCCTAGAGACCCCTTCTAAGAGAGAGCCACGGACCCTCCTCTGAAGAGAGGGAGGAAGGTAAGAAAGTTAAGAACATGGAGGAAGGCGAGGGAGAGGTAAGTCCCCGTTCCCCGCTCTCGATCCCGACTCTTTTCATTTCCTTTACATTTTCGCCTTGAGTCACACCCTCCTGGCGGACGGGTCCCCCAAGCTCTATGCTGCGAAGGTCTTTTCTGTTCCTCTCGATTGTTTCACTGACTTGATCGTTGAAGTGTCATCGCCGGAATCCCTAGCCTGGGTCTCCCTTGTTTTGCAGGAAGGAAGGAAGGGAGGACGCGCGACGGCGGGGGAGGAGGAATGCCCCGGCGCGACCGAGCTATAGGCCATGACGATCTTGGCGACAACACTCTATAAGCATACCTAAGTACCTTTTAGGAGGATGAGAGACTCTACTAGACCTATGAGGTGGTGGAGCAACTAGATCTACTGGTTCATTGGATTCAACCTAATCCTAATTGGCCACTCTTCAATGACTCTCTTTTCGAGCTCAATTAACCTCTTACTACCACCATCCTAAATAAATTATTTCTCCAGGAATGTAGAATGCTAGCTCACATTCACATTGTGGTCCTTTCTAAAATAAAGTAGCACCCTATTAATTCTTTATGATATCCTATAAAGTGAGCTTTTATAGATCTAGACTCTAACTTGTCCGCCATTAATCTTTTGGCATAGGCTAGATATTTCCAAATCTTGAGATTACTGAGACTTAGTTTCTTACCATGCCATATCTAATATGGTGTGGTAGGAATTGATTTAGAGGGAACCCTATTTAAACTATATATTGAAGCTTGTTGGACATACCCCCAAAAAAACATAGGTAGGTCAATGAAGCTCATTATAGATCGAACTATATCCAATGGGGTCCTATTCCTTTTTTCTAATATTCCATTGAGTTGAGGTGTGCCAAGAGGAGTCCACTATGAGACTGCACTGTTGTCCTTGAGATAACCAAGAAATTTCTGACTAAGGTATTCCCTTCCCCGATCTAATTAGAGAACTTTAAAAAAAAAATTATTTGCTTTTCTACTTCATGTCAAAACTTTTTGAATTTTTTAAAGGCTTCAGACTTGTGTCTCATAAGAAACACATACCCATACTATAAATAATCATCAGTAAAGGTAATGAAGTACTAAAGACTATCCTTGGCTTGTATATCAAATGGCCCACACACATCACTAGGGCAAGTAATTTATTGGCTTTCTTCCCATGTTCCACAAAGGATAACTTGCTTATTTTTTTTTGAATGCATGATTCACAAACTGGGTATTGTTGGAATCGTTAGATGAAAGCATACTAAAACTAGTTCATAAAAAACTTAGTCACAGAAGCATAATTATAAAAAACCTTTTTATAGGAGCATGCGTGTTTAAAATCGATTAAATATTCATCTAAATTACAAACAACATGCTTATAATCATAGGAAAAATTAGATATGATTAACAAATATTAATTAAGAAGAAAATCACTAATCTGAAGTGCAAATCTTTTTTCTTCTTATAATTTAATTCGGATCAAGTGAATCCTGGGATTTCTGTTGGAGCCATAAAAATACACAACCTTTGTTGGTATCCACACAGGATGAGGTTCTAATCGAGCCCCTGAGGCCCCCAGAGTGCTAGCTTCTTCACGGGCCCCTCTTCTAGCCTGGATTTGTAGCCCCCTTCTAGAACTAAAATTAGAAGGTTGAAATCAAACACTTCGCACTGCGGAAGGGATTTCTCCTAGAACACTTGGAGAAAAAATCTAAATTTTTTTCTTCTTAATCCTCTCTTGATTGGCCCTTTATCATGGAACAAAGGTAGAAGAGAGATGGAAATTAGAAATTATGGTAGAAGGGAGAATGGAATTTAGATTGTTGCATGCCCACTTTCATCTTCTTTTTAATATGGTGTTTTGTCATACAAAAATCTGATATTCAATGCCTAAAATAGATAAATTTCATCCTAATTCAAATACCAAAAGATTAGGATGAGTTCAAAGCAAAATAGGAGTCCTAATAGAAGAAAAACCTTATTAGCACCTCTTATCCAAAACGCATGCCAAAAAAAGATTAGCATAAAAAACCATCGCACAGTCCTTTTAGTCAACCAGTATGCAAGGATAAGATCCAATCTAGCTGGGTTAGGTGTATAGTTTAATTAGATTTAAATTTGACTCAATTTGGACTTAAATTGAGCTCAATTCAAATTGAATTTGAAAGGACTATCAATCCTATTCCAAATAGGATTCAATTTCAAGTCCAAATAAAAAAATTAAATCCAATTAGCCTTTAATTAAAACAAGTCCAATTAAATTAAATCTAATTTAAATTAATTAAAATTTAATTCATAATTTAATTAAATCTAATTATATTACAATATTTATAATTAAATCCCTGTACTAACAATTAGTAGTTGTTAAATTCATAACCCTTACAATATAGTAGTTTCTAAATTCAAATCATCAATTCAATTAATAATTTAGGTTTGATCCAAGCTTTTGATCAGGTCAAGTTTCTTTTATGTATGACCCCTTAGGTTCTAATTTATCTGGTAGTGAGATATATTGTAATCCCTATTTTAATATCATCGAAACTCTTTCGATGAACCAAAACTATTTCAGCTCAATCCTAATTAGGATCGTTGATCTAAAAAATGATCCTAGTGAGTTCTCACAATTCACCAGTGATATCTAGAAGTATGCAATGGTAACCCAGTAGATTAGAAAATGAATCTCTAGGTATAGTTATCGTGTGATCAAATTTCTTTATCAAAAGTCCCGATAGGATGTAGGTCATAGAAACTCGTCAAATCCTAAACATCCGTCATATGTTAGACTTAATTAGCTTGAGTCTAATTATGATTCCTATGAAAACTTCTTTCTATTATCATATTACCGTAGTCATAAATTTAAGAACTCAACCTATTAGATCATATAAGACTATACCTCAACTACTAAGATCGATAGTTCCTTATAAATGCTCTCACTACTCCTACAGTGAACTTACCATAGTTGATGAATACTATAATATCCTGAATGACTAGGGACCGTGTTTATATGCTGTCAAACTACAGCAACCCCACTATAAGTAGTCAAGGCACTGCAGGTCAAAGAACTATTCACATAATTACAGTATTGCGAAGTCACTAACGAGTGAGTAGTCATCCATGTGACTTTTCATTACTTAGTTATGCTCAATGCTATTGATCGATATCAACTACTTGCATTCTCACTCCAGTATCCCCACACTGTAGACTTGAGACTTGTCTATCCGGAAGGAAAGTGATCCATGCATTGATCTTAATGGATCAATTACCATTCCTGTGATGATTTAATGACTAAGAGCATTTAGAAGTTAACCTATAATGACAAATATCTCAAATTCTTAACTCTTAAAAATATATATCATTGTCTATTAACTCTATAGATAATTCATAAACACATCACTTATAAATGGAAAAGTAAAATGCCCAATTTTATTAATTTCAAACAATTAAGTACAAAATTATATCCTGAAAAAGATACAATGTATTATACCAACTTGGCTTCTAGGGCATACATCTAATAGCTATGATTTAGAATTTAATGAGGTTAGGATCCCATCCTTTTCTAGTTTGTTAATCTCATCCTCTCCAATGTGATCAAGTCTAAGATGCCACATACACTTTTGGTTTTAATCATCTCTAGGTCACTTGTATCATATGATATTCACTATTTACTCATTAATATTTATAAATACATCAGCATGCAAATAATATAGATTGCCAATCAAAAGAATTTTTATAATTAATTTATTTCTCAAATTGAAAAAAAAAATTATGACCTTCTTATGTTAGCACAGATACAGAAATCAAATTTATGCTAGCTATAAGTACATCATAACAGTCTTTTAGAATCAAACTAAATTCTAACAGTAATAACAGAGGGTATATTCCAATGGTGACTATAACAATTCTTACTTCATTGTCAGTGCATAAGATCATCTCTCCTTCCCTGAGTGCTCTACTTTCTATCAAAGACTACATTGAAGTACATATGTGAGTACTTGAACCAGAGTCTAATATTTAACTAGAAGTAGAAGACACTATAAGATTTGATTCAATAATGAGCATGGACATACCTTTCAAAGGTGTGTCTGCCTTCTATTTTTTTAAGCTCACCAAGTACAATAGATAGTTTCTCTTCTAGTGGTCATCTGTGCTACAATGGAAATATTTTTCTTACTTGTAGTAGCCTTCTTTGGAGCACCTTCTTCTTTGGCTTGTTCTTCTTTTTTTACTTCTTCGTAGGCTTTTTTTCTTCCAAGTAGACTTTTTCTTGGAGGAAGATGTTTGCTTTACAACAAGAATAGAGTCCCTTGAACTCTTCAAGGTCCTCTCATTACTTACCAACATGTTCAATAACTTAGACAAAGTATAATTTAATTTGTTTATATTATAGTTCATCAAAAGTATAATTTAATTTGTTTATATTATAGTTCATGATGAACTGAGCAAATAAACTAGTAAGGGACTGAAGGATCAAATCTACTTATAGTTCCCTATGAATCGGAATACCCAGCTTCTTAAGATGTTTAATGTCCTTGATCATTATCAAACAATAATCATGGATTGACTGCCCTTCATGCAGTTTGATATTAAAAAACCTTTTAGATATCTCAAAATGCGTGGTGTGTCTCTGCTCACCATACAACTCTTGCAGGTGAGTAATAATTGCCCTGGCAGTAGGCATGTCCTCATATTGGCTTTGCATTTCATTTGACATGGAGGCCAGTATATAACACTTTACCTTGTTATCATCTTTCATCCACTTCTCATGTGTTGCCAATTGACGAGCACTAGGATAAACAGGTAAGATAGGGGATCTTGGTCAAGTACATAGCCCAACTTCTCTTAACTCAAGACTATCTCGAGGTTCCTAAACCAATCTTTATAATTTAGGCTAACAAGTTGGTTAGACTCAAGGATGGGGCTAATGTATTGGAGGCTAACATGGTTTGGTTATGAGAGTAGAAGATTTAAGTTAGACGTTTGTACTCAATTATAAAAATTATTCTAGGGACTTTAAGAAATAATTTAGACTCTCACTATTTTCGTGGATATCTTACACTCCCCCATGGAGAAGTGGAAGCCTTTGCATGATCAAGGTTTCTAGTAGGTGCTGCGGTCCCATCGTATCTCATCGAGCCTGGTTATTAATAAGATGCTATACTGATAAGTAGACAACTCTTGTCTAATGATTTTCAAGCATATTGCAGTGACTCGGTCTCTAAGTCATGAAGCCTCTATTGAAATAATGGATAGGGTTTCATGCATATATTTTTTTAAAAAAATCAATGGAAGCAATAGTTAGTTTAAAATATTTTTAATCAAATAATATACATATAGATCAAATCTAATAAATCCCATCATGGATCTAATATGATATGCAAAGAAAATAAAATACTGAAAGTAAACTTAGCATGTATCAAACTCATTGATGCATGTCGTAGATCAAATTTACATACAATATGAAATCTAATTTCATACCTTAGCATTGTTCAATGATCACTGATATCGATGGTACATGGTAAGGGCTCTTCATGTCATTTTGTAACTGCACAAGGTATCCGGCCTTTATAGATAGTTTACATGAAGCTTCGATGTGATCAACCTCCTAGGACCGCTATTTTCCATCAAAGGCCACAAGATGGATGAAAATAATTTTTCTTGGATCTTCTTGAACCCTCCAAGAAGATCAAGAAGTGGAGGACGAAGGGAATTTGATGGTGGAAGAAAATAAAAATAGTTGACACCCCTCTCAATATTTTTTTCTTTCTTTTCTCTCCCCTTAAAAGAAACCTAGCGCTGGATCAAGAACCCATGCCCTATATGGATTTCATGCCCCACTCTCCCTCTTCTGATTTTTTTCATGATGATTCCTTTCTTATTTTTCATGATAAATCCTTGTCAATTGTCGCATATCCTAAGAAAAACTCAATAAAAAATATGGCAATGAGAATAGATGAGATAAGATGGAATTGGATTAGGATAAGGTTAGGAGTTTCAGTTCAACTGAAACTTTATCAAAATTGATTCAAAACTTATCCAAATTTTAAACCATCCTAATTCAAAGAAAAATGAGGGAGGATAAAAAAAAACTAATTTTTTTATAAAGAATTCATGAAAGTTTTTTTGGAAGGTGCGGAGAAAGTATAGGAAATGAAAACTAGTTAGGCTAGGTTAGGGTTTGAACAAGATTTGATTAAAATTAATTAGGAATAGAAACTAATTTGGTTGGAACTAATCTAACCAACTTGAACCTAATCCAATCAGGTCATAATTAACTTAATTAACTTTCAATCAAATTAGAAATTAATCATGCCTAAGTCTGGATCAAATCAAGAATCAAAATCGCTTAGCGATTAGGTCATTGAATAACCTAATCGGGTGAAATCCAATTGAATCAAATTCAATTAGGCTTGACCAAAATCTCTTTGCTCAATTAAATTAAGATAATTAGCAATCTAATTACTAATTAATCATTCTATAATTAATTAATAATTAATTAATTATTATTTTATAATATTCGTATATGATTAATTGTTAATCATATTAATAATTTTATCCTTGAAGGATATTTAACTATTCATAGCCATCATGATTGATCAAAAACTTTTAATGTGTGTGACCTTATAGGTTCGAACACTAAGCTGATAGCCTAGGAATCAATTCCTAAACTAATTAATATGACCATCTAGCAATGGTGCCTAACGTGTGGATAGGTTGAATGATTGCAAAGCAACATTCAAGAACCTAGGTATATGGTTACCGTATAATTTATTCCTTTGATCTAATGCTCAAGATGACTTAAGAGTTAACTACCAACTCTTAAATAGTGCATCCAGTGTGCTTTAACCTACTAAATCTTGTGACTTCTCACAAGGTTATCCGGGCCTAGGTTTTGCTAAATTAAAATACTACAAAGCATTATCTCCAACATCTTTGAATGGTTAATCCCATCTTGACTTACACATTGACTTAACAAATACTTGACTATACCTAATAACCTTTCATTACTGGATTAGAAATCTAGATAGTCCAGTACCTAAGTATAGTGAGTTGCTTGCAAGTCACCGTGGTGATCTCAGGTTGGAGGGACACTTATACCTATATTCTTTTGAGAGATACTCTTGACAACAAAGTACCCTACAGAGTTGATCTTGTTTAGTATAGTGTACTCCTACACTCGCATGCCATACCAATATCTCCACATTCCTTAGTGTTGCCACTAAGATTGTCGTGGCCTATAGCTCCAGCGCGTCACCGCTGCATCGGGCACCTCCTCCAGCCAGGTGTGCTTCCTTCTCCTCGGGGGTCGGCTCTCCAGTTCGATCGGCCTGCAAAAAAGAGGAGACCCGGGCTGGGAATTATGGCGAGAACACTCCAATGATCAAGTCAGTGGGACGATCGAGAAGAATAGAACCTCTGAGGCGGAGAGCTTGGGAGACTCCCGTGCCTTAGGGGGTGACAAGATAGTAATGTTCAAATAGTAGAAAGGAAGAATGGAGAGCGAGGAGCGGGGAGGTTCTCTGGTCGGTCTTGCGATCGTCGAGCTTTTGGTTGCTTGCTTACCTCTCCCCGTCCCTCTCGCTTGCTTACCTCTCTTACCTTTCTCTTTTCTGATCTAGTACCTTGTGTGATGTCCCAGACTGAATCTGGGGCTTCATCCCGATGTCCTTAGTGTGCCCTCTCCCGGTGCCTTCATCGGAGGGGCTTCTTGCTACTCGCATCTTCTCCTTCTTCTCCTCCCTCTCGGACTGGTCCTTCTGGAGGAGGAGGCCATCTCCTCTTCTGTTGGGGGTGTTGTTTTCCTTCATAGGGGCAGGTGTTGTGCCACTGAGCCCGGTATCATGGCGGGATATTTCCATTGTTGGACGGACCCTTCGAGCATTATAGGGCCCTGGGGCCCTAACAGAACATTCCTTTTAGGAGAGATTCATGCTATGAGGGTTGCCACCCCCGGTTGCACGGTTGTCAAGGTGGCAGCACGTCATGGGGCTCAAAGCCAGGCAGAGCACACTCCATGCAAAGTTTGCAGGTGGCGCATGATAGAGTTTGAATTCATAACTAGGTATGGTCAGGCTTCGTCCCGCCATGGTTTGAGTTTCTGTTGGCTTTTCTGATGCAGGAATGAATCCCGCCTAGGGAGAACTCCGCCCCTGAACTTGCCTTGACAGCATGAGCACGACCCTGGCCGGGTGTTGACCTCCGCAGGAGGGCTCGTCTCAGAAGCATGAGCTCGACCCCGGCTAGGAGCTACCCTCAATTGGAGGGCTCGTCCTATGAGCACGACCCCGGTTGGGAGCTGACCTCGGTAGGAGTGCTCATCTTAGAAGCATGAGCTCGACCCCGGCTGGGAGCTGGCCTTAGTTGGAGGGCTCGCCCTATGAGCACGACCCCAGCTGGGAGCTGACCACGGCAGGAGGGCTCACCTTGGAAGCATGAGCTTGACCCCGGTCGAGAGCTGGCCTCAGTCGAAGGGCTCGTCCTATGAGCATGACCTTGGCTGAGAGCTGACCTCAGTAGAAGAGCTCACCTTAGAAGTATGAGCTTGACCCTGGCCAGGAGCTAGCCTCAATCAGAGGGCTTGCCCTATGAGCATGACCCTGGCTGGGAGCATGACCCATGCGGTGGCCGGTTGGCATCTATGTAGGCTCCATATCAGCGGATATTGCCATATCAGTTGCCCCCCACTCCCGAGCCTGGAGAACGAAGCATCACTCAGGGCGATGGGAGTAACGACCATGCTGACATGGAGGGACGTGCCTTCTGTGCCATCAATGCTTCGACTGGCCATGCCCCGAAGACCGCACCTTCGCATTAATGGGGCGCTGCTCTCAATTTTCCAATGGAGGGATCATCAATGCCCTGGCTGGATCGAGGTGTCCATTCTGTGAACTAAAGCATCGAGGGGCAGTTAGTGTCGACATGTGGTGGCTTCCGGTCAACCACGGAGCCTTTAAAGGGCCCTCAAGTGCAGGCAACCAGGGTTCCGCAAAGCTTCCTTCCTCCTCCATCCCCCTTCTGAGAGGAACCATAAGCAGGCAAAAGATATGTATTTTAAAACCTTTTTAACATGCATTATAGTGGAAGAGTAAAGATTAAACTATTTTAATCTAAACATGATATAGAAACTACTTTCTACATAGCCTACCAATGTAATATGACATGAACAACAATGTATAATATAAAACATGAACCTACCGTATCAAACCTTTTGATGCACACCTTTTGAAGATGCAAAACAACTCCTTGCAGCAGTGGAAGATGGAATGGATGACGCTCTCGAATTACCAACTGAAGAGGTGGACGAAGCTCTACCAGCCACACAATCGTTTGGCCTCCACGGGTGGTTCACATCGGGGACTTGCTTGACTAGCACTTTCCGAAGTGCTAGCTCCGGAAACTCCTTGGTAGCCGATTCTTTTTCCTCGAACGTCGAGACTCCTCGCACCATCGAAGAATATAATGGAGGTGGGAAAACACTCTGGAAACAATCCTTCCCAGACTCTCTTTCTCAGCCTAGAGCACTAGGCAATCGCACACCCAATACCCTTAGATCTCTCCTCCCAACTTTTGGTAGAAAACCACTCTAGCTTTCTCTCCTTTTTCTCTCAATTTTTGCAAAGCTTTTCTATCAAAAACCTTTCATTTTCTCTCGTTCCATGTCCTAAACAGCCCCTATCTTATAGGAGAGAGTGAGGAAGGTGGGTGAGAGTTATGGGGAGAATTAGTGGGGAGGGAGTTAAGGACAGCAATTATCCAACCATTAATTTTAAATATCAGGTTAAATTCAAAAATTAAATTGATAATTCAAAATTAAATGATGTTTGAGTTCAAAATCCAATTTCAAACTCAGATGGATAGGTGCACCAATTTTGGTCCAACCCGAGTTGACCAAAACCTAGTCCAAATCAAATCCGATTCGATTCGAGCTAGTAAATTTGCAACTCAATCAAATTGAGTTTAGAAGCAATCATATTGCACATTAGACCTCCAAGACATTATTAACAATTGATAAGAATAATTGATAAGAATAATTTCATAACTTTTGTGAAGCCAAGTATCGACTCATGAGATAAGTCCATGTGTCGATACATTGAAATGTCGACGCATAGGTAAAATTTTATCTTGTGAAATTTTGATCCCTAGATGATTCCCAATCATCAATCGGCTATTAGGTTAAGTAGTTATCCCTATGGCGTGTGACCCTATAGGTTCGAACACTAAGCCAATAGCACTAGAACAATTCCAGTACCAATCGAAGTCGCCATCTAGCAATGACACCCGATGTTTGGATAGGTCGAAGTTATAGAGAAACCATCAAAAACCTCTGGCATACGGTTACTATATAATTCATCTCTTTGACCACTTAATGCTCTGGATGACTTAGGATTAGACCGCCAACCCTAGATCAGCTCATCCAAACATATGTCTCAATTTTGCAAGTTCAGTGACTCTTCACTAGAACTACCATGACCAAGGTTTTGCTATATTGAGACATCAGTGAGCCATTCACTCCAATTAATTCGAAGAGTTCAATCCCATCTTGATCCTACCATTGCTCCATAAGTACTTGATTGCACCCAGCATCCTTTCAAGATTGAATTAGAAATTCGGGAAGTTCGGTGCCAAAGTACAGTGAGTTGCTTATAAGTTATAGTGGTGATCTCAGGTCTGAGAGATACATATATCCATATCCCTTAGCGAACAATCCTTTGACAGAAAAGGGAGTTCCGTTAGATGGGTCACGTTCAGTGAAATGTCATACACTCCACTTGCATGTCATACCAATATTTGCATATTCCTTGGTTAAGAGGATAACCAACCTATATGACATACAACGATCTATACTTGACACATAGTCATCCTATAAAAATGCATCATTCGATCGTGAATAATTTAAGAACTACTCGATATATCCTCTCTATATTGAGTACAAGAAAGTTCTAAGGACTTCATCATTCAAGAATTTATATCAAGAAAAATGTACCTATGATGAACTACCAAAAGATAACTTTTATTTATATCAAAATTCATATCCAAATTTACAAATAGCACAACCGTCTATAGCCTAGATGATTGGTTTTGGGACACAATTTCCAAAACCTTCTCATTCCAGCGTTGGCCTCCATGTTCTCCTTCTTTGATCCCTCTCCTTTGGCCTGTGATGAGGGAGGGCTTTTAGTAGATTTTTGGATCTTAGCCCGAGACCTAGAGGGCCAAATGAAGGCTCTCCAGGAGTGACCAACTAGTTTCAAGGCAAAGATGTCTATTTTGGAGAAGGAATCCACTGAGCTCGAAGCTTCTCCTAAGGATGAAAAGGGGGAGAGCATCCAGTCGCACAACTGGGGTAGAGAAAGAGGTTGCCTCAAAAATGGAGGTAGCTCATACGCGAGGCCTCCAGGTGCGGTTGGACATGCCATCGGACGAGGGAGCAGCCGTGGCCGCGGTCACAATGGTGATGGTCATGACCGTCAAGGCATTGATGGAGGTATCCTATTGCGGAGCTACTGCAACTGCCCCTGGAATCATGATATTGGTGACCTTTGAGGATGAGGTGACGGAGCCGATGCTGGACTTTAGAGATCCGGCGAACTCCTGAGGAAGGGCACCTATCCGCTCGGGTAGGAGGGAATGGCATGTCCCCAGCCACTCCCCGAGGGTAGAGTCCAGGGCTGACTTGCCTTGCCAGTGCCTCCTACACCGATCATGGAGGTTACGGTCAAAGCCCTCTAGCAGGTGTTACACCAGCGCTGAGGGGACCCGCCCATCGATCGGGCAAGGAGCGGAGATGGGGCTTCAGCCCGTCTTCCTTTCATCTTGTATCTTAGGATTTTAAGAGGTCTCTCGACCTGTTGGGAGCCTCCATAGGATGTAAGAGCTTTTGATCAATGAAGGCATCCTTTCCTCCATGACTGCTATCCCCCTTCTTTTTTTTTTCAATCGGAATGCTTTGTTTTCTCTCCACTTTGCTTGTTGTTTCTCTTTTCTTTGGCTTGGATTGCTTCTAGGGGATCTCCTCATTTTTCCAAGCCATGAGTCAGGCAGCAGCCGATGGTGGGAGTTCAGGAATTTCCCATCGACATCCCCGAGCCGGGATATTTTGGAGGACTCGCACTCAGTCACCTCGCTCACAGTCTTGAGGTGTGGTTTGAGATTCCTGGAACCCCTCCATCTATCGCGTGACTCACAATTTGACACCTATAAGCTGGGAAACTCATGAAACCCCGTAGTGCCGGAGCTACAGGCCACGACGATCAAGTCAGTGGGATGATCAAGGAGAACAGAACCTCTGAGATGGAGACCTTCGGGGACTCCCGCACCTCAGGGGGTGACAAGATAGTAATGTTCAAATAGTAGAAAGGAAGAATGAAGAGCAAGGAGCGAGGAGGTTCTCCGGTCAGTCTTGCAGCCACCGAGTTTTTGGTTGCTTGCTTACCTCTCCCCACCCCTCTCGCTTGCTTATCTCTCTTACCTTTTCTCTTTTCTGATCTAGTACCTTGTGTGATGGCCCAGACCGGATCTGGGGCTTCATCCCGATGTCCTTAGTGTGCCCTCTCTCGGTGCCTTCACCGGAGGGGCTTGTCGCTACTCGCATCTTCTCCATCTTCCCCCCCTCTCGGACTGGTCCTTTTGGAGGAGGAGGCCATCTCTTCTATTGGGGGTGTTGTTTCCCTTCATAGGGGCAAGCACTGTTACACCGAGCCCTGTATCATGGTGGGATGTTTCCATTATTGGAGGGACCCTTCGAGCATTGCAGGGCCCCGAGGCCTTGACAGAACATTCCTTTTAGAGGAGATTCATGTTGCAAGGGTTGCTGCCCCCGGTTGCATGGTTGTCAGGGTGGCAGCATGTCATGGGGCTCAAAGCCTGGCGGAGCATACTCTGTGCAGAGTTTGCAAGTGGCCCATCGTAGAGTTTGAATTCATGGCTGGGTGTGGTCAGGCTTCGTCCTGCCATGGTTTAAATTTTTGTTGGCTTTTCTGATACGGAGGTGAGTGCCACCCTGGGGAGAACTCCATCCCTGAACTTGCCTTGACAGCATGAGCACGACCCTAGCTGGGTGCTAACCTCGGTAGGAGGGCTCGTCTCGGAAGCATGAGCTCAACCCCAATCGGGAGCTAGCCTCAGTCAGAGGTCTCGTCCTATGAGCATGACCCCAACTGAGAGCTGACCTCGGCAGGATGGCTTGCCTTGGAAGCATGAGCTCGACCCCAGCCGAGAGTTGGCCTCAATCGGAGGGCTCGCCTTGTAAGCACGATCCCGGCTAGGAGCTGACCTTGGTAGGAGGGCTCGCCTTGGAAGCATGAGCTCGATCCTAGTCGGGAGATGGCCTCAGTCGGAGGGCTTGCCCTATGAGCATGATCCCGGCTAGGAGCTGACTTCGGCAAGAGGGCTCGCCTTAGTCTTCTGTTCGGGCACCATGTCCAGGTGGCAGTCTCCACCCACGCAGCAGCCGGTTGGCATCTATGTAGGCTCCACGTCAGCAGATATTACCATATCAGTTACCTCCCACTCCCGAGCCTAGAGAATGAAGCATCGCTCGGGGCGATGGGAGTAACGACCATGCTGACATGGAGGGATGTGCCTTCCGTGCCATCAATACTTTGATTGGCCATGCCCGGAAGACCGCGCCTTTACATTAATGGGGCACTATGCTCTATTTTCCATGGAGGGATCATCAATGCCCTGGCTGGATCGAGGTGTCCATTCCGTGAACTGAAGCATCGGGAGGTGGTTGGTGTCGACACATGGTGGCTTTCGATTAGCCATGAAGCCTTTAAAGGGCCCTCGAGCGCAGTCAGCCAGGGTTCTGCAAAGCTTCATTCCTCCTTCTCTAGCCCCCTTTTCATTCCAGCGTTGGCCTCCATGTTCTCTTTCTTTGATCCCTCTCCTTCCGCCTGTACTGAGGGAGGGCTTTTAGCAGATTTCAAGATCTCAACATGAGACTCGGAGGGCTAAATGAAGGCTCTCCATGAGCGACCGACTAGTGTCAAGGCGAAGATGTCTGGTTCGAAGAAGGAATCTGCCGAGCTCGAAGCTTCCCCTAAGCATGAAAAGGGGAAGCGCCTCCGATCCCGCAACTAGGGCAAAGAAAGAGGCTGCCTCAAAAATGGAGGTGGTTCATTCATGAGGCCTCCAAGTGTGGTTGGACGTGCCACCGGACGAGGGAGCGATCGCTATGGTGATGGCTATGACCGTCGAGGCATTGATGGAGGTATCCTAATGCAAAGCTGCTGTAGCTGTCCCTGGAATCACGAGATCGGTGACCTCCGAGGATGAGGCAGTGGAGCTGATGCCGGACTCTAAAGATCTGGTAAACACCTAAGGAAGGGCACCTATTTGCTTGGGTAGGAGGGACTGGCATGTCCCTAGCCACTCCCCGAGGGTAGAGTCCAGGGCCGACCTGCCCTGCCAGTGCCTCCTACATCGATCATGGAGGTTAAGGTCAGAGCCCTCTAGTGGGTGTTGTGCTAGTGCTGAGGGGACCCGCCCACCGATCGGGCAAGGAGCAGAGATGGGGCTTTGGCCCATCTTCCTTTCATCTTGTATCTTAGGATTTCAGGAGGTCTCTCGGCCTGTCGGGAGCCTCCATAGAATGTAAGAGACTTTTGATCAATGAAGGCTTCCTTTCCTCCATGACTGCTGTCCCCCTTCTCTCTTTTTTTTTCCAATCAGAATGCTTTGTATTCTCTCCACTTTGCTTGTTGTTTTTCTTTTCTTTGGCTTGGATTGCTTCTGGGGGATCTCCTCATTTTGCCAAGCCATGAGTCAGGCGATTGATGGTGGGAGTTCAGGAATTTTTCATCGACATCCTCGGCATGAGCAAGGTAACTGGATGTAGGGCTTCCGGAATATCCTGGCTTAGTTTGCCATGCTGTGAGTCAAGCGGCAGGTGGCAAGACTTCTGGAGTTTTCCAGCGGACATCTCCGGATTGTAAGGTAGTGGGTGCGGGGCTTTGTGAGTTTCCCGGCTTATAGGTGCCAAACTATGAGTTATGCGGTAGATGGCGGGGTTCCAGGAATCCCCAATTGTACCTTAAGACTGTGAGCGGGGTGACTGAGCACGAGTCTGTCGAAAGAACCCGGCTTGAAGATTACTTAGCTATGGGCCTCGTGATAGATGGTAGGTTGTCCTGTCGCCACCTCGGGGTTATGAGCTCGATTGAAAAGTACGGGCCTGATGAAGTGGGTTCGATTTGAGAGTGCCAAACTGAGTCATGCAACAGATGGCAGGTTGCCCTACCATTACCTTTGGACTATGAGCACGATGAGGAGTGCGGGCCTGATGGAGTAGGCCCGGCTTATTGGTGAGGATGTTGAATTGTGAGTCAGGCGATAGATGGCGGGTTGCCCTGCCACCACCTCCGGACTGTGAGCGCAATGAGGAGTGCAGGCCGATAGAGTGGGCCCGGCTTGTTAGTTTGCCATGCTATGAGCCAAGCGATAGATGGCATCTCGTTTCCACCTCCAGGCTGTGAGCATGGCTGAGAAGAGAGTGGGCCTAATGGAGGGGCCCATCTTGAGAGCTTGCCATGCTGTGAGCCAAGCAGTAGATGGCATCCCATTGCCACCTCTGGGCTATGAGCGAGGCAACTGGATGCAGGGCTTTCGGAGTATCTCGGCTTAGTTTGCCATGCTATGAGTCAAGCGATAGGTGGTGGGACTTCTGGAGTTTCCTGGCTGACATCTCTGGACTGTGAGTAAGGCAATGGGTGCGGGGCTTCATGAGTTTCCCGGCTTATGCCAAACTATGAGTTACACGATAGGTAGCGGGGTTTTAGGAATCGCCAATCGCACCTCAAGACTATAAGCAAGGTGACTAAGTGTGGGTCTTCCGGAATATCTCGGCTCACTAAGCGAAGTTTCCATGCTGTAAGCTAGGCGGTAGATGGCATCTCATTGCCACCTCTGGGCTATGAACGAGGCTGTGGTGCTTTCCATTGATGGTGATACAGGGGCTTCTCCGGAGAGTGCCATAAAAGGGGGCAAGTATTTGAAAAGACCATGAACACGAGCCCCTCTCTCCGCTATCGTTGGACCCCTTTCTTCTCATTCTTTGGTCGGGCCCCCAAGGGGGAGCTCTCGTGTTCCCCACCTGCCCCCAGGGAGGCGGCTACTGTTGTTCCATCGATTGGAGAGCCTGGGTCCTTAGCGTTGGCCATGATCCTCTTAGCTCCTAAGTCTCTCTCGCCTGCCCCTACCTAATGCGCCAATCTGTTGCCACCAAGATTGTCGTGGCCTTAGCTCCGGTGCATCACCGCTGTGTCGAGCGTCTCCTCCCGTCGGCGTACTTCCTCCATCTCAGAGGTTCTGTTTCCCTCGATCGTCCCACTGACTTGATCGTCAGAGTGTTCTCGCTGAAACCTCAGTCCGGGTCTCCTTTTTTTTGCAGGCCAATCAGACCGGAGAGCTGACCCCCAAGGAGGAGGAAGCGTGCCCGGCAGGAGGAGGTGCCCGATGCAACGGTGACACACTGGAGCTACAGGCCATGACGATCTTGGTGGCAACATCTTCTATTTTTTTAGATTTTGTATATATTTTTTTAGTTTTTTTTTAAGAAGCTTTTCTTCAAGAGTTCTAAATTAATTCAACCTTTTCATACCCTAGGATAACCATAAAACATAACTTCCAGTTATGTCAGGGCAACCTTATATTAAGGCAATCAAGATTGGAAGGAAAAAAATATTCAAAGTAAGATTTTCTTTTTTCAAACAAGTTTCACACAAAATTAATTCTATTATGGGGTTAGCCTAGAACTAGATAGCTCCTAACTATTCCAAGTCAATCTTTGAGCACTTTAAGTTTGAACTAATTCACCCAATTGGCCAAGTAAGTGTAAGATTAGCGGGGGTCCCCCCGTTGCTTTCCTCAAACATCAATTAGATTGGCTAGGTTAACGAACAAAACCAATTAAAGAATCATCTTTCTTTAGGACTAAGATCTCTGAACCACTTTTCTAGACACCAATTCAATGATCGAAACTAGCTTGGTACAACTTTTAGATATCCTTATCCTAATGAGCTCAAATTTTTCTAGGGTCAGCGTCTAATTGATTTTATTTATAGGCTTGGATTAGTGCAAATGAAGAAGATACTTGTTTATGGGCTAAGGAAGGGTAATGAACTTTCCACCTTATCTTGTTTAGGTTTGTGCCCTTAAAGTAATTTAGAAATAATACTTATGCACAACCAAAAAGATCAAACAAGTTTAAATTAAATATTAATACTAAACTAAGTTCACAATAATATGTTGGAAGAAAGAATAGTTTAAACTATGTACATGGCATCCAACACTCACCAACTTAAAAGAAATTAAATAAAGATATTAGAACAATCAGATTAAAGTTAAACTAAAAGCACAAAGAGCAAGAATTTTGAACATAATTTAAAATATACCAATTTTCTCGGCAACGGTGCCAAAAACTTGATATGAATTTTAAGTTGAAATCGTAAGTGCACGGTGTATAGGGTAGCACATCCAGCAAGTATGGGTCGATCCCACAAGAAATTGGGTATTTGAACTATATTCAAATCCTTACTCAGATGAGCTTTAACAAAGATGGAAAAAGATTGATTCTTTACTTTCTACTTAAAGCAAAAGTTAATTAAATTGAAGAGATAAATAATTTAAAGATCTATGACTTTTGAATCCACTAGACCAATAACTTAGAAAGCCTTGCTAAGATTTCTCTCATATCTCTTTTCAACTTCTTTCTTTATATTAACCACGTATGGGTTGTGAAGAGATTTTAATCCAACAATAATCCATCAAGATTTCTACAAGGAAGAAGAGTAAAGTATTTAAAAATTTGTGAGCCTTCTATCTATTATCCTTCTTGCACAGAATCAAGTATGAACTATGAAGGGATTGAAACCCAATAATAATTCATCAAGTCTCTTGGCAAGAAGTTTAAAAAGAAAGAAAGAATCTTAAAAATTAAAAGCCTAAGAATATATCCTAAGAAGAAGCCTCTAATCATGGTCTAGTTTCATCGTTAACCCTAGAAATTTTATATAGCCATATGTTGCTGCGTCAACTCCTGGACCGGGAATCGGGATGGCTGGATCGGCTGGAGCGCTCCTCTCCCAGGCGAACATGCAGAAAAGTCCCCAAGGGTGCTGGTGGTGTTCCGGCGGAGGACCCTCCGATACTTAAGTTAGCAGGAGGTTGAAGGCAACAGAATGGAGGAACCAAAGGATCCAACAGCGTAAGGAGAGGGAAGAGTTCTCGTACCTCTAAATGGGGTCCCCCAGGTACCTTATATAGACGCGGAACAGTCCAAAATTTGTTAGGGGAGAGGCTGGGAAAGATCGATCTGCCCCTAGGATAATTTGGATAGTGGCCACATGGCGCGTAGATACGGCGACACCGTGAAAGTAGTGGAGCAGGGCCGTTGGGATGGCAGAATCCCGTTGTAACAGAAAGATACTTCTGGAGTACCCTGGATGCCAAGGCTTGCCCGTCGGATGTCAGCCATAAGGCGGTCGGTCGGTCGGTCAAAGGCCGAACCTCCGAAGGAGAATGATGGGCCGTACCCCAGCAGGAGAGGGTCGTTTGGGCCTCGGCTCCAGTGGGTCGGACCCCTGGAGAAGGATGATGGGCCGTACCCCAGCAGGAGAGGGTCGTTCGGACCTCGACTCTAGTGGGTCGGATCCCTGGCGAAGGATGATGGGCCGTACCCCAGCAGGAGAGGGTCGTTCGGACCTCGGCTCCAGTGGGTCGGACCCCTGGCGAAGGACGATGGGCCGTACCCTAGCAGGAGAGGTTCGTTAGGACCTCGACTCCAGTGGGTCGAACCCCTCTCGGTTGGACCGACCGGGTCAGACCGCAAAATTGGGCCGGTTCTGATAGAGGGCGAACCGTCATGGTATAACAGTTGTCCCCCTTGCCCTTGTACTTTGAGCGAGTCCACAGGCTCGAAGGGCGAGGGCATTAAATGGCATTAAATGCGCCGGCCTTCCAAATGATGGCGAATCCGATTTAGTGCATCGTGCCTGTCCGCCTCCCACCCCAGTTTTTGGCCTCGAGACAGGTGGCAGCTCCTGATTGGCGGGGTCTGGCAGAGTAGGTATGCTGGTACGGGCGTAGTGGTTGTCCATCTGGATTCTCGAAGCGATGTGGGACACGTGGCACCATCAGAGCGGTGAGTGCGCTTGTCGAAATAGCCCATCCACTGTTGCTTCGCCTGTCACGCGGATCGTGGCCGTATATGATCCGGCGCATCCCTTCGGTTTCCTTCCAAATTCGGGAACCGAAGCGGCAGCCGTCGGAGCTTGGCACATGGGGGTGCGTTGGGGCGCAGGCCCCGGATGCCTATAAAAGGAGGGGGGAGCGCCCGGGAGGCACTTGCTGTTGCATTTGCGTTGAAAGAGAAAAGAATCGCCTCCTCCCCCCTCCGCGCTGTTCTTAGGCTTTCTTAGAGACCCAGAAACCCGGTTAGTCTCGTCTTCATCTTCCCCCATCTTCTTCTTCCCCTTCGGCAGATAGTCTTAGGATGGCTGTAGCCCATAGCCATAGGGAGCCTGGTCCATTTGACATCCCGTCGACCATGACCCGAGAGAGGGTCGAAGACCTCAGAACCATATACGGCATTCCCTTTACTTTGCACCTGACTGTCCTGAGCTGAGAGGGTAGGGTAAATGGACCCCTGAACCTAGGAGCTCTCCCCATGTACGAAGACCATCTGAAAGCCGGTCTTCGGTTTCCGATCCATAGCTTCTTTGTCAAGGTCTTCAATACCTTTTGGATTACACCTTCCCAGCTAACACCGAATAGCATTAGAGTGCTATGCGGCTTCATGGTCCTGTGTCGGGAGGCCGACATAGAGCCTAGGGTGTCCCTGTTCTCCAACTTCTTCCTGTTGAAACAGGACTTTCGGAGTCAGGAATGGTGGATGTTCAGTCTCCGTCATAACCGGAAGATCTTAGGGGGCTTCCATCAGCTATTCATGGATGGAAGTCCAGGTTCTTTTTTGTAGATAGCCTGGAGCCGTGGGGCTTCGAGGCAGCCTGGAGGGGGCCGAGGCTGGATGCCTTGCATGGGAGGAAGGTCTCGAGGGCTGACGAGGCCGACTTCCACAAGCTGGACGGTGAAGACCCGAAGTTCATTAGCTTCCTTCTTTTTGAGGACAGCCTTCACCAGGCAGGACTCAGCCGACAGCCGACATTAGGTAGGGCGAGGGTTGTGTAGGGAGAGATCAACCTTCACCCTCTTCTTCTTTACTTGTTGTCGGCATTTGCGATTGTTGCTAACTTTGTTTTTGCTGCTAACAGGTGGAAAGATGAAGCCGGATAGGGCTATCTTGTCGGTGCGGTCAGTGCAGAAGAGAGTTGTCCGGATCGCAAAACCGGCACAGCAAGAACAGAGGAAGCGAGCGGTGGAACCGGCGCCCAAAAGATCGAAGAAGCAGCGGACGGCAGAGTCGTCCATTCCAGTGGTCTCCATCGACTCTGGGGATGACATGCCCCTGACCGAACGCCAGAAGGTGATCGCGTCCGAGCGATCTTCAGCGGGACAAGTGGCCGCCCAGGTGGAAGGGAGGCACTCCTCGTCGGCTGGGATAGTGACAGCTCCTGCACCCCCGCCACCGGAGACAACCATGACAGTTCACCCGACGACCCAGGGGGCCCCCGCGGGCGAGGGGCCGTCGGCTTCCGGTGAGAGGGCTTCTTGGGCCCTAGGAGAGGAAGAAGAGTGCCTACTGTGGCGTGCGACTGAGGAGGCAAGGGAGCAGCTCCAGCAGTCCGTCCCCGAGACTGACGGGCGGTCAATCAACGAGGCGGCCAGCAGTTCCCTCCGCCACCTTCTTGGGATAAGCTTCGTTCTTTCGGTCTTCGCTTTCAGCTTACCATTATAATTTTTCTGACTGTTCGTCTTTGTCGGCAGCTCGTCAGGGACAACCTCCTGATGGACCAAGGCTTGGGTGAGCTTCTGTATATAAAGGAGCAGCTAACCAAGAGGGCCGAGGTGGTCGAGCTGGCGAGGGACATGGCACGGATAGCGCTGACAGCGTTGCAGGAAGAGGTGCTTGGCTTGAGGGCCGAAGCAGCCAAGGTGTCCCCCTTGCAGGCCGAGTTGGAGGCCGAAAGGAAGAGAAGCGAGGACTTGCTCGCCTAGAAAGCTGACCGGGAGGCCATGCTCAAAGAGAAGAAGAAGAAGCTTAAAGCCTTGGCCCGTCAGCTGAAGGTCGAGGAGGGCCGTTATACTGATCTGGATCTCTGCTCGAAGGGATACTAGGCATTTGCGGAGAGGTACAAGGGCCTGCTGAAGACGGCCCAAGATCTGCTGAAGACGGCCAGGGAGAAGGCGGTCGCCGACTACAAGACCTCCAAGGATTTCTAGGAGGAGATGAATGAAGCTGGGACCGTCGGCTTCGATTACGGGTACGAAGAGTGCCTCGGGAAGGTTGGCGCCACCTTCCCGAAGTTCGACCTCTCATTCCTCCAGCTGCCAAAGCCAGCGGTGGCAGAAGCTTCGGAGGGAGCCAATCCAACTGCCCAAGCGATTGATGCCCCGACGGAGATGATTGCCGAAGAGGCTGAAGAAGCCGGAGCGGGCGTCCCAGCTTGTGCTGAAGCGGAGGCAGCTGGGGGGGCCAAAGAGGTCGAAGCGGCCATTGTAGTACCCCCTGAAGGTCAAACCTAACTGGTTGTAAAGGTCCGACCTTCACCTTTGGTAATAGTCTTTTTGGATCAATGAAGTAAACTTTTCATCTTAATTATATCTTCTTTTTGTGCTTTTTATTGCGCTGCTCTCTGAAATTTTGCTAAGTATGGGCCAGTCGGCATATTAGAGTGTGCGGTCGGATCTTCGGGATAAGTGCTGAGTGAAAACCCAGGATGAACTAGATCCTCTTAGGACTTTTACTTCAAGTACTGGCCCTTCGGCCTTCCGGATCGAGAATAGATTAGAGCGGTTGAGGCAGCAGTCGGGTGTCAACTCAGGCCGAAGAAACTAGCTTAGGAGATTTATCCTAAGTGTTGGTCCGTCGGCTTCCGGACGCTGAAGCAGTTGGGGCAGCGATCAAATTCAGCTAAGGCCGGAGCAACTAGCTTAGGAGATTTATCCTAAGTGTTGGTCTGTCGGCTTCCGGACGCTGAAGCAGTTGAGGCAGCGGTCAGATGTCAGCTCGGGCCGGAGCAACTAGCTTAGAAGATTTATCCTATGTGTTGGTCCGTCGGCTTCCGGATGCTGAAGCAGTTGAGGCAGTGATCGGATGTCAGCTCGGGCCGGAGCAACTAGCTTAGAAGATTTATCCTAAGTGTTGGTCCGTCGGCTTCCGGACGCTGAAGCAGTTGAGGCAGTGATCGGATGTCAGCTCGGGCCAGAGCAACTAGCTTAGGAGATTTATCCTAAATGTTGGTCCATCGGCTTTCGGACGCTGAAGCAGTTGAGGCAGCGGTCGGATGTCAGCTTGAGCCGGAGCAACTAGCTTAGGAGATTTATCCTAAGTGTTGGTCCGTCGGCTTCTGGACACTGAAGCAGTTGGGGCAGTGGTCGGATGTCAGCTCAGGCCGGAGTAACTAGCTTAGGAGATTTATCCTAAGTGTTGGTCCGTCGGCTTCCGGATTGGGCTACCCTAGAGCCTTTGCCGACCGGAGTCGGACTTTCGGAAGTGGGCTGCCTTAGAGCCTTTGTCGATCGGAGTTGGACTTTCGGAAGTGGGCTGCCCTAGAGCCTTTGCCGGCCGGAGTCGGACTTTCGGAAGTGTGCTGCCCTAGAGCCTTTGCCGGCCGGAGTCGGACTTTCGAAAGTGGGCTGTCCTAGAGCCTTTGCCGACCGGAGTCGGACTTTCGAAAATGGGCTGCCCTAGAGCCTTTGCCGATCGGAGTCGGACTTTCGGAAATGGGCTGCTCTAGAGCCTTTGCCGACCAGAGTCGGACTTTCGGAAGTGGTTCGTAGGAGAAATGTGAACTTCATTGATAATATTTGTGGAGCTTGTCTATATTCCACGGACGCGCCAACTGTCGTCCGTCCAAAAATTTCAGCCGATAAGTGCCGGCTTGAACCACCTCGGAGACCCGATACGGTCCTTCCCAATTTGGGGAAAGCTTGCCTTGCTCCGTCGATCTCGAGATTTTGGCCCTCCGTAAGACCAAATTGCCGACTCGAAAAGCTCACGCCTTGACTCACGAGTTGTAGTACTTTGCCATCTTTTGGCGGCACACCACCATCTTCATGCTTGCCCGAAGCCTTGTCTCCTCAAGTAAGTCCAGGTCAGCCCTTCATTGCTCGGAGTTGGCTGGCTCAGCATAGCGGTCAATCTGGAGGGATTGGAGAGAAATTTCAAT
Source organism: Areca catechu (assembly GCA_021397845.1). NCBI lineage: Eukaryota > Viridiplantae > Streptophyta > Magnoliopsida > Arecales > Arecaceae > Areca > Areca catechu. The sequence continues at coordinate 70,723,892 of CM038047.1, forward strand.
AGGGATGACGGCTTCACTTCCGTAAGTGAGATTGAACGGAGTTTCATCGGTAGATGCTCTAGCAGTCATCTGATATGCCCATAACACAGAATGGAGTTCTTCCGCCCAAAGTTCCTTTGCTTTATTGAGACGGGTCTTCAGCCCATGCAGGATCATCATGTTGGTGACTTCGGCCTCGCCGTTGCACTGTGGGTGGCCGACCGAGGTAAGTCGGTGAGAGATTTGGTACTGCTGACAGAAATCTTGGAACTTGGAGTTGTCAAATTGTCTTCCATTATTGGTGATAATTGTCCGGGGAATGCCAAATTGGAAGATGATGTTGTTCCGAACGAAGTTCTCCACTTTGGGCTCCGTTATCTGCGCTAGTGGTTCGGCTTCCACCCACTTGGTGAAATAGTCGATAGCCACAAGCAAAAATCTTCGTTGTCCGGAGGCTGGGGGAAAGGGTCCCAGAATATCCATCTCCCATTGTGCAAATGGCCATGGGGTGGTGATCGGAGTTAGCTCGCTGGCGGGCCTCCTTTGAATGACGGAGTACCTTTGGCACACATCACACCTTCGGACGAAGTCCGATGCATCCTTTTGAATGCTGGACCAGTAATATCCCTGCCGGATGATCTTATAAGCCAGGGATTTCCCTTCGAGATGGTCGCCGCAAATACCTTCATGGACTTCTCTGAGGGCGTAGTCGACATCAGCCGGTCCCAAACACTTCAACAGTGGCTGTGAGAATGATCGCTTATACAAGGCGCCGTCAAGGACGACGTACTTGGGGGCTGTCAGGTGTATTCGTTTGGCCTCTGCCGGATCATCAGGAAGGGTTCCCTTGGCCAAGAAAGTAAGGATTGGGTCCATCCAAGAGGCTTCATGTTCCACCTGATGGATCTCCGTCGGCTCTTCGGCAATGCTGGGATGTCGCAAATACTCCACAAAGGTTCGGTCGGAAGCCTCGCCAGAGATCGTAGCCAGCCTTGAGAGAGCATCCACCCGAGAGTTTTGCAGATGAGGTATGTGGAGAATTTCAAAAAACTTGAACCGAGGGATAAGGCTTTGTACCTGGTTTAAGTACTTTGACAGGGTTAGATCCCTGGCCTCAAATTCTCCCTTCACTTGGTTGACCACCAGCTGGGAGTCGGAGAAAACTCTGAGTCGACCGATGCCCAGTTCGTGGGCGATCCGCAGCCCCGCAAGGAGGGCTTCATACTCCGCTTGATTATTTGATACCTGAAATAAGAAGTGCAAAGCATACTCCAGGTTCTCCCCGTCCGGCTCGGCCAGAATCAGTTTGGCTCCGTAGCCTGAAAGGTTGGACGCTCCATCCACATGGAGAGTCCAGGCTGGTTCTGCTTCATAAACAGCATCCACTTCGGGTATTTCGGCCATCCGAGGGGGCATCTCCTGCTTCCATGTACACTCTGAAATGAAGTCAGTAATTACCTGGGCCTTCAAGGCAGATCGCGGCTAGAAGGAGATATTGAACTCTCCTAACTTGACGGCGTATTTAGCAAGCCGACCGGATGTGTCCGGACTCCGAAGAATCGCCTTGAGAGGTTGGTCGGTCAGTACCACGATTGGATGCACTTGGAAGTATGGTCGAAGCTGCTTAGCCGATATGACCAAGGAGTATATTAATTTTTGCATCTTGGGGTACCTCATTTTGGCATCATGGAGGACTTTGTTGATGTAATAGATGGGCTCCTACTGTCCGTCCTCTCTGACTCGCATGAGGATGGTGCAGACTGCTTCGTCTGACGCCGAAAGGTAGAGGTATAAGGGTTCCCCCTCTATCGGCTTGGCCAGCAGCGGAGGGTTCTTCAAGTACTCCTTTAATGCCTCAAAGGACAACCGACATTCATCAGTCCAAACAAATCCCTCCGACCGGCGCAGGGTCTTGAAGAATGGCAAGGACTTCTCAGCTGACTGGAGATAAAGTGGCTGAGAGAGGCGATCCGGCCGGTGAGCTCTTGGACCTGCTTTTTGTTGGTCAGATGCGCCGTCTCCATGATGGCTCTGATCTTATCAGGATTCACTTCAATTCCCCTCTATGTAACTAGAAAACCAAGGAATTTACCAGAGGTTACCCCAAAAGTACATTTCATGGGGTTCAGCTTCATTCGATGGTGCCTAAGTGCGTCGAAGGATTCTTGCAGGTCCTTGATGTGATCAGCCTTACAGAGACTCTTCACTATCATGTCGTCCATGTAAGCCTCCATGTTTCTTCCCAGCTGTCCCTCGAACACCCGGTTGATCAGCCGTTGAAAGGTGGCGTCGGCGTTCTTCAAGCCGAAGGGCATCATCCGATAGCAGTACAGGCCTTTGTCAGTGACAAAGGCGGTCTTCTCCTCATCTTCCGAATAAATTTTTATTTGGTTGTATCCGGAAAAGGCGTCCATAAAGCTGAGAAGCTGATGGCCGGCCGTGGCATCCACCAGCTGATCAATCTTGGGTACTGGAAAGCTGTCCTTCGGACAGGCCTTATTGAGGTCGGTGTAGTTCACACAGATCCTCCATTTCCCATTGGACTTCTTCACCATGACCACATTCGCCAGCCATTCAGGGTAATGGACTTCCCTAATAAAGCCGGCATCGCGGAGCTTCTTCACTTCCTCATCAATAGCTTTCTGTCTTTCAGCAGCAAAGCTCCTCTTCTTCTGTTGGATAGGTCGGTAGGCCAGATCGACCTTGAGTTGGTGAGTAATAACCTTCGACGGTATCCCAGGCATGTCCGACGCCGACCAGGCGAAGACATTGGCGTTTCTCCTTAGAAAGCTGATCAGCTCCGTCTTAAGGTTTTCACTGAGAGAACCTCCAATTTGGAGGACCTTAGTGGGATCTCCTCTCGGAGTGGGACAAACAGAATCTTCTCCCCTGGCTGACTGAGGCTGTCGGCTTCAGCCCTTGGGTCAAGTTGCTCTATGGTGGAACGGCCCTCAGACTGTTGATTCAAAATAGTCAAACACTGTCTGGCCATCTGACGGTCTCCCCTCATCACTCCGACCCTGTTCCTGGTTGGGAACTTGGCCAACATATGGTAAGTAAAAACAATAGCTCTGAATTTGTTGAGGGCCAGCCGGCCTAGAATAGCATTGTAAGGTGAGGTCGTCCGTACGACCACAAAGTTGATGAGGAGGGTTTTCTGGAGAGGCTCTGCCCCAATTGTCACAAGGAGAACTATTTCACCTTCCACTCTGACGGAGTTACCCCCGAAGCCTGTCAGCGGTGCAGGGGATTCCAACAGCATAGATCTGGACAAGTTCATTCTCACAAAAGCATCATATAGTACACCTCTATCGAGCTTCCATTATCAACAAGTATTCTCCTTACGTCGTAATTGGCAATGTCAGCCGACACGACTAAAGGATCATTCTCAAAGACATGATTTTCTAGGAGATCTTCATCAGAAAAGATAATGGCATCGGAGCCCTGGGACCTCTTAGCAACATCTATCCCATCCTCCCAGCCTCCTCCGGACCGTCGATGCAGCATGCCGACGTCTCCGCCAGTTGGTCTTTGATTAGGGAGCTCCACCTCCTCCGGAGGGTTTATGGCATTTGATGCTTCTGCCCGGTCCCGATGGGGTCGGACATACTTGTGCAAGTATCCCCTTCGGATGAGATCTTCGATGGCATCCTTCAGCTGCAGGCACTCCTCAGTACTGTGCCCATGGTCTCTGTGGAAGCGGCAGAACTTATCCTTGTTTCTTAGGGCAGGAGGGCCCCTCATTGGTCGAGGCCTTTGCAGAAAAGTCTCGTTCTTGATCTCCATTAGGATCTTCTCTCTTGGCAGGGACAGAGGCGCATAAGTCTCGAATCTCCGGGGAAAGTCCCTGGGCTTCGGACTTTGGCATTAGGCCGACCGCTGACTGTCATTCGGAAGTCGGACTTCGGGAACTTTGTCACTCCGCTTCTTCGGGGCCGACCTTCCTTCAGTTTGGCATCGGCCGGCAGCTTGTTCTTCCGCTAGGGCATACTTCTGTGCTTTGGCCAGCAAGTCGCTATAGCTTGTCGGATGCTTCTTGTCCAGGGAAAAGGTCAGCCTGAACGAGCAAATCCCTCGCTTGAAGGCCGACATCACCACACCTTCGTTCAGGTCCGGGACTTCCATGGCCACTGAGTTGAAATGGGCCATGAAATCCCGGAAGGTCTCTCCCTCTTTTTGCAGCACGAGGAAGAGGCAGTCGGTAGTTCTCGGGGTCTGACTGCAAGTCCTGAAATGGAAAAGAAAAAGGGATTCGAGTTGGGAGAAGGAATGGATCGTACCTGGCCGGATGGTGGAGAACCACATCCGGGCGATCTTCTTGAGGATCGCGGGGAAGGCAATGCAATGGAGAGCGTCGGAGGCACCTTGGACCATCATATGGGCCTTGTACGTGCCTAGATGGTCCATCGGATCGGTGGTACCGTCGTAGAGGTCCACCTGTGGGATCTTGAAGTGGCGGGGAATCGTCTCTGCCAAAATCTTCGCTGAGAATGGAGGACGGGAGTCGTATGCCTGTCCCCCTTCGGCCTTCTACCGGAGGGCAATCTCATCAATGCACTTCTCTATGCGCATAATCTTGCTGCCATAGTCCTTCGGAGGTTCGGCGGCAGGCCGACTGCCGGAGGGGATGGACTCAGCATAAGAAGGCGAGGCAGACCTTGCCCTTTTGCCATCGGCGCGATCTTCCAAAGACCTCCGGGGCTTTGCAGCGGTGTGGGAACCATGCTGGGGGATCTCTGGACGTCGACCTCCCGCAGCAGCAGTCCAAGGGTTGGTGTAGGAAGCAGCTAGTAGTTGTTGTCGGTTGTCGGCTGCTTCCTGGAACCGTTGAACCACAGCCGTGAGTGTCTCGATGCGGTTCACCAAAGTTTGAAATTGCTACAGCCCCAAAGTGATAGTAGGCTCTACAGCAGTGGGGGCGGTGGCAACGAAATCATTCTCTCGGAGGGTCTCCTCAGACCTAGAAGGAGAGGTGTCTCTCCTAGCAGTGGCATTTGGAGCTCTTCCCTTAGCCATTTTTTTTTTGTTGAAGTGCTGGATTCCTCCTTTTAGAAAAAAGAATACGCGGGCCCTTCCTCTAGCGCAAATATGTTGCTGTGTCAACTCTTGGACCAGGAACCAGGATGGCTGGATCAGCTGGAGCTCTCCTCTCCCGGGCGAACCTGCAGAAAAGTCTCCAAGGGTGCCGGTGGTGTTTCGGCGGGGGACCCTCCGATGCTTAAGTTAGCAGGAGGTTGAAGGCAACAGAATAGAGGAACCAAAGGATCCAACAGCATAAGGAGAGGGAAGAGTTCTCGTACCTCCAAACGGGGTCCCCCAGGTACCTTATATAAGCGCGGAACAGTCCAAAATTTGTTAGGGGAGAGGCTGGGAAAGACCGATCTATCCCTAAAAGAATTTGGATAGTGGCCACATGGCGCGTGGATATGGCGACACCATGGAAGTAGTGGAGCATGGCCGTTGGGATGGAAGAATCCCGTTGTAATAGAAAGATGCTTCTGGAGTACCCTGGATGCCAAGGCTTGCCCATCGGATGTCAGCCATAAGGCGGTCGGTCGGTCAAAGGCCGAACCTCTAAAGAAGAATGATGGGCCGTACCCCAGCAGGAGTGGGTCGTTTGGACCTTGGCTCCAGTGGGTCGGACCCCTGGAGAAGGACGATGGGTCGTACCCCAGCAAGAGAGGGTCGTTCGGATCTCGGCTCCAGTGGGTTGGACCCCTGGCGAAGGACGATGGGCCGTACCCCAGTAGGAGAGGGTCGTTCGGACCTCGGCTCCAGTGGGTCGGACCCCTGGCGAAGGACAATGGGCCATACCCCAGTAGGAGAGGGTCGTTCGGACCTCGGCTCCAGTGGGTCGGACCCCTGGCGAAGAACGATGGGCCGTACCCTAGCAGGAGAGGGTCGTTCGGACCTCGGCTCCAGTGGGTCGGACCTCTCTCGGTTGGAGCAGCCGGGTCAGATCGCAAAATTGGGCTGGTTCTGATAGAGGGCGAGCCATCATGGTATAACACCATACATGATCCAAATTAAAACTTTAAAAATTATTCAAAAATATAAAAGAGATTTTACACTACTTGCTGAAAATTAAATTGTAGAAATTATAAATATGTAGAAGTTAAACTAGCCTAAGTGTAGAAATTTAAATTGCATAAATTAAATTACAAGAAATTAAATTATCCTAATGCAAAAATTAAAAATTGCAAGAATAATTGAAATAAGAAAAATAAAATTTTATTGCTAAAAACTAATCTAATTACAAATTATTTAACTCCAAAGCCATTAACAGGGCTTGGAGTTAAATAAACTCAGAACCTTATGGAACTCTTTTTTCCTCAGCTCACACTCCTCGTATGTTGGAAGGGTGGAAGAAAGTGGGAAATAAGATTGGAATGGGGAAAGAATGAAGGAGTGGATCTAGAAATGTTTTGGGGAATGCATTGGGAAATGCCTCGGGAAATAATGCCTCGAGAGTGGAGAGTTGATATATTTTTTATAGGTGGAGAGGAATGTGTTGGGCCCATGTGAAAACAATGCTGGTTTCCCATCACTATCTGCCTCAACTAATCTCGATTTCTTATTCTTATCTACTAGATCATCACACCCGCCTAACCACCGCAACTGAATTCTATTTTATCTCTTCTCAAAAACTAAACTTCACTTATCCATCCCCCATGATCGATCTTCTGCCTTTCTCATTTAGACATCCAATCTCCTGACAACATGCTTCTGGTCCAACAAGAGGGTGGTGCTACAGTGATGGAGATGATGGGCTATGAACCAAAGAAGAAGAAGACAGCCAGCGATGGTGACATCTCGGATGGTGAATTTGGAAGGAATGGCTGGAGAAAACATGTGCCTCGGCATGGTGGGAAGGAAGGTGGCATGCTTAACAGCAGCTTTGGCCGTGGCATTGGGGAAGGGTAGGCAACCGTGGAATAATGGTGATGGAGAAGGAGAGATCACAATGGCTTGGCAATGTCCTGGAATGGAGGAGACATTGATCATGGGAGAGACCGATGGGACCTTGCTTGTTGAGAGACCAGAGGAGGAGGAACTGATGGAGAGGGTGATGGTGATGAGGTAGCATTGGTTATGGCTTGGTAATGTCTTGGGGAAGAAGAGTAGGCAGCTCTGGCAGTGGCTTCGAGAATAGGGAGGCGCAGTAGTGGTGGCTTGCAGTGATAGAGAATAGGGTGGCTGGCAGTTCTAAGTGGTGATAGTGGCGTGGAGGGATGAATGGAAGAGCAGTGAAGGTGGAGAGATGACGGCTATAGATGGGCGGTGAGGAAGAAAATGCTTGGCCAAAAAAATGGCCTTCCGGTGGCTCTCCGACCATGAGGGAACTCTCAGTGACGAGGGAAGAATCTCCAGCTACTTTCCTGGTGAAGATGTGGCTCAAGATCGTCAGTGGTCCATGGAATGAGCTCGTGCACCAGCGGTCATTGCAGTCGTGCACCATTATGGGCTCTTGTGAACCCAGTAGTCGGTCCATGGTGGACCGACTACTTTAATTTATATGAAGTTTCTTATTAATTCCTTTAAAATTCACTTCCCAACTCATTTGAAATTTGATTTGAGTGCCATTTATGCCATTGAACTTCAAAAATCGAGCTCTTCATGTTGACGAGGTTCTTTCATGCAAAACACTGCATAAAAGTATCAATTTTAATTAAATAAAGATAATTTGATCTAGTATCTATGTACTTTATCAGTTAGTGATAAGGAATCTAAGAAATTTTTCTGATATCACTCCGAAAATGCATGTTGTCAGATTTAGTTTCATTTGATGATGTCGTAGTACATTGAAAGCTGCTTCTAAGTCTTTGATATGATCCAATGTTTTGATGCTTTTTACCAATATATCTTCGATGTAAGCTTCCATATTTCTTCCAAGTTATTTTTCAAATACTTTGTTGATCAGCCATTGATAAGTTGCTCTAACATTCTTTAATCTAAATGGCATCAGTTGATAGAATTAGAGGCCTTTCTTAGTTACAAAGGCTATCTTCTCTTCATCTTCAGGATCCATGAAGATCTAATTATAACCTGCAAAAGTGTCCATGAAACTTAAAAGCTTATGTCCGGCAGTCACATTGACTAGTTGGTCTATTTTTGACAAAAGGAAACTATCTTTAGAACAAGTTTTATTAAGATCTGTATGGTCAATACATATCCTCCACTTTTCATTTACCTTTTTAACCATTACCACATGGCAAGCCAATCTAGGTAATGGATTTCTCTGATAAATTTAGCATCGAGAAGCTTGCCTATCTCTTCATTGATGGCTTTTTGTTACTCACAAGTGAAGTTCCTCTTCTTCTGTCGAATGGGCTTACATCCTTGGTCGACTTTTAATTTATAAGTAATTACTTCTAGGAAAATCCCAGGCATATCCATAGCCGACCAAGTAAAGAAATCGACATTGTGCCAAAAAAAATCCACCAGCTTTGCCTTCATTTCCTTATCTAGAAGACTTCCTGATGGGGGACGAAAATAAAATGATAAATGGAGAGTATTAGCAAGCTAACCAGCAAGCAAACTTGAGCAATTAATTATCAAATAAATGGTCTAAATTAATCCAAGAAAAGAATCTTCATAAGGAGACTAGTTGATCTAAATTACAATACTCGAAATATAGATCTAGTTCAAAATAGAGATTAGGATTTTCATGGCAAGGAAACCATTACTACTAGGAAAAGTTAACCTTCAAATGATCAGATCTAATGAAGCTTAGGAAGAGTTTTCCTACCAACAATAATGGCTAATTATTTGGTGGAAGAAGGAGCTCTCTTCACTTAAGGATTGATGTCTAACCTATAAGACTAGCACTCCCTACCTTTAGGACTCACCTCGGCCATGATCCTTGGCTTTGAGACCTTCATCTTGGACTTGAAAAATCAGAGAAAACCTGCATTAAATCAGAGATTAGGCATGGAAGGAGAACTCAAAATTAGAATGGAAACAAGAAGAAGAAGAAAGGGAAAACAAGGAAGTAGAAACCGGCGCCTTCAAGGAATGATGCTTGGATCTTGGATCAAGCAAGGAGCACTCCACCTTTCAAGCACTCAAAAGACCTCTCACTCCCTTCTTAAACATGAAATTAAACACTCCAACTTAAAGGACTAAATCACTCTAACAAGAAGAACTAAATCACTCCATACAAGAACTCAAGATAGAACTCAACAAGAAAAAAACCTTCATTAATTTTCAAAATATTTCATACATGGAATGCCTTACAAGGGGAGCCTTGGATCCTATTTATAGCCTTAGGGGTCGTCCAAAGTGAGGAGGGGAGGTGGGGTTAGGTTAGCTAACCATTTCTAGTTAAATCCAACTCCTTTGGTTACATAGTTGCAATAAGAAACAACTTCTAGGTAAGAGGTTGTAACAACTTGCTATGTGGCACCTAGGTGGCTTTGACATTGCTGATGTGGAGCCCTAGGTGTCATGTGATGTGGCATCCCACTTGGCAAGATGGTTGGGAGGTTGTTGGGTGAGTGAAGAGTGATCCCATGCTTCCCCTCAATTGGGATTGGGGAAACTTCAGCCAACAGGGATTACATTACAATTAGGAGACCGATCTTTCAGAATCTCTAAGGGAATGGTAGAAGATGTTTTGATTAAGGTTGGAAGTTTCATTTTTTTGGTTGATTTTATCATTTTGGAGACTGAACCAGTATTAAATTATAAAGGTCATATCCCTGTTATTTTAGGAAGACCATTCTTAGCTACTGCTAATACTGAAATCAATTATCAGAATGGACTTATGAAACTGTCATTTGAGAATATAACTATTGATCTGAACATATTTAATTTGGAACAGGAATCTACCGAGCATGCTAATGTAAGTATAATCCAAGATGAAATTTATGAACCTATAGACATTAGCGATAAAGAAGTCGATCTTGAGTCTAGTATCTGGCCAACCCATGATTATAAGAACATTGATAAAATATTTGATGACAAGATTAGCCAGAGATGGGAGCCTCCTATTGAAACACTTATATAAACCATCAACCAAGCCATCGCTGGGTATGATACATCTTTTAGATACACATAACAGAGAGATCGTGTGGGACATTATTGATTGGACTTCGTCCAACCATCCGCCATGGCTAGGTATATCTGATAATTTAGTGGATGTATCAAACGACATAATCTAAAAGATCCACCTAGTCTAGTTGAAGACTTTAAATTTAGCACTTCTGGGAGGCAACCTAGCTTCTTTCTTTCTTTCTAATAAATTTTATTTTTAATATTGTTAGGTTTAGCAGAGTTTGACATGAATAAAGCTCTATTGGCTAAGTTGGAGGATATCTCAAGAAAATTCCTTAGGTGTCTTCGTTTCCTTTTATACTATATCATGCATACATCTAAAATCATTTTTATTTAGGGGGGGGGATAATAAGCTGAATGAATAAGTATTTGGAGCCACCTTCACCTTAATATCTTATATTTATTGACCTTGGACTTAGGGTGAATCACACACTTTGAATAGTAGTTGATTGAATATCTAGATAATTCTTGAAATATTGAGGGATTAAATATTAATAGACTCAAGTAAAAATGGTAAGTAAGAATGAAATCAAATTTCTAGATAATTCTAATCTTTCTATTTGCAATGAAAAAGAGTTTACTTCTTAGGTGTGTGTGGGTATTGTTAAATGCAAAATTTTTCTTATTATTTTATTAAAAAAAAAGAGTTAATAAAAGCAAGTTATGAACATCGTTTCACCAAGTAACCGGGCCTCTTCGTCTAAGTAAGCGGTTGAGTCTCACGTCAAAAAGTGGAGATATGAAGAAACCTTGCCTTACAGTCAGTTTTGATCTGTAGCCTTTCTGACTCAAGCCAGTAAGCCCGAGGGGTGTTCTACACCTAGTGCCCTAAGATCAACTGATCTGGGAGACATTGGTCAAAAACTTGTTACAAGGGTCAGATAGAAAGCTTAAGAGATTAAGATATTGCACGATCTGTATAAAAAAAGAGAGAAAGTATAATAATAAGAGGAATATAATTGTACTAAAACAATATCTCACCACTCCCAAGAAGAAAAAGATTTGGAAATAACAATAGAAGTGGTCAAGAATTATCTTTGAAAAATAAGAAGCTTGCACTAAACCAATTTACTTGAAGCTATTAATATCCCAATGATTCATTTCATTTGCTATCTAATGAAAAATCTTCTAGTTATAAAAAAGGTGTGAGAGTAAATTTTAAGCCTGAATAAACTTATGTATGGTATTAAGAGTTTTTGGTAGGCTCCTCAATTATTTAAAATAAAAACTTATGAATTATCTTTTATCCTTGCTCGAGGATGAGTAAGATTCAAGTTGGGAGGAGTGATAAAGGCATAAAAATTAAGTATTAAAGCATTAATTATATATTAAATTACCCTTATTTAATTAAATTTTATATTTTTATATTGTGTTTTAGATGATTGAACCCCACCAACATGAAGAGCATAATTTTTGGGATCCAACGGCGTGAACGGCATGCAATTCGGACGTCAATTTAGCCGGAAAATGATTTTTGAAGGAATTAGCAGGTTACTGCACGGCTTTTAAAGCACTGGTTCACGGTGAACCAGCAAATTGGTTCACGAAACAGCAGCTGGTCCACCATCCCCCATTGCCGCTGGTCCACGACCCCTTCCCGTGGACCACAGAGCTCCCCAAGCCATGATTTCGCCGGAGAAGATGCTGGAGCCCCTCTCCTCGTCGCCGAGACCCTCCTCACCGGCCGGCAAACCTTCCCACGCCGGAGAAATCCAAGAAAAAGCCACCGTGTTTGCTGCCATTTTCAGTCCGCCGCCTCCTGCCGTTCATCACCCATTCGCCGTCCCAGTTCTTCTCAGCCGTTCGCCGCTATCCACCCAAGCCGCCGGAAAACCCAGCGTCATTGTCACGGCCATGCTTAACTCCTTCGTCGGCACTCTCCACCGTTTATGGCCCGTCTCCATCAAGCTTGCTGCCCATCCCCTGCTGCTTGCTGCTGTTGCTTCCATGGCCATCCATAGCCATCTGCGCCTCCACTCCAATTCAACGTCACAGGTCTTCACCAAGTTCGCTGCTTCGGGAGATTCAATGTCCGAAGGAAGAGATCGATGACGGATAACATCGGGACTGTGCGAGGGGATATGGGATAACACCGCGGTGGAGGTGTTGGTTACGGGAACGTGGGTAGAGAACGAGAAGCAACGGAGAGAAGAGTCCGACGTGGTTTTCCCACGCACTCGTTCTCTTTAAATACGAGGGACTGCGGGAGGCTGAGGGAGTTCTGATTTATTCCAAATTTTATTCCCTTCCCGAGGGAAGCCGAAGGAGAGTTTTTGTTCCGAGCCTTATTTTAAGCCTGAGTTTATTTGTTCCGATTCTTAACAACGCAATTTCGTTATTTTTTTTAAAATTTTATTCGTCATTTTAATTTATACTATAGAATTAGTTTAATTTATTGTAACTTTATGAATGTCGTTCAAATATTTATAAAATTAATTTAATTTGTATACTTTAAATACCTACAAGTAAGGTAGAATTCTTTCTTTCTTATTTTGTTTTTAGAATTTTATTTTTCTTTGATCCTCTTGCCACTAATCTTAATGAACTATCATTGTCATTGGGCCATAATCCCTTTATAGTTCATATTTAACTTAGTACAAGGAGGGTTCTAGATAATAGGGTTATGGTTAATTTTTTTCCTTGTAAATATTCTTGATGGATTATTGTTGAGTCGGAGCCCGTTTATAATTCATACTTGAATAATATAAGAGAAAAAGTTAAAGGGAAGGAAACCTTAGAAAGGCTTTATTAGTCATCAGTCTAGCGGATTAAAAGATCCTAGGATTATTTTAATTGTTTAATTTTGAAGTTACTACTTGAAAATAATTTAGCAATTAATCTTCGATTCTTTTTAAAGCTCGCCTAGCAAGGGGTTAGAACACAATTCAAAAACCCATTTTCTCGTGGGATCGACCTATACTCGTCGAGCGTGCTACTCTGCACTGCACACCATGCGCTTGCGGTATAATTAAAAAATACACATCACTGACATTTTTACTAAGCCCAGGATAGATTTGAATTGCTTGAAGGAGAATTAGGGCTTTATGATCCTTTCTAGATTTTCTTAATCTAATTTTTTTAAAATTAAGGAAAAATTATCTAGAAAACTTCCTGCAACTATTCATGATTTTTTTTAACAACTTTCCTTAAAATTTCATTGCATCAAACTCAATTTCTAAATCATTTCATTTTCTGTGGAAAGTTTCTATTCGAGTCGACTCGAGCAATTATGCTCTGGTCGAGTCGGCTCGAATGTCTGATTTTTCTGCTCTTGCTCTGGTCGAGCCGACTAGGTCAACCTAAAGTCTTGCCTAGCCGACATGGTGTTCTGATTGTTCTGAGTTCGCTCTGGTTGAGCTGACTCGGATGTTTTTAGGGCTGAGCGAGCCGACTCGAATGTCGGGAAATTGCTATTTAAGTAAGATCCAAGTAATCTTTTCTTGCTCTTAACTCTTTCTATTTCACTTCAAACTCACTCTACTCCACTCGGAACCTTTACCAATCTCTCTCTCAAAAAAAAAAAAAAACCATTCCCCAAAAGCTTGATTTTCTTATTCCTATGAACTTTGTTGAAATGGCTCCAAGAAGATCTGCACGGAAGATTCCATAAGCGGCAGAATCAAGCAAATGCAGTGAAGATCTAAAAGGAAAGGGAGAAAAGAGAAAGAGGTCCACTCCAAAAGAAGAAACATCCTCTCCAACTGGGAAATCCACATCAATGGGCAACAAGCCTGTTACTTGCGGAAGAAGGATTGATTTCTCCCTAGAAGAAATGGAAATAAAGATCGGAAGTTGGATAGACAACCAGGGTTGGAAGTATTTCTGCTCATTGGATATTCTGACTTACCCTTCTCTGGTACAAACTTTCTATGAAAACCTAATTCTTGAAGAATACCATATGGAATCAACTGTTAAGGGAATTAAAGTCATTGTGGATGAAGAAAAGTTGGGCAACTTGCTTCAAATGCCAATGGACGGTGCCACCGAGCTTACCCTAACTGACAGAGAACATACTTTAAAGCTCATTTTGGAAAAAGAAGATGTAAGCTCCATCCAACATGTTCAAGCCAACTTGCTGTCAAAAGAAATGAGACTTCTTCATAATATGGTCAGTATAATTTTTCTTCCCAGGATCGGTCGCTTCGACTAGGTGAGTGAAAAGGACATGACTTTTATAGGACATCTGATTGAAGAAGAACCTCTTAACCTTCCATTCATCATGATGATTCAAATGAGAGAAGCAGCTAGAAAAGTCAAAGCATGCCTACCCTACGGTATGGTTTTCATCTTACTGTTTGAAGAAGCTTGAATTGATCTAACCAATGAGATAGGCAAGCCTCTACATCACTCAGACACTTATTCCTTCAATTCTCTTAAAAGAATGAGATACAAATTACAAGGAGTATGGATAAAGAAGATGTTTAGTCAAATTGCTGCTACTTCCTCAGATGATGATGAACCTATTGCTATTGAAGCCAACAAATCTGGAAACAAGGATGAAGAAGGATCTGAACATGCAATGATAACTCCATCTGAACTTAAAGAGTTGATATTTCAAAGGATGGAAACAATCTCTGACACACTGACAGGTCATATGAATTCTGCATTGGATGATTTAAGAAATTCAGTTAATGCCAGTCTGCAGAAAATGAGATCAGAACAGATGCTTCACAGAGAGAAAATGGAAAAGGAAATGGGGAACTTTAAAGAAGAAATCAGAAGTATCCTACTGCAATCTTCAAAGAAAACTTTTGCTGCTGAGGATACTCCTGTACAGATCAACCAAGAGTCACTTAAGACTCTTGTTCAACCTTCTCCTATTTTTTCATCTGATCCACCTACAATCAAACCTAAACCTATTAAGACCAAGAAGAAGACAAAGACCAAGAAAACTAAGATACCTAGAGCTCCGGTTAGAACTAGATTCAGGGATTTAAGATTTAAACCCCTGAAAACCAAAACTTCTGATAAGGTTATAGAGGTTGGCGCCTCTTCTTCAAGTGAAGAAGAAGAATAGGTTCATTAGCTAGTCTTTTGGTTGTACTTCTGATTTTTTTTATGCTTTACTTTCTATCAGAAACTTTGCAATGAATGTACTTTCTTTCATACTTTGTATGGCAAATTTCTTAATGAAAACTCATTTAGTAATTTCTATTGTTGTCATGAGTTATCCTTCTAATCATACAATGTTTCTGATACAACTATGATAAATCTTTAATTAGAATTTTCAATTGAATTTGAAAAAGTGAAATTATCTCAAACAAATATTAAATACTTTCTCAATCTATTTCAAAAATCTAAGCTTTATTGAAATCATTTTTTTGATTGCTTAACAAAAAGGGGGAGAATGGTATCTATAATTGAGCTATCATAAAAATTTCTAATATCTATGTTGAGCTTCCTACCAATTATTCTTAAAGTGCATAAAATGAATGAAAAAGGGGGAACACAAAAGTGGGGAGCACAAAAGTGATAGTATTCAATTGGACCTAACTGCTATATTATTTTAAAAACTAAAGGAAGGGGGTGATTTTCTTAAAGAATGGCTTTATCTCTAAATCCTTCTCTTGCTTCAATTGCTCTACAAATTTGTCTTAATTTTGTCAATATTTTTTCTAAACTCTGATACTCCATGTTTGTGCTAATTCTAATTTTATGAAGCATGCAAAGTCTAATACTTTGATATATACAAAAGCACTAACATCAATGATATGCAATGATATCATCACTAAAGCTCTGATACTTATTTACAAACATAGTTAGCTCCAATACATGTGAATATTCACTTTCAAATACTTTTATACATGTAGGTGTAAAGAATTTTTCATGCCCAGTATTTTGTCATCATCAAAAAGGAAAAGATGTTGACCCCATAAGTGATTTTGATGATAACCAAATATTGGAGCATGCACATTTATTTCTAACAACTCCTCAAGTGCTTTACAAGTTTTTGTAGGATAATTTATTTATTCAAATATCAACTCCTATATCTTTACTTCTTGTTTTAAGTTGTGTTGCAATATGATTTTGTAAAGAAGAATCCAATGAAAAAGTTAAGAAAAATCTGTAAAAAGGATTACTTCTATGAGTATGTGTGCCTTAAATTTATTTTGAGTTGGTGTGCATGAAAAGTGTAAGAGTGTTGGCAAGAGTTTTCTTGAAGTTTAATTGTAAAAATCCTAAAGAAGTCACTTGAGCCGATCCAGTACAATGAAGAGCCGTCTCTACCTCATGGCATGCAAAAGGATTCTGGCATGCAGCAATTCGAGCCTACTTGAAGGTAACCGAGCCGACTTTAGTAAATTCGAGTCGACTGGAATAAGCCTGAGCCGACTCTTTCAGAGTCCAGTTTTGAAGTTTTCTGAGAACAAGCCAAGCAAGTCGATCCAAACCAGAAAGAGCCGACTCTGCCAAACCTAATTTTGAAGACCTGAGAAAGCGAGCCGATTCGAACTACAATGAGCCGACTCTTTCAGAGTAAAGATTTCAGAACTTGAAGAAGAAGAGCCGACCAAAGTTTAAGAGAGCCGACTCCTCGAGTTTAAGATTTTCAAAGATAAAAGTTCGAGCCAACTCGAGCTATAAAGAGCTGACTCGTCCAAAGCGAAGTTTTGCACCCTGAGACAAAGAGCCGACTGCACTGAAAAATTGGTGACTCGATCTATTGACTCGAAGGATTTGAGCCGACTCGAAAAAAATTCGAGCTGACTCGAATATTGTCTTTAGGTACATAACGGCTAGATCCAGAATTTCATTTTGAATGCCAAAAAGTGCTCTAACAGTCATATGTCACATCTCAACGATCTACAACATCTCAAACTGTCTTGGAGTGATGGAAGACCAAATGTTTGAGGTTTAGAACTTCCTTGAAGATAATAATAAGTGAATTCCTCAAAGTTTTAAAAAGCATTATTGAATATCCTACCCACCAACAAGGAAAAAAGTACAAAAGCATTCAAGTCAGTCTTCAAGTCTTCACCAACTCTGATCTGAAGCTTGAAGCAATTTAGAAAGAAGCCACTGAAGCAATTAAAGCGCCTTGAAGCACATTCAAGTGGACTTCTCTCAAGCTGCACCGGTAACTATCCGACAACGAGAATTTGTCATTATTGTTGCATTTATTTCAATTCATTTCTAAATTATTTGGGTTATTGGTGAGCCCGTTTGAAAAACCAAATAGGTTCTTGGTGAGCCTTTGATAAAAATCAAGTATTGGGTTCTTGGTGATCCTGGTAAAACCAAGTTAGGTTCTTGGTGATCCTGTGAAAACCAAGTTGGGTTTCTTTGGTGATCCTGTTTAAAACCAAAGGATGTTGGGTTTTCTTTGGTAATCCCGTTAAAACCAAAGTATAGAGGTTTTGGATTGTGATCCTGTAAAACAATCCTACTGTATTCGAGTGTGAATATAGTGAAAATCTCAAGTGGTATCTTGGATAGTGGACGTAGGAGCTGGGTTGCTCCGAACCATTATAAATCTTGTGTGTTTGTGTTGTGCTTCTTCATTCTTATTTAGCTTCTGCAAATCATTAATCTGCAACAGCACCTAACACTTTAAAAGGGATTTTTAATTGCACATTATCTGTTTAATTTTTTAAAATTTTTTTTTAATTCACCCCCCTCTTGGGTAACCACATGGGCAACAATAGTCTTCTTGGCTGGTTTACCATGTCTTTCAACCTCTCTCTGGTCCAGTTATTCAAGTGACATTTCATTCATCAACTACTTGCCTTGGATCAACAGGCATCGCTGAGCAAGTCATTGATCTTCCTTCATTTCTCCAACCCTATTTTTGGTTGAAAATATACTAGAAGAGGACAAGTTGAAACAATTGCTCAAAATTTATTCAAAACCAGTCATCCTAGTATGGCATTGTATTCTGAAGGTACTCGAATAACCGTAAAATTAATGAGGAGGTTTTTTTATTGGGGTTCTATCCTAATGGTTACAGGAAGTGCTATTTCTCTTTCAACTTCAATTGAATTTCCACCAAACCCAACCAATGGCATTGATACTTTTCTTAGTCTATCCCAAGAAAGATTCATCTTAACAAAAGTATAATAAAATAACACCTTAATGAAATTTCCATTATCTATCATAATCTTCCTTACATCATAATTAACTGTCATTGCCGAAACAACAACAAGATCATCATGGAGGGTTTGAATCCTCCGAAGGTCATCATCAGAAAAACTAATAACATCATTGTTTAGATTTCTCTTCAGAGCATCCTCTTTGGCTCTCGCCCCTCTTGAGCTTGCCCCCCAATGTATCATGCCGACTAACCCATCAGTGGGTTGTTGGTTGGTAAGTTTTGGTTCATCAATGGTCATTTTAGGTATAGCTACTTCAGTCTGATGATTTTTATTGCACCATATATTTTTCCAGATAGCCATGTCTAATTAAGTCCTATATTTTGTCTTTCAATTGAATGCATTCTTCGGTTGTGTGATCATGGTCATGGTGAAAATGCCAAATATTTGTTCTTGTTCCATGAAGTCGGTGGTGCACACATAGGCCGAGGCCTTTGTAGGAAATTCTCCTTTTCTATCTCCATTAGAATTTTCTCTCGAGAAAGAGATAGAGGAGTGTAATTGTCAAATTTGTTGGTTAAGTTCTTCGGCTTTAGACTTTGTCATCAAGCCTAGACATCTTTGTCATTACGGGGTCGTAATTTATTATCCCCCTGGTTTTTCTTCTTTGGTATTAGTTTTCCTTCAACTTGGCATCGACTTCAGCTTGTTCTTCAGCTAGCACATATTTTTGAGCACGTGCTAACAGCTTCGAATAACTTTTAGAAAACTTTTTATTCAGGGAGAAGGTTAATCTAGATGATCGAAGTCCTTTTTTCATTGCTTAATAGCCATAGATTCATTGAGATCTGGAACTTCAAGCATAGTGGCATTGAAGCATGCTATATACTCTCATAGGGTCTCTCTTTCATTTTGTTGGACGAAGAAGATGATATCTGAATTGTATGATATTCTTCCACTTGTTTGGAAGTGGGCCCCAAATTGATCCTCCAATTAGCTAAAAGAATGAATGGTACCTAGCTTGAGGCTTGAGTACCACACCTATGCAATCTTTCTTAGAGTCGTTGGATAAGCAAGATAGTGAAGGGTGTTGCTTGCTCCCTGGATCATCATATGAGCTTTGTAACTGTTTAAGTGATCCAGTGGATCGGTAGTCCCATCATAAGGCTCCAGTTGGGATATTTTAAAATAAGGTAGACTTATTTCTTTCATGATTTATCGAGAGAATGGAGGTCGAGAATTATATCCAAGTTGGTTGTTGATTCTTCGGTTGTCATCCAGTTTCACAAGTCGTTGCTCTAGCTTCTAAAATGTTCTCTCATAGTCATCATATCCATGGGTTTCTCGACCTCACCGAGTAACTTCTGGGATGGAGTCTTCTCTTAAAAATTTTGAGAGAGACCTTGGATACTTCTCTCTGCATTAGCTACCTTCCTATCAATCGCATTCAAGGTATCATGGAGGACTTCCTTGGACTGAAGATTCTTTTAGAGGAGATCGTCGACTATATTTGGAGGTGATTATCAAAGAAGCTGGCCCATCAATTATTGTTGATTGTTGATCGCGGCTTCTTAGAGACTTTGAATAGCAGTGGTCAAGGCTTCTACCTATTCAAAAGAACGGCAAATTGCTGTTGTTCTCCACCATCGTTTGAGCTGTATTATTGACCTCCAATGATGGGTTGAGTAGGTCGTGTCTTCGAGATGATTGATGGGCCTTATTGGCTGAAGCACCCTGTGCTTTTCCTTTGATCATTGTTTATCTTCTCTAGATTCTTTTCTTCATAGTTAGGAGGTGGTTGACCATGCACGGGACCCCTACCTGGTGCACTAATCTGTTGATACTAAATCCCTGGTGGTTAGCCTCTATGATAGAGATGGAGGAATGGAAGATGAGAGATGCCAGCTGGTCACCTTCAACTCCTGCAAAACAAATCCCTAATCAGAGATTTTTTGATGGAGGACCCTCCGATGTCTAAGTCAGCAAGATTCTAGTAAACATATGAGAAACTTTAAAGAAGTAAAAGTATCAGAGTTTTTCCAAGTATAGTGTTGCTTACTCGTGAAAGTCCTCTCTTACCAATATATATAAGCATTTGCAGTAACTAA
Organism: Areca catechu; assembly: GCA_021397845.1. Taxonomy (NCBI): domain Eukaryota; kingdom Viridiplantae; phylum Streptophyta; class Magnoliopsida; order Arecales; family Arecaceae; genus Areca; species Areca catechu. The sequence continues at coordinate 70,744,065 of CM038047.1, forward strand.
ATTCTATTGGAAGAAACTCTTTTATGTTAGCTTTAATGACATTTTATTGGGGCTAACTTATTCTTGTTACAACAGATAGTTGGTATAACTATATTCTCGTTATGATAGCTGTTCTCTTGTCCACTAACTTGGTCAGACATTTCTAATTTGTCAGCTAGCAAGCCTTGGTTGTCAGCTTGTTCATCGACCATCTCACTTTGTTTGGTCATTAGGTCATCCAGTTTCTCAAAGAAGGGTTAATCAAACTTTTAATATTATCGGCCTTACATTAAGTTCCTCGGCTACTTCGTGTTAACATTCTTTATCGGCCAGCCAATGATAATTTATCGATCGATCCAATCAGTTGGTATAACAAATCCCCATAGGTACACTTTCAAATCCTACAGCGAACCTCAGGCTGTCGACATACACCACAAGACCTCAAAAAGCTAGGGACCAAGTTTATGTACTTGTCAAACTACAACAACCTCACTGTGAGTGACCGAGACATCGTAGATCAAGAAACTAGTCACACAACTATAACTTGAATAGTCATTGATGAACATCTATGTAACTTTTTATTCTTTGATCATGCTCAATATCATTGTTCTCTAATTACTACTTATACTCTCGTTCTAGTATTTCTACACTATAAACTCGAGACTCGTCTATCTAAAAAGAAAGCAATCCATATACCAATCTTAATAGAAGATCACCATCCCCGTGATGATCCAATGATCAAAAGCATTTAAAAATTAATATATAATGATATATATATCCAATTCTCAATTTTTGAGAATATATATTATTGTCCATTAATTCTATGGACGATTCATAAATATTTCAAATATGAAAAAAAAATATCCAATTTTATTAATAAAAACTTGATCAAGTATAATTGATGATCCAAAAAATATAATATATCAGCCAAATTACCTTCTAAGACATATACATCTAATATACTGTAAACTTGAGACTTATCTATTTGAAAGAAAAATAATCCTTATACCAAACTTGACAGATCATTCATCATCTCCATGATGATGCAACGATCAGAAATATTTAGAAATTAATATATAATGACATGTCTCAAATTCACAACTATTCAAAATATGTCATTGTAACTTTTCAAAATATGTCGTTGTCAATTAACTTCATGAAAGATTCAGAAATATTAAATATGAATGAAAATAAAAAATATATAATTTTATTAATTTTAATAAATTAAATATAAAAATATATTTTAAAAAATATAATATATCATGTCAACTTAAGTTTTAGGACATACGCCTAACAAAATCTCTCCTTCACCCTTCTTAAGATGAAGAGCAAGCTGTGCTCTAAGCTCTTTCATTTCATTTCTCGAGAATTTGACATGCTTTCACGAAGTGTTCTCTCAGATTATTAATTCCCGCGCCGGTGACCTTAGTTAACGTAGAAACATCCATTGTTTCTCTTATCACCGACGCCCTTGAAGAACGTGGGGCTTATTAAAAAAAAAAAAAAGAACATGGGAAATTACGTCCTCCGCCATGAGATTGTTCCTTGTCAGTTGATTGCTCATCTCTCCAGCACCTGTGGACGGGCAACCCTCTGCAGCAAATCATTCTTGTCCTTCGAGGATGGCTGTTCATTTTCCACCACCGGCGATGATGCATCACCTACCAGACTCGGTGCAGCTTCCATCCTCTCAGGACACAGCTCTCTCTCTCTCTCTCTCTCTCTCTCACTAAGTATTTAAGCCGATAGGCTCCACTTCGCACGTGCAAGGGCTCTAGTGTTTTATAATTGCAAGAGGATATAGAATAAGACAAACCTCATCAGGTGAAATTATCGGTTCGCGCTACAATGATGAAGCCTGTTGGACAATCAAAGAACAAAATATATGTTTTATTCATGGATATAGCATATTTCTATAAAGCACATGGAAGGGTTTTCCTCTCCTGGTACATTATTGATGCATTATTCCAGTTCAATGGCAGAACCGGGCAATAAGATTAGGTTCATATAAATAACATATAAACAACATCTATGCTCTTGTTTCCAGCTCTATTTCCGCTTTTATATATAATGTTCAAGAGCAGACCAAACAGAAAAAGCACAGGCCGCCACCAGAGTCAGGATTGATGATAAAACCAAAGGAAACATCCTAGAAGCACAACTGTCCACAACTTCAAATCCCATAGAGAAACTGCCACAGTTCCCTTGTCCAAAACAAGACGTTTTATGCGATATGGGAGATATACAAACTGAGAAAAAAGTTCAATGTTGAAGCATCTCAAGCAGAAGCACCTTTCAGATGTATGGTGGCATTCGAGGGGGCATGCGCAGATACCCATTCTCAGGATGGTTCTGTGTAACCCTTTCAGAAGCAGCTGCTCTCTGAGTGAAGCTTCCTGGCTGAGGATTCTGATTAGGATTGAAAGGACCCCACCACTGGGATTCACCCTCAACTGGGATCCAGGGTAGCGGCGACAACCCCTCTCTACCCCATCCATAAATACGGTCAATATGTCTGCCAATGTTCTCACCTTCTTGATGGTTCCTGCTTGCAGATCCAGATACCGAGAAGCCATATAAACCGCCAATTTCGGCTGAGGAAGAAGATGCAACTGAAGAAATTAGAGTTACCCCCCTTGGTCTCATTCTCCTGATGGGAGCAAAGGGAGAGGTTCGCAGTGACGAAGAAGACACAGACTGAAGATAGATGTGACTGCCAAGACCACGAGTATGACTCCTAACCTCCCCTATAACAGGTGGTCCTAGTGATGTGACTAAATTGTTTCCACTGCGTGCAACAGGCCTGCAACAGTTGAGACAGTAGTATCTGATGTCAAGCTAATAATACCTACAGAGAAACAGAGGAAAAGATGCAAACATGATAACAAAATATATGGCAACATTTACCCCTGCATAAGAGGGTGGGGATGCACGAAAGATCCCAGTCTCTGCTGGCTGCCAGGATCATTTCTAGGTAACCTCAGACCAAACTGAGATGCAGACTGATCACTGTTTCCAGGCAAAGAAAATGAAAAGGAATGCTGTTGCTGCCAGTTGTGGTTTTCTGGCTCAGTTGCAGGAAAACTGTGGGAGTTGATCATATCAGCAGATGATTGTCCTCCCAAGCTAGTTGGATGCCAATGAAATGGGCCATTCTCAGGAAGAGGGTCAGCAGAATTTGAAGGTGCAGCAAGCGTAGCATGAGGAAACCCATTCATGGCCAAGTATGGGCACGCATGTGAGCTACCTGAAGCACGTGAATGGTCTCCATATGCAGAGTTGCCCATTAATTCATGATCTTTGATGATGCAAGGAGCAAGTAAAATCAATATAAAGATAACATTACTCATAATTATATGATTTTCTAAAAAGCTAATTATTGCTTTGAAATAGGCAAAGTGCTTACAAGAGTTTGGCTGGGGTTCTCCTTCCCTGCAGGCAGAATAACTCTGAAGTCAATTTCACCAGCATCAAGAATCAAGATATATAGGCCATGTACAAAAACTTAGCAAGCATCGTTATCTTCTCAAAAACTAGTCTGGAAAAGCAATATGCAATATTAGTAATGGTAGTTTAAGTTGGAGAAATTCCTAGGCACAAAACTTCCAAATAAGCTCCAAGCTAGCAGAATCCTATGGCATCCTCATGATGGATTGACATCACAGAATTTGATGCACGATACAACCCATGGGCTTGCACCAATTAGGAGTAGTATTCTTCAGACATAATCATCATGTCTAACTTAATAGTATAAAGAAGACCATCAAGAAAAGTACAATCTTGGAAAACTAACAAATCCATGGGAAAATCAAGAGAACCACCACTTAAACTGCAATCATTCTTTATATTTTCCTATGAATATAGAATTAGTGTTTTTGGATGTAACAGCTTGGTAAAATTGACTTAATCAGTTTAAAAAGTAGAAGAGCTATAAATGAGAGGGACATTTCAAACCCAAAGTGAATGCTAATTACACCTTCACCAATAACCTTTCCTCCATGGTTCTTTTTTTCTTATTTTACTAATGTTATATGGGCAGGCCAAAAGCTAAGAACATTGACAAGGATAAATGTATTCAATACATAAAATCATGGAATAAAACCAGCATCAAGGTTTTTGGAACCATCCTGAACTGTTTGGTTCAGGGCATACCGAACCGTACCGGCCAAGAACCAGTATATGATTCGGCCGTGGAAAATAGTCCGGAACCTTGGACCATTCGAAAACCCCCATACTGGATTGGTATAGTACATTTTGCCCAGCTCGGGTCAAACAATGTAACCATGGGAGGGGGGTTTTCTCTATTTCATGAGGCCCGGTACAATATGGTACCATACCATATTATACTATACCAGTCAGTGACTAGTACATGTCCCGGTACTGGTTCAGCAATCCTTGCCCGGCATATTGATCAAAATATATTGGTCAATTATTAAACACCAACATTATCGCATGGATTCAAATCCCTTATGGCTCTATTTTTGTCATTCCTGTAAATCCAGATTTCTACAGAATGTGTGCACTATCACACATTATTACTAAACCTTCAACATTTATCTAAGAAGAACTTCACTAGCCATAATTGACTTATGGTGAACTTTTCCAATACATTTCAAGTTGTAGCACCTCACTCTGAGTGCCAAATAGTTTACTTGTTTCGGGCTCTTAGCTGCCCTTTTTTAGTGCACAACCATTGAATTTATTTGTGTTATTTAATCACTGTTCATACACCATTCTTGATTCATCAAGTTGGACCTGCATCTTTATGACACTGTATAGATGGAGAAAAGCTTATTGATTAAGATGAAGGTGAAGGCTCATACATTCCATGCCCAACATTATGATCCATATGGTAAAATGAATCTTACATACAGCCTTGATGCAATGATCCATTTTGGCCCAGGTGTCACACATTCGAAATACAGAAATAGCCTCTTTGCACATGGGAGGAAAGCTGCGAATCTAACTCTCTCTAGAACCTACAATGGCAGGACACCCTTTGATACACATTATCCATCTCTCTCCAAAAGCATATCTTCACTGCAACAAACCATACTTTAACCGGAGAAAGTCTTGCCAACGGAACCACTTTACCAAAAATGACCATTCAGCAAATACCCCGTTCCTTATTTGATGTTTATTCCATGGCCTAATTCTATGTCCTGTATTTATCCTGGCAAATGGTGAAACCATATGTTTATAACTTTCTAATCTTCAGTGTAAAATTCAACCTTTTAATCATGACTAACCTATTTGCCTATAAGATAGGCCAAGGGGACCCTTGTAGAATATCCACGCTAATTCCTTACTGGTATGTTCACACACCATATGATAACCCTTAATGCCTCCCGACAAGTTTTCTGGGAATCATTCTATTCCTACACTTCCTTTTCATTTCAAATTTTTGCATCAGCCATGCAAGTAAGATAATTGCTTCAATGGTTCAGCCTCTTGGCATAAGGATGGATTGGTTTTAAATAAATTGATTAAATTTCTAAACCTTTTCTTAATTACTTAATAGCTTCATAATGTGACTCATAATCTAATTCCCGAATATATTATTTTTTAAACCTTATAATTTGAATTACTATGCCTTTTCTTCCATCATTGTACAAATATCTTGGAAAAAATCCTCAACCTAAGAGAAAACTAGTAATTCTATGTAGAATTATTTACACTAGTGCTACCTTTTAACTCAACGTGAATCATACATAGAGTATCTATTAAGAAAGGTAATGCAGCACAGGAGATGTGCAGTGTGTCTCAGTGTCCAAGAAAATAGCGATAACAAGGAAAATGGCAATTAATATCTTAAAATTTGATATTCAATTTCTATGTACTTCAAGGAAATATCACACAAAGTAATGATGAACATAAGACCATATTGGTTGGTATAAATGTGCAATAGAAGGCCCATGAAGAGCAAAAAAGTATAAAATAGGAGCATAAGGAAGGGCTCAACAAGAGGAGGAAGAGAAGGCAAAAAAACCATAGTTTAAGAGGAAAGAAAATTATTGACAAAGATGTTACTCAGTTGCAGATAAGAAAATTTAAGAAAAGGCTAGGGGTGAAAGTGGACTGCATAATATCCAATTGGATCCATTTTCATATTCGAATCTTTCAGGATATAGCAAAAAATTTGAGCATTCGACAAATATCCGTATCTATATCTGTCAAAGAAAAATGAATATGGATATGGACAAATAACTACCTAACCTGTATTCGAATATCCAATTCTATTTACAACCCTATATAAATTTATATAGCATTCATGAGCTTTTAAGAGAAATATATAACCATATTAATATACTATGAATTTGATTTACCATCTACCTAGTAATATCTTTGATTCTATGATCAAAAAGTTTAATTATCAAACTTATATACATATTTATATAATTATATCCATACTTCAGTATCCGATTTATATCCATATCATTTTAAAATAAATATGAATATGAATTTTTTGCATCCAACTAATATCCATATCTATATCTATATTCGTCAAACAAAACAAATATGGATATGGATATAATGGTATCCAATCCATATCCGGTTTCAACCTTAATATATTCAATAATGGATGGTAGGGATGAGAAGGGAAAACTTGGTAACAAACATATTTGTAGGTCATGTTTGGAGTCCTAAATTCATAAGGGCGATAGCTTCCATTGCTAACTTCAAGATAACACCTATGGAGAAACAAAAACAACTTATGTTCTCCATGTTTAATTGGTGGATGTACGAAACAATTACCAATTAAGGACCCGAATAACAAGTTAGAGACAAAAAGTATATCCATTGAAAACCTGAAAATGCAGTTTTTTGTAGGGAAAAACAGCCTCTATCATAAACTAGGTAGGAACAAAGGCCAAACTGAAAGTAGGCAATCTTAGGAATCTGACCATCCTAGCAAAACATTTGTTTTCGTTTACGAAGATACAAGAGTGGTAACTGAAAGAATAAGTGCCTTGCAAGCTAATTCCATTTTATTTGTGGAAAGGACTTTTCTATAATTTTTTCCAACTCATGTATGACATTTGTTATTATTCAATAATAAAGAGGCATTTTATGTTTCATCATATACCATCTTAATTATTTTATTTTAAAATTATGATAAATCCTACAGATTAGGACAATGGTTTTAGGATTATGATAAGATCATGACAGTGAGATCTAAAATCTCGAAAGTCCAAGTCTAGAACATTTCCAGTCATAGAATCATTGAATCAGGGATCAATGATTTCGATAAGACTGGCACATCCTATGTATGCTCAATGAAAAGGATGGTAGGTCTTATCAAGGATTACGGTATCATCCCATACCGCCCGGTACAGGGCGTACCGTACCGTACCGGCCAAGAGCCGGTACGGTTCACCCCTAGAAAAAGGTCTGGCCTATGGACCGTTAAAAAAATAAAAAATAAATATTTCCGTACCGGTACGGTACCGTACATACCATTCAGTTCACTCCGGTTCGGCTCGGTTTGGCTCGGTTCGGGTCTGGTTCAGGTTTAGTTCAGCATTTTTGCTTGAGAGGGGAGAGAGACCTTTTTTTCTTATTATTTTATTACCGGTATGCGTACCGATATGGTACGGTACGGATCGTACCGTACCGGTAGCTGACCGGTACGGCCACCGATACCGGTTTAGTGATCCTTGGATCTTATAACTACTTGTTTAGAGATATTAATACAAGGATGTGAGTGCTCATTTGAGAATAAATTCACTGAATTGATCCACCATGAAAATATCTTATGGAGTCTTATATTCATGTCAAAAGATGTTTTTCTAAGCAGGAAGTGCAAGTGATCCTTGGACCTAAAATCACCATAAAACCTTGTGCACATAAATCAATGTTTTAGTTCATACTCATTCATGACTGAGTCATGTATAAGGTGTTCTGGATATGGTGGAATATATATAAAGGTTGTGAGTAGGTTAACAACGAAAGGACGATAGCTTCCACTGCTAACTTCAAGATAACACCTATGGAGAAACAAAAACTTATGTTCTCCATGTTTAATTGGTGGATGTACTAAACAATTACCAATTAAGGACATGAATAATAAGTTAGGAGGCATAAAGTACATCCACTGAAAAGCTATCGATCACTATTGGTAAGAGAAGATTTCATCCAAGGTAATCTTATCGTATGATGACTCAGGAAGTCTTTGATCACAGTAGGATAAAAATTAGGAATAGTTTTTGATGTGGGGACCACCCTTGATATCCCAAGGCTTTGTAGGCCGAACCTTATTATCCTTGGCAACCAAGACCCACCATCGTTCGGGCAGAACAGAGTCAAACCTTGAGTCCCTTGGCCTGACTGACCCTCGATCTCAATAAAAATGCCTGGGCCGACCATGGATCCTTATGCCTAGTAGCGAACGAGAACTCACAAGCAGTGCTCCCTTAGGTAGCCCAAAGGATGGTTTACCGATGCTTATCTCCATGCACCCAATTGCGTGACTAGCAAGCCCTATCATATCCCATGATCACTGGCAAATCTTAACAATTAAGGGGTGTGACTAGTCTCATGCAGTGATCAATGTTACAATTAAAGGGCATGGGCAATTTTGCATAAAAGACATGCCCAATTAAGAGGGAGCAAACATTCCGCATAGTATAAAATGATCCCTTGATAGCTTCACACAATGAGATCTTCAGTCCTGTCACTTCTCACCAAACACCACTGAGTCTTTCATCTTAAAAATGCCCCTAGATCTCCCTATAAAAAAGGGCTCCTTAGGAGTCCCCAGAGATAACAATATAAACATCTTTCTGATATCTGCTCTCTTTCTTCCACTGGTTCCTGACTTAAGCATCAGAGGATCCACACTAGAACAACCTCTAGCCAGGAACTTTTTTGCAGATACAGTCCGTGAGCACCACCTCTCTAGCGAACTTTGACATCTAGCCAAGAACCAGCAACAATAGATTGGCACAAAAGGGCCATGCCCACCTTTGGAAGAAATGGAGCAAAGCCTTCATGCCATGTAAAGACGTGTCCACACGGTGCTCCGGCACCACCGCGTCCAGTCTAGCTGACCTGCCTGTCGACAACCATCCTCCTAAGTCCCACCCTAGCACCATCCAACAGGTCTGATCGAAACCCGATCGCATCAAGCAACTTTCTCAACAGATTCAAGCCATGGCAATCATGATTCAAACCATCCAACATCGGGACCGACCATGCTGGGGGTACCATCGCCAGGAGAAGTCCGAGTGATGCTGCACCACAATCAAGTGGCACCAGGGATGCTTCAACCAGAGCAGCAGCACCTTCCCTTCCACGAGTCCTGGACGGGAGGGAAATACTCGTCAAAGCAAGCTCGAGAGCCTTAGGTGGGCAAGGAGACGCTCTCCCTCATCTCAGTCGGATGAAAGATCAACACCAGCTCGATCACCACCTTGACCCTCCAAGGTTCATACTGCAAGAGATGCAGAGGCAAACTATAGGCTCCAGGAGTCGAACCAGCACATTGAAGCCTTACGAGTTTGGCCCTAGACAAAGATGAGGGACTCGGTTTCAGCACTGATCCATCCTTTAAAACCCACATCATGCAGGAACTACTGCCGATGCATTTTGAGATGCTGCAATTGGAAATCTATGATGGGTCAACCTACCCAATTGACCACTTGGAAAGTTTTAACACCTTCATGCTCCATGGAGCCACCGATGGAGTCCTATGCCAGGCCTTCCACTCTTAAAAAGGTAGCCAAGTATTGGTTTTCGATTTGAAAACAAACTCTATGTATTCCTTTGACCAATTGGTCAATCTTTTGCCGCACATTTTGTTATCACCAAAAGGTTGCGCCAGGATTCCCACTCCTTAATCAACATCAAGCAAGGGGAGCAAGAGTCTCTCAGGTCATATGTGAGCTGGTTCAATACGACTCTAGAGGTGTATAATTGGACCACACGATCACCATGACTACCATGAAAAGTGGGCTAAATAGTGTCCTTTCCTTTTCTCACTAGAGAAGTTCTGATAGACTTCTTCGAAATGCTAGCTAAAGCAAAGAAATATGCGTGCACTGAAGAGGCGTATAAAGCGCATGGCCCACCTTCAAGCCTATTAGTCAAAGAGCAGCCTTTGGTACCAAGGAAAGAAGATCGAGGATGAGGAAGGTAGAGAAGCCGATCCCTTCCACAGTGCTGGAAAACTCCCCCTCAGATCCAATGCCACAAAAGTTCTCAAAACTAACAAGACCTCCCACCTACAAGAAGGTTTGATGAATACATCCCTTTAAATGCTCCACATGCTCAAATTTTGATGCAGGTCCAGAGGCAATTACCCAAAACAAGGAGATTGTGGAAGAGAACGAAGAAGCACAACTCGAATAAACATTGCATCTACAATAATGACCATGGCCATGACACGGAGCGCATCCAGCTCCAGGGTAAGATTGAATTTATCCACTATGGTTGATTGGATAGGTCCCTTTAGAGCCGAAGGGAGAGGCACGATACTCGAGAGACTCCACCGTGCCTACCAGAACCACCCCCAAGGATGGAGGAGCCAGCTGACCGCCCTGCCGTAGATATCAATAACATTGATGGATCAGCGGAAGAAGCTGACGAACAAAAGGTAGAGGGTTGAAGACGATAAATGTCTTATTTTATGATGTCCTCTTAAAGATAAATATTCCCCTAGAGCAACTGAAAAGGGTGGATGCATCGATAACGGATTCTCTGGGCACCTGGTTCCTGTCGAATGGACCATTGTACTACCAGTAATAGTAGGACAGGCCCCCCAATGATCTCAGGTGTAGCTAGCCTTTATGGTCGTAAAGATCCCCTCGACTTATAATGTCATCCTCGGTCGACCCGGACTAAACATCCCCCATACAGTGGTCTTAACATATTATTTGCTTATGAAGTTCCCCACTATACATGGAGTCGGAGAAGTCCACGGGAATCAAACTTTGGCAAGGCAATGCTACTTGGTATCCCACCAGGTTAAACCCTAAGCACCTTCCTTATTGAAGGGCTGGACACCAGAGATGAATTGACCAAGAAAAAGGGGAGAACCTTTAGAGGATCTTATAACCATCCCCCTACATGACGAGAATTCTTAGCACACCATTTAGATCGGCTCAAGACTAGACAAGGTTGCAAAACAGCAACTCATAAACTTTTTATGAAAAAATACTAATATTTTTGCTTGGTCTCCTGCAAACATGCCTAGTATTGAGTCGAAAGTTATGCTACATCGCCTAAATATGGACCCTGCCCATTAATTGATGAAGCAAAAGAGAAGCTTCGCTCCCGAGCGACAGAAAGCCATTGCCGAAGAAGTGGACAAGTTGATTGGTGCCGGATTCATCAAGGAGGTGCACTACCCTAAGTAATTAGCCAATGTCGTGCCGGTAAAAAAGGCTAACAAAAAGTGGCAAATGTGCATGACTTCGTTGATTTAAACAAAGAATGCCCGAAGGATATCTATCCACTTCCTCAGATTGACTAGCTAGTGGATGCAACTACAGACCACGAACTCATGTTCATGGATGCATTCTTGGGATATAATCAAATCCATATGGTATTCAAGAATGAAGAAAACATAGCTTTTATTACCGACCGTAGTTTGTTTTGTTACAGGTTGATGACATTCGGTCCAATGAATACAGAAGCAACCTACTAGGTACTAGTGAATAAAGATCTTCAATGACCAAATCGACTATAACATGGAGGTCTACATGAATGATATGCTGATCAAGGGCCGCACTTCGAGGAACCATGTGGATGATTTGGACATCTTTGCCACTCTGCATAGGTATCATATGAAGCTAAACCCAATGAAATGCACCTTTAGGATGACATCAGGAAAATTCCTTGAATTTCTGTCACACTAGTAAATTGAAGCCAATCTTGAAAAAATCCAGGCTGAGGCAAATGGGTGCCCCGAAAATCGAGGTGCAATGACTCACGGGAAGGGTCACCGCTCTCAGTCGATTTGTTTCCGAATCAGCTGACCAGTGCCTACCCTTCTAAACATTAAAGAAGCCGAAGGACTTTAATGGACCAACAAGTGCTAGGAGGTGTTCGAAAAACTAAGACCTATCTTAGCACTCCACCGCTCCTCATTAAGCTCGAGGTAGGTGAAGAGTTGTACCTGTATCTGACGGTCTCCTCTTCTTCCATTAGCTCTGTCCTTGTCCGAGAAAAGGATCGAGTGCAAAGGCCGATTTACTACATCAGTAGAGTTCTGCAAAATGTAGAAATCAGGTATACTCGGCTTAAGAAACTAATCTTTGCTCTCGTAACCTTAGCCAAAAAACTTCATCCCTATTTTCAAGCTCATACCATGGTTTTATCCTCATGCATCAGCCGCTCTGACCCTACATAGATCGGACATATTAGGCAAGGTGGACAAATGGACCATCGAGCTTTCTAAATTCGATCTTGTTTCTGCCATGACCCTTCATGAAAGCACAAGTATTGATCGATTTTGTGATAAAATGCACCATTCTGGAGAGAGACCCAATGGAGGATGACTCGGTGGGGAAAGACCCAAAGAACCAATGGGTGATGCATGTGGATAGCTCCTCAAATGCCAATGGGTCATAAGCAAGATTAATTCTTACCAACCCTGAGGGGGACATCATCTAGTATGCTCTTCACTTCGAGTTCCCATCCACCAATAATAAAGCTAAGTACACAACCCTAATCGTTGGCCTCAAAATATCTAAGGAGTTGAGCATGCAACATCTGAAAGCATGCAGCGATTCACAACTCATTGTTAGCCATGTGCTAAATGAATATAAGGCAAGGGAGGAAAATATGAAAAAATTTCTTTAGAAAGTGAAGGTCCTTTTTCGAGCCTTCCAGAATTTTGATATTCAGCAAATCCCTAGGATGGAGAATGTTCAAGTTGATGCCTTATTAAAGCTTTTGCAACATCTGCACCGCATGATTTACATGCACAAGTTTTCTTTCAAGTAGTGGAAGAGCTTAGTATCAAAGAGTCTATGTCCGTGTTGTAGATTGACATTGAACCCTGCTGGATTGATCCGCTGGCTCAGGACCTCGACTCTTCCTACTGACTGAGGGGAAGCCTGGACGATAGGCACCAGGCCTTCCGATATATCTTTCATAAAGATAAACTCTACAAGAGGTTTTTTTTCTGCCGCTGCTAAAATGCCTGCAACCTTCAGACACGGAATACGCTCTGTGGAAAGTCCATGAAGGGATCTACAAGAACCACTCGAAGGGCAGCTCCTTTCCTATAAAATCTGATGGCAGGAATACTACTGGCCCACCATGCAGCAAGATGCTATTGACATGGTCAAGAGGTGCAACCAGTGCTAGCAGTATTCGAATGTGCAATGACAACCGGCTGCGCCACTCATCCTAATTAGCGCACCATGGCCCTTTACCTAGTAGGGGATGGATATAATTGGTCCTTTTCCTCAAGCTTCTGGGCAATGAAAAATTGAAAATTCTTACCAGTGGCCATAGATTATTTCACAAAATGGATAGCATCCAAGCCTCTAACTAAGATCATAGAGACAGGGGTGAAGCATTTCATCTGGAACTCTATCATCTACTGCTTCGACCTCCCGAGAGCCTTGATCACTAACAATGGCCATCAATTCAACAGTTTCAAGTTAGCTGAATTTTGCAAGAACCTAGACATTTCCCATTGCTTAACTTCTATCGACCACCTCCAAGCTAGCGGGGAAGCTGAAGTTGCTAACAAAACTCTTTTATAGGGACTGAAGACCCGGCTTGACCGAGCAAAAGGAATGTGGGCCAATGAGTTGTGCCACATCCTTTGGCCTACCAGACCATGCAGAGAGTCCTGACGAGTGAGACTCCCTAGTCTCTTCAACCTCGCCTTCAAGACCGAAGCAGTAATCTGATTGGAGGTAGGACTTCCCTCTCCTCGAGTGGAAAACTACAATGAAGACAACTCAAAGCAACTAAGGGCAAACTTAGACCTGCTAGAAGAGGTTCGAGAACGAGCGACTATAAGGATGGCAACTTACCTATGAAGGGTTGCTCAATACCATAATGCACAGGTCCATGGCAAGTCTTTTCAAGTAGATCTAGTGCTATGCCAGGCCGAAGTATCCCAACCAACCATCCGAGGGAAACTTTTTCCAACCGAGAAGGCCCGTGTCGAGTAGAAGAGGTCATCCGGCCCGGGACATATCGCCCGATACAAACTAAATAGAATGCCTTTGCCCCATCCTTGGAACTCAAAAAATCTTTAAGTATATTATCAATGATACAATCTTCTCCTGAACAATATTATTATTATTAACTAATCATGTAAATTTCATTTGTCCTTATAGAATTTAGCTCAACAGCGAGGGCTAACTTAAAAGATCCTCGCCTGATGCTGATCATGTTGGGAACTACCTACAAGACCCCGACTCAATGGCAGGGCTAACTTATAAGACCCTTGCCCGATACTGAACACATCGAGGACTATTAACCCACAGGATCCCCAGCTCAATGATGAGAACTAACTTATAAAACCCTCGCCTGATGCCAAACATGTCAGGGCTAACTTACAGGACCCTTGGCTCAACAGCAAGGGCTAACTTATAAGACCCTCGCTTGATGCTGAACCCCCGGCTCAATGTTGAGGGTTAACTTATAAGACCCTTACCCGATGTTGAACATGTCAGGGGCTAACCAACAGGACCCTTGGCTTAACGACAAAAGCTAACTTATAATATCCTTGTCCAATATTAAACATATCGGGGACTAACCTACAAGACCCCTGGCTTAACAGCGAGGGCTAACTTATAAGATCCTCGCCCGACACTAAACACATTGAGGACTAACCTACAGGACCCTGGCTTAGCGAGGGCTAACTTATAAGACCCTCATCCAATGCTAAAAATATAGGGGGCTAACTTACAGGACCCCCGACTTAACGGTGAGGGCTAGCTTATAAAACCCTCGCCAGATGCTGAAAATATTAAGGGCTAACTTATAGGACAGCTCTACGATGAGGTTTAATTTATAAGATTCTCGTCCGACACTGAACATGTCGAGGGCTAACCTGTAGGATCCCTTACTTGATGGTGAGGGCTAACTTATAAGCGAAGGTAAAAACAGGGAAGCATACCAATATGCATCAGCAAGGCAAAAACATGCATTTTAAAACTATTTTAAAATAAGCACAGCGGAAGACTTGGTAGATCAATCAAACGATCTACTAATCTGCCTGCAACAGGATCTAGTATAATGATATAGCATGCAATAAACATCAAAAAAGCAAAATAAAACTCAAAGATATAAAGATACCTTACCGTTATACCTTTGATGGATGCAGTGGCGGTGCTCCAAGGACGGTGCTCTTGAGCCACACACGTGTTTGGCCTCTACAAGTAGTTCACACCGGGGCTCGACACTGCTGACCAACTCCCTCGGAGTGCTAGCTCTTCGGGATCCTTCGGGCCGATCTTCTTCTTCTGAGAAGATAAGAAGGAGAGGTGGAACCCTTCCTAAGAAACTCTTCCCAAGACCTAGCTTGAATGCTAGGTTTCTCACACCCAATCCCAAAAACCTCACAAATCCTTTTCCCTCTTTTTCTCATGGCGTGGAGACCTTGTAACCAACCAACAAAACAAAACAATGAACAAAAAACCGCCAAAGCCCTATAGAATAACCTTTATTTATAGGGGCAGCCATGAGAGGGAGAAAGAGAAAGGAGGAGTGATTGGGGGAGAAAGTCAAGGGCCATACCAAATGGATCCAAGCCAAAAAAGCAAGTATGACTATCATACCAAGAAAGCTTGGAGACAAAAACGCCCAAAAACTGAAATTCGAATTCAAAATTCGAAGTCAAATCTTTCCAGAAATTCTTCCCAGAAATTTTGCTTGTCACAGCATGGGTCGACTCACGCAAAATCGCCTAGTGTCGACACTTTCCAAGTGTCGACTCAAGCAAGTGTCGACACTTGGAACATGGTCAATCATATTGACCTCCGGTGACGGCAAACGATTCTCAATCGTCGATCAGCCTTAAGATCAGATAGAAAACCTCTATGGTGTGTGACCCCATAGATTCGAATACTAAGTCGGTAGCACTTCCAGTACCAGTCAAAGTCCTCATCTAGCAATGATACCCGAGTCCGGATAGGTCGAAGATGCAGAGCACCTCTCTCGAACTTCTGGCATATGGTTACCACATAATTCATCCCTTTGACCTCATAATGCTTAAGATAATCTAGGATTCGACTGCTAACCCTAATTTGATTTATCCAGATCATGTCTCAACTTTACAAGTTCTGTGACTTCTCACAAGAACTATCCTGGCCAAGGATTTACTAAATTGAGACACAATGAGTCATTCACTCCAAACTATTTGGAGGGGTCAATTCCATCTTGATCCACCACCGCTCAAGTACTTGACTACACCCAGAACCTTCCATCACTAGATTAGAAATCCAGGTGGTCTGGCACCAAAGTACAGAAGTTGGTTGCAAGCTACCATAGTGACCTCAGGTCTAAGAGACACATATATCCATATCCCTTCGCGAGCAACCCTTTGGCAGAAGGGAGCTTCGCAAATGGTCACGCTCGGTGAGATGTCACACATTTCACTTGCATATCACACCAGTGTCTCCATATTCCTTAGTTAAGAGGACAACCAACAAATGTGACATACAATAACCTACACTTGATACATTATCGTCCTATAACAATGTATCATTTAGTTATGAACCAGTTTAAGAACTACTTGATATATCCTCTCTATATCAAATAATATAGTTCTAAGGACTCCATCATACAAGAGTTCATTTCAGGAAAATATAAATATGATGAACTAAAAGAATAACTTTTATTCATTAAAAATTCATATACAATTACAAAATGGCACAACTGTCTACAACCTAGACGATTGGCTTTGGGACAATTCCCAACAACTCCCACTTGGACTAAAGCCAATCGGTACAGAATCTTATTCCCATTTTCCATTTACAACCGTCGAACTCTTGAATTCCGACGGCTTTAGTGAAGGGGTCAGCCAGGTTTCCCCTTCCATCGATCTTCTGAAGGTCAACGTCACCTCGTTCCACGATCTCTCGCACAAGGTGGTAGTACCGCAGAATGTGCTTTGTGCGGTGATGAGACTTCGGCTCTTTGGCTTGAGCAATGTCTCCAGTGCTGTCACAATACACTGGAATAGAACCATCCAGGAAAGGTGCCACTCCCAGCTCGCCAAGGAACTTTCGCAACCACACTGCTTCCTTTGCTGCATCCGATGCTGCAATGTACTCTGCTTCGCATGCTGAGTCTGCCACAGTAGGCTGCTTGGAACTTTTCCAGTAGATCACTCCATTAAGGGTGAAGACAAATCCTGACACACTCTTGCTGTCATCCTTATCTGACTGGAAACTAGAGTCAGTATACCCCACAAGTTTCAAGTCAGGTTCTCCATAAATCAGCCATTGGTCCTTAGTATTTTGCAAATACTTAAGGATGGTCTTTATCACTTTCCAATGAGTTTCACCTGGATCAAATTGGTATCTGCTCACTATGCCTAGAAGTATGCCACGTCTGGTCTAGTACACATCATAGCATACATGATAGAGCCCACTACCAAAGCATATGGGATTCTGCTCATATGCTCTCTCCTCAGGAGTTGTCGCACAATCCTCTTTGGAGAGAGCAATTCCAGTGCCTATCGAGAGATAGCCTTTCTTGAAATTTTCCATGCTGAACCGCTTCAGCACAGTGTCAATGTACGTAGACTGGGACAGTCCCAGAAGCCTCTTAGATCTATCTCTATAGATCTTCATACCCAGTATGTAAGAGGCTTCACCCAAGTCCTTCATAGAGAACTGAGATGATAATCAGACCTTTATTCCTTGTAGTGCTGGGATGTCATTCCCGATTAAGAGAATGTCATCTACATACAACACAAGGAACACAATCACAACAAAACCATTAGCCCACTTGTAAATGCAAGGTTCTTCTCCGTTCCTAACGAAGTCATATGATTTGATACACTTATCAAATTGTATATTCCAACTCCGTGATGCTTGTTTCAGTTCATAGATGGAACTTTGAAGCTTGCACACCTTTGACTCGTCTGTAGATGTGAATCCTTCAGGTTGTATCATATACACCTCTTCCAGCTCACCATTCAGGAAAGATGTTCGGATATCCATTTGCCAGATTTCATAGTCAAAGTATGCCGCTAAAACAAGCATGATCCGAATGGAATTGAGCATTGCCATAGGAGAGAACGTCTCGTCATAGTCTGTACCATCACGTTAACGATATCCTTTGACAACCAGACGGGCTTTATAGGTCTCCACATGCACGTCTGCGCCCCTTTTCCTCTTGAAAATCCATTTATATTCAATGGATTTTATCCCTTCAGGCAGATCAACCAATGTCCATACATTGTTGATTTCCATGGATTCCATTTTGGATTGCATGGCTCCTAGCCATTTCTCAGAATCAGACCTCTGCATCGCATCCATATAGGTGATCGGATCCTCATTGTTCTCATCGAGTTCAATAGGATCACCGTCCCGGACCAAGAAATTGTAGTATCTGTTCGGTCGACTTGGTACCCTACCGGATCTTCTTAATGATTCCTGTATGGGCTCTGGGTGTGATCTAATCACAATCGATTCTATGTTGCCTCTTAAATGTGTCGGTTCTTCTACTTGTTGAACTTCACTAAGTTCAATCTTAACGGCTATAGTTTCTTCACAAGAAACTCTTTTTCTAAAAAGATAGCCCTAAGACGGATAAACAATTTTTGTTTCTCAACCAAATAGAAGTAATATCCCTTAGACTCTTTTGGATACCCAACAAATAGGCACCGATCAGACCTCAGTCCAAGTTTATTCATTTCTTAACGTTTTACATAAGCTAGGCAACCCCAGACCTGAAGGTGTGAGAGTGTCAGCTTACGTCCAGTCCATATCTCATATGGGGTTTTGTTAACGAATTTACTCGAAGCCCTATTCAAAAGGTAACAGGCTGATTCCAAAGCATATCCCCAAAAGGATAGCGGCAGAAAAGCAAAGCCCATCATGAACCAAACCATGTCTAACAAGGTTCGATTCCTCCTTTCAGACACTCCATTTAACCGAGGTGTCTTTGGAGGTGTCTACTGAGAGAGAATCCCGTTCTCTTCGAGATATGTCAGAAACTCCCCGAAAAGATATTCACCATCTCGATCTGATCGAAGGGTTTTGATACATCTTCCAGTTTATTTTTCTACTTCATTACGATATCGTTTGAACATTTCAAATGACTTAGATTTATCTCATAAGAAGACAACCATACCTCGAAAGGTCTGTAAATGTAATGAAATAACTGTACCCACCTCTGTCACTAATATTCATGGATCTACATACATCAGTATGTACCAGACTTAGAATTTTTTTGGCTCGTTCACCTTTTCCAGTAAAAAGTGATTGTCATCTTTCTAAGAAGACAAGACTCAGATTGGAAGTGAACCACTTTCACTAAAGTCGAGGAGACCCTCGCACTTCAACCTATTTATTCTGTTCTTGTTAATATGACCTAGCCTACAATGCCATAGGTACGCATCGCTGACATTATCTATCCTAGAGTGTTTGCTAGACGTGTATACTACACTAACAAGTCGCAATAGTATATAAATGCCATTATTCATATATCCATTCATTACAACAGAACTATTTCTAATGATTTTGCAAATGTCATTCTTTATTTATAGTTCATAACCCTACATGGCCAATTGACCTACAGAAATGACATTCAAAATAAAAGATGGACAATAATGACACTCATTCAAAATGATTATACAAGACTCGAAAACTAGTTTAAGGACTCCCAACGCCAGGACTAGAACTTGGCTTCCATTTTTCACGTTCAAGAATCTCTTGCCATCCTCGAATCTTCTAATAACTTAAAGTTCCTACAAAGAATTGTAAATGTGAATTGGACTTCCTGTATCCAATACCGAGTTAGTAGTATCGCAGATAGAGAAACTACAAGGTGTTATCATATAAATACCTTGTCCAGCACCTTCTGGCTGCTTCCTCTTCTTGGACCTGTTCAGGTCAAGGGATGCAATGTAAGAGGACAGTTCCTCTTCCAATGTCCCCGCTTCTTCCAGAAGAAGCACTCCGCTTGGCTCTTATCAGCCTTCTCCTTCTTGGCCTGACTGGGCCTAGAAGCATTTTGCACATGTTTTCCTTTACTTTTCTTTTTTCATTTCTTAAAGGGACGGCGCCCTGTTGAAGATCCTCCCACTAGATTTACCATCCCTTTGTTCAGACAGTGGTCTTTCTCATAAGTATGCAGCAACCCCAACATACCATGGTAGTTAACTACAGGCTTATTCATTCTATAATGATCGAGAAAATCTAGATAGGAAGATGGGAGGGAATTCAAAATTGCATCCTTCCCAAGCTGTTCATGCAAGAGACATCCGAGCTTGCCCAGGCGCTCAATCATCTCGATCATGTACAATACATGATCAGTGACTGAGGCCCCATCATGCATCTGCGCGTTATAGATAGCATAGGAGACCCTGTACCTCTCAACATCATCTGGTATGCCAAAGGACTCCTTCAACCTTTGAAGGATTTTCTCTGGCTGGGCTTCCTCGAACTTGCAATTGAACTCGTCGTTCATCGCTGCTAACATTATGCATCGAACAGTGGTCCTGTCAGAGAGTCACTTATGATAAGTATCTCTGACCAAACCTCGAGCATTGGGAGCAGAGATTTCAGGTGCCAGATCCGATATCACATACAAGATCCGTTCATTCTCCAGGACAATCCTGAGCCTTCGATACCAGCTATCAAAGTTAGGACCCTTAAGCTTCTCGTTATCGAGAAGAGACCGGAGCGACAGGTTGGAAGACATCTGAAAGGAAAACCAAAACTAATTAGTGTATATGAATTATTATCCTATAGACATGACTTTAGTCTAAAGGCCCTCCCACTATTTTATTCAGACTGGTAGCCTCTACCTCCAATCCGAGGAATCACTTTGATTCCTAAGTGGGTACTAGAGTCCAATAGACAACACATGAGCCTGACTTTGACCGGTCCATCCATGCATGTCTAAAGGTAGGTTCTTCAACCGATTACTTCTCCAAATAACCTCTAGTATTAAGGTTTTGCCCCAAGGTGCACTTCAATCGGCCTTTGGGCCTCCTATTGAAGGTCCCGATTAGGTCCAACCATTAACATGACAGAAGTTGATGCTTCTAACTAACGAATAGTCAAGCCCGACTTTGGTCAGCCAACCTGACCACCGTTAAGAGAGTCGCACTAAGCCATTATATTAGGACCAGCAATTCCAATAGCCCGATGAACACCTAATCTTTGGATCTGCCGATGAACACCCAACTATTGGACCCATTACCATCCCACTTAATGGGAGGCTAAGACTCGGTTATCCCTATAACTTCATCATTTTATGGACCTAATAATTTAGAGGGTTTAATCTTATTGTGACAGAAGAGATGAGAAGATATGGATCAACCTCCCACTGACCATATCGGCAATCAAGGAGGGTTACTCATAACTAATGATCCATGGGCACCTAAAATCAGTCAAGACTGATTAACCTTGGATGACATGGGTTAACACGAGTTAATGAGCTATCTAATCAATTCTGATCGACCCAGGGTTTTCCGAACCGTGCCGAACTGACTGATTCAGGGCATAGCGAACCGGACTGGCGGCCGGCCGGCACGGTTCGGCTTTAAAAAATGACAGCCACCCTAAAATCAAAAAAAAAAAAGTTTCGCACCGAACCGGACCCGAACCAATGCTGAACCAGTCGAAACAGGCCCGAAACGGGAGGTTCGACGCGGTTCGGCTCGGTTCGGGTCGGTACGATGGGAGGGAGCATGTGGGGCTTTTTTTTTTGTTTTTGTCACATGGCACTGTAGCCATGTGACTGCTTTGAGAGGGGGGGTTTGCTTGGGTTTTAAGAAGGGAAAAGGCACAGAGAACTCGTAAGAGCTCTCTACTGCCTCTCTGCTGCAGCACCGTGGAAGGAAAGAAGATCAAAAAAAAATTCGTGGATCAATTTAAAACCAATCCAACCTGCAAAAATCAAAGGGAAAGCTAGAATCAAGGTCCGTATACCTTTCTTTTTCCATATTTTCATCTTTCGTAGCGTTAAATTTTGTTAAAATCCGTGCAAAATAGAAAATTAAGAAATGCTGTCAAAATTTATTTATCAGCTATGATTTTAGAGTATGTGGTAGATCTAGGATAGATGTACACAATGATACTAAAATCTTAATTTTTTGTTAAGTATATAATTTTTTAAATTAAAAATTAATTTTGGATTAATAAATTAATTAAAAAAATAATTATAAAAAAATTGTAATTATAAATTATTAATCTAGGACTTGTAAGCTACTCTCACTATAAATTTCACGTCGATTTATTCAAATTTTGTGCATCTTATGAATAGTGCCCGTAGGTCTTAAATTGAAAAAAAATTAACTTTTTATGCATTTTTAGGATCTTAAAAAATATATGTAACATGTATGATGGAATCCTACATGAATAAAAAATTTAAAATTTGTTTATTTTTCTTTATTTTTTGAATTTTTTAAATAAAAAAAAATTAAAAAATAAATTAAATTTTAAAAATTAGGTTAATAAAGTGTTAATTAATAAAGATTATTATTGACCTTATATGTAATTTAAATATTCAGGTATGGATCCATCAAGAAGGAAGAAGGATCCGGAGCCGGACATTGGCTGGTTACATGGAGAGATGCTCTCAGGTTGGCATCACTGGAGGTGTAAATGGTGTAATACCGAATTCAAAGGTGGGGGATAATAAGGTTGAAGCAGCACTTGGCTGGCGGCTATCCTGATGTATCTGGATCATCCTCATATTCAGGATCCTCTTATCCGCAGCTACCGACAGCTTCTGGTCCATATGATCCATATAGTGCATCTGAGACGTCAGCATCCATGATTATTATCCTGAAGCATCTTATGCATTTGATTTTATTGCTGGTATATTTGGATTCCCCCCTGCACTGCCATATCGTCAGTCTCTGGACAGCTCTCAGAGTCGGGACATCAGAGAGGGATCTGCGATTAGTTATGACCCATCACGCATACCTCCTGGGATAAGCTTAAAGGAGTATCATGCTGCCTGGCAGGAGGGACATGCCGAATTTCCTACAGAGTACATACATGATTCCTATATTTCTGGACATCGTCACTCTACCTGATTCTAGACATTGGTATGTAATTATATGTTTATGCCATATTTTACTTTCATTAATTGCTGATAATCTTAGTTTAATTATCATTTTTTTTATTTCAATTGAAAATAGTCCTAAATATTAGTATTTAGTCCAAAACCCTAAAACAGTATGCCATCTTAAATCCTAAACCGGCCTAAACCCTAAATCCTTAAAAAATAAGCCCTAAACCCTAAACCCTAAACCCTTAAAAAATAAGATAAAAACCTTAAAATTACAAAAAAATTAAAAAAATCAAAAAAAAATTGGCGTACCGTGTGTCGGCACGGTACAGTTCGGTACCGAACCAGTACCGACCGGCCACCGGTACGACACCCGGTACCGGTACGCCGAACCTTGGATCGACCACATTGGCCAGATAAGTGAGATCATGGATTGGGTTTCGCCATTAACCATCTTGCCTTAGACACCAACTGAGTTGGCCAGGTAAGAGGTAGCCCCAAAGAACCATGATCAAGATGCCAAACTTACCTAAACACCAATTGGTTCATCAAAGTTAATTAGACTAGCCTAAAGACTCGGGCTAACCACTGAGCCACAAATTAGGTCCATTTAGATCTATGGACTAATCAATATAACTATTAGAGAGATCTATAGAGAAGAAGTCCTAGCTTAACATTTGACTAGAATGATTCTCTACATAGTCCAATGCATCTAAACTTAGGTCTAACCCAATTAAGGACCTAATAGAAGCTAACCCATGACCCTTAAGGCTTATTGAAATGATTTAACTCTTTGAGTCATATTCCTATAGTTCTTAGTCATTCAAAGTGACTTAATTCTTAATTAAGTTCAATAGCCTTAATAAATTAAAACAATTTTAATTTACAAATGTAAAACAATTTTACAATAATAAGAAATTTAAATTCACTATTTTTGCAACTTTTCATGTCAAGTGTCGATACTAGGTGTGGACACTTGGGTCGACTCAAGGCCTGAGATAGGAAGAAAATAGAACACTTTTTCTGGGAAGCGCTCATGAGTCGACACCTTCAAGGCAAAGTGTCGACTCACCAACCCAAGTGTCGACACTTCCTGGTCAAGTGTCGACACTTCAACCTTCATGAGTCGACTCAAGAGGCCGACTCAAGGCCTGTCACAGGGCAATAACAGTGATTTCAAATCCAAAGTTTCACCAAACTTTCAATCAAATCCGATCAAAACAACTCTTAGATCTTATCTAAATTTGTTTTAAGATCATAATACAGGATTAAAACATTTTTAATCTACATTTTCTTTTATCTTTCCTCTTCATGAGTCAATCACAAGCGGCACCCTTACATGCCATAGGAGACCCCATTGAATGGAAGAGGGTCTTGCAGCCCTACTTCACTCTTATGACCGGACGGTTATGGTGAAGCACTCATTCCAAGTACTTTAAAAGAAAAAACATGATGTTAAAGCATGCTAACATTATTATACTACGATGAACCTAGCTCTGATACCATTAAAGGTAAAAACAAGGAAGCATACTAATATGCATTAGCAAGGCAGAAACATGTATTTTAAAATTATTTTAAAACAAGCACAGTGGAAGACTTGGTAGATCGATCAAACGATCTACCAATATGCCTGCAACAGGATTTAGTATAATGATATAGCATGCAATAAACATCAAAAAAATAAGATAAAACTCAAAGACATAAAGATACCTTACCATTATACCTTTGATGGATGCAGTGGCAATGCTCCAAGGACGGTGCTCTTGAGCCACACACGTGTCTGGCCTCTACAAGTGTTCACACCGAGGCTCGACACTGACCAACTCCCTCGGAGTGCTAGCTCTTCGGGATCCTTCGGACCAATCTTCTTCCGGGAAGACGAGGCGAAGAGGTAGAACCCTTCCTAAGAAACTCTCTTCCCAAGACCTAGCTTGAATGCTAGGTTTCTCACACCCAATCCCAAAAACCTCACAAATTCTTTTCCCTCTTTTTCTCTTGTGGAGTGGAGACCTTGTAACCAGCCAACAAAACAAAATAAAGAACAAAAAACTGCCTAAGCCCTATAGAATAACCTTTATTTATAGGGACAGCCATGAGAGGGAGAAACAGGAAGGAGTGATTGGGGCAGAAGGTCAAGGGCCATACCAAATGGGTCCAAGCCAAAAAAGCAAGTATGACTATCATACCGAGAAAGCCTAGAGCCAAAAATGCCCAAAAACCAAAATTCGAATTCAAAATTCGAAGTCAAATCTTTCCAAAAATTCTTTCCAGAAATTTTGATCATCACAGCAAGTGTCGACTCACGCAAAATCGCCAAGTGTCGACACTTGGAACACGGTTAATCATATTGACCCCCAGTGATGGCAAACAATTCTCAATCGTCGATCAGCCTTAAGATAAGATAAAAAATCCTATGGTGTATGGCCCCATAGGTTCGAACACTAAGCCGGTAGCACTGGAACACTTCCAGTACCAGTCAAAGTTCTCATCTAGCAATGATACCCAACGTCCGGATAGGTCGAAGATGCAGAGCACCTCTCGAACCTCTGGCATATGGTTACCGCATAATTCATCCCTTTGACCTCATAATGCTTAGGATGACTTAGGGTTCGACTGCCAACCCTAATTTGGTTTATCCAGATCGTGTCTTAACTTTACAAGTTCTGACTCCTCACAAAAACTATCCTGGCCAAGGATTTGCTAAATTGA
Source organism: Areca catechu (assembly GCA_021397845.1). Classification (NCBI taxonomy): domain Eukaryota; kingdom Viridiplantae; phylum Streptophyta; class Magnoliopsida; order Arecales; family Arecaceae; genus Areca; species Areca catechu. The sequence goes on from CM038047.1 coordinate 70,769,922, forward strand.
GACACAATGAGTCATTCACTCCAAACTATTTGGAGGGGCCAATTCCAACTTGATCCACCACCACTCCACAAGTACTTAACTGCACCCAGAAACCTTCTGTCTTTGGATTAGAAATCCAGGTGGTCCGGCACCAAAGTACAGTGAGTTGCTTGCAAGCTGCCATGGTGACCTCAGGTCTGAGGAACACATATATCCATATCCCTTCGCGAGCAACCCTTTGGCAGAAGGAAGCTCCGCAGATGGTCATGTTCAGTGAGATGTCACACATTTTACTTGCATGTCATACCAGTGTCTCCACACTCCTTGGTTAAGAGGATAACCAACAAATGTGACATACAACAACCTACACTTGATACATTATCGTCTTATAACAATGTATCATTTGGTTGTGAACCAGTTTAAGAACTACTTGATATATCATCTCTATATCAAATAATATAGTTCTAAGGACTCCATACAAGAGTTCATTTCAAGAAAATATAAATATGATGAACAGCCAAAAGAATAACTTTTATTCATTAAAAATTCATATACAATTATAAAATGGCACAACCGTCTACAGCCTAGATGATTGGCTTTGGGACAATTCCTAACAATAAGACCCTTGCCCAACACTGAACACGTTGAAGGCTATCCAGGAGGGCCCTCGACTACCGACGTCTGAGGGAGGAGGGCAACTTCAGAACCCTCGACCCAACAAAGCGTTGTAAGAGCCAAGAGCAACGACCAACCATGCGGGGTTAACCTAAGCAACCGAGCTACCGAAGTTGAAAAGGAATGCATGACTATGAAGGCTAGGAACTACAACACTATACATACTGAGTGAAAAAGATTTATTCATTGACATTTTTAAAAAGGAGCTCGAAGGCTCTACAAAATGGGATCTGCTCAAGATGTAGACCGAAGACATACAAAAGGAGAAAAATATAACAAGTTCAGGTAGTTGATGCATGAGGTCCACGATACCCTCAACCTCCGAGGCTGGTTCATCCTTGACCTTTGACTCCTTATCCAAGAATGTCAAGTCTAGAACCAAAAGGTGGGCGACCACCTTGGTCCAGACCTCGTCCTTCTCAACAAGGTATGCCTTGGCAGAGAACTCAGTTTTTTGGTTCTTATAATCCTCGAAGAGCTTGTAGATCTCCACTCTCTTGGACTGCTATCGCCACTTGAGCGCCGGAGTCAGACAGCTTGCAACGCACCTTCGCGAGCACGTCACCCAACTCCTACCTATCTTACTCTTCGAAGAGAGTTTTTCTTCAGGCCTCTTAATTGCCTACTTTAGACGGTCAATCTCGGCCTCGGTGGACTTGGCCGATTCGGCTTCAAGGAGCCGGGCCTAGATTTCATCCACCTTAACCGCCGCAACATGGCCTCATCACTCGAAGTAGTCATTAATATAATGGGCCATCTATAAAAGAAAAAAGAAGATTGTCAAATAATTGGAGATCGAGCCAGAACCCGAGAAGGGGGAAGATAATATACTTGGAAGTCAAAATAGCCCCCTTTCGATAGGCAAGGGACCCTTCTCCAATGATCCTCTTGGCATCGATTGGGAGGATGATGCTTTTAAAAAGGTCCTAGGCAACCCGCCAATTTTCAAAGATGGAGTCCCCAGGCTAGCGGCAAGGGTGCTTTGCCCCTCGGCACCCTCAGGTTGGAGGGTAGATGAGGATGCTCCAATCTTGGGAGCCAGTGCTGGTCAGCATGCCACTGGAGCGATAAGCTGGTGGAGGCTCCAAGGCCATGGCAAGAACCACTCCCTCGGCCCTAGGAGCAGTTCCAACTAAAGGACACGGATGAGAGACCAGGTGAATCTTCTTCAACATGCCCGAGGGACCCTCGGCCATGCTAGTCTTTGCAGCCACCCTTTTTAGCTTTCTCACGTCCGAGGGATCCATGTATGCAAAAAAAATGAAGTTAAAAAGATAAAACCAAAAATCATGGAAGAAAAAGAACATGAATAGCCGGGACCCATCTTCCACCTCTCAATCGTGCCTGGTTGATGCCCACCTCGAAGAGGGTGCCGTCGAATAGGACCTACAACCCAGGGACCTTGAAGAAAAGAAGGGTCCCATATTGCTGGCTATCCTCATCTAGAGTTAGGTGACGGTTTAACCAAAGCAGAGGGACACCCCATGACTCAAAATCCAAAGTTTCAACGGATGAGTGTTTTATAAAAAAGACGCTCCTTCCAGTGGTGCACTAAAGGAGCGCCCCAGAGGGGAGGGCCACCCTGCCTCTTGCGGGGGCAAACATACCACCACCCGTTGAGGCAAAAATGTCTCCTAAAGGAAAAGAATGTCCTAAAAAGTGACACGATCGACTAAACACCGGCCAGGAGACACCATTATAAAGTTGCAAATATACTGCTAGTTAGATAAAACTATGCACAGAGGCATCCTTAAAATTTGAAAAAGTTCAATAAAAAAGTTAAGGGATAGCCTCGACTCAACGTAGAAATACTCTTCGTACAGAACAATCGGACCCAGGGGAGGACTGCACACCCGATCAGTCGGGAGTGGGACTTCCAATTTAAACTTGGGCAGGACCTGGTACTGATGCCGAATCAGCTCCAGGTCCAATTCACTGAGTTTGGATTGGAAGTTCTCATAAAGAAATTCCTCTGGTTCAAAACTCGTGCCCTAGGAAAGCCCTCGGAGCCCCGGCTGAAATATGAGATTCTAAAGATAAAAGCGCCGATGATGTCTCCTACAACTGCAGGCGATTCATATCGCCTTGTGCTCCACACCCCCTTCAACCATTGCACTGCATTTAAAGTTGACATCTCATTCTCCACGAAACCCTCAATGAGATATCACCTCAGGCATCGAGCCCTACCGATTCAGCACCCTTGTACTTTGAAGGACATGTCCCTCGATCATTCTAATAAGACAACCCATCATCAAAGTTCACTAAACACCCAAGGCCGATTCACCAAACTTAACAAAACTTAAGCAGGCCAAGGCTTATAAGACTAACGTTAGACATCAAATCTCCAGAGACTATTGAAGCATACACAGAATTTGCGAAAATTGAGGATCTTATTCATTTTTTAGCTAGTTAATTCCATGAACAAAACAACAAAAAACAACACAAAAAAAAGGAAGAAAAGAACTCAGGATGCTCAACCTCGATTAGAGCGGCGGATAGCTAAGCCATGAGAAATCGCTAGGATGATGATCTAAAGCAAGCTTGCCTCAATCGAAGGAAGAATCTATTTTGCCAAGGTCTTGCATTCTTCAAACCTGATCTCATGCGCTCTCCTCTCCGCATGCCGATGCCAAATATCGGTTGAACCAGTTATGCCTCGTTCATTAATGAATTGCTTGTAGCTCCCTGACCTCTTAAACCTCTTGTAGATGGAGTTCTTCAGGCTCTTAATGGTCCTCTCAGCAACCTTAAGCTTCCCCTTCAGAACCACTACCTCCTGCGCCTCTACACGAATGTTGTCGGCCCATGCCCTCTCTATCGCATTCCTCCTCTCTTCTTCGAGCACCTATTGAAGGAACTGAGCTTCGGCTAGGGCTTCATTTTGAGCTTGTTCCACTTGACGGGTCCTTTCTTGTTCTTGGATCGAAGACCCCTGATTGTGGATCTTGCTGTGAGCGTGTTGGAGTTTACTGCAGAGCCATCTACTTATGTCTCTTGTTGACTAAAGCTCGTCACACAGCCAGTGAACTCGGGCACGAGAATTCTCCTTTAGGTCTATGATTTTGGTGCGGAAACCTTTTTCAAATTTGCGATTTCTGCCTACACCTCGGTAACTTGAACTTCTCGCTAGAGAGCTTCGATCATCTGCTTGCGCATCGATGCAAGCCAATTCCCCACCTGCTTTAGCTTTTTTGCCAACTTGGCATTAGCACGCCTCTTTACTTGCTAGAATTCCAGCTCCACCACCTATGCTTGCTCCTCAGCCTCACATACTAACATCTCGACGAAAGCAGCTCTCTGGTTGGCTACCACCACTTTGACCTCTGCTGCCTTTGTTGACTTCATAAAGAAGTCAAGGTACTATCCTGGTTGCATAACAAACCATCATCAGGCAAATTTATAGGCAGGGTATTCAAGAAATGACTAGCATCATACTTGAATAATTGATTGAAAAAACTTGCACCTATAGAGTTCTAGGTCGGCTTCACGCATTATCAAGAAGTCGGTAAGTAAGATAAGGGATTGAACTAAATCCTTAGCCGCCCTCGGACACTCAGAAAAACTCAAAGTTAGCAACTTAGAGGCACGCTTCTTTGGCGCCTGCTCCCTCAATAGTGACCGTGTAGGCTGGCTGGGTGTCGGCTCATCGAGGTGCCAGATTTTGAAATTTTCTGGCAGTCCTATGCAACTTCAGGTCACTCAGATCCATCGATCTTTGTTCTGCATCGAAGAATTATGAGTGATCTTGGGATCCGGTGCTAGAAACCCTTGCTGAAAATCATCGTGCTCATCAAAAATCACCTTTCAACATACAAGACCTCCACACTAAGCCAGCAATAGCGAGAGGGAACTAGGACTCCTAAAGGAAAAGACTATATTAAATTCCCCTCATTCCCCAAGGAATGTCATAAATGTGATGTGTGGCAACTTAATTGCCAATCCATCGTGCACTCCTCTCGAGAAGCATTTCTGCTTTTGCCCAGTGCCGGGATCCCTTGGGCACACGTCTAGATCTACTCATTAGTCAAGACCTTTCATGCTCAAACTAAGTGGGGGGCAATTAATGTGGGGGCCAACCCCTCCCTTATTATCCCAAGGCTTCATAGGCCGAACTTATCTTGGCAACCAAGACCCGCTGTCCTTTGGATAGAGTAGAGTCACCTTGAGTCCCTCAGCCTCAGTAAAAATGCCTAGGCCAACCCTAGATCCTTCTGCCTAGTAGCGGATGAGAACTCACGGGCAGTGCTCCCTTGGATAGCCCGAAGGATGGTTTGACCGACGCTCATCTCCATGCACCCGATTGTATGACCAGCAAGCCACATCATATCCCATGTCACTAACAAATATTCGCAATTAAGGGACATGACTAGTCCCATGCAGTGGTCAATGTCATAATTAAAGGGCATGGACAGTTCTACACAAAAGATAAATGCATAATTAAAAGGGAGTAGATTTGCGCACGATATAGAATGATCCCCTAAAAGCTTTGTGCAATGGGACCTTCAGCCCTGTCACTTCTTACCAAACCCTATTGAGAGTTTTTCATTCCAAAATTGCCCCTGGATCTCACTTATAAAAAGGGGCTCCCTAAGAGCCCCCTGAAAGAATAGTGCCCTAAAAGCCAATCATATTTCTTATGAAACAGAGGCTTATCTGTAAAATTCTCCCGACTCATGTATGGTATCAATAAAAGGCATTTTGTTTCATCATATATTGTTTCTTATATTTTGTTGTTTTAAGATTATGATAAACCCCATAAATTAGAACAATGGTTTTAAGATTATGATGGAGTTCATAATAGTGAGACCTCAGATCTTATAAACCCTAATCTAAAATATTCCTAGTCATAGGATCATCAAGTCGAGGATCGATATTTTCGGAGAGATTGGCATATCCTATGCATACTCAATGGAGAGAGTGGTTAGTCTCATGACCATTTGTGTAGGGACACTAATACAAGGACGTGGGTCATCATTAGAGTATGAGTTCACTGAATTGATCCGTCATGAGAACATCTTATGGAAGTCATATCAAAAGATGATTCTCTTAATGGAAGTTATTCAAGTAATCCTTAAACCTGAGATCATCATAGTATCTTGTACACATGAATCCATGTTTTGGTTCATACTCATTCATGACTTAGTTCTGTACATGATGAATTATGTATGAAGGTTATGAGTAGGTCAACAAGAAATTGATCACTCCTAGTAAGAGTATTTATCCCATATAATCTCCTCAAATGATGACTTAAGAAGTCTTTATCAAAGCATGATGAAATTATAAAAAAGGATTTTTAATCTTTCATCGATCGAGTCTTCATCAGTGATTTGAAGTTCGAATGAATAGTGTGAAGGTTTGACAATTTTTCATACCCATCACTTATTCAGGATAAAGGAAGATCGAAGAATTGAATTGCATGGTAACTTGCCACTGAAGGGTATTTTGATAATTTCAACCAAATTTCTCATCTTTTGGATAGGCATGACACATTGCTAGACATCAATCATGTCTTGTAGGTTATCATGAATTAAATTGATTGAATTCATGAGTCAATTTGAAAGATGGTTCAAATTGGTAGCTAGGATTAACTCGATTGACCAAAATTGATTAGTTGATTTCTAATCGAACTAAATCGACATGAACCTAGAGCTACTGCTGGTTAGATGAGGAGTCTAAAGGATCACACATTAAGAAATTGATCAAGGAAGTTATTTATATTTTTATTAGGGTCATAGAATCCTAATTGGCTAGCTAATTAACATACTACCATATGTTGGCTAGCCTAACTCTTAACCTAATTAAATTGGATTTAAATGCTTGCTATTTGGACTAAATAATTTAAGTGAAACTTAAATTGGATTCAGCCTTAAATGGGACATCCAAATTGGGATTTATCCTAAATTTAGAGCCTTTATCTATTGATTAAATCCAGTCCCAAGCAAGGTTCCCGGTACTGGTACCAGGACCCGTACTGGTACTAGACCGGTACGCTACGGTATCGGTACCATACCGTACCGACACACGATACGGTGGGTGTGCTAGTCAAGCTGGCACGTCCAAATTTCTTTTTTGTTAATAGATTTTAGATTATATTTTTTGTTTTTTTAGGGTTTAGGGCCTTAGGATTTAGTATTTTAGCCTTTAGGATTTAGAGTTTAGGATTTAGAATTTAAAAAATATTAATACATTAATTCTAATTAAAATAAGATACAAAATAATAATTAAAGTAAGATTATCGATAATTAATGCAAGTGAAAGATAACATATAAACATAATTACATACCAATATCTAGAATCGGGTAGAGTATCGATGTCCATAAATATAGGGATCATTTATATACTATGTAGGAAGATAGGTAAATCCCTCTAGCCAGGCACCATGATATTCCTGTAAGCTCATCTTAGGAGGTATGCGTAATGGATCGTAACTCAATGTAGATACCTCGCTGAGGTCCCAACTCTAAGAGGTATCCAGAAACTGATGATATGGCTATGCAGGGACCCATCCAAATATGCCAGTAAAAAAATCAGATCCATAAGATGCTTCGAGCTGCATGGAATAATAATCACTGGAAGATGTCTCAGATGTACCATATGGACCATACGAATCACAAACTATCGGTAGCTACGGGTAAGAGGATCCTGAATATGAGGATGATTCTGATATATCCATGGATCCTTTGCAAGAGCTGCAGCTGTATTGTCCTAAACGACCTCGTGAAGCCCGTCACCTATATGGAACGTATCACCACGTGATCTATTAGTTGGTGCTCCATGATCTATATCTTGTGTTGCAGGACTAAATTGCAACTTCCTAGTAAATCAAATATGAATGGACGACTCTTGTCCTCCAGCCCCTCCCTGATCACTAGATCCTTCACTATCTGAAGGACTAGCACCACTCTCTCTGGTATCTAAATCTGAATAAACTAATACTCCGATGGAGGTGCAACTGCCTTTCTTTTTTCTATCTCCGGGTCAAATAGATGGCGAGGGACAATATGCTATCTGTTGGAACCTTATGAGGAATATTGCTTGTTATCCATTATCCAGCATCCACCCCAGCCCGCTAGCTAAATAACTGGCTGGTCGAGAAAGTGATCCTTGTTCATCAAGCTCTGACTCCTGCTGCAGACTCAAGACCCATCCAATCATCGAATCTTTATCCTCATCAACATATACAGTGGGATCAGAATATTTCAATTCAACTTCCTCTTGAATGCATTTTAGCTTCAACCTAAAATTATAGTGTACATAAACAAGATCGTTGAGATGTTTTTGTTTCAGACGGTTCCTCTACTTAGAATGGATAAAGCCAAAAGTAGACCGGTTGCACTCATATCCACTGGATGACACCGTCTGGGAGAGGATCTTGACTGCAAGAACTTTCAAACTTCTTATAGATCCACCAGAATGCACCCACCACTCAGCTACAAAAGACATTAAATCATTTAAAATTTTAAATTTAGCAAAATAAAAAAAATCAATGTAAATCTAATATTAGACTTAGTGCTTAGTAGTTCCTACCAGGATTCATCTTTGATTTACTTTTGATAGCTATAGTGGATCCAAAAGAATCTGTGCCCTTCCTAAAAAATTATCTACAAAAAAATATTTTGTTATCATGTGCTACTTGTTGAAATTAGTGCTAATAAAAATCACTCAACAATTTTAACCTAACTTCTTCTAGGCACATAGCAGCGACATCTGGATTGAGCTTCATCTTATAGATAACATTGCATAAAGTAGATATAAAGCTCTTCATCCATGGCAATGTTCGATATGGAGTATTGAAATCTCGAATTCAGATAGCTGCACATATATTTTAAGAATTAGTCAAGCATACTTGTACAAATCTAATTTAATTTAAATTTTTAGGAACCTCATAAATTACTGCATACTGCTAGATGCACTCATTTGATAACTCACGGTCCATCAATATAATCTGGATATACTCAATGGCATGTGATGGATCTGCCTCTTGGATCTTTTCCTTTGCCCTTTGTATCATGTAATATCAGAAGCACATCTGAGCATATCTCTCAGAGTCTACAGCCCGAAGTAACTTATATAGAGACTTGATAGCCTCCACTATCCTCTCAGTCCGTTGCTAGAATGTGTCTCGTTACTAAATTCTCGACATTGCTTCCCTCAGTATTTATCCTGGCATATCCGGTCTGCTGCCACTCCTGACTAACAAATATCTGATGCAGCTCTACTTTCTTGCCAAGAAGACTACTAAGTACTATGTAATTAGTAGCAAACCATGTGACCCATGATCTCAATATTTCGTCCCTTGTAAAGCTCCTCATCAATGTGATAAGATCCATGTATGGTTATATATGAATCTGGTGATCGTCTATGCTAGCTCAACTATCTTTTGCACCATACAAATTTTTTCAATATCCATTAACATGAGATCTATACAATGTGCAGCACAAGAGATCCAGAAAATATATGATAACCGCTGCATCAAGATTTGTCTTGCGGTCCTGTATTATAGTCCATTATCTGTGATGACCTGCACGATATTATGCTCTCCCACCTAATCAATCACCTCTTCCATCAATTTGAATGATTCGAAGCATCAATAGACTTCTGAAAAAAATTCATCACGATAAGTCAAGTTGATGATACTCCATTTAGTAGGACCAGTCCAACTATCATACATCACTGTCACCCCATACACGGGCCACTTGCTCTGATAGAAGGCAATCTAATTTTCTAGCTCCTTATTACTATCCAAAAACTGACTATAAATATTTTTCAATCCTGGAAGATCTACACCTATACCAGCAGCCTATATAGATGAAATAGTAGAGCGATAATATGCATTGTCTGCTGCGTGCACAGAAGATTATGACTAAAATAAAACCAAGATCCGATGGCCAGCCACATATCCTTCTTTTTATCTTTTTTCAGCATGGTGTCAATCCTCTGTTGCTTGAAATCTCTGCTGCGTGCACAGAGGATTATGACTAAAATAAAACCAAGATCCGATGGCCAGCCACATATCCTTCTTTTTATCTTTTTTCAGCATGGTGTCAATCCTCTGTTGCTTGAAATCTCTGTTAGGAAGGGCATGTGAATCGACATCATGGATAGTGGCTCCTACTATCCCTAAAGGATTTCCTTCTACTGTCAAATGCTCCAAACATAGATACAATACGACTAGTACCTCTCCTGACGGGCTTTCTGACTGAGATCCTCCTAAACTATATCGAACTCTCCTACAATACTAGCAGAGCCAAATCCCGATCCTGACTCAAAAATTGATGGCCTAAATCGCTGTCTATGACCGTCTCCTCTACCTGCCTCTGCTCATACAAGCTTGCCTGAATAGCAGCCTATATCTGTACCTCTCCTTGGAGTAATAAGGTAGTTCCACGGTTCTGCGATCCACCTCTATCTACTTTTTTGATACTTTTTCCTTTTCAGCTTTGAAATCAGCAAAATACTTCTTCATCAACTAACAGGCCTCCGATGGACACTATCGGCATGACATGCATTAGAATAGCTGCCAGTTAAGTGCTCCTTCAACCTTATTATCCCCTACCTTTGAATTTTACATTGTATCATTCACACTTTCAATGATGCCCGACCCGAGAGTATTTCATGCAACCAACCAATATCACGCTCCGAATCCTTCTCGATGGATCTATACCTGAATATTTAAATTACGCATAAAATCAATAATGACGTATATTAACTAATACTTTGTTAACTTAATTTTTAAGATTTTTTAATTTAAATAAATAATTTTTGAATTTTTGAATTTAAAAAATATGAAAAATAAAAATATTATAAAAAAATTGTTGATCTTAGATTCATATAGGATCCGATCATAGATGCTATATATTTTTTTTTAAAACTCAAAATGCATTAAAGAACACATTTTCTTCAATTTAAGATCTAAAGTACTATTTATAAGATACATCAAAACTTAGATAAATCAATATGAAATTTATAATGAGAGAAGCTTACGAGCCCCATAATAATAATATATAATTATAATTTTTTTATTAATTATTTTTTTAATCTAAAATTAATTTTTAATTTAAAAAATTATATACTTAACAAAAAATCAAGATCTTAGTATCATTGTGTAGATCTATCCTAGATCTACTACATATTCTAAAATCATGCCCAATAAAAAAAATTTGATAGCATTTTTTCTTAATTTTCTAATTTTCATGAATTTCAACCAAAAAAAGAGAGGAAAGAGAAATAGTGAAAAAGGATGCTCTACATATCTTGAATCTACCTTACTCTTCAATTTTTGCACCTCTGATTGCCTTGAAATGGGAAAAAAAGAGTTTTTCTCCTTCGTTGAAACTCCCTGCAACAACAAAAGCTCTGTCTCTCTTTCGTTATTAAAATAACCGATACGAACCGATCATGAATCGACCGATTCATTATAGTTCTGATCGATTCAGGACCAGTTCCGGTCGGTTCTTTAATTTTTTTTATTTGAAAAATGACGGGAACCATTTTATAGGGCCGAACATGCTAGCTGGCTACCAGTCTGGTTCAGTATGCCCCGAACCGATCGGTACGGCATGGTTCGGCGATCCTTGGTCCCAAGGGCTTGGGACATTTAGTGCCAATATTGTTGTATGCACATATTAAGGGGCGCAGAAGAACCAAGAGTCCTGCAATTAAATCTTTTTGGTGATATGCCTTAGCCCCTATCCTCTTTAATAAAAGCCCATTTGGTCTGGATTTGACCGGTCAAAATTATGTAATTATGGGTGTGATTTCAGAAGGAATGCGATGCTTAAAATATATGGCACATGGGACGGGCTAGAGTCCTGCTTATCAATCATCTTTTTCCAAATAAGCCTCTCTAATTTGTATGCTTATTGGGGTGTTGGACCAAGTCTTTAATTCTAAAATTAAAGACTAATTATCAATTTTTTCTGAAGAGTTGCAATAAAAAATTCTTGGTACAAAATATTAGTAAAACAATGTTTTACTTTGCACCTTTCTGCCTAGAGACTCCTGCTTGAAGGATCTTATCTGATATGTTAAATATCATATCAGGGGCTAATGAAAGGGTGTATTAGGTGCCTCCTCTCTTCCTGTTTAAAAATCTCAAGTGATTGAAACCGAAGTATCCAAAGTTTGTCCTAACAACTCTCTTCCTTTGTTAGGATAAGTTTTTTATTTTCAAACAAGTCCACCATTTTAAGACAAGAACTTAGGAAGAGAATTAGAAAGGATAATAGAATAGTAAAAGAGATTTTGAGGTACTCTTCGAAAAGGAAAAGATTCTAGAAGAAAAGAAAAGTTGCTGAAGAAAGGCTGTCGGAATGAGTCAAGCAAGAAAGAGTGCTTACTTGATCTAGTTCCTGTATGGATCACCTCTGGAGGGCATATACTTGTATACTTAATAGAATAAAGGATATTAGGCTATTAGCATTACAGGTATTCTTCTATTTCCTAATATTTGCCCTGTTAATTGATATAATCAAGGAAGTCTTGGGTCTAAGATTTTGGTTGACTAGGATTTCAAGGATTAAAATTTTAAAATTCGGTCTTCCGTTGCACAACCATAACCCAACACCCCTGGAGGTAATGATATAAACATCTCCTAACCTAAGGATCAGAGGGTCCATGCCGAAGCAACCTCCGGTTAGGGACTTGTTTTCAGATACAACCCATAAGTGCCACCTTTCTAGCAAACTCTGACATCTAGCAAGGAACCAACGGCAATAGTTTCTAATCTTTCATCAATCTAGTATTCGTTACTGGATTGAGATTCATATGAATAAGTGTTAGGGTTTGATATATTTCCATACCTATGCTTATTCGGGATAAGGGATAATCGAATATTGAATTACACAGTAACTTGCCACTGAAGGATATTTTTGGTATTTCAATCAAATTTCACCTCTTCTAGGTAGGCATGGACGTTGCTAGATGTCAATCTTGTCTTATAAATTTTTATAAATTAAAGTATTTAATTCATGAGTTAATTAGAAAGAGTTCTAATTTGACAACTCAGGTTAACATGGATTTGACCTAATTCGATTAGATGAGTTCTAATCAAACTAAGTCAATATGCACTTAGACCTACTGTTGGCTAGATATGGAGCCTAAAGAATCACACATGCTAGGAAGTTATTTGGATTGAGTTATGGGTCACTGGATCCTAATTGGATAGCTATTTGACATGCTCGGAAATGTTGGCCAACCTAACTCCTAACCAAATTGAATTTGATCAAGAATTTTGCTATATAGGCTAACCAATTTAAGTGAGACTTAAATCAAGTTGAGCCATAAGGAGGCAGCCCATATTGGGCACCTCTAAGCCCTATCCCATGTCATATGATAAAATCCAAAGGGAATTGGACTCTATCCACTTTGTGGCGCAAGTCTTGGTGGTGCTTGGGTTTTTGGCACACAATATTGGTGCATAGGACTCTTGGTCCTTCTGCAAATTAATCATCTTTTTGGCACCAAATCCCTTCTCTCTCCTTTACCACACCAGGGAATAGAGCCCAAAGGGGATTGGACTCTATCCATTTGATGGTGCCGATTTTAATTGGGTGCTAGATTGCTTTGGCATGAAGAAAAACTTAGTCCTTCTGCCTTGGGATTAAGACCCACATGGCGCATGCTGGTGCTCTCCCTCTCCCTTCCATGCCCCTCTTGATGGATTTGACCTAGTCCACGCCCACATGGAGGCTTGAAAGCCATCAGATTAATCTAAGAGGAGCTAATGTGTCCCTTGGCACAGTGTTAAACCAGACAACGTATCTATACATTATTTTGCATTTTCTCCATTGAAGAGTCTTGCTTCAAGGAACTTATCTGAATACATCATATTTCAGATGATAGGGTGTGAGAAAGGATTGGGTTAGTTTAAAAAAGTGCCTCCTCTTTTCTTATAAATAGGACTCATATCTGAGAGTCCTAGTGCATTAGAAGTCTGAATAATCTTCTTCCTTCCCTTGTCAAGACAAAGTTTTAACTTTTAAGAATTAAGACAAGTCTACCATTTTAAGACAAGGATTTTGGAAGAGAATTAGGAAACACTAAGAAAGAGTTAAGAAATAGAGAGACCTAGAGAAATCATTTAGAAGGGTTTTGGTCTTAGCGAGGCTAAAGAGTTCTTTGAAGAAGAATTCAGCAAAGCAAGGTTCTATTGGAGTGCTTCTTTGATCAGATTCCTATGTGGATCACCTCTGGAGGGCATGCACTTGTGCATGTGAAAAATTTTGGAAATTAGCATTAGAGGTATTCTTCTTAATCTTTTCATGTTTATATTATTGATTGTAACCATCAAGGGATCCTGGGTCTAGGGTTTCAGTTGACTAGGATTTCATGAATGAAAATTTTTGAAACCTATCCTTCTGCTGCACAACCGTAACCCTACAGTGATAGCTAATTTAGAGAGGGCAAAAGTCAAGGTTAATACTCATGCTAGAGTCGAAACAAAACTTGGATAGAACTGAACTTGGGGGAGAATGATCCTTGTTAAAATTGAAAACTGGAGATCCCCATATGTGAGATATAGCCATGTAAAACATAGTCATTAATAAAAAAATTAAATAATAAAAGCATAATAAAAATATAACCAAGCAAAGTTTTGGCAAATGCCTAGCATATCTCTCATGAAGATGAAATAACCAACAAGTAGCACAAATTAATTTACTGGACAAGTAGAGAATATCGAAAGGTCATGTGTGCATCAAAGCATAAAGGTGAGGAAGTGAGGAACACATTAAAGAATCAATTTTTAAGTACATACAAATCAAAATATTCTGAATCAGCATTCCTGCATATCAAGAAACTTTCAATACTGTTACACAACATAAACTCACGGCTATATGTTCATTAATATTCAAGCTATCACCAATAAGTTTCTCAGCATACACAAATCAGTGCAAATATGGCAACTATTAAAGCAAATTGCAGTAATAGATAATGTACAATCTATAATACAAATATCAAACACAAGTCTTAAATAGCTCAATTCAAAATAAGCCCATTTGGCCCAAACATAATTAAAAAAGAAGATAAAAGAACAAAGAAGATGCAATCATAGTTGAGAAACAAGCTTACTCAAATAATGATGCAAGTTGTGTAAATCCACGGAAAGGACACCACCGAAATCCAAACGGCTGCAAAAAAATATTTACATTGATGCCAATGTTATGTAAAGTCTAAGAAGTGCAAAAAATTGGAAGATGATATTTCTAATTTCATCATTGATAAGCAAGCCAATGCAAAAACCGCATAACCAAAAACCTGTTGACCCTAAGGGTGTCAACAGGTTTATCCAACATGATTTTCCCAATGGTTGTCTGCATAATTGCAGGCTTGGATTCTGGTTGCAGTCTTGAGATTCAAATTTCAGCCTAGATAACTGAGCCTAAGGAAGGAATTCATCCTAGGGTTGGTTATAACAAAAAGAATCAAATTTGAGCATTTGAATTACCTTATAAGGTAACCAAATCTCCAAGTAACCCTTATTTCAACCCATAACCACTTAGTCACTTAAAGTAACAACAAACAAGAATTGTTACATCTCACTCAAGGGCAGGCAAAAACTTGAGGCCCATCACTTACCTCTTCCCAAAATGGTAACTGGAACTAGTTATTGTCATTTGGGGGGGAAAAAATCCTTATTTTAGGTGTGTCTTGTCTTACACCTCAAGGTTTGCTCTCCAAAAATGCCTAAAGGCTCAGGGTACGTGCAATATAGGCTCATAGATTTTACAATGTGATGTGAGGCATGGATATTGCAAGAAGAGGCTCATGTTTTGGCAACACCTTGCACTTTATAGCATGCCCTAGTCAGAGCAATATGTACAGTAGGTTTTCAATACATCAGGAGAGGCAACCTTATTCGTTTTTGCATGACATTGTGTGACTATTACAAGGCCAAACTTGAGTCTGCCAAGAAGGCCAAACTTGAGTCTGCCAAGAAATTCTCCGTGTACTTTGAGCTTTACACAAAAAAAGTGCTGACAATAACCTAAAATTCATTAAGTCATAACATTTCAATATACTTTTCATAAGTGAAACTTTTCCTATATAAATTTAGTCAATAAGAGGAAATGCAAGACATATCTTATATCCATTTCTTTCTCATGTATTTGTTTATATAAAGGAAAACTTATGAAGCTTATATGTCTTCTGTCTTAAGGTCCATGTGTCGCCTCACCCTCCATGGTTTTTTCAAATCACTCCCACCCCCAACCCTGCCCTACCCCTTTGTTTCCTCAAAGCATGTTTTCAGGTCAAGCCTTATACATCTAAATGTAGTCCTAGAGAAGGCGTCTATGACTCAAGGCTACAACAGCCAATTTACAGCCACATCCCTGAGACATGTCACCATATGATTGGAATTGTATGTTGCAATAAACTTATACTTACATCCAGCACCATTTTTAAAAGAAAATGAGTTGAAAAAGACTTTATAGTTGCATTTTCTGATTTAGCTACACCAATATGATGATGGAAAATCTGACATGGAGAAGTCAGATCCCAGGAAATAGAGATCAGGTTCCAAAAAATCTCAGTCAATAAAACATTGAAATACCTTGGCATGCAGCAGAGATCCTGACCAAGGATGTTGAAAACTGCTTCACAAGAGCGGCAGTTGCCACTCCTCTACTTCACTTGCATGCCAAAGCAACACGGAAAGGGGGGGTGAATGGCATAAGGACTTGTTTCTTAGACAGGTTTTCACTCCTTTTCAGATCTCTCATTTTTCAGAGGGGTCTTGTTGTTTTTCAGAGTTTTCGAATTTCTTATCAGGGAAGAGAGGCGAGGGAATTTAAACCCATTCTCAGCGTGAACAGAAATCTGTTCGCACGCTGAAAACGGATTTCTGTTATCAGCGGGAGAACAGATTTCTGTTATCAGCGAACAGGCTTTCTGTTCGCTGAGAACATTATCCCTATCCTTTTTTTTCATAATTTGTTTGGATTCAAAAACCCAAACGAATCCAACCTGCTGCGAATGGCATATCAGGTTTCTGTTTGCACAAACAAAAATCAGTCACAGTTTTTTTTTATTGCCTGATTTGATTTGAGATCTAATCTCAAAGCCACCAGATTGGGACAATTTCTGTTGGTGCAAACAGAAATCTGCCGCACAGTTTTTTTTAATTGCCTGATTTGATTGGAGATTGAATCTTAAAGCCACCAGATGGCAGGCCCCCCCAAGCAACTAAAGCCTGGTCGCACACTGAGAAGAGTTCTCAGCACAAAACCAAGTTTTTTTTTTTTTGATTTTGAATTCAATAATTCAAAAAAAAAAAAACAAAAACAGCCCTAATCAAATTGATTTTTATATGCAATTCAAGTCCCAACCAATTTAGGACTTGAACTCAAAATTGATTTTTATATGCAATTCAAGTCCCAACCAATTTAGGACTTGAACTCAAACCCGTCAAAATTCAGATTAAACTCTGATCAAAGTTCAAGTCCTGACCAATTTAGGACTTGAACCCAATCCCTAAAAATTCTATGAATTACAGATTAATTCAAGCTCATCCCCAGAATTAATCTTGCAGTTAATGCCCAGTGCCAGTTGGACATAGCTAGTATTTAATTCTGTATGACCTAGAACTCAATTCTTAATTTAGTTTAATTACTCAATCAAGTCACCTATTTTCAAATTGAACGTTTAAATTTTAGGTCGAGCCATTTTCCACGTTGCTCGATAATATACGTGACCCCATAGGTTCAAACACTAAGCCAGTAGTATAAGAATAAATTCCTATACTAATCGAAGAGACCATCTAGCAATGATACTCGATGTCTGAATAGGTCGAAAAATTGAAAAGCAACATTCAAGAATCATGGCATATGGTTACCGCCTTGGTTTTAAATCCCGTGGGTGGGGATTCTCGATTTTTTCATAAAACGGGACATGCTGGAGTCCCGCCCTGTCCCGACACTCGGGATAGGAAATATCCTAAGGCATCCCGATTGGGATGTTGGGACACTGGTGGGACATCTTGTCCCAACACATGGGATGGTACCCCATCCCGATGTCCCATGGGACATCTCGTCAGGACTTGAATCCTTGGTTACTGCATAATACATCCCTTTGACCCTTATGCTAAGGACGACTTCAGGGCAAACAATCAAAACCCTTAATCAATCTTCCATATTGTACTTCATCCTTATAAATCCTGTGACTGATTACAAGGATTATCCTAGCCAAGGTTTTGCTGAATTGAAATACAACGAAACAAACTCCTAAAACCTGGAGCGGTCAATTCTATCTTGACTCACACACAGGCATCGCAAGTACTTAACTGTGCTCAGAAACCTTCCGTCACTGCATTGAAAATACAAATAGTTTAGCACCAAAGTGCAATGAGTTGCTTGCAAGTCACCGTGGTGATCTCAAGTCGAAGGGGCACTTATACTCATATCCTTCGCGAGTTGCCCTTGATAGCAGAGCATTCCACAGCTGAATCACGTTTAGTGAAAATATACAACATTTCACCTGCATGCCATACTAGTGTCTCTGCTCTCCTTAGTTACGAGGATAACCAACCAATTTGATACACGACTTATACTTGATAAATATCATTGTCCAATTAATAATATATCATTTGGTCACGAATATAATTTAACCATTCTATAAAACCTCATCGCCTTTATTGAGAGTTAAAAGTTCTAAGGACATAAAAAAAGAGTTAGAAAGGAAGATGTAAAAATATAATAAACTGCCAAATAACTTTTATTAATTTAATTCATATACAAGTACAGAGATCATCTATGGCTAGATGATAGGATTTAGGATACATTCCCAACATATGATGCAAGATGCAAAACAAT
The DNA here is from genome assembly GCA_021397845.1 of Areca catechu. Classification (NCBI taxonomy): domain Eukaryota; kingdom Viridiplantae; phylum Streptophyta; class Magnoliopsida; order Arecales; family Arecaceae; genus Areca; species Areca catechu. Next base: position 70,788,386 of record CM038047.1, read on the forward strand.
GTGATCCATTGAGACATGGAACATGATAATAGCAAATAAGCTTTCAACTTGGTAGTATTACCTTATCATGAAAGCTTATTTGGCTGCATGAATAGCAGGTTATCAAGTCTCCTTTTCATCCTTTTTAATTAAACACTAATTTTTTCTTTACTTTGCACCTATATCAACCTCTACATTATATGGAACTCAACCTCACAAATGAGAAAGCTGATTTATAAAAGTGTTGGTGGAAAGTATAGTCGGACCAGGGACATAGGACCCATAACGATATAAACACTCCATTGACCAGGCAACACACACCCTAATCGAAAATACTAGCCGGGACAAGTATGACAAACATGACACCCTCTGACCGATTAGGGATAGCATGGACTTCTACGAACCCGTCGACCACCCCTGAGGCACTTGACCAGCAACCCTCAAACGAGTATCGAAGAGGTCGACTCCTATGCCTAGAAGGTACCAGCAAGCCCCGCCGACCATCCCTAAGGCACTCGGCCAGAAGCCCTTGAACAAGTATCAGCAACAGTCGACTTCTATGCCTGGAAGATATCAGCGAGCCTCGTCAACCATTCCTAAGGTACTCGGCCAGAAGCCCTCGGGCAAGTATCGACAGCGATCAACTTCTATGCCGAGAAGGTATCAGCGAGCTTAGCCGACCGACCTTAAAGTGCTCAGTCAGCAGCCCTTGGATGAGTATTGGCAGCGATCAACTCCTATGCCTGGAAGGTATCAGCGAGTCCTGCCGACTACCCTTAAGGTGCTTGGTCAGAAATACTCGGGTGAGTACCGGCAACCAAGGATTCAGGTCCCGGCGGGACATCCCACGGGACACCAGGATGGGATATTATCCCATGTGTTGGAACAAGACATCCCACTAGCGTCCCAATGTCACAATCAGGACATCTTAGGACATCCCCTGTCCCGAGTGTCGGGATGGGGCGGGACATCGACGCATCCCGTTCCAGGAAAAAACATGGACAGCCCTATCCCACGGAATTTAAAACCTTGCCAGCAACAATCGACTCCCATACCTAGAAGGTGCTGGTCTTGTAAAAACTTTGTTTACAATCAATGAAAGTAACTTTCCCTTCAATGATATCCTTGTATTGGATGAATGTATCACCTTTGAATGAATTCTCGAAAACATCTTAGTTGAAAGAATAGCTTCAACCAAACAAGGATTCAGGTCCCGGCAGGACAACCTGCGGAACAACGGGACGGGGTATTATCCCATGTGTCGGAACAAGACATCCCACTAACATCCCAGAGTCCCAATCGAGACACCTTGGGACATCCCCTGTCCCGAGTGTCGGGACGGAGCGGGACACCGACACGTTCCATTCCAGGAAAAAATCGGGACAGCCCTGTCCCACGGGATTTAAAACCTTGCAACCAAATAACCCAATCATAATAGAATTGAGTCTCTTGGTCGAAACAGTAACATTAAATGGATGGCCGAATAAGTAATCTGACTGAATAGAATTTATTGAAGCCCCTTAGTCGAGAAATCTATCGTGGCAAGTTGTATGCTACTTCCCGAATACGAGGATGAAAACCCTAACTATAAGACTTGGTGACTTTTCTTCAAACATTGAAAGTTAACCACCATCCAAATGCGTCAATGCTTTCGCTGGGATGAGTGAGTATTAATCGATCATTGCTTGAGACTTGACTATAGAAAGTTAGCTATCTTCTATGTTGACCGGGCATGTTGACAATCCTTTTCCAGCTCACCGCCTCATCAAAAAGCAAACAATGCTCAAGAACATAACCCATTTATTGTTTGACGACCATTTTCTTCAACCAAATGGGCCGCACCACATGGCTGATAAGGTTTGACTCCCAACCACATGTGCTATTTCCAAAGACCAGAATTATGGGGTTGATGTTCCCAGTAACCGCCTAGGTTTCCCTCTTAGGTCATGCCACGTGGTAGGGCTTGGTGGCTTGGGGTAAGATATAAATTGGGACCCTCCCCTCTGCCATTAACACAGGAACTTCAATCCTAGTGGGGTGCTTTGATTTGACCTTCCAGATTATGCCTTAGCTGCTACCAAGCATGTGGGATCTCAATTCCTCGCGTTGGAGCACCCAGAGGCATGGGGTCTAATAAGGAAGAGGCAGATAGTGCGGAGAAGGCTGTATAGGAGAACCAAAGGTGTTCTTAGAGATAAGAGGAAAGGGCACTAAATGTATCCTTAGAGATAGTTCCACCTGAAATAGCTGCCCAGCAGATAATTTTGCCCGGCATAGTTGTGCTGGTGGAATATTTTTTTCAAATTTCCTTGGTGAATGATCGAACTTCCTCTCTTGATCGAGCCTTCACCTTGGAGAATCAACCCAAGCTTGCTCCCTCGAAGAGTCGACCTTAAGCTTGCTGATCGTGAGAAACTTTCGACTATAAGGAACAAGTCTCGGACTTGAAAAGCTATCAACAATAAAAAAACTTGTCTTTTTGTTTCTTGTCATTTTTTCTTTATCGGATGCGGTCCGGTTCTTGTACGAACTTGGTCCATCTTTTGTAAGAATTTTTTTAGATTAATGAAAGTATTCCTTTTTCCATATTTGTCTCCAATTGTCTATGATTGCACTAGCCAATTCTTGGTCAAAAACATAACTTTAGCCGAATGTCCTTTCTGGGTCTGAGTAAGCGATCCAGCTTTTCAGGTGCCTGAGTAAGAATGAGAGTAAAACCCAAATAAGAACAAGGTGAAACCAAAATAAGAATGAAAATGGAATCCAAATAAAAATGGAAGTGAAATCCAAGGTAGAGGTGTGAGAAAGCAGCCACCTTCAGTAGGATGTCAATCGACCGAATGGGAGTGAGACCCAAGGTGATGTGAGAACGCAACCACCTTTGGCCGGGTGTCAATCGATTGGATGGGAGTGAGATCCAAGGTAGAGGTATGAGGATGCAACCACCATTTTCGGCCAGGTATCAACTGACCGGATAAGAGTGAGACCCGACATGGAGGTATGAGAATGTAGCCACCTTCGATCGGGAGTCAATCAACTGGATGGGAGTGAGATCCAAAGTGGTGTGAGAACGTAGCCACCTTTAGCTGGGTGTCAATCGACCGGATGGGAGTGAGACCTGAGGTGGAGTTGTGCAAACGTAGCCACCTTCGACAGGGTATCAATCGACTGAATGGGGTGAGACCCAAGGTGGACGTCTGAGAACGTAGCCAACTTCGACCAGGTGTTCATTGATCGGATGAGATTGAGATCCAAGGTTGGCATGGAGCGAGAGGCTCCATCACTGAAGTGGGTCGTTCGTCATTGCGAGGAGATTGTCCGATCCAATTGGAGGCGTCTTGGACTCACGTTGTCACTCCCATAGCATCAAACTCTGGGATCTTGATGCTTGCTTGTACTATCGCTATCTAGTGTGCAACCTATTACAAGCAAATCACCCTCCACTAAGCTCCGACGGTGCTTGAGGATCTACCGACCTCCGATGGAACAAAAGGGCCGCTCCCAAGTGCTCCACCAACAGGGACCTACAAGAACAGCCCCTTGATCGGTGGAGACCGGCAGAAGACCCTCCAAACCTCAAGTCAGTGAGAGAATGAGAGACTATAGCAGCCAAAGCTGAGAGTGATGGAGACTGAATTGAGCATGAGTTGTGTGTGTATTACCTTCGCCGAGGGTCCCCTCTTACCAATTTATTGGATTCCGTGGAGTAACCTGATGCCACTTGGAACGTGGCCTTTTTTGATATGTGCAACAAAATCTCTTGAGAATTGGGATCTTGTCTCCTAGAATCTTTTCTTTTGGCATCTTTCCGTTAGGATAGCCAGTTCCGTTGGAATCCTGCTCCCCACTACCTTGTCCGCCATATTCCTATTGGGACAATTATGGTCTTAGTTGGGACTACTGTCTCTGTCATCGATCAATCTTTTCCACTTGGGCATTATGGACTCTAAGTAGTTTGGTAGCTTGCCCATCCCAAGTGGAAGGGCCTTGCTGAGAGAGAGAGCCTCGACATTGTATCCCAATGCACCCGACTAAGTTTATCCTAGAAGTTAGTTGGGTCCGAATAAATACTCAATCATTGCATGTAAAGGGATATTAGTCGAGCATAGCCGTTTGTAGTCTCTCGATGCAGGATATTATAAATAATTGGTGAAGTTGCCAGCTTACTCGTCTTTCACTCAATCGATTACCGGTGGAGTGCCAATTGGTAGCCATCTTACTCGGGATTCAACCAGTGGTCCAGTTGTTAGCGCGCTCGCTCCTTAGTCCATTATTCGATGGTCCTCTCCTCCGTTGATGGTTCGGTGTGCATCCCGAGGCTGAACGAGTGGTTGCCACCAAGGATTCAGGTCCCGGCGGGACATCCCACGGGACACCAGGATAGGGTATATCCCATGTGTCGGGACAGGACATCCCACTAGCATCCCAGTATCCCAATAGGGACATCTTGGAACATTCCCTGTCCTGAGTGTTGGGACGGGGCGAGACACCAACGCGTCCTGTTCCGAGAAAAAACCGGAACAGCCCTGTCCCACGGGATTTAAAATCTTGGTTGCCACAACAATACCCTAATTATAAGTGGCAGCAAAATATTATTTTATACAAGGATTCAGGTCCCGGCGGGATATCCCACGGGACACCGGGACGGGGTATTATCCCATGTGTCGGGACAGGACATCCCACTAGCACCCCAGTATCCCAATCGGGGCATCTTAGGACATCCCCTGTCCCGAATGTCGGGACGGGGCGGGACACCGACGCTTCCTGTTCCAGGATAAAACCGAGACAGCCCTGTCCCACGGGATTTAAAACCTTGATTTTAATTTGTTTTTTTAGCATGAAATTAATGAGGAATCAACACCCAAGAGGAGTGCTGGGCTTCTCTCTCCTCATGCCACAAAAGGATGGACTTTTGGCACAAAAAATTCTTAGCCCGAGAATTCTTTGGTGCAAGAAGTTTTGGCCATCCCTTCTAGGACTCTCCTAATCCTTATTAGATAGGGATTAAATTAGCACCAAGAAAGAAAGGAAAAATGCCATGGAAAATTCTTAGCACCAAGGGTGGGTGCTAGGATAGTTTCACGCCCACTAAGAGTCTTGGTAGGTCATGATCTAATTTTAGTGCACCCTTTTCCTCAGAAATTCCCTACACATCATCCCTCTTACATGCCAAAAATTGGCACCCCAAGTGACCCCTATTTGTAATGGAGTTGGGATTAAATCTTGGGCTGGTTAGAGAGTCTAATATGATTAGACTCCCATGCCAAAATGGTTTGGCATGAAGGCTATAAATAAGTGGGTATCCAAGGGTTGGAGGCCTAAGCAAGAATAAGATTCTTAGACTTAGAGGGGAGGAAAAGAAGAGAGGGTTTTGTGATCCGTTGAGAAGATATCACAATCGAGAGAGAAATGTGTGCATCTCCTTGAAAGGGAAAATGACTGAAATTCTTGAAAAAAAATTCAATGGATTTAAATTAATTGGGAAGGTCCCCGAGAGGTTCATGTTGTGGTACCAACTACACTAATATAATTTATTTAGGGAATCCCGTGTATGGAATATGGATCTCGTTTCCAAGATCGCAATGTCAGTGTTGATGCCGCAAGAGAAAGAAGAGAAATAAAATAAAAAACAATTAATTAAGCATGCAAGGTTTCCCTATGAGAAAAATAAATATTTACAAGATTAGAACTCCCACTCTTATACTCGTACAATCTCTCAACAAGAAATTCCAAATCCCTCACACAAGCTCGCACCTCTCAAGAAGACCTTATAGCCCCTACAGGCTTTTTCTGTCATGTCCACATCTGTTGGAAGCTCTCTGAATCCTCGTACCTTGGTCCCTGGCCCCTGTCCCTCCTTTTATAACCTCTAGCACGAAGAGTATCTGAACAGGAATCCAATGGTCTAAATCACGTCAAAAAAGGACACCTATTCCCTTCCCGACTCCCGTTTGACCTCAGAATAACTCCTGGCTCCCAATCGACGTCCATCATGCTGCAATCGCTATCGATAGGCCCAAAACAAGTCAGATCGTGCCCGGGGAACATGACACGCTATCAGATCTTTGCCTGGATTGCGCGGGAATGTCCGATCATGCAAGACATGTTTGTGGATTATAATAAACACCAAATCCTCTCCGTGGACCATGCAAACAATACTATGGACCAATGGTCCACCATGGACCATGACAAATAGGATGAGGGGTGCCAAGGCCGTGTATGGACCATGAGCTGAGCATGCATGCATCGCCTGTGCAAAGGGTCATGCGCACTTGCGGGCCACATGTGCCTGCGGACCACGCACGCATGGGTCTAGCCTGCTATAGGTCCTCATGGACTATTTTTTATAGGCGTCTCACTTGAGTTTCACTCCAATGGGCCAAATCAAGGCATTATTTCCAACAATCTCCATCTTGACTCAATATTCGACCTCCATCTGACTTTGAGAGCTCTTGAAAGATCTTGTCCCCATGACCTAGGACAAGCACCTACTACTCATAGATGGGCAAACATGGAAGTCGAGCCAAATCACTCGATCCCATCTCTGTCGTGTGCTATGCTCACCTGACCTGAGACCTGCTTAAAAAAATTTTCTACGATAATAGAAATTTCATCATATGACATTACCTACCGTCCTCCCAAATTTCTCGTCTCGTACCCGATCCACCTACTCTCAAAGCTCCACACTGTACTGGGCTCCTATCTATACTAGGGACTCCACCTTGCACTAGACTCCCTGTCAAAAAGTAATATCCTCCACACTTCTTTTCCTACACAATAATCCTATTGTTATGGATAACCTTCAAGATTCTATCACCGACTCTCGTGTAGCCATTTGAATCCAGTTTGCTCAGTGAAATTAGATTTTTGCAAAAATTGGATGTATCGAACCTCGTCCAATTTTTTCAGTCCCATCATATATCCTCAATGTTGCCCAGGTGGCTTCCCAAGAGAGGGGTGAATTGGGATTAAAAACTTTTTTGCAAATATGTGCGCTTTGAAATTCTTTTAGTGTAGAAGTGAAGTGTGCAAAGCGGGAGTAAACAAATTAAAGCAATCAAGCAATGTAATCACAATCACAAACACCAAGAAGTAGAGTGGTTCGAAGCAACCGGCTCCTACATCCACTATCCAAGGACCACTTGGGATTTCCACTATATCCCCCAACCGGAATACAATGGGATTATTTTACAAGGCTCATAATCCAAACCTATACACTTTGGTTTTACCGGGATCACCAAAGAAATCCAAACTCCCTTTGGTTTTACATAGGATCACCAAAGAAAACCCAAACACTTGGTTTCAAACCGGAAAAACCAAGAACCCAAACTTAGGTTTTACAAGGTTCACCTAAAACCTTCAACTCTCTCTCTAGATACAGCCCCTTGCTGTTCTAAGAGAGTAAACCAAGATAAAGAATGTAAAATGAGCAACTACAACAAACCAAAGTTGTTTTGATGTTGCCAATGAAGATCAAAGCGAAGTCAAGCTTTAAATACACTTCAATGCTCTTCAAAGTTGCTTCTTCCCATCTTCAATGAGTGGATTCAATGATGGAGTGGAGTTGGTGAAGCTTTGAATCTCACTTGAATGCTCTTTGAGGTAGGTGAAGGAATGACTTAGAAGCTCTTCTTTTTTTCAAGAATATTCAGCAATAAATCTTCATTAATTTTTTAATCCTTCAAAAATGATCCCCTTTATAGTTTTTCAAGTGATATGGCCGTTGTAGGGCCTTGGGAATCGTGAAATGGCCGTTGGAGGTGATTTGGCACTTAAATTTCAAATTCTGTAGCTAGTCGTTGAAGTGCAGACAACGGCTCTACGAGCCGGCTCGAGCTCCAAGAGTCGGCTCGAAATCTCAGGAATGCCAAAATCAAAGTTCTGTAGGAGCCGGCTCTTGGACTAGGAGTCGGCTCTTGGCTTCATGCTTTTATACTTGACAAACATGCATACCTGGAGTCTGCTCTTGATCTGGAAGTCGGCTCTAGGTCTCAGAACTCCAAAAACTATACTTCTGTAAGAGTCGGCTCTTGAGCTGGGAGTCGGCTCTTAGTTCTGAAACTCTGAATTTTACCTCCGTGCCGTGCCGCCTTGAGTCGGCACTCACAAGACTTTAAAAATTTGCTTCAAGCTTCCCAAAAACTTCATCATTGAAATAACTAGAAGCTACTTTACATACTTTATCAAATTATTTACACTTTTAAGCCCATTTTTCATGATTACAATATTCATAACTTAGGACATTTACAAACTCAATTGAATTTCCTTAAGTGAATTTGAATACCATTTTAAAACAAAGATAATTCATTCCTGCAAAAACTTCTTAAACATTTGTAAAGAGTTAGTATCAAATACATGCTCCAATATTTTGCGATCATCAAAATCATTCCAGGGATCAACAATCTCCCCTTTTTTGATGATGACAAAACACTGGGCAAAATCAAAAAAAATGAGATCATTCATAATTGCAATATTTTCAAGTCTATACGTATCATATAGGTTAGGTATCAGTGTATCAATACAAAATGTCAAAATGTATCAAATGTTCATAACTGAATGCCAAGTATTATGTATCAAGTGTATCGAAACATGAACTTTCATATGTATCACAACATAATGTATCGATACATGATGTATCAAAGGTATTAACTATATAAAGTGTATCGAAACTTATAAAATTTTCAGCCTTTTGAAGTCAACTTAAGTTTCATCAACTTTCTATGAATCAAACATTCATTTTATCAAAATTTCATAATATTCAACTACCCATATAGTTTTTGTAACCAATTTTTGAATAATTTTCATGAAATCAACAGCAATTTTCAGAAATTAATAGCAATTTTCATGTCCAAACATACATAGTCTCCATTCTCCCCCTTTTTGTCATCAACAAAAAGTAGATGAGAAATAGAGAGACATTCACAACATATATTTATAACAAATGAGAAATATTGATTCAATCATAACAAAGTATGTATATAAGAATGTATCAAGACAAGTGAAATATAGATATATAAAGTGAGTCAATACATAGTGTATGTGATACTTTACAAACGTGCCACGGCACAACAAAATAGTATCACATAACCAAAGTACAACAAAAAGTCTCATAAGATAAAACCTAACCATCAGAAAGAGGTGCTAGGACCACTATCAGATTCTTCCTCATCAGAGGAACCGACCTCTAAAATACCTGGACTAGGCTTGAATTTGGGAAACCTAGGGCAGAGATCCCTAATCCTAGTCCTAGTGGGTGTGGAAGTCCTAGTAGCCTTAGATTTAGGTTTAGGTTTGGTTTTAGATTCAGATGAGATGAAGATGGGTGTAGGTCTGGCAGTAGGTGGATCAAGAGATAGGGCCAAAGTGCTGGTGGAAGAAAGTAACTGAGTGGCCGGAGTCACTCCAATATCAACAGATCCAGCTGCCTCCATAGGATCCCGAGGCTCACCAACAGTAGGTGTCATGATATGGTGCCTCGGTGCAGTGTGCCTCCTGTCTCTGCTCAGCATGTGTACCAGTCGCTGTGCCAGTAGAAGGTCCATGCTGGCTGGCTGCTGATAACTGCCTCAATATAACCATGATGTCATGAAAGCCCTGCTGCATCTCAGACTGTAGAGAAGTGATCCTCCGGTCAGTATCAGTCCTGAGACTAGAAATCTCCTTCAAAACTCTGTGGAGTCTATCATCAGTGTCAGCTCTAGCAGCAGTAGGAGTCTTGATAGGTAAATGTGGTGTAACAGGAGCTGGCTCGGAAGGTCCAGCCTCATCTGTATGTCCCTCAGCCTGCTCACCAAGACCCTGTGTAGCCTGAATGTCATCATCTGAGTCCTCAGAGTGTGCTACAGGTACTCCTGAGGTCTTCCTGATCCAGTTCCCATCAACCTTGACAAATCCCATTCTAGTCAGGGATTTCACTGTATACTTGTCGGTGTGCAGCAATAACCGACAATCCTCTCCAGTAAGATCTATGCCTGCCTCCTGGAACAAGATAAAAACCATCCCATAGGGTAAACAGGCTCGTGCCCTCCGCACAGCCTCTCTCATTTGTGAGATCATGATGAATGGAAGGTTGAGGGGCTCCCACTCAATCAATCGCCTCATGAATACAAGATCTCGCTCACTAACCCAGTCAAATCTGCCTGTCCTGTATAGGAAAATCCGACAAATAATGTTGTGCAACAGTCTCATTTCCAATGAGAGCTGATTTGCACGCACATGAATGACTCCATTTACATTGGATCTTCCTAAAATAAGTCTGAGAGTCTTCACCTTTTCCTTCATTACCAAATAACAGTCCCCTTCTTTAGGAATATTCAACAAATTTGACAACTTTTGCTCATTTATCTCAATTAGTTTCCCTTTTAACTGTTCCTTCAATGTGAAAAGCTCCTAGGGACATATTTTCAAAGAATTGTCTAACCAAATTTGGGTAGGTTAGAACATTTAACTGACAAAGCTCTTTCCACCCCTGTCCTTCAAGCCACATTCCAATGTTTAACTGTTATTGCTTAATAAAATTGAAATCAATGCACCTACCGGGTGTTACTTGACGATTTCCCATAGGAATGATCTGCCGGGGTGCCGGAACAACTTCTTGCTCTGGTTTAGCTCTTCTTATGGAAATGAAGTGTCTAAATGCCTTTTGCTCCTTTCCTCTGCTGCAGTCCGAATAACCCGAGTTGCCTTTTTTGCCACCGCCTTGCGAGGCCCCATTCTCCAAGGATTAAGGATTCTAGAAGGTAGAAAGGGTTTTGGAGAGGTTTTGGGTGAGAAGAGAAGAGTCGGCTAGAGAGGAACGGCTGAAATTTGGAAAGAGTGGTGAATAGGGAAAGTTTGAAACCCTATTTAAAAAGTCTCGGTCCGTCCTGCGAGTCGGCTCGCCAGAATACTGAGAGTTCGAGTCGGCTCGAGCTAAAATCCATTCTAAAATTCAAAAATGGTCAAACTCAATTTCCTAGGGTTCCTAGAGTCCAAATTAGGTTGCCATATGCTCTAAAGAGAATTTTGAAATTTCTAGATAATTTATCCTTAATTTTCAAAAATTAGGTCAGATTGATTCAAAATGGGTCACATAACCCTAATTCTCCTCTAATTTTCTCAAATCTATCTTGACTCAAAGGTTTAGTGAAAATGTCCGCTAATTGGTCTTCAGTAGGTACAAATTCAAGTTCAACAACATTATTCAAAACATGATCACGAATGAAATGATGTCGAATTTCAATGTGCTTAGTTCGTGAGTGCTGAATTGGGTTTTTCGATAAGTTAAGCACTAGTATTGTCACATTTGATAGGAATTTTAGATTGGACAACACCATAATCTTCTAGTTGTTGCTTGATCCATAGCACTTGTGCACAACAGCTCCCAGCAGCTACATATTCTTCCTCAGCAGTAGATAAAGCTACAGAGTTCTGTTTGCGACAGTACCAAGAGATCAAGTTAACACCTAGAAATTGACAGGTGCCACTTGTGCTCTTTCTATCTATTTTACATCCTCCATAATCAGCATCAGAATAACTAATTAGTTTCAGTGATGTGTGCTTAGAATACCACAGTCCTACATTACAAGTGCCTTTCAAGTATTTAATAATTCTCTTGACAGCTGTGATGTGTGATTCTTTAGGATTAGATTAAAAACGTGCACACATACAAACACTAAATAATATATCAGGTCTACTTGCTGTTAAATAAAGTAATGATCCGATCATACCTCGGTACAGCTTTTGATCAACATTTGTGCCATTCTCATCTTTGTCAAGTCTACATGCAGGACTCATTGGTGTTCCAATTTCCTTGCTTGATTCCATGCCAAATTTCTTGATTATTTCTTTAATGTACTTGGCTTGGTTGATCAGAATACCTTCTTTAGTTTGTTCAATTTGAAGTCCAAGAAAGTAACTTAATTCGCCCATCAAGCTCATTTGGAATTCTCCCTGTATTAGCTTAGCAAAATCTTGACATAAAGATTCATCAGTAGATCCAAAGATAATGTCATCAACATAAATTTGAACAACCAAAATATCATTTTTCTTTTTTTGAATAAACAATGTGGTGTCAACACTACCTCTAACAAATTCATTTGCAATTAAAAATTTGCTCAGTCTATCATACCAGGCCCTAGGTGCCTGTTTCAGACCATATAAATTTTTATTCAATTTAAAAACATGATTTGGGAAAATATGATTAATAAAACCGGGAGGTTGCTCAACAAAAACTTCTTCAGATAAAAAACCATTCAAAAATGTACTCTTTACATCCATTTGAAATAACTTGAAATTCATGAAACATGCATAAGCTAGTAGCAGTCTAATAGCTTCTAAACTAGCTACTGGTGCATAAGTTTCATCAAAATCTATTCCTTCTTGATTATATCCTTGTACAACTAATCTAGCCTTATTTCTAACTACATTTCTATTTTCATCTAGTTTATTTCTGTAAACCCATTTAGTGCCTATAACAGGATGATCACTGGGTCTTTTAACTAAGGTCCAAACATTATTTCTCCTAAATTGGTTTAATTCATCATGCATTGCTAACATCCAATTAGGATCAGTTTCGGCTTCTATATTACGAGGTTCTACATGAGAAACAAAAGCAATTAAATCATGTGCATCTCTATGTGCAGATCTAGTTTTAACACCTTGAGATGGATCTCCTAAAATTAATTCTTTAGGGTGTGAGTGTGCATACCTCCATTCTTTAGGTATATCATCATGCTTTTTACTCACCTCTTCTTGTGGTTCACTTGATTGTTTGTCTTTAAGAGTCAAGTCTTTCATTCCATGCTCTAGTGTACCTGCATCATCATCAGCAAAATCTTCCTTTCTCGAAGATGTAATGTCAGATTCATTGAAAACAACATATATAGATTCTTCAACAGTTAAAGTTCTTTTATTGAAAACTCGATAGGCTTTACTATTTAAAGAGTAACCAAGAAATATAGCCTCATCGGATTTTGCATCAAATTTTCCAAGATTATCTTTTCCATTGTTGAGAACAAAATATATACATCCAAAAACATGAAAATATTTGATATTAGGTTTTCTATTATTCCAAAGCTCATAGGGGGTTTTTCTGATAATAGGTCTAATTAAAACTCTGTTTAAAATATAGCATGTTGTATTAACTGCTTCTGCCCAAAAGTATTTTGGAAGATTTCCTTCACAAAGCATTGTTCTGGACATCTCTTCCAAAGTATGATTCTTTCTTTCTACAACACCATTTTGCTGTGGTATTCTAGGTGCAGAAAAGTTATGATCAATACCATGCTTTGTGCAAAAATGATCAAAATATTGGTTTTCAAATTCCATGCCATGATCACTACGAATTGAAATAACAGATAAGTTTTTCAAATTTGTAATTCTTTTGTAAAACTTTTTGAATACATTAAAAGTATCATCTTTGTGTGCAATAAATAAAACCCATGTGTATCTAGAAAAGTCATCTACAATCACAAGTCCATATTTCATACCACCTATGCTAGTAGTCCTAGTAGGTCCAAATAGGTCCATGTGAAGTAGCTTTAAAGGTCTAGAAGTTGAAACTATATTTTTAGATTTAAAACTCCCCCTCACTTGTTTTCCTAACTGACAAGCATCACAAACATAATCAAAATTAACTTTAAACATAGGCAAACCATTGACTAAATCTTTTGCAATCAATTTAACTATTATGTCCATACTAGCATGACCAAATCGCCTATGCCATAGTAAACTTGATTCCTTGCTCTTGTCATTCATTGCTACAAGACTTGTATTACTTGACATAGCTAGATCATTAAGATCTACCACATAAATATTACCAAGTCTGTGTCCAATGAACTTAGTACTAGAGTCAAGTGGATCAACTACTATACACATTGATGACTTGAAAAATACATTATAACCAATGTCACATGGCTGACTAATACTCAAAAGATTATGCTTTAATTTTTCTACAAGTAATGCATTTTCAATAAATGTAGGAGTAATTTTGATGTTACCAATTCCGATTATCCTTCCTTTTCTATTGTCCCTAAATGTTACCATTCCACCATCCTTCTGTTCTAGGGTGAAGAATTGATCAGCATCACCCGTCATGTGTCTTGAACAGCCGCTATCTAAATACCATCTTTTCTTTATGCTTGTGGCTGCAAAACATCCCTGCAAAACAATCATTTAATAGATTTAGGTACCCAAGCTCTCTTGGGTCCTTGCAAGTTAGTGGAAATCGTTCCTTTTGGAATCCAAACTTTCTTAATTTTTTTTTGTCATTGTGTTTCAAATGACATTCAAAAGCTTTATGACCAACATTATTACAAGCAAAGCATACCATCCTTGAATTTGAATAATAACTACGAGATGATGCAAATTAAGGTCTAACATGTTTAGAACTAATGAATTTAGGAGCAAATGAAGTAGAAGCGGAAAAAGTATTTAAAATAGAGCCTTTATATCCAATTCTAAATCTATTATTTGTTTCTTTTTGATCTTTCAATATTAACTCAAGTTTGTCAGAACTTAGGATTAACTTTTCAACTAAAGGTTTCAATTTTTGAACTTCTTTCTTTAGGTCATCATTTTCATTTTTCAAATCCTTATTTTTATCGAAAAGTTCTTTTTCAATTTGAACAATCTTAAGTCTTTCACAAACCAAATTTAGTTCTCTTTGTAAGATTTTGTTTCTTTCACAATATTCATTTTTATCATTTTCAAATACATCACATTTATTTTTCAAATCTCTCAATTTCAAACCAGCTTTTTTGTATTCTATCAATAATTCGCAAAAAGCATTATGCAATTCATCATAAGTGAATTCTAAATTTGGTTCAGAAGTGCTTACCTCATCCTCCAAACCCATAAGACAAATTTGTGCTGTTTTTGTTGTCTCTTCGTCCTCTTTAGTAGATGTGGTGTCATCACTGTCACTCCAAGCAGCTAGCATTGCTTTCTTCTTCTTTCTAGGGAATATCTTCTTCTTTCCTTCAGGGCAATCAAGGCAGATATGTCCTGGTTTCTTACATCCATAGCAGATAGGTACTTGATCTTTATCTTTCTCTTTATCTTTTTCTGTCTTTTTCATTTTCCTTTCCAAAGTCACATTTTCTGTAATGCTTTCTCCATCTATTCGTTTTTCTTCTGCCCATAAACCTTTTGAATTTCCTCATAACTAGGGCAATTTCATCACTTCTAAGATCATCATCATCTGATGAGTCAGATTCTTCATTCTTGACTTCCTCAGTTACTTTAAATACAATGGCTTTCTTCCTTTTTGTATCTTCTTCAGTCCTTTGTTGCATAGCCAGTTCATGAGTAATTAAGGAACCAAGCAGCTCATCTAGTGGCAGTGTATTCAGATATTTTGCTTCTTGAATTGCTGTCACTTTGGCTTCCCACTTATCTGGCAAAGATCTTAAGACTTTTTGGACAAGATCAGTATTAGAGTAAGTTCTACCTAGACTCTTGAGACCATTTATAATATCAGTAAAATGAGTATACATAGCAGATATAGTCTCGCTAGGATCCATCTTAAACAACTCATAATTATGTACAAGCAAATTGATTTTAGATGTCTTAACTTGAGAAGTGCCTTCGTGTGTGATTTCCAATTTATCCCAAATTTCTTTAGCAGAATTGCAGGTTGAAATTCTGTTAAACTCATTTGGGTCCAAAGTACAATATAATAGGTTCATCGCTTTGGCATTTAACTCAGCCAGTTTCATATCATTTTCATCCCAATCCTCTTCTGGCTTGGGAACCTCTACATCATTAACTTTAATTGTGGGTGTGTGAGGACCTTTCATGATAATTTTCCAAAGATGAAAGTCTACGGCTTGAATGTATATCTTCATTCTTGCCTTCCAATAAGTGTAATTAATTCCGGTGAAAAGTGGTGGTCTATTTGTGGATTGACCTTCGGCCAATGAAGTGCTCATGAGATGTGCCATATGTCTTTACTCTAAGTAACTTTCAGAGACTCTGCTCTGATACCACTTGTTGCCTAGGTGGCTTCCTAAGAGGGGGGTGAATTGGGATTAAAAACTTTTTTGCAAGTATGTGCGCTTTGAAATTCTTTTAGTATAGAAGTGAAGTGTGCAAAGCGGAAGTAAACAAATTAAAGCAATCAAGCAATGTAATCACAATCACAAACACCAAGTAGAGTGGTTCGGAGCAACCGGCTCCTACATCCACTACCCAAGGACCACTTGGGATTTCCACTATATCCCTCAACCGGAATACAGTCGGATTGTTTTACAAGGCTCACAATCCAAACCTATACACTTTGGTTTTACCGAGATCACCAAAGAAACCCAAACTCCCTTTGATTTTACACGGGATCACCAAAGAAAACCCAAACACTTGGTTTCAAACCGGGAAAACCAAGAACCCAAACTTAGATTTTACAAGGTTCACCTAAAACCTTCAACTCTCTCTCTAGATACAGTCCCTTGCTGTTCTAAAAGAGCAAACCAAGATAAAGAATGTAAAATGAGCAACTACAACAAACCAAAGTTGTTTTGATGTTGCCGATGAAGATCAAAGCGAAGTCAAGCTTTAAATACACTTCAATGCTCTTCAAAGCTGCTTCTTCCCTTCTTCAATAAGTGGATTCAATGATGGAGTGGAGTTGGTGAAGATTTGAATCTTACTTGAATGCTCTTTGAGGTAGGTGAAAGAATGACTTGGAAGCTCTTCTTTTTTTCAAGAATATTCAGTAATAAATCTTCATTAATTTTTTAATCCTTAAAAAATGATCCCCTTTATAGTTTTTCAAGTGATATGGCCGTTGTAGGGCCTTGAAAATCGTGAAATGGCCGTTGGAGGTGATTTGGCACTTAAATTTCAAATTCTGTAGCTAGTCGTTGAAGTGCAGACAATGGCTCTACGAGCCGAATCGAGCTCCAGGAGTCGGCTCGAAATCTCAGGAATGCCAAAATCAAAGTTCTGTAGAAGCCGGCTCTTGGACTAGGAGTCGACTCTTGGCTTCATGCTTTTATACTTGACAAACATGCATACCTGGAGTCTGCTCTTGATCTGGGAGTCGGCTCTTGGTCTCAGAACTCCAAAAACTATACTTCTATAAGAGTCGGCTCTTGAGCTGGGAGTTGGCTCTTAGTTTTGAAACTCTGAATTTTACCTCCGTGCCGTGCCGCCTTGAGTCGGCTCTCACAAGACTTTAAAAACTTGCTTCAAGCTTCCCAAAAACTTCATCATTGAAATAACTAGAAGCTACTTTACATACTTTATCAATTTTTTTACACTTTTAAGCCCATTTTTCATGATTACAACATTCATAACTTATGGCATTTACAAACTCAATTGAATTTCCTTAAGTGAATTTGAATACCATTTTAAAACAAAGGTAATTCATTCATGCAAAAACTTCTTAAATATTTGTAAAGAGTTAGTATCAAATACATGCTTCAATGTTTTATGATCATCAAAATCATTCCAGGGGTCAACACTCAAGCTATCTATCTTGATGTCCTTGATCGCACATCTCGATCCATCTAGCAAATAGATAGAATTCAACTTTCTAGAAAGTCGAACAGCTCCTCTCTGCAACAAATATGATATGGACATGTACAATCTAAAATCCACTACTGAAAAGGAGATACCTCGTCAAATACCATGAGTACATCACTGTAGTATCCATCATTATCACTACCATTACACCACCATAGTAGCTTTCATCTAATTCTTAAGCTATAAACAATCTCTGACACGATATCCCAGCTCATTGTATCGGTAGCATTTGATCTTGCTCGCATCTTTCAACTTGGACTGCCCATCTCACGATCCTCTATCGCTTCGCCTTCTGCCGCCAGCTCCTTTAGAAATCGCTAATAAAGTTCCTGCCTGAACTCGAAGCTTGGTTCTTTCATCTAAGAACCTCGTTCTGGAGTAGCACCAATGTAACCTCCATCTTGATGGTGCTCCTCTACTTGAAGAATAGTCATCAAAGACTCCAAGGAGTATAAAAATGATGATAGCAAGACCAATGCCCTAGTCTTCTCTTCAACCTTCTCACCTACACTAAGAAGATTGATGAAGATCCTCTGGAAGTTGCTTAGATGATCCTGCACACTGTCCTTCAATCATCCATAGTTGATAGAATGCTTCTAAAGTGCATTTATGAGGCACTTTTCCATATACAACTCAAGCTTCATCCATAGCACCATTGAAGAAGTCATGCTCACTACATGATACCATATCATCCACCAAGTACAAGCGGATTGTACTCACCACCTGCATCTGGAGTCGCTTCCAACTCGTCCTCCATGGTGGCTGATCTCTTCTTGTATTGAGAGTATCGATCAACCCCTGCTTGATGAGCATGTCTTTCATACTCACTTGCCAAAGAGATTGCTCTGTCCATCGAATCAGTTATTTTCTACCTTAATTGCACTCTTCTCTATCTTCAATCTTGATCAACATGAACTACCTAGACAATCTGGAGCTTTGATACCAGTTGTTATGTAACAAACTACACTGATATCACTTGTTTAAAAAATTTTCTATGCAAAACACGGATCCTAATTTCTAAGATCATGATGTCGATGTTGCTGTCGCAAAAAAAAAAGAGAAATAAGAACAAAGAAATCAATTAAGCATGCAAGGTTTTACTATGAGAAAAATAAATACTTACAAGATTGAAACTCCTTCTCAATCTCGTAATATCTTTAAACAAGAAATTTCAAATCCCTCATACAAGCTCTCACCTCTCAAGGAGACCCTCTAGCCCCTACAGACTTTTTACTGCTGCCACACATAGAAGCCTTTTGGAACCTCACACCTTCGTCCTTGACCCCTATTCCTCTTTTTATAGCCTCTGGCACAAAGAGTATCTCAACAAAAGTTCTATGATACAAACCACATCGAAAAAGGACTCCTATTCCCTTCCCAACTCTCGTTTGACCTTAGAACAACTCCTAGCCACCCGATCTATGTCCATCACGCCGCAATCGCCACTGATAGGTCCAAACCAAGTTGGATTGCACTTGGGAAAAGTGCCAGGCCATTAGATCCTTGCCTAGATCGCACGGGAACGTCCGATCGTGCAAGAGATGGTGTGGATGCGATAAACACCAAATCATATCTTCGTGGACCACACAAACAATACTGTGGACTGGTGGTCCACTATGGACCGTGATATATGGGATGAGGGGCACCTAGGCCATGCATGGACTGCGCATTGGGCGCACGCACACATTGCCTGGGCCTAGGCTGCGTGCCCGTGCATGCCTATGAGCTGCGTGCGCCAGCGAGCCATGCACGCATGGGTCTGGCTTGCTGTGGGTCCTCCTAGGCTATTTCCTATAGGCTTCTCATCTGGGTTTCGCTCCAGTAGACCGAATAAAGGCATTCTTCCCAACACCTGTATGGATCACCATTAGAGGGCTCATGCTTGAGGGCATCGTGGATTACTGATCGGCATCGGATGACCGTCATTCAAGTATGCATTTATTTCAGTTGTTCATATTATTTCTTTTGATATATGCAAGTAGATCATACAGTTATGGTTTCGAATGCATATCAATGATTTAAGTTGTTAAATCATGTTTTATTTGTTATAAAAATTTTTAAAAATCTGCTTCCGCTGTGCATCCGTTTCCCATCATCTTCATCCCCTTCTGGTGCTCTTTTCCTTCTTCACTCCTTTCTTCCTTCCTTGTATGTGACTCAACATCTCTAGGAAAAACATATATTAGTCAACCTCTTACTCTTTTCTACATCAGAATACTATCATTTCTTCTGTCTTATCAACCGGTCCGGTTGATACTCTTTAACAAAGGTATAACAAAAGCATCACTAGAATCCTAGATGCCCTTGTCCAATCTGTGGGGCATAGGGATGCAGGGAGGGAGGGGTTCCCCTTTCATATGTACAGCTCTTTTGTCATAAATCAATTTCCTATCAAAGGTATAACAAAAGCATCACTAGAATCCTAGATGCCCTTGTCCAATCTGTGGGGCATAGGGATGCAGGGAGGGAGGGGTTCCCCTTTCATATGTACAGCTCTTTTGTCATTGAATTTTGAAGTTCTACAAGATGGAATTAGAGTTGAAGATATCAAAACAAGAGGTTCAACATTCTCGACCAACAAAGATGAACACAACAATGTCTTAGTGATTTTTCAAACATCTTTTATCTTAATTGTTATTAGACATGCACACACACAGGCACACGTGCACATGTGCATGGCCCCTCACATTTATGCACATGAGTTTCCAAGTTTACAAAATGGAATTAGAGTTGAAGTTATCAAAACAAGAGGTTCCAAGTTCTCAACCAAGAAAGATTAACACAACAAGGATAAGCTTGTATTTTTTTTTTAAAATATCTTTTATCCTAAACAATTATCATGCACACATATATGCAAGGTCAGCCGAACCAGCATGAAGCAGGCGGTTCGGCCCATACCGTACCATACTGGAGGAGAACCAAAACAGCTCCCCTCCGCTTGGAAATAGGCTCGAATCACACAGCCGGTGGTTCCATGTATGAATCGAGCGATTTACATGGGGTAGGGCATGCATACCGCCCAACCAAGTCCAATAATTAGGGGTGCCGAGAACCACCCTCCCTGTGAGCTCTCAGCACCTTAAACCCCCTCTAACCCCTTTTCTTTAAAAAAAATTTGAAAATCAGATTGATTTAGATACTTTCATGGATTTTGGCCTAGACTTTTGCTGAAATCAGCTAGTGCCACTCTCCACTCTTCATTTCCGTATTTTTTATTATTTTGAGACAAAAAACTGGCTGTAAATTGAAAAAATAGGGTAAAGTCAAGTAAAATTTTCATATGTTGGTCTTATTTCATGATATGTTATAGATCCAAGGAAGATCTACATGATGACACCAAGATCTTAGATTTTCATTCAATCTATAATTTTTAAATTAAGAATACACATTCAGATTTAAAAATTCAAAAAATACTGTAAAATCAAATTATGCTTAGCGGTTGAATGCCACTCTCTATGAAAATTTCATGTCATTTTATTCAAATTTGGGTACGAATGCCACTCCATAAAATCAGAAGTTTATGATGAAGATGACCATGACATCTACAAGAGATTACCACTCCATGAGACTTTTAGATGTCATTATATATTTTAATTGACTTTCTATTCTATATTTTATTGATTTTCTTTATGTATATAATGATTTATGTACTTTAATTGCACTTATCATTGAAATTATTGTCATTTTATACACAACAAGCATGAAGAAAAGAAACATCACATTAAATAACATCAAAACACCCCAAAAAAACATGAAATTAATGTTCAAATCACTCAAAAACTTCATAAAACATCATTAAACATCAAAAAAATTTGGAAAACTAAAAAAATTGTGTTGGTTCAGAGCCAACATGCCTAACCGTATAGTGCCAATACGGTATTGAATCAGTACCATACCATACAAATAGCTGACCTATATGGGTTCTGGTTTTGGTTCAGCCTACCTTGCATAAATGAGTTTCCAAGTTGTACAAGATTGAATTAGATCTAAGCTATCAACAAGAGGTTTCATGTTCTCAACCAAGAAAGATTGGCACAACAACTAAGTATTAATATTTGTTAAATATCTTTTATCTTAATATGTTATCACACACACCCACACACATATATATGAGTCAAGGCTTGGCAGCCAACCTCCTAAGACTGAAGCCTACTTATTTTCTTGTGCTTAGACATTTCCCTTTCTTCAGCATATCCAACAAGGAGAAAAAAAACTAAAAACATCTAGTGCTATGTGTCTCCACTCTCTAATGAGTAATTCCAACCATGGCTTTAAAGTTCCAACACTAGCAATAGCACCTCATCAGCATCACACCGGTTAAATTATTTTTTCAATTTGAAGGGTTTCTTCAATTCTTGAGTCCTTTATTTTGTTTCAACACAGCTTGACAGAAGTCATGCTGACCATGACCACCAATCACACCTGCAGCATCGATTGAACCTCGATTGTGACCATATCATCTATAAATGGTATTCTAGGCATGTTACTTGATTAAAGATATGCACCTAAAAAAAATTGTCACAAGGAATTGCAAGTAGAAGTTGATACTATTGAAACAACTGGACTTCAAGCAACGTATCCTCCAAGGGTAGATGAATAATTTTGCCAATACACATTTGATGGCACAGAAATGTATCAAAGTTTAGGATCATAGCTAGTTAGCTATAATTTGAATTAGAGGATCTGGAAGACAATAATAAAACAGAGTATCAATTCTTCTACAACATTTATCTTTATCATGGAATTGTCCATAGCAAGGAACACGGAACCGGTACCGAGCCCCATACTGTGCCCCACAAAATTTTAAAAAACTCCTTCCCTCTTCATGATAAAATTGTTTGACCTGAATCGGACACGAATCGGACCCAAACCGGGCAGTACGCACAGGTACAGTACCGTACCATACCGTACCGGTATGGTATATAATTTTTTTATTTTTTTCAATCCGAACTATTTTTTGTAGGTGAACCATACCGGCTCTTGGCCGGTACGGTACAGTACGCCCCGTACCGGGCGATACGGGATAGTAGCATAAACCTTGGTCCATAGTGCAATTTATGGAGCTCTTAATCTAATTATAGTTGTTTGATAGAATCACCAAGGTTTTAAATCCCGTCAGATGGGGCTATCCCGATTTTTCCATGGAATGGGCATGCCGCCATCCCACTAATCAATGCATTAATATGACACAAGTATTAAAACCTTTGATATTAAATTTCGATTGTATAGTATTTGATACTTCTTACTTTCTTTTCCAAGAATTGTTAATCATGAAGACGTATTCACACACCAACCAACAAGGGTCCCCAACATTTGCATACTACCAGCCCATCACCCCCATTTCTGCAATCACCAAGCCCAATAGGAAGTCCAAGTTCAAGCCCAAGCATGTCATATGCATATCCAAGCCCTAGGATTGCAACACTTGAACAAAGAAGATTTTGTAGCAAATTTAGATAGGGAGTAAATGCGGAAGGGGCATATGGCTGCCATGTTCTAGCACAAGCAACCACAAGCGAAGCATAAATAGCCACAAGCGAAGCGTGGTCTGCCACGAGTCTTTAAGATCCTTAAATCTCCACCATTCATCAAGGGGTGCTGTTCAAAGGATGGAAGGCCAAAGAAGGAAACAAAGGGGGCACTGAAAATGAGAGGCGTGAGGGCTTAGAGGGCTACTGTGCTGGGGGTTTAGAGGTGTGAATATTGGGGGAGTGAGGTTTTGAGGCATGAGAGTTTGGACAGCTAAGATTTAGGGCACATGGTTTGAGGACTTGGATGCGAGGCAGGAGGGTGCTAGGCTTTGGAAGCTTTAAAAAGAAGGGGCGGAAGGCCAAAGAAAAGAGGCACGTACAAAAAAACAAAATAAAGAGGCGTGAGATATTCTTGGGACGGGTCTTTGGAGAGAAAAAATCGAAGGGGAAAGAGAGTGGTGAGGTGACATAAGGGAAAGAGAGAGGAAGGCCCGAGTCTTCATGCCCTTCGCCAACATTCAATGAAGATGGATCGATTGGCAGCGGCGAGCAAGATCCACCTCATAGAGCAGCTGAACTCCTCGTCCTCAGAAAAGTAAATGAAATTCTTGCCTAGATTTATATTTAATTTTCTAAATCTCATTGTGTCTCTTGTTAACATAATCAACTACTTGAACAATTGTAAGGCATATTTCTTTTTGATTATTATTTGATATCTCGCATGCTTGAATAACTTCTATGATTTTATTCACGTTTTTAAGTAGTAATGCTTATTATTTTATAATGCACGTTCTTAAATAATTTATGACTATGTAGAGCCAAGTCGTAATCTGAAGATATGATTTGTACTCAGCAAGATAAGCTATGATGAGAATTATATCATAGATTTATCTATTAATTACCACTAAGGCTTATAGTTATTAGCGGTCTTGGTTGCATTAATTAAAATACCGATCAAGTAATAAAGGATGCATTTGAAATCCCGAGGCACTTTCTTTCAACTAATTTTTCTAAAACTCTCTTTCAATTTATTTTTCTAGTTTTTCTTAATCCATAAAATTCTTGTTATTTCATCATTATTTTCTAAGTGAACATAATTTAGCCCATTGGTCCCGAAGAATCAACACCTAATTTCACAATATTCTACAAAATAGTTAAGTCAGAGTAATTTTTACCTTTGATGATTGTAACCAGGATTTACGGTACCATCTGTACTGCCCGGTACGGGACGTACCATACCGTACTAGCCAAGAGCCGATACGGTTCACCTATTAAAATCAATCTAGTACTAAAAAAATAAAATAAATTAAGTTCTATACCGATATGGATTCAGATAGTAGGCTGCACATGCATTTTCAAAATTAGTCCATGTACTTGTACAAATATAATTGAATTTAAAATTTTAAAGCATTCATGATTTATTATCTACCTACTAGATGCAAATCCGAACTGATTTGATAACTTTACTATCCATCAATAATCCGGATATACTCATTAGCATGTGCTAGATCTGCCTTTTGGATCTTTACCTTTACTCTTTCCATCATATAATAAAGGAAGCCCATCTGAGTATATCGCTCAGAGTCCACGGCCCCAAATATCTTATATAGAGACTTGATAACCTCCACTATCTACTTGACCCACTGCCAAAATGTCTATCTCATCACAAAATTCTCCACGGTACTTTCCTCAGTATTTGGCCTAGCATATCTGCTCTACTGCTACTCTTGATTGACAAACATCTGATACAACTCTACTTTCTTGCCAAGAAGACTATCAAGTGCTACATATATTTCGTAGCAAACCGTATTGATGTGGCAGAATCGCTGACGTGGAGGAACCGACGGGCCCACATCGAGAGAAGACACCACATCGACCCTCCGGCTCGGATCCCACTACCAAGCTGAGCTGAGCTCTTTCAGAAAGCAGGCCGAGCTCAGTCCTCCGCCAGGTCGAGCTCATGAGCTCGACACCTAGGTCAGAACCACCTTCCGCCCTCCAGAGCGAGACCCTCGAAGGCTAGTGCCCTGCGATCGAGGTCGAGCCACGAGTTCACCCGTCGATGTGGAGCCTCTCCGAGAGCGCGTCCTCTGGACCGGGTCCGCCTTCCGCCCTCCAGAGCGAGACCCTCGGAGGCTAGTGCCCTGCGGTCAAGGTCAAGCCACGAGCTCACCCGCCGATGTGGAGCCTCTACGAGTGCGCGCCCTCTGGACCAGGTCCGCCCTCCGCCCTCCAGAGCGAGACCATCGGAGGCTAGTGCCCTGCAATCGAGGTTGAGCCACGAGCTCACCCGCCGATGTGGAGCCTCTCCGAGCGCACGCCCTCTGGACCGGGTCCGCCCTCCGCCCTCCAGAGCGAGACCCTCGGAGGCTAGTGCCCTGCGATCGATGTCGAGCCACGAGCTTACCAGCCGATGTGGAGCCTCTCCGAGCGCGCGCCCTCTGGACCGGGTCTGCCTTCCGCCCTCCACGGAGGAGCCCCCGCGAGCTCGGAGTGTCGAGGTCCGAGCGAGTCATGCCGTCCCAGCTCGGCCCCAGTCCGGATGAGGTCTTCACCAGCCCAGAACACCGGCGAGCCGCCCGAGGATTGCATTGAAGCACTTTCCAGGCCGTACTGACCACCTACGACCGCCAGTTACACCAATCCGGGGATTCGAATCCCGCGGGCGACGGCCCGCCATTCGAAGCACCCCTAAATTTCCCGGAATGAAGCAACCAAGAGGAGTGTCGGAGCACCTGACAACACCCCCTATCATGAATAGGGGAAGGTCCCTCGGGACACCGCCGCATGCGCCTGACAGCCCGGCGGGGATCCCGAGACAAGCGTTGAACGGTAACCTGGTTCACAGCAAGCCCAGAGGTAACACACAACTCCAAAAGACAGAGGAGAGAAAAAAAAGAGTTAGAAGGGCAACCCCCACCAGCACGAGGGGACGGCACCACCACCATCACCACAAGCACAAGCGCAAGCCCGACCAAGAGGGCGAAGCGCCACTACCACCACAATCGAGAGGAAAGCAAGGGATACAAGGAGAGGCGGAGGAACAGAGCATCCCTCTGTCCCTGCTATCATTCTTCCCCGGCAACGTTTTCACCTTCACACACATTTTACACTCCTCCTAGAGCGAAGTCCATCAAGAGGGGCCCGACCAGGAGGATCTGTTCTCCTGGATCGTCACTGACTTGATCGTCGGAGTGCCCCCGCCGAAAAATTCCGGCCCGGGTCTCTAACCGTTGTCTCGCAGGTCCAGGAGCAGAGGACCGCCGGGCAACAAGGCGACCGCACCCAGCGAGGAGATCCGGGAACCGAGAGCGGCGGGCCGCAGGAGGATCGCACTCCGGCACTGATACATCTACGAGCCACGACGATCTTGGCGGCAACACGTATAATCCCTGATCTTAATATTTCTTTTCTTGTAAAGCTCATCATCAATGATAAAACCTATATATAATCATAAATGAATCTGGTGATAGTCTGTACTAATTCAACTATCTTCTGCATCCTTGGAATCTTTCCAATATCCATCAACATAAGGTCAATATAATGTACAGTATAAGGGATCCAGAAAATGTGATCACCGCTGTATCAAGAGCTGCCCTACAGACCTATACTATGGTCCATTATTTATGATGACCTGCACAACATTTTGCTCTTCCACCTAACCAATCACCTCATCCATCAATCTAAGGATATAGCTGATGTCATATACCTGATCTAAAGCATCAATAAATTTATGAAAAAAAAAAATTCATCATAATAAGTCAAGAAGTTGATGCTTCACCTAGTGGGACCAATCTAACCATCATACATCACTCTCAAACCATACACAAGCCATTTACTCTGATAGGAGGCAATTCAATTTTCTAACTCTTTATTGCTGTCAAGAAGCTGACCATAAATATCCCTCGATCCTAGAGGATTTACACCTGCACCAGTAGCCTATATAGATGTAATGGCAGAGTGATAATATGGGTAATCTGCTGCGTGCGTTGGGATATGACTAAAGTGAACCAGGATCCGATAGTTCGCCACATAGCCTTCTTATCATTTTTCAGTATAGTATCAATCATCTATTAATTAGAATCTCTGCTAGGAAAGGCATGTAGATCAACATTATAAATACTGGCTCCTGCTAGAATGTCACTAGAAGCAAGGTTCCCAATACCGGTACCAAGACCCATACTGGAGGTCAGCCAGTACGGTACGGTACGGTACCGTACCGACATGGTATGGATAGGCATACCGGTATGAACCGGCATGTCCATTTTTTTTTTTATTGATGGATTTTGGTCTTTTTAGGTTTTTATTTTGTTTTTTTAGGATTTAGGGTTTAGGATTTAGTGTTTTGGATCTTTAAGATTTGAAATTTAGAGTTTAGGATTGAAGACTTCAAGGTTTAGGATTTAGGATTTAAAAAATGCTAATACATTAATTCTAATTAAAATAAGATATAAAATGATAATTAAACTAAGATTATCAACAATTAATGAAAGTGAAAAGTAACATATAAATATAATTACATACCAATGTCTAGAATCAAGTAAAGTGTCGATGTCTATAAATATCGGAATTATTGATGTACTCAGTAAGAAGATCAGTAAATCTCTCTAATCAAGTAGCATGATAGTCCTATAAGGTCATCAAAGGATGTATGCGTGATGGATCGTAACTCATCGCAGATCCCTCGCTGAGGTCCTGACTCTGAGAGCTATCTAAAGACTGATGATATGGCTGTGCAAGAGCCCATCTAAATATACCAGCAGCAAAATCAAATCCATATGATGCTCCGGGCTGCATGGAATAATAACCACTGGAAGATGACGTCTCAGATGCACCATATGGACCATATGGACCAAAAGCTGACGGTAGCTGCGGGTAAGAGGATCCTGAATATGATGATGACCCTGATACATCCATGGATCCTACTCTACGTGCAAGAGTTGCAGCTGCATCGTATCCCGAACGACCTCGCGGAGCCCGTCGCCTATATGGATCGTGTCACCACGGGATCTACCAGCTGGTACTCCATGGTCTATCCTATGTGGCATGGCTAAACTGCGACTCCCTAATGAATCAAAGATAAATAGGCGGCTACGACTCCTATCCTCCGGCCCTTCCCTGATTGCTAGATCCTCCACTATCTGACGAAGCACTAGCACCACTATCTGGTATCTGATCTGAATGGACTATGCTCCGATGGATGTGAAATTCCTTTCCTTTTCCTCTATCTCCGAGCCGAATAAATGGTGGGGAGAGACGATGTGCTGTATCTACTGGAGCCCTGTGAGGAATATTGCTTGTTGCCCATTGTCAGCATCCATCCCAGCATCACTAGCTACAAAATTGGCTGGTTGAGAAGGCGATTCTGGCATATCAAGCTCTGGCTCTTGCTGCTAGCTCACGACCCATCCAATCATTGGATCTTCATCCTCATCAACATATGAACTTGCAGTAGGATCGGGGTATTTCAATTCAACTTTCTCCTGAATACGCTTTAGTCTCAACCTTAAATTATAATGAACATACACAAGATCGTTGAGGCATTTCTATTTCAGATAGTTCCTCTGCTTGGAGTGGATAAGAACAAATATAGACCAGTTATGCTCACATCCACTGGATAACACCATCTGGGAGAGGATCTTGACTACAAGAACTTTCAGATTTTTTACGGATCCACCAAAATGCACCTACCATTTAGTTGCAAAAGATATTACATCATTTAAAATTTTAGATTCGGCAAAATAAAAAATTCAATATAAATGTAATATTACACTTACTGCTTAAAAAATTCAATGTGAATATAATATTACACTTACTTCAAAAAATAAAAATATTATAAAAAAATTTAATCTTAGATTCATATAGAATTCTATCATACGTGCTACACATATTTTTTTAAGACCCTCGAAATGCATTAAAAGCCATTTTTTCTTCAATTTAAGATCTAGAGCACTATTCACAAAATGCATCAAAACTTGGATAAATTGATATGAAATTTGTGATGAAAGTAACTTACAAACCCCAGATTAATAATTTATAATTATAATTTTTTTACTAATTTTTTAATTCATTTTTTAATCCAAAATTAATTTTTAATTTAAAAAATTATATACTTAACAAAAAATCAAGATCTTAGTATCATTGTGTAGATCTATCATAAATCTACCACATACTCTAAAATCATGATCAATAAAAAAAATTTGATAGCATTTTTTCTTAATTTTTTATTTTGCACGAATTTCAACAAAAAAAAGAGGAGAGGGAAAGAGGGGAAAGGGAAGCTATACATACCTTGATTCTACCTTCCTTTTCAATTTATGGACGTCTGATTGCCTTGAAATGAAGAAAAAATGAAGGATTTTTCGTTTGTTGAGTCAAATGTCAAATGACAACAAAGAGCTCTCTGAAAAATCTGTTTGCTCTCTTAAGAAGCCAAAACAACAGCCCCTCCCCCTACATGGCTAGGGTAGCCAATAGTGAAAGAAAAAAAAAAATTAAAGGAAAACTAGTTTGGTCCTACATGGCTATAGTAGCCAATAATGAAAGGTAAAAAAAATTAAAGAAAAACCGGTTTGAACCGGTTCGAATCGGACCAAACCGATCATGAACTAGACCGAACCAATCATGAACCGGCCGAACCGATCGGTTCGGCATGGTTCCGATCGGTTCAGGTCCGGTTTGATCCGGTTCTGGACCAGTTCAGGCCGGTACATAATTTTTTTTATTTTTAAAATGGATGGGAACCGAATTATATAGCCGACCCGTGTCGACCGGCCACCGGTCCGGTACATCCCGAACCGGCCGGTTCAGCTCAGTTCGGCATTCCTTGACAAGAAAACTTCATTCTACTATCAAATACTCTCAACATGGATGCAATATCTGGTACCTCTCCTAACGAGCTCTCTGAGATCCTCTTAAACTGTGCCTCAGACTTTCCTGCAACACTTCCAGAGCTCAACCCCAATCCTAACTCAAAAGCTAACGATCCAAATTACTCTATGTCTAGCCATCTCCTCTAGATGCCTCTGCTCATATAAGCTCACCTGAATGGCAACTTCGATCTGTGCCTCCTCATCGAAAGGAATAGATGCTTCCTCTGACTTCCTGAAGTGATAAGGTAGTTTTGTAGCTCGACAATCCACCTCTGCCTTCTTCAATATTTTTTCTTTTCTACTTTGAATTCAATAAAATGATTCATCACCTAACAGATCACTTATGAATACTATCAGCATGCAGATATATCAGAATAATCACCAGCTAAGTACTGCTTTAACCTTGTTATCCCACCATCCTTGAATTCTACATTGCAACATTTACACCTCAAATGATGCCGACCCGAGAGCATTTCTCCATGGACCCAACCAATGTCACACTCCGGATCCTTCTTCCTCCTCGATGGATCCATTCCTGAAGAGTTAAAAACCACGTAAGTTCAATAGTCACATAAAATTAATTAATATTTTATTTACTAATTTTTATTTTTTAATTAATTATATATTTTTAATTAATTATATATTTTTTAAATTTTATAAAAAAAATATAATAATATAATAAATTAATTTGATCTTAGATTCATGTAGGATCCTATCATGGATGTTATATATATTTTTTAAGGTAGTTGGGATGTACGAAATGCCATTTTTCTTCAAAATTAAATTTAAAACACTATTCACAAGATGCATCAAAACTTGGATAAATCGATACAAAATTTATAGTGAAAGTAACTTACAAATCCTAGAACAATAATATATTATCACAATTTTTTTAATGAATTATTTTTATATATTTTTTAATCCAAAAATATTTTTTAATTTTAAAAATCATGTACTTAATAAAAAATTATGATCTTAACATTATTATGTAGATCTTTGATAGATCTACAATATATTCTAAAATCATGCCAAAATAAAACATTTTGATAAAATTTCTTCTTGTTTTTTATTGTTCAAGAATTAAAAAAAAAAGGGAAGGAGAGAGAAGAGAAGGATTTATATACCTTGAATCCATATTTTTTCTTGATTTTCTGATGTTTGGATGGCTTGAAAGGATAAAAAAAGCCTTTCAAATGCTCTTTCCCTCTTTCTGTCAAAACTGAAAGTATCTCAAGCTCTTAGAGGCTCTCAGTTACTTAATAATAAACCTGCCCACCCCATCCTGCCACAGTATATCTGAACCGGACCCGAACCAAGTTCGAATCAGGCTCAAACCAGCCATTTCGGCACGGTTCAAGGCTAATTTAAGTCCGGTTTGGACCGGATTGAATGTTTTTTGTACAACGAAGGGGGAGAATTGTTTTTTGGCCCGAACCGTGCCAACTGGGCATCGGTCCAGTTCAATTCGGCTCGAATCGATTGGTTCGGCATGGTTCGGGGATCCCCGGGTCCCAGCTTGTGCCAAATTTTTGAAAGACTTATGCACATACACAAATCCAGATCATAAATTCCAAAGAAAGTTCACCTCATTGAACAAGCTATTCAGTTTTCCAGCACACTACCCCTCAACTTAAGAACACTAGAGCCAAGGTATTAAATCCCATGGGACAGGGCTGTCCCGGTTTTTTCCTGGAATGGGATGCGTCGGTGTCCCGCCCCGTCCCGATACTCGAGACAGGGGATGTCCCAAGATGTCCCGATTGGGACATGGGATAATACCCCGTCCCGATGTCCCGTGGGATGTCCCGCCAGGACCTGAATCCTTGCCTAGAGCTCCTATCATTTTCTGCATCATAGGAGACCTTCGCATTGAAAAAACACTTCTAGATTTGGGGGCAGGTGTTAATCTTCTCCCTAGCTCGGTATATAAACTTTTTAGATTTGGAGTTGAAACCTACCTCTATTACTTTGCAACTAGCTGATAAATCAATTAAGGTACCATGTAGGATGATTGAAGATGTCCTAGTCAAAGTAGATGAGTTTTACTTTCCTATTGATTTTCTTGTCCTTGACATGGAACTTTTCAATAATCTTAGACAGATTCACATCATTTTAAGTCGACCCTTCCTAGCTGCAGCCAATGCATGTATCAATTGTAGGACAGGAGTCAGACGTCTCTTTTGGAAATAAGTTGAGATTAAATGTATTCAATGCTTCACAAGGATCACAAACTAGTAGTTGTTTTGAAGTAGATGTACTTGAGGATATAATGGAGGAAGCTACGCCTACGAACCTTTCTCAAGACCTTTTATACACCTGTCTGATTCATTTTGGAGTGGATGACTTTGATGTAGATAGGTATGTCGAGGAGGTGAATGCTTTGTTAGATATACATTATTCCAAAACTGCCCCACCATGGACTCTGAAATATGAGCTATTACTTGCTCTATCGAGCACTCCAATAGCTCCCTCATTAGAATCACCACCTACTCTAGAATTGAAGCCACTTCCTGTCATATTTAAGTTGCATTCTTAGGGTCCAGCGACACCCTCCCGGTGATCATTGCATCAAATTTGACCCTACTTGACCAAGAAACTCAACTTCTAAGTGTGCTTAAAAATAAATAAAGCTATTAGATGGATCATTGCTGATTTGAAAGGCATTGACCCCTCCATCTACATGCATCATATTTATTATGATGCAAATGCCAAACCATATAGGGACATGCAAGGATTCAAGTCCCGACGGGACATCCCACGGGACACCGGGATGGGGTATTATCCCATGTGTCGGGACAGAACATCCCGCCAGTATCCCAGTGTCCCAATCGGGACACCTTGGAACATCTCCTGTCCCGAGTGTCGGGATGGGGCGGGACGCTGATGCATCCCTTTCAGGAAAAAACCGGGATAGCCTTATCCCACGGGATTTAAAACCTTGGGGACATGCAAAGAAGGCGAACCCAAACATGTAGAAAGTTGTTAAGAAAGTGAAGTGGTAAGATGCAAGAATCTACCCAATATCAGATAGTAAATGGGTCAATCCTACCTAAGTAGTATCTAAGAAAATAAAGGTGAATTGCTCCCTACTCATACAACATCTGGTTGGCAAGTGCGGATAAACTATAGGAAACTTAATACTATTACTAGAAAAGATCATTTTCTATTGTCATTCATTGACCAAATCTTAAACCGGTTAGCGGGTCAAAGTTTCTTTTGCCTCTTGGATGGTTATTCAGGATATAAGCAAGTACTTGTATTCCCAGACAATCAAGAGAAAACTACTTTCACCTGCCCCTATAGCACTTTTGCTTTTTGGCACATGCCTTTTGGACTTTGTAATGCACTTGCTACATTTCAGTGGTGCATACTGTCTATTTTTTTGAAATAGTGGATAAATTGCTTTAAGATTTTCATGGATGATTTTTTTGTATGCGGTACTACTTTTGAGGACTATCTCCAAATCCTTTGCAAAGTACTAAAACGTTGTATTGAGACAAATCTGGTTTTATGTTGGGAAAAGAGCTACTTTATGGTTCGAGAAGGAATTGTGCTAGGATACATTGTATCCGAGAGGGGGACTGAGGTAAATAGAACCAAGGTTGAGGTAATTTCAAAACTTCCCACCGCAATCTCAATCTAACAAGTGCGATCTTTCCTCGGTCATGCTAGTTTTTATAGATGATTCATTAACGACTCGATAAAATCTCCAGACACTTGTGCAACTTGCTTGCTAAGGATACTCCATTTGTCTTTTAATGATCATTGTCTTAAAGCCTTCCACAAACTTCGTGCTACTCTAATAACAGCACCTATTATTAGGAACCCTAATTGGTCCCTTTTGAAATCATGTGTGATGCATTCGATTTCGCAGTAGGTGCGATCTTGGGATAGAGTAAATAAAAAATATCATATGATATATTATGCTAGTAAAACTTTTTAATGCTCAGTTAAATTACACTACCACTAAAAAAGAGTCACTAGCGGTAGTGTTCGCCCTGGACAAATTCTGATCTTACCTTTTAAGATCTAAGGTTTCAGTGTATTCTGATCATGTTGCTTTAAGGCATGTTGTGCCCATTCGGCTAGTCCCGGATCGGACCGATCCCACGCGTCCGGTCGGCTGATCCTCCCGTGGGGTCCGACTCCCCGGTTCTTGGAGAAGACCCCGCGGTCCCCTTTCCTGAGGCCGACCCTGGGAGCTTCGAGGGCCGGCGGGCACCTTCCCGCCCGTGCGTCGACCTCTTTGAGACCTTGCTGGGCACCCCGGTCGGCTCCTGTGAGGCCAAGGCCGATCCGCTGTTGGAGGGGTCGCCCGAAGTTTCCAGGAGCCTTTTCTCCCTGACAAGTTTTGACGTTCAGTTGTAACGGACTCCGTCGCGTGGCCACGATTCCTGCTACCCGGCCACCACTCTGACGCTCCTGCCATGCCGCCAACCCACGACCTCATAGCTAGTCTCCTGGGAGCATATTCAAGCTTTCCTAGCTTGTTTCCAAATGGAATTTGGCAGTACTCCATGCCTACAAAAGGCACCCGGGGGACCTCCGTAAAAGGGTAACGTTCTTCTTCCCGTCGCGAACTCCTTTCCCTGAGCTCTTTCCATTCAGTTGCTCTGCTTCCTCCTCTAACTTAGGCATCGGAGTGTCCCCCGCCGGAGCCCCTCCGGCGCCTAGGGACTTTCTGCAGGTCGACTGGTCGAGAAGCTCTCCAGCGTATCCACCGAGCCCGGTCCCAGAGGAAGAGCGGCAACAAGGCATTTGCTTTCAAAGAAAGACACTAACCCTAGATTAATTAGATGGATCCTTCTGCTGCAAGAATTTGATTTCTAAATCCGAGACAAGAAGGGTTCTAAAAATATAGCAGCTGACTATATCTCTAGGATC
Organism: Areca catechu; assembly: GCA_021397845.1. Classification (NCBI taxonomy): domain Eukaryota; kingdom Viridiplantae; phylum Streptophyta; class Magnoliopsida; order Arecales; family Arecaceae; genus Areca; species Areca catechu. Next base: position 70,823,094 of record CM038047.1, read on the forward strand.
TTAATTGAGCACATGCAAGGCACTGGCGTGGTCAAGGAGGGATTCCAGGATGAATAACTCTTTGCACTCTCTTCCAATCATCCTCCTTGGTTTGTTCATTTTGTTAATTACTTGATTATAGGGCAAATTCCTTCTCACTTGTCAAAGTAGAAGGATCGATTTTTTTCGCAATTATTATTTTTGGGAGGAATCTGAATTATTTAAATATTGTCCCGATCAAGTGATTCATTGCTACATCCTTGAGAGTGAATTTCAGAGCATTCTCATTTTATCTTTCTTGCATGAGGGGGATACTTTGCAGGAGGAAAACTGTAGCAGAAGTGTTGTAAAATAAGTTTTATAGCCAACACTTTAAAGCTGCGCATGAATTTTGCCATAATTGTCTAAGATGTCAACAAATAGGGAATATATCAAGGATATGATGACACTTATCCCTATCCTAATTATCAAAATTTTTTATGTTTGGGACATTGATTTCATGGGACCGTTTCCATCCTCATATGGATTTGAGTACATTCTGGTGACTATGGATTGCATATCAAAATGGGTAGAGGCTATGGCCATAAGGACCAATAATCACAAGGTTGTGATCAAATTTATTCAAAGTAATATTTTCAATTGTTTCGGCTTCCCGAGGGTCATCATTAGTGATGAGGGTGCTCATTTCACAAAACGGCACTTTGAGGCACTAATAAGAAAATATTATATCACACAAAGTAGCCACTCCTAACCATCCTCAAACCAATGGTCAGATAGAAGTGTCAAATAAACCGTTAGACCCGACAAGAAAGGCCGATCTCTTCGATTAGATGATGCACAATGGGCCTATCATACTGCATTCATGACCCTCATTAGCATATCTCCTTATCAATTAGTTTTTGGGAAGGTTTGTCACTTGTCGGTTGAATTAAAACATCACACATTCAGGGCTCTAAGGAAATTCAATTTTGACATGACAAATGCAAGTTCTAGAAGGCTTCAATTGAATGAACTAAAAGAGCTATGCAACGATGCCTCTGAGAGTTCATGTATTTACAAAGCTCGAACCTAGACATTCCACAACAAGTACATTTCAAGAAAATCTTTCGAGACCAACTAAAATGTTTGGCTTTTCAACTCTAAGTTGCGTCTCTTTTCTAGTAAACTTCACTCTCGTTGGGACAGACCATTCATTGTCACCCAGGTGTTCCCTCATGGAGCAATTGAAATCCAGGATCCCCAAAATGGCAACACTTTTAATCAAGGATTCAGGTCTCAGCGGGACGTCCCGAGACGTCCCACGGGACAGCGGGACGGGGTACTATCTCATGTGTTGGGACAGGACGTCCCATCAGCGTCCCAGCGTCCCAATCGGGACATCTTGGGACATCCCCTGTCCCGAGTGTCGGGATGGGACGGGACGCTAATGCGTCCCGTTCCATGGAAAAACCGGGACAGCCCCGTCCCACAGGATTTAAAACCTTGCTTTTAATGTCAATGGTTAATGTTTGAAGCCATACATGGACAGAATTAGCAATGGATAGATTGACTCCATCTAAACTTAGCGCTTTTGGAACACTTTAAGATTCATGAAGTCTAGCTTCTTTGTCCTAATGAGCTCGAATTCCTTAGGGGCCAATGTCTAACTGAATTTACTTAGGTTTAGGTCGATGCAAAATAAAAGGAACTTATTTGTGGGCCAAGGAAAAGTGATGAAATCTCCACCTTATCTTGTATTATGAGTTATGCCCTTAAGATTGATTTGAGAATAATATGCAACAAACAAGATGTCCAAACAAATAAGCTTTTTTTTTAATGTCACTACATGTATTATGATATGTTTTTGTTTCCTTCTTTTGAAACCGTGCCAATGGTCCCTAGCAACGGAGACAAATTCGTTGTCGCAACCACCAAAGATAAAATTTAATCTAACTCAACTATTATGTAGAATAGTACGAGATTAGGTATCAATTCCTCAAAGACCAATGGACTAAGTTATGTTCACTTAGAAAATAATGGAGTAACGAATTTTATGGACTAAGAAAGACTAGAAAAATGAATTAATAGAGAAGGTTTAAAGAAAATTATATGGAAGAAAGTGCCTCGGAATTTCAACTCCATCCTTAATCATCGATAGGTATTTTAATTAATGCTACTAAGACCACTGCTAACTACAAGCCTTAGTGATAATTAATAGATAAATTTATGATCTAGTTCTCAACATAGATTATCTTACTGAGTACAAATCGTATCTCCATATCACAACTCATCTCTACATAGTCATAAACTATTTAAAAATGTGTATCATAAGATAATAAACATTACTAAAATGCATGAATAAAATCACAGAAATTATCCATGCATGTGAGATATCCAATAATAATAAAAAAAAAATATGCCTGACAATTGTTCAAGTAGTTGATTCTATTAACAAGAATATACAATGAGATTCAGAAAATTAAATATAAGTTTGGACTAAGGATTTCATTTACTCCTTCAAGGACGAGTTTAGCCGTTCATGGGGTGGATCTTGCTCGCCGTGCCAATCGATCCATCTTCGTTGAACACTATGGAAGCATGAACAAGAAGACCTCCCTCTCTCTCTTTCCTTTATGCCACCTCACATCACCTCTCTTTCCCATCCAATTTTCTCTCCAAAGACCCATCCCCAAGAATATCACACGCCTCTTTATTTTTTCCTTGCATGCCTCCTTTCTTTGGCCGTCCGCCCCTTCTTTTAAAACCTCTAAAGCCTAGCACCCTCACACCTCACATCATAGCCCTCAAACCGTGCGCCCTAAATCCTAGCCATCCAAACTCATGCCTTAAAACCTCACGCCCCCAATATTCATGCCTCCAAACCCTAGCACCTCTTATTTTTAGCACCCCTTTGTCTTCCTCTTTGGCCTTCCGTCCTTTGGGCAGCACCCTTTGATAAACGGTGGAGATTTAGGAACCTTAAAGACTCATGGCATCCCATGCTTTGCTTATGGTTGCTTACACTTTGCTTGTGGCTACTTGCACTAAAAGGTGGCAACCACGCACCCCTTCCATGTTTGCTCCGTATCCCAAGATTTACAGTACCGTCTCGTACCACCCGATACGGGGCATAACATACCGTACCGACCAAGAGCCGATACGGTTCACCGATAAAAAATGATCTAGAGTACCGGACTGTTGAAAAAAAATTAAAAAAATTATATTCCATACCGGAATGGTATAGTACCATACCAATGCGTACCGCCCAGTTCAGTCCGGTTTGGACTCAGTTCGAATCCGGTTCGTACCCGATTCAGGTCAAACATTTTTTTCATGAATAGGTAAAGGATTTTTTAAAGATTTTGTGGGCCCGGTATGGGGCACCATACTGTACTGGTCAGTACCAGTTGGATATTTCCTTGCCGTGTCCAAATCTGCTACGAAATCTTCTCTGTTCATCAAGCATTGCAATCCTAAGGCTTGGATGCATACATAACATGCTTGGGCTTGAACTTGGACTTCGTATCATGCTTGGTGACTGCATAAATAGGGATGACAGGCTGGTAGCATGCAAATGTTGAGAATCCTTGCTGGTTGGTGTGTGAATGCATCTTCATAATTAACGTCCTGGAAAAGAAAGTAAGAAGCATCAAATACTAAATAATAGAGATTAAATATTAAAGGTTTTAATATTTATGTCATATTAATGCATTGATCACCCATCCTATCCCAATACTTGGAACAGGGGATGTCCCAAGGCATCCTAATTGGGACACTGGCGTGACATCCTGTCTCAATACATGGGATGGTATCACATCCCAAAGTCCCACGGGATGTCCTACCAGGTCCTAAATCCTTAACCAACTCACAATACCAATTAAATGATGGAAGACCGACTCCATGCTCATAGATGACATATGATGGATCTATAGTTGAATCATTTGATAGAAAAACCAACTAAAAAAATCTCCGCGATAAATTAATACTATTGAACAATATAAATAGCAAGACTAACAACTTTTATAGAACAATATAAAATAGTATCATAAGTGGGATGGAAAACCCATTCACACACAGAAATTGATGACATAAATCTCATCGAGTAATCCAGATTATTGATTAACAATGACATGAGATAACATAATTACACATTGATTATAAACAAAGCTACTTGACTGATTGATATCACTAGAGAATTAAAAAGCTGATGGATTTAAAGTTCTTGAGAAGCTCTTGAGATATATATCAAACCCACCTTATTGGTGGTACCATGTGGCTGGCATACACAAATGAGGTTTTATGTCCCAGTGGGATAGGGGGCATCCCAGCTGTACCATCTCGTTTTTATGAGAAAAAACTAAGACAAAGTCAAAACTGCAAAATCCACCCACACGAGGAGAGTAGACAATAAAGGAAAGAAAGGAAGAAAGAAAAGATGAAGAAAAGGAAAAAGTGAAAGGAAAGAAAAAAAATGAAAGAAAGATACTAAAGGAGAAGAAAAAGAAAGGAAAGAAAAAAAAAAAGGAAAGAGAAAGAAGAAGAAAAAGGAAAAAAGAAAGGGAAAAGAAAAGAAAAGAAAGAGGAAAGGAAAGGAAGGTAGGAAAAACAAAGAAAAAAAAGAAAGAAAAAAATAAAGGAAAAAAAGGGAGGATATCCATCGAGATGCATGATTGGGACTGCTACCGAGATAGGCCATGATAACAGGGTGTCCCATTCCATGGAAAAATCGAAACACCCCTGTCCTATGGAATTTAAAACATTGTACACAAAGACACAAATAGCACTATGTTACCTTTTTTTTTCTCAGGATGGAGATGCATCTGGAAGTATATTAATTATTTGATTTTAGGCATATGATGAAAATGGGAAAATATAAAAAGTTCATTAGTTTATGTCAGACATATGATAAAATTGAGAAAATTTTGACCTGAGACACACAAGAGAAGGGGAAAAAATCCCTGTATATCCCACATGATAACCATCTTTTTATGTGCCAACCTTGGTTTTGCTACTTCTTGAGAAACAAAGGGTTAGCAAGGACTACCATAAAGTACGGTTTCACCAAAAAAGAATGACCATGAAAATCAGAAAGAATCGATATGTCAGTTTTCCCTCCTTTAGAAGATAGAGAAAAAGAAACCCACAAAATAATTTATGTATGAGATTTTTTTAAAAAAAAGTGCATATTTGCAAATCCACAATTCCACATCATCAAAGACATCTTAAAATATAAAATGCTACCAGAAGTGTCAAGCATGGTCAATTATAAAAACCAAATTCTTCAATGCTAGTTTATGGCAATGGACCAACATGTTTTGCACATAAAAACTGGAGAAAAAAAATTATTCACTAGATTCAAAGAAAAAAGAGGATGTTTTACGAGTCATGTTTACCAGCTCAGAGTAACCAAGATCATAGATGTCTTCAGTAACCCAGCCATCAATATCAAAATCAGCAGAAGAGCAGTGTCCATTTGCATAAAGCCATCGACCTTTCTCCACTTTCCGACAATTTGGGCACTGCATTGCCCCCTTTGCATTAAATGCTGAGCCAATGCAATCTGAACAAATAATAAAAGAATAGTTGGATTATAAATATAACAATCAAACTAAAGATAAATTATACAGAGCATTCTAAGAGTAAAGAGTATGCAAAACTACATGAAATTTAGTGAATAAACAGAAGGCTTAATGATAGGAGGAGGCTAACATCCGACGATCCCAAATTAGTAAGTTACTAAGTTGCATAAACGGTAAATTATCAGAAAATCTGTACATGCATGGCAATGTGCAAAGAATATCGATAAAACAAGTTCATTGCTCAAATTTGAGACTGATAGACTAACTCAGGACCTAACCTGACAAAACACCTTCGAAGCAAAATGTCAAGATAGTTTGGGAGTACATTAAAGCCAACCATGTAAAAAATAATAGTTTGCAATTCCAATGCTACAGCAGTAATAAAAAAATGTACCATTTAAATGATTTAGCTTTCCTTTCTATTTTAAGATGTAAAAAAATTAGGATGAGGTTCCCATATTAGGTTCCAGTTTCAACTAAACAAGCATGATAAATTCTCTCCATATGAATGGGTGATAAATTCTCTCCATATGAATGGGGAAAATAAGATTCAGATCAGCAAGGGGAAAAATCTATTCAAGATTTAATCATAGAACCAGAAAAGCTCTGTACATTCTAATTGTAAAATGAACTACACCATTGACTCATCCTTTTATCCCTGACATTTAACATTACATTCTCATTTCCCCCTAAGCGAACTACTTGTTTATTTTATCTGCCTTCATTGTGGCAATCATCAAGTGTATAAACTATCCTGCATTTGTCTTTTATAAATGATGAAGACCAAACTAGATCATCGTGGTGCCCTTACGCATCTTTTATGGACTTGAACATGTTTGGACCCAGACAGTCTTATCATAGAGTATATACATGGTATTGTACATGGCTTGGATGAGATAATCAGAAAACATATCTCGCATACACTACATGTGCAGCACAGAATGGCAAGCAGCTATGAAAGTTTGTGGACATGGAGTATGAATATGCGTGCACAGATGTGTTTATATGATTCGAAAGAAAATTGATATCCTAAGGGTTACATGCGAAGATAGTTTTATATCTCTAAAATAATAAAGGAAAGAGGTTTATGTTTGATACAGTCCGTACCAATGTAAAATCAATTATGAATACTAAGATTGCAAGTTTATTTCTAATATCATTTTTAAAAGGATAGGCATGAAAATCCTCTTAAATATTAAAAGAAGAGCATTTATTTTGTGAATTATTATTTACCAGTTGTCTGAAAGAATGTTTAGTGAAAAGATGGGAAAGTAATACCATAACACATGAACAAAGCAGAATATGAAGATATACCAGTCTGTTCTTTAGAACAGACCAGGAAACTATCTTAGCACTACTACCATGTCTTTTAATTAGGTTTGATACACCCAGGATTGGGCTGTCCAGCATGGCATCGAGGACCCAATTGCAGCCTGACATGTGTCCACACGGTCGGCAATGAGGTGAGCGGCCAAAGTTCGCCACCTAATCATTGACAACCCTGCAAGGAGATGACACGTCCTCTATCCGTTGGGCATCAGGCCATTATGCATCATGCCCTTCGACTATACAAGGCTGGTACCTCAACGGTGCCAAGGGGTGCACTCTATGAGGACATGCCTGCCATGAATACGTCCATGCCACCATTCCCTGCCACACCAATAGCTGTTTCGTCGACGCCACGTACTCACCTACAAAAACTTCTCTCCTGGACCCTCCAGGTAAGTCCATAAGAGGACGAGCGCCTTGTCCTAACAAAGAATTTGACATGCACCGGAGCGCCTTCCCTCCAGGAAGCCTTAACCATTTCTTGGCTGCTTCCACACCATATCCATCCACCATGCACAATCCACCCTTCATACCCAAAAACCATCTTTCCCATCCTCACTCCAAACTCGAGACCTCTTCTACTCGCTTTCGTTGGAGACTGACTTAGGCATCAGAGGGTCCACCGCCAGGAAACCCCCGTCATGTCTGGACTTCTCTGTTTTTCCTAGTTTTGCAGGACATAACTTGGAGGTTGATCGCAAGGCCGGTGTTTGCCCCTAGCTACAAGAACCTAGATCCTGAAGGTCCTATGGCCGTTCTTTAATCTCCAACTCCAATACATTGGCCTTGAGCTAGCTCATCTTCGCAGCAGCAACAGATTAGCACTAGAAGAAGGGCTACTCAGGCCCACTTTAGAGGTCTTGAGTTTCCTTTCTCTACCAGCTTGATATGAAGGGCAGGAAGGCCCCGACGGTGCCATCCGCCACTTTCTCAGAGGTTCCTGTGAAATTGGCTAATCTTGGCAAGGACTACTAGGAACTAAGTGTCGTGGATGTACTAACTGCATCGACCATCACCGCCAAGTAGTTCCAACAACTCATGATGCAAGTTCAAGCACTAGCACTATAGTGTAGGGCCTGCAACAAGCCCCTGCCAAGCGACCTCAGTGCTAAGTGACCACTCAGCTCTGGCATGTCCAGATCTTTCTCCCCCTTCGCAGAGTGTGAGACAAAGTAGCCAACCTCGCCTTGCTGACGAGATGGCCCTTGGGGTTTCCCGCTTCATTCATCAGAGTGCTAGGGGATCTTCCCATCATTCTCCCAAGCTGCCAAGTCCGAGAAAGACCCATCATCACCGCTCTCATCCACAGAGCAGCAAGCGAGGTAAGGAATGCAAACCCTCGCCTGCTACTTCGTACACATCACTCTCTTCATCTCAGGATTCCTCGACAAGCTGATCCCTGAGTTATCGACCCTAAAAAAAGCCGAGGTAAGCTAGACCGAAAGCTGCAAGAGGTGGATCGCCATCTTAAGGCCTTTCGCCAGTACTAGCTAGCCTTGAGGAGTGAGCCCTTATTCACAACCAGCCCGCCGTTCTCACGATGGATCATGAAAAAGCCAATCCCTCACCACTTTATGGCACCCCCAATAAAGATCAACAATGACACCACCGACCCTTACGACCACCTTGAGAGCTCTAAATCCTTTATGATGCTGCAAGGGACTTCAAAAGCCTTGATGTGCCAATCCTTCCCATGACTCTCCAGAATGCTACCCAAGCCTGGTACAAGAGGCTCCAACCAAACTCCATTCATTACTTTTAGGAGTTCAACCATCTTTTTGCTACACAGTTTCAAAGCAGCAGGAAGCCTAGGAAGGGCATTGATGCCCTTTCTCTATCCAACAAGGGGATGGAGAATCTCTCTAAAGTTACATGAGTCGCTTCAAAGCAGCCATGTTGGAGATTCACGACCTAGATCAATCGATCACAATGTTAGCCCTCAAGAAGGGGCTGAAGGTAAGCAAGTTCTACTTCTCCCTCTCGAAAGGGTTTCCCCATGACCTCACCAAAATGCTCACCTATGCTGATAAGTATGTCAATGCTGAGGGAATGGTGGAAAAGCAAAAAGAAAATGAGTGACAACAAGCTCGGAAGAATAATCCTACTCCCTAGCCTAAGAAGCAGAAGAACAAGGGGCCACTCCATCGATCTGGAAGCCCTCGATGCCATCAAGGAGACTTCACATTTTTGAATGCTACCCAGGACAGATCTTGATGGAGATCAAAAATTAGGATATCATTCATTGGCTCAGAAAAATGAGCAAGTGATCCCGACATGACCTGACAAAGTACTACCATTTCCATCAAGATTATAGGCATGATACTGAGACTCTCCCTAAAGGAGATTAAGGCCCTCATCCAACAGGGATACTTACAAGTAAGGATCGCTGAACCAGTACTGGGACCCGTACCGGTCAACGACCAGTACAGTATTGACCAGTACGGTACAATACCATACCATACCATATCGGTATATGTACCGGTCTTGGTGAATTGAGAAAAAACTATCTTCCTCCCCCCTCTCAAGCAAGGATCATTAAATCGGACCCGAACCAGACCGAATTGAACTCGAACCGGACTATATCGGTCCAAACCGATCTAACCATATCGAAATGATCCGTATCGATCCGGTTCAGGTCATGTTTTATAATTTGGGTCCCGAACCATTTTCTAATGTTGAATTGTACCTACTGGTTCTTGGTCGATACGGTGGGTACGTCCCCGAAAACCCTGCTTACAAGCCTACATTGGCCACCCGAAGGATGCCAAGACTCCTGCTCGTGAACCCCATCCTACCCTAGTGCCACAAATCAACAATAGGCCTACCAGCAGAGTCGTCAACACCATTGCCGAAGGATCGGCATCGAGGGGCATAAGCTCATCTGCAAGAAAGGCCTATGCCCATAAGGCACCGAGGGGAACCCCTACACCAAAAAGATAGAAGTCCAAGCAAGTCATCTCCTTCGACACCGATATCAAAGGTGTCAAGATGCCTTACGATGATGCTATAGTTATTTCATGATCATCATCAATTTTGATATAAAAAGAATTTTGGTAGATAATGAAAGCACTGCAGATATATTATTCTATGATGCATTTTGTAAGATGACTTGTCGAAGAATCACCTCCAAAAGACTAACACCCCCTTGATTTTTCAAGAGCTACCATCTTTGTCAAAAGCATCATCGCCTTACCCTTAATCATAGGACATGCACGAAGGCAAGCCACAATCATGCTTGACTACTTGGTGGTAAGTGTGGCCTTTGTCTATAATGTCATATTGGAGAGACCTAGCTTGAATGCTTTTTGAGCCATCTCGACCCACCACCTGCTAATGTTCTCTACCATCCAAGGAGGTGGTTAGGTTCCAAGCGATCAGGCTTTTGCCAAATAATGTTGTCACTACCCTCAAGGGCAAGGGGTTGAAGGAGGTCTTGCCTATCGAGAATCTCAATGCTCACGACGAGCAAAGGCAACAACAAAAAGAGTCTGTTAAACAGCTTATTTCCATTCCCCTCAACTCTGACCTAGCCCAAACGGTCCAGATAGGGGCCCAACAAGACAAATTCGCCCAAGATAAGCTCCTGGACTTCCTCCGGGCCAACATGAATGTCTTCGCCTAGTCAACCTCCAACATGCCAGAGATCGATCCGGGAGTGATGACACATCGATTAAAGTTGACTTGCTGCATTGACCCATATGGCAGAAGAAGTGAAGATTCACCCCCGAGCATCAAAGGACCATCAAGCAAGAGGTAGACAGGCTCCTTGTAGCTAGTTACATCCATGAAGTGGACTATCCCAAGTGGAAGGTAAATGTCCTTGTCAAAAATACGAACGGCAAGTCGCAGGCATATATAGATTTCATATATTTAAATAAAGCTTGCCAAAAATATTGCTTTCCCTTGTCCAAGATAGACCAACTCATCGATGCCACTTCGGGACATGAGATGCTCAATTTCATGGATACCTTTTCCGAATGCAATCAGATCCAGATGGCACCCAAAGATGAGAAGATGTCGTTCATCATGGATCGAGGGTTGTACTGCTACAAAATTATACCTTTCGATCTAAAGAACGTGGGAGCCACTTACCAGTGCCTCATCAACAAGATCTTCAAGGACCAGATCGACCATAACATAAAAACCTACGTCGACACAACATAACAACCTACATCAACAACATGTTGGTGAAAAGTTGCCAGGCAGAGCAACATGAGATGGATCTCGAGAAAACCTTCTAAATCTTGAGAAAGTACCATATAAAGCTCAACCCAAGCAAATGCACTATTGGGATAGCCTCAAGAAAGTATCTCGGCTCCATGGTTATACATTAAGGAAACGAGACCAATCTTGAAAAGATTTGAGCCCTCATGGGAACTACCTCTAAGGACTCGGAAGGTGTAATGTCCCACGGGAAGGGTGGCTACCTTGAGCAAATTTGGGGCAAAGGCAATGAAGAAGAGCTTGCTGTTCTTCAAGACCCTAAAGCAGACCAAGGATTTTCAATGGTCAGCAAAGTGCCAAACCGCCTTTGATCAACTTTGTAAGTACCTCGCCTCACCTCCATTGCTAACTAGGCCTACCGCCGGGGAGATGCTATACCTGTATGTCGCGATCTCCCCGATGGCTATTAGCTTGGTCCTTGTCTATGAGGACAGAGTGCAATGGCCCTTCTATTACACTAGCAGGACTCCGAAACATAGAGACCCGGTATCCAAAGCTAAGGTCGCCTACACAATTGTAATTTCGACACAACTGCTTCAATCTTATTTCCAGGCACACTCCGTGGTATTGACTAATCAACCTTTGAGGCCAGTAATCCAAAAGGTGGATGCACCAGAGAGATTAGTTAAGTGGGTTGTCAAGCTCGAGAAGTTCGATATCGATTACCAACCTCGACCCACCATCAAGGCTCAACCACTGGTTGACTTCCTCATGGAGTGTACACTCCCTTAGGAGGTCAATGAAGGGGTCAAGACGTCCAGCACCTTGCCAGTAGGTATCTAGATGCTTCATGTAGACAACTCATTCAATGGAGGTGCTGGGGCTGTGTTAACTCTCACTAATCTCAACAGTATTATGACAGAGCATGCCCTCCATTTCAACTTCAAAACCTCCAACAACGAGACGGAGTGTGAGGTGCTCCTAGTGGGCTTGAGGCTCGCAAGGAGATTGATGTCCAATACCTACATGTCTTTAGTGACTCCCAACTAGTGGTTGGACAGATCCATGGAAAGGTATCTGCAAAAAATACAAGAAATAACCCCTTCTTTCAGTAGATTCAACATTTTGTAGATACCAAGGGCAAAAAATGCTCGGGTAGATTTGTTGTCGAAGATGGTGACTTTAGAGTATGCTAATATCCAAAAGTCAACTTTCATGGAAACCCTCGATAAGTCCAATATCAAGGAACAACCAACCCAAGTAATGCAAGTGGACCGCGAGACATGCTAAATGGATACATTGATCAAGTACCTGCAAGAGGTGTGTTGCCGAAGGACAAGGCCAGAAGTCAGAATTAAAAGCATGTCCGCGTGCTACGTCATCCTCAAAGGAAAGCTTTACAAGCAATCCTCCTTGTCACTCCTTCACTGCCTTCGACCCTCAAAAGGCCAAATATGCCCTGTGCAAAGTTCATGAAAGCATCTATGAAAACCATCTAGAGGGCAGGGCCCTGGCATATAAGATCCTACAGCAAGGATACTCTAGCCAAGCATTCGTGAAGATGCGGCCAAGTTTGTGAGGTGCTGTGATTGGCGACAGCAACATGACAGCATTCAGCACCACCGACAACCCCTCTTACTCCCAGTACTTCTCCTTGGTCGTTCACTTAGTGAGAATGGATATCCTCGACTCATTTCCACTAGCAACCGAGCAAAGAAAGTTCCTTGTCCTGGCTATCATCTACTTCACTAAGTGGATCGAAGCGAAGCCACTTGCCTAGATCATTGAAAAGAACATTCGTGATTGTGTGGAAGTCTATCATCTACCGGTTCAGGTTGTCTCGAGTCATTATCATCGATAACGGCTGATAGTTTGACAATGCTTCCTTGCAAGAACTTTGCGAAGAGCTTCGCATCGACCACTTCACTTCGATCAAGCATCCTCAAATAAACAGCGATAGAGGTGACCAACCGAACTATCCTCCAAGGTTTGAAGATCCAGTTGGATAAGGCCACACGACTCTAGGTAAATGAGCTACATAGCATACTCTAGGTTTATCACACCACACACCGGCTTTCAACGAACAAGACACCATTCAATCTTGCCTTCGAAACTAAAACCGACATCCCCTTGGAGGTAGGCCTACCTCACACCAAGTGTGGAGAACTTTGATGCGCAAAGGATCTCCGAAGACTTACAAGTGAACCTAGACCTCCTAAAAGAGACCAAAGAGAAGGCTTGAATCTATACGGCGGTATATCGATAACGGGTTGCCTGCTACTACAACTCCAAAGTAAAGGAACACTTCTAACACAAAGACTTGGTGCTCAAAAAGGCAGAGGCTAGTAAGCCAAACAAGCGAGAAAAGCTTCTGTCCAACTGGGAAGGGCCTTACCACATCCCTGAGATTGTATGCCCTAGAACTTATTGCCTGGAGCAATTGGACAAGATGCCCTTGCCTCGTGCCTGGAACTCCACCAATCTCCGACCTTATTATCAATAAAATGTATATCCCAAAGTCCTGTAAAGCTGGTCTTGCAATGAAGCACCTTTCCCTATGCAAAAAGGCATGTATCATTGAATAGCACAGGATGGAGATGCATGCAGAATTTTCAGGTTAACCACATCAAGAGAATGAAGTTGGCAAGAAGTCACCCCCTCATCCCGGAGATCACTAACCTAAAAGCCATAAAGAGCCTTGAACATGCCGGGCATCAAAACCCTGGATGAGCTTCAACACTCCAGGTCAAGTCACCATGCCTGCCATCAAAACCCTAGGTGAGATTCAACATCACAGGCTGGGTCACCATGCCCGATATCTAAGCCTTGGATGAGCTCGAACGCCCCAGACCAGGTCCGGCTTGAGCACCCCAAGCCAGGTCACCATGCCTGCCATCGAAACCCTGGATGAGTTCCAACTCCCTAGGTCAATCAACATGCCTGCCATCAAAACCCAAGGTGTGCTTCAACACCCCAGCTAGGTCACCATGCTCGATATCTAAGCCCTGGGTGAGCTCGAAAGTCCCAGGCTGGGTTACCCTGCCCGTGGGACCTTATTGGATTAGAACGCCTACCCTCGAGGGGTCGAAAATTATGCAAGACGGAAGCAAAAACCAAGCAACAGTCAATCATAAGAAAAGGAGTCAAGAAAAGAGTATCTTTTATTAATGATCCTCTAGTACAAAAGTTGTGGCACAATGGTCAGAGCCCGGCTACAAATGGAAGTTCCTAGTTACAAATGTAAGATATACAAGGTAAAAGATCCCTTGGCCCACCAACAATCTTGTAAATATGAATGTGTCGGCATAGTGCTAAAGGATATTAGAGATAGCATGGCAGGGCTACCCTTAGTTGTCACCCTTGCCTAGCCATCCTTCTCGGAAGCACTCGAGAGAGCCACCACTCGAGGAGTGAGGATCTACACCCTAGGAGAGCTAGAGAGACCTCCCGAGGGGCCTGATCTCTCAAGCAACCGCTGGCCCTAATTGGATCGGCTTAGTGCACCGCCACACCTCTGGAGGGCCTAAGAGGATGTTCAACACTTCCTCAAGCCATGTCCTGGGTGTAGCTGCCCTCTCAAGAGTCTCAACCATTCAGCGACCTGATAAATGGGAACGGTGGTCCTGCATCTATATCCCTGGCGGTGGTTATTTCCAATACCTCCCATTCCAAGGCAAGTGTTTCACAACACACCCCGTTGGGATCTTTAATGACCACCTTAGAGGTAGGGGGGAACACCTCTGCCAAGCCACAAACTCCAATCAGCTCCATGCTCCGAGCAAAGAACTACAACAGTAGCAGTGTTCCCTTTGGCCTCCTACTTGCAAGGGGAGCTAGAGGGGGTGGGTGTGCCAACAAGAGCTTGCCCTGGCTTCTATTTATAAAGGGCCAACGCGAGACTCTACCGTCATGCAACCCAATGCGTGCTTGCTAGTTGTCGCCACCACATCGGCCAAACTGTGCTTCCCAAAAGCAAAGCACCCCGGGCACCTCTAAATTACTTTTCGCCTTGGAGACTGCAGCATTAAAGGTCATGTGGAAACGCACTCCGATTGACTGGCAATCCGTGCCCCTGAGACTTCTCAAGTGACACTCATCCTAAGCTCCTGGGCCATGCAAGTGACAGCCAGCATTGCTGTGGAGCTTGAGACTTCGCATAATTGGAGAGCAAATCACCCTAGTATAGAGATCTTAAATCAATTCAAGGGCAGAACTGGATAGTTGCACAATCCATGCCAATGACAAATTGAGGTACAAACTTAGACATGACTAAAAAGTTTTCTTTTATTGGAAAAAGAACAAAAAAAGAAGGGAAAATACATCGAGGCAAGATTATATAAGATACAAAATGAACAGACAACCACTCAAAGCCTTGACTATGGGGCCCATGGTTGAACCCTCCCCGTGTCAACACTACCTTCAACCTCCCCCCAAAGGCCTCAGGGCAAGCTCTCGCAGGCTATGGGCTCTGGGAACCCTCCAAAATGCCAATAATCTCAACCTCCAAGTCGTCAACCTATTAGATGTTTGTCCTAGAAGCCAAGTTGGCATGATATATTGTAATCATTTTAAAATATATTTTTATACTTGATTTATTGAAATTAAAAAAATGAATATTTTTCTTATTAACTCATGTGTAATGTATTTATGAATCATCCAAGAAATTAATGGACAATGATATATTTTTAAAAGTTGAGAATTTGAGACGTGTCATTATAGATTAATTCCTAAATTGCTCCCGATCGTTGGATCATCACAGAGATAGTGATTGATCCATCAAGATCAGTGCATGGATCACTTCCTTTTCAGGTAGGCGAGTCGCAAGTCTAAGTGTAAGGATACTAAAACAAGAGTGCAAGTAGTTGTTAGAGAACAACGATATTGAACATGACCAAGAATGAAATCTTTGGATGTCTACTCGTCAATACTACTTGATCAAGGATCCGGGTACCAATACTGGAACCCGTTTGCTACTAGGTTGGTATGGTACGGTACTTATACGGTTATACCGTACCATAGTGTGTCGGTACAACAGGCGTGCTGGTTTAAACTGGCACATCCAATTTTCTTCTTTTTAGGGTTTAGGGTTTAGAATCCAGGATTTAGAATTCAGGATTAAAAAATGCTAATACATTACAGTAAGCTTCCATCCATTAATTCTACTTAAAGTAAGCTACAAAATTCTAATTAAAGTAGGATTACCAGCAATTAATTAAAGTGAAAGGTAAAATATAAACATAATTACATATCGATATTTAAAATCGGATCGAGTATCAATGTCCATAAATATCGAGATCATTAATGTACTAAGAAATATCAGTAAATTCCTCTAACCAGGCAGCATGGTACTCCTTTAAACTCATCGTAGGAGGTATGCGTGATGGATCGTATTCATCGCAGATCCCTAACTGAGATCCCGACTCTGAGAGATATCCAGAGACTGATGATATAGCTGTGCAAAGACCCATCCAAATATACCAGTAGCAAAATCAGATCCGTAAGATGCTGTCCTATATGAGATAATAAGCATTAAAAGATGATATCTCGGATGCACCATATGACCAAGGATCGCTGAACCGGTACCAAAACCCATATCGATCAATGATCGGTACAGTACGGTCCATACCATACCGTACCATACCAGTAGATGTACCGGGCTTGGTGAATTAAGAAAAAACTATCTTCCTTTTCCCTCTCAAGCAAGGATCGCTAAACCATACTTGAATTATACCCGAACTGGACCGAACCGAGCCTAAACCAGACTAAACTGAGTTGTACCGATCCAAACTGACCCTTACTAGTTCGATTCAAATCAATTTTTATGGTTCAAATCCCGAACCAAGGATTAAAGTTCCGGCAGGACCTCCTACGGGATATCAGGATGGGGTATTATCCCATGTATCGGGATAGAACATCCCTCTAGCATCCTAGTGTCCCAATCGAGACACCTTGGGACAAGGAATGCATTACCATCCCGTACCGCCCGATACAGGCGTACCATACCGTACCAGTAGCTAGCCGGTACGATTCACCCCCATATAGTCCGACCTCCGGACCGTTAAAAAAATAAAAAAAATTAATTTCCGTACTGGTGCGGTACCATACCGGTACATACTGATCGGTTCAGCCCGGTACAGGCTTGATTCGATTCGGTTCAGATCTATTTCAGGTTTTAAATTGCTTTGGGGAAGAAAAGTGTTTATATTAAAAAATAGCCCGGTATGCATGCCGATACGATACGGACCATACCGTACCGACATGTCACCGATACGAGTCCCGGTACCGAGAACCCTACCTTGGGACATCCCCTATCCCGAGTATTGGGATGGGGCAGGATGCCGACGCGTCCTGTTCCAGGAAAAAATCGAGACAGCCTTATCCCACAGGATTTAAAACCTTGTTCTGAATCATTTTTTAGGACTGAACTGTACCGGTTCTTAACCGGTACAATACGGTACATCCCGAACTGGATGGTTCGAGATGGTACCGAAAATCCTATTATGGACCATATGGATCACAAGCTGCCGGTACCTATGGGTAAAAGAATCCTGAATACGAGAATAATCCTGATACATCCATGGATCCTACTCCATGTGCAAGATCTGAAACTACATCGTGTCATGAATGACCTCAAGGAGCCGGTCGCCTATATGAAATTATATCATCACGGGTCTACCAACTAGTACACCATAGTCTGTATCTTGTGTGGCATGACTAAACTGCAACTCACCAGTGAATTGAAGATAAATAGACGACTGTATCTCCTTCCTCCGACCCCACCCTGATCACTAGATCCCCACTATCTGAACAAGCACTAGCACCACTCTCTATGGTATCTGAATCTGAATGAACTGAGTGCTCCGGTGGAGATACAACTATCTTTCCTTTTTCTCTATCTCTGGATCAAATAGATAGTGGAGAGGAATGATGTGATGTATCTACTAAAAGCCTGTGAGAAATATTGCTTGTTGTCCATTGTTCAGCATCCATTCCATCTCGCTAGCTAGAAAACTGGCTAGTCGAGAAGGCGATCCTGGCTCATCAAGCTCTGACTCTGTTGTTGCCTCACGACCCATCCAATCATCAGATCTTTATCCTCATCAATATAATTACTTGCAGTAGAATCGAAGTATTTCAGTTCAACTTTCTCCTGAATGTACTTTAGCCTCATCCTTAAATTATAATATACATAAACAAGATCGTTGAAATGTTTCTATTTTAAACGGTTCCTCTGCTTGGAGTCGATAAGATCGAAGGTAGACTCGTTGCGCTCACATTCACTTGATAACACCATCTAGGAGAGCATCTTAACAGCAAGAACTTTTAAATATTTTGTTGATCGACCAAAATACACCCACCAAGGATTTAGGTCCCGACAGGACATCCCGTGGGACACCGGGATGGGATACCATTTCATGTGTTAAGACAGGACGTCCCGTCAGCATCCTAACATCCCAATCGGGATACCTTGGGACATCCCCTATCCTAAGTGTCGGGACGGGACGGGATGCCAATGCATCCCGTTCCATGAAAAAACCAGGACAGCCCTGTCCCACGGGATTTAAAACCTTAGCACCCACCATTCAGCTGCAAAAGATATTAAATCATTTAAAATTTTAGATTCAGCAAAATTCAAAAATCAATTTGAATCTAATATTAAACTTAGTACTTAGTAGTACCTACCAGAATTCATCTTTGATTTATTTCTGATGGCTACATTGAATCCAAAAGAATCTGTCTTGTTTGGAAAAAAATTATTATCATATGCTACTTGTAGAAATTAGTGCTAAAAAAATTCATTCAACAATTTCAACCTAGCTTCTTTTAGACAGCTACAACATCTAGATCGGGCTCCATCTTATATATAACATTGCGTAGAGCAAGCATAAACTGTTCATCCATGGCAATGTCCAATATGGAGTATTACAATCTCAGATTTAGATAGTAAGCTACACAAATATTTTAAGAATTAGTTAAATGTACTTGTACAAATATAATTTAATTTAAAATTTTAAAAAGTTTATGATTTACTACGTACCTGCTAGATGCAAATCCGATTTCATTTGATAACTCCATTGTCCATCAATGATCCGAACATACTCAATAGCATGTACTGGATCTACCTCTTGAATCTTTTCCTTTGCCATTTGCATCATATAATACAGGAAGCCCATCTAAGCATATCTCTCAGAGTCCACAGCCCAAAGTATCTCATATAGAGGCTTGATAACATTCACTATCCTCTCAGCTTGCTGTAAGAATATTTGTCTCATCACTAAATTCTCCACATTGCTCCCTTTAGTATTTGCCATAGCATATCTGCTCTGCCACCATTCTTGACTGACAAATATCTGACACAGCTCTATTTTCTTACCAAGAAGACTCAAGTACTATATAATTTATAGCAAACCGTGTGATCCCTAGTCTCAATATTACTCCCCAATAAAACTCCTTATCAATAATAAGATCCATGTATGGTATAGATGAATCTGGTGATAGTCTGTGCTAATTCAACAATCTTCTACACCCCGATTTTTTTAATATCCATCATGAGGTCAATACAATATACAGCACAAGAGAACCAAAAAATATATGATCGCCGCTACATCAAGAGCTGCCCTGCGGCTCTGTACCGTGGTCCATTATCTGTGATGACCTCCACGATATTTTGCTCTTCCACCTGATCAATCACCTCCATCAATTTGAAGATATAATTACTACCGTGCATCTGATCTGAAGTATCAATAGATTTATGAAAAAAAAATTTCATCACGATAAATCAAGAAGATGCTCCGTCTAGTAAAATCATTCCAACCATCACATCACTATCAATCCATACACGGGCCACTTATTCTGATAGGAGGCAATCCAATTTTCTAGCTCTTTATTGTTGTCCAGAGCTGACCATAAATATTTCTTGATCTTGAAGGATCTATGCCTATACCAGCAGCCTATATAGATGCAACAGCAGAGCGATAATATGAATTGTCTACTGCATGTACTAGGATATGACTGAAATAAAATCAGGATCCAATGGCCGCCATATATCCTTCTTATTCTTTTTCAATATGCTATTAAACCTCTATTGCTTGGAATCTCTACTAAGGACATGTAGATCAACATCATGGATAGTGGCTCCTGTTGGAATGTTCCTGGAAAACATCTTTCTACTATCAAATCCTTCCAACATGGATACCATACGGCTGGTGCCTCTCCTGACAGGCTCTCTGACTGAGATCCTAAACTGTCTCAAATTCTCCTGCAACACTTGCAAAGCCCGATCCCGATCCTGACTCAAAAGCTAATGGTTCAAATCGCTGTCTCTGTCTGTCTATCTTCTCTAGCTACCTCTACTCAAACAAGCTTGCCTAAATGGTAGCATCCATCTGTGCCTCATCGAAAAAAATAGATGCTCCCTTTAACTTCTTGAAGTAATAAAAAGGTAATTTACGGAACTGACAGACCTCCTGTGAAGACTTTCAGCATGCAGATATATCAAAATGGTCGTTAGCCAAATACTGCTTCAACCTCGTTACCCCACCAAATTTGAATTCTATACTATACCATTTACACCTCCAGTGATCCCGACCCGAGAGTATTTTTCCATACAACCAATCAATGTCACATTCTGAATCCTTCTTCCTCCTTGATGGATCCATTCATGAATATTTAAAAAGTAAATAAGCTCAATAATTACATATATTCAAGGATTCAGGTCCCAGCGGGACATCTCACGGGATACTGGAACGGGATATTATCCCATGTCAGGACAGGACATCCCACTAGCATCCTAGTATCCCAATCGGGATACCTTGGGACATCTCCTGTCCTGAGTATCGGGACGGGGCGGGATGTCGATGCATCCCGTTCCAAAAAAAATCGGGATAGCCCTGTCCCAGGAGATTTAAAACCTTGCATATATTAATTAATATTTTATTTACCTAATTTTTTATTTTTTATTTAATTATATATTTTTTATTTTTTAAATTTATAAAATATGAAATATTAAAATATTATAAAAAAATTAATTTGGTCTTAGATTCATGTAGGATCATATCATAGATGCTATATTTTTTTTTTAAGACACTGGACATGCATGAAAGATCACTTTTTCTTCAATATTGAACCTAAAGTACTATTCATAAGATACATCGAAACTTGGATAAATCGATACGAAATTTATCATGAATAGCTTACGAGCCTTATAACAATAACCTGTAATTATAATTTTTTAATTAATTATTTTATTTTTATTAATTTTTTAATTAAAAAATAATTTTTAATTTTAAAAATCATATACTTAACAAAAAAATCATGATCTTAGCATCATTGTATAGATCTTTCATAGATCTGCAACATCTAAAATCATATCCAAAAAAATTGACAATATTTTTCCTTATTTTTTCATTTTTCATGAATTTAAAAAAAAGATGGGAAAGGGAGAAAGAGAAAAGGGAAGTACGTGTACCTTAAATTTGATATTTGATTGGCTTCAAATCAGGAAAAAATCACCTTTACAGCCTTCATGGAAGGTTTTTACACTGAACAGAGAGCTCTCAGGCTCCCAGAAAGCTCTCAAGTCTTTTAAAACCTCCCATAAGTGCATAATAACCACCAAAAAAAGGTTCAAATCGATCCGAATCAGACCGAACCGGTCCCAATTTTTAGCACCCAACCATGCCGATTTGCCCCCAGTCCGTTCGATACAGGCCAAACCGATCGGTTCGACAATCCCTAATCTTGATGCTATAGTTGTGTAAGTGGTTCTTTAACCTGCAGTACCTTGACTGCTCATAGTGGGGTTGATGTGGTTTGATAGCATATAAACAGTCCCTAGCCATTCGGGACCTTGCAATGTTTGTTAGCTGTAGGTTCACTATAGGAGTAGGGTATGTACTTATAGGGAATCCAACAATCTTAGTAGATGAGTGTCCTATGCGATCTAAGAGGCCAAGTCCTTAAATCTATGACCACAACAAAATGATAATGGAGAGTTTCCATGGGATTCACAATTGGACTTAGCCTAATTAAATCTTGCATATGACAGATGCTTAGGATTTGACAAGTTTCCATGACCTGCATCCTGTCGGAACTCTCGATAGAAGAACTCGATCACAAGGTAGCTACACCTAAGGATTCAGATTTTTCTATTCTAATGGATTGCCACTAAATGCTGCTAGGTGCCATTGGTGGATTGTGAGAATTAACTAAAATCATTTTCGGATCAATGATCCTTGCTTGAATGAGTTGAAAACATTTTAGCCCATGGAAAAGAGTTTCGATGATACTATGATGGAGATCTTGGTATATCTCACTACTAGATAGAATAGATTCTGTAGGATAACACACAAAAAGAGCTTGACCTGATCAAAAGCTTAAATTATGATTAAATTATCAATTGGATTAATGATTTGGATCAATATGTAAGGGTTACATATTTGGAAAAGTGCTAATTGTTAGCCAAGAGACTTAATTACAAGTGTTGCAATGCAATTTGGCTTAATTAAATTATGGATTAAGTCCTAATTAATTTAAATCAAACTTAATTTAATTAAGCTTGGCTTAATTTAAGGCTAATTGGATTTAATTATCCAAGTGGGACTCAAATTTCAATCCTAATTAGATTAAGATTGACAGCCTTTCTGATGAGGACATCCATAATAAGAATATATACTTTGATTAACTCACTTTGTTTTTGTAGCTATAGTCAATAAAGCTTTTGAAGCAAGTTACAAATTTTCTTGAAACATGTTCATAAGCCAAATTTTCTTGAAACATGATTTGGCTCATAAACCAACACATGGAAGAAGCCCATTAATTTTCTTGAAGCATGTTCATAAGCCAAATTTTCTTGAAGCATGATTTGGCTCATAAGCAAACACATGGAAGAAGCACATTCGGCTCAAGCCCAAAGCATGATGGAGGGCGTCCTCTTCAAGTCCAAGACCAACCATTCAAGCCTCTTCAAGCCCACGCCCAAGCCCAATTCATGCCAAGATTTAAAGCACATGGAAGAACTCATTAAACAACCTTAGGGGAGAAGGAATTACACTACATCAAGAGTTTTATGGGGAACAAAAAGATTCCTTCCACTACCCCAACAATATTTGACATGTGGGATGCCACAACCTATGACACCTAAGCCTCCACATCAGCATTTGGAAGCCACATTAGGATCTTCTAGATGCCACATGTCAAAGTGGTTGTAACTTTCTACCAATAATTTGTTTTTAGTTAAAACTACTTACTTAAAAATTGTTGGAGCCAACTAAGCCATCCTTATCCCCTCCTCTCCACCCTTGGATGAAATTCCTAGTATTGAAGCCTATAAATAGGGCCCCCAAGCTCTCATTGTATTCATTCTATGCTATGATTTGAATTAATGAAAGGATTGTTTCCTTGTGTTCTAGTTTTCTTGAGTTCTTGTTCGAAGTGAAAGTTTTCTAACTAGTTTGAGTGTGTAGATTCTTATCCAAGGAGAGAATGAGAGTTTTTCTAAGTTTGAGTTTGAGTGAAGAGTGTTTTTGCAATGAGTAAAGGATGGGACACCCATTGATGGATCTATGATCAAGCTCCAAGTCCCAAGCCGCCGGCCACTTTCTTCTTCCTTTTTTTTCTTTGTTTCCATTCCAACTCCAATTCATCTTCCATGTCTAATCCCAAATTTCTTTGCAGATTCTCTCAGGTTCCTAGGTCAATGATGGTCTCCACACCATGGATCAAGGCCAAGATGAGTCTTAAAGTAGAGAGTGCCAATTTTGACTTCTAGGCCTCAATCCTTGAGTGATGAGAGCTCCTTCCACTAAATAATTAGCCATCATTGTTGGTAGGAAAACTCTTCCTAAAATTCATTAGATCTGATCATTTGAAGGTTAACTTGTCCTAGTAGTGATGGTTTCCTTGCCATGAAGATCCTAATCCTTATTTTGAACTAGATCTACATTGCGGGTCTTAAAAATTAGATCAACTAGTCTCCTTATGAAAATTCTTTTCTTGGATTAATTTATCCCATTTATTTGATAATTAATTCCTCAAGTTTGCTTGCTGGTTAGCTTGCTAAAACTCTCCATTCATCATTTTATTTTCGTCCCCCATCAATTTCATAATTGATTCGAATTGGATTTGAATTGGATTCGAATTGAATCAATTTCAAATCCAATTGGATGGAAAGCCAGAGTCTACCCTCATTAGGACTCTTTCTTATTCTTGGATGATTAAGAAGAGGGGGCACTGAAAATTACGCCCCCCCTTCTTTGCGTGTGCAAGAAATGTGAAAGGGCGCGCCAATGGTTGGCGCTCCTCTCTGGATTCTATCTCTTCTTTGGATAAAATCAATCCTAACTAAAATTTCAATTTGAATTGGAATCATTTAAGATTAATTTTATCTGATGGTTTTGGCATGGGATGCTTGGGAAGTTATTTTGTGCGACAAAATAAAATAGTAGGCATGAAAGGCTAGCACTATTTTTTTTTGTTCTTTCTTGCCGCAAATCTTCTCCACGCCCCTCTTTCTTTCTTCTCCATGCCCCACCTCCACACATCTGAAACAAAGATTAGGGAGAGAGAAAAAGAAAAGTTGTTTCTTCTTTTCTTGGCATCCTAGAAGCAATCCCCTTGAATCAATGCAAAGGGGTTCGCGCAGCAGGCTTCTTCTACTAGTTCTTAAAGGAGTTCAAATCCAAGCCAAGAAACAAGGCTTGCAAGGTGCCACACTCCAGGAGCCTTGGAGTTTCGATCAGATCATCTCCATGTAGATACCAGCAGAGACCAGGCATGCGCACAGCTCCGACAAAAAATCCCGGAAATCTGCCAGATCCAATACATCAAAGAAGGAAAGCAAATAAGGTAAGTGTTCGATCTTCCTTTAAAATTTCTTATTTCAAATCTGTCTAAGATTTATTTTTTAGGATGTTAAAAGATCCTTAGATGATTTATGTTTTAGATCTGCATGCTAGATTGAAAATAGTTTTCAATTTTGCTTCCAATCCAGGTTATTGTAATCTAAAATTTTTCAGCATGCCTAGAATGACCTTAACTCTAACAAAACCTTTGCCTTGACCAGGTCTGCTCTTGCCTTTGCAAAAAGGCAAAGAGAGCACAGCACGTTGCCTTGCATAATAGAAATCTCCTTCTTGGTCATCCAAAGCTCTTCTGCCATGCCGGCGACTTGCGATTAAAGGCTAACCATCTCCTGCACGACCCGCACAACCTCCAGAAGGCGACCGGCATCACCCCCGAAGTTACTTGCTCTAGTTCGGATCCCTCTCTCACAGACCATGGGACTAGAAGTTCAAGCCAATGGAGGAGTAAATACTCCCTATACCCTGGCGATCCTGGGTCGAGAAGTTCCTAGCACCCACTCCATCTCCTCAATCTTCATTTAAGAGTTATCGAGTTCCCTTTAGAGAGTATCTCAAGCCTCCCCGGCAATGCCTAGGTCAACCTCTACCAAGGTCCATCCAAGTTTGGCAATTCTTTGCCGGTGTTCGACATAAGATGCCCTTTATTCAACAGACTTCATGCGATCACGTAGGGCCTACAGCCCTGCCCCCAAGGCCTCTGCATCAAAAATAGTTTGCGACATTGGCCGCTTAGCTAATGGAATGACTAACAAGCAAGCATCGAGTCAAGGGAAGTACTCACCATCCTGGCACGGTGGTGCGAACTAGCTAGCGCCTCATTGATGGTCACAAGGTTTTAAATCCCATGGGAGAGGGATGTCCCGATTTTTTCCTGGAACGGGACACGTCGGTGTCCCGCTCTATCCCGACACTCGGGACAGGGGATGTCCCGAGGTGTCCCGATTGGGACACTGGGATGCTAGTGGGATGTCCTGTCCCAACATGGGATAATACCGTCCCGGTGTCTCGTGGGATGTTCCGCCGGTACCTGAATCCTTGGATGGTCATCCCAAGGAATTCCTCACTCTCGAAAGACTCGATACCTCAAGCTATCGCCCAGGTGTGTTCTTGCTTGAAGAACTCAAACTCTTCTCCTCCGGTCGAGTGTCCGAGAGTGACAAGTCAAGAAGCTTGCCCAGGAGGGGCAAGCAGTGAAGTCCCAGCTACCTACTGGGAAGGTGGTGCATCCTCCAAGAAGGCTGATAGCTCCACAACCTAACTTGGTGGTATAGATGGGTGAGTCTCCTCCTAGGTTACTGCCTCATCTCCAGCCTCAACCACACCTACAACACCCACATTGACCGAAATCTCTACCATGGGTTGGCTTCCGATCTCGATAATGACCTGTAGAACCTCCATAGTGGCATTGGGTGAAACCCTGCTCACATTGACCAGGTTTGAAACCTCCACTACACTCATGGGAGGCACCGCTAGACCAGCAACATCTGGGCCTGGCTCGGCGAGCAACTTCCTCGCCACGGCACAAACTTCATCACTAATGAGTTGAAGTGTTGAACCCTTACCTCCAGAAGCAGTTCAATGCCAAGTGGATCCCCCTCTGCGCCCAACACCACCAGCGCTGCAACCTCAATAGGCAGCACACCAATTATCATTGCACTGGTGGTCCATCCTCAGTTGTGCCTAGAGAAAGTCCGACAATAGAAGTCTCCCGAAAGCTCTCAAAGTCGTAGAACTAGGCCCGACAAGAAGGGTGGTCCCCAAGTGGCTGATCTTCCCTTCTTTTTCCCTCTCTTTGGCAAAAGGACCTAGAGCTCCTCTTTGCTGAAGTCGGTGCTTACAAAATTTAAAGCCAAGGCACATTAAGCAGTCTTGGGACAATAGAGGAAGGGGCCAAGAAAAGAAAGCAAGATAGGAATTCAAAAAATTTTGTTCATTTCATGACTTCCTTCAGGTTACAATGAATCCACTATTACGTTACAAAACAAAGAGGTCATGGGGGGCACAACTCGGCATCACCCCACCCCTTATGCACCGATCGAACCACCGCTCGAGGATAAAGACAAAAGCGATATCCTGCTAACATCGAGCTTTGGGAGGAACTTTCCTAGTCTCCCCTTACCCTCCTTAAGCCACTTTGGTATGACTTCTAGCTCGATTGCAGCACTAACCTAACAATAATCCGAGCTTTTGCTTGAAGGCCTCCACGCCCTCAACAACAGCCCTCACGAGATGGCCCTCAGCAGCGGTGAGCTTTTTCTCCACCCCCACCAGGGATTCTATCAGCCGACCCACTTCTTCCACGGACTGACACCTACCCTTCTCAACCTCCACTAGCAAACCTAAGCAACCTTTGCCCTAAGCGAGTGCTCGGCAATCTCAGCCTGAGACTTCTCAGTAGCGAGCTGCTTACCCATTGCCACAAAGATGGTGCTTAGCTCCCTCACGACCTCATCTCACTACTCTTCCACCATCTGAAGGTGTTGGGATTGGCAAGCTTTGTTTTCCAGGTGCTGGGCATGCTGAAGTAAGCCCCACGCCTTGAAATGTCCCTGCAAGGCCCCCAAAGGTCAAGCCAGAATCTAGCATACCAAGGCCCTCCTAAGACCCTCCTAAGGTTAAGACCTTACCACTATGGCAATTCAAGAAAATTGCTGGATACAACCCACAAAGGACTGCTCCAACAATGTTTCCTTTTTGGAGGGACAAATCCCTCTAGTAGTTTCAAGCAACCCCTGGCATTCGACACCAAGTCATCAATCATCACCCAAGGGATGCTCACAGCACCATGGGCATTCACCTTAATGCCCTCGCGAGAGGCCCCTTTGAAAGCAACGAGCTTAGCAACAGCGGCCCCAACAGTCATTTCCCTTATTCTTTGACTGCTTCTCCCTTCCCACAGCCACCTCGACCATGACAACTTCACCCATGGCGACCTAGGTTGAAGCCTCGGGAGAGGGTAGAACTGCCACCTTCCTCTTCTCGCCGTGAGGACCGAAAGCCTCATGCCCCAATGGCTTTGCCTTGAAAAGGGAGATACCTGTGCAACCAACAAAAAGTCAAAAACCTCACATTGATGCTATAGAGGTAAAGCAAACTAACATCTATGCTTACCTCAGGAAGGGGGGGGTTCCTACAGCTCAACTTTGTTGGGAGATCCTCGCACAAAAGCTCCACAAAGGAAGGGACATTGACTCCCTTCGCCGCCACTACCATCTACCTCTCTAGTCTCGATAGGCTAGCAACGCCGATCTCTACGGTGATCCACACTTAGTTAGAAACACCCAAGGAGTTAAAGAGGTTGCATAGAAGAACTGACCCTTCCATCCAAGGATAGAGGGACTCAAAAAAGAAAAAATCCCTCCCGGGAGAAATGTACTACCAGCCCTTACTCTATGACTGCAAGTGCAGCTTCACCTAGAAAAATGCTCGGAACACCTTCACACGGAGCCGGCCCATGATACCAAAAAACAAAAGAACCCAACAATCATCCACTATCTATTGAAGACTAGTTGGGCAGGGCAAAGCTGGCACCACCGCAGCAGCTCCACCACTACATCTAGGACTGGAAGCCTTAGGCTAGCCTTTAAGGCCTCTTTGTATATGGCCACTTGGCTCCCCCAAGTCAGGGTTACCCAGCTAGCGAGACTGGGGACCTTGAGGACTATCTTGTCCGAAATCCGATAAGTATACCGGATTCACCTGACGTCATCCAGGTCCAGGACAATGCTCACCGCATCGGGCCTTGGTGAGAACCAAATAAATTCATGGAAGAACCCTTGGAAGACATGGCGAACAATAGGAAGGAGAAAGAACAAAGAAAAAGAGAACAAGAGGGAGAAAGAACACTCACCGACTCTTTAACAATAGAGGAGCTCTAACTGGTTGTTCTCTCCTCGAAATGATGCTGATCTCCTCTAGGCACCAGGCAGTAGGCGAAAAGGGCGAGGGACAATGATAACGCCCCTGCCCCTATACTGCCCCTTCGAGGTCCATATCAAAAGCATCAAGTTGAATGGACGGTTCGATCGGAGTACATGTCTTTGTCATTGGTTGGGTGCCCAAGTGACACCCGGGTCATCATGATCAAGTTAACCAAGTGTCGCCCTAGTAAGACTGCTCACCCTCATGCTCCTTTAAATAATGGGAACGGTGCACATCTTTCTTAAATGCAATGTGTGAAAAGTTCGAGGTCCCGACCTTTTAGGGCGTACCCCACACATGACATTGGCCTCCCATCACACCAAGCCGCCAACTTCAAGACCTCTTGCCTCAAAGCCTCCAACTTCAAGGCCCGTTGCCTCAAAGCATCCAGCATCGAGGCTCCTTGCACCCTGACAAGGCTCAAAATTCTTACATCTACCAGGCCAACAGTGCCACGACGAATGCAGGAATACTCCTACTTGATCTGAGGGGATGATAGGCACCTTAGCCTTGGAAGTGAGAGGCAATACACCCAAGATTGGACTGTCCAACATGGTACCAAGGACCTAATTGCAGCCTGACATGTATCCACACGATCAGCAATGAGGTGAGCACCCAGAGAGGGGATGGCACATCCTTTATCCACTAGGCAGCATACCATTCCACACCGCGCCCTTAGACTAAGCAAAACTCATATCTCAACGATGTCAGGGCATGCAGTCTATGAGGACATGCCTGCCGTGAAGACATGCAAGTCACCATTCCTTGCCACGCCAAAAACTACCTCGTTGATTTTAGGTACTCGCCTACAAAAACTTCTCCCCGAGACCCTCTAGATAAGTCCAAGAGAGGATAAATGCCTTCTCCCAAGAAGGAATTCCACATGCACCGGAACTCCCCTCCATGAAGACTTAACCATTTCCAGGCTACTTCCACATATCATATCCATCCACCATACACATTCCGCCCTTCATACCCAAAACCATCTTTCCCATCCTCACTCCAAACTCGAGACTTCTTCCATTCGCTTCTACAGGAGACTCGGGTATCAAAGGGTCCACCGCCAAGGACCCCTTATTGTGTCTGAACTTCTTTTTCCTAGTTTTATAAGACCATATTAGGAGGTCGATTGCAAGCCTAGTGCATGCCCCTAGCTATGAGAAGTCGGATCCCAGAGGTCTTGTGGCCACTCTTTCATCTCTGCCTCCAGTTCATCAATCTTGAGCCAGCTCATCCTCGCAGCGGCAACAAGGTTCATCTAAAATGGCAAACTAAAGTAATATCTTTTATTAATTTAAATAAAATGTAATATTTGTTCTCTCTGCTTCAGCTTTAACCTTCTGTTTGGTATGAAAGATAAATTAGAAAAAGGATGGATAGAGGAAAAATGGATGAGAGAGAATGGATGGATCTTCTATCCTTTTATGTTTAGTGAAATATAGAAGGATGAATGCGAATGATTCCCTCCTCTATTTAGTATAGAAGGAATGAAAGAAAAAATGGATGATATTTGTATGACATGTTTACTAAACTACCCTTTAATAAAAAATATAATTATTATTAATTTATAATACTTATTTATACTAAAGAAGCAAACTTATAACTTCATAATTATAATTATATAAAAAAATTATATAAATATTTAATTTTAATTTAATTTAGCATAAATGATTTTATAAATTAATTATTAATGAATTAATTTATTTTTATATATTAATTATATTAATAAATAACTGATTTATAATTTAATTTAAATAGTTAATTAATTTTATATAGATAGTTAATTAAAAATAGTACATATAAATTTAAAAATAGAAGATATAATTGTAATTATGAAAATTGTGCTAAGATTAAAATAATTAATAATAAAATTTAATAATATAGGATTAAAAGTATAGATAAAATAAATATATATATAAACAATATAAATAAAAAAGAGAAGCAATATACTTTTGTTAAAAAAATTAATAAAAGATAATTTTGCCAATACAAAAGTTCACATCTCACATGCTCTATCCTTACTCATCCTCCCAATTTGGTAGGACGCAAAATGGTCAGCCCGGGTGGATGGAGAATCCATCATTATTATCCATCCTTTCTATAACTTTTTGAACCAAATGATAGATAGAGTCATCCATCCTTCCAACCCCATCCATCCTCCCTCTCGTAACCCCAACCAAATACAAGGTAAAAGGTGGACCCTCTCGTGACCCCAACCAAATACAAGGTAAAAGGTGGATTTCACGAAAGAAAAGCTTCCCATTCTTCCTTTTCTATGCCTTTTTTTATGAGTATACTCCTCATGCTACCATTGTTAGTTGTTACCATTTTGGACTGGTCTATATAGTAATAGTAGCAAATAATCAAACAATGATCAAACTTCATACTTATGGGAGTGAATCCATATGCAAAGCCTCCAATTCTTTTCTTGTATCATGGTCTTCTTGGTCATTTTTCATGCCTCAAGACATACTAACATACTGGCTCAGTTGATTGTAAACATCAATGGATGCAAAAAAGGGAAGAATGCACATAAAGAACTTATAACTGAGTTTCATAGCGAAGTCTTTGCCACCAAGTAGGAAAAGAACAATGAAGACTTTCTTACTAGTACTCCATAGCACCAACTTTAAACAAAAATCTGCTTCTTTCCGCTACTTTCCAAGACTTAATTTAAGGCTATGTCATGGTTTTGATTTCCTATACAACTGCTATTCCAAACTTCATCACATTTGTTATCATAAATTAGCCCCAATAACCAGTCTCCTCTCACAAGTTCAATTTATGTAACGCCGGTATGTGCTCATGTTTCATCCACTTTATTTTGACATGTTAGGAAACATCTCATATTGTGACAGAGTTCCCTTTCTATCCTACATGCTCTGTCGGCATTCCTTCTTGAAATTGCCAAAACATTGACTAGATTGGTTGATTGAAGATCAGATACCTTGTTCTCCATGGTGAAAATTCTGCCAAACTAATGTTACATCACATCCATTTATAAATGAATAATTTGCCCTGCTTTTTAACTATAGATTATCCTAGAAACATCTAGACACTTGTCTACACAACTTCTTGATGACATAATCCATATTTTCATAGAAGGCCATTTCTTTAAGATCCTTTTTTCTTCTCACGGTCAGCTATCATTATTAATTCGATCTCACAATTTATAAATTAAAATTACTGCTTTGCACCACAACCACAATTAGTTTCCTTTCTTACATCCCAAAAACCCTTTTCCTGGGAACTTAGAAGAGTCACGTCTAAATAAAGAAAGAAGGTATAAAAAAACTGTGCAACTTATAAAATGATAATTTAACCAGGATTTGCGGTACCATCCCGTACCGCCCGGTACGGGACGTACCATAGCATACCGGCCAAGAGCCGGTATGGTTCACATATAAAAAACGGTCCGGCACCCCAGACCGTTAAAAAAATTTAAAAAAATAAATCCCGTACGGTACGGTACTATAGCGTACCATACCATACCGTCTGGTTTAGCCCGGTTCGGGCTCGGTTTGGCTCGGTTCGGGTCTAGTTTAGGTATGATTTAATAATCTTTGCTTGAAAGGGAGGAAGAGAATTTTTTATCATTTTTTTAGCCTCGGTATACGTACCGGTATGGTATGGTACGGTACGGACCATACCATATCGACAGCTAACCGATACGGGTCCCGGTATCAATTCAGCGATCCTTGAATTTAACATTAACCAGCCACCACTATTCCATTTATATTTGTCAACTTTGTGGATAAAATTACGAAAATCAAGATAGAATAGTTGCAACAAGCTCTGAACGTAAAATAAAGCTTCAATGAAGTATCAAATATATAGCAAGGATAGTTTTGGACCTTATGGTCAATAGGGGTAGGGGCCTGCCATGAAAACTAAGACTCCATAAATATAAGGGAAAACTACCATAACATACATATACATATATATCTATATGTGTGTGTATAATATATATATATATATATATATATATATATATATATTACACACCCATAGATATATATGTATGTATGTATGTCTGCCATACCGGTGCACATTGCCTCATACCAGATGTTTCGTACTATACCAATATTGAACTGAGACTTGGTATGCGAAACAACTCCCATATTAGGCAACAGACACTGTATCAGCACAATAGCAGTACAGAGTCCAGTCCAAGATTGTGAACCTTGAAAAAAATACTAGTTCATACAACTAGAAGGTACAATTTTTCAACAATGAAGAGAGTCCAGCGTCTATGGTTCACCATAGAGTACTGTCATGCATCAAATACCAAACCAGGATCGGTACAGAGGCGTGCCGAGTCTTTGTACACCAAACCAACCACTGTACCAAGCCTACCAACAATGCACTAGCATGGTTACAGTATGGGATCCGAGAGGCAGGGTTTGATATATAGCGTCATCTTTATATTTGAGGGACATATTATAAGCCAAAGAGTAGAACTGAAACAATTATATTTTTTATTCAAATGATACTGAAAAAAAAAAGTGAGTTTTATTGGAGAAAAAATGATACAATATGTCTGATGTATAAGCTACAAATAGCTCTATCAAATCTAATAAATTCAACAACTAGGAAAAAAAGACATAAGTAATGAAGTTGAAAAGAAATGGACCAAATTTTTAGGAAAAAAATAAGGAAACAAACATATACAATGATTTACAATATTGTAAGTATTTGGCAGGTGTTACTTTTTCCTAGTTGTCAAGAATGAAGTATTATTTGTCATGCTCACACATATTATAGGCTTGCAAAATACATGTCGCCAAACAAATCACGCTGAGGCCAAGCTTGCAATGACACATATAGATATGCAACAATATAGAATGATAATGGTTCTAGCATGCTATACCATATTAGGTAAGTCCCTTTTGGACATCAAGCCTATTTGAATTCCTTTTCTATCAGAAGGCAGATAACTATTAAACACATGCACAACAAGGCCATCTAAACAAATTAGAATCTTAAACAAAATAAAGAGATACTAGTGAACATGATTAAAGGGAAGACAGCATTATGTTAGATCAAACAAGGAAACTAGAGTTTCCTTAGTTGAAATAACAAGACATTCAATGGTAACGAAGAGTTACTAGAATCTTGTCAACACTCAATGGGAGTGATCTACAAGAATAAATAATATAATCAACGAGGAGATGATACAAAGCAAGCTGCAACAAACACAGTATCTACATATCAGTTTATATCAAAATTTACCACCCCTTGACATTATAATCTAAGCCATTAATATAAAATACAAACCAATATTAATTGTAATGTACACCCCTTATTGTATCAAGTATCAACTCATTGTGAGCATATTTTGTATCACAATTTAATTAGATTTGCCTTCATCAACATATGCAATATTTTTGTTATAGAAGTAACAGATGTAAATAGTTGTATTTCCTATATTAGTTAGCTTAATTATAGGAGAGCTAATTGTAGAGTTTTTCCTTTATTAGATATATTCCTAGAATAGATAGATTAGAGTGTATATAAATATGTAACACTTTTTCAATCAAGAAGCATGAATAATAACTTCTCTTCTCTCTATTAGTTCACATGGCATCAGAGCATTAGAGGCATCTGGAATCATTTTCCCTCTTCTTTTCTTTGTTTTTCCCTTCTCTCTTTTCTTCTCTGCTGCCCTAGTGTGCAGCACTTGAAACCTTCTGGGTCACCCTGTTTGAGTGATCATCTTTTGTCACCTCCGGCTCCAAGAGGAGCACCTATTGCCGACAGACCTGTTGCCAAAGTTTGGCAGCCTAGATCTCTACGCGTGGACCACAAGCGCCGCCTGAAGAATTTGTTGTAGTGGACGGTGCCTCGGCTTTTCATGGTCGCCAACCTCAGGTCTATCTTCCTGTCCACTTTATTTTGGCACCAAGAGTCTTCTTGAGTGCTCTCTCTTTTGACAATTGCTGCAATTATTATTTTTTTTCATGTGTTAATCATGGCTGGTGAACAAAAACATGTTGTGACAAGTTTAGTATCATCTATGGCTAAAATTACCGATGAAAAGTTAAATGGCATTAATTATTTTTATTGAAATTAGACTGTTAGACTATACTTGAGAAGTATTTCTCAAGAGAGTCATCTCAGATAATTCCCTAGATGAGACTGATCCGAATTATTCTGAGTGGATGAGAATTAATGCTCAACTTATGATACAAATACGTAATTCTATTGAACCTGACCGGTCTGGCCATATTACTCATTGTGATTGTGTTGAAGATGCGATGAAGGAATTGGCATTTGTGTTCTCTGGGAGAAAATATTTCTCAAGTTTTTGATGTGTACAGGGAGTTCTATCGAGCTGAACAACAAGATCAATCACTTAACACTTATCACATGCACTTTAAACGTGTTTATGAAGAGTTGAATGCACTGTTGCCTTTTAGTACAGATGTCAGGATTCAGCAGGCTCAAAGAGAACAAATGGCTATTATGAGTTTTCCGACCGGCCTTAACTCTCAGTATGAAGGGGTCAAATCACAGATTCTATGACCCTGGAGTTACTAGTCTGAGGGAAGCTTATACTAGAGTGCTGTGTACTATTTCGAGTTCTCAGGCTTCATCCATACAGCAACCTAGTGCTCTTGTTAACCAGAAAAGTACAGATATCAGTAGACCTTAGTCTCAGGGAAATGGTATTGGGAGTGGCACTCAGAATTCTGGAAATCATGGCTCGGGGGTAGTCTGCTACTACTTCCATGAACCTGGTCACACGAAGAGAACTTGTCAAAAGTTGCTCAAAAAGAATCAGAAGGGTTCTAGATCACAGTCAGCTCACATGGTCACTACTAATGAGGCCTCTCATGATCAGACTTTCTCGATTTCTGCAGATGAATATGCTAAATTCATCCAATTTCAGGAGGCATCCAAGAAATCTCCCTCTATCACTACCCTTGCTGAGTCAGGTAACAACAATACTTGTCTTCTTTCCTCTTCCATACAATGGGTCATTGATTCTAGTGTTACATATCACATGACAGGTAATCCAAAACTCTTTTCCACCTTTCATAAACATCTTTCTTCAATCACCTTAGCAAATAGATCTACCTCTAATGTTCTTGGTTCTGGCACCATTAATATTACACCTACATTACCTTTAACTTCTGTCCTTAGTTTATCTCAATTTTCTTTTAATCTTGTCTCTGTTAGCAAAATTACACGTGCTCTTAATTGTTGTATCTTATTCTTTCCTGACCATTGTCTTTTTCAGGATCTTATGATGAAGAGGATTATGGATAAAGGATGAGAGTCGGGGGGCAAGCCCACATTACTCATTAGTCTCAGAAATTACCTCAGAAGCTTGCCATGACATGGCACGATCTCATCAACTGAACCTATGTCATTTGCCAACACCATGTCAAATCCACCTGAAAACAAGTATAAATTTCGTGCAAGTCCATAATCCTCATCGATCTCAGAAATTACCCTTGAAGATTGCCATGGCATCAACATGTTTTTCTTAACAATGTCAACATAACTTTTATGTACATTCCTTTTCCTTAATGCCTACTAACATTACAATCAGAATTCGATAACAAACTCCTTTTTTTATTTTCAGTTAAGGTTAATGTCCCTTTTGCACCAAATACAAGATGAAATATGCAAAGGCCTCAACATATATGAGTATGTCATTTGACAAGATAGCTTTTCTCAGCCCCAATCCCACAAAGAATTCAGACCTATCATTTTCAACTACAAGGGAAGCGTCACTTCCAAAAGAGAAAAGTGGAGTAAGGATAGTAGATGATCTGCATTCACATTAGACTTTCTAAGCATTATCCCATAATTCTAAACTATTGAAAGTAGCAAAAACAGAGAGACTACAAAGTCACATGCAATTCAAGTCAAGGTTCACCGTACTGGTGCATACGAGCCTATACTGAGCATAATTGCATCATTACCGGACAGAGACTTGATAGGGAGGGCATACTGAGTCTCGAAATGTGGAGCCAACCCTCATAGTGGATGTACCAAACATTGTATCACTAAAGTACTGGTACCGATATCGAAATTGCTAACCATGGTTCAAGTTATATAATTTTGCTAGTAAGCGAGATAATTAGCGGCAAGGATCGCTGAACTGGTACCAAGACCCGTATCGATCAGCGATCAGTATGGTATGGTACCGTACCATACCATATCGGTATATATAGTGGTCTCGGTGAATTGAGAAAAAACTATCTTCCTCCCCTCTCTCAAGCAAGGATCGCTGAACCGGACCCGAACCAGACTGAATCGGGCCATACCAGTCTGAACCAAGCCTATCAATCCGAAATAACCCATACTATACCAAACTAATGCATACCGGTCCGATTCAGATCATTTTTTATGGTTCGGGTCCCGAACAATTTTCTAATAATGAACCGTACTTGTTCTTGACTGGTACGATACGGTACACCCCAAACAGGCACTTCGGGATGATTCCGAAAACCCTGATTAGCAATATTACATAATTTAGGCATCATAATGGAAATACGATTGAACCAAGGATTCAAGTACCAAGCATACCAACCCATTCTAGTTGTTCTAGATCATACCAAATAGGAACCGGTATCCAACACCCCCTTGAGACCAATTTGTAGTGGAACCAGCCTGAATCACTTTGGATCCACACCTAGTCAACCCCATGCCACCAAGTACCAATCTCAAAACTCCTATGCCTTTTTCATATCTTCTATATAATGCCATGCATGACACATGTCTGAGCAACCTCATCTCTTAACCTTGCATTTCCCCATATGGTGTGCTATCCATATTTCCCACCCTACATTGGTTAGAATTACTAGTTACTAATCATGAGGTGGAACCAAGGTTCCCGGTACCGGTACCGGGATCCGTATCGATACTGGACCGATACAGTACAGTACCAGTACCGTACCTAAGGTTGCAAATGGGTCGGGTTGACCCGTAACCCAATCCAACCCAACCGATTTAGACCTGATCCAACCCATTTTTATGGACCCGTGGATCCGGGTTGGATCCTAAAATTAGACCCGTTCCATTTTCCGGGTCGGGTCTGGGTTTACTGAGTTTGGACCCGACCCGACACGACCCGATTCGAACATACTAATACTGTTAGAATTATATCTTTTTGGACCTTTAAATTATAATTTAAAACTTGTATAGAACTAGTTATAATTATTTTTATATCTTAATTTATTTTTAAAATAATATTATTTGTTATCTATTTTATAGTTAATAATAGTTAGCTATGTAATAATTAAAATATAGTGGTCTATATTTTATTCGGATCACATTTAGATCCAAACTTTGTATATTAGAACCGGATTATTATGGACCCGATCCAACCCGAATGACCCGTTGGGTTGAAAATTCTGATAGTGGACCCGACCCGACCCGATTTTCTAGTGAATTGGATATGGGTCTACTATTACGATCCGATCAAAAAATCGGGTCGGATCGGGGTCACTCAAGATCCGATCCAACCCGACCCATTCGCACCCCTAACCATACCGTACCGACACAAGGTACGGTGGGCGTGCCGATCAAACTGGCACGCCCAATTTTTTTTATTAATGGATTTTAGGTTATTTTTTATCTTTTTAGGGTTTAGGGCGTTAGGATTTTGTGTTTTGGCTTTTAGGGTTTGGGATTTAGAGTTTAGGATTCAAGGTTTACGATTTAGAATTTAAAAAATACTAATACATTAATTCTAATTAAAATAAAATATAAAATAATAATTAAAGTAAGATTATCAATAACTAATGTAAATGAAAGTTAACATATAAATATAGTTACATACCAATGTCTAGAATCGGGTAGAGTGTC
The DNA here is from genome assembly GCA_021397845.1 of Areca catechu. NCBI lineage: Eukaryota > Viridiplantae > Streptophyta > Magnoliopsida > Arecales > Arecaceae > Areca > Areca catechu. Next base: position 70,861,729 of record CM038047.1, read on the forward strand.
GATGTCCATAAATATAGGGATCATTTATATACTATGTAGAAAGATTAGTAAATCTCTCTAGCCAGGCAACATGATACTTATATAAGATCATCCTAGGAGGTATGCATGATGGATCATAACTCATCGCAGATCTCTCACTGAGATTCCGACTTTGAGAAATATCCAGAGACTGATGATATGGCTATGCAGGGTCCATCCAAATATGCTAGCAACAAAATCAGATCCATAAGATGCTTCGAGCTGCATGGAATAATAATCACTAAAAGATGATTTCTCAGATGCACCATATGAATCATATGGATCACAAGCTACCGGTAGCTGCAAATAAAAAAATCCTAAATATGAGGATAATCCTGATACATCCATGGATCCTACTCCACGTGCAAGAGCTGCAGCTGCATCATTTCCCAAACGACCTCACGAAGCCCGTCGTCTATATGAAATTGTATCACTACGGGATCTACTAGCTGGTGATCCATGTCTGTATCATGTGTCGCATGGCTAAATTACGACATCCTAGTGAATCGAATATGAATAGATGTGACTCCTATCCTCCGACCCCTTCCTGATCACTAGATCCTCTACTATCTTAAGCACTAGCACCACTCTCTGGTATCTGAATCTGAATGAACTGAGTGCTCCGATGGAGATGCAACTGCCTTTCCTTTTCTTCTATCTCCGGACCGAATAGATGGCGGGGAGGGACGATATGCTTTATCTGCTGGAGCCCTGTGAGAAATATTGCTTGTTGCCCATTATTGTATCTGCTGGAGCCCTGTGAGAAATATTGCTTGTTGCCTATTATCCAGTATCCATCCCAGCCTCGCTAGCTACAACACTGCTGATCGAGGAGGTGATCCTAGCTCATCAAGCTCTAGCTCCTACTGCTGACTCAAGACCCATCTAATCATTGGATCTTCATCCTCATCAATATATGTACTTTAGTGGGATCGAAGTATTTCAATTCAACTTCCTCCTGAATGCACTTTAGCCTCAACCTTAAATTATAGTGTATATAAACAAGATCATTAAGGCATTTCTGTTTCAGACGATTCCTCTACTTGGAGTGGATAAGGACAAATATAGAACAGTTACGCTCACATCCACTAGATGACACCGTCTGGAAGAAAATCTTGACTACGAGAAATTTCAAATTTTTTGCAGATCCACCAAAATGCACCCACCGCTCAGCTACAAAAGACATTAAATCATTTAGAATTTTAGATTCAACAAAATAAAAAAAATCAATGTGAATCTAATATTAGACTGTGCTTAGTAATTCCTACCAAGATTCATCTTTGATTTACTTCTGATTACTAGTGGATCCAAAAGAATATGTGCCCTCTCTAAAAATTCTATTTGTAAAATAATAGTTTTGTTATCATGTGCTACTTATTGAAATTAGTGCTAATAAAAATCATTCAACAATTTCAACATTACTTTTTCTAGGCACATAACAGCGATATCTGGATCAGGCTCCATCTTGTAGATAACATTGCGCAGAGCAAACATAAGCTCTTCATCCATGGCAATATCCGGTATGGAATATTAGAATCTCGGATTTAGATAGTAAGCTGCACATATATTTTAAGAATTAGTCAAGTGTACTTATACAAATCTAATTTAATTTAAATTTTTAGGAACCTCATAAATTACTGCATACCTACTAGATGCAAATCCGCACTCATTTGATAACTCCACCATCCATCAATGATCCGGATATACTCGGTAGCATGTGATGGATCTACCTCTTAGATCTTTTTGTCCTTGTATCAGTAATACAGGAAGCCCATCTGAGCATACCTCTCAATCCACCGCCCGAAATATCTCATATAAAGATTTGATAGCCTCCACTATCCTCTTAGCCCGCTGCCAGAATGTCTGTCTCATTACTAAATTCTCAATATTGCTCCCTCAATATTTATCCTAGCATATCTACTCTGTTGCCACTCCTGACTGGCAAACATCTGACGTAGCTCTATTTTCTTGCTAAGAAGATTATCAAGTACTATGTAGATAGTAGCAAATCATGTAATCCCTGGTCTTGATATTGTCCCTGTAAAACTCCTCATCAATGATAAGACCCATATATGGTTATATATGAATCTGGTGATCGTCTATACTAGCTCAACTATCTTCTGCACTCTGCAATTTTTTTCAATATTCATTAACATGAAGTCTACATAATGTGCAGCACAAAAGGTCCAGAAAATATACGGTCGTCGCTGCATCACGATTTGTCCTGCAGTCCTATATTGTGATCCATTATCTGTGATGACCTGCACGACATTATACTCTCCCGCCTGATCAATCACCTCCTTCATCAATCTGAGGATATAATTGTTGTCGTGCATCTGATTTGAAGTATCAATAGACTTCTGAAAAAAATTTCCATCACAATAAGTCAAGAAGTTGATGCTCCGTCTAATAGGACCAGTCCAACCATCACATATCACTGTCAAACCATACACGAGCTACTTGCTCTGATAGGAGGCAATCCAATTTTCTAGCTCCTTATTACTGTCCAGAAGCTGACCATAAATATCCCTCGATCCTGAAGGATCTACACCTGCACCAACAGCCTATATAGATAAAATAGCAGAGCGATAATATGGATTATCTACTGTGTGCACTGGGATATGACTGAAATGAAACCAGGATTCGATGACCCGCCACATATCCTTCTTTTTATCCTTTTTCAACATGGTGTCAATCCTCTGTTGCTTGGAATCTCTGCTAGAAAGGGCATATAAATCGACATCATGGATAGTGGCTCCTGCTGGAATGTCCCTGGAGGACTTCCTTCTACTGCCAAATACTCCCAACATGAATACAATACGGTTGGTGCCTCTCCTGATGGGCTCTGACTAAGAAGGTCCTCATAAACTATATCTCAAACTTTCCTGCAATACTAGCAAGCCGAATCCCGATCCCGACTCAAAAGCTGATGACCTAAATCGTTGTCTATGCCTGGCCGTCTCCTCTACCTGTCTCTGCTCATACAAGCTCGTCTAAATGATAGCCTCCATCTGTGCCTCCTAATCAGAAGGAATAGATGCTCCCTTCGACTTCCTAGAATAATAAAAAGATGGTTCTGCAGCTCTGCAGTCCACCTCTGCCTTCTTCTTTGATATTTTCTTTTCATCTTTGAAATCAATAAAATGCCCAATAAAAAATTATATACTTAACAAAAAATCAAGATCTTGGTATCATTGTGTAGATCTATCCTAGATTTACTACATACTTTAAAATCATGCCCAATAAAAAAAATTTGATAGCATTTCTTCTTAATTTCTAATTTTCACGAATTTTCACAAAAAAAGAGGGAAAAGGAAAATAAGAAAAAAGGATGCCCTACATACCTTGAATCTACCTTGCTCTTCAATTTTTGCACCTCTGATTGCCTTGAAATGGAGAAAAAAGGATTTTTTCTCCTTCGTCGAAACTCCATGCAACAACAAAAGAAAGACAGAGAGCTCTCTGTCTCTCTTTCGTTATTAAAACACCCCCCATACTGTAGTCTACAGTGCCAAACAAAAAAAGCAAAAAAAAAGTACGAACCGGTTCAAACCGGACTGAACCGGTCACGAACCGGCCAAACCGACCAGTTCATCACGGTTCAGGCCAGTTCGGGCCGGTTCTTTAATTTTTTTATTTGAAAAATGATGGAAACCGTTTTATAGGGCCGAACCGTGCTGGCCGGCCACCGCTTCGATTTGATACACCCCAAACTGGCTGGTACGGCACAGTTCGGCGATCCTTGGGTACAACATTTAAATCCTTTTTCTAGCTTTTATTATTTATTTATGCACCTAAATTGTTACCATTTAAAAAATAAACATACATATGCATTACACATGCCATATAGTTTCGCTTAAAGCCATGCCAGTGGTACCTTGTGTCAATACAAAATGTGTCACACTAAATAGCATACAAGCTAGAATTATAATATAGGCAACAAGAACTTGTGCAATTGATGTGTGCTAAAGGAAGCCAAATTATATCAACTACATTTTACATGCCATTAGTAAACATTTATTCAAGTTTGTTCGAAGCTTGTGAGTCATGTGTAATGCCTTCCCTGCATTTGCACGGCACATTCCTTTGTCCTAGCAGCATCCGCTAAAGTATGTGGAGTGAAAGTCTAACAGCTATGGCCATGTTTTATGGTGGAAATGGAAATCAGGATTGCTTTTCCTATTCCTAGGATATCTGTTCTAGGAGTCATCATGAATAACTGATTCTGATTTCTATGTTTGGACAAGCCTCATTATCTCAACTAAATGAAGCAATTCTTGTAATATATTCCAATTTGCATAAACATATACACAATTGTTATAATAATATAATTATGAATAATATTAAATCTGTAATATAATAAATACATATTTTAATTATACATGCTTCATAGAAGTACATATTATATAAGATATGATTGTTTCATAATGTGATAATATATACTATTAATAATAGTTAATTGATATTTAATAGTTATTAATATTTACATATCAAAAAATAATATTGTTTTATTATTATATAATAAATATTATATATTATTATAATATACTTTCATATCATATACAATTTATGTTAATCAATATAATGTGATGGTGTTGGAATCTACTTGAACACCAGAGTAAACTGGAGAGAGGATGCTAGTGGCTATACCTGCAAAAGAAGCCCTGGCCAAAGGTGGCTCTAACGAAGGCCCTCCGATCTCAAGCCAGTATCTCGGACCATAGAATAAAAGTGGAGCAGTGAGATAAGAGTACAAGCACATGCATGCATGTGTGGGTGCATACCTTGGGAGATTCGCTAAAAAACCCCTTTTATACCCAGGCCCAAAGGGTAATGGAGATAACCTAACATGGCGGTTGGTGGCCAGAAGGTGGCTGGGTTTGGGATCCTCATCAAGATTTGTGGATGAAAATCATCCTTCTTTATCTAGAATATCCTCCTTCCATTAATGGGAGGTTTTGTCTTATGTCTTCCCACCGTTTGCCTTAATGGCTACAGGATTTACGGCCCAGGAAAGGACCATGCTTCATTAATGGTTGATATATGCTCTTGATTATGGAACTTGTCTATTCATCTATTGCGAGAGACATCAAATGGGAGGATGGGTAAGTTTTTCCCTCGGCCATTCGATGGATGCCTTTGTGGGGCATGACTGGTCAAGCTTAGATTCTAAGTGCTACAGTTCGATAGGCCTAAAAACCTTTCAGGATTGGAGTTCCGCAGAACTTGAGGCCCGGAGGGGCTGGGCGCCAATTATACCGAAGGTAGGCAAGCAAATATATCCTGACTGGGGTTCTGTCAAATAGTTCAAATGGCCGAATGTCTAATCGAACAAGATCCAAAGGGCTGGAGGTTAAGCTTCGTAATGACCTGAAAGGCTGGATATACATTAATACGGTGATCGATAGGATCGGGAGTTAAGATAGTACTCCTGACTTCTGCCCTCGGGGTGCGAGACTGAGTGATCGGTGAGGTACTTTGGGGGAACATCCCGAAATAGGACTTATCCTTTCGAGTGATTCAGTAACATGCTATCCCGGTTACATAGGTTCGATTATCTCCGGGTAGTATGAGCGTTTATTATACATGTGTCCAAGATACTACGAACTCAACAAGGGAGGTAGAACAGCCAGGCACAGCTCCACCTTCCCTAGTCCTAAGATCTTCGGGATCCCGAGGGGGGGGTTTCCCCCACATCATTGCCCCCACTCCTTAGTTTGAATATAAAGTATTCGAGTTGAGTAGTTCAAGTGCCACGACCAAGGAATCACGTGAGCCATGTTGAATTTCGTGCTCTCAAAAAGCGGGCTTGTTAGAGTTTCCATATCCTATTCTTATGATATTTCTTCGAAGAACGCGAAGAATTAATATGGCCAATTCTCCTTATAAAGGAGTTTTAAAGGTGGCTTGTCATCACTGATATTTCCACTAAGGAGATCTTCCGTTTATTGAGCAGTGATTTCTGATGGGAAGAGAGATTTCCAGCGAGTTTTCCAGCAAATCTTCTGGTGGCTCAAGTATTCAACAGATCCAGGATCTACGAAGAGCAGTCTTGAAGCACTAAAGGGTTAGTGCTTCTAGTAATAAAGATCCTACCCCCCTCACCGATGCTCCTAGGGCCAAAGCATTGGGAGGTGACTCTGGTATCCAGATGTTCCCGAGAGCTCATTACCTGCTGAAGAACGAGTTTGAACTTTTCTTCAGGCAGTGGGCGATCGCCAGTCTTGCAAAATAGGGTCTGAAGAACACAAGCACATGGCCTTTGAATCAGTTATTCAGGTATGAAGAAGGTTCATTGCTCAATCTTTATGGCGTTACTTCTTTATTTCTCTCCATTTTCTCCCCTTTTTGACATGGTGTTATTCATGAGGCCGTTTTGCACAATTGGCTCATCATCTTAATTTCTTCATGGGATCGACCGAGGCTACCAAGGAGAGGATTGCAACAATGGAGGAAAAGGTCACAAATGCAGAGGAGCTTAATGAAGCTGAGATTCGGACTTCTGAAGTAGAAAGGGAGTTTCCAGAGCAAAAGGAGCGCGTGGATGCCTTATCAAAGAATATTGTTCGTTCAGCAATAAAATTAGATGAAGCAGGCAGTCACAAGGCTTCAATGCGTCGGAATGTGAGTGACGTGCACCGTGGAGAAGCCTAAGCTATCTCGAACTCTAAAGCTGAAATTGCCGAGCTGGAGAAGAGTTTTCGGGCTGAGATCAAAGATTTGAAAGCGAAGGCAGATAGCCGAATCCAATGGTTCTAGGAGGAACTCAATTCAGCCAAGAGTGAGACAAGTGGTTTGGAAAGAGCTTTGCTCGGCTCATAACCGAATACAAGGCAAGGGGCCCTTGAATCGGGATGAAAGGGTTTAGCAAGCAGAGCGGGCTAGAGACAAAGCCCTGGCTGAAGTTCGGTTCCTTCAGCAAGCATTAAAAGAAGAAAAGATAAAATTGTGTTCGCATTTCGATGGGTTCAAAATCATCAAGCCATAAAAGATGAAGAAAAGGTATCTTTGCAGAACCAATTGAAGGCAGCAAGAATTACTATAAATGGATTGAAGAAGAATGTCGATGATTATGGTGATGAGATCATGAGGTTGCAAAATAAATTGTCCTTGGCTGAAGCACGTGTGGGGGCCGCCAACACTCGCCTTCGCCATGCCGAAAGCAAGGCATATAAGGCTAGGTTCAGAGACTGCATGCCAAGGAACTCGGAACCGGTACTGGGACCCATCTGGTCACCATCCGATACGGTACTGTACCGTACCATACCCGTCCGTACCCATACCAGATCCATAAATTCTTAAAAAAATCTTTTCTTTTCCTATTAAAAAAATTTTAACCTAAATCGGACACGAACCGGACCCGAACCGAGCCCGAACCGGGCGGTACGAAACGGTTTGCTACAGTACCGTACCGTACAGAATTTATTTTTTTTATTATTTTAACGGTTTGAGCGCCGGACGGTTTTATATATATGAACCATACCGGCTCTTGGCCGGTACGGTACGCCACGTACCGGGCAATACGGGATGGTACCACAAACCCTGCTGCAGGCTTTTAGCAACTCAGTTCTCCCAGAGGCTGGAGCTTGCTTGCTTTGGGTTCCCATCACAACGCGGGCAATAGCGTCTCTTCATGCGAGCCGGATGAACCGGGAGCGAGGGCAAGGGAACCAAGATCCTCGTCAACTATAACCTTTTGTTAATTTTTCTTTCTGTTTTGACTCTATAATTATCTTTGGAATGAATAAAATGTGAATTTTTTCTAAATATCACGATCTAATATTTTGGAAGTATCCTGTTGTTCATAGGTGATTTTGGTCCCGTTGATTTTTCTTTGGTGAATTTTTGGAGGAATAGTGGAATGACCGGAGTTTTTGATCGGTTAAATTGCATTGATTCCCAAATCTTCATCGATAAGGTGCAACATTCATTACACGGGGAACGAGGGGTATTAATTATATCATGATACCAAGGACGATACGGTGCTCGAGAAAGATTGAAACCCTTTCGCCCGAAAACTAAAGAGTCGGCAGAAAGTATTCGAGGCGTTTCATCACTAGTGATCCGTGGGGATTCGGTCTAGTCTATCTTCGGGCACCACTTGTCGGGCATCCACCAAGAGAGATTTTATCTCAGTTAAATCCAGACCATCGATAGAATTTTTATAAATATGGGAATCTCTAGCATCTCAACCGCCCTTTGTTTTCAAAATTGTCTTCTTCCTTGCGTTTCTTCTCTCAAGCTTCTTTCTTCCATCCAGCAGTTGTGTCCGATGAGCTTGCCGGTGTTCTTCGTTCTCCTTTATGCTTTGTTTTCGTTTTGGATTTCGGGGAACTTCCTTTAGGTTTGTTAGGAAGTTTCTCTACTCCTTTTGGAGTAGTTTTCATTTCGCATTTCTGGTTTGGAATCTTAAGAGTTCTTCCTACCTATTTTTAAGGTGATTTTCCCTAATTTTTGGGTATTTTTACTCAATCTTCCAATGTCATATTAAAAGCGGTCTCTTGAGTTGGACGGTTCATGGTTTTTGAACCATGAACCTACTGAATTGGGGGTTTCTGCTGGGGGTGCGAAAATTATCCCAGATAGTGAGGCAACATTGGTTGCAGCCCCGCCACAAGAACTGGTGGATCCTGGAGGATCCCTGGTGAACCCTGAAGGAGAACTCTTGGAAGAACCCGAAGGGGATTTTTCGAGGGTCCTGAAGGAGATTTCCTTCTCAGGCTTATCCAGTCTGAAATTCGGGAATCTTATTTGGAAAAGCTACAAAACAAGTACCAAATTCCCCCGAGTTTCACATTAGAAATCCCGCTCAATACCGACTGAGCATGCAACCCTTCCCCGAGCCGATTGACTCTACATAAAGAGTATTTTCCAGTCGGATTAAGGTTGCCTTTGTTTCCTTTCTTTGTCGAATTCTTCAGGGCTATATGTTTTCCTCCCTGTACAATCATGCCAAACACATGGCGATTTATTTGCGATTTTTTGGAAGTTTGTCTTAGCCAGGGCTCATCCTACAATTCTACTCTTTAAGGCCTTCTTTTCTTTTGGCAAGCATCGTCACTACCACAGGTGGTGGTTCACCTATCCCTGTAGAGGGTAGCATCCCTTGATTCGGGCTACTCCCTCTTCTATTTACCATTGGAAGAAGCAGTTCTTTTTTGTAAGGCATGTGAATGTCAATGATTGGGGTTGCATGCAATGGGACGTCCAATCTCGCCAACTGACTTATTCCGCCCTTTTATCCGAGAAAAAATGGGTGGTATTCTTCAGCATTTTCAAGTTCCCAGCTTAAAACTTCTGCTATCCAAGACAACCCCTTTTAAGATGGGGTTTAGCCAAGTTCAATTAAGAGGTAAGAAGAATCATGATTCATTCCTTCTACTTCTTTACTTCGGTCCTTGTTTTCTTCTAAACATCCTTTTTCTTTGATTTCATATACGAATCCTTCAAATGCCCGCAAGCTGAGGAAGGCTACTCTAAAAAAGAGGAAAGCTGACATGGCTCTCGCTATTAGAGAGCCATCCGGGGTTCAAGCTATGGCTGCCCCTGAGCCCGAGGTTGTTCTAGCCAACCCTCTAGAGATCGCTCCTCCAGCCACTTTGAAGCACTCTCGGACATCAAAGGCCGGGGCTCTCTTTGACCCCTCATTCGGTCACTTTCAAGGGAGTCTCGAACAACCTGACCCTGGGATCTGAGATCTACATTTTTGATAACTGGAAAGTCGCCAAAGGCATCTTCGAGAACTTTATTCACCCAGTTGATGCAGAATGGGTTATCGGAGAGGGCAACCAGCAGCACCGAAGGGATGCTGTTTTAAGCATCACAAGAGTTAGTTTCTTTTCTTCCTCTTGAATTTAGCTTTTAGCATTCGGTAACTCACTGTTGGATTTGCCACTTCACATATGTCATTTTGTCAAACATTACTACAATGTAGGGGCCGCTGGACGGTCGAAGAAAAGAAGAAGAATTTGGTGACACGCCTAAAAAAGGCAGAGGCCAATCTCGATCATGCCGAGACTAAAAAAGGTCAACTTAACCAAGAGGTTAAAGACCTGAAGGAGCTCTCTTAAGAGAAGGCTTTAGAAACGGCACGATAGGAGAGCGAATTTTGAAGCACAGAAGCAAGAGGTGGCATGGATGGCAGTGGAAGCTTACAAGGTTTCCAAAAAATGCCGTCAAGAAAAACTATTCTCCTAACAAGATTTGATCGAGGGTATGGATGATACCTGGAGGAGGATCCTTAAAAGCTACTCAAATCTCAACCTAGATTTCCTGGACAAGGACGAGTCGGACGATGACGCACCCGCCGAAGGTGCACCAGCTCCCGAAATAGTTGTTGGGACCGAAGGAGTCACCGGTGCCTCATCTGCCTTAAACCATTTGTCTTTCTTCTTCTTTTTATCGATGTAGTTATCATCGGCTAGTATGCCATTTTGTAGAACCTTTGGATTTCTTTTTTAATACTATCAATGAAATGCTTCTAGTTTTTTGATTGTCATAATTTGGTGTGCATGATTGTGAATATTTTTTGGAGCCATACTCGATATTGAAAAATTAAAAATTTATCAAGCTTTAGTAAGGACCGGAGATCGATGTCGTTGTCGTACTGAGAGTTTGACGCAGATTTCATAATAAAGCACCATGTCAAAGCCATCACCGGGTAGTAGCATGGGCCATGGTGTAGATGACTTTTGTTGGAATAACCCACTCAATGCCGAATATGGGTCAGGCTGAAAGTTTCTCGTTGTAAAGCGTGGGGTGATTCAACATAGATCCAATTGGGAAGTCGAGGGTGCCCAGTATCATTCTCGTCCAGCTGCTAATTTACTGGTGTCGGCTTAGTCTCCAGGTATTTGCTAATGCCGGCCCAACCAGAGACTTTCTGGCACTGAATCTTCACGTCCCGGTCAAAGGCTTTCGAGAGTTGAGCATCAAGCCAAAGGCTTTCGACGCTGGTCTAGCCAAAGGCTTTCCAACGCTAGTCTGGCCAAAGAGTTTCGGGCATTGAATCTTTATATTCAGCAAAGGCTTTCGAGAGTTGAGTGTCCGGCCAAAAGCTTTCCAACACTGGCCCAGCCAAAAGCTTTCAGGCATTAAGTCTTCATATCCCGACCAAAGGCTTTCGGAAGTTGCCGCAATGGATGCTTTAGCCCACCTTTGTGGATTCTTGAATGCTTGAAGGCAGGAAGCACAGCTGGTGAGTAATATTAAATCCCAAGGATTTGGGACTAATTTCTCGAGCCAAGAGCAGGCACACGGTGCCGCTCAATCAAAAATTTTGCAAGATTTTCATGCCTATTTTTAGGTGAGAGAGATGAGATTTCATCTTGAAAATTTGCCATGTCTTTCTTTTTGAAAATTTTTATTATAGAGACACATGTCAACTATCGGTCGGTTATCAATTTGGCCAATTCTTGCCTGGCTCCCCAATAAATAAGGGGTTCAGCTAGTTCCCCGGCCGTGTCCCTAGCCGTAGGTACTAGTATTGAAAATGTATGATTTTCTTTTCAGACGAGTGTCTCTAGAGAAAGATGTTTAGGTAAGACTAGTGGCATGGCGAAGGGGTGTTTAACTTGGGATGGGAAGTATTGGAAACGGCCAACGGCTTGACTGCATTGCTGTTACTATCACTACCAAGGGATGAAACTGGAGGGGGTTCCTATGGTGAACCTCCTCTCCTAGCTCCTTATCACCCAATGTCAATGGATACTAGGGCGGGGGAAGGGTAGAGGATGCTCCCCTGGGGCTTTTGCTACAGGCAACAGACAACCGGAAGTCTCTAGGATATTCTTCTCCCTTTCCTTTTTATAACAAGTGGAGCCTTCGGCCTGCATGTGCTTTCTTCTCCATTTGCTAGCGAGCCAGAGGAAGGCATTTCATTACTTTAACACCATGCGGCGGGGGCCCAGTTGTATCATTCGTTGGCTCTATTTGCCTGCATGGTACACCTCTCTACCACGGCGTAGTCTTCTTATCAATTTTCTGTATCCTATCTATATTTCATATAATACTTCCAAGAGAAATGTAACTTGACCGAAATAAAAATGTATGCATGTCGAAACATTTTAATGACAAAAGATCATTTTCTATGTTTCTCATGCATGAGGTTATATGCTCACTGCTCATTGAGTTTCAAGGCTTATGGTCGCCATGCTTTCATCGATGGTCCGTATCTTGGTTCCATGAACTCTAGCAAGAGTTTCATTTTTCCCTCAAGATTTTTGGCTTGCTGGCTGCATCAGTCTTTAGGATTTCATGCTAATCAAAACACAGCTTTCATATAACTTTCAAAAGATAAAAGATACACTACTGATAATACATTTATTGCAGGGTTTTCCGAACCAGCCGGTTCGGGGCGTACCGAACCAGATCGGTGGCCGGCCGGCACGGTTCGGCCATATAAATCGGCATAGCCCCCCTAAAAATCAAAAAAAAAAAAATTGGGTATCACACCGAACCGGGCCCGAACCAGTGCTGAACCGGTCGAAATGGGCCCGAACCGGGTGGTTTGGCGCGGTTCGGCCTGGTTCGGGTCGATACGGGTGGGAGGCGGTAGGTGGGCCAATTTTTTTTGTTTTTGTCACATGACTACTGTAGCCATGTGACTGTTTTGAGAGGGGGGTTTGCTTAAGTTTAGCCATGTGACTGTTTTGAGAGGGGGGTTTGCTTGGGTTTTAAGATAAGAAAAGGCAGAGAACTCTGCATAGCTGTGGAAGGAAAAACACAAAAAAAAAAAATTGCTCGGTCAATTCAACCCAATTGAACCTGTAAAAGTCAAAGAGGAAGCTAGAATCAAGGTCCGTATACCTTTCTTTTTCCATAGTTTCCTCTTTCGTATTGTTATTTTTTGTTAAATCCGTGCAAAATAGAAAATTAAGAAGAAATGCTGTCAAAATTTATTTGTTGGCTATGATTTTAGAGTATGTGATAGATCTAGGATAGATCTACATAATGATCTAAAATCTTAATTTTTTGTTAAGTATATAATTTTTTAAATTAAAAATTAATTTCAGATTAATAAATTAATTTTTAAAAAAATAATTAGAAAAAAAATTGTAATTATAAATTATTAATCTAGGGCTTGTAAACTACTCTCACTATAAATTTCATGTCGATTTATTCAAGTTTTGTGCATCTCTTTAATAGTGCCCGTAGATCTTAAATTGAAAAAAAAATTGACTTTTAATGCATTTCTAGGATCTTAAAAAAATATATGTAGCATGTATGATGGAATCCTACATGAATCTAAAATTTAAATTTTTTTTTATTTTTCTTTATTTTTTGAATTTTTTAAATTAAAAAAAAATTAAAAAATAAATTAAATTTTAAAAATTAGGTTAATAAAGTGTTAATTAATAAAGATTATTATTGACCTTATATGTAATTTAAATATTCAGGTATGGATCCATCAAGGAGGAAGAAGGATCCGGAACGGAAAATTGGCTGGTTACATGGAGAGATGCTCTCAGGTCAGCATTACTGGTGGTGTAAATGATGCAATACCGAATTCAAAGGTGGGGGATAACAAGGTTGAAGCAGCACTCGGCTGGCGACTATCCTGATATATCTGCATGCCGACAGTATCTACAGGAGGTCCGTCAGTTGATGAAGAAACACTTTGCTGATTTTAAAACTTTGAATGAAAGAGCAGCAAAGAAGAAGGCAGAGGTGGACCGCAGAGCCGCAGAGCCGCAGAACCACCTTCTTATCACTCCAGGGAGTCAGAGGAAGCATCTATTCCTTCTGATGAGGCACAGATGAAGGCTGCTATTCAGGCGAGCTTGTATGAGCAGAGGCAGCAAGAAGAGGAAGCCAGGCATAGACAGCGATTCGGGCCATCAACTTTTGAATCAGGATCAGGATCCACTTATGCTAGTGCTCCAGGAGAGTCTGAGACAGTTTAGGAGGACCTTAGTCAGCGAACCCGTTAGGAGAGGCACCGGCCGTATTGCATCCATGTTAGGAGCATTTGGTAGTAGGAGGAAGTCTTCCAGGCCCAGGGACAGTCCAGACGGAGCCGCTATCTATGATGTCGATCCACATGCATTTTCCAGTAGAGATTCCAAGCAACAGAGGATTGACACAATGCTGAAAAAGGATAAAAAGGATATATGGTGGGCCATCTCCTCCTGGTTTCATTTCAGTCATATCCAACCCATGCGGCAGATAATCCATATTATCGCTCTGCTATTTCATCTATACAGGCTGCTGGTGTAGGTGTAGATCCTCCATCATCGAGGGATATCTATGGTCATCTTCTGGACAGCAATAAGGAGCTAGAATGATGGATATCCTCATATCAGAGCAAGTGGCCCGTGTATGGATTGACGGTGATGTGTGATGGTTGGACTGGTCTTACTAGACGGAGCATCATCAATTTCTTGACTTATTGTGATGGAAATCTTTTTTTCAGAAGTCTATTGATGCTTCAGATCAGGTGCACGATGCCAGTTATATCCTCAGATTGATGGAGAAGGTGATTGATCAGGTGAGAGAGCATAATGTCGTGCAGGTCATCACTGATAATGGACCACAATACAGGGCCGCAGGACAAATCTTGATGGAGCGACGACCGCATATTTTCTGGACCCCTTGTGCTGCACATTGTATAGACCTCATGTTGATGGATATTGGTAAAATTCGCAGGGTGCAGAAGATTGTTGAGCTAGCACAGTCTATTACCAAATTTATATATAACCATACATGGATCTTATCATTGATGAAGAGCTTTACAGGAAAAAAATAATGAGACCGGGGATCACACGGTTTGCTACTAATTACATTGCACTTGATAGTCTTCTTGATAAGAAAGCAGAGCTACGTCAGATATTTGTCAGTCAGGACTGGCAGGAGAGCAGATATGCCAGGGCAAATACTGAGGAAAGCAATGTGGAGAATTTAGTAACGAGACAGACATTCTGGCAGCGGGCTGAGAGGGTAGTGGAGGCTATCAAGCCTCTATATGAGGTACTTCATGCCATGGACTCCGAGAGGTATACTCAGATGGGCTTCTTATATTTCATGATGCAAAGGGCAAAGAAAAAGATCTAGGAGGCAGATCCATCACATGCATATAAGTATATCCGGATCATTGATGGACGGTGATGTTATCAAATGAGTTCGGATTTGCATCTAGCAGGTACGTAGTATTTTATGAAGTCCCTAAAAATTAAGTTTCAATTAGATTCATACAAGTATGCTTGACTAATTCTTAAAATATATGTGCAGCTTACTATCTAAATCCGAGATTTCAGTACTCCGTACCGGACATTGCCATGAATGAGGATCTTATGTTTGCCCTTCGCAATGTTATATATAAGATGGAGCCCGATCCAGATATCGCTGCTATATACCTTGAAGAAAGGTTGAAATTATTGAATGATTTTTAAGAGCATTAATTTCAACAAGCTAACAATTTTTTTTCTAGCAGATGAAATTTTTTAGGGAGGGCACAGATTCATTTGGATCCATTGTAGCGATCAGAAGTAAATCAAAGATGAATCCTGATAGGTACTACTAAGGAGTAAGTGTAATATTATATCAAGATTAAATTTTTTATTTTGCGAAATCTAAAATTCTAAATGATGTAATGTCTTTTGCAGCTAAATGGTGGGTGCATTTTGGTGGATCTGCTAAAAATTTGATGGTTCTTACAGTGAAGATCCTCTCCCAGACGGTGTCATCCAGTAGATGTGAGCGCAACTGGTCTACATTTGGTCTTATCTACTCCAAGCAGAAGAACCATCTGAAACAGAAATGCCTCAACGCTCTTGTGTGTACACACTATAATTTAAGATTGAGGCTAAAATGTATTCAGGAAGAAGTATAATTGAAATATCCAGATCCCACTGCAATTTCATATGTTGATGAGGATGAAGATCCAATGATTGGGTGGGTCATGGGTCAGCAGCAGACGCCAGAGCTTGATGAGCCAATTTCGTCTCATCAACCAGCCAGTTTTATAGCTAGTGAGGCTGGGATAGATGCTGGACAATGGGCAACAAGTCATATTCCTCGCAGGACTCTAGCAGATACAGCACATCGTCCGTCCCCACCATTTAGTAGACCTGGAGACAGAGAAAAATGAAAGGCAGTTACACCTCCATCGGAGCACTCAGTCCACTCAAATTCAGATACCAGAGACAATGATGATAGTGCTTTAGATAGTGGAGGATCTAGTGATCAGGAAGAGGCAGGAGGATAGGAGTCGCAGCCACCTATACATATTCGATTCACTGGGGAGTCGCAGTTTAGCCATGCCACGCAGGATACAGATCATGGAGTACCATCTGATAGACCCCGTGATGATACGATTTCAAATATGCGACGGGCTCCGCGTGGTCGTTCGGGACACGATACAGCTGCAACTCTTGTACATGGAGTAGGATCCATGGATGTATCTGGATCATCCTCATATTCAGGATCCTCTTATCCGCAGCTACCGGCAACTTCTGGTCCATATGATCCATGTGGTGCATCTGAGATGTCAGCATCCAGTGATTATTATCTCGGAGCATCTTATGCATCTGATTTTGCTGCTGGTATATTTGGATAGGCCCCTGCATTGCCATATCATCAATCTTTGGACAGCTCTCAGAGTTGGGACATCATAGAGGGATATGCGATTAGTTATGACCCATCACGCATACCTCCTGGGATGAGCTTAGAGGAGTATCATGCTGCCTGGCAGGAGGGACATGCCGAATTTCCTACAGAGTACATACATGATCCCTATATTTTGGATATCGTCACTTTACCAGATTCTAGACATTGGTATGTAATTATATGTTTATACCATATTTTACTTTCATTGATTGCTGATAATCTTAGTTTAATTATCATTTTTTTTATTTCAATTGAAAATAGTTCTAAATATTAGTATTTAGTCCTAAATCATAAACCGGTACGCCATCCTGAATCCTAAATCCTAAATCCTAAAGCCTAAAGCCTAAATACTAAATTCTCCCTAAATCCTAAACTCTTAAAAAATAAAATAAAAACCTTAAAATTACAAAAAAAAATCAAAAAAAAAATTTGGACGTACCGGTTGAACCGGTTTGAACCGGTATGCCCAGCCGTACCGTGTCGGCATGGTACGGTACAGAACCGTACCGGTACCGGCCGGCTACCGGTACGGCACCCGGTACCGGTACCGAGAACCTTGATTTATTGGTTCAGTTCCAAGGTTGAGGTAGGGGATGTCATCCAATTGTGTCAGGCGATAGGTACAGAATCAAATGACTTTGATACGGTTCCTCCTAATTTGGAAAGAGCTTTCCTTGATGAGTCGGCTAAGATACTTCAACCCATCTCAAAACTAGGTCCCCCACTTTGAAAAACTTGCCCTGGACTCAGGCATTATGGTAGTGGGGACTTTCCATCGGCAAGCGGCCATTGTCACGCAGCTCGCTCCCAAACTTCCTCGGGCAAATCCAAATTTGTCCAGAGTCATTCAAAGTCGCTTTCCTCGCCGAAACTTTCCACTCTCGATGACAGGAGCCCAACTTCCAAGGAGATTATAGCTTCTGTCTCGAAGATAAGGTTGAAGGGGGTTTCGCCCGTTGGAGTCCTCTATGTAGTTTAATAGGCCTAGAAGACATAATATAACTCATCGGCCCACCATCCTTTTGCTCGATCTAGACATGTTTTCAATCCCTGCAAAAGAATTCAGTTAGCAACTTCGGCCTCCCCATTAGCTTGGGGATGGCCGACAAAAGTAAAACACTAGGTAACGCCCAGATCTCTATGGGGACAGCTAAAGTCTATCTGCCTTCACCACTTACGCGGGAGTTATGGACTCCGAGTATTAGTTAGAGCCGAGAGAGGGGAAAGGCTTGGGCACTCATTATGTCATGCCCGACTAGGTCCGCCTAACAGTTAGTCAAGACCGAGTATTGACTCGGTAGGTAAGCACAAAAGATGTGTTAGTCAAGCACAGTTGTCGTTCATAGCTACTTGACTTTGATGCCGAACTTGCACAGGATAGTGGCTAACTCAGTTGCTCGATTGTAGTCCGCACTTAGTCGATGCGGTAGTCGACGGTCCGCTCGCTCCTTAATCGGTGATCTAGTTAAGGCCAAGTAGGCAATTGCCCATGCACTTCTCAGGTTTAGGGCACTCTGGTCATTCGATGTACTATCCATATTTGGTCGTCCGTAGCTACTCCAACTTAGTCATGGGTCCAATCGAGGCCAAGTATGATGGTCACAACATTGGCCCCCACTCCCGAGTTCAAAACATTGCCAAATGAGCTTCGTTGTTTC
The DNA here is from genome assembly GCA_021397845.1 of Areca catechu. Classification (NCBI taxonomy): domain Eukaryota; kingdom Viridiplantae; phylum Streptophyta; class Magnoliopsida; order Arecales; family Arecaceae; genus Areca; species Areca catechu. The sequence continues at coordinate 70,880,010 of CM038047.1, forward strand.
TGGACAAAGGAAATAAAGTCACTTCTTCGGCCTCGACCTGCAGTGGCATTCGCGTCTTGAAATCACAGTAGACTTTTGTTAGCTCCTTGATTTAGCATCCTGACTTTTTTGTAGTCGAGTGTCAGTTGATTGTTCGGGCTTCAATGGAGATGAGATGTAGGAGCGCGATCATCTTCATCGACGACCGAAGGGCTCGAAGGAGATGAGCTGTAGGAGCGCGATCATCTTCGTCAACGACTAGGTGTTAAGCGGCTAGAGAGCTCAAAGAAAATGAGTTGTGGGAGCGTGATCATCTTTGTCAGTGACAGGAGGGCTCGAAGGAAATGAGCTATGGGAGCATGATCATCTTCGTCAACAACCAGGTGTTAAGTGGCCGGAGGAAAGTGAGACCCGAGATAAAGGTATGAAAATGCAACCATCTTCAATAGGTTGTGAAGTGACAGGATGGAAGTGATCCAAAATAGAGATTGTGAATGCAGCCATCTTCTTTAACCGGGTCTTAAGCAACTAAATGGGAGTGAGACCCAAGATGGGGGTTGTGAACGTAGCCATCTTCTTCGACCAGGCATCAAGCGACTAAGAGTGAGATCCAAGATAAGGTTGTGAATGCAGCCATCTTTTTCGGCCACGTGTCAAGTGACCGGATGGGAGTGAGATCCAAAATGGAGGTTGTGAATGCAACCTTCTTCGACCAGATATCAAGCGATCGGATGGGAGTGAGATCCAAGATGGAGATTATGAATGCAGCCATCTTCAATCGGGTGTCAAGCGACCGAATGAGTAAGATCCAAGATGAAGTTTGTAAATGCAGCCATCTTCTTCGATCAAGTTGTTAATCGATCGAGGAGCTAAGAGAGTCCGATAAAAGAGATGGAGATTCGAAGATGTAGCCATCTTCATTGACCGAGTTATTAGTCAATCAAGGAGCTCGAAGAGTCCGATGAAACAGATGGAGGTCTGGGGATGCGGCCATCTTCGTCGGTCGAGTTATTAGTCAGTCGAGGAGCTTGGAGAGTCCAATGAAGGAGATGGAGGTCCGAGGACACAGCCATCTTCATCGACCGAGTTGTTAATTGATCGAGAAGCTCGGAGAGTCCAATGAAGGAGATGAAGATTCGAGGATGCAGCCATCTTCATCGGTCGAGTTGTTAATTGATCGAGAAGCTCGGAGAGTCCAATGAAGGAGATGATGATCCGGGTTTGCGGCCTCTTCATTGGCTCCGACCCCAAGAGCAATCATCCAACCCCATAAGTGGTCCTTCAATCCCATAAATGACTAAGTCATGTCGTCATCCAACCCTAGAGATACTAAGTTATTGTTGTCGCCTAGATCGTCGTGGCCCGTAGCTCTGACGTGTCGCGGACTTGTCGAGCTCCAGAACCGGCGTGACCTGCAAAAGAGAGGAGACCCAAGCCGAGGATTCCGGTGGGGACACTCCGACGATCAAGTTAGTTAGGACGATCAAGGAAAACAGAACCACTGTAACGGAGAGCTTGGAATCTCTCCACGTAGAGGATGAAAGATGAGATGTAAGAAATGGAAAAACAGGGTTGAGTGGAGATTAGAGAGCTGGGAGGTTTCCTTGGCAGGTTCCTTGCCCGTTTGCTCTCTGAGTCTTACCAGTTACCTCTATCCCCCTCAGGGGTCCTTTCTTCTATTTTATATGAGAAAAATGATCCAAACTAAGTATAGGGCTTCACTGAGATGTTCCTTTCCTGGTTCCCTTTCGGGAGGGATTTTCCTTGTCCGAGGCCTCCCCCTGTCGGATCGGTCCTTGGAAGAAGATCCTTCTATTGGGGACGTTTGCCGGCGTAGTACAGATCTTGTCCCTCCGGTAGTACAGTTTTCCGTGGGAGGGGCGGGTGCCGTGTCGCTGAGCCCCGAGCCACGATGGGGCATTTCTATTCCAGGAGGAACCATCGAAGTGTCACAGGACCTGGGGCCTTAATGGAATACTCCTCTTGGAGGAGGTATAGGTTCCGTGTCGCAAGGGTTAGAGCCCCCCGGTTCACTGTCGTGGACGTGGCGGCACGCCACAGGACCTTGAGCCTGGTGGAGCACGCATTGCACAAAACATGCGGATGGCACGTTTGTAGAGTTTGAATCTCTAGTAAGGTGTGCGCCACCTCCCGGAGGTTGCAGATAGCTGGGAGCTTCCATGGCACGATCTGAACCTCTACTGATCTTCCATCTTTGCTTCTGGAGGAAACTTCGGCCTTGGCTGGATAGGGGGAGCTCTATCTCGAGAACTCGACCTCGGAATGCATAAGCATGACCTCGACCAAGAGCTCGACCCGGATGGGAGCCGACCTCGGCCGGAGGCTCGCCTTCAGCAGGATAGGGAGAGCTCTATCTCGGGAGCTCAACCCCGGAAAGCATGAGCACGACCTCGACCGGGAGCTCGATCCCAGATGGAAGCTGACCTTGGCCGGGGGCTCGCCCACGAAGAGCATGAGCACGACCTTGACCGGGAGCTCGATCCCGAATGGGAGCTGACCTCGACCGGGGGTTCGCCTTCAGCAGGATAGGGGGAGCTCTATCTCGGGAGCTCAACCCCGGAAAGCATGAGCACAATCTCGACCGGGAGCTCGAACCCGGACGGGAGTTGACCTCGGCTGAGGGCTCGCCCTCGGAAAGCATGAGCACGACCTCAGCCGGGAGCTCAACCCCGGATGAAATGAGCACGACCTCGACCAGGAGCTCGATCCCGGATGGGAGCTGACCTTGGTCGGGGGCTCGCCTTCAGCAGAATAAGGGAAGATCTATCTCCCGGAAAGCATGAGCACGATCTCGGCCGGGAGCTCGACCCCGGATGAGAGCTGACCTCAGCCGGGGGCTCGTCCTCGAAAAGCATGAGCACGAGCTCGACCGGGAGCCTGACCCTAAATAGGAGCAGACCTCGGCCAGGGGGCTCGCCTTCAGCTCTTCATTTGGTCGCCTCATTCAGATGGCATTTTCTGCCAGCGCGGCCACCAGCATGAGTTCCACGTTAGCGGTTGTGCCACAACAGCTGCCCCCCACTCTCGAGCCCAGGGAACGATGCGGCGCTCCGGGCGATGAGAGTAATGATCATGCTGACATGGAGGGACGCACTTCTTGCGCAATTAATGTCTCGAGCGCCGGTGCCCCGGAGATCGCGCTTCCGCCCCAATGAAGCGACACCACGTCAGTCCTTTCCAAAAGAGGGCCATAAATGTTGCGCCTGGAACGAAGCGACCGCCTTCGGACTGAAGTGTTGACTCCGTCGAATCTCAGCACGTGGCAGGCCTTGGTTGACCAAGGAGGAGAAAGGGCACACGTCGTCGACCGGTACGAGATGACGGTGCTGTAGATATTTTAAAAGGGGCTTGTCTTCTCGCCCCTTAAGGATTTTTCGAGCGACGGAGACAAGGCTTCTTTTGCAGAATGCTTCTTCTTCCCGCTTCATCTCCATTTCTCTGCTAAGAGATTCAAAGTATCAGCAGGTTAGACTTCTCCTCCCCTTCCTCTTTCTTCTCCTTCTCCTGCTCTTCTCCCTCGGCCTGTGCTGAAGGAGAGTTCCCATTAGGTTTCTAGGGTTCTACTCCTTTATTTTTTTTACTCCTACTCCTCATGAGTTCTTCCGACGGAGGGCACCATCGTCCGTATTTTTCCGGTGAGGCGGGGCCATCTCGATCGAGGCCTCCTTCCTCAGATAGCGGGAGAAGTCCCCATAGTGATCCGCAGGGATCCCCGCCGGACGGGGATTGTCATTGGACCCCCTGTGGCTCTCCCTCCTCCCATCGGGGAGTTAGGCGGTCCTGCCAGCATTGCTTCAGTGATGACTGGTGAGGATCTCCTCCGCATCCGGAGGGTGCATGGGATCCCTGATTCCATCCGGCTCTCAGCCCCCGGACCGGAGGAACGGGTCACTTCCGGTGGTCCAGGCCGGATCACTATACGAAGACTTCTTCGAGGGTCTTCATCTTCCTCTTCACCCCTTCTTTCTTTTCTAAGCAATTATCGCTTGGTCCCGGCCCAACTTGCTCCCAATGCCGTCAGGACCACCTTTTGCTTTATTGTCCTTTGTCATTTCCACGGGATTGTTGTACGTTTCTCTCTCTTCAGGATTTTGTTCACCCTGAAGCACCATCCAGTTGACAATGGATGGTGGTTCGTGGCCCCCTGCCCACGGGCCATCAAGCTTGACCTATCCTCTTCCATCAAGGGATGGAAGAGCAGGTTAATGTTCGCCTCGGTTGAGGGGATGGACTGGGTTTGGAATGACCCGGACCGCTCCCCTAACCGACAGTCTGTAATCGAGCCGGTCGACAAGTGTACGATCAGCTCATCACTTCTGAGGTCCCACCTCTCCGAGAACTGTTGTCCGAGAGGAACCTCGTCGACGCCGGGGTCAGCCAGGCCCAAACTCAAGGTAAGGCTCGCTGCCGGGCTTCCTTTTTTTTCTCAGGTTAACCAGGCTGCAACTGAGGACTAATCAGATTCTCTTGTCTTACAGGGATGAAGTTCACTATAAGCGGCTCCTGGGCATGTCAAAAAAGAGAGCTGCCTCCGCAGGGCCTGAAGGGGAGCCTGCAAAGAAAGCTCAGGAGGAGCCGGGACCGAGGCCTGGCGAGGAGCTCGCGAGGAGGGGACCTGCTGCCGCATCGGCCACCCCTGGGCCAAGGGTTTAGCCTCCAACCCGTAGGACCAGGAGAAAGGCCTGGACCATGGAGGGGGCCATGCCATCAACCCCAACGGCCCCTCCACGTACTGAAACACCACCGCAACTGGAAGTGGCGGGGGTGGCGGGAGACACCGCCACGAAGAGACCAGCCCCACCGCCTGGAAGCAGGGTTGCAGACAACCGATCGACTGCCGCCACGCCTTCGCCAGCGGCCACCCCGGAACCCTCAGAGCCGTTTGAGACGCCGGATCCGAGGAAAAAGATGTCCATCTACCTGCCCCGGGATACGAGGTTGACACAGGATGGGAAGCTGGCGGAGGAGATTCTGAATGCCCTCATCCAACCACTGTACCGCCAGGAGAAGAGCGACCGTTAGGTAATGGATGTCTTCACTGAGGTGTTCCCCCAGCTTATATTAGTAAGTCATTTTTCGGACTACATTTTTATCTTCTTATTGCCTAGTGAGCAACCCAAGAGGGGGGATGAATTGGGTCTCTAAAAATTTAAAGCTAAGCTTGATAATACAAGTAGCAAACTTCACAAGACAAGATATGCAATTCAATTCAACAAGGTACTAAAATTTAAGTGCAATGCTCTAAAGTAGTAGTGCAACGGAAATTAAAAGCAATAAGCAAGAAAGTAAAGAGCAAAGAGGGAGAGAACAAGCAATCACAAACACTACAGCTATAGTGGTTCGGTGCCAACAATGCACCTACATCCACTCCCCAAGATTCTCTTGGGAATTCACTATAATCAAACGATTACAGCCGATTAGTTTTCTGGGCTCACTAATCAAAACCCGACTTGTTTTACAAGGCTCACAAGTCACAACCTCACTTGGTTTTACGGGCTAACCAAGAACCTAATTGGTTTTCACAAGGCTAACCAAAAACCTCCCTTGGTTTTCCGGGCTAACCAAGAACCTTAGTGGTTTTGTGGGCTAACCACCAACCTAATTGGTTTTCAAGACTTACCAATAACCTCACTTGGTTTTCCAATAGGCTAACCAATAACCTTTACAATATATAAGATGGAGAAATAAAGAACCAATATAAACTTTCAATAATAAAGCAAATAAGTCGATGTAGCTCGATGTAGTGTTGCTTTGCTCTTGTTGAAGCCTTTTGAATGACCAAGATTGAATGATCTTCAATGCTCTTGATGGCTTTGAATGCTTAGAGGCTTCCTTTAGCTTGTGAGTGGTTGAACCTTGAATGAATAGGAGTTAAGGTTCTTCTTTCTTCTTTTCTCTCTAAACTTTCTTTGGATATTCAATACCTTTTTGAATAGTTGTTGTCTTGATTTGATTTGGAGCCTTTATATACCTTCCCTGGCCCCCAAAACCGAAATCTAGCCGTTATACTTGAAAAACTAGCCGTTGGAGGGCATTTGGACGAGTTCTATGCTTGAAAAAACTAGCCGTTACTGTTATCAGAACTCCATGTGTCGACACTTCCTCTTCATGTGTCGACACATTATGTCGACACATATTTTTCTTGAGTCGACACAAGTTCAAACTACTCCATTCAGATTCTCTGAAAAAATTAGTTGAGTCGATACATTCTCAGTTGAGTCGACACCTTGTATCCATGTGTCGACACATCAACTGTTCCTTCAACTTCTGCAAGTTCTGTGGCTTGAAAGTCTCAGGCGATGTGTTGATCAATGTGTTGACACCTTGAGTCGACACATAAGGTCCATGTGTCGACACATCATCTGTGCCATTTGAAACATTGCTACGTACTGGCCTGAATCGACACTTCTTCTTCATGTGTCGACACATCATGTCATGTGTCAACACCTTGAGTCGACACTTCATTGAAAAATTGCAGAAATTGCTGAACTTATGCTGGAACATGTTTCCATTTTCCTTGGTCATCCATTCAACCATTTTTTTTGAGTGTCCAAGTCTTGTTTTGAGCAATCATTTCATTCAACCTTAGTTCTTCAACATAAATGTGCTTCTTCAAATTTTGTGAGCATCCTTTCAATGAAAACACACTTAAAGCAAATCATTAGTCCTCAAATTATACTTAACTGTTTTGCTTATCATCAAAATCAATTAGTAGAGTCAACACTTCTTCCTGAGGAGGTATTAACTGATGTTTTCTGTGCAAGTAGCCACCGACGTTTAGCTCCTCCTGCCAGGGACTGATAAGACATGATTAACGTCTCCGCAAGGAGAGGGATGAAGCCCGAACTCAGGCCGCCCGGGCTCAAGACTGGAGGGCCAGGTGAAGGCCCTCCAAGACCAGCTAGCCAACTCCGAGGCAAGGACGGCAGGGCTAGAGAAGAAATCCGCCGAGCTCGAAGTGGCCCTGAAGGAAAAGAAGGGGGAGAGTCTCCGCCGGGCCAAAAAGCTGGCTGCCTCTGCGACGAAGGTAGCCCACATGGAGGGAATGGCGCAGACCTTCCAGGTGCAACTCGACGAGGAAGCGGCCCGAACCATGGTGGCCTTGGAGAAGGCCACGGCAACCGTTGCGCTGATGGAGGTGGCGAAGAAGGAAGCCGTCGAGGCGGTCCCCAAATTCAAGGCATCCGAAGCCTTCAAGGACGAGGTTGCTGAGGCAGTGTTGGACTCCTACCACCAGGGGTTCAACGACTTCCGAGGTAAGGCCGTCCGCCTCTTCGAACTGAAGGGGCTGGAGAACATTCAGCCCGAACTGCCAGTCCCCGGGGTGCCTAGAGGTCCTGTTGCCAAAGCAGAGCCAGAGCCGGAGTCCGGAGCGGGGCCAGAGCCGCTGCCGCCCAGGACGATCCTCCATCAGAAGGAGTCACCCATCGGCCGGGAAAGGAGCCGACGGGTGGAACTTAGATTTCTTCTTCTTTTTGTAACTATATTTTTGGAATACTTTCCGGCCTGTCTGGAGTCTTCATAAGATGTAAAATGCCTTTAATTAATGAAGACATTATTTTCTTCAATCACTGAGTGCTCCTTTTCTTCTTTTACTTTGTGTCCAAGTTCGTTGAATGGCTTCCTGGCATGTCGGGAGCCTTGACCAATGTAAAAAACACTGATAAATAAATACAATTTCTTTTTAACTTATGTGTATTGTCTTCTATTCCTTTTTTCTTTCTTTCTGTTCTTTTTCTTCTATACTCTTTTTTTTTGCTTTGAGGCATTTCAAGGAATCCACCAGAGGCTGTGAAGGACTTACTTCCGTAATGAAGAACTAGTCCAACTTAGCTGATGAACTTTGTCTTGCTCTCTTTTCTTCCTTTAGCTCATTTACCCTTCCTCATGATAGAAAGGTAGGCTCCATGATCACCGTGTGTGAGCTTCTCCCAGGTCTTAGCCATCCTGAGTTGACTCCGAAACCTTAGGACAGGCATGAAGAACTTTGAGAGCACTCCGTTCCTGTTCCGCTGATCTTGAAGTCATGCAGACTTGAATGCATGGCTTCTGGAGTTTCTTGATTTGTTGAACTATGAGTCAAGCAATAGATGGCGGGATTTCAAGATTTTTCCGGCTGACATCTCCGAACTGTAAGCAAGGCAGTTGAGTACGAGGCTTCTAGAGTCTCCCTGCTTGATTTGCCAAACTGTGAGTCAAACGATAGATGGCGAGATTTCGGGGATTTCCCAGCTGACATCTTCGGACTATGAGCAAGGCAATTGAGTACGGGGCTTCTGGAGTCTTCCTACTTGATTTGCCAAACTGTGAGTCAAGTAGTAGATGGTGAGATTTCAGGGATTTTCCAGCTGACATCTCCGGATTGTGAGCAAGGCAGTTGAGTGCAGGACTTCTAGAGTCTCCCTGCTTGATTTGCCAAACTGAGTCAAGCGGTAGATGGTAGGATTTCAGGGGTTTCCCAGCTGACATCTCTGGACTGTGAGCAAGGCAGTTGAGTGCTGGGCTTCTAGAAACTTCCGGCTTTGAGTGTGGGATTTCGTAAGTTTTTTGGCTTTTGAGAGCGAGGCTTCGTAAGTTTTCCAACTTTTGAGTGCGGGGCTTTGTAAGTTTTCCAACTTTAAGTGCAGGGCTTCGTAAGTTTCCCGGCTTTGAGTGCGGGGCTTCGTAAGTTTCCCGGCTTTGAGTGCGGGGCTTCGTAAGTTTCCCGGCTTTTGAGTGCAGGGCTTCGTAAGTTTCCTGGCTTTTGGTTGCCGGACTTGAAGTCGGGCAAGAGAGTTACTACATAGGTGGAAGACAGTGTTGCACCAAAAAGGAACTTTAATAATTAAGGAAAAACCTTACATTATTGGTAGTACATCCTTAGATTATTGGCATTCCACGTCCGAGGGAATCGGTCGTCGTTGAGCATGGCGAGATAGTAGGCTCCGTTTGGCAGAGCCCTGATCACCTTGTAAGGGCCTTCCCAGTTCTGGGATAGCTTGCCACATTCCCTGATCGGAATGCTTCTGCTCGCCTGAGTACCAGGTCGCCTGGGCAGAACGTCTTGGGCCTGATGTGGGCGTTGTAGTAGCACACCACTCGTTGCCGATACGCCGCATCCAGAGCCGAGCTTCCTCCCTCGTCTCATCCAGAAGGTCCAGATTAAGGAAGAGGCGGGCTGAATTCTCCGCCTCGTATTGCTCTACCCACAGCGTAGGCAGACCAACCTCTACTAGAATTACAGCTTCTGAACCAAAGACAAGTTTGAAGGGTGTCATACCTGTTGCCGTCCGAGACGTGGTGTAGTAAGCCCACAGCACACTGGGGAGTTCTTCCACCCATCGGCCCTTAGCCTCATCCAATCTGGTATGGAGCCCCTATAAGATGGTTCGATTGGTTATCTCAGCCTTCCCGTTGGTCTGAGGGTGAGCCACCGAAATGAAGTGATGGCAGATGTTGAGATCGACGCAGAACTCTTCGAAAGCTTGGTTGTCAAACTGCCGTCCATTGTCAGTGATGACCAAGTGCGGGAGTCCGAAATGACAAATGACCGATTTCCAGAAGAATGATCTGACCTTGGCCTTGGTGATCCGTGCCAAGGGTTCAAACTCGACCCATTTGGTGAAGTAGTCGATGGCCACAATCAAATACTTCCGTTGGCCAGACGCGGGAGAAAAGGGACTTAAGATATCCATCCCCCACTAGACGAACGACTACGGAACCGATAGCTGGGAGAGCGGGGCAGCCGGCTGATGCTAGATATGGGCATGACGTTGGCAACGGTCATATTTCCTCACAAAATCAGCGGTGTCCTCTCGCATGGTCTCCCAGAATACCCTTGCCGGAGTGCTTTGTAAGCTAGCATCCTGCCTCCCACGTGATTCGCGCAGATGCCTTCATGTATTTCTTGAAGCACGTAGGCGGCTTCTGAGGGTCTCAAGCACTTCAGCAGGGGGTAGGAGTGAGACCTCCGATAAAGCTACCCATCCATCAACACGTACCACGCAGCCTTCTTCTTGAGGCTGGCTTCTTTGCGATCTTCGGGTAGGGCACTGGTAATGTATTTGATGTAGGGGTCCATCCAGCTAGCTTCGGTAGTGACATGTTGGACCTCTGTTGCAGACTCAAAGCTGGGGGTCTCCAGATATTCTATGAAGGTACGCCCCAACAACGAATCTAGCAGGGTTACTAACCTGAAGAGGACATCGGCTCGGGTGTTCTCCATCCAAGAGATGTGAAAAATGCTGAAGTGCTAGAGGTTCACTGTGTATGAGCTACCTTGTCCAGATACTTTGCCATCATGGGATCTTGAGCTTCAAACTCACCAGAGACCTACCCCACCACGAGCTGCGAGTCCATGAAGACCTTCAGGCACTTGACACCCAGCTCGCAGGACACCTTCAATCCCGCAAGGAGCGCCTCGTACTCAGCCTGATTGTTGGTTGCCTCGAAGAGGAAACGCAGCACGCATTCAGCAACGACACTGTCGGGGTTGGTGAGGATGAGCTCGGCTCCACTCGCTCCGACGTTGGACTCGTCGTCGACGTGGAGGATCCACGTCATCGCTCCCGGAGTCGGGTCTAGCCCGAGTTCAGCTTGCTAGTCCACCTCCAGGTCTTTGACCGCCCATATGCATTCTACCAGGAAATCGGCTAGGACTTGGACCTTTTGCACCGGTCATGGACGGTAGGTGATGTCAAACTCGTTAAGCTTTACCACCCACTTGGTCAGGCACCCCGACATGTCAGGGCGGCTGAGGATGGCCCTTAGGGGCTGATCAGTGAGGACAGCGATTGGATATGCTTGGAAATAAAACCTGAGACACTGCACAGACACAATGAGTGCAAAAATAATCTTTTCGAATCGAGTGTACCTGATTTCAGCATCATGGAGCAGCTTGCTGGTGTAGTAGTCTGGCTACTGGGTGCCATCCTTGTCGGTGCGGACCAGTACCGAGTTGACCTTCCTCCGGTGAGACCGCCAAGTACAGGAGGAGCTCTTCCCCGGGCTCCAGTCTGGACAGTAATGGAGAGGGGCGAGAAGCTTCTTCAGCACCTCGAAAGCCTACCGGCATTTCTCCGTCCAGGCGAAGTCATGCATCTTGCGCAATACCTTTAAGAAAGGCTGACAACGCTCGACGAAACGCGAGATGAAATGGCTTAACGCCGCTATGCATCTAGTCAGGCATTGAACTTCCTTCTTGGAGACAGGGTGCCTCATGTCTGTGATTGCCCGGATCTTCTCTAGATTGGCCTTTATCCCCCTTTGGATGATCATGAACCCCAGGAACTTTCCTCCAGCAACGCCAAACGTGCATTTGGTGAGGTTCAGCTTCATCTGGTAGAGGCGAAGGTTGTCAAAGGCCTCCGCCAAGTCGGCAATGTTGTCCGACTCCTGGCTGCTCATGACAAGCATGTCATCCACGCAAGGTTTTAAATCCCGTGGGATAGGGCTGTCCCGATTTTTTCCTGGAACGGGACGCGTCGGCGTCCCGCCCTGTCCCGACACTCGGGACAAGGGATGTCCCAAGGTATCCCGATTGGGACACTAGGATGCTGCCGGGATGTCCTGTCCCAACACATAGGATAATACCCTGTCCCGGTGTCCCGTGGGATGTCCTGCTGGGACCTGAATCATTGCATCCACGTATACCTGCATGTTGCGGCCAATCTGGTCTTTGAAGATCCCATTGACCAGGTGCTGGTACATAGCCCCCGCGTTCTTAAGGCCAAACAGTATCATCCTGTAGAAATACGTACCTCTGTCGGTCATAAATACTGTGTGCTCCTCGTCCTCCACGTGCATGCAGATTTGATTGTATCCGGAGAATGCATCCATAAAGCTAAGGAGCTTGTGGCATAAGGTCGCATCCACCAGCTGGTCAATCTTGGAGAGCGGAAAGCTATCCTTTGGACATGCCCGGTTGAGATCGATGTAATCCATGCAGATCCTCCACTTCCCGGAAGCTTTCCTGACTATCACTACATTAGCAAGCCAGTCAAGATACCGTACCTCACGGATGAAGCCTGCCACGAGTAACTTTTTGACTTCCTCATCAATCGCCTTCTGCCGCTCCGGGGCAAAGCTCCGCTTCTTTTGCCGGACCGAGCGGCAGTTAGGGTCGACGTTTAACCTATATGGGTGATCACCTTAGGCGAGATCCCGAGCATGTCCGCTATAGTCCAAGCGAAGACATCCGCGTTAGCCCACAGGAAACTGAGCAAGCAGGACCTCTCCTCTTCGGGCAACAAGGCTCCTACTTGCACAGTCTTCAGGGGATCCTCTCCCAAGAGAAAAGACAGCATGGGCTCAACTGGTCCGCCCTTCGGCTCCTGCTCCGCCGGGCCTGACTGATCAATGGCTGGGCTCGGACTGGCCCCTCGCGGTCCTGGGACGATCTGCAAGCAATGCTGGACTGGCTGCCGAGATCCTCTCATTTCTTCAATCTCCCAGGGAGTGGGGAACTGGATGAGGAGACGCCGGGTGAAGATGGTAGCATCAAGGAGGTTGAGTTCAGGACGCCCCAGGATCGCGTTGTAAGGAGAAGGAAGCCTCACAACGGTGAATGTCGTCAGCACAGTACTTTGCCGAGGTGACGCCTCGGCGGTTATTGGGAGTGTAATCTCTTCTTCGACTCCAGCCGAATCCCCAGTAAAGCCCACTAAGGACATGAACACCGACTTTATTTGGTTAGTGGACAAGTTCATCCTTGCAAAAATATTACAAAAAAGATGTCAGCAGAGCTTCCACTATCAACCATAATTCTTTTTACAGGATGTTTCGCTATCATCATTTCTATGATGACAGCGTCATTATTTGAGTTATCTATTCTTGCCGGCCCTTCCCCCTCGCAGGGGAGTACATCATCATTCTCCTCTCCCTCTAGCCCTTTTTGAGGTTATCCCTGCCTCCCAGGAGATCATCCCAACTGGCTTCTTAGTGGGTCGGTTTCGATGGCGAGCGGTCGGGGCTCTTCATTCTAAGCTGCTGGAGGCGCTCCTCCCTTCACAAACTTTTCGATGTAGCCACGCTTGATCAGGTCTTCTATCTCCCTCTTCAGATGGCGGCATTCCTCAGTGTCGTGGCCATGGTCCCGGTGGAAGCGGCAGTAGTGGGATTTGTCACATCCAGCAAATGGCCTCAATTAGGGAGGACGACGTAGGAAGTGCTCCCCTCGATCTCCATCAGGATCTTTGCTCTCGGAACGAGGAAAGGAGTGAACTTTTCTTCCTTGGTGGGGTCGACTCTGGGCCTGGCCCCTGGCCGCGGGGCTAGCATGGCCTACAAAACCGAGACCGGATGTCTCCCCCATGGCTTGTCTCTTCAGCGGCCTACCGTCCAGCTCCCTCCTGGTGTGATCGGCCTCCTCCGCACGAATATACTTATGAGCCCAGAGGAGGAGCTCCAAGTAAATCTTCGGAGACTTCTTGTCGAGGGAGTAGGTGAAGCGGGAGGTCCTGAGTCCCCTCTTCAGGGCCAGCATGGTGACTGGCTTGTTGAGGTGGTAGATCTCCAGGGTGACGGCTTTAAACTAAGACACGTAGTCCCGGAGGGGCTCTCGTTCCTGCTGACGGATCGAGAAGAGATCGTCGGCTTCACGTGGCACATTTCTGCATGCATCAAAGTGCACCACAAACTTTTTCTCCAACTGGATGGAGTCAATGCTTTCTGACTCGAGTCTAGAGAACCAGGCTCGAGCGACCTTCTGGAGGGTAACCGGGAAGGCGATGTAGAGGAGAGCATCGGTGACCCCATAGACCCTCATAAGGGTCTTGCAGCTTTCCAGGTGATATAGGGGGTCGATTGTCCTATCATAGGGTCAACCTAGGGCATGCGAAACCGGCTGGGAATCGGTTCCTCGTGGATTCTGCGGGAGAAGGGTGGACGGGTGCTGTAACCCGTGGGCTCACTGGGGGAGCTCTGGATCTCAGCAAACCGGCGGGACAGATCAGCTAGCATGCGCTCTTGCTCTTCGAGGAGTCCTTCCGCCTGTCGGCGAATGGCCTTGTCTGTGGACCCTTCGATGGAGGCCGTCAAGGATGAAGGGGGTGCGGAGTGGAGGAACTATCGCCTGAGTTTCCGACCACGCAGGTGTCGTCGGTGCAAGCGTGCATCATGGTCCGAGGCCAGGGAGCAGCTCTCCCGACAGGTCGAGCCATCATGCTGCTTCTTCTCGACCGTCTGGTGGTCTCCCCGCAAGTGAGAGGCCGCATTTAACGACCCCTCCCGAAAGGACCGTAGGCTAGTACGGAGATCGGCGGCATGGGTCGCCGGCATCCCTGGCACTGTTGCATAGCAGGAACCAGTGTCTCTGATGGAGCTGGTGCACCGCCATAGTCAGGACATGGACCTACTGGACTAATGCGGTGATCTGAGGATCCGCCAGAGGCGGCGATGGTGGAGCGGGGAGCTCCCCCTCAGGGCTCTGTGGGTCGGCACGACGAAGGGGGCCCCTGCACGGCTGACAGAAGCCTCCCTTGAGCACATTGTCACCATGAGGTCATGGATGTCTGCAGGTGTCCTTGTGGTGGGGGACTTACTACCAGAACTTCCACAGTCGATGACGTTTCTGCGTCTCCCCCTACCTGGCGCGCCAATCTGTTGCCGCCTAGATCGTCATGGCCCATAGCTCTGATGTGTCGCGGACTCGTCAAGCTCCCGAAGGGCAATTGGTCTTCTTCTCCAGTCAGCTCCAAAACCGGCATGACCTGCAAAAGAGAGGAGACCCAGGCCGGGAATTTCGACGGGGACACTCCGACAATTAAGTCAGTTAGGACGATCAAGGAAAACAGAATCTCTGTAACAGAGAGCTTGGGATCTCTTCGTGTAAAGGGTGAAAGATGAGATGTAAGAAATGGACAAATGTAATCGAGTGGAGACCAGAGAGCTGAAAGGTTTTCTTAGCTGGTTCCTTGCCCGTTTGCTTTCTAAGTCTTACCAGTTGCCTCTCTCTCCCCTTGTGGGTCCTTTCTTCTATTTTATATGAGAAAGATGGCCCAGACCAAGTCTGGGGCTTCACTGAGATGTTCCTTCCCTGGTATCTTTTCAGGAGAGATTTTCTGTCCATAGCCTCCCTCCTATCAGACTGGTCCTCAGAAGGAGATCCTTCTATTAGGGATGTTCACCGGCATAGTACAGATCTTGTCCCTTTGGTGGTGCAGTTTTCCGTGGAAGGCTCGAGCGTCGTGCCGCTGAGCCCCGAGCAACGATGGGACATTTCTATTTTAGGAGGGACCGTCGGAGTGTCGCAGGGCCTGAGACCTTAATGGAATACTCCTCTTGAAGGAGGTATAGGTTCCGTGTCGCGAGGGTTGGAGCCTCCCGGTTGCACGATCGTGGACGTGGTGGCACGCCACAGGACTTGAAGCTTGGCGGAGCATGCATTGCACAAAACATGCGGGTGGCACGTTTGCAGAGTTTGAATCTCTGGTAAGGTATGCGCCACCTCCCGGAGGTTGCAAATAGCTGGAAGCTTTCATGGCACAGTCTAAACCTCTACTGATCTTCTATCTCCTTGCTTCTAGCAGGAACTTCGACCTTGGCTGGATGGGGGAGCTCTATCTCGGGAGCTCAACCCCAGAACGCATGAGCACGACCTCGGCCGGGAGCTCGACCTCGACCGAGGGCTTACCTTCAGCAGGATAAGGGGAGCTCTATCTCGGGACCTCGACCCCAGAAGCATAAGCACGACCTCGGCTGGGAGCTCGATCCCAGATGGGAGCTGACCTCAGCCGGGGGCTCGTCCATGGAAAGCATGAGCACAACCTCGGCCGGGAGCTCGACCCCGGATAAGACTGACCTCGACCGGGGGCTCACCTTCAGTAGGATAGGAAGAGCTCTATCTCAGGAGCTCGATCCTAAAAAGCATGAGCACGATCTCGGCCGGGAGCTCGTCCCCGGATGGAAGCTGACCTCGATCGGGGGCTCGTCCTCGAAAAGCATGAGCACGACCTCGATCGAGAGCTCGATCTCGGATGGGAGCTGACCTCGACCGGGGGCTCGCTCTCTTAAAGCATGAACACGACCTCAGCCAGGAGCTGACCTCGATCCTGGATGGGAGCTGACCTCGACCGGGGGCTCAACAGGATAGGGGGAGCTCTATCTCAGAAGCTCGACCCAAGAAAGTATGAGCACGATCTCGACTGGGAGCTCGATCCCGGATGAGAGCTGACCTCGACCGAGGGCTCGCCCTCGAAAAGCATGAGCACGACCTCGACCGAGAGCCCGATCCCGGATGGGAGCTGACCTTGACCGAGGGCTCGCACTCAACTCTTCATTTGGTCACCGCATCCAAATGGCATTTTCTGCCAGCGCGACCGCCAGCATGGATTCCACATTAGCGGTTATGCCACATCAGTCGTGTCATCATCCGAGCCTAAAAATGACTAAGTCATGTCGTCATCCGATCCTAGAAGCAATCATCCAATTCCCAAGAGCAGTCATCCGACCCCAGGAAAGGTCATACGATCCAATGAAGGAGAGGAGGTCGTTGAACGCAGCCATCTTTATCGACCAAGTTGTTAGTCGATCAAAGAGCTCGAAGAATCCAATATAGGAGATGAAGGTCCAAGGAACAGTCATCTTCATCAACCAAGTTGTTAGTCAACCAAGGAGCTCGAAGAGTCCAACAAAGGAGATGGAGGTCCGAGGATAGCCATCTTCATCGAACGAGTTGTTAGTCAGTCGAGAAGCTTAGAGAGTCCAACAAAGCAGATGGAGGCTCAAGGATACGACCATCTTCATTGATCAGGGATCAAGCGACCGAAAGGAAGTGAGATCTAAGATGGAGGTTGTGAATATAGCCATCTTCGACCAAGTGTCAAGCGACTAGATAAGAGTGAGATCCAAGACGGAGATTATAAAGACAACCATCTTTTTCGACAGGATGTCAAGCGACTAGATGGGAGTAAGATCCAAGTTATGAATGCAGCTATCTTTTTTTAACCAGGTATCAAGCACCGATATGAGTGAGATCCAAGATGGGGGTTGTGAATGCAACCATCTTCTTCGGCTAGGTATCAAGCAACTGGATGGAAGTGAGATCCAAGATGGAGATTATGAACGTAACCATCTTCGACAGCATGTCAAGCGACCAGATATGAGAGATTCAAGATGGAGGTTGTGAACGCAACCATCTTCTTCGATCAAGTATCAAGTGATCGAATAAACTCGAAGAAGAGACTGTTGGAGAAGTATTAGCTGGCGTGATCTTCTTCAGCAACTGAAGGGCTTGGAGGAAAGATCATCAGAAAAGTGTTCCTTGCACGATCTTCTTCGTCGACCGGGTGTTAATTGGCCAAAAGGCTCCAAGAAGTGTTCATTCGCACGTTCTTCCTCATTAACCAATTGTTAATTCGACCAAGGGAGCCTCAGAGAAAAGACTGGCATCTTCATTGTTGGTCGAGTGCTAAGCAACTGATGAATCCTTGAAGGCTCCTCCTCAAGCTTGTTATTCGACCATACGCACTTCAACAAGAAAGTCAACAAGCTTCGTGGATGACCTCGGTCGATGAAAGATGTCAAACTCCTTGAGTTTGGTTGTCCATCTAGCCATTCTCCCAAAAGTGTCCAGCCATTATAGGATAGCTTTTGAGTGGTTGGTAGGTTAGGATAACAATTGAGTGAACTAGATGCTGCATAGAGATAATTAGTACATAAATAATTTTTTTCAAGTTTGAAATACCTAGTCTCCACGTCCTGAAGTACTCCATTGTAGTAATCAGATTTTTGGACTCCATCATCCACCTGAATAAGCGAGCAATTTGCAACTTCTGAGGCTACCTCCAAGCATAAGTAAAGTTCGTCTCCAATCTTTGGCTTAGAGAGTGGAGGCTCGAGAAACTTCAATTTCTCAAAAGCTTATCGACATTCATCCATCCGTTGGCAAGTGGCTACTACATTTTTCAAGTAAAAAAATTTTACTTTGTAATAATGAATACTTTTTTCTGGTTAGATAGTATACTCCTCGTCTTCGAAAGTCATCTTGATCTGGTCGTGGTCTGAGTAAGCATTCATGAAGCATTATCGAGCTAGCCGAGGTGGAGTTTCAGCTGGGGCATCTTGAACTGACTAGAGATCGGTTTCTCTGTTATTTGTCAAAAGATAAGAGGATGGGCATGATGAGCTTCCTGATCTACTTCCAGGCTCTAGTCGTAGAGCTGCTAGTCGAACAATTGCCGAGAAACTCTGATAGATTCTTGTGAGGAGGATTCAAATAAGTAAGGACTTTTGTCGAGCCTTCGCTCTATTTATCGCTGCACCTCACACCGAGGGCTTGCTTGTCGTAAAGACGAGGACTATGACCGACAAGAAATCCATGGGCAAAGAGATTTTCTTCAAGAAGACCAATGACTTGCTGGACGGGGCAAAGAAGATTGTGATCGATAAGGAGTCCATTGGCTAGAAGATCTTCCTCGGAAAGATCGGTGATTGGATCAAGTAGCAGCAGTGCGATTAGCTAAGACCTCCGGTTGCTACTATTTCACCATGGACAGTTGCTGTTGCAATCCCTGTACCATCGTGACTAGCATCTGGACCTGCTATACCAGGATAGCAAGCAAATTTTGCTGGATCACCAGTGATGGGGGCGAAGGAGTGAGAGGCTCCAGCTCTTGGCTAGGATGCTCCTCGCATGCACAGAGCATCCGATGTGGCTAGAGGAGACGTCTTGTGCTCGACTGATCACCATTGGTGTCCGAGCTCCAAGGTCTTCTTGAAGATACTTCCCCTACCTGGCATGCCAATTTGTTGCCATCAAATTACCCTCCCCTGAAACTTCGTTGGTGCTGGACGGTCCCACTACCTTCTTCGATGGGATGAGATCCTGCTCCTAAGCATCTCGTAGATGGAAACCTGCAAGAACAATCCCTTTTAACTGATAATTACCGATAGGGAATCCTCTGATATTCAAGTCAATGGAGGAGAGTGTGGGCAACAGCAACTAGAGCTGAGAGCCATGACAAGAGAGTGTCCAAATAGCTGTCTTACAAAGATATAAAAACATACCTTATCGAGAATCCCTCTTATCTATTTATAGAATTACGCAAAATAACTGAATGTCGTTTGGAAGGTAGCCTCATTTGACATGTGCAACAGATTTTTGTTGGATATTTGGATCTTGTTCCCTAGAATCTTTTTTGTTGAAACCATGGCAGTTGCAGCGATCCTATCCCCATGACTCCCGTTGGAATAGGTACGACCTACGAGCCATGATCTCTGCTAGCCACGATCTTTATGAGGATAGCTAGAGTCAGTCTACCTTCATCACTCACTCAGGAGTTATGGACTTTAAGTATTAGTTAAAGCTGAGAGAGGGGGCAAGGTTTGGGCACTCATTTTGTCGTGCCTGACACCATTTACCTGGCAATTACCTGGCAATTAGTCGGGACCAAGTATTGACTCGATAGGTAAGCACAAAGAATATTATGTTAGTCGGGCACAGTTGTTGCTCATAACTCCATGAACTTTGATGCTAAACTTGCTCGAGATAGTGGCTGACTCTTGTAGATGGCACTTTTTAAGTCAGTGTGGTGCTCCTTAGTCAGTGATCTAGTTGAGGTTGAGTAGGCAATTGCCCATGAACTTCTCGGGTTTGGGGCACTCCGATCGTTTGGTGTATTTGTCCCGATCGTCCGCAGCTGCTCCAGCTTAGTCGTTGGTCCAGTCAAGGCCAAGTATGATGGTCACAACAACAATCAAACTGCATCCTTTACAACGTAAAGGCAACTTCTAACATCAGCACAAGGTAAACGTCATGAAAATTGTCCAATAACCATAGATCTAAATGGAAACCCCACAGCGCAGCAAAAAGGTTTGATTTTGATAACAGGAGACGCACGCAAATCAGAATCACGCAACCCTAGAACAGCAATAATAGTCGATAAGTTCGTGCAATTCATGCAACATGGAATGAAAGGAAAGAATTCATCACCTAGATGGAATTCGTGACCGCATTGGAGCCTGGCGGTCGATCTGTCCCCCTGATTCAGCACGAGCTCCAGGCAAATCGAGCAGGAGGAGGCCGCAGCCCCCTTCCCCTCGTTGGAAAACTCCACCTTATCGAGATCCATGGTCTCCGAACCGCTCATCGATCCCTTCCCTTTGTCCTTAACGTCTCCCCGCCCTCCGCTAGAACCCTTGCTCAAAGACCGTAGAAGCCCGATCGAACCCCGCCTCCACCACGACGAGATTATAAATATTGAAGGAAGGGAAGGAAGATAGAGAGCACGGTACGAGACGGCGTCGGTTCGGACGACATGGCCAACGGGATTTCGCTGGAGGAGCCCCTTTTTTATTCCAGATTTGGACGGTCTTTTCTTCCTTCTTCCTCCGGTACTGTGACGGTGGGCGGATTATTTAAAAAATTATTTTCAAAAAATTATTTTCCAGAGAACGGTTTCAAAGTTATTGATGGATATACGATGTTTCATGGAATGCCGCCTAATAAATCATGGACGTTACTGGACTCTCATCAAAATTGCATCCTTCACTTTTGATTTCACCGTGTAGAGTCCAACCGCAAAATCACACTTCCAGGTCACGGTTCCATAATAAAATCGCAAGCCAAATATGTAATTTCATGATTTAACCTTTCATCCCATGCTCATTCTTCTTCCCATTCTCACTTATCCCGATCTCTCCCCAAAAAACCTAAAACCCCCTCTTCCTCACCCCTACACATGATCCTTAACATTCTCGCTCAACCCTTCCCCATCCCTTCTCCCGTCTCCAACGAATTATGTTAAAGTCCAAAACAAAGGTTTAGTGGCCAATGAGTTCCAAAAAATTTAGAAGTATGTTGAAACTAAAAAAAAAGGCATGAGTGAAAAGAGAAAACTACACTCACAGGCACGATGATCTTTTTTGAATGATAAGTATTATTGACGCTGAATTTTTATGGATCGGATGAAGTACTTGAATTACTGGTTCACCTTACGGAGTTCCTGTAAAACAAAATTCCTGACCAGATTTTCTCTAGTGGAGACACTCCGATACCTAAGTCAGTAAGGATGCAGGCTACAGAATGGAGAGCTCAAAAAAAAGAAGTGGAATGAAAGGAATGAGAGTGGTGTGGCATCACGAGAGCTAATTGTGGACTAGCTCTGACTTGCCTGGGATCACTTACCTTGGAAGTCCCCTCTTACTGCTATTTATAGTAGTTGTAACTAATTTCAATTAAGGGAGTTAGTTAATCTAACTTCCTCATAACTGAAAGTGGTTGCTGTCGAAAGTTGGTAACTTCAGTCTTGCTGGAGTGGGAGTTATGATCATGTGGTTGGTTACGACAACCAAACCCACTTCCGGTGAACTTTAAGCTAAAGTTAACCATTGACTTATTTCAGAGCCATTAGTTCAGAAAGGACCGAAGTCAAGCTGGCCATTCACTTCAGACCTATCCTCTTCGGAGTAGGCTAAGGACGCTATAGCCACTTGCTTCGGATGTATTTTCTTCGGAGCGGGCTTGGAGATAATTAACCATCCTCTTCAGACCAATCCTCTTCAGACTGATATGAAGGAAGACTAGCTAATTATTCTGGAATAGTGTGGATCAGGGATACACTTCGGAACTGGTCTCTTCGACTCAGGCCAAAGACTAACCCTAGATTGGGATTAATACAGTGGTGTCAAATCATCACTTTATCAGGCTTCGGAGTCATCCACAAGCATATCAGCTTGGTCAGCCGGTTTAGATAGAATCAACCAAACCTCCGAGCTAGTAATTACCTTTTGTTGAACTGGTTTATCACAACAGTTGCCCCGCACTCTCAGTTTCAAAATAGTTATTTATTTTGAAAAGTGGGAGTATAAATGGGTTGTCGTTTACCGATGAAAAAAGATATAACTAATGATGATAGATCTTTGATTCAGTTGATCGCAATAACTGATTTCTGATTCGATCGTCGTGCCACGAACAAGTGTAACTTTCCCGTAGGCTCTTGAAGAAATGGCACAGGCTGGAGGGTCGTGTCGCCTCTTTTCATTATGGCAATCTGGCTGACACTTCAGCTTTGGCTTGGATGAAGGACGCGGCTTCATCTCGTCCATCCAACACCACGCGTGAATTCCATCCTGGCCATCAGCTGCGATCATGTGGATCGTGGCTAACAGTTTTAGTTTTTCTTCTATCAAATTGACTCACGCCTCTTAGGGTTTCGTATCCGTGATCGGCGCCACACATACATGGCATGATCAGAGAGGTGTTCATTCTTTTGAGAAAATCATCTGAACCATTCCCACATCCTATATAAAGGGCATGGCCGGATGGAGAGGACTTCTTCATCTTCGCCAAGCTTTTCTTCCTCTTTCACCTGTTCTAAATTCGCTCCTCTTCCTCAGGCTATCTTTCTTCTATTCACAGGTAGAAATCCTTCCTTCCTTTCTGCTATCATGTCTGAGTTATTAGGCAATCCCTCCGCCAGCGGGGCTCGGCGAGTAGAGAGAGAAGCGAACCCTCTGGTACCATAGGCCCTTCTAGGAGAGGACACACCGAGTCTTCTCCAGAATCCATCACAAGTTCTATTTCCTTTACTAGGCTAGCAATCCTCAAGGAGCATTATCATATCCCTTCAAATTTTCACATGTTAGTTCCCAAATCTAAAGAGAGGGTGATCCGTCCACCTCTTGGAGCCATAGCTATGTACGAAGATCACTTGAAAGCCGGACTTAGGTTTCCCCTGCATCCTTTTTTCGCAAAAATATTTCAACTTTATCATGTAGTCCCAACCCAACTAACTCTGAACAGTATCCAGAATATTAGTGGGTTTCTAGTCTTTTGTAATCTCTGTAAGGTAAAACCGATAACTTCTTTATTCACATCTCTCTTTGTACTGAAGAAAGATTTTCACGGTTAGGGATGGTGGGTCATCGGCCCCCGCCCTAGCCGAAGATTGATCCAGGGTATGCCTAGTGCTATACACGAGTGAAAACCCTATTTTTTCTTCATACACTCTATGTGGGGCTTCAATACCGCATGGAGGACTCCTCGCCTAGATGCAAATGCAGGCAAAAAAGTTTTGAAAGCCGACCAAAAAGATTTTGAGATGCTAATCGAGTCGGAGGTTCCTCTAGCTAAAGAATTGCTAGAAGAACAAAAACTCCATCTCGCTCACATTAGCGAGTTTTCGATATTAGGTATAGTAGATAGCTAGCTTCGATTTTATCTAACTTTGTGTGCCTTTTTGATGACTAACCTTGAAAGTTACTTCTATCGACAAGTAGCAAGATGAAGCCGGATTTCAGGAAGCTTCATCAAGTTGCAAAGAAAAGAGCAGTACCAGTTCCTTAAGGGGGATCGGAGATCAGAAAGAAAGCGCGGGCCGAAGAGGCCAGCAAGAACATTACACCAATAAGAGAGTCATCAGGGGGGAACGATGTCCCATCGGTAGAAACCCTTGTTGAGAGATTCTACTACGGTTTGATATTTGGAGCAACTAACTCCAGCTCCAGTCGCTGACGTGCCACCACCTTGTCCTTCCGCGAGGGACAAAGGTAAAGCTCCATAGACCGAAGAGAAAAAATAGAAGAAAAAATAGTGGTACCCTAATCTAGGTGACTTCTAGGCTCACTAACGATCCTACCACTTATCAATCACACATCATTTTTGGTATCAGAACCCAGAGATTTAAGGTATCCATTATTTCCTTTTTGTCACATCTTATTCCTATTATTCCCGCTATTCTCTACTTATCCCCGACTTATCCTCGAGTTATCGCCATCATCTCCTTCCTTGATTTATCCGCCACCATCTCCATCGCCAGCTCACCAGCGCCACCACCAAGCCATGGCCGTGCCATCATCCCTGTCGTGAATCCTCCTGTCCGAACCACCCAAATTCGATCGACGCCTCCACCGGATCCCGCTGGATGCCCCATCTCCCGTCGGAATCCCCTGCTGTCGAGATGCTAAATGCCCTATTCCATCTCTTCCCTGCTCCTTATTGGTTGCCCATCCCACAGACCTGCTGTCGCGACGTCTGACCGCTACGTCTCCAAGGATCCCTGCTAGATCTCCCCCATGAAGCCTTACCTCCAGATCTTCCAGATCGCGTTTGTCGCTAGCCGAGCCATCCTCAGACACCATCATCGACCAAGGACCGACTCAGCTTTGCCAACATCCCCAGATCCACTCGATGGCCATCGTCGATTGACACCCACCTGATCTGATGCAAGATAGCCTCCTCCTCCGAAGCCATCGCCCTTGCTGAATCCAGTGCCCTCGCCTCCCACGAGATCGAGCTCACCTCCACCCCCTAATAACCGAACTCCTTCCCCCTCTTCCCGCATATGTGCCGCCCACACCCGTGATGCCTCACCGACCAGAGGACACCACCCAAACCCAAGCGCCACCTCCCCGGCTCCGCCTCCGTCCTCTTGTCCCGATCTTTGCCACCACCCCTTCTCCAGTGACGGGCCCTTTGAGATGCCGGCGAGTTCCCTCGCTGGATTTTTTTCCCCTCCGAAGTTCTTCCACTGTTCCACCATTCGATCCGCAGAGAGGACGCGCACAAACATGAAAGCTGCATACTCCTCAAAGTGCACATTCTTCAAAGCAATCCAAATATATATGAAGCATAGTTTTCAGAGCAGATTAAAATTAAAATACGGATCTCAGAGCTGCACAATCTTCAAAGCTGCACAGATCTCAAAGCAGCCCAAAAAATTATCAAGTACTACATGGATTTCAAAATAACGTATGAATTTCAGTTCCACCCAAATCATCTTCAAACTCGATGAAGTTGAGTTCTCCCTACTCCAAGGAATGATGGGGATCCAAGAGCATCCATCAGTTTATTTGGTTGATCAAGTCAAAGAGGAGAGACATTGGACATCACTTCAAGCCCTCCCTAAAGCAAAGAAGGAAGATCAAGTGGATAAACATGAATCCCTTGATTCCTACCAAGCAACTAAGGAAAGATGTGGTCCACCCCAAGCCCAAGAGAGTAGGTGTTTGGTACCTCATATGGTCCCCCCTTCTTTCCTTATTTTTCTTGAGCTTCTTTGGGAATTGTATAACACCTTTCATGTTTTTAATCAGCAAACCAAAAAGGATAGTGGTGCCTCATATTTTTCATGTTTTCTTTACTTGCTTCCCAAGTAATTGGTCCCTATATAAGGATCCCTCTCTTGTATTGAAAAGGATAATAATGATGATGATTTGAGAAGAGTGATTATTTGTTTTATCTCCGTAAAGGAGTGGGCATGAGGCGCGTCTTGCCTTCGCCTTCGGGCGTCAAGGGGTGTGAGATCCTATGCCTTTGCTTTTGAGCATCGAGGGGTATGAGACCCTATGCATTAGCTTTCGAGCGTCGAGGGGTGTGAGGCCCTAATTATCCCCTTCTCCTTCGAGTGCCCTCTATGGTCTTAGAGATTTTCCTTCATGGCCCCAAGTAGAGATATGGGTGGGATGCCCTAGGCTCCGCATGTAGTGAGATGGGTGGGATGCCCTAGGCTACATGTAGTGAGGTGGATGAGATGTCCTAGAGGTGAGAGATCTCTCCATGAAGGTAAGTCCCAAGTCTACATAGTGTGTGTCCATCTTTACCCCTCCATCTTTACCACCTTCTTGATCCTAATCCCAGGAGACTTCTCAGCTCTCCAACGATCCTCCTAGCCTTGTCCCACATCAGTTTGGAGAGGAATACCCCTCCGGACAGGGACTATGAGGTAAATCTTTCCATCTTCTCAGATGCACGGGATTTGATACAGCCAGATGTGGCTAGAAAAGTACTGCGGCTGCATTGCTACCCCATGATTAGGAAATTTCAAGGAATCATCGCCTCCAAGAAGTGTCCGATTCAGCATACCCTACCATATTGAGCGTAAAGATCTTTCCTTCTTTTTGTTTCTTCGTTAATCATATTCAACACAACTAACTTTATGATTCGGCGATTTGATGCAACTAATCCATGATGTCACCCTTATGGAAGAAAGCATAGAAAAATTTGGTAACTTCAGTCAAAGTCTCCGGGAGGAGCTTCAATCGATAAAAATCGAAAAAGAAGTGACTGAAGAATTGAAATTAGCCATAGAGGAGAAGTTTAATAAGAGTAATGCTGAGGTCCAGAGTCTGAAGAGTGAGCTGAAGAAGGCTCAATTAAAGATTTCTGAACAAAAAGCTAAGCTCTAAAAGAAAAAGAAGAGAATCCGTTCCTTGGAGCATTTAGTCAAGGAGATCCAAAAAAAGGTCGATAAGGCGGCTAAAGAGGCTAAAGAGGAGGTCAAAGAATCTAAAGCCATGAAGAGTCAGATAACCAAGGCAATCAAAGACTTCGGGAAGTCTTCGAAATTCAAGGACGAAGTGACTGAATCGAGGATAGCCAGTTACCAAGTGGGCTTCAATGATGGGGTAAAGGAAGTTCAAGGACTTTATCCTAAACTGGACCTCTCAAGTATTACTCTGTACTATTGCCCATGTGGCTTCCCAAGAGGGGGGTGAATTGGGATTAAAAATTTTTTTGCAAGTATGTGCGCTTTGAAATTCTTTTAGTGTAGAAGTGAAGTGTGCAAAGCGGAAGTAAACAAATTAAAGCAATCAAGCAATGTAATCACAATCACAAACACCAAGAAGTAGAGTGGTTCAGAGCAACTGGCTCCTACATCCACTACCCAAGGACCACTTGGGATTTTCACTATATCTCCCAACCGGAATACAGTCGGATTGTTTTACAAGGCTCACAATCCAAACCTATACACTTTGGTTTTACCGGGATCATCAAAGAAATCCAAACTCCCTTTGGTTTTACACGGGATCATCAAAGAAAATCCAAACACTTGGTTTTAAACCGGAAAAACCAAGAACCCAAACTTAGGTTTTACAAGGTTCACCTAAAACCTTCAACTCTCTCTCTAGATACAGCCCCTTGCTGTTCTAAGAGAGCAAACCAAGATAAAGAATGTAAAATGAGCAACTACAACAAACCAAAGTTGTTTTGATGTTGCCGATGAAGATCAAAATGAAGTCAAGCTTTAAATACACTTTAATGCTCTTCAAAGCTGCTTCTTTCCTTTTTCAATGAGTGGATTCAATGATGGAGTGGAGTTGATGAAGCTTTGAATCTCACTTGAATGCTCTTTGAGGTAGGTGAAGGAATAACTTGGAAGCTCTTCTTTTTCTCAAGAATATTCAGCAATAAATTTTCATTAATTTTGTAATCCTTAAAAAATTATCCCCTTTATAGTTTTTCAAGTGATATAGCCGTTGTAGGGCCTTGGGAATCGTGAAATGGCTGTTAGATATGATTTGGCACTTAATTTTCAAATTCTGTAGCTAGTCGTTGAAGTGCAGACAACGGCTCTACGAGCCGGCTCAAGCTCCAGGAGTCGGCTCGAAGTTTTAGAAATGCCAAAATCAAAGTTCTGTAGGAGTCGACTCTTGGACTAGGAGTCAGCTCTTGGCTTCATGCTTTTATACTTGACAAACATGTATACCTGGAGTCTGCTCTTGATCTAGGAGTCAGCTCTAGGTCTTAGAACTCCAAAAACTATACTTCTGTAAGAGTCAGCTCTTGAGCTGGGAGTCGGCTCTTAGTTCTGAAACTCTGAATTTTACCTTCGTGCCATGCCGCATTGAGTCGACTCTCACAAGACTTTAAAAATTTGCTTCAAGCTTCCCAAAAACTTCATCATTGAAACAACTAGAAGCTACTTTACATACTTTATCAAATTATTTACACTTTTAAGCCCATTTTTCATGATTACAACATTCATAACTTAGGGCATTTACAAACTCAATTGAATTTCCTTAAGTGAATTTGAATACCATTTTAAAGCAAAGATAATTCATTCCTGCAAAAACTTTTTAAACATTTGTAAAGAGTTAGTATCAAATACATGCTCCTATATTTTGTGATCATCAAAATCATTCTAGGGGTCAACATGTACGAAGTTGAAGAGGAAGAGCCGAGCCCCCTACTGATGCTGAAGAGGTGCCGGGATAGCCTGAAGAAGCCTCGGTCACAGCCAAAGACGTCAGAGACCAAGAAGTCTCGGTTGCAGCTGACCCAGAAAACCCAGCTCAAATCGAAGAGGCTTCCCACATGGCTGACCTGGAAATCGTCATAGTAGAAAATGAATAAACCTTTGTATCTCTGTTTATCAACTTCTTGTAAGAAGAACAAAATGTAAATGTAGTTCTTTTGGGTATAAATAGAAAGTACACCTTTTCTTTCAAACTGTGTTATGCCATGATTTCTTTCTAAGTATGGAACCATCGGATGAACAATGCCTTCCATTTTGAGCAAAAATTTCTTCAAGTAGGAAGTCTTCAGATGGATAACAATCTTCAAATGCATAGCAGTCTTCAATTTGAGAGAAATTTTTTTAAGTATAAAGTCTTCGAGCATAAATAACCTTTAACTTGAGCAAAATTTCCTTTAAGTCTGAAGCTTTTCGGACAAACATCAACCTTTAATTGGATTTTTTTTTCAAATAGTAGATCTCCGGATATGCAGTAATCTTCATCTTGAGGAAAATTTCCTCTAAATATGAAGTCTTCGAAAGAATCCATTTTTGATTTGAGAAGATTTCTTTCAAGTATGAAGTCTTCGAATAAGAATAGAGGATCTGATTGAGCTGATCGGATCAGCTTGTCACAAGATCGGCCCTTTACCCCCTGATATCAAATAGCTTTGGACATACTGAATTGGTGGGAATATATATGCTTTCCCTCTCTTTGTTGTTCATTATGAACCTCAACCTCTGTTGATAATCAATAATGGGACAAATCACCTCCGCTAGATGTCGAATTTCTATTGACTAGGAAGTTAATATCCAGACCATGGGATCGTGACGGTCGGGGTCATTAAAGTCACATGCCTCTGGAATCGAATCGGACATAGTCCTTTGATTTCTCATAATCGTCTGCTCAAGAGTCGAGATTATAATTCCCCCTTTCATTAATTGAGGTAAGCACATGTGGTGCAATCAAGGGGCCGCTTGAAATTTGAACAAGAAATCTAAGCCGTAGATTGCTTTTATATAAAGGATTTGTATCCCTGAGGATTAAACTTTCTCAGACGTTGGCGACATCATCTCCTTCGAGCAATTCTTTTCCAGGATCTTTCCCCGCTTGCCACCTTCCTCCTTCCTTTCCCATTAATGAGTTTTCATAGTTTATTGATATGAAACTAGACACGGGACGACTTCGGCAGGCCATGAAGAAAAGGGAGGCAACAGGTAGCTTGAGAAGATCAAAGAGAAAGAAAGTAAGGCAAATCTATTCAAATACTCCTCCACAAGTTCTGGTTTGGGGCAATGTCCCCATTACCGTAGAATCTAGTTCGAAGGAGGACAACGTTCCCTTACCAGAACATCTGGTCGATCGACCGGTGGTACCTCTTGTTGTTAAATCAATTGGAGAGCCAGTCTTGCAAGATAAAGATAAGGCTCCGATTATTGATACAGAAACTAAACCCAAACCTCTAGTCGACGGAGAGGAGGGCCTTGGTGGCTGTAGTGTATTTGCTACAGAAACTGGTCTTGACAACCCAGGACTCGCTAAAACCTTGTTAAAAGCGATCATCCTCTAGAAGGATTGGGAGGAGACCAAAAATCAAGGACTGGAAGACACTCTTTCTTCCATCTACCCTAGGATACTGCAAGTAAGTATCGAAGTGGTTCACAAGACTTTTCTTAATAAATATGTGCTAACAGGGCTGATTTCATGCATGTTCTTCTTGGCAGTTTGTCCATGACATCATTCTGCTAGAAGAGGGCATCAGTGGATCCGCCGATCTCAACAAAGATCTTAAAAATTAGTTTGTATTGGCTAAAACTGAAAAAGAAGTAGTCGAAGAACTTCGAGTAGAGCAAAAACTAAGTCAGATTACTGCTCTCAATCACTATATAGAGAAAGAATTAAGGGTGGTTCAGATGCACGCCACTAAGCTTGCGGCCGACTTAGAGAAAAGGTAGAGAAAGCTAATCTCGGCTGAATTGTTAATAAAAGATAGTCTTCGGAATGCCGAAGAGGCGACGGCCCATAGAATCGAGTTGGAGAAAAGAATCACAACTTTGGAGCAGGAGATAATATCGGCTGAACAGAAAGTGGAGCTAGCCGAGAAGAACGCTCTCGAGGCTATCGAGGCATGTAAAAGACCAAGGCCTTCGACGATGAAATATATGGAGCTGGAGTGGAGAGCTACTGTATCGGCTATACAGACTACTTGGGAAAAGTCATGGGGACTTATCTAGATTTAGATGTTTCCCTTATTGCCATACTTGGCAACGAAAAAAAAGAATTGGGAAATCCAGGCGAAGAGACATCGGCTCATCCAACAGATGAAGGGGCTGTAAAGGAGTCTGCTATTCCCGCTTTGGTTTCTTGGTCGGTCGAGAAGAAATACTCTTGATATAACTTCTCTTTATATCAATGTAAATCAGTTTCCTTTTAGTAGTGTGTATCACCTTTCTTGATGAATGAAAATTTTCTTTGTTCGAAGTTGAAAACTTTCCTTAGTTGGATGAGTGCTCTCCAAAATAATGCTAAGTATAAGCTGTTCAGCACCATATTTTTATAAGGAATTCCAAGATTCCATGTTTACTTTGATCAAACTTCTCTCCTTCATAGGTAGAAGAGTCTGAACCCATCAATGCCATGGATAGAATAGGCTTGTTTGCTTGCGTTGATCGGACTTGCCATTAGGGTAGGCTGAAGAAGCCATTCTTGTGCATTTTATTGATAGTAACAAAGTAGGCCGGTTAGGTCGCCTTTATGCAATGCTTTGAGAATAATAAGATAGACTTGTCAGGCCCGTGCCGACACGTCATTGAATGATAGTAAGGTAGGCTGGTAGACTCACCTCGGCACATCATCGGATTTACCATAGGATAGGCTGCTTAGGCCATCCCTGTGCCTTTGATTGATAGTAAGGTAGGCTAGTCAAGCCCACCTCGGTACGTCATCGGATTTACCATAGGGTAGGCCATTTAGGCCATCCTTATGCCTTTGATTGATACTAAGATAGGTTGGTCAGGCTCGTCTCAGCACATCATCGGATTTACCATAGGGTAGGCCATTTAGGCCATCCTTATGCCTTTGATTGATACTAAGATAGGTTGGTCAGGCTCGTCTTGGCACATCATCGGATTTACCATAGGGTAGGCCGTTTAGGTCATCCCTATGCCTTTTATTAAAGGTAAGGTAGGCTGGTCAGGCCCGTCTCGGCATGTCATCAGATTTTCTGTAGGATAGGCTACTTAGGCCATGTATGTGCCTTTGATTGATAGTAAGGTAGGCTGGTCAGGCCCGCCTCTATATGGATGCTTCCTCGGAGTCTTTCAAAGAAAGAGCTTTCATTGATAATATTTACGAAGGTTTTCTACATTTCAGAATCGTGGCAGTAGGGAACTATCCAGAGTTTCAAGCAATAAGCTCCTGAGCATATGACTTCTCTATCCGGTAAGGGCCTTTCTAGTTAGGAGAAAGTTTGCCTTGCTCCATTGGCCTGGATACTTCGGATCTTCGCAATACTAAGTCTTCGAGTCAGAAGGTTCATTCCTTCACCCTGGAATTGTAGTATTTGGCAATTCTTTGCCGGTACACCGCCATCTTCATCTGAGCTTGAAGTCTGGTGCCCTGAAGGAGATCCAAATCCGTTCTTCGGTGTTCCAAATTTTTGGGTTCCTTGTAGTGGTCAATCCTCAAGGATTGTAAAGTGACTTCTGCATGGAGGACTACTTTAGTGCCATAAGCTAAGTGGAATGAAGATTCGCCAATTGCTATTCTGGAATCGTTCGATAAGTCCAAATAATCGAATTTAGCTCTTCAACCCAGAGCCCTTTAGCACCATTCAGTCTAGTCTTAAGACCATGGAGAATAGTTCTGTTAGTCACTTCGGCTTTCTCGTTGGATTGAGGATGGCCGATAGAAGTCAGCTTGTGGTGAATATGATACTAAGCGTAAAAGTTTTCGAACTTTGGATTGTCGAATTGTCTTTCTGATGGAAATTCTTTCAGGGTACCGAGAATCATGCAGCATACGGAAGTGAATTTCAAAACTGAAATTCTAAGCATGAAACCCTAATTGGTAAGAAAATCCTAATTCCCGAGAACCCCTTATGCAATACCAATCAACGAAATATAAATGAAGTCAGAATACATACCTGGATCACTAAAATCCAATCCTTTCCACGAGGCTCATAAGTGCAAGCCCTCCAACAGTGATCCACACAAGAATGGTACCAAGGAAGAATCCCTACCGAGGTTGCTTGCTTTAACAGAACTCTTTTGTCAGCCTTTTGACCTTTGACCATTGTAAGACACCCTGTTCTACTGTAGGGCTCTTTGGACACAGTCCTAAATCACTCTTGATTTTAGGACATCCCTCCTCTAGGACCCCTTAGGCTTATGTCCTAAAACTAAGCCTTGTCCTAGTAGAAAAGACTTTGTCTTAACAAGACAAGTCTTGTCCTAAAGTAAGGAGGGAGTAGAAGAACACTCAGACTGACAGACTCTCGGGAAAATGAGATTCCTGTTTTTCTGATGACCAAAAACTCTTTCTCTCATTTCACCGTACCCCCTTTAAATAATATTTCAAGGGGCATGAAATCCATCCCGACATCTCTTGTCAGATATGTTATTTTATATCTGATAAGACTCTTCATGATTGAATAGTCTTATCTGTGTTCTTTCCCTTTCCAGATTAAATCCCCATGTGCCATGTGGCATTTACCGGTTAAGAAGAATGGAAGGAGGTGTCATTTCAGATTTAAAAAACTATGGGAAGAGCAGAGTCCTAAGAGCAGAAGAACTCTGCCTCAGAACCGTGCGCAGATGAAGAGACGCGACTCTTCATCTACGTGCGCTACTCTTTTTCCCATTTCATGCCGCCGCTCTTATTCCCTTTGACCAGTCATTTAAATCCAAAAGGCATGGGGATAAGATGAGAAGGCACCCCTTGATGAAACACTGGAGTGTTTCATCTACAGAAGGACTTTTGTCCTTCTGCGCGCACCTTCATCTCTCGCGCGCGCCAAGAGGCACCAAAAGTCCTTTTGTGGTAAATTTTATCTATACCCCATGCAACTTTTGACTAGTCAAAGCATATGCAATATGGGTGTCGAAAGAAAGAGCATTAAGTCATCTTTCCATCCATATAAATATTTTTCAGATCAGAGGACTATAGACTCTCCTAGGCCTTTTTGAATGCCAAGGTATCATTTTAGCATCTAAATTCCAACTCAATTGGACTCTTTAATAAGACGTCCAAAATACCAAAATAAAATCAGATCAAGCTCTGATTTGGCTATCTCCACTTAGGACTCAACCTAATTTAGATTTTCCATAATTCGGTTAGCCTAATTAGCAAGCATCCGTACCTAATCCAATTGGGTTAGGAATTGGGTTAGCCTATATATGCTAGTATGCAATCTAGCTAACCAATTAGGATCCCATGACCCTAATTAAACCATGAGTGACTTCCTTGGCCAACTCTCTATTATGTGTGACCCATTGGGTTCCACATCTAGCCAGTAATAGGTTTAGGTTTGAGTCGATTCGATTCGATCGAATCTGATTGACCTAATTAGGTCAAATCGGCTTACCTAATTGTCCAATTCGAATCACACATCGAATTGACTCATGAAACCGATCCAATTGGTTCATGAAAATCTACAAGACAAGATTGACGTCTAGCAACGTGTCATGCCTACCTGGAAGATAAGGAATTTGATTGAAATTACCAAAATACCCTTCAGTAGTAAGTTACCGTGCAATTCAATCTTTCGATCTCCCATTATCCCGATTAAGTGATGGGTATGGATAAATGTCAAACCCTAATACTTAATCATATCGAATCTCAGCTCGATCATGAGGACTCGGTTGATGACTGATTAGAAGCCACTTCTAATCTCATCCCACTTTGCAAACATACTATGATTTTTTGGTCCTGGATGGTGATCCTGTTGAACTCGATGTGAACAACGAGGATCCAATCATCTATATGGATGTAATGACAAGGTATGATTCTGAGTCATGGCTAGGAGCCATGAAATCCAAAATGGAGTCCATAGAAATCAACAATGTATGGACATTGGTTGATCCACTTGAAGGGATAAAATCCATTGTGTGTAAATGGATCTTCAAGTAGAAGTGGGGCCCAGATGGGCAGGTGGAGACCTATAAAGCCCGTCTGGCTACCAAGGTGTATTGTCAGCATTATGGTATTGATTATGACAAGACATTTTTCTCCTGTGGCAATGCTCAAGTCCATTCGGATTATGCTTGCTTTGGCAGCACATTTAGATTATGAAATCTGGCAAATGGATGTCTAAACAGCTTTCCTAAATGGTGAGCTGGAGGAGGAGGTATATATTATGTAACCTGAAGGGTTTACATCCATAGATGAGTCTAAAGTGTGTAAGCTACAAAGGTCCATCTATAGACTGAAGCAGGCTTCTTGGAGTTGGAACACATATGCTTAGATAAGTGTATCAAGATGTATGGCTTCGTTAGGAATGGAGAGAAACATTGTATATATAAATGGGCAAATGGTTATGTAGTTGTATTTCTTGTTTTGTATGTGGATGACATTTTCCTAATCGGAAATGACATTCCAGCATTACAAAGAATAAAGGTATGGCTTTTGTCTCAATTCTCTATGAAAAACTTGGGTGAAGCCTCATTCATACTGGGTATGAAGATTTATAGAGATATATCTAAGAGGCTGCTAGACTGTCCCAATCTATGTACATAAATACTGTGCTGAAACAGTTCAGCATGAAAAATTTCAAAAGGGGCTATCTTCTGATAGCTCATAGAATTACTTTTTCCAAGAAGGATTGTGCGACAACTCCTGAGGAAAGAGAGCATATGAGTAGGATTCCATATGCTTTGGCAGTGGGTTCTATTATGTATGCTATGCTAGGTATTAGACCAGACGTGGCATACTCACTAGGAGTAGTGAGCAGATACCAGTCTGATCCAGGTAAAGCTCATTGGAAAGTTGTTAAGAACATTCTTAAGTATTTGAGAAATGCTAAAGACCAATGGCTTATTTATAAAGATTCTGACTTAAAACTTGTGGGGTACACTGACTCCAGTTTTTAATCAGATAGAGATGATAGCAAAAGTGTGTATGGTTTTGTGTTTACTCTTAACGGTGGAGCTGTCTGCTGGAAAAGTTTCAAGCAGCATACAATGGCTGATTCTGTTTGTGAGGCAGAGTATATTGTAGCATCGGATGTAGCAAAGGAGGTTGTGTGATTGTGGAAGTTCTTAGACAAGCTGGGAGTGGCACCTTCCTTGGATGGACCTATTCCGATGTATTGTGATAGCACTGGAGCTATAGCTTAAGCCAAAGAGGCGAAGTCACATCAGCGGATCGGCTATTCTGCATCGTTATCACCTTGTCCGGGAGATCATTGAACAAAGTGACATTAGCTTCTGAAGATCGATGGAAAGGAGAACTTGGTCGACCCCTTCACTAAAGCCATTGGAATTCAAGAGTTCGACGACTGCAAATGGAAGATGAGAATTAGATTCTATTCTGATTGGCTTTAGTCTAGGTGGGAGTTGTTGAAATTGTGTCACAAAGCCAATTATCTAGGCAGTAGACGGTTGTGCAACTCATGTATATGTATATGAATTATTGAATTGAATAAAAAGTTTATTCTGGTTGTTCATCATATGTCATCTTCCTAATTGAACTCTTGCATGATGATGTCCTTTGAGCTACCTTGTATGCGGTATAGAGAGGATACATCGTATAGTTCATAAACTGGTTGGCGACCAAAGAATATGCTGTTTCAAGATAATGGTGTATCGAGAGTAGGTCATTAATGTCATATCTGTTGGTTATCCTCTTAACCAAGTAGCATGGAGATGCTGGTATGACATCAGGTGTTGTGTTTGACACTTCACTGAATGTGACTCTCATGCGAGATTCTTTTTCTGCCGAAGAGGAGTCTTACATTAGAATGTGGACATGAATTATTCCTCTAACTTGATATCATTATAGCAGCTTGCAAGCAACTCATTGTGCTTAGGTGTCGGACTACTCGAATTTCTAATCTAGTGATGGAAGGTTGCTGGGTATAGTCAATTACTTGCATAGCGGTAGTAGGATCGAGATAGGATTGACCTCTCCAAATGGTTTGGATTGAATGCTTAATATGCCTCAATTGAGAAAGGCCTTGGCCAGGGCATTCCTTATAAGTAGTTTCAGAAATTCTTTGTTTGAGACAATTGAGATGGACTGAGTAGGGTTGGACAGTTTAACCCTATGCCATCCAGAGCATTAGGAAGTTCAAGAAATAAGTTCAATGCTATTCCATATTCGACAGGTTCATGTTGCTCTGCAACCTTTAACCTATTCAAATGCCGGGTGTCATTGCTAGATGGCGACTTTGGCTAGTGCTGGAAATGTTCCCGTGCTAATGGTTTAGTGTTTGAACCTATGGGGTCACACACCAAGGATTTTTTCTTACTTTGTTGGCATGCGAATGATTGGAAATCGTTCTGGACTCATTTGATAAGGTGTTGTCAAACTTCTGTTTGAGCCGACTCTTTTTGAATGAGTCGACTCGAGCCGAGTTGACTTGTTTGATGGACTGCTAAAATTCGAGAACGCTTCATTAAATGCTATAATAGTTATGGGATTTAATGCTGGGCATTTCGAGTTTTAATAATTACTGTTACTGAATTCCAAGGGACTTCTAACCTCTTTGGAATCTCAAGAGACCCCAAACTCTCATTAATCTCTCATTATGTCCTCTTAATTATTTTGAGGGCTGCTGTTATAAAAGCAGGGCTGAAGAAAGTCAAGAGTTGACATTCAACGTTCCACACGTTCAAGGTTCAACTCTCCAAATTTGGATCAAGCTCCATACTCTGCCATATTCCTTGGTTAGAGATCTTGTTTGATCCTTGAGAGATTATGAGATTGGATCTTCGGGATAGAGTGAGTTTTGGATGGGATCTCTGAGTCCATACCTTCTATTGAAGGTTTGGGATAGAGAGAACTGGGAGAGTCCTTATTCTGTTCTAGCAATCGGCACTTCAAGGAGTTGAAGGTGTCCGACTCGTCTTCGAGTTGAAAGAGTTAACCCGACAAGGTTTTCATAGGAACTAGCACCTTGAAGGGAGGAGAAAAAATCGTGCTACACGGTGTGAACCACACGTAGAGATGGTACACATGTGTTGCTTGCAGAGCCGGACTTTTTTCTCAGGTCAGTGTCATCCCTGGGATCGTGACTGAGAGACAGGCATTTCTATAACTTCCAGTTCTTCCTGGTGAACGTTACCAAGGTATGTGCTTATTTTATATATGACATAATTATCTTTGCTACATCATTGTGTGATTTCTAGAATTTTTCTATTTTTTATACAATGTTTGCATGATTTCATATTTACATTACTCTAGATGCATCTAGATCCTGGTAGGGGCATGTGTTAATTAGGTTAACATCTTGAGATAAAATAGTTTTATCGCTTTCCGTTGCTGCATGCCTTTAGAAAAGTTTTAAAATGCATGTATCTCCCCTGGGAATAGTTCCTTATAGGAAGATGATGTCAACTCACCTAACTTAACAGCCCATTTGGCTATCCTTCTGGATGTATCTGGATATCGGAGGATGGCTTTTAGGGGTTGGTCTGTTAAGACCATGATGGTATGGGCTTGGAAGTAGGGTCACAAGCATTTTGCCGCGATCACCAGTGAGTAGATAAGCTTTTGCGCTCTGGGATATCTTGCTTCGATATCATGCAATACTTTGCTAATGTAATAGATCGGCCTTTGAAGAATGTCGGCACCTTTTTGGATGAGCACCGAACTGACCACCTCATCCAAAGTGGAGAGGTATAAATAAAGGGTTTGCCCTTCTTGAGGCTTGGAAAGTAAAGGAGGACTCTCTAAGTATTTCTTCAATCCTTCGAAGGTGAGCCAGCAATCTTCGGACCATTCAAAGCCTTGGGATTGATGAAGAGCTTTGAAGAAAGGAAGACATCTTTTGGCTGACCAGGAGATGAATCAACTTAGAGAGATGATTCTTCCCGTCAATTGCTGTACTTCTTTTTTGCAAGAAGGATGCCTCATGCTTTGATAACTTGAATCCTTTCTAGATTAGCCTCTATTCCTTGTTTAGTAACTAGGAATCCTAGGAATTTTCCTGAAGTCATCCCAAAAATGCATTTGGTTGGGTTTAATTTCATCCGATGACATTGCAGGGCATCGAAGGATTCCTCCAAATCTTTAATGCGATCAGCTTTAAGAAGGCTTTTCACAATCATATCATCAATGTAGGCCTCCATGTTCCTCTCCAACTGCTTTTCAAAAACTTTGTTTATCAGCCTTTGGAATGTCGCTCCTGCATTCTCAGCCCGAAAGGCATTACTTTATAATAGTAAAGCCCTTTCTCTGTAATAAAGGCTATCTTCTCTTCGTCTTCGGGGTCCATCTAGATCTGATTATATTTGGAGAAAGCATCCATAAAACTCAGCAGTTGATGACCTACAGTGGCGTCGACCAGTTGATTTATCTTTGGAATAGAGAAACTATCCTTCGGGCAAGCTTTGTTAAGATCCGTATAATCGATATAGATCCTCCACTTACCATTAGCTTTTTTCACCATTACGACATTGGCTAGCCAATCAGGATAGTATATTTTTCTGATGAATCAGTCTTTAAAAAGTTTGTTGACTTCTTCATCGATTACTTTCTATCTTTCTAGGATAAAGTTCATCTTCTTCTATCGAACTAGCTTGTAATCAGGGATAACTTCTAGCCGATGAGTGATCACTTCGGTTAAAATTCCTGGTATATCCGAAGTCGACTAGGAAAAGACATCGACATTACTCCGAAGAAAGTGGATCAGCCTTGTCTTTGTTTCTTCATCTAGCAGACTCTCGATCTGCACAGTTTTTGTTGGATCATCTTCAATAAGAGGTACGAAGATAGTTTTCTCCATGGGTTCCCCATAATCTTCAGTCCAATCTCTCGGATCTAGTTAATCTAGTGTCATGGGATCAAATGATTGCTTGTCCTGTATCATTAGGCACTGCCGGATGACTCGCTGATCTTCTTTTACTTCTTTGATGCTGCTTCTAGTTGGAAACCGCATTAGAAGATAATAAGTTGATACTATGGCTCGAAATTTGTTCAATATGGGTCGTCCCAAAATAGCATTGTAGGCTGATGGTGTTTACACTACTATAAAGTTGATGGGGAGCATTTTTTGACATGGTTCAGGGCCAAGGGTTACAAGTAACATTATTTCTCCTTCGACTCCGACCTGGAACCCAGTTAGAGGTGTAGGAGATCTATGTAGTTTATTTTTAGGCAAAACCATTCTGAGAAAAGCATTGTAAAGTAAGATTTCAGCAGAGCTTCCATTATCTATCATGATTCTTCTTACATCGTAGTTAGCTATAATAGCCAAAACAACAACCATATCATCATGTGGGATTTGGATTCCTTGAAGATCATGATCTGAAAAACATATGGAGTTGTTACTTCTTAGCCTTTTGGGAACATCCTCTTTGGCTTCACTTCTCTAGTTAGTTCACCGATGCAGCATGCCTACCCTTCCATCGGTTGGCCTCTGGTTAGGTAGTTCAACTTCTTCAATAACCCTTTGAGGGGCAATAGCTTCAGTTAGGGGTTTCGGGTGGCTGACGTACTTTCCCAGGTATCCCCTCTTGATCAAGTCTTCTATGGCATCCTTGGGTTGGATGCATTCTTCGATATTTTGGCCATGATCCCTATGGAACTGACAATATTTGTTTTTGTTCCTCACAGTAGAAGATGTCTTCATGGGGTGCGACCTTTGCAAGTTGCTCTCCTTCTCTATCTCCATCAAGATTTTTTCTCTTGGGAGACTAAAGGGGATGTATGAGTTGAAACTTCCACCCAATACCTTGGGCTTAGGACTACGTCGTCGAGTAGAGTCGTCATTGTTGGGGGGTACAGGGGGATTTGACCTCTTGTTATTCTTCTTTTTGGGGACAGATTTCCTTTCAATCATGCATCAATTTGCTACTTGCTCTTCAGCAGCCGTATATTTTTAGGCTCTTGATAAGAGTTCGGTGTAGCTTGTTAGAAACCTCTTATCCAGGAAGAATGTGAACCTGGATGATCGGAGGCCTTTTTTCAAAACAGACATGGCCACGTACTCATTGAGATCGGGGATCTCTAGGGTGGCAGAGTTGAACCTTGCAATATGTCTTTGAGGTTCTCTCCTTCATTCTACTGAAGGAGGAGTAGACTGTCCATGTTGCAGAGAATTTTATGGCAAGTCCTGAAATGTGAGATAAACAAATTTTTTAATTCATAGAAGGAATGGATGGTACCTGGGTATATGCTCGAATACCACATTCAAGCTGCCTTTTTCAAAGTGGTGGGAAAGACAAGGCAATGCAATGCATCGGAGGCACCTTATATCATCATGTGGGCTTTGAAGCTACTCAGATGATCGAGAGGATCAGTGGTTCCATCATAAGATTCCAACTGGGGGATCTTAAAGTATCGAGGGATGACTTCCTCCATAATTCTAGGAGAAAAAGGAGGTCGAGAGTCGTAAGCCATGATTTCGTTGTCCCTTCGTTGATCCTTGAGTCTTGAAATTTGTGATTCCAGTATCTTGAACTTATCTTCATAATCATAATAGGTTCCTTTTCGCCTACCACCTCCAGGTATGGAATATTCGGAAGAAATCGAAGGAGATCGCCTGGTTCTCTTTCTATCGAGTCGGCTATTAGCCTGCTTGTGATGCTGGGAGCTGCGATGTTTGTAAGAGAATCAGTCTTGAGAAGAGTGCTGGCTGGACTCGTGATGATGATCTCCTCTTCCTTTGGATCAGCGACTATGTCTAGAGGTGGCTAGCGGGTACATCCCTTGAAGAGCAGTTTCTTGGAAGTTCTGAACCATGGCTATCAATGCATCGACCCGGTTCATGAGAGTCTCCAATTGTAGTTATCCTACAACAAATGTAGGAGGTGGCATGTCATTCTCCAATGGGGGATCATTTTTTTGAGAGGTAGGGCGTCCGCTACTAGCTGAAGCATTATAGGCTTTTCCTTTCACCATTTTTGTTTCTCAAAACTCTCCTTTTTCAAGAGGGGAATGATTGAAACCCCTACATGGCATGCTAATCTATTGACACTGAATCTTCATGGACCGGATGAAGTGCTTGAATTGCTAGTTCACCTCCCGAAGTTCCTGCAAAACAAAATCCTAGATCGGATTTTCTTCGGTGGGGGACACTCTGATGCCTAGTCAATAAGGATCTAGGCTACAGAATGGAGATCTCAAAGAAAAGAAGTGGAATGAAAGGAATGAGAGTGGAGTGGCATCGCGAGATCTAATTATGGACTAGCTCTGACTTGCCTGGGATCACTTACCTCAACAGTCCCCACTTATCGCTATTTATAGAAG
This sequence comes from Areca catechu, assembly GCA_021397845.1. Taxonomy (NCBI): domain Eukaryota; kingdom Viridiplantae; phylum Streptophyta; class Magnoliopsida; order Arecales; family Arecaceae; genus Areca; species Areca catechu. Next base: position 70,921,353 of record CM038047.1, read on the forward strand.
TAGTTGTAACTGATTTTATTTAAGGAAGTTAATTAATCTAACTTCCTTATAACTGAAAGTGGTTGCTATCAGAAGTTGGTAACTTCAGTCTCGCTGGAGTGGGAGTTATTGATCATGTGGTTGGTTACGACAACCAAACCCATTTCTGGTGAATTTTAAGCTGAAGTTAACCATTGATTCATTTTAGAGCCATTATTTCAGAAAGGACCAAAGTCAAGCTGGCCATTCGCTTTGGACCTATCCTCTTCAAAGTAGGCTGAAGATGCCATAGCCACTTGCTTTGGACGTATTTTCTTCGGAGCGGGCTTGGAGACAAATTAACCATCTTCTTCATACCAGTCCTCTTTAGACTGATACGAAGGAGGACTAGCTAATTATTCTGGAATAGTGTGGATCAGGGATACACTTCAAAATTGGTCTCTTTGACTCAGGCCGAAGACTGACCCTGGACTGGGATTAATATAGGGTGTCAAACCATCGCTTTATCATGCTTTAGAGTTATCCATAGGCATATCGGCTTGGTCGGCTGGTTCAGATAGAATCAACCGAACCTCCGGACTAGTAATTACCTTTTATTGAACTAGTTTATCATAACAAGTGTAGTAGAAAGCTTGCATCTTATTTTTGTTTACATTATGGCTTCAAGAAAGTATGTCAAAAATCAAAGAAAAATTATAGGTGTTGATGTATATCTTAAAAGTCAAGCTGGCATGATACATTATATTATTTTTAGGATATATTTTTGTACTTAATTTATTGAAATCTATAAAATTAGATATTTTCCTTTCTGTTGGTGCCAAAATTTGTCGAGCGCCGAAGAAAGAGCTATAGTTGGTACTGGAGGTATTGGGATAGACAGTACAAGCCAGTATCTGGAAAAAGATACCTACTAAAAAAGTCCCGCTGGGACTAGCTCCACCGATGGCATTTCGATGTTAAAGTCAGTATGAATACTAATAGGAAAGAGTGTGAGCGGGAAGGCTTGCATACCTCTTGGACCCTATTAGAATTCTTTTGTAGGCTGCTGCATAGAGAGAGATTCGACCTTAGACAAGATCCTGTTGGATCCTGTGGAGACGACGGAGCTTTCATGTGTCGTATGGGGCTTTCTTGTCCGTTGATGACATCCCATCCTATTAAATGCATCCCCATCGTCATCCGGGTCTGTTGCATGTTTCATTAAATGGTGGATCCTGATACAAGAATTTTGGGCACACCTCTCTTACTCGCTTAGATTCAGTGATAATTGGGGATTTTGGAATGTAATAGAGAGTTAGCCACGCAGCGGAGATTGTAGTAGTGGATGTCCAATGTCACTTCCTCGAAACCTGAGATGGATATGTTGCCAGGATTTAGCAAGTCAGAGTGCTCTCAAGGTGTTTAAGGCTTGAGAACATAAGGTTGAGTGCTCCTTGAGTGGTCGGTGTGGCTCACCAATGCCCAGGGATATAGGAGTTGGCCTCTACCGATGCTCTCTCAAGGGCTTATAGCTAAAGCCTCATGGCTGATTGCTCCTTGAGCAATTGATGAAGCTCGCTGATGCCTACGGGTATAGGAGTTGGCCTCTACCGGTGCTCGTCAAGGGCTCATAGCTGAAGGCTCGTGGCTGAGTGCTCTTGGATGGTCGGTGAGGCTTGCTGATGCTTGGAAGTATAATAGTTGGTCCCTGCCGGTGCTCGTTCAAGGGCTCATAGCTGAAGGCTCATGGCCGAGTGCTCCTTAGACGGTCAGCGAGACTCGCTGATGCTTGAGGGCATAGGAGTTGGCCTCTATCGATGCTCACTCAAGGGCTCATACCTAAAGGCTCGTGTCTGAGTACTCCTTGGATGGTTGGCAAGGCTCGTTAATTCTGAAGGGCATAGGAATTAGCTTCTACTAGTGCTCGTTCAGGGGCTCATGCTTAAGGCTTGTGGTCGAGTGCTCCTTGAGTGGTCAATGAGGTTAACTATTATTTGTCGAGGGGTGTATGTTCCCGGCTTGACTATATTTTTCACTAATAGATTCCCTCTACGTTTTGATTTGGATTTCAATCAGATCATGAAAGTATTCAAAGAAAATGAAGAGTCAGTGACATAGAGCTCTTTCTCCTAACCTGGAGGCTTAAGTCTTCGAGGCGGATCCGGATGGATAGAGCAATGATGTGCTTCACCTTATATTTCTCTATGATGCTTCATAGGATGCATCGCTTTTATTCCGAGCGATGGAACGTCCATAACCCCACTGATTTTAAGGCTCCATGTGGCAGTTGCCAGCTGTGCCTTTTTATTTACAATGATGGAGTTAATCACCTTTCCTACCTTATTCCTTCTAGCACGGAGCGGTTCCTTCTTCTTTAAGGTTCCCGTAGTATGTCTCCTGCTTCTCCCTACATGCTTCTTCCTCCTTAGGAGTTATTTCTAGAGAGTTCATTGCCCTCGACCCTTCGTCCCTTCTTGTTCCCAGGTCAACCTTTCTTCTCTTTCCATATTTTCTTCTTCATTTTATTTTTCCTTCTCCTAGATACCTGGTCCATGATAGGTCTTAGCAAAGGGAAATCAACTAGGAAAAGTAATAAAGGAGAGGGGTCAAAGGATCCTACCACCCCACATCTAGAATGTGCTAAGTCGGTGTCCAATGGTCTAGAAGTGTACAGATCTTTGGTGGACCAAGAAGATTTGATGCTCGTCTGTGTTGGATTCTGCATCCCCAAGGATTATGAACTAGAGCTGCCTAAACCCAATACACGGATAGATAATCCTCCTCCTGGTAGGCTAGGCATCTACAAGGATACATTTGAGACAAGACTTAGGTTTCCTCTCCATCCCTTTATTCTTGAGCCCCTTAGGATATACGATATACCCTCAAGTGTCATAACCCAGAATTCGATTAGGCACATAATAGGATTTTCGGGGTTATGCTTCTTAGCAAAGATCCAGCCATCCATTCCTTTGTTTCATTCGTTCTTTACTGCATAGAGACACCCCTATGCTAAGGTGTGGCAGCACCTTCTGGTCCAAAGGGGGATTAAAACCCCGATCTCAGGTGCTCCTTTTGCCATCAAAGGGTGGAAGGAGTATTTCTATTTAATGCCATCTTCTTCGGTGGATAACTAGGGTCTGCCAAATTGGGATAAGCCAGCTGATCCTTTGTTGAGTGCTCCCAAACTGAGTGCCTAAGAGGAGATGAATTTTGGAGCTCTCAATAAATTTATGGTCCCTAATTTGGAATGGCTTTTATCCGAAGAGTCCCTCCAAAGAGCGGGGCTTAGCCGGCTCCCTGAAGGTGGGTTTGGAATCCCTCTTCTTTTTTATTCTGATATATTATATTCATGTTTTTGACTGGTTGGTAGGTTCCCAGGTATGAGGCTTGAGGATGCCAACACCATAAGATAAAGGTTTGTGATAACTACATTATACACATATATAAAAATATTAATTTAATAATTAAATTATCTTTATTTCTTTAAAATTAATGCTTTTATATATTATTTTTCAACATGAAGAGCTCAATTTTAGAAGTTCAACAGTGCAAACGGCACTCAAATGGGACTCAAAATTGATTTTTGAAGGAATTAGCTAGAATTGCATGAAATTTGGAGCAGTCGATCCACCATGGATCGGCCGCTCGGTCTACCACACGCCCCATGGTCCACGATGTGCCATGGCTGCAGTCCACGGAACAAAGCCATGGATCGTAGTGCTCCGTTTGAGCTGAAACTTGCCGGAGATGATCCCCCGACATCGCCCAAGCCGCTGACGCCTTCACCACCGATCGGAGAAGCTCCCACGGTCGGAAAAAGACCAACTTCTCCTCTTCTTTGTCTTCATTGCCATCCCATGCTTCCCACACTGTTGGACCTCCTGCCTAGCCCATCGCAAGCCGAAGAAGCCACCGGTGCACTCTCCCTCGCTACTGGGTGTTCCCCATAGCTAGAACCCATGGTTCCCAAGACTCCCACAGCAACCCCTCTTCATAGTCATCCCTGTTTGGCAAAGCCATGCAGTCCACCACTTGCCATGCCACCTACCTGCATTTAGTTGGGAGCTGGGAAATTCAGTTAGGAGCTAGGGAGTTCAGTTGGAGCTCAGTTGCAGCCATGGGATGCAATTAGACCGGGAACAACACTTCGTTAGGAGCATTAGAATTTCGTAGGGATGCAATTACAGTTCACGGAGTTCAGTTTGAACCGTGAAAACAAATTCAGTTCGGTTCAACCGTGGGTTGTTGAGGTTATGCATATAAAAGAGAGGGAGTTCATTTGTCCGAAGCCATCGAGGCCTTGAGCCTCTTCTCCCATTCCATTACTTTTTCTCTATTCCCCCTATTCCACTATCTATTCCCCCTATTCCACTTCTATTCTCCCTATTCCATTTTTATTCTTATACTATTCCACTTCTATTACTCTTCTCTCCCTTCTCTGCTCCATCATCGTTCTGACCCCTGACTGGTGACCACTTCCACTGCACAGGCTTGGTTCCCACTTCCACTGCACTGGCACTGGTTCCCAATCTCCACTCTCTTCCAACTTTACGGAGTCTCTTAGAGCCTGTGCATAGGGGACAGGAGAGGATTTACTTAAAATGAGTTAGTATTGAAGTACAAGAGGGAAGAGCTGGTTCTCAATCTTTTGTACTTCTCGTTCTGCAATAAAAGAGTATATTTTACTTTCTACATATTTGTTGTCTTTTATTCGCTATTTATTGTACTTTAATGTTAGATTGAGGTTAGAGACAGTTCTTGCTTTTCGGAGAGGCACTATGTTCCGTTACAGGTATGGGACATGCCAAGGGAAGAAGAGTTGGATACCTAGTGCCTACCAAAGATGTGCCATGATCTGCCATAGGTACGGGGCATGCTAAGGGAAGGCAGGTAGATCTCTAAAATCAATTACAAGAGAAATGTAATTCAGCACTGCACAATCACTCTTCCTTTCTTGAAATACTCACTCCTACTTACTTTTCACCTTAGAAGTAGTTTAATTCTTGCTCACTTTTATTTTTCCACAATGATTACTTTTCTTTTCCTTTTAAATCATAACTTAGCCCTAAGATCCCTGAGAATACGATCCCGACTCACCCTAGCTATAAAGTTGAGTTGGTGAATTATTGTTGATCATCTACAATAACGATCAAATTTTGGCACCATTGCCAGGGACCATAGGCATGGTTGTGATTTAATTTTTTTTTTAAAAAAAACTTAGAAGAGGATTACTCTGATCTAGGATCCTTGATTAAATATTCCAAAACCATTAGAATAATTTGATGAATTGGAGCAGTGCTAGGAACATGTATCTCAATAGTAGAGTGGATAAGTTGTCCCATACCTTTGGTGCCACATATTCCACTCCATCCGGATAAGTTGTCCCATACCTTTGGTGCCCCATATTCCACTCCATCCTTTTTCCTGCACAACAGGCATGCTCCACGTAATCGAATCCAACTCACTTTGTAAGTGAGTGTCCAGCCATGTACCAATTTTCTGAGTCTAAGTATGGCTAGATTGACCAAGATCAAACTTATATGGCTTATAGACCAGGATAAAACCCACACTTCAATGCTTACAACCAAGGTTGGGGGACTCAACCAGATTTGTCATGGCAACCACACCCAGTGGTTACCCTAATACCACAAAGACCTCCGTTCATAGATGAGCCTTATTATGATCATCCCTATCCATGTTATCGACCTTCTTCAAATTATAGTTTACCATTTCAAGAGAAGGCCTTGCAAGCCATAGACCGAATCAAGAAAATGATTATGCTTCAGCAGCAATCAATCATGTCTCAACAGCAACATCTTGATGAACTTTTTGATCAGATTGATCGATTAATAGCTAAAATTAATAGAGAGGAGGTCGAAATACTGCCTAGTCAGTCCAAGAGTAATTTAGAGGGATACTACCAAGTTGAAGATTCTAAGGACCCTTTAATTTTTCTGAATAATTAACCATAACTCTCGAGAATGAATTAACATGGAACAACCCTGCACTATCATAGAAACCAATATAAATGATTCGACTAAAGGTAGAATGGTGGGATGACCCACTTCCATCATCACCTCATTCACTAGTAGTCCCCTTACCAAGTGCCTTAGAATCGTCACCTCCTTTTTATAGGATGAAAGAAGAAAGTGATGATATGATGGAATTAATTGAGGATCCCCAGGAACCATAATAGAATAACATAACAGGGGAAGCCATACCTCCAAGTTGTCCCCAGAAGTCATTAAATCCCTATATGGCTCATTGTGAGGTAGATATTCTAAAGAAGATGAATGTATCATAAGGGGAATAACCTACTTGATATACCATATTTCAAACATACCCCACTTTTGATGGAACAAGTTGAGCCAACATCTAGTCCCCCAATAGCTCCTCTATTAGAATCACTACTAGACCTAGAATTGAAGTCACTTCCTGTTACACTTACTGACACCCAACCAGTGATTTCTAATCAGGAAGACCAAATAGTTGGTGTTCTAAAGATGCATAGACAAGCTATTGAATGGGATGTTTATGAAATAAGGGATAATGATCTTAAAGATTTTATAGCTAATTTTTTTATATTTGGCACTACTTTCGAGGATCGCCTCCAAAATCTATCTTTTATTCTAAAATGATGTATGGAGATAGACCTACAATTAACTTAGACAAAGTGCCATCAGGAAGGGATAATGTCAAGACACATCATATCAGAAAATAAGATTAGGTTAGACCTTTCTAGAGATAGAAAAATTTTTAAGCCCCCACCCCCACTCTCGGCCTAATACACACAATCTCTTCCAAATCTTAAACCAAATTGGTATAAAATTTTAAATCTTGGTCTAGCATGCTTGCTTGGTACACTCCATGGATCAAGATTAATCATCACCAAAAACTCTACAAATATTTTTGTCATGATGACAAGGCCTCCTGATTGGTCATATCTTTTGAAAATCTAGAGGGACGTATCTAATATGGCACATCCATTGACATGGAGCCTCTGTTGGCGGCCCTGTTGGCAAAGAGTCCGCCACCCGGGCATAGTGGTCAAATGAAAAGCTGAGGTGGGCCCTCCTGTCGAGGTCAGCTCCCAGCCGGGGTCGTGCTCATGAGGTGAGCCCCTCCATCTGAGGTCAGCTCCTGGTCTCGGTCGCACTCATGATACTAAGGCAAGCCCTCCTACCAAGGTTAGCTCCTGGTCGGGGTCATGCTCATGCTGCCAAGGCGAGCCCTCCTGCAAAGGTCAGCTCCCAGCCAAGGTCATTCTCATAGGGCGAGCCCTCCATCTGAGGTCAGCTCTCGGTCGAGGTCATGCTCATGCTACCAAGGCAAGCCCTCCTGCCGAGGTCAGTGATGGGGGACGGGCTAGGGATGGATCGTTGGTGAGCCTAGAAGTCACCAAGAATTAGGGTACCATAAAATTTTTATATATTTTTTTATTTTTCTAAGGAGGTGGTGAAGGAACAATGGAGATGGAAGATAGGGGTCATGATAGGGACCAAAGAGTCTATTTGAGTCCATTAGTACCGAGTCACTTGTATTAAAGTGAGCCAATTGAGTCCTATAATAAAGTGAGACAACCGAGTCCAGTTGAGTCCACTTAATCAGGTCTAGTCATTTTTAGTCCAGTCAAGTTCAATCGAGTCCATGTAGTTTTCATTCAAGTCATGTTCAAGAGGAGAGTCAGTAGACTAGGAGGTTCACCAGGCCTCCTTAACTAGAGCTGGACTTCAGGCACCTGGGCCCTTTCGTGCTGCCAAGCCCACAAGGGAGCGCCCCTCCAATCCATGAGGATGGCACCCCAGTCCAAGCCACCCCAGCCCAGTGCCCTAGCTCAAGCCCAATAATTGAGATTTCTTGGCCCTCAAGTCAGGGTTTCTTGACCCCTAAGTCATATAACCTGGGTGAATCTATAAATACCCCACCTCCTCTTGTATTTTTTCATGCTAGAATGAATTATGAATGAAATTTCTTGGGTTCTTCCTCAATTACCGTGTGATTTTCTGTGTGATTAGGGTATCTATATGATCCCTATTATTTCTAAGGGTATCTATGTGATTCCTTAGCTACCCCAGCCTCCTGTGCCCTACCTTCAAAGCTCCAACGAAGCCCTAGCCACCCTCTTCTTTCTTGTTCCAAGCAAGCCCTAATCCCCTGGTGACCTCTATGCTCGCCAGTGATCCGATCCCCGTATCTGTTCCTTATCAATTTGGTATTAGAGCCAGAGGATTAGGCGCCTCATCCATGAGAAAGCCCATGACTTCAAGATCAACCTCTACTTTCTGCCGCCTCTGCCGGCGACATTATCGAAACCCTTGCTGCCTTCACCGTCAACCTCAATCTTCACCTCACTGCCATGCCGTTGTTGGATCATCACCGAAACCATCAATTTTCATCATCGCGTCACCTCCCTTGTCATTGCTATCGGCACCGCCGCAAGATGTAGAAGGTGGAGAAGAAAAGCAGGAGCCTTGGGCCATGGTAGCCTCCCCTCCTCCCCCTCCCGATGTCGCCATTGTATGCACTCTTGTTAGCATCCATCCCCTCGAGGGTGACATGGCCACCGATGGATCCAACTCCATCCCCCTCCCCGATGTCCTCTTGACCTCTTTCTAAGCCTCCAACCAGATCACGTCCACCACTGCCCTCGTTGCCATGCTATCCCTTGTCTCATCATGGTTCGCGGTCACCGCATCAAGTCCATCCCCGAGCTCCCTCCTCATTGATGCCATCCACTACTGCGCCATCCTCAACCCCTGCACCTAGTCGACCTCTCCATTTGCCGTCACTGATGCACCACCTGAACCCGAGTGCACCACCTCCCCGGCTCCACCTCCTTCCTCCCATCTGGAAGATCCATAGCTGCTCCCTCCATCTTGCTCATCTCTGGCCACCATCTTAACCCTCAGCCACTACAGGAACCCCATTGTCGCTTGCAGCCGAACGGACCAGACCCAGCCCTGGATCCATCCATGCCACCTACCATGACATCTCCTCCCTTTCGATCGGAGAACCTCATCGAAGAGCTTTTCACCAAACTAGCCGTGCTATCATCCAGCATCTCCGTTATCTCTGGTAGGCTCTCTTCCATTCACACTGCCATCGTTGATGAGATCCGACCAGAAGACCTTTCCCCTATTCGAAGCACTGCAATTCTGGGGAGAAAGAAGGTGCACGAACGTGAAAGCTGCATGCTCCTCAAAGTGCACGGATCTCAAAGCAGCCTAAAGATGGTGAAGCACGGATCTCAGAGTTGCACACATTTTAGAGTTGCACAATTCTTAAAGCAGAGCCTCCTCTTTATTCCAAGTTTGTTTGGGTATATTTAGGTTTATTTGATTGTCTCTATTTTATGGATTTATCTCTTTAGATATGCTTGAATTCGGTCCTATCAAAGCTCCAGCTGAGTTTGACTTGACGGAGTCGAGTTCTCCCCACTCCAGGAGAATGATGGGGATCCGAGAATTTATTTGAGTCCATTAGTACCGAGTCACTTGTATTAAAGTGAGCCAATTGAGTCCTGTAATAAAATAAGACATCTGAGTCCAGCTGAGTCCACTTAGTCAGGTCCAATCAGTTTTAGTCCAATCGAGTTCAATCGAGTCTATGTAGGTTTCATTCAAGTCATGTTCAAGAGGAGAGTCAGCAGACGAGGAGGTTCACCAGGCCCCCCTAACTAGAGCTGGACTTCAGGCACCTGGACCCTTTCATGCCACCAAGCCCATAGGGGAGTGCCCCTCCAACCCATGAAGATGGCACCCTAGTCCAATCTGCCCAAGCCCAAGCCCAATAATTAAGGTTTTTTGGCCCTCAAGTCAGGGTTTTTTGACCCCCAAGTCATGTAACTTGGGTGAATCTATAAATACCCCACCCCCTCTTATATTTTTTTATGCTAGAATGAATTATGAATGACATTTCTTGGGTTCTTCCTTAATTATTGTGTGATTTTCTCCGTGATTAGGGTATCTGTATGATCCCTATTATTCTTAAGGGTATCTATATGATCCCTTCGCTGCCCTAGCCTCTTGCGCCCTACCTTCAAGCTCCAAAGAAGCCCTAGCCACCCTCTTCTTTCTTGTTTCAAGCAAGTCCTAATCCCCTAGTGACTTCTATGCTTGCCAGCGATCCGATCACCGCATCTGTCCCTCATTAGGTCGGGGCTTTCATGAACCTTGGGACTCACACTCACGGAGATGATAGAAAAATGTCCTAAGAGCCAATCATTGTTTGGGCCTTTTTGTAAACTTCCAACTCATATATGACATCATTATTTATAATAAAGGCATTTGATTCATCATATACTGCTGTGTCATATTTTTGACTATGATGAACCCCATAGAGTAGGGCAATGGAATTAGGGTTATGATAAAATAACAGTGAGCCTTAATTCTTATAAACCCTATTCTAGAATGTTCCTAGTCATTGGATCATCAATTCAGGGATCGATGAATCCGGTAAGACTAGTTTATCCTATGTATGCTTAGTTAATGAGGGTGGTTGGTCTCACAGCCACTTGTGTAGATACACTAATACAAGGATAAGGGTGCTCATTAGGTTATGAGTACACTGAACTGATCCGCACCGGGATTATCTTATAGAAGTCTTATCCTTGTCAAAAGATAGGTCCCAGAGTAGAAGTTGTACATGTGATCTTCAGACCTGAGGTCACCATGGTTCCTTGTGCACACTAAGATTATACTTATAGTTCAAGTCTCATTCATCCTTTGTCAAAAGATAGGTCCCAGAGGTAGAAGTTGTACATGTGATCTTCAGACCTGAGGTCACCATGGTTCCTTGTGCACACTAAGCCATACTTTGGTTCATACTCATTCATGGCATTGCGACATGTACGGGATGTTCTGGGTATGGTGGAAGGTGTACGAAGGATGTGAGTGGACCAACAAGGAATTGATCAATCCTGGTAAGAAGATATGTTATCCCATGTAATCTCTTTGATGAGTGACTCAAGGAATCTTTGCAACGTGGGATGAGATTAGAAGTGGCTTCTAATCAGTCATCAGTTGAGTCCTCATGATCGAGCTGAGACTCGATATGATTAAGAGTTAGGGTTTGACATTTATCCATACCCATCACTTAATCGGGATAATGGGAGATCAAAAGATTGAATTGCACAGTAACTTACTACTTAAAGATATTTTGATAATTTTCACCAAATTTCTCATCTTCCAGGTAGGCATGACATGTTGCTAGACATCAATCTTGTATTTTGGGTTTTCATGAACTAATTGGATTGGTTTCATGAGTCAATTCGATGTGTGATTCAAATTGGACAATTAGGTAAGCTGATTTGACCTAATTAGGTCAATCGGGTTCGATCAGATCGAATCTAAACCTACTGCTGGCTAGATGTGGAACTCAATGGGTCACACACAATAGAGAGTAGGCCAAGGAAGTTACTCATGGTTTAATTAGGGTCATGAGATCTTAATTGGTTAGCCAGATTGCATACTAGCATATATAGGCTAACCCAATTCCTAACCCAATTGGATTGGGTCCGGTTGCTTGCTAATTGGGCTAACCTAATTAAGGGAAACCTAAATTAGGTTGAGTCCTAAGTAGGGATAGCCAAATCAGATCTTGATCTGATTTTATTTTGGACTTTTGGACGTTTTATTGAAGAGTCCATTTGAGTTGGGACTCTAAATGCCAAAATGACACCTTGGCATTCAAAAAGGCCTAGAAGAGTCTATAGTCTTCTGATCTAAAATATTCTTATATGGATGGAAAGAGGATTTAATGCTCTTTCTTTTAACACTCATATTGCATATACTTTGACTATTCAAAGGTTGCATGGGGTGTAGATAAAGTTGACCACAACATAAAGGGTTTCTTGGCGCCTCTTGGCGCGCGCGGGAAATGAAGGTGCGCACAGAAGGACAAAAGTTCTTCTGCAGATGAAACACTTGAGTATTTCATTTTAGTGGGCACCTTCTCATATTATCCCACACCTCTTGGATATATTTGACCGATCAAGGCTTTTTGAAAGGGCGTGAAAAATGGATGGAAGCAAAAGCGCGCAAGAAGAGACGCGTCTCTTCATATGGCACGCACCCTGAAGCCGAGTCCTTCTGCTTTCAGGACTCTTCGTATTCCTCGATGTTTGGAGATTGAAGAGGCGCCTCTTGGCTTTCTAGGGACCGGTACTTGCCATGTGGCAAGTCACAGATTGTCTAAGAAAATGGACGGATGCCAATATATCTTTTGGTGCATGAGAAGACATATTGGATATAAATTTTCAGTCTTGAAAAATCATATCTGACAACCTGTTGGAGGACATATCACATGCCCCTCTTAAAACTATAAATAGGGATGGCGATATGAGTTTTAGATATTTTTCTTTTCACCGTAAAAAAAAAGAGAGATATTCTGAGTGTTCTTCCACTTCTCCCTCCCTCCTTCTTACTTTAGGACAAGACTTGTCTTGTAAAGACAAAGTCTTTTCTACTAGGACAAGGCTTAGTTTTAGGACATAAGCCTAAAGGATCCTAGAGGAGGGTTGTCCTAAAACCAAGAGTGGTTTAGGACTGTGTCCAGAGAGCCCTACAATAGGACAGGGTGTCCTACAGTGGTCAAAGGTCAAAAAGTTGACAAAAGAGTCCTGTTGAAGCAAGCAACCCCGGTAGGGATTCTTCCTTGGTACCATTCTCATGTGGATCACCGTTGGAGGGCTTGCACTTATGAGCCTCATGGAAAAGATTGGATTTCAGCGATCCAGGTATGTATTTTAACTTCATTTATGTTTCGTTGATTGGTGTTGCATAAGGGGTTCCTGGAAATTAGGGTTTTTTAGCCATATTAGGGTTTCATGCTTAGAATTTTGTTTAGAAATTCACTTCCGCATGCTGCATGATTCCCGACACCCTGGGAGAATTCCCATCAGTGGTATTAGAGCCAGCCTTGTGGCATACCAATTATGAATCATTTTTGAAGTTCATGATTTCCACATATCGAGTCGACCCAACTAGTGATCGAGTCGACTCGAACCCTATCATGTCGACTCTACTAGAATCTTGTGATGAAAATGCATATTAGGGTTAATATGTTAGATTTCTGGTTTCTTCATGAAAAAGGCATGTTAATGCATGATATGAAATTTTGCATATTAGGGTAATATGTTTAATTTCTATTTTTCATGAAATGCATGTTATCATTTCAAGTATGAAATTATGCATGTTGATTGAACCAAGTAACTACTCTGGATTGGGGTTGCCATAGTCGTCCAGTCATAGGAGTAAAGTAGGGTGTAAAAAGCCCACTATGTCCATTCTATGGGTTTCCTATGGTGTGTAGGGGTGCAACTTTGTAGTAATTCCCATGAATGAGTGAGGTGAATGGTATTTTACATTAATCATGTCATGTTTTGTATATTAGGGTAATATGCATGTTATCATGCTATGCATATTAGGGTAATATGCTTGATGACATGAATGTTATGCATATGTTAGAGTTATATGCAATATGTTTAGATTTGTTATGAACATAGTTATCATGTTTATGTTTATACTTGTAGTTATAAATGTAATTATCATGATAGTATTTAGAATGTATTTTTGAGACCATCAAAGCCCTCATAAAATCATATTTAGTCATAGTAAAAAACTTAGTCATGATGCAAAACCAATTAGGATTGATCAGTCGATTGGTGTCTAGGCAAGTGGTTCTGGAAAGGTAAAGGGAATGAGGTTTTTAATTGGTTCCGTTGTCTAACCTGGCCAATTTAATTGGTATCTAAATAAAGCAACGGGGGGACCCCCTCACCTTTCACTTACCTGGCCAATTTGGTCATATCTAAACCTTAACTTGAGAATGCTAATTGATTATGTATACTATAATTACCTCCCTTCATGCTAAGCCAAATTAATATCAAAACTATAGTAGGTTTGTTGTGTAACACAAGATCTACTCTAGTGTTTGATATGAAATTTGTATTGGTGCACTTAGTGCTTTATGGCATGGTTGAAATTGTTGCTTTGTTGTGTAACACAAGGGCAACAATCTTCAATTATAGCTATATAGAAATGAAGGGTTTGACTAAACTAAGACATTATAGTTGTTGTGTAACATAAGATTATAAGTGTCTTAGAGGCATAGATAATTGTTGAGAATTACACGGGTTGCAATTGGAAAGTAAGTCCTACCTTTGAACTTATTAGTGTTTGTTGTGTAACACAAGGCACTAATGAGGAATTAGGATCTCAACCCCACTAAGAAAATCGGAAAGGTTTCTTGCTTACCATAGTTGAGGGTTATGGTATTTGAAGAAAATAGTGGGAGACATAATTAGATAGAAAGTCCTTATCCAGTTATGGATGTCATCTTGAGTGGTCTGCTGATATTGTTCTTTAATTAAATATAGAACATTTATTTTTATGGCTTCAATTTATCATTGCATGGCATCTTGGATGCTAATAAGTTAACCGATTCGAACTATGTGGACTGGTTAAGGAAGAAGGTTGATGGAGCCTGTTCCCATTGTAGCATGTTTGGGCATTGGAAGAAGGATTGCAAGACTTGTCTTGCAAATATGAAGCTAGATGCAAGTGGTGCATCTAGGGGTTTGTACATGATACAAACCAATTTATCATTGAGTGAATCTATTTCTAATTCATGGATATTGGATACCGCATGTGGGTCATATATTTGTAAATCTTTACAAGGACTCCACAGAATTAGAAATTTGAAGAAAGGTGACTTCAAATTATATGGGGCAAGTGAAGAACCCATATATGCTGAAGTTGTGGGCACCTATCTTTTGTTATTACCTTTGGATAATATCATAAGGTTGGAAGAATGCTACTATGTGCCAAATATTGCAAGAAACATTATTTCAATACCCTTGTTGTTATAACAAGGATATGAAATAAGTGTAAAGAGCAGTGGCTGCTCTATTCTTTATAATAATACAATATTTGGGCATGGTTGCTTTGTGAATGGTCTTCTAACTTTAGTACTCAATGATGAAATACTTCTTGTAGATAACAAGAAGAGAAAAAGAGATAATATCAATGTCACATATCTCTGGTATTGCTGGTTAGGTCATATCAGTGAGTCAAGGATAAACAAGTTAGTCAAAGAGGATTACTTTGACCCTGATGATTTTCAATCATTAGGAACTTGTGAGTCTTGCCTCAAAGAAAAAATGACCAAGTCTCCATTCACTGGATATGGAGAAAGGGCAACTGAATTATTAGGTATTGTACATACTGATGTGTGTGGACCTATGTCAACTCAGGCCAAAGGAGGATATTCTTATTTCATCACTTTTATTGATGATTTATCAAGGTTCGATTATGTATATCTTATGAAACACAAGTCCGAAGCTTTTGATAAGTTTAAAGAATATCAGAGTATGGTTGAAAGACAAACTGGACTTAGTATTAAGGCTCTTCGGTCTGATCGAGGAAGGGAAAACTTGTCTAGTGAGTTTTTGAACCATCTCAAGGACAAAGGCGTTATTTCTGAATGGACCCCTCCTTATACATCCCAGTTAAATGAGTGACAGAAAGGAGAAATCACCCCTTGTTGGACATGGTGAGGTCCATGATGAGCTTCACAGATCTTCCCATTTCCTTCTGAGAACATTCCTTGGAGACTATTGCATATATATTAAACAGGGTTCCATCTAAGTCAGTAAGTAGCACTCCATTTGAGTTATGGAATAGTAAAAGACCAAGTCTTAAGTACTTAAAGATTTGGGGTTGCCATGCTTATGTCAAGAATAACTTTGGACATAAGTTATGTGCTAGGGTTGACAAGTGTAGGTTTGTTGGTTATCCAAAAGAAGGTAAGGGATACCTCTTTTATAATGCTACTGAGCAAAGGATAATTGTTAGTAGGCATGCTACATTCTTGGAACAAGAGTTTATCCAAGAAGGATGTAGTGATTCTTCACTTGAGTTGTGTGAAGAACATAACCAACAAATTGATGAGCCTTCAAATAAAGTTCCTCAACCAGAGGTTCTTGTGGATCAAGAACAGCCACAATACACACCTCCTCTCTGAAGGTCAGAGAGGGTGCGAGGAGCACCTCTCAGATATGGCTTTGTCATCGGGGATGACAATGAAGCCAGTATCATATAGGATGATGATCCTATGACCTATTCGGAAGCTATCAGGAGTAGAGACTTTGACAAGTGGCTTGGTGCCATGAAATCTGAAATGGACTCCATGTATTCCAATCAGGTTTGGACCTTGGTAGATCCACCTGAAGGAATTAACCTAATAGGGTGTAAATGGGTCTTCAAGAAGAAGATTGGAGCAGATGGTCAAGTTGAGACCTATAAGGCTAGGTTGGTAGCAAAAGGTTTTAGACAAAAACATGGTGTAGACTATGATGAAACCTTTTCTCCAATAGCTATGCTCAAGTCCATTCGGATACTTTTTGCCATAGTAGCATACCATGATTATGAGATTTGGCAAATGGATGTAAAGACTGCTTTCCTCAATGAAAACCTTGAGGAAGAAGTCTATATGTCACAACCAGAGGGGTTTGTCTCAAGTGGGAGACCAAACCAGGTATGCAAGTTAAAGAAGTCCATTTATGGACTTAAGCAAGCATCAAGGAGTTGGAACATCCATTTTGATGAAACAATCGAAGGATTTGGTTTTATCAAAAATGTAGATGAACCATGTATGTATAAGAAGACAAGTGGGAGTGCCATTATTTTCTTAGTTTTGTATGTGGATGATATACTAATCATTGGGAATGATATCCTAATGTTGCAATCGGTTAAAACTTGGCTATCATCAAAGTTTTACATGAAGGATTTGGGAGAAGCATCCTATATACTAGGTATAAGGATCTATAGAGATAGATCCAAGAGGATGCTGGGCTTATCCCAATCTAGGTACATTGACTTAGTATTAAAGAGATTCAACATGGATGTAAGTAAGAAAGTTTACTTGCCAATGAGTCAATGCATACAACTCTCTAAGAAGATGTCTTCTAAGATATCAGAAGAAAGAGAGAGGATGGCTATGATTTCTTATGCTTTGACTGTAGGATCGATTATGTATGCCATGTTATATACCAGGCCTGATGTCGCTTATGCCTTGGGCATGTGAACAGGTTTCAGGCAGATCTAGGAGAGGATCATTGAAAAGCTGTGAAAAATATTCTTAAGTACCTAAGAAGGACTAAAGATATTTTTCTAGTATATGAAGGATCTGAGTTAAAACTAGAAGGTTATACATATTCTAGTTTTCGATGAGATTCAGATGATAGCAAATCCACATCAGGGTATGTCTTCAGCCTGAATGGTGGTGCAGTGAGTTGGAGAAGTACAAAGCAGCCTATAGTAGTTGACTCAGTCACTGAGACAGAGTACATAGCTGCTAGTGAAGCTGTAAAGGAAGCTGTCTAGATGAAGAAATTCATCATGAAATTGGGTGTGATTCTTAATGTACAACAGCTAGTGCCATTATACTATGATAACACTGGGGATATTGCACAAGTTATGGAACCAAGGTCTTATCATAAGTTCAAGCACATTCTAAGACAGTTCCACCTCGTTCGAGAGATCATTGAAAGACATGATGTTACCATTGAACGAGTTGACATAAAGAACAATAAAGCAGACCCATTCACTAAAGCATTAGCCAAGCAGCAGTTAGATCGCCACTTGGATTGTATGGGCATAAAATATAAGGGCGATTGGCTTTAGTGTAAGTGGAAGTTTGATAAAAAAATGCCCTAAGAGCCAATCATTGTTTGGGCCTTTTTGTAAACTTCCAACTCATATATGACATCATTATTTATAATAAAGGCATTTGATTTGTCATATACTGCTGTGTCATATTTTTGACTATGATGAACCCCATAAAGTAGGGCAATGGAATTAGGGTTATGATAAAATAACAATGAGACCTGATTCCTATAAACCCTAATCTAGAATGTTCCTAATCATTGGACCATCGATTCGGGGATCGATGAATCCAGTAAGACTGGCTTATCCTATGTATGCTCAGTTGATGAGGGTGGTTGGTCTCACAGCCACTTGTGTAGAGACACTAATATAATGATAAGGGTGCTCATTAGGTTATGAGTACACTGATCTGATCCGCACCGGGACTATCTTATAGAAGTCTTACACATTGTCAAAACAAGGTCTCAGAGTAGAAGTTGTGCATGTGATCTTCAGACATGAGGTCACCATGGTTCCTTATGCACACTAAGTCATACTTTGGTTCATACTCATTTATGGCATTGTGACATGTACAGGGTGTTCTGGGTATGGTGGAAGGTGTACGAAGAATGTGAGTGGACCAACAAGGAATTGATCAATCCTGGTAAGAGGATATGTTATCCCATGTAATCTCTTTGATGAGTGACTCAAGGAATCTTTGCAAAGTGGGATGAGATTAGAAGTGGCTTCTAATCAGTCATCAGTTGAGTCCTCATGATCGAGTTGAGATTCGATATAATTAAGTGTTAGGGTTTGACATTTATCCATACCCATCACTTAATCAGGATAATGGGAGATCAAAAGATTGAATTGCATGGTAACTTACTACTAAAGGGTATTTTGGTAATTTCTATCAAATTCCTCATCTTCCGGATTGGCATGACACGTTGCTAGATATCAATCTTATCTTATGGATTTTCATGAACTAATTGGATTGGTTTCATGAGTCAATTCGATGTGTGATTCGAATTGGACCATTAGGTGGCCGATTTGACCTAATTAGGTCAATCGGGTTCGATCGGATCGAATGGTTCGATCGGATCGAATCGGCTCAAACCTAAACCTATTACTGGCTAGATGTAAAACCTAATGGATCACACACAATAGAGACTAAGCCATGGAAGTTACTCATGGTTTAATTAGGGTCATGGGATCCTAATTGGTTAGCCAGATTGCATACTAGCATATATAGGCTAACCCAATTCCTAACCCAATTGGATTTGGTATGGTTGCTTGCTAATTGGGCTAACCTAATTAAGGGAGACCTAAATTAGGTTGAGTCCTAAGTAGGGATAGCCAAATCAGAGCTTGATCTGATTTTATTTTGGACTTTTGGACGTTTTATTGAAGAGTCCATTTGAGTTAGGACTTTAGATGCCAAAATGACACCTTGGCATTCAAAAAGGCCTAGAAGAGTCTATTGTCCTCTGATTTGAAATATTTTTATATGGATGGAAATAGGATTTAATGCTCTTTCTTTTGACACCCATATTGCATATACTTTGACTTGTCAAAGGTTGCATGGGGTGTAGATAAAGTTGACCACAACATAAAGGGTTTCTTGGCGCCTCTTGGCGCGCGCGGGAAATGAAGGTGCGCACAGAAGGACAAAAGTCCTTCTGCAGATGAAACACTTGAGTGTTTCATTTTAGTGGGTGCCTTCTCATCTTATCCCATGCCTCTTGGATATATTTGACCGGTCAAGGCTTTTTGAAAGGGCGTGAAAAATGGATGGAAGCAAAAGCGCGCATGAAGAGACGCGTCTCTTCATGTGGCGCGCACCATGAAGAAGAGTCCTTCTGCTTTCAGGACTCTTCATATTCTTCAGTGTTTGGGGATTGAAGAGGCACCTCTTGGCTTCTCAGGGACTGGTACTTGCCATGTGGCAAGTCACAGATTGTTTAAGAAAATGGACGGATGCCAATATGTCCTTTGGTGCATGAGGAGACATATTGGATATGATTTTTTAGTCTTGAAAAATCATATATGATAACCTATTGGAGGACATATCACACGCCCCTCTTAAAACTATAAATAGGGGCGGTGATATGAGTTTCAGATATTTTTTTTTTCATCGTAAAAGAAAAAGAGAGATATTCTGAGTGTTCTTTCACTTCTCCCTCCCTCCTTACTTTAGGACAAGACTTATCTTGTAAAAAAAAAGTATTTTCTACTAGGACAAGGCTTAGTTTTAGGACATAAGCCTAAGGGGTCCTAGAGGAGGGTTGTCCTAAAACCAAGAGTGGTTTAGGACTGTGTCCAGAGAGCCCTACAGTAGGGCAGGGTGTCCTACAGTGGTCAAAGGTCAAAAGGCTGACGAAGAGTCCTGTTGAAGCAAGCAACCCCGGTAGGGATTTTTCCTTGGTACCATTCTCGTTTGGATCACCATTGGAGGGCTTGCACTTGTGAGCCTCATGGAAAAGATTGGATTTCAGCGATCCAGGTATGTATTCTGACTTCATTTATGTTTTGTTGATTGGTATTGCATAAGGGGTTCCTGGGAATTAGGGTTTTCTAGCCATATTAGGGTTTCATGCTTAGAATTTTATTTTGAAATTCACTTTCGCATGCTGCATGATTATTGGCACCCTAGGAGAATTCCCATCAGGAGAGATCTCATACCTCTAGGATATCCCACCTCACTAATGGAGCCATACAGAGAGATCTCACACCTCTAGGACATCCCACCCACCTCACTAATGGAGCCATATGGAGAGATTTCATACCTCTAGGGCATCTTACCCACCTTACTAATGGAGCCGTTAGGGTGAATCACAAAGGACATGAGGGTGGTAGAGATGGAGGAATCAAGGAAGTGGATAACTAGACATTTTACGAAGCAACATGCCCGAGGTTGCACCTCATGTGCTCTCCTTACGGAGCGAAAGTTGGGCCTCTCACCCTCCCCATGCGGGGCGAACGAAGAATCTCTCTTCTAAAATTTCTTCATCATTGATTATTTTTTCATACATGAAAGGGGTCCTTTTATAATTGACCCTAGCCCTTGGATTACATTTAATGAAAAGCAAAGAGGGAGGGTGTCAACATGTTGCCTTATGGGGAGGATTTACGTAAAAGGAGGTGCCACATATCTTCCATAATAGTGGGCGGTACAAGGAAAAGATCTAATGAATCAAGAGAAAGAGGAAGGGCACCCATATGCTGCCTGATCTGTCTGGACGCCATATGAGTTCCTTCCATCTTCTCTTAGGTGGTCCACAACATCCATATGGGGTGCTGATCTACTTCCTTGTTGGGCTTGGATGATGTCATGAAGATCTTGGATGCCTAATAGGGACTTCATATGGTTGCTGGGGTGGCTGGGATCTTCAACTTCTTGCTTGCAGACTTGGACTCAAATGAAATAAATTGGACTTGACTCAATTAAAAGATGACGGACTAAAATTTGACTTGGCTCAATAACCGGACTCGTACTGACTTAATCAAATACTAATGCTCGGATAGCTCTCGGGCCCTCATCATTTTCCTGGAGTGGGGAGAACTCAACTCCATCAATTTTGGGTCAGCAGGGCTTTGATTGAACCGAATCCAAACAAATCATACAAAAGAGACTAGGTTCACCAAATTTTTCTCTCTTTTTTTTCAAACCAATCCCAGATTTTTTTTCATCAGCTCTGCTCTGAGGTCTGTGCAACTTTGCAATCTATGCGGCTTCAAAATCCATGCTGCTCTGAAATTCACAAGGCTTTGAAATCCGTGCGAGCTTGAAGTCAATAATAGTGAAGGGCAATTGCCTTCACGATCGTGCGGGGACTCTCCTTCTCATGGTCGATGCAGAGTGTAATGGAGATAAAAATCCGGTGAAGATCTTCGTTGGTGACTATGCTAGGAGTGCGACGGCTTAGGAAGAGGGAGGTGCAGCTTGTTCCGACAACTGACGATGGCACAAACAGGAAGAAGGCCGGCACGGTAGTCGGCATGGCTTGGTGTGTAGGGTGCTCGGTTTCGAGGCCCTGTTGTAGAGCTCAGCTCGCCGTGGGAGGGTGCGCGAGCGATGAAGAAGGAGGCAGAGCTGGCATCTCCAACGGCAGGGCATCGTCGGCTTCCGGCAGGGGAGCAGGGAGGAGCTAGCGAGAGGGAGCAGCTATGGGGCTCCGGACGGGTGGGAGGAGGTGGACACGATCTGGGGGCTGAGGATGATGATGGGCTCAAATGGCATCGGTGGCATCGATCGGCAGGGAAGGGGGGCTTTGGAGGAGGAGATCGGCAGGGCGGTGGTGAGGTTCGTCGACATTGTCGACAGTGGGAGGAGGCTGAGACCAAGCGGCAGATCCATGTGGCTGTGGGCGCGGCATCGATCTGATGGCCTGGGGCAGTTCCGGTTGGTGGGAGGATGACGACATAGAGTAAGCTACGGCAGGCTCCGGTGAGATCCGGACCAGAGAGTGGCGGCGATGGTGGAGGGAGCTTCTTGGTGGGCTATGGGTGCTGGACGGGTGTTCTAAGCTTTTAATCCAACTAGATTTAGAAGGAAGATGACAAGAATAAGTCCGAACTAGAGGAGGAATAAGGTCGGGATAGCAAAAATAATGGGAATAAGGGGAATAAGCAGAGGACAAAGAAAAAGAGGAAAAGATATAGAATACCCTAATCCTCTGGCTCTGATACCAAAATTGATGGGGGACTGGTTGGGGATGAATCGTTGGCGAGCCTAGAAGTCACCATGGATTAGGGTGCCACTAAATTTTTATTTTTTTTTGTTTTTCTAAGGAGGTGGTGAAGGAACAATGGAGATGAAAGATAGGGGTCGGGGCTTTCATGAACTTTAGGACTCACACTCATGGAGAGATTTCACACCTCTAGGATATCCCACCTCACTAATGGAGCTATACAGGGAGATCTTACACCTCTAGAGCATCCCACCCACCTCACTAATAGAGCCGTACGGAGAGATCTCACACCTCTAGGGCATCCTATCCATCTCACTAATGGAGTTATTAGGATGAATCACAAAGGACATGAGGGTGGTAGAGAAGGCGGAATCATGGAAGGGGATAACTAGACATGTTGCGAAGCAAAATGCCCGGGGTTGCACCTCACGTGCTCTCCTTGTAGAGAGAAAGTTGGGCCTCTCACCCTCCCCATGCAGGGTGAACGAAGAATCTCTCTTCTAAAATTTTTTCATCATTGATTAATTTTTCATACATGAAAGGGGTCCTTTTATAATTGACCCTAGCCCTTGGATTACATGGATTGAAAAGCAAAGAGGGAGGGTGTCAACATGTTGCCTTGTGGGGAGGATTTGCATAAAAAGAGGTGCCACATATCTTCCATAATAGATGGGTGGTACAAGAAAAATATCTCATGAATCAAGGGAAAGAGAGGGGGCACCCATATGCTGCCTGATCTATCTGGATGCCATATGAGTTCCTTCCATCTTCTCTTAGGCGATCCACAACTCCCATATGGGGTGCTGATCTGCTTCCTTATTAGGCTTGGATGATGTCATGAAGATCTTGGATGCCTAATAGGGACTCCACATGGCTACCGAGGTGGTTGGGATCTTCAACTTCTTGCTTATGACTTTGACTCAAGTGAAATAAAATTAGACTTGACTCAATTAAAAGATGATAGGACTAAAATTTGACTTGGCTCAATAACAGGACTCGTACTGACTCAATCAAATACTAATACTCGGATAGCTCTTGGGTTCCTATCAGTCAGCTCCCAGCCATGGTCATGCTCATAGGGAGAGCCCTCCATCTAAGGATAGTTCTCAGCTGGGGTCATGCTCATGCTGCCAAGATGAGCCCTCCTACCGAGGTCAGCTCCCAGCCAGGATCATGCTCATAGGGCGAGTCCTCCATCTAAGGTCAGTCCGGCAGGGGTCGCGCTCATGCTGTCAAGGCAAGATCTCTTACCGAGGTTAGCTCCCATCCGAGGTCATGCTCATAGGGCAAGCCCCCTGTCTGAGGTCAGCTCCCAGCCGGGGTCATGCTCATGCCCCTTGAGGTAAGGCTCCATCCTACCTTACCGGGGTCAAGTTCCCGCCAACGACAAGAAGGATCGACATGAATTCAAACTACAACATGGAGGCTCCTGGTTGCTTGCAACCTCTGAGGGGCGCCGCATGCCCGGCCATGAACCCAAGCTTTGTAACGTGCCACTCGCATGCTCTGGGCGACTTGCACTTCGTCAGGTCCCGGATCATGTTACGCGTCGCCTCGTTGACAACCATATAACCGGGGGCTTCAACCCCTGTGACACGAAGCCTGAACCTCACCCAAGAGGAGTATTCCATTAAGGCCCCAAGGCCCTACAACGCTCCAACGGTCTTGCTAGAAATGGAAACATTCCATTATGGCACGGGCCTTAGTGGCACGGTGCCCGCCCCTCCCACGGGAAAATGCACCACTAGAAGGGACAGAATTTATGCCACACCGATGTATACCCCCAATGGAAAGATCTCCTCCTAAGGACTGGTCCAACAAGAGGGAAGTCGCAAGCAATAGAAAGCCCCTCCTAGAGAGGGCACACGAAAAGAGACACTGGAACAAAGCCCCAGACCTGCTCTGGGCCATCCCATATACATAAGGTTAGAGAGAGGAAAAGCAAGAAGGTAAGGAGAAGCAAATAGGTGAGAAAGGGATGGAGAGCGAACGAGCAAGGGACCTTTAGCAGACCCTTCCAAGCTCTCCGCTCCCATCTCCTTGTGCTCTTTCCACCTCAATTCTACCTTTTACCCTCTAGGCGGAGAGCCTCCCAAGCTCTTTGCCATAGAGATTCTGTTTTCCTTGATCATCCCGTTTGACTTGATCATCATAGTGTCCCCGTTGGAATCCCCGAAGCTAGCTAGGAAACGGAGGGACGAACGTCCCACGGGAACCTGATGCATCCATGACATGTCGGAGCTGCAGGCCACGACAATCTTGGTGGCAACAAATTAGCATGCTAGTGATGGGGGGCAGGTGGGGAGGTAGGATCGTTGGTGAGCTGAGAAGTTGCCAGGGATTAGGGTACCACAAATTTTTTTTTTTTTTTTTTTATTTTTTTTTGATGGAGGTGGTGAAGGAAACAACTGGGATGGAAGGTAGGGGTTTGGACTACCACGGACTTGGAAACTCACACTCACGGAGAGACCTCTCATCTCTAGGGCATCTCACCCACCTCACTAATGGAGCCATGAGGGTAACTTTCCAAGGCCATGGAGGGATAAAGAAGATGAACACTCTACGAACTTGGGACTTACATTCATGGAGAGACCTCTCACATCTAGGGCATCTCACCCACCTCACTAATGGAGCCGTGAAGGAAAAATCTCTTAGGCTGTGGAGGGGGAACTCAAAGGGGAAGGGATAACGAGGGTCTCACACCCCTCGATGCTCGAAAGCGAAGGCAGAAAATGGGCCTCTTACCCTCTCCATGTGGAGTGAAAAAAAACTTAAACTAATTTTAATCATCCATTTCTTTTTTTTCTTTTTTTTTTTTCATATAGAGAGGAGGTCCTTATATAGGGACCAATTACTTGGAAAGCAAGTAAAGAAAATATGAAAGATATGAGGCTCCACAATCCTTCCAGGTTTGCTGATTGAAAACATGGAAGGTATTATACAATTTCCAAAGAAGCTCAAGAAAAATAAGAAAAGAAGGGGAAACCAAGGGGGGACTATATGGGGCACCAAACACCTGCTTTCTTGGGCTTGGGGTGGACCACATCTTTCCTTAGTTGCTTGGCATGAATCAAGGGATTCATGTTTATCCACTTGACCTTCCTTCTTTGCTTCAGGGGGGCTTGCAGTGAGGTCCAGTGGCTCTCCTCTTGGACTTGACTTGATCAACCAAATAAACTGATGGATAGCTCTCGGATCCCCATCATTCTCCTAGAGTAGGGAGAACTCGACTCCGTCAAGTGTCAAGATGACTTGGATGGAACTGAAACCCATACATTATTTGAAATCCATGCAAGACTTGATGATTTTTTTTGGACTGCTCTGAGATCTATGCAGCTTTGAAGATTATGCAGCTCTAAGATCTATGAGGTTCTACTCTGAGATCTGTGCAGAACCTGAAGTCAGTAGCAGGTAAGGGAAATGCATTCACGTTCATGCAATCCCTCTCTTTCTCCATGGATGGAAACCAGGGAGCAGAGGAGGGACTTCGAAGGAGTTCGTTGGGGTCGGCGTTGGGCAGAGACGGTCCGGCAGGGCGACGGTGGTTACAGCGAAGTTCACGGTGGCTGGCGACAGTAGCGGGGAGGAGTTTTGATGGGAAGGGCATCATGCGGATCTACGGCACAGGGAGATCTCCACGGACGGTGGCTGGGCAGAGTAGAGTGACTTTCGATGTGCTTCATCGATGGCAGTGGTCAAGGCGGAGTCAACGGCGGCTGGCGACGGTAGCATGGAGATTGGGGATAGGGTCGGCTTGGCCATGGGGGCTGAGGATGGTCTTGGAGGGGCAGATCTGGCGGGTTCTTGCTAGTGTCCTTGGAGGAACCTTCGTTGGAGAAGGGACGGTGTGGTGGAAGAAGGGTGGCATGGACCTGTGGCACGGGCAGCGGTTGTGAGCGTGCGACGATCGTGGGAGGTGATCCGATCGGTGCTGTGAGGGGAGGAGAGGACAGAGGTGGAGGCTAGCGGTGATGGGAGTTCGGGATCTGGTAATGGAGGCAAATTGTGCACTCTGACTGGATCAAGGAAGGGATGATGAGAATAACTAGAGGATAAATCAGGGATAAGCAAAGAATAGCGAGAATAATAGGAATAAGATGGGACAAAAAGGAAATATTGGATACCCTAAACCTCTGGGCTTTGATACCAAAAAATGATAAGGGATAGGTGGGGGGTAGGATGGTTGGCGAGCTGAGAAGTCGCCAAGGATTAGGGTTCCACAAAAAAATTTTTTTTTTTATTTTTTTGATGGAGGTGGTGAAGGAAACAATAGGGATGGAAGGTTGGGGTTTAGACTGCCACGGACTTAGAAACTCACACTCACGGGAGAGACCTCTCACCTCTAGGGCATCTCACCCACCTCACTAATGGAGCTGTGAGGGTAACTTTCCAAGGTCATGGAGGGATAAAGAAGATGGATACTCTACAAACTTGGGACTTACATTCACGGAGAGACATCTCACCTCTAGGACATCTCACCCACCTCACTAATGGATCCATGAAGGAAAAATCTCTAAGGTCGTGGAGGGGGAACTCAAAGAGAAAGGGATAACTAAGGTCTCACACCTCTCGATGCTCGAAAGTAAAGGCAGAAAATGGGCCTCTCACCCTCTCCATTTAAAGCGAAAAAAACTTAAACTAATTTTAATCATCCATTTCTTTCTTTTTCTTTTTTTCCATACAAGAGAGGAGGTCCTTATATAGGGACCAATTACTTGGAAAGCAAGTAAAGAAAACATGAAAGATATGAGGCACCACAATCCTTCCGGGTTTGTTGATTGGAAACATGGAAGGTGTTATACAATTCTCAAAGAAGCTCAAGAAAAATAAGGAAAGAAGGGAAAACCAAGGGGGGCCATGTGGGGCACCAAACACCTGCTCTCTTGGTCTTGGGGTGGACCGCATCTTCCCTTAGTTGCTTAGCATGAATCAAGGGATTCATGTTTATCCACTTGACCTTCCTTCTTTGCTTCGGGAGGGCTTGCAGCGAGGTCTAGTGACTCTCCTCTTGAACTTAACTTGATCAACCAAATAAACTGATGGATAGCTCTCGGGTCCCCATCATTCCCCTGGAGTAGGGAGAACTTGACTTCGTCGAATTTGAAGATGACTTGGGTGGAACTGAAACCCATACATTATTTGAAATCCATGCAATACTTGATGATCTTTTTGGACTGCTTTGAGATATGTGCAGCTTTGAAGATTATGTAGCTCTGAGATCCATGAGGTTCTGCTTTGAGATCTGTGCAGAACCTGAAGTCGGCAGCAGGTAAGGGAAATGCATTCATGTCCGTGCAATCCCTCTCCTTCTCTATAGACAGAAACCAGTGAGCGGAGGAGGGACTTCGGAGGAGTTCACTGGTGTCAATGCTGGGCGGAGACGGTCCGGCAGGGTGGTGGTGGTTACAGCGAAGTCGGCGGTGGCTGGTGATGGTAGCGGAGAGGAGTTCTGGTGGGAAGGGCATCACGTGGATCTACGGCATAGAGAGATTTCCATGGACGGTGGTTGGGCAGAATAGAGGGATTTCCGACGTGCTTCACCGGTGGCGGTGGTCTAGGCAGAGTCGGTGGTGTCTAGGATGGCAGCAGGGAGATTGGGGATAGGGTCGGGTTGGCCATGGAAGGGGCTGAGGATGGTCTCGGAGGGTCAGATCTGGCGGGTTCTTGTCGGTGTCCTCGGAGGAACCTTCGCTAGAGAAGGGACGTCGCGATGGAAGAAGGGTGGCATGGGCAATGTGGGCGTGCGGCGACCGTGGTAGGTGATTCGATCGGTGCTGTGAGGGTAGGAGAGGACAGAGGTGGAGGCCGGCGGTGATGGAAGTTCGGGATCGGGCAGTGGAGGCTGATGGTGCACTTAGACTGGATAAGGAAGGAGATGATGAGAATAACTCAAGGATAAATAGGGGATAAGCAGAGAATAGCAGGAAAAACAGGAATAAGATGGGACCAAAAAAAATAATGGATACCCTAAACCTCTGGGCTCTGATACCAAAAAATGATGGGGCACAGGTGGGGGGGTAGGATCGTTGGTGAGCTGAGAAGTCGCCAGGGATTAGGGTACCACAAATTTCTTTTTATATATTTTTATATTTTTTTTTGATGCAGGTGGTGATGGAAACAACGAGGTGGAAGGTAGGGGTTTTGACTGCCACGGACTTGGAAACTCATACTCACGGAGAGACCTCTCACCTCTAGGGCATCTCACCGACCTTACTAATGGAGCTGTGAGGATAACTTTCCAAGGCCGTGGAGGGATAAAGAAGATGGATACTCTACGATCTTGGGACTTACATTCACGGAGAGACCTCTCATCTCAGGGCATCTCACCCACCTCACTAATGGAGCCATGAAGGGAAAATCTCTAAGGCCGTGGAGGGGGAACTCAAAGGGGAAGGGATAACCAGGGTCTCACATCCCTCGATGCTTGAAAGCAAAGGTAGAAAATGGGCCTCTCACCCTCTCCATGTGGAGCGAGAAAAACTTAAACTAATTTTAATCATCCATTTCTTCTTTTTTTTCATATAAGAGAGGAGGTCCTTATATAGGGACCAATTACTTGGAAAGCAAGAAGTAAAGAAAATATGAAAGATATGAGGCACCACAACTCTTCCTGGTTTGCTGATTGAAAGCATGGAAGGTGTTATACAATTTCCAATGAAGCTCAAGAAAAATAAGGAAAGAAGGGGAAACTAGGGGGGACCATGTGGGGTGCCAAACACCTGCTCTCTTGGGCTTGGGGTGGACCACAGCTTCCCTTAGTTGGTTGGCATGAATCAAGGGATTCATGTTTGTCCACTTGACCTTCCTTCTTTGCTTCAAGGGGGCTTGCAGTGAGGTCCAGTGGCTCTCCTCTTGGACTTGACTTGATCAACCAAATAAACTGATGGATAGCTCTCGGGTCCCCATCAGCCTGGAAGGGGTAGGTGAAGCTAGTTTGATACCAAGTCCCCCCCACTGCAAGGGAGAGATCCGTGGAAGCCCACGATTTAATGGTGACCACGCGGGCCTGTGAAGCCTCCGCTAGCCGAGCTAGAGATCCCTCTCACCGTGGTGACCATAGCTCGGAGGGGAACTCCCTTCTTCACCATCGCCGTCTCTAGTGGACCCTTAGATCACCGTGCTGGCCCAGCAGGTCTAAACCCTTGCTATGACGATGCATCCGCTTTATCAGAGACATCGGTCCCTCGAAACTCAATAGCAACCAGGGATGACGGTGACCCATGCTGTCGATCCTAGTGCCGGCCTACAGTCCTTTCGGGAGGGGCCATTGCATGCGGCTTCCCACCCGTGGGGAGACCATCAGATGGCCAGAAATAAGCTACAACATGATCCGACTAGCCAGGAGAGCCGCTCCCCGGTGATCCGACTAGCCGAAAGAGCCGCTCCTCGGTCTTGGACTACGGCACGCGCTCATGTTAGCGGTGCTGACATGGCCAAGAACTCAGGCGAGAGTTTCCCCACTCCAGCCCACCAAGAAGTTGGTAGGGATGATGCCTTAGGGGCAGGGAGAACCCCGAAGAGGGCTAGGGGAATAGACTACACCCCTAACAATGACCAGGGCCCCACCTCGGGATGGTGCTATGGTGACAACATTTACTGTCCTCACCTTACAGCGTAACCTTGGGGTGCCCCGGACTCAACCTGCTTAACGGCAAGACCTTCGAGGATTTCTGTGTCGATCTCGGCATCCATCACTATTTCACTTCAGCAGCCCACCCTTGTACCAACGGGGAGGACAAGGTGACTAACTGGACCATCCTGCCAGGGATCCGCACGAGACTGGATGAGATGAGAGACGAGGCATGACCCTGGGGGTAGCCTACCGGTGATGAGTAGCACGCTACTACAACTCTCATGGAAGGCCTCGGCTAGGTGGTTAAGGCCCAACCGAGCGGAGCCTACCACCTCGCCGGCCCCGGTGGTGCCCGATGCATGCGAATCTAGAACGCGAGCGATTTAAAAATGCTCTACCAGTAATGTAAGACTTTTTCTCAATTATTAAAGTTCATTTTTGGTACAACCTTGTCTTTCACTTGTGCAAGAACGTATCTGTCCGACTCCAAATCCGGCGGGTCAAGCCGGCCCCCCTAAAGCATGCCCGCACTCTTTGCCGTGCTCATAGTTCGAAGGTGACGATAGAGAAACCCACCATCTATCACTTGACTCACAGTTCGGCACTCTCAAGTTGGGCCCCCTCAAGCAAGCCCGCACTCTTCGCCATGCTCAAAATCTAGAGATAGCGGTAGGGAAGCCCGCCATCCACCACTTGACTCACAATTCGACATCCAGAAGCCGGGCCCCCTCAAGTAGGCCAGCACTCTTCACCATGCTCACAATCCAAAGGTGGCGATAGAGAAACCTGCCATCTACCGCTTGACTCACAGTTTAGCATCTTCAAGCTAGGCCCCTCCAAGAGGCCCGCACTCCTCACCGTGCTCACAATCTGGAGGTGGTTTTAGGGAAACCTGCAATCTACCACTTGGCTCACAGTTCGGCACCCTCAAGTCGGGCCCCTCAGGTAGGCCCGCACACTTCACTATGCTCACAGTCTGGAGGTGATGGTAGGGCAACCCACCATCTACCGCCTGACTCATAGTTCAGCACCCTCAAGCCGAGCCCCTCAAGTAGGCCCGTACTCTTTGTCGTGCCCATAGTCCGAAGGTGGTAGTAGGGCAACCCTCCATCTACTGCTTGACTCACAGTTTGGCATCCTCAAGCTGGGCCCCTCCAGCATGCCTGCACTCCTCGCCGTGCTCACAGTCCGGAGGTGGTAGTAGGAAAACACGCCATCTATCGCTTGACTCATAGTTCGGCACCCTCATGCCAGGCCCCTCAAGCAGGCCCACACTATTCATCGTGCTCATAGTCTAGAGGTGGCAGCAGGGCAACCCTTCATTTATCACTTGACTCACAGTTCGGCTCCCTTAAGCCGGATCCCTCAAGCAGGCCTGCACTCCTTGCCATGCTCACAGTCCAAAGGTGGTAGCAAGGAAACCTGTCATCTACCGCTTGACTCACAGTTCGGCACCCTCAAGCCGGGCCCCCTTAAGCAGGCGCACACTCTTCATCGTGCTCACAGTCCGGAGGGGCGGTAAGGAAACTTGCCATCTACCGCTTGACTCACAAGTTTGGCATCCTTAAGCCAGGCCCCTCCAGTAGTCCTGCTCCTTGCCATGCTCATAGTCCGGAGGTGGCAGCAGGGAAACCCGCCATCTACCGCTTGACTCATAGTTTGACACCCTCAAGCAGGCCTGCACTCTTCACTGTGCTCATAGTCCAGAGGTAGTAGTAGGGCAACCCGCCATCTACCACCTAACTCATAGTTCGACACCCTCAAGCCAGGACCCTCAAGCAGCAGAAAGTGATACGTGCATTTTAAAATTTTTCTAAAAGCATGCAGCAGTAAAAAGTGATAAAATCATTTTATTTCAAGATGTTAATCTAATTAACACAACCTCCATACCAGGTTCTAGATACATCTAGAGTAAGTAAATATGAAATCATGTATCCATAGTATGAAATATGGAACTATTCATATAACCATACAATGATACGATAAAGAATAATATACTAACATATAATCTAAAAGTGTACCTGGATGACGATCACCAAGAAATCACCAACTGGAAGAAGAAGAGGCACTGGCAGCTCCGGATGGCACTTCTCCTGGGTGAACGAGGGCCTCTGCAAAGTGATAATGGCTCCAAGCACAGTACTACAATGAGGACATAGAGCTCTGCCAGCAACATAAGCATGCCACCTCTACAGGTCGTTCACATCGTGTAGCACAATTTCTTTTCCTTCCCTCGAGGTGCTAGCCTCTCTGAAAATGATGTCGACACCAAGGACTGCTTCTTCAACTCCTTGAAGAAGGATGGACTCCGTCTTCAACTTCTTGAAGACCCGGTTGCTGAATCACAACTGGAATAGGGATCCAAGACCTTTCCTAGATCACTCTGTCCCTAACCTTCAACAGAAGGTAACACACAAGGTTCCCTCCCAAAACTCACTCAACCCTGAGATCCAATCTCTCAATCTCTTATAGGTCCAAGATGATCTCTTCCAAAGGAATGGAGAGAGTCTCAACCTCAAAACAGGTGGAACGGGAAATCAGATTCTTGAGCATGAACCATTCACCATCCTAAGCCCTATTTTTATGACAGCAACCCATAAAACCATTAAGAGGGCTAATGAAAGATTAATGGAGAGTTATGAGTCTCTTGGGATTCCATGGACTTTTGGAATTCAGCAATCGATCAGCATAAAAACCAGAAACTCCCCTTATTAATGTCCACAATGATTGCAATGATCAATGAAGTAGTTTTAGTTTTCGCCAGAACCTGTCAGTCGAGTCAACTCGACCATTCGAGTCAACTCATCCAGATGAGTTGGCTCGAACACAGGTTTGACAACATCTTGTCAAACTAGTCCATAACGATTCCTAATCATTCGCATGCTAACAAAATAAGAAGAAACCCTCGATGTGTGATCCCATAGGTTCAAACACTAAATCAGTAGCACGGGAACATTTTCAGTATTAGCCAAAGTTGCCATCCAGCAATGACACCCGGCATCCGGATAGGTTGATGGTTGCAGAGCAACATGAACCTGTCGAATATGGAATATCATTGAACTTATTCTTTGAATCTCCTAATGCTTCGGATGGCATAGGGTTAAACTGTCCAACCCTAATCAGTCCATCTCAATATGTCTCAAATAAAGAATCCCTGTAACTCCTTACAAGAAATGCCCTGGCCAAGGTCTTTCTCAATTAAGGCATATTAAGCATTCAATCCAAATTATTTGGAGAGGTCAATCTTATCTCGATCCTACTATCACTATGCAAGTACTTGACTGTACCTAGCAACCTTCCATCACCGGATTAGAAATCTGGATGGTCCGACACCTAAGCACAGTAAGTTGCTTGTAAGCTGCCATAGTGATCTCAAGTCAGAGGAATAATTCATATCCATATTCTAATGCAAGACTCCTCTTCAACAGAAAGAGAATCTCGTATGAGAGTCACATTCAATAAAGTGTCAAACACAACACCCGATGTCATACCAGTATCTCCATGCTACTTGATTAAGAGGACAACTAACAGATATGACATCAATGACATACTCTCGATATACCATCATCTTGAAACAGCATATCCTTTGGTTATGAACCAATTTATGAACTACACGACACATCCTCTCTACATTGCATACAAGGTAGCTCAAAATACATCATCACACAAGAGTTCAATTAGGAAGATGACATGTGATGAACAACCAGAATAAACTTTTTATTCAATTTAATAATTCATATACGTATCATGAGTCGCACAACCATGTACAGCATAGATGATTGGCTTTGGGACACAATTTCCAATAACTCCCACTTGGACTAAAGCCAATCGAAACAGAATCTAATTCCCATCTTCCATTTGCAATCGTCAAACTCTTGAATTCCAATGGTTTTAGTGAATGGGTCGGCCAAGTTCTCCTTTCCATCGATCTTCAGAAATTCGATGTCACCTCGTTCAATAATCTCCTGGATAAGGTGATAGCGATATAGAATATGCTTGGTCCGCTGATGTGACTTCGACTCTTTGGATTGAGCTATGGCTTTAGTGCTTTCATAATACACCGAAATAGGTCCATCCAAGGAAGGTGCCACTCTTAGCTTGCCTAGGAACTTTCACAACCACATAGCCTCCTTTGCTGCATCCGATGCTGCAAAATACTCTGCCTCGCAAACAAAATCTACCATTGTATACTACTTGGAACTTTTCTAGCAAATAGCTCCACCATTAAGGGTAAACACAAAACCAAACACACTCTTACTATCACCTCTATCTGACTGAAAATTGGAGTAGTGTATCCTATAAGTTTTAAGTTAGAATCTTCATAAATAAGCCATTGGTCCTTAGTATTTCTCAAATACTTAAGGATGTTCTTAACAACTTTCCAATGAACTTTACCTGGGTCAAACTGGTATCTGCTCACTATTCTTAGTGAGTATGCCACGTCTGGTGTAGTACATAGCATAAGATACATAATAGAACCTACTGTCGAAGCATATGGAATCCTACTAATACTCTTTCTTTCCTCAGGAGTTATCGCACAATCCTTCTTGGAAAGAGTAAGTTCATGACCTATCAAAAGATAGCCCCTTTTAGAATTCTCTATGCTGAACCGCTTCAGCACAATATCTATGTATATAGATTGGGACAGTCCTAGAAGCCTCTTAGATCTATCTCTATAGATCTTCATACCCAATATGAATGAGGCTTCACCCAAGTCTTTAATAGGGAATTGAGATGAAAGCCAGACCTTTTTTTCTTGTAATGCTGGAATGTCATTCTCTATTAGGAGAATGTCATCCACATACAAAATAAGAAATACAACTATATAACCATTTGCCCACTTATATATACAAGGTTCCTCTCCGTTCCTAACAAAGCCATACATCTTCATACATTTATCAAACCGCATGTTCCAACTCCGAGAAGCCTTCTTCAATCCATAAATGGACCTCTGAAGCTTGCACACTTTAGACTCATCTTTGGATGTGAACCCTTCAGGATGCATCATATACACCTCCTCCTCTAGCTCACCATTTAGGAAAGCTGTTCGAACATCCATTTGCCAGTTTTTATAATCTAAATATGCTGCCAAAGCAAGCATTATCCAAATGAACTTGAGCACTACCACAGGAGAAAATGTCTCATCATAGTCAATACTATAATGCTGACGATACCCCTTGGCGACCAGATAGGCTTTATAGGTCTCCACCTGCCATCTGTGCCCCGCTTCCGGTTGAAAATCCATTTACACCCAATAAATTTTATCCCTTCAGGTGGATCAACCAATGTCCATACATTGTTGATTTCCATGGACTCAATTTCGGATTTCATGGCTCCTAGCCATTACTCAGAATCAGACCTTATCATTTCATTCATATAGGTGATTAGATCCTTATTGTTCTCATCGAGTTCAACAGGATCACCATCCTAGACCAAGAAACCGTAGTATATGTCCAGTTGACATAGTACTTTACCAGATCTCCTTAATGGTTGCACTATGGATTCTGGATCTGATCTAATCAAATTCGGTTCTATAGTGGCCTTAGAGTGAGAAGGTTCTTCTATCTGTTGAACTGTTTCAAGTTCAATCTCAGCAGCTTGAGTTCCTTCACCAAGGTACTCCCTTTCTAAAAAGGTTGTTCTAAGACTGACGAACAACTTTTGTTCCTCAGGCATATCGAAATAATACCCTTTGGATTCTTTAGGATACCCAATAAAAAAACATCTATCAGACTTAGGTCCTAGTTTATCCATCTCCAAATGTTTGACATAAGTCGAACACCACCAAACCCGAAGGTGAGAGAGAGTCGGCTTCCGTCCAGTCCATATCTCATATGGTGTTTTATCAACGGACTTACTTGGAACCCTATTCAGAAGGTAGGACGCTGACTTTAGAGAAAATCCCCAAAAAGATTTAGACAGACTAGCTAAGCCCTATCATGGATCGAACCATGTCCAACAGAGTTCGATTTCTCCTTTCAAACTCACCATTTAACTGAGGTGTCCCAGGAGGGGTCCATTGAGAGAGAATCCCATTCTTCTCAAGATAAGTCTGAAACTCACCAGAAAGATATTCACCACCTTGATTTGATCGAAGAGTTTTAATAAACTTCCCAGTTTATTTTTCAACTTCATTAGAATAACGTTTGAACATTTCAAATTCATCAGATTTATGTCTCAAAAGGTAGACATCACCGTATCTCGAAAGATCGTCTATAAACGTAATGAAATAACTATATCCACCTCTTGCACTAATATTCATGGGTCCACATACATCATTATATACTAGACTTAGAATATCACTAGCTCTTTAATCTTTTCCAGTAAAAGGTGACTTGGTCATTTTTCCAAGAAGACAAGATTCACAAGTCAGCAAGGATTCACTCTTAGTGAGATCTAGGAGACCTTCTTCCACCAACTTATTTTGTTTTTGTTTATATGACCTAGCCTACAATGCTAGAGATAAATATCACTAACCTTATCTATCATAGGGCATTTATTAGTAGTGTACAATATAGTAACAGGCTGTGACAGTATATATATGCCATTCTTCAATTATCCATTCATCACATTAGAATCATTCAAAGTGATATAACAAATATCTTTCTTTATTGATAATTCATAACCATCATTGGCCAACAGGCCTACAGAAATGAAATTTACTAAAAAGGAAGGACAAAATTGACATTCATTAAGAATGACAGTACAAGATTCAAAATATAATGAAACAGTTCCCAATGCCAAAACTGGAGCTTGGTTTCCATTCCCAACATTTGGGAACCTCTCACCACTTCCGAATCTCCTAGTAACTTGAAGTCCCTACAAAGAATTGCAAATATGATAAGGACTTGCAGTATCCATTACCTAGCTCGTAGTATCATAAATAGAGAAACTATAAGAATTTATCATATAAATACCTTGGCCAGCAACACCTTGTTGCTTTCCCTTCCTTGGCCTATTCAGGTCCAGAGTTGCAAAGTAAGCAAAACAGTTCCACTTCCAGTGACCCGGCTTTTTGCAGAAGAAGCACTCTACCTTACTCTTGTCAGCTTTTACCCTCCTAGTCTGACTTGGCCCAGCACTAAGCACCTTCTTTTTCTTTTTCTTCTTCTCCCCTTTCTCGAAGGGATGATGTCCTGCTCCAGAACCTCCCACCAGATTCACTAATTTCTTATTAAGGTTGTGGTCTCTCTTGTAAGTCTGCAATAACCCTAATATCTCATGATAGTTCACTGCAAGCCTATTCATTCTAAAATTATCGAGAAAGACATGGTAGAAAGGGGACAGAGAATTTACAATCGCGTCTTTGCCGAGCTGCTCATGCAAAGGACATCCGAGTTTGTCCAAATGCCAAATAACTCGATTATGTACATTACATGATCAGTCACCGAAGCTCCATCATGCATAAGCATGTTGTAGATGGTGGAAGAGATCCGGTATCTCTCCATATCATCTGTAGTGCCAAAAGACTCCTTTAACTTTTGAAGAATCTTCTCTTGCTGGGCCTCCTCTAACTTGTGACTAAACTCATCATTCATCGTAGCCAATATTATGCAATGCACCATGGTGCGATCAGAGATCCACTTCTGGTAAGTGTCCCTGACAGTGCCACGAGCATTGGGGGCTGGGATCTCAGGTGTCAGATCCGTTATCACATAGAGGATCTGCTCGTGCTCTAGAACTATCCTGAGTTTTCGATACCAGCTATTGAAGTTGGGTCCAGACAGTTTGTCATTATCTATTAATGACCAGAGCGACAAAGTGATGACATTATTTGAAAAAGGAGAATAAGACCTATCAGTATATGAATTATTTTAAAAAGCCTAAAGACATGGATTTTAGTCTAAAGGTTTTTCCTACTATTTTATTCAGACTAATAGCCTCTATACTCCAATTCAAAGAATGACATTTATCCTTTAGCGAGTACTAGGATCCAATAGACTTCATATAAGCCCAACTTTGACCGGCCAACCCAAATGCATCTAAAGGTAGGTACAATACCAATTACTTCTCCAAGCAATTCCTAGTAATTATTTTGCCCCAGGGGTCCTCATAATTGGCCTTTGGGCCTCCTATTGAAAGTCCTGGTTAGGTCCAACCATTAACATGATCAAATTCAATGCTTCTAACTAACCCATAACTAGGCCCGACTTTGGCTAGCCCACCTGACCACGTGTTAAGATAGTCGCACTAAGCCATCATATGTTGAATGGCAATCCACTCGCCTGATGACCTCCCGTTCTTTGGAACTGCCGATGATCAACCAACTTATGGACTTATTACCAATCCAATTTAATGGAAGGCTAAGACTTAGGCTATCATATAACTTAGTCTTTTTATGGACCTAATAATTTAGAGGATTTTAATTTTTGTGACATTTAAAAGGAAGACATAGACCTTGATCAAGAAAACTCCCACCAAACACTTAGAGGGTTTCTAGATCAATTTGGTCCATGGGCACCTATAAACCAGTCAGACTGATTAACCTTAGTTGACATGGGTCAACTCGAATCAATAGATAATCTAATTTGATTTGATTCACCATATTAGCCAGGTAAGTAAGATCAAGGGATGGGTTATGCCAGGTAAGCCTCTTACCTTAGACACCAACCATGAGTTGGCCAGGTAAGAGATAGCCCCAAAGAACCTTGATCATAACTGTCAAACATACCTTAGACACCAAGTAGTCCACCAGACTCAATTAGACTAACCTAAAGACCTGGGCTCACCACAAAGCCATGAATCACGTCCATTTAGATGTATAGACTGATCTAGCTAACTATTAGAGAGATCTATAGAGGAGAGACCTAATTCAACTTTTGATTAGTCTTTTCTCTATTTAATCCATTCATCTAAACCTAGGTCTAACCCATTTAAGGATCCAATTCTTGCTAACCCAATCAACCCATGATTTATGAATCATGACTTAAGATTAGAATCATATCCTAAATTTCAAAATTATACATCTTAATTTTCAATTAAGTGTATCACACTATTTGAAATATTTTCAAAATGAAATGAAAAAATTTAATAAAAATTTGAAGCATAAAATTACTGTTTCATAGTTTTCTGGTCGAGTCAGCTCTTCTAGAACACACATTTCTGGTCAAGTCAGCTTTTCGAGTTAGCTCTTCTGCTAGAGTCGGCTCTTCCAGAACATAGATTTCTAGTCGAGCCAGCTCTTCTGCCCGAGCCAGCTCTTCGAGTCAACTCTTCTACTCAAGTCGGCTCTTCCAGAACATAGATTTTTGCTCGAGTTAGCTCTCCTGCTTGAGCCAGCTCTTCGAGTCAGCTCTTCTGCTTCAGCCAGCTCTTCCAGAACATAGTTTTTTTTCAAACTTCAGTCATTTCCACTTTAACTTTTCAAAGATTTAGATCAAACTTCTTTTAGATCTTATCTAAACATAGTTATGATCTATAAACCATAGATTAAAATAATTTTAATCCATTAAATTCCTCACTTTTTTCTTCATACGGTCATGATGCAGCGGCACCCCTACATGCCATAGGAGAACCCCTTGGAATGGAAAGAGATGGTCTTGATGCAGGGGGATAGGGCTAGAGATGCTAGTATGGATGCTTATGATGCAAAGGAATTTTTATAGTTGATGAGTTTTAGATGTTTTTTTTTTGGTTTTTTGATTCCTGATCACAAACAAAGACTAGAAATAAGAGAAGCTAAATAATAGAAGCCTACAGTAGCAATTCAAGTCCCTAAATAGTGAAAACGAGAACAGGATCCCAAGATTAAGAAATCCCGGTAGGACTAAGCTCGATACACAATACCTACTTAGGAGATAGGGGCAAACCTCACACGTCTGAAGTGCCCGATGCAGAGATC
Source organism: Areca catechu (assembly GCA_021397845.1). Classification (NCBI taxonomy): domain Eukaryota; kingdom Viridiplantae; phylum Streptophyta; class Magnoliopsida; order Arecales; family Arecaceae; genus Areca; species Areca catechu. The sequence goes on from CM038047.1 coordinate 70,961,061, forward strand.
GCTCAAGCTTTCAAGTGTCCAACGCCAACATCCACCTCCAGGGATCCATGCCTCCATCGAAGTTCCCTTGCCTATTTGGTTTCTTTGTTTTGATATCTTTCAAATTGGTCCCAGTCTAACCCGTTCATTGTGCAGGATCCTTCTATGATTCGGAGTTCAAGAAAGGGTTCTCTTGCCAAAGATCAATGTTGAATGAAACTAGTTTCTTTGGAATGCTAATCTTCCACTTCAGGGCTAGTTCGTCTAAGAGCTTCAATGGATCAACCAGGGAGTGATCATCTTGGGTAAATAACACCTCCTAATCTCTTAAGTCTGAGTTATTGAAGATCGTTGCTAAGGTTTAAATTCAACATTCATTAGCCCTAATCTTCTCTAGGATTTAAATAACTACATCGCGGCGTAAGTTCCAAATTTCAGTGCTCCTTCCATAGCTTTACCTTAGTACTTTTGATCTGAAATTTAGTACCTGTTAATAGGCTTCATTGCTCTCATTTCTCAATCCTTCATTTAGATTGCATTCTCATCTAAAAAATCTCCTTCACCATGGGCGTACAAGAGGCTTTTAATGGCCTTTCAATCAATTTGAAATTTCCCATATCATGGAAAAATATTAGGGGGGGTTACATGAAATGTGGAGGATTTGGTGGAGGGTTACATGGAATGTGGAGGATTTGGTGGAGCTGGTTGCATGATTTGTGGATGGAGTTGGCCGACCTCCTTTGAATTTGAAAACACTCCTTGGTCGACCACTTGTAGCTTTCATGTAATTTAAAATATGAATGATGCCACATGGCAGGTGAGGTGGAAATGATGTGGCATGGCAAGGTGGCATGGTGACATGGCGCATCCTTCTCCATGGCATCCCTTGGAGATGACATGGCAAAGGTGATGTGATGTCCTCTGGTGATGAGTTGGCACTGGTGGTCCATGATGATGTGGCATTCCAAGTAAAGCTGGTCTGGCCCAATTTCAAGTAGCTCTTGTACTTGACTCAGTACAAAGCCTAATTGACTCTAATTGAACTCTTGACTGAATTCTAATTGAACTTTAAAACCCCAAAAGAAAATAAAATATGACTCAATAAACATACAGGACTCATACGAGACTTGAGTTCCTAGTCTCAATCCATAAAGAACTTGGTATTAGTTGAAGCTTCTTCTTTCTGAGCCTGGTGCCCCCACCATATTCCCTTGTATCTTGCTTCTTAAGGGCTTGGGCTTGGTGCCTGGGCTTGATTTCTTTAGGATAGGATGCAGATGAACCTATGGAATCATGGATGCCCTGGTCTATGAATATATTTTGGTATCTGGAAGGGAATCTGGGCATCTGGAGGGCATCTGCAAGGAATCAGGGTTTTTGATTTTCCTCCTGGGGTCTTCAAATCTTCAAGCTGGGTTGGACTTGGGCTATACTTCCATGTCTTCAATCTAGTTGGACTTGGTCTTCACTAGTATGATGTAGTCTTGAGTCTTCAGTGTACTTGGACAGGACTCAATAAAATTAGCTCAACATGAGCTGACTAGCATTGGACCGAACTAGCTCAACATGAGCTGACTAATACTGAACTGAAATAACAACTCAAAGACTCAAATGATAAACTAAAAATGGACTCAAATAGGCTAAGTAATCCATAGAGGGCTGTGAAACCTCTATCTTATTCCGGTGCCTCTGGTGTCCCCACCAATAAGCTAGTCTTACCAAATTCATCGATCCTCGTATCGATGGTCCAATGACTAAGAACATTCTAGATTAGGGTTTTTAGGAATTAGGTCTCACTGTTATTTTATCATAACCCTAATCCCATTACCCTACTCTATGGGGTTCATCATAGTCAAAAATATGACATAGCAGCATATGATGAATCAAATGCTTTTATTATAAATAATGATGCCATACATGAGTTGGAAGTTTACAAAAAGGCCCATACAATGATTGGCTCTTAGGGCATTTTTCTATCACCGACAAGAATCCCTAACCATCGTTCCTAACCCTTCCCTTTCCTTCTTTCCTTTTTCTTTGCTGATTCCTAACTTGAATTTCTTTTGTTGAGTGTTTGCAGGTAATCAGGAATTGAAGTTAGGTATTCTTGCCTCGGAACCAGCATCCCGTGGAAGATTGGAGCCCGGGAATGAGTTCTTGGAACCCTGCCACAATAATCTTGAGAGTTCTGTTAGATCTGAAGAATCGATCTTTGTTGGTAACTTTAAACCTCTTCCTTCCTCTTTAGTTTCTGATTAGTTGAAAGTTAATCTTAGTTTCGGTGGTTTCTTAGCCACCAGATCCTGCTTTCCTAGTTATTTTGTTAGGTTTACTTGTGCGGGTAGTTAACTAAACTAGTTTCCTTTGCTGTCTCCTTCAAGTTTTCTTTTAAAATCTAAAAAAAATAAAAATTATTCTCTACTTTTCTCAGATAATTAGATCTTACTCATAAAAATTTAGTTTAATTTACTTGTCCCACATCATGGATGACGATAACCAGGAAATCACCAACTGGAAGAAGAAGAGGTGGCAGCAGCTTCGGATGGTAGTTTTCCTGGGTGAACGAGGGCTTTTGCAAAGTGATAATGACCGCCAAGCATAGAACTGCAATAAGGACCATAGATCTTTGTTAGCAGCATAAGCGTGCCGCCTCTATGGGTTGTTCACACTGTGTAGCACAGTTTCTTCTCCTTCCCTCAAGGTGCTAGCCTCTCCAGAAATGATGTCTGCACCAAGGAGTGCTTCTTCAACTCCTTGGAGAAGGATCGACTCCGTCTTCAACTTCTTGAAGACCCAGTTGCTGAATCATGGCTAGAACAGGGATCCAAGACCTTTCCCAGATCACTTTATCCCTAACCTTCAACAGAAGGTAACACATAAGGTTCCCTCCCAAAACTCACTCAATCCTGAGATCCAATCTCTCAATCTCTCATAGGTCTGAGAAGATCTCTTCTAAAGGAATGGAGAGAGTCTCAATCTCAAAACATGTGGAACGGGAAATCAGATCCTTGAGCATGAACCATTCACCTTCCTGAGCCCTGTTTTTATAACAGCAGCCCCCAAAACCATTAATAAGGCTGATGAGAGATTAATGGGGAGTTATGAGTCTCTTGGGATTCCTGGGACTTTTGGAATTCAGCAACCGATCAGCATAAAAACTAAAAACTCCCCTTATTAATGTCCATAATGATTACAGTGATCAATGAAGTAGTTTCAAGTTTTACCAGAACCCATCAGTCGAGTCGACTTGACCATTTGAGTCGACTCATCCAAATGAGTCAGCTCGAACATAGGTTTGACAACATCTTGTCAGACTAGTCCAAAATGATTCCCAATCGTTCGCATGCCAACAAAACAAGAAGAAACCCATAGTGCATGATCCCATAGGTTCAAACACTAAACCGGTAGCACGGGAACATTTCCAATACCAACCAAAGTCGCCATCTAGCAATGACACCCGGTGTCTGGATAGGTTGAAGGTTGCAGAGCAACATGAACCTGTCAAATATGGAATAGCATTGAACTTATTCCTTGAACCTCCTAATGCTCCGGATGGCATAGGGTTAAACTGCCCAACCCTAATCAGTCTATCTCAATATGTCTCAAACAAAGAATTCCTGTAACTCCTTACAAGGAATGCCCTGGCCAAGGTCTTTCTCAATTAAGGCATATTAAGCATTCAACCCAAACCATTTGAAAAGGTCAATCCTATCTCGATCCTACTACTGCTATGCAAGTACTTAACTATACCCAGCAACCTTCCGTCAATGGATTAGAAATCTAGGTAGTCCGGTACCTAAGCAAAGTGAGTTGCTTACAAGCTGCCATAGTGATCTCAAGTCAGAGGAATAATTCATGTCCACATTCTAATACAAGACTCCTTTTTGGCAGAAAGAGAATCTCGCATGAGAGTCACATTCAGTGAAGTGTCAAATACAACACCTGATTTCATACTAGCATCTCCATGCTACTTCATTAAGAGGACAACCAATAAATATGACATCAATGACCTACTCTCGAAATACCGTCATCCTGAAATAGCATATCCTTTGGTTGCGAACCAATTTATGAACTACACGATGCATCCACTCTACATCGCATATATGGTAGCTTAAATGACATCACCACACAAGAGTTCAATTAGGAAGATGACATGTGATGAACAACCAGAATAAATTTTTTATTCAATTCAATAATTCATATACATATACATGAGTCGCACAACAATCTACAGCCTAGATGATTGGCTTTGGAACATAATTCCCAACATGGAGGTGGCGGCAGGGCAACCCGCCATCTATCACTTGACTCACAGTTTGGCATCCTCAAGTTGGGCCCCTCAAGCAGGTCCGCACTCTTCTCCGTGCTCATAGTTCGGAGGTGGCGGTAGGGCAACCTGCCATTTACCACCTGACTCATAGTTCAGCATCCTTAAGCCAGGCCCCTCAAACAGGCCCGCACTCTTCGCCATGCTCACAGTCTAAAGATGGCAGCAGGGAAACCCGCCATCTACCGCCTGACTCATATTTCAACTTCCTCAAGCCGGGCCCCTCCAGTAGGCCTGCACTCTTCGCCATGCTCATAGTCTGGAGATGACGGCAGGGCAACCCGCCGTCTACTGCTTGACTCACATTTTGGTATCCTTAAGTCAGGCTCCTCTAGTAGGCCCACTTCCTTTGCTAGGTCCTCCAGAAGACCCGCACCCTCCTCCTCGCTCGTAGCCTGGAGATGCCGGTGAGAAACTCCTGAAGCCCTACCATCTGCCACTTGGCTCGCAACTTAGCAAACCAAGAAGCCCCAGAAGCATTTTGTGCTCAAGACCGTGCGACCCTAAGGTCGGTGGGGCATCAGTGGGATGCCTGCGAGTCCTCCATGCTGACCTCAGGACTTCGGCATCACCTCGCAATAGCCGAAGGCCTAGGTCGGGCTTAAAGCAACCATGAAAGTCTGTCTCCCTGCTACGAGGACTTAAAAATTAGAGAAGAAAAAGAAGTAAAAACAAAATCCATTGGTTGAGTTATGGAGGCGAGTCCTTTGAAATTCTTAATGGGCTTCCCTTTGAGCAATTCAAGTAAAAAAAAGAGAAGAATGACACATGTTGATTAAGGGAAAGAAGAGCTTTCATTGATAAAAAATCTCGTACATCGTGGCAACCCTCAACAAGCCAGGAAATCTTTCAACAACTCAATTACAAAATGAAAGGAAACAAGCTTAGGCCTCCCTCATCACTCCTTGCCCGACAAATGGGCAGGTCCTCTTAGTGCAGCTGCAACACTGACCAGAGGGGCATTCCGAGTGGCTCCAGCTCTGGACTCTACCTTCAGGTTCGGTGCGCCCCCAACGACTGGGGTTATCCTGCTCTAGAGCCACATCCACTGGGTGTCACAGGTACAAGTAGGACTGGAGGGGGGATGTTCCAGTCCCTTCTACCCGAGGAGGTAGGCACCCATCAGTGCCATGACCACCATGGCCACATCCATGGCGACCACAACCTCCACCACCGAGGCAGCCATTTCGCCACCCCCCTTTGGGGGCTCTCCCCCTTCTCCTTCCTTTTGGGGGTGGCATCGAGCTCGGTGGATTTTTTCTCCAAGACCAGACATCCCTACCAGGATGCTGGCCGGCCCCTCCTGAAGGATCATTATCTAGCCTATAACACTGGTCGGCCCCTCTTGAAGGGTCATTATCTGGCCCACAGGCTCTTGGGATCGGGCGGCCTAAGCCCGAAATTTGTCCTGCCCCATATCCGGGCGGTGGCTCTGCCTCATTGACACTTGGTGAGAAGGAAGCAGGAGGAAGAAAGAAGAAGGGAAGATTCTGATGTCTCCCAGGAAATTGCATGACACGCGCAATGCAGTGGGGATCTAATTTCTTGCACCCTGGAGAGCTCTTATAAAGGCGATGGGGTGGGTCCTTTCCGAGAGGAGCCTGCCGCCCCCCGTTGCATCATCTTCCGAGGATCACCACATGTCAACATCCCACGGCATGACACTTCGATCCAAGCATGATAATTAATGGCCCCCTTTAAGGGGCTATATCGTGGCATCGTCCCATTGGCATGGAAGCATCGACTCCGGGGCATCGATGCCTGAGGCATTGATGGCCCAGGGGGTGCGCCCCTCCATGTCAGCATGGTCATTACTCCCTTTGCCCTGAGCATCACTTCATCCTTCAGGCCTAGGAGTGGGGGCCATCGATATGGCATATCCGCTAACATGGAGCCTCTACTGGTGGCCCCGTTGGCAAAGAGTCCTTCACCCGAGCGCGATGGCCAAACGAAGAGCCAAAGCGAGCCCTCCTGCCAAGGTCAACTCCCAGCCGGGGTTATGCTCATGAGGCGAGCCCTCCGTCTGAGATCAGCTCCCAGCCAGGATCATGCTCATGCTACCAAGGCGAGCCCTCCTACCGAGGTCAGCTCCCAACCGGGGTCATGCTCATAGGATGAGCCCTCCGTCTGAGGTCAGCTCCCGGCCGGGGTCTTCTCATGCTGCTAAGGCGAGCACTCCTACCGAGGTCAGTTTCCAGCCGGAGTTGTGCTCATAGGGTGAACCCTCCATCTGAGGTCTGCTCCTGACTGGGGTTATGCTCATGCTACCAAGGCGAGCCCTCCTGTCGAGGTCAGCTCCCAACTTGGGTCATGCTCATAGGGTGAGCCCTCCGTCTGAGGTCAGCTCCCAGCCAGGGTCACATTCATGCTACCAAGGCGAGCCCTCCTGCTGAGGTCAGCTCCTAGCCGAGGTCATGCTCATAGAGCGAGCCCCCTATCTGAGGTCAGCTCCCAACCGGGGTCGTGCTCATGCCCCCTGAGGTAAGGCTCCATCCTACCCTACCGGGGTCAAGTTCTTTCCAATGGAAAGAAGGATCAACAGGAATTCAAACCGCAACAAGGAGGCTCCCGATCGCTTGCAATCTCTAAGGGGTGGCACACGCCTGGCCATGAACCCGGGCTTCGCAACACGCCACCCGCATGCTCAGGGTGACCTGCACTCTGCTAGATCCTGGACCCTATTACATGCCACCACGTTGATAATAGTGCAATCGGGGGCTTCAACCCCCACAACACGAATCCTGAACCTCCCCTAAGAGAAGTATTCCATTAAGGCCCCAGGGCCATGCAATACTGCAACGGTTCTGCCAAAAATGGAAATATCCCACTGTGGCACAGGGCTCAGCGGCATGGTGCCCACCCCTTCCATTGGGAACTGCACCACTAGAAGGGACAGAATCTGTGCCACACCGGTGTACACCCCCAATGGAAGGATCTCCTCCTAAGGATCGGTCTGATAAGAGGGAAGCCGTAGATAATGGAAAGCCCCTCCCAGAGAGGGTACACGAAAAGGGACACCGGGATAAAGCCCCAGACCTGCTCTGGGCCATCCCATATACATAAGGTCAGTGAGAGGAAAAGCAAGAAGGTAAGGAGAAGCAAACAGGTGAGAAAGGGATATGGAAAGTGAACGAGCAAGGGACCTCCTGTAGACCCTTCCAAGCTCTCCGCTCCCATCTTCGCTTGCTCTTTCCATCTCAATTCTACCTTTCACCCTCTAGGTAGAGAGCCCCCTAAGCTCTTTACTATAGAGGTTCTGTTCTCCTTGATCATCCTGTCTGACTTGATCATCGGAGTGTCTCCATCGAAATCCCCCGCCCGGGTCTCCATTTTTTTGCAAGACAGCAAGACCAAGGAGCTAGCCAAGAAAGGGAGGGACGAGCACCCCATAGAAACCCGACGCATCCGTGACATGTCAAAGCACAGGCCATGGCGATCTTGGCAGCAACAGTACCCAAGCTAAATATCAGTAACACTCTCTCATTGCTTCTAGTTGAAGATGTTAAACTTAGCATTGGTTGGAAGGCAACCCAACAATCTCATCTTTCTTTCTTTTAGTACATTTACAGGAATTTAGATGGTAGAATAGGAACCGGCTACTTCATAAAGCCCTCTTCAACTCCCAAAGCATATCATCCCAGGTGTATTATACCTCTTATTTTCTTTCTTACTCCATTGAGGACAATGTCGATTAAGTTGGGGGGAGAGATAAACTTGACTTGCTTAGATCTTCGAGTACGGCGAAATCATCATATTATGTGTACTAACTTATTGTCTCGAATTGGAGTTACATAGGCACCTTAATCAATGATTGATTAGTGGTCTAGATAATACTAGAGATGCTGAGGGATAAATTATCAATGAAACTCAATAAATGGTAGGGTTTAGATCATAGATAATTTCATGGAGTAATTCCAGAACCTTCTGACCATTGATCTCAATAAAGAATCTACTTTATGGGGGTATAAATCAAAAGGTCAAGTATGCTAAAGTTTTTCCCTTAAAAGAAAAAGTTAGTCCCGCCTCACAACTTTGCTTGAACTCTTTGATAGGTTTCTTAAGGGTCATCATGCATTTATGATGCATTGGATTTCAAAATTTGCACAAAGAAAAACCCTTATTGGCTAGAAACCCTAATCCCAAGATCCCCTTATTCATATACAACTAATATATCACTAATATGGTTCATGATAAATACTGGAATGCTTTTTTCCACTCCTTTCCACTAGGCTCACAAGTGCAAGCCCTCCAACGGTGATCCACACAGGAATTGACCCAAGGAAGAACTCTGACTTCAATTGCTTGCTTGACTAGGACTCTTCTTGATAGCCTTCTGGATTTTGACCTTTGTAGGACACCCTACCCTCTTGTAGGGTACTTTGAATACTTTCCAAAACCACTCTTGGATTTGGTATTGCCCTCTTATAGGACACTCTAGGCTTATTTCTTAAATCCTAAGACTTGTCCTAGTAAGAACAACCTTGTCTTAAGGAGACAAGGTTTGTCTCAAGGAGGGAGGGAGAAAAACACTCAGAATAAACTATGATGGGAATCTTTGATTGAAAACTCAGAACACCACCCCTATTTATAGATTTAAGAGAGGCGTGTGATATGCCCAGTCACTGTCTTATTAGATAAGTTTTTTTAAGATCGAAGAGTAGTGATCCGGTTGAAAAAAATTATCTTGATAAAACTCTTCATGCACCTAGGCGCATTCTGCGTCCTCTCCATTTCCAAACTTAATCCCCACTTGCCACATGGCAAGTACTGGTCACTGGGAAGCCAAGAGGCATCTCTTCATTCTCCAAGCATTAGAGAATTTGAAGAGTCATGATGGCAGAAGGATTCTACTTTAGACCGCGTGCCAAATGAAGGGACGTGTCCCTTCATGTGCGCGTTATCCTTCCATGCATTTTCATGCCAATTCACAATATGTTGATCGATCAAAAATGATCCTAGGAGGCATGGGGATATGTTCCAAGAGAGTCCCAGATGAATCAGCTAGAGTGATTCATCTGTAGAAGGACTCTTGGTCCTTTCTGCGATCCCTTTCCTTGGCACGCGCACATATGCACCCAAGAAGTCCATGCCAACTTGGACTCTAGTCCAAGTGGCGTTCCATGTCCAATTAAATTAGGATAAAACCTGATATAGGTTGTTTTAATCAAGACAAGCCAATTTAAGTCTCTCTTAAATTGGTTAATCAAATTAGTAAGCAACTGGATCGAAATCGACTTGGGTTATGAATTAGGTTAGCCTACACATGCTAGTGTGCAATCTAGCTAACCAATTAGGATCCCATGACCCTAATAAAATTATGAATGACTTTTTTGGTCAACTTCCTAACGTGTGTGACCCTTTGGGTTCCATATCTAGCCAGTAGTAGGTTTAGGTTTAAGCCGATTCAAACCAATCGAACCCGATTGACCTAATTAGATCAAATTGAGCTGACCTAAATTGCCAATTCGATCTATCCATCGAATTGACTCATGAAACCAATCCAATTAGTTCATGGATACCTAAAAGACATGATTGATGTATAGCAACATATCATGCCTACCCGAAAGATGAGGAATTTGGTGAAAAGTACCAAAATATCCTTCAGTAGAAAGCTACCATGCAATTCAATCTTTCGATCTCCTATTATCCCGATTAAGTGATGGGTATGGATAAATGTCAAACCCTAGCACTTAGTCATTTCAAATCTCTATTCGATAATGAAGACTCAGCTGATAACTAATTAGAATCTACTTCTAATCTAATTATACTTTAATCAAAGACTCCTTGAGTCATTAATCGAAGAGATCACTTGGGATAACAATTCCTCTTACTAGGAATGATCGATTCCTTGTTGGTCCACTCATATCTTTCATACACCTTCTACCATATCCGAGAACACCCCGTACATGACTTAATATCACGAATGAGTATGAACCAAAACATGGCTTAGTGTGTACAAGGAACCATGGTGACCTCAGGTCTAAAGACCATATGCACAACTCCTACTTTAAGATATATCTTTTGACAAATAATAAGACTTCCATAAGATAGTCTCGGTGCGGATCAGTTCAGTGAACTCATACCCTAATGAGCACTCTTATCCTTGTATTAGTGTCTCTACACAAGTGGCCGTGAGACCAACCACCCTCTTAACATAGCATATATAGGATAAGCTAGTCTTTTCGGACTTATCGATCCTCGAACCGATAGTCCATCGATTAGGAACATTTTAGGTTAGGGTTTATAGGAACTTAGATCTTACTATCATGATTTCCGTCATAACCCTAATTCCATTTGCCATAACCTATGGGGTTCATCATAATCTTTAAATAAGACAGCAATAAGATGAAACAATATCCCTTTATTAATATATTAAATATCATACAGGAGTTGGAAGATTACAAAAATGCCCTTACATAAGATTGGCTTTTAGGGCACTTTCCTTTCAATCTCCCACTTGCACTAAAGCCAATCACCCTTGTACTTTATGTCTATACAATCTAAGTGGCGATCAAATTGCTGCTGAGGTAATACTTTAGTGAATGGGTCTACTATATTGTTCTTAGTATCAACTCGTTCGATAATAGCATCTTGTCTTTCTTTGATTTTCCGAATGAGGTGGAAACGTCTTAGGATGTGCTTGGACTTATGATGAGACCTCGGTTCCTTTGCTTGTGCAACAGCTCCAGTGTTATCATAGTATAACGGCACTGGCTGTTGTATTTCAGGAACCATGCCCAATTCCATGATGAATTTCTTCATCCAGACAGCTTCCTTCATGGCTTCACTTGTGCTGGCTTTGTACTCTTCCAACTTATTGCACCACCATATAGGGTGAAGACATACCCTGATATGGATTTGCTATCATCTGGATCTGATTGAAAACTAGAATATGTATATCTTTCTAGTTTCAACTCTGATCCTCCATAAATAAGAAAAATATCTTTAGTCCTTCTAAGGTACTTAAGAATATTTTTTACAGCTTTCCAATGATCCTCACCTGGATCTGCCTGGAACCTACTTACTATGCCTAAGGCATAATGATGGGGACATCAATAAGAAGAAAACATTTTTTTCAACTAATTCTCTTGATATCTTTTTTGTAGCTAATATAGTATACTTAGGATTAATGAGAACCTTGGAATGAAGCCTACCAAATCCTTGAAGACAAAGACCAATTCATGAGCCGACTCATGAAAGAAGGCCACCAGTCCCTTGAGTCGATCAAGACCAACTTCAAGAATGCCCAAGTCAAAGCACAAGCAAGTCAAGATACCACCTTTTGAAGCCTCTGATGCCACCTCTTAGAAGCCCATTTTATTCTTCACATGGGACATATTTTGGGAGACATAAGAGACAACGCATCAAGCATTTTGAGGGAAAGCATGGGACCACTCCTCACTCATCCAACAACCTCCCAACCAACTCCATGTGGGATGCTACATCACATGATACCTAGGGCTCCACATCAGCAATTAGAAGCCATATAAAATCCACTTAGGTTCCACATAGCAAGTTGTTACAACCTCTTACCTAGAAGTTGTTTCTTGTTGCAACTATGTAACCAAAGGAGTTGGATTTAACTAGAAATGGTTAGCTACCCTAACTCCACCCCTCGTCCTCACTTTGGCCGACCTCTAAGGCTATAAATAGGGTCCAAGGCTCCCCTTGTAAGGCATTCCATGTATGAAATATTTTGAGAATTAATAAAGATTTTCTTCTTGTTGAGTTCTATCTTGAGTTATTCTTGTATGGAGTGATTTTAGTTCTTCTAGTTGGAGTGATTTAGTCCTTTAAGTTGGAGTGTTTAAATTCATGTTTGAGAAGGGAGTGAGAGGTCCTTTGAGTGTGTGTTGGAGAGTGATTGCTGCTTTGAAGATTGAAGAGTGTGATGCCATTATTGAGTGCTCCAAGTTCAAGCCCCAAGTTCCAAGCCGCTGGCCTTGTTTCTTTCTCTTTCTCTCTTGCTTCCATTCCAACCTTAATTCTCCTTCCATGTATAATTCCAAGTTTATTTGCAGGTTCTCTCAAGTTTCCACATCCAAGAGGAAGGTCTCCATGCCATTGATCAAGGGCAAGGGAAGTCCCAAAGTAGAGAGTGATCATCTTGCCTTCTAGTCCTCAAATCCATGAGTGTTGAGAGCTTCTTCTTCCATCAAATATTTTAGCCATCATTGTTGGTAAGAAAACTCTTTCTAAGCTTCATTAGATATGATCATTTGAAGGTTAACTTTTTCTAATAGTGATGGTTTTCTTGCCATGAAGATCCTAATCTTTATTTTAAACTAGATCTACATTATGGGTATTGTAACTTAGATCAACTAGTCTCCTTATGAAGATTTTTTTTTTGGATTAATTTAGCCCATTTATTTGATAATTAATTGCTCAAGTTTGCTTGTTGGTTAGCTTGCTAAAACTCTCCATTCATCATTTTATTTTCGTCCCCTATCACATAAGCAACATCAGGCCTGGTACATAACATAGCATACATAATTGATCCTATAGCCGAAGCATAAGGAATCATAGCCATCCTTTCTCTTTCTTCTGATATCTTAGGAGACATTTTCTTAGAGAGATGTATGCCTTGACTCATAGGTAAATAACCCCTTTTACTTCCATCCATGTTGAATCTCTTCAACACTAAGTCAATGTACCTGGACTGGGATAAGCCTAGCATCCTCTTAGATCTATCTCTATAGATCCTTATACCTAGTATATAGGATGCTTCTCCCAAATCCTTCATGGAAAACTTTGATGATAGCCAAGTTTTAACCGATTGTAACATTGGGAATGCCCCTTGTTGCCACCAAGATCGTCATGGCCTATAGCTATAGATGGCCCCGAACCATGCCCCTCGTCGCCTCGGATCTAGCTCGGATGCCCGGACCTGCAAAATAGGGTTAGAGACCCGGGCTGGTAATCACGGTGGGGGCACTCCTGATGCAGAACAAAGAACAAAGAAGCGTATACGGAAGTAAAATTAAGATTAATTTTTTTTTTTTATATTTTAGAAATTGGCTTCGACTCAAAGTAAAGCTAAACTACGTTGAAGGAAACTAGGTAAGGATTGAAAGCACAGTTTAGAAGAAACTAAATTATCAGAGTAGTTCAGAAGTAACGGATCGCTGGGGGTTGAGAAACTCCCAGACCTAGGGTTTCGCTCTGAACTTTCAACAGAACAGAAATAGAGAGGAGAGATGGTTTACTAACCAGACAGTGATCTTCTCAGGATTCTGGTGGAAGAACTCTCTCGAGCAGATTGTGGGATCCTCGGAGTCAGCTATCTTCGCAATGGATCCTCTAATACTGGTCTCGTGGTTTGGTCGGCTTCTCCTGGACTCAAGATCTGGGAAAGAAGAGGAACAAATGATGGAATTCAGAAACTCAAGAAAAGATTTTATCAGGTTGAAGAACTTGAAGCTGAGGTTACTGAAATCGAATTCTCCTAGAGGCCGATCTGACTTCCTCTTAGAATTGCTGTAGATCTGCAGTATCTGGACTGGAGTCGGATGCTGGTGGTCGGCCAGGACTTGGCGAAGGTGGCCATGAGAAGTGGAAAAGACTAGGGCTTGGTGGAAAGAGAAGGGTGATGGCGGCTAGGGTTTGGGAATTGAGTGGCTAACCTAGGGTTTAGGGTTTTAGAGATCTCTCACCTCCTCAAGGTTCCAGGGGAACCCGGATTTACTCCCTCACGGAGCTCAACACCTGGAAGCAAGTGCAGACAAGAGAAAACACAAGTTTGCTCAAGAAAAAATTTCTTTCATTCATCTGATTGTTGTAAACTTACAAGAGGGGTTTAATTTATAAGGCATTACAAGGGAGGAGGGTTTCACATCTTTCCATGTGGGACTAAAGGAGGGGATCTCCAAATTAGGGCAAATCCCTTACATATGGTCGGCCAAAATACCAAAAAAATAGGATTTGGGTTATAAATGGCAGGTAGATGGCACCACCTTGCTTGGATTTTCAAGAAAAATTTTCTTCCTTCCCTGGATCAACTCTTTTGGACTCCTCCTTTTCTTCCTCCCTAAGTCAAAGGTCCTTCCCATCTTTGTTTTGATTGTTTTTGGCAGGTAGTGGGCGCCCCCTTGAAGTTCTCTTCCAAGAGAATTTCTTCCCTTCTTTGTTTTGGAATTCTTGGGAAAGTCTTGGCCGCCCCCTTGATTGGTGGTCTCTTGGTGGACGTCTCCTTATCTGGCTCATGAGAGAAGAAGGTTGCCATCTGTGGAGTGGGGACCAAAAGCTGCTGGATGTGGATATGGCGCCCCCTGGACTGGGAGTGTGGTGTCCACTTGCCTGGTCTTGGAAGAAAGTGTAACATCCCATTTTGAAACCCTAGTCCACTACTGAGTCAACATGACTCAACAAAATAAAATGCAGGTAATGTAGACTCAAGCTAAATTAAGTTGATCTGGTCAACTCTTATTAAAAACCAAAAAACCCTAATTCTTCGGGCAAGGTTAATCAGAGATCCAGATGGAGCTCTGAAGTCTTCTTCTGAGTCTGGTGCCTGCACCAATTCTCCCAGGGTGGGAGGAACTCGACCCTGTTGAGTAAGGATTAAGTTGGCTCTGGTATCTCTCCAAGAGGTCTGGGTCCAGCTCTTGTAACTCTTCTCGGGAGATCCAAGAGTCATCAGAATCTGGCCTTCCTAGCCAGCGGACCAGGTATCTTTGGTATCCTCGATTACGAGTAGAGATAACCTGATCATCCAGGATCTTTTCAATCTGCTCTTTCCTCACAGGCCAATTTGTTGGTGGACACACAGGGTCAGGTTCACTCTCAAGAGCAGGATTAGGTTCAAAAGCCTCACTGGGAATCACAGCTGGCTCCCTATACTCTACTAGGTCTGTAATGTTGAAAGTGGAGCTAATGCCTAGTTCTGGAGGCAACTCGAGCACATAGGTATTGGATCCTACTCTCTTTACCACTCTAAATGGTCCAGCTCCCCTAGCATGTAACTTTCTAACGGTTCCAGGAGGAAACCATTCAGGCCTTAACCTAATCATTACATAGTCTCCTTCGTCAAAAGTTTTGACTCGCCTTTGAGAATCAGCCAATTTCTTATAAGTTTCGTTACTTAAATTTATTTTGGCTTGAATTTCTTTATGCAAGTCTTTTATATGCTGTGCAAAAACTTCGGCAGACTCAGAGACCCGTGTGTGGACTGGCAAAGGAGCTAGGTCAAGAGGTGTGTGGGGTTTGTAACCATGCACAATTTCAAATGGACTCTTACCCGTAGACCTATTGACTGAGTCATTATATGCAAATTCAGCTCTAGGTAAGTACAAATCCCTGTTCCTAATGTTTTCACCAACGAGACACCTTAGCAGATTGCCTAAACTACGGTTCACTACTTCGGTTTGGCCGTCAGTCTGGGGATGATAGGCAGTTGAAAACTTAAGTTTCGTCCCTAACTTATGCCAAAGGGTTTTCCAGAAATAGCTGGTGAACCGAACATCCCTATCGGAAACAATGGTCTTGGGTAGGCCATGGAGTCGAACTATCTCATTAAAGAACAGGGTGGCTACCTTAGACGCATCAAAAGTTTAGGAACAAGGCAAGAAATGGGCCATCTTGGAAAATCGGTCTACTACAACACAGATAGAGTCATGCCTCCTCTGGGTCTTAGGCAAACCTAACACAAAGTTCATGCTCACATCTTGCCAAGGACGATCTGGGACAGGGAGTGGGGTATAAAGGCCGGTGTTCTGTTTTCGCTGTTTGGCAACAACGCAGGTCCGACACCTAGCCACAATGTGTGCTACATCTCTTTTTAAGCTAGGCCAGAAAAAGTGGTCTTCAATAGCCAGGGTGGTCTTATCTTTTTCGAAATGGCCAGCTAAATCTCCAGCATGAGTTTCCCAAATCAAGAATTCCCTAAGAGAGGTTCTAGGGATGCAAAGCCTATTCTTAAAGAACAGAAAGCCATCTATAAGGGAATAATCCTTATGTTCACTAGATGGTCCTTGAGTTAGATCCTGGTATACAGTCTTGAAATCCGGACACGACTCATATTCTTCTTTGATTTGCTCAAACCCTATGACTTCAGCCCTAACAGATTTCAACAACAAAGATCGACGACTAAGGGCATCAGCTACCTTATTTTCAGACCTAGCCTTATGCTTTAAAACAAAAGTATAGGACTGGATATACTCTACCCACTAAGCATGCCTAGGGTTAAGCTTCTTCTGAGAATTCAAGAATCTAAGAGCCTCATGGTCCGAAAACAGCACAAATTCTTGCGGTAGTAAATAATGTCTCCAGTAACGCAAAGCTTGCACTACCGCGTAAAATTCCTTATCATAGGTAGAATACCTAAGCTTAGCATCATTAAGTTTTTCACTAAAGAATGCTACGGGATGGTTCTCTTGGCTTAGGACTCCACCTATACCTACTCCTGAAACATCACAGGCAACCGCAAATACCTTTGAAAAGTCCGGTAGTCTCAAAATGGGTGCCTGGGTCATCCTATCCTTAAGATCTAGGAAGGCTTTATGGGCTGCTTTGGTCCACTGAAATTCTCCCTTCCTAATGCAGTCTGTGATAGGAGCAACTACGGTACTAAACCCCTTGATGAATCGCCTATAGAAGGTAGCCAAGCCATGGAAACTTCTGACTTCATGCACACTAGTTGGCTCTAGCCATTCTACTATGGACCTAATCTTTTCAGGATCGGCAGCCACGCCGTCAGGGGTTGCAACAAATCCAAGGAAGATAATCCTACTGGTCATAAATTCGCACTTCTTAAGATTACCGTAGAGACTATCATTCCTCAAAACTTGACAGACTTGTCTAAGGTGGCCTAGGTGATCTGCAGGGGTCTTACTATAGATCAGGATATCATCAAAATAGACCACTACAAACTTCCCTATGAAAGCTCTAAGTACTTGGGTCATAATCCTCATGAAAGTACTAGGGGCATTGGACAACCGAAAAGGCATAACAACCCATTCAAAGAGACCATCCTTAGTTTTGAAGGCTGTTTTCCACTCATCCCCTGGTCTAATCCTAACCTGATGATAGCCGCTCTTGAGATCAATTTTAGAAAAAACCATGGCACCGGCCATCATATCAAGCATGTCATCTAGTCTAGGGATGGGGAACCTATACTTGATTGTGATTTTATTGATGGCACGACTGTCAACACACATCCTCCACGTGCCATCCTTCTTCGGGGTTAGAAGTGCAGGGACTGCACAAGGGCTAAGACTCTCTCTAATGAACCCCTTCCTCAACAATTCGCCAACCTGCTTTTGCAGTTCTTTATGCTCCGATGGATTCATCCTATAATGGGGCAAGTTGGGTAAAGTAGCTCCTGGGACTAAATCTATGGAATGCTGAATATCCCTAAGAGGTGGAAGGTGGTCTGGCAGATCCTCGGGAAAAACATCCTCAAATTCTTCTAATAAAGGCTTAACTTCCTGAGGAGGCTCTGAGGGTGTAGGAGTCCTAAGTTCCTTAGCAATCAACATCCAAATGGGTGAACCACTATGAATTTCTTGTTCTAGATCCTTGGCACTAATTAGGTTCACTCCAGTCTTCATTTCCCTAACCTTACTGGTTCCTTTAGCTACCTTGTCCTTAGGAGGGACTGAATGGATTGTGATTTTCTTCCCATTGAAACTAAAGACACAGGTGTTGGATTTTCCTAAGAGGGTGGCATCATGATCATACAACCAGGGTCTTCCAAGAATTATACTGCTCACCCCCATGGGCAAGACATCACACCAAATCTTCTCTTGATAGGATTGCATTTGGATTTGGACCTGACATCTAGACTGGATGGGTATAGAAGTAGAGTCTACCCAAGAAACCTTATAGGGGTTGGGGTGGGGGACTGGGGTTAAGCCTAACATTTTGACAGTGCTAGTAGAAATGGCATTCACACAGCTCCCACTATCTATGATGATTTTACAAACCTTATCCCCTAGTTTAAGGAAAGTCGGTAGGATGTTAGTCCTACGCCAATCTTCTTGAACTTTAGTCTGGGACAGGATGCATCTCACAACCCCTAAGTGGTCAGATTCAGTGGATTCTTCCTCTCCTTCATACTCATCAACAAAATTCATTCCGGCCTCATAAACTTCTTCTTCAAACTCCTCATTAGGCTCGGAATTCTCTTCTCCTCCCTCTTCTATATATAGGGATCTACGAGGGCACTGGCTAGAAACATGACCTACCTTATGACACTTGAAACAAGCTATGGCTGTGCACCGGGTGGAGATATGACCGGGCTTCTAACACTTAAAACAGACGATACCAGGGGTTCTCTGGGTGTCAGGTGCCGTACCCTTGTCCATGGGCCTAGGGGTGGGAATACCCTGATTAGGCTTGCTAGGGGTAACCTGGCTAGGTCCATTTCTTGGGATTGGGGCACTAACCCTAGATGGCATGGGTCCTCTCTGAAACTTCTCAGTGTTCAGTGCAATATGATAGGCTTGGTCTAGGTCAGTAACCTCTCTCAGAAACAACTCTCTCTTAATATCTTCCCTAAGCCCAGCCCTAAATCTAGACAAAGTGACTTCATGGGCTTCACTCACATCACATCTCATCAGGTATTCATCAAAGGTGGTTATGTAGTCTGAAACAGATCGGTTCCCTTGTTTCAAAGTCTGCCATTGGTCTAACAGATTTTGCTGGTATGAAATGGGTAGGTACTTGTCTCTAAGTTTCTCTTTCATACCCTGCCAAGTGGTTATGGGCTCTACATTTCGTCTTCTAGTGGTCAGCTCAATGTTCCCCCAGTATAACCTAGCTTGACGTATTAATTTCATCTTGGCAAACTTAAATTTCCCCTCCTCAGACATGGCATACCACTCAAAATACTGGTCCATCTCACCCTCCCAATCAGAATACACCTTAGGATTTAGGCTACCATCAAAAATGGGTGCATCTAACTTGATGTTCCGAATGAACCTATCATCTATATCCTCTAGCTCTGGGTCAGGCCTCCTATGATTAGGTTCAGGATCTCGGTATAAAGGTCTTCTAGGCTCTTGGTGTGGGTGAGGTTGAGGCACATTAAAATCTGGGTCAGGAGTCCAATCCCGATGCCTAGGCTCCTCAAGTACTTGGACTCGATCCCTAAGCTGGGCAAAACTCTCATTCATATCCTGACTTAATTTGTTCATACTCTCAGTAAGAGCTCTAACCATGGCCTCTAAATCAGGTTGGGTTTGACCAGGTTGGTAGGGTACTCCATTCCGGGTAGACATGATGCAATCAAGCACACAAAATGAGACTCAACTGAACGACTACGGGCTAACTAAACCTAGAGCCTAAACTAGGTGCCCAATCAGAGTGGCAAGCTAGCCTGTAGTAACTCAGGACTCAGCCAGGCAGGTGTAAGGGGAGTGTTAGGTCCCTAGATGCCAATCCTAGACACCAATCAGAGATTGGCCAGGTAGGCGGACCAGCACACAAGCCCTTCGGGATGGAATCCCTGAACCACCGTTCTAGACACTGAGTACAAAGCACACACAGAGTAACTAGACAAACTGACTCAACACTAGCCTTGATCCGACTTGTTGATGTCCCTAGCACACTATGGCAAATTAGGTCTAATCAATTTTAGATTAAAGGCTTGGGTTCGAATGAAGGGGTGGTGGTTTTGGGCTAAGGAGAGGTTATCAACTCCTCCCCTTATCTTAGATGCTCAAATGCCCTTAAGTTGAATTAAGAGATGAACACTCAAAAATAAATGAATTGCAGAACACAAAAATAGAGTTGCAGTAATTTAATTCTCAGAAATTGCACGGAAACCAATAAATCATAAGAAAATTATGCAAATTAGTTTCAATTATACTGGTTTCAGCAATACAAAAAGTCACTGAATTTGGAGTTACCTGCAGTGAGAAATAATTCCTGCAACAGGGCAATTACGGACTGAAAACAGAGCACTTCCCCGTTTACAATTTCTGCTACGAAGTTGTAACCCAACGGATCCCCTACACGCCCTAGGAACATCCCGTGGAATGGGAAGAGGAGGTTTGCACCTCGCTTCGTTCCTAGGACCGGACGTCCTGGGGAGTCTACTTCGAGCAGACAAAGTAAAAAGAGAGGGACTCAAACAAACAATCAAATAGAAACCCTAGACAGGGCTCTGATACCAAAAATGATGCAGAACAAAGAACAAAGAAGCGTATGCGGAAGTAAAATTAAGATTAATTTTTTTTTTTTTTTTATATTTTAGAAATTGGCTTCGACTCAAAGTAAAGCTAAACTACGTTGAAGGAAACTAGGTAAGGATTGAAAGCACAGTTTAGAAGAAACTAAATTATCAGAGTAGTTCAGAAGTAACGGATCGCTGGGGGTTGAGAAACTCCCAGACCTTGGGTTTCGCTCTGAACTTTCAACAGAACAGAAATAGAGAGGAGAGATGGTTTACTAACCAGACAGTGATCTTCTCAGGATTCTGGTGGAAGAACTCTCTCGAGCAGATTGTGGGATCCTCGGAGTCAGCTATCTTCGCAATGGATCCTCTAATACTGGTCTCGTGGTTTGGTCGGCTTCTCCTGGACTCAAGATCTGGGAAAGAAGAGGAACAAATGATGGAATTCAGAAACTCAAGAAAAGATTTTACCAGGTTGAAGAACTTAAAGCTGAGGTTGCTGAAATCGAATTCTCCTGGAGGCCGATCTGACTTCCTCTTAGAATTGCTGTAGATCTACAGTATCTGGACTGGAGTCGGATGCTGGTGGTCGGCCAGGACTTGGCGAAGGTGGCCGTGAGAAGAGGAAAAGACTAGGGCTTGGTGGAAAGAGAAGGGTGATGGCGGCTAGGGTTTGGGAATTGAGTGGCTAACCTAGGGTTTAGGGTTTTGGAGATCTCTCACCTCCTCAAGGTTCCAGGGGAACCCGGATTTACTCCCTCACGGAGCTCAACACCTGGAAGCAAGTGCAGACAAGAGAAAACACAAGTTTGCTCAAGAAAAAATTTCTTTCATTCATCTGATTGTTGTAAACTTACAAGAGGGGTTTAATTTATAAGGCATTACAAGGGAGGAGGGTTTCACATCTTCCCATGTGGGACTAAAGGAGGGGATCTCCAAATTAGGTCAAATCCCTTACATATGGTCGGCCAAAATACCAAAAAAATAGGATTTGGGTTATAAATGGCAGGTAGAGGGCGCCACCTTGCTTGGATTTTCAAGAAAAATTTTCTTCCTTCCCTGGATCAACTCTTTTGGACTCCTCCTTTTCTTCCTCCCTAAGTCAAGGTCCTTCCCATCTTTGTTTTGATTGTTTTTGGCAGGTAGTGGGCACCCCCTTGAAGTTCTCTTCCAAGAGAATTTCTTCCCTTCTTTGTTTTGGAATTCTTGGGAAAGTCTTGGCCACCCCCTTGATTGGTGGTCTCTTGGTGGACTTCTCCTTATCTGGCGCATGAGAGAAGGAGGTTGCCATCTGTGGAGTGGGGACCAAAAGCTGCTGGATGTGGATATGGCACCCCCTGGACTGGGAGTGTGGCTGGGAGTGTGGTGTCCACTTGCCTGGTCTTGGAAGAAAGTGTAACATCCCATTTTGAAACCCTAGTCCACTACTGAGTCAACATGACTCAACAAAATAAAATGCAGGTAATGTAGACTCAAGCTAAATTAAGTTGATCTGGTCAACTCTTATTAAAAACAAAAAAACCCTAATTCTTCGGGCAAGGTTAATCAGAGATCCAGATGGAGCTCTGAAGTCTTCTTCTGAGTCTGGTGCCCGCACCAACTCCGATGCTCAAGTCAGTGATGACCTAGGAAAACATATCCTCCTGGTCGAGCTCCACGGGTGTACTCCATGCTAGGAGGAGAATATAATGAACTAAAAGAGTGTAGTGGAGTTGAACACAGAGCAGGGGAGGTGCCGGCTAAGGAGAGTTGGAGCTGAAATTGCTGTGCCTAGCAAGACCTTTCCCGCAGGTCTTCAGTGGCCTAGAATTCTCAGGTTAGTTTGGTGCTCTCTTGTGTGCCTGGCTCGCTCTCCCCCTGCTCCCCTATATTCTTTTTGATGGCTTACCTTCTTTTTGGAACCATGGAAAGTTCTTTTAAGCTGCTGGGAGACTGCCAGGTACTTACCTTGGGATCCTCGCACCGTTTGCTGGTGCGTGTGGCGTCGCCTGGTACCATGTGCGAGATGCCTTTCCCCATTTGTGAAAAGGAATGATACCGCATGCACTGACATTCCTTCTGGTTGCTTTACTTTTAGAAACATGGCAGGGCCTCGATCAGCGGGCCGCTGCCTCCTGGATCTGGATCTGTTGGTTGACTTCGTCTTTTGGGGGGCACAGATGGTTGGTGAGGAGCGTAGGGCCTCGATCATGGGTCTCTTTCCATTTTAGTGTAAGTAACGGCTGGAACCATCATCGCAGACTGACAGGCATCCTCTCGTAGTCCTCGGGTGCCGAGCCAATGTCCTGGGAGAGTGGCGACTTCCTTTAGCAGCAGATCTTTTCGTCTGAGGCGGAGCTGATCTGAAGAGGTGGAGCTCAACTTCGGCCTCGGCGTCTCAACCCGAAGGGAGCATAGCCGAGCGAAGGAGGGCGGAGCTCGACTTTGGCCTCGGTGTCTTGACCCGAGGAAAGCATGGCTGGGTGAAGGAGGGCGGAGCTTGATTTCAGCCTTGGTGTCTCGACCCGAAGGGTGCACGACCGGGCTAAAGAGGGCGGAGCTCGACTTCAACCTCGGTATCTCGACCCGAAGGGAGCGCGACCGAGCGAAGGAGTCCGGGCAGAGGCATCCCACGTGGTAGCTTCATCCGCCATGTTGCTCAATGGAATCTGACATGGGTTCCATGTCAGTGATCCTGCCACATCATTTGCCCCCCACTCTCGAGCCCTGTTGGTGCGTGGCCATGATCGATGATGCTTCATGAGGTAGTCTTTCAAGCCAATCGGGGGAGACATGTGGCCACGTCTGAGGAATACTTCTTACTGGCACGAGATTCGGAGCGGCCATGACTAAAACGAGGCACTTCCTTCGCCGATCACTAACACGTGGTGCAGATCCGTTGGTGGGGGCATAGCAATGGTACGGTCAGGCATCTGGTCACCTCGAAAAGGAAGGCAGTCTTTCCCAAAATACTTCTTCTTTCAAACTTCGCATGCCCGCCATCGTACCAGCACCCTTCTTCTTCTCTGGTTGCCCTTGTTCTCCAAAGTTAACCAAGTTCATCCCCCGCTCATTCTTCCGACTAGGCAGAGCTTTCTTCAAGGGACCAACCTCCCCAGACCTCGTTTGCCTTTTCTTTCTGCTTCTTCTCCTTCTTCATTCCTTTTCATCTTCTTCTTTACTATGTCCTGCTTCGGTCTAGGTTTTCACCCCACGACCAACCAGAGCGAGGTCGGGCCCTCCCAGCCTAGGTCGCCTTCCTCCTTTGATGAGGAGGAGGAAGCAGCATGCTTTGAGTTCAGTAGAAGGCCTAAACCCTGAGGGATAGTGATTAGGGAACCTTCAGCCAATCTTTCACCTCCTCCTCCACCCAAACCAGTCCCCGAACCTGCTCGATCG
Source organism: Areca catechu (assembly GCA_021397845.1). Lineage (NCBI taxonomy): Eukaryota > Viridiplantae > Streptophyta > Magnoliopsida > Arecales > Arecaceae > Areca > Areca catechu. Next base: position 70,984,859 of record CM038047.1, read on the forward strand.
ACAGGTCCCGATGGGGTCGCTTCAACGATCTTCGTCGAGGAACTGGCGACTATTTGGGAGACCTATGGTGTCCCAGACTCTATCCAACTTTCGATTTCTCGAAGTGGGGAGCGGGTCACTTCAAGTGGCCCATGTCGGATTGCCCTCAACGAGGAGACACTCGTAGGGGGCCTCCGATTTCCTTTCCACCCCTTCTTTCTTTCGATTTTGAGCCACTACTGCCTTGTCCCCACTCAACTTGTCCCCAACACTGTAAGGACAATCTTTTGCTTCATAGTCCTTTGCCATTTTCATGGGATTGTTGCCCGTTTTTTCTTGTTCATGGCCTTTTTCATGCTAAAATGCCACCCTTCCGAGGAGGGGTGGTGGTCCATCTCTTCTTGTCTGAGAGGCCTGAAATTTGAGCTCCCCTCTTCCATCAAAGGATGAAAGAGCAAGTACTTCTTCACTTCGATAGAGGGGGTCGACTGGGCTTAGAGCGACCCGGATCGGACCCCAAACCGGGACTCTATGGTTGAATCAGCTGATCGGGAAATCTACGACTAGCTTTGTTGACCCCATAAGTGATTTTGATGATAACCAAACATTAGAGCATGTATATTTATTTCTAACAACTCTTTAAGTGTTTTACAAGTTTTTGTAGGATGAGTTAATTGTTCAAGCTTCAACTCCTACACCTTTGTTTCTTGTTTGAGTTGTGTTGTAATTTATTTTTGTAAAGAAGAATCCAATGAAAAAGCTAAGAAAAAATCATGTAAAAAGGGTTACTTCTGTGTGTGCGCGCCTTAGAATTAATTTGAGTTGGTATGATTGAAAAGTTGTAAGAGTGTTGGTAAGAGTTTTTCTTTGAGTTCAATTATAAAAATCCTGAAGAAGATACTCGAGCCAACCCAGCATGTTGAAGAGCCAACTCTACTTAATGGCATGCAGCAAGGATTCTGGTACACAGCAATCCGAGCCGACTCGAAGGTAACCGAGCCGACTCCAGTGAATCCGAGTCGACTAGAATTTGTCCGAGCTGACTCCTCTAGAGTCCAGTTTTTGAACATTTCTGAGAACAACCAAGCGAGCCGACCCGAACCAGAAAGAGTCGACTCTGCCATACCTAATTTTGAAGACCTGAGAAAGCAAGACGACTCCTCGAGTTCAAGTTTTTTAAAGATATGAGTTCGAGCTGACCCGAGCTATCAAGAGCCGACTCATCCAGAGTGAAGTTTTACGCCCTGAGACAAAGAGCTGACTACACTGAAGATTTGGTGACTCGACCTATCGACTCAAAGGATCCGAGCCGACTCGAAGAAATCCGAGCCAACTCAAACATCGCTTTCAGGTATCCAACGGCTAGTTCTAGAATTTATTTTTGAATGCCAAAAAGTGCTCCAATGATCACAAACCACTTCTCAATGGTCTACAACGGCTAGGATTGCCTTGGAGTGATGGAAGACCTTATATTTAAAGGATTTGAACTTCCTTGAAGTAATGAATTAAAAAGTTCTTCAAAGTTTTGAGAGCTACATTGAATATCCCTCTTACCAAAAAGAAAAAGAGCATGAGAGCATTCAAGCAAGCCTTCAAGTCTTCACCAACTTTGATCTAAAGCTTGAAGCAATTTTGGAAGAAGCCACTAAAGCAATTAAAGCTCATTCAAGCTCATTCAAGTGGACTTCTATCAAGCTGCACCGGCAACTATCCGACAAATTGAGTTTGTCATTTATTGTTGCATTTACTTCAATTCTTTTTCTAAATTATTGTTGGGTTATTGGTGAGCCCGGTTGAAAAACCAAATAGGTTCTTGGTGAGCCTTGATAAAAACCAAGTGTTGGATTCTTGTTGATCCTGGTAAAACCAAGTTAGGTTTCTTTGGTGAGCCTGTTCAAAATCAAAGGGTGTTGAGTTTTCTTTGGTGATCCCTCTAAAATCAAAGTGTAAAGGTTTTGGATTGTGATCCTGCAAAACAATCTGACTGTATTTGGATATAAATATAGTGAAAATCGTAAGTGGTATCTTGGGTAGTGGACGTAGGAGCTAGTGGTGCGGGCACCAGACTCAGAAGAAGACTTCAAAGCTCCATCTGGATCTCTGATTAACCTTGCCCGAAGAATTAGGGTTTTTGGCTTGTAATAAGGGTTGACTTGATCAACTCAATTTTAGTTTGAGTCTGTATTACCTATATTTTTATTTTGTTGAGTCATGTTGACTCAGTAGTGGACTAGGGCTTCAACCTGGGGGTGTTACATTTTCTCCCAAGGCCAAGCAAGTGGGCGCCACACTCCCAGCCATACGCCTAAGTCCAGGGGGTGCCACATCTCCATCCAGCAGGCTTTGGTCCCCACACCACAGATAGCGGCTCCCCTCTTTCATGCGCCAATTGAGGAGAAATCCACCAGGGGTCCACAAATCAAGGGGGCGGCCCAAGACTTCCCAAAAGAACCAAACTATGAAAGGGAAGAAATTCTCTTGGAGAGAAATTCTAGGAGACGCCCATTACCTACCAGAAATACTCAAAACAAAGTTAGAAGGAGCCATAACTTGGGGAGAAAGAAAAGGAGGTATCCAAAAAGGGTTGAGCCATGGAAGGAAGGAGATTTCTCTTGAAAAGCAAGGTTAGGAGGTGCCCTAATCATTCCAACTAAAGCCAGATATAAAAGGCAACAAATTTTCTCTTAGAGGGCAAGGTTAAGAGGCGCCTAAACACTTCTAGATAAGGCCAAGCATAGAAGGAAAATAATATTTTCTTGGAGGTCAAGACAAGGAGGCGCCACCCACTTTCCTTTTTGAAGCTTCAATCAACTTTGGAATTAATTGGCCAGCCATATGAGTAGGGATTGATATCCTAATTTGAAGATCCCCTCCTTTAGTCCCACATGGGAAGATGTAAAACCCTACTCTCTTGTAATGGCCTATAAATTAAACCCCAATGTAAGTTTGAAGAAGATCAGATGAATGAAACCAAATTTTTTTGTGAGCAAACTTTGTGTTTTCTCTCTTCCGCACTTGCATCCAGGTGTTGAGCTCCGTGAGGGAGTAAATCCGGGTTCCCCAGGAACCTTGAGGAGGTGTGAGATCTCCAAAACCCCAACCCTAGGTTAGCCACTTCACTCCCAAACCCTATCCGCCCATCACCCTTCACTTTCCACCAAGCCCTAGCATATCCCACCTCTCACGGCCATTCTCTCCAAGTCCAGGCCGACCACCAGCATCCAGCTACAGTCCGGGTACTTCAGATCCAAAGCTCTTTCCAGAGGGAGTCGAATCAGCCTTCAAGAGAATCCGGCTCTCAGCGACATCAGCCTTCAAGTTCTTCGAACTGGTAAATCCTTCCCTGAGTCTCTGAATCCATCACTTGTTTTTCTTCTTCCCAGATCTTGAGTTCAGGAGAAGCCGACCCAGCCACGAGACCAGTATTGGAGGATCCATTACGAAGATTGCCAACTCCGAGGATCCAACAATCTGCTCGAGAGAGTTCTTCCACCCAAATTCTGTGAAGATCACTGTCTGGTTGGTAAACCGTCTCTTCTCTTTATTTCTGTCCTATTGAAAGTTCAGAGCGAAACCCTAGGTCTGGAAGTTTCTCAACCCCCAGCGATCCGTTACTTCTGAACTACTCTGATAACTTAGCTTCTTCTAAATTGTGCTTTCTATCCTTACCTAGTTTCCATCAACTTAGTTTAACTTTACTTTGAGTCGAAGCCAATTTCTGAAATATATATATAAAAAAAATTAATCTTAATTTTACTTCCGTATACGCTTCTTTGTTCTTTGTTCTGCATCATTTTTGGTATCAGAGCTCTCGTTCTGCATCATTTTGGTATCAGAGCCCTGTCTAGGGTTTCTGTTTTGATTGCTTGTTTGAGTCTCTCTCTTTTTACTTTGTCTGCTCGAAGTAGACTCCCCAGGACATCCGGTCCTAGGAATGAAGCGAGGTGCAAACCTCCTCTTCCCATTCCACGGGGTGTTCCTAGGGCGTGTAGGGGATCCGTTGGGTTATAACTTCGTAGCAGGAATTGTAAACGGGGAAGTGCTCTGTTTTCAGCCCATAATTTCCCTATTGCAGGAATTATTTCTCACTGTAGATAATTGCAAATTCGGTGATTTTTATTTTTCTGAAACCAATATAATTGAAACTATTTTGCATAATTTTTTGTGATTTATTGGTTTCCATGGGATTTCTGAGAATTAAATTACTGCAACTCTATTTTTGTGTTCTGCAATCCAATTATTTTTGAGTGTTCATCTCTTAATTCATCTTAAGGGCATTTGAGCATCTAAGATAAGGGGAGGAGTTGATAACCTCTCCTTAGCCCAAAACCACCACCCACTCATTCGAACCTAAGCCTTTAATCTAAAAATTGATTAGACCTAATTTGCCCTAGTGGGCTAGGGACATCAACAAGTCGGGTCAAGGCTAGTGTTGAGTCAGTTTGTCTGGTTACTCTGTGTGTGCTTTGTACTCAGTGTCTAGAATGGTGGTTCAGGGATTCCATCCCGAAGGGCTTGTGTGCTGGTCCGCCTACCTGGCCAATCTCTGATTGGTGTCTAGGATTGGCATTTAGGGACCTAACACTCCCCTTACACCTGCCTGGCTGAGTCCTGAGTTACTACAGGCTAGCTTGCCACTCTGATTGGGCATCTAGTTTGGACTCTAGGTCTAGTGAGCCAGTAGTCGCTTTAGTCTACTCACATTCTGTGTGCTTGCTTGCATCATCATGTCTGCCCGGAATGGAGTACCCTACCAACCTAGTCAAACCCAACCAGATTTAGAGGCCATGATTAGAAATCTTACTGAGAGTATGAACAAACTGAGTCAGGATTTGACTGCTACTTTTACCCAGTGTAAAGAACAAGTCCATGAGAATTTTACCCAGCTTAGGGATCAAGTCCAAGTACTTGAGAAACGTAGACATCAAAATTGGATCCCTGATCCAAAATTTAATAGGCCCCAACCTCATCCATGCCAGGAGCCTAGGAGGACCTTATACCATGATCCCGAGCATAACCTTAGGAAGCCTAACCATGATATCTACAGTGTGGATTGTGTCTATGAGAGGTCCTTACAATATTCTAGACCAGTCACTCAACAACCCAAGTCTTCTAGATCAAACCATTTAGATCCACACCCATGCCCAAGTAAGGTCTCTACTAGCTTGAAACCCAGTGTGACCCAGGTTCCTATATCGCAAGAATGTTTGTTTTGTGGAGAAAGAGGCCATAAATCTAGTCAGTGCCCATGCATAGGACTGGCTTGTGCACAGCTAAGTGGTAAGAATCCTAAGGATGACATTAATGAGGGAGAACCCAAGCCTACCAATGAGGAAGAATGGTTAGGTATGACAAGCCTAGAATCAGTTGACCCGATTACCACTGACCCGAAACCCATTGAAGATGGCATCGAGGAAGTATATGATGCTGGCTTGAGTCTAGTTGATGAATATGAGGGGAAAGAACTTGAAGAATGTGACATTGATACTATTGGTTCCTTACCTGAGGAGACCTTGGAAAACAACCAACTGGTAGGACCTAGTTCAGAAATTCAAGAGATTTGTGAGAACCAGGTTCCTTTAGTCAAATACCCCCAGGAAGAACTCATAGTGTTAGCCCGAGCAATTAGTTCGTACCCTCTAATGACAGTCATTCCCCAAGTACCAATTGAAGATCTTTGCACTGAACTGTTTAAGTTTGCCCACCCTATGGTAGATCCTCTCCTTAGGATGACTGAATCAAGCCTCTTACAATTGGACCTTGTCCCATGCTCAGCCACTAAGGTCTCTCCCGTAACCTCAGTTGGACATCCTTTTCTTGAGCGGATTGATTCACCCAGTCCTGTAGAAGTCCTCCTTATGACCCCAGATCCCTTCCTTCGCAAGACTGACCTACCCTTCTATAGAGTTTACCTTTCCTCACCCATAGGTCAAATTTTAAGTCTTGAGGTCATCATCCATAGGCCCTTCCATGAATCATTCTCTAATCCATTTCTTGAAAAAGTGGATCATTATTTGCTTAGAGAACAAACCTTAACTGTTGCAATCACATGTCCTAGGCTACTCCCCGAACCATCTCTTGATCCATTCCTGGGAGTAGCAAACTTTTCCTTTCGTAAGGATGACCAGTTGACATTCATAGATCACCATTCAAACCTTCAGGTCACCACCTTTAGCCAGCAGGTAATTCGAGACTCCACCTCATATTTCCTCCCTTTCTCTAGGACTTCCAATGCTTCTTACACCATCCAAGTATACTTTGTCAAAGTCTTTAGAGTGAATCACGTGTCAGAATCTATTGGGTTTGCCACCTACTTCTGGAAGACCTTATGGCACCTACTAGGCACCCATGATAAGTTTTCATGCTCTGCATGCCATCCTCCGACCCAAGGTCAAACCAAGAGAGCCGTAGTTTGTTAGGTTTAGACCTAGGGTTCCTTTGAATAAAAGTCCATTCTTTAGGAATGCATCGTCAGGCGAGTTTAGGACATTGTCTTAGATTTTGATTGAGTGAGAATACCAGGAATTGGGATTTGTATTTACCCATGGCTAAATTTGCATATAATGACTCGGTCAATAGGTCTATGGGTAAGAGTCCATTTGAAATTGTGCATGGTTACAAACCCCACACACCTCTTGACCTAGCTCCTTTACCTGTCCACACACGGGTCTCCGAGTCTGCCGAAGTTTTTGCACAGCATATAAAAGACTTGCATAAAGAAATTCAAGCCAAAATAAATTTAAGTAATGAAACTTATAAGAAATTGGCTGATTCTCAAAGGCGAGTCAAAACTTTTGACGAAGGAGACTATGTAATGATTAGGTTAAGGCCTGAACGGTTTCCTCCTGGAACTGTTAGAAAGTTACATGCTAGGGGAGCTGGACCATTTAGAGTGGTAAAGAGAGTAGGATCCAATGCCTATGTGCTCGAGTTACCTCCAGAACTAGGCATTAGCTCCACTTTCAACATTTCAGACCTAGTAGAGTATAGGGAGCCAGCTGTGATTCCCAGTGAGGCTTTTGAACCTAATCCTGCTCTTGAGAGTGAACCTGACCCTGTGTGTCCACCAACAAACTGACATGCGAGGAAAGAGCAGATTGAAAAGATCCTGGATGATCAGGTTATCTCTACTCATAATCGAGGATACCAAAGATACATGGTCCGCGGGCTAGGAAGGCCAGATTCTGATGACTCTTGGATCTCCCGAGAAGAATTACAAGAGTTGGACCCAGATCTCTTGGAGAGATACCAGAGCCAACTTGATCCATACTCGACAGGGTCGAGTTCCTCCCACCCTGGGAGAATTGGTGCAGGCACTAGACTCAGAAGAAGACTTCAGAGCTCCATCTGGATCTCTGATTAACCTTGCCCGAAGAATTAGGGTTTTTGGCTTGTAATAAGGGTTGACTTGATCAACTCAATTTTAGTTTGAGTCTGTATTACCTGCATTTTTATTTTGTTGAGTCATGTTGACTCAGTAGTGGACTAGGGCTTCAACCTGGGGGTGTTACATTTTCTCCCAAGGCCAAGCAAGTGGGCGCCACACTCCCAGCCACACTCCCAGCCATACGCCTGAGTCCAGGGGGCGCCACATCTCCATCCAGCAGGCTTTGGTCCCCACACCACAGATAGCAGCTCCCCTCTTTCATGCGCCAATTGAGGAGAAATCCACCAGGGGTCCACAAATCAAGGGGGCGGCCCAAGACTTCCCAAAAGAACCAAACTATGAAAGGGAAGAAATTCTCTTGGAGAGAAATTCTAGGAGGCGCCCATTACCTGCCAGAAATACTCAAAACAAAGTTAGAAGGAGCCATAACTTGGGGAGAAAGAAAATGAGGTATCCAAAAAGGGTTGAGCCATGGAAGGAAGGAGATTTCTCTTGAAAAGCAAGGTTAGGAGGTGCCCTAATCATTCCAACTAAAGCCAGATATAAAAGGCAACAAATTTTCTCTTAGAGGGCAAGGTTAAGAGGCGCCCAAACACTTCCAGATAAGGCCAAGCATAGAAGGAAAAAAATATTTTCTTGGAGGTCAAGACAAGGAGGCGCCACCCACTTTCCTTTTTGAAGCTTCAATCAACTTTGGAATTAATTGGCCAGCCATATGAGTAGGGATTGATATCCTAATTTGAAGATCCCCTCCTTTAGTCCCACATGGGAAGATGTAAAATCCTACTCTCTTGTAATGGCCTATAAATTAAACCCCCATGTAAGTTTGAAGAAGATCAGATGAATGAAACCAAATTTTTTTGTGAGCAAACTTTGTGTTTCTCTCTTCCGCACTTGCATCCAGGTGTTGAGCTCCGTGAGGGAGTAAATCCGGGTTCCCCAGGAACCTTGAGGAGGTGTGAGATCTCCAAAACCCCAACCCTAGGTTAGCCACTTCACTCCCAAACCCTAGCCGCCCATCACCCTTCACTTTCCACCAAGCCCTAGCATATCCCACCTCTCACGGCCATTCTCTCCAAGTCCAGGCCGACCACCAGCATCCAGCTACAGTCCGGGTACTTCAGATCCAAAGCTCTTTTCAGAGGGAGTCGAATCAGCCTTCAAGAGAATCCGACTCTCAGCGACATCAGCCTTCAAGTTCTTCGAACTGGTAAATCCTTCCCTGAGTCTCTGAATCCATCACTTGTTTTTCTTCTTCCCAGATCTTGAGTTCAGGAGAAGCCGACCCATCCACGAGACCAGTATTGGAGGATCTATTGCAAAGATTGCCGACTCCGAGGATCCAACAATTTGCTCGAGAGAGTTCTTCCACCCAAATTCTATGAAGATCACTGTCTGGTTGGTAAACCGTCTCTTCTCTTTATTTCTGTCCTGTTGAAAGTTCAGAGCGAAACCCTAGGTCTAGGAGTTTCTCAACTCCCAGCGATCCGTTACTTCTGAACTACTCTGATAACTTAGCTTCTTCTAAATTGTGCTTTCTATCCTTACCTAGTTTCCATCAACTTAGTTTAACTTTACTTTGAGTCGAAGCCAATTTCTGAAATATAAAAAAAAAAAAAAATTAATCTTAATTTTACTTCCGCATACGCTTCTTTGTTCTTTGTTCTGCATCATTTTTGGTATCAGAGCTCTCGTTCTGCATCAGCTGGGTTGCTCCGAACCACTATAAATTTTGTATGTTTGTGTTGTACTCACTTGACTCTATTTAGCTTCTGTAATTTAATACTCTGTCACAGCACCTACCACTTATAAGGGATTTTTAATTGCACATTACCTACTTTAAATTTTTTAAAATTTCAATTCACCCCCTTCTTGGGTAGCCACCTGGGTAACAACTGGTATCAGAGCAGAGTCTCTGAATACATAAGAGTAAAGATCGATGGCTCATCCAATGAGTATATCCTTGGTGGACGGCCAGTCAGCTAATAGACCTCCACTCTTCACAGGCACAAATTATTTTTATTGGAAAGCAAGAATGAAGATCTATATTCAAGCTATTGATTTTTAATTATGGAAGGTCATTCTTAAAGGGCCACATGTTTCCATGATTAAAATTGATGGCATGGATGTCCCTAAGCTTGAAGAGGAATGGGATGAACACGACATGAAATTAGGAGAATTGAATGCCAAAGCAATGAACTTGCTTTACTATGTTTTGGATTCAAGTTAGTTTAATCAAATTTCCACTTGCTCTTCAGCAAAGGAAATTTGGGATAAACTTGAGGTGACCCATAAAGGAACTTCTCAAGTGAAAACTTCAAAGATTAATCTTTTAGTGCACAATTATGAATTATTTAAAATGGAGCCTAATGAAAATATCTTGATGGGGGATAGATGGTAGGATCGTTGGTGAGCCTAGAAGTCACCTAAATTAGGGTACTATTTTTTTTTAGTATTTTTTTTCTAGGGATGGCAAAGGAATAGTGGTGATGGAAGATAGGGATTTGAATCTCATGGACTTTGGGACTCACCCTAACGAAGAGACCTCTCATCTCTAAGGCATTATACCCTCCTCGATACTTGGAGGTGCTAGGATGGATCTCAAAGGTCACGAGGGGATAAAGAAGATGGAATGGGAAGGGGAATAACTAGGGCATCACGCCCATGCCCGAAGGCGAAGGCAAGAAGAATCACTATTCTAAAAAACTCAAATTCTTTTCTCCAAAAACTTTTTTTTTTTTTTTACAAAGGATTGAGGGTGGTATTTATAGACCTATCCAACCCTCATTTGAGTTTGAATACAGGATAAAAAGATAGAGATGATTCAAATTCAAACACAAGATAGGATAAGATAATCCTATCCATATCTCAATCATAACCAACCAAATCCTAATTCAAATTTCAAATAAAAGATAAATTCTAAATTTATTCTAGATATGCTCCGAAACTTGTGCGGCTTCAAGATTTGTGCTTGCTCCAGGATCCCTGCTGGTGAGGTCTCCATCATTCCCCTGAGGTGGGGGAAACTCGGCTCCGTCGAGTTAGGCTGGTTCTAGATGCACATAACCTAATTTAAAGTAAACAGGATTTATTCCAAGCTGGAATAAATCTGGGATATATGTGGAATAGCCAGAATATCTAGAATAGCTATTCCGGTCTTCTTCAACAGCCACTTAACAATTCGACTTGCATGCTTCTTGGAATAGGAGTTTTGAAGCTTCATGGGGAAGGAGATCGGAGGTGTATACGGCTACGGGCGGACCGGAGGAAGGAGATCCAGCAATGGGGAAGGACCGGAGAAGGAAATCCGGCGATGGAGAAGCCGGGAGGAGGCTTATGGACGGGCTTCTTTGGACGAGTGAACAGGGGCTTCGTGGAACAGGGGATCTGGGCGGCTCTCGGTGGAGTGGTGGCTCGGAGAAGACGACAGTGACGGGGAGGTTGGGCTCTGGTGGAGATCGGCCGGGCGGACGTCCGGCACGGTCACTGAGACCCAAGGAGCAGGGGGGAGGGAAGATGCGCCTAGTTTGGGCAAGCACTCCGTGGAGGGAAGCTGGGGTTGTTGATGGTGTCGCGGCAGACTGGAGGAGGGATGCCTGGTGACGAGAGGCCAGAGGAGGGAGGTCCGATGATGGAAGATGGAGGAGAGGGGATCTGGCTTCGTGAAGATCGGAGGAGGCACCGTTGGTGCTCGGGAGGACCGGGTGAGGGTTCATGGATGATCGAAGATCGGAGGAGTCGGCTTCAGAGGAGGAGCAACAGCCCAACAACCATCCAAAATGAAGCAGGGGAGAACTCGGGAGCAGGGGAGGTGAGCCAGGTTCAGAGACGATCGGGTGAGGGTGGTTCGGTGACTGTGGACCGGGATGAAGCTCACGGGCAGCAGGAGACTAGGGGGGAACTTCCGGACGGTAGGTGATCGGAGGGGTTCTCGGATAATGGGATCTGGAAGAGGGAGGCGCGGGAAGACTGGGGAAGGTCGTCTGGTGTTGGGCGACAGAAGATCGGGAAAGGCTGGTTTGGCGGCTCGGGGTCGTCTGGAAGAACACCGAGGGACGGGAGCTTCTTTGATGGTGGAGCGATGCTCGGGGAAGACGGATGGGAGAACAACGGGATGATGCACGATGGGATTGGCTACAGGGAGCACCCATGGGAGGCCAGTGAATGAAGGCGAAATTGCTACCATGGGGGCGCCGATCTGATGAGCTTCAGCCATGGCGATCGGCTGTTTCTGTTTGCAGGCTGAAGGGATTGGTGGCCGACAGGGAAGAATCTGGGGTGGTGTGATTGGCATGGTGTTTAATTCGAGAGTCGCAGTTGCCATGGGCAGTGGATCAAGAACAGGGAAGAGAAAGAAAATGCCGAAGCTGATGAGGAGATTAGCGACGGGAAAGTGAAGAGACTGTGGGAAAGAACGGAAATCTGAGGTACCCTAATTTTTCTGGACTCTGATACCAAAATTGATGGGGGACAGATGGTAGGATCGTTGGTGAGCCTAGAAGTCACCTAAATTAGGGTACTATTTTTTTTTTAGTATTTTTTTTTTCTAGGGATGGCGAAGGAATAGTGGGGATGGAAGACAGGGATTTGAATCTCATGGACTTTGGGACTCATCCTAACGAAGAGACCTCTCACCTCTAAGGCATTACACCCTCCTCGATACTTGGAGGCACTAGGATGGATCTCAAAGGTCATGAGGGGATAAAGAAGATGGAATGGGAATGGGAATAACTAGGGCATCATGCCCATGCCCGAAGGCAAAGGCAAGAAGATTCACTCTTCTAAAAAACTCAAATTCTTTTCTCCAAAAACTTTTTTTTTTTACAAAGGACTGAGGGTGGTATTTATAGACCTATCCAACCCTCATTTGAATTTGAATACAGGATAAAAAGATAGAGATGATTCAAATTCAAACATAAGATAGGATAAGATAAGCCTATCCATATCTCAATCCTAACCAATCAAATCCTAATTCAAATTTCAAATAAAAGATAAATTCTAAATTTATTCTAGATATGCTCCAAAACTCGTGCGGCTCTAAGATTTGTGCTTGCTCCAGGATCCGTGCTGGTGAGGTCTCCATCATATCTCTGCCATGTATACTAGATTTACATATATTATTAATGGTTTGAAAAGTCTTGGCAGGGTATACTCAAATGCAGATCTAGTACAGAAGATATTGAGATCACTTCTTGACAAATGGGATCCTAAAGTTATTGCCATCTAGGAAGCTAAAGATTTGAACACTTTATCCATGGATGAACTAATGGGTTCTCACATCACACATGAACTAGCCATGCAGCATAGAATGGATGATGATTAGAAAAAGAAGAAAACAATTGCATTCAAGGCTACATTAGAATCAAAGGATGATGAAGAGATGGAAGATAACTTGTTGCCCAGGTGGCTACCCAAGAGAGGGGTGAATTGAAAATTTTAAAAATTTAAACAAGTAATGTGCAATTTAAAAATCCTTTGTAAGCGGTAGGTGCTGTGATAAGGTTATAGAATGCAGAAACTAAACAAAGTAGAGAAAGCACAACACAAACACACCAAATTTATAGTGGTTCGGAGCAACCCAGCTCCTACGTCCACTATCCAAGATACCACTGGGATTTCCACTATATTCACACCCGAATACAGTAGGATTGTTTTACAGGATCACAATCCAAAACCTCTATACTTTGGTTTTACGGGATCACCAAAGAAAACCCAACACCCTTTGATTTTAACAGGCTCACCAAAGAAACCTAAACTTGGTTTTTACAGGATCACCAAGAACCTAAACCTTGGTTTTGATATGGCTCACCAAAAACCTATTTGATTTTTCAACCGGGCTCACCAATAACCCAACAATTCAAAGATTGAATTGAAAATAAATGCAACAATAAATGACAAACTTAAGTTGTCGGATAGTTGCCGGTGCAGCTCGTTAGAAGTCCACTTGAATGCACTTGAATAAGCTTTAATGACTTCAATGGATTTTTCCAAAGTTGATTCAAGCTTTAGATCAGAGTTGTTGAGGGCTTGAATGCAGACTTGAATGCACTTGTGCTCTATCTCTTGTGGTTGGTTGGATATTCAATGAAGCTCTCTCTTTTTTTTTTTTTTGAACTCTCTTCTTAATAAAAATTGCTTCAAGGTAGTTTAAATCCTTCAAATTTAAAGTCTTCCATCATCCCAAGGCAGTTCTAGCCATTGTAGACCATTGAGAAATGATTTGTGACCATTGGAGCACTTTTTGGCATTCAAAAACAAATTCTGGAACTAGCCGTTAGATACATGAAAGTGACATTCGAGTCGGCTCGGATTCCTTCGAGTCGGCTCGGATCCTTCGAGTTGATTGGTCAAGTCGCCATTTCTTCAATGCAGTCGGCTCTTTGTCTCAGGATGCAAAATGTCACTCTAGACGAGTCGGCTCTTTACAGCTCGGGTCGGCTCGAACTTGAATCTTGAAATTCTTGAACTCGAGGAGTCGGCTCTTTTCAGCTTGGGTTGGCTCATCTTCTCAGGTTCGAAAAACCTTACTCTGGAAAAGTTGGCTCGATGCAGTTCAAGTCGGCTCGCTTTCTTAGGCTTTTGAAATTAGGTCTAGCAGAGTCGGTTCTTTCTAGGTTGAGTCAGCTCGCCTGTGGTGCGGGCACCAGACTCAGAAGAAGACTTCAGAGCTCCATCTGGATCTCTGATTGACCTTGCCCGAAGAATTAGGGTTTTCTGGCTTGTAATAAGGGTTGACTTGATCAACTCAATTTTAGCTTAAGTCTGTACTCCCTGCAATCTATTTTTGTTGAGTCATGTTGACTCAGTAGTGGTCTAGGACTTCAACCTGGGGTGTCACATTTTCTCCCAAGGCCAAGCATGTGGGCGCCACACTCCCAGCCATACTCCCAGCCACATGCCTGAGTCCAGGGGGCGCCACATCTCCATCCAGTATACTCTGGTCCCCACACCACAGATAGCAGCTCCCTTCTCTCATGCGCCATTTGAGGAGAAAGCAACCAGGGATCCACAAATCAAGGGGACGGCCCAAGACCTTCCATAAGAGCCAAGCTATGAAAGGGAAGAAATTCTTCTTGGAGAGAACTTCAAGGAGGCGCCCATTCCCTGCCAAAAATACCCAAAACAAAGATGGGAAGGACCATGACTTAGGGAGAAAGAAAAGGAGGAGTCCAAAAGAGTTGAGCCATGGAAGGAAAGAAATCCTCTCTTGAAGAACAAAGCTTGGAGGCGCCATCTACCTTCCTTTTAAAACCCAAATCAAATTTTTTTGGAACCTTTGGCCGGCCATATGTGTAGGGATTGATCCTACAATCCTAATTTGAAGATCCCCTCCTTTAGTCCCACATGGAAAGATGTAAAACCCTACTCTCTTGTAAAGTCCTATAAATTAAACCCTTCTTGTAAATTTGAAAGTAATCTGATGAATGAATTCAAGTTTTTGTGTGAGCAAACTCTGTGTTTTCTCTCTTCCGCACTTGCTTCCAGGTGTTGAGCTCCGTGAGGGAGTAAATCCAGGTTCCCCAGGAACCTTGAGGAGGTGTGAGATCTCCAAATCCCAAACCCTAGGTTAGCCACTTCACTCCCAAACCCTAGCCGCCCATCATCCTTCTCTTTCCACCAAGCCCTAGCATATCCCACCTCTCACGGCCATCTTCTTCAAGTCAAGGCCGACCCTAGCATCCGGGTCCAGTCCGGATACTTCAGATCCAGAGTAATTCCCAGAGGAAGTCAGATCGACCTCCAGGAGAATTCGGATTTCAGCACATCAACTTTCAAGTTCTTCAATCTGGTAAACTCTTCCTTGAGTATCTGATTCCATCACTTGTTCTTCTTCTTTCCCAGATCTTGAGTCCAGGAGAAGCCGACTCAGCCACAGGACCAGTATTGGAGGATCCATTGCGAAGATATCCGAATACGAGGATCCAACAATCTGCTCAAGAGAGTTCTTCCACCAAACTCTGTGAAGATCACTGTCTGGTCGGTAACCCATCTCTTCTCTTTATTTCTGTCCTGTTGAAAGTTCAGAGCGAAATCCTAGGTCTGGGAGTTTCTCAACCCCCAGCGATCCGTTACTTCTGAACTACTCTGATAACCTAGTTTTATTTAAATTGTGCTTTCAATTATTACCTAGTTTCTTTCAATTTAGTTTAACTTTCCTTTGAGTCAAAGCCGACTTATGAAAATATTAAAAAAAAAAAATCACAAAAAAAGAATTAGTCATAGTTTACTTCCGCATCGCATCATCTTCTCTTTTGTTCTGCATCATTTTTGGTATCAGAGCACAGTCTAGGGTTTCTGTTTTGCTTGCTTGTTTTAAATCTCTCTCCTTTTACTTTGTCTGCTCGAAGTAGACTCCCCAGGACGTCCGATCCTAGGAACGAAGCGAGGTGCAAACTTCCTCTTCCCATTCCACGGGGTGTTCCTAGGGCATGTAGGGGATCCATTGGGTTACAACTTCGTAGCAAGAATTGTAAACGGGGGAAGCACCCTGTTTTTAGTCCATAACTATCATATTGTAGGAATTGTTTCTCACTGCAGGTAACTCTGAATTATGTAATTTTTATTTTGCTGGAACCAGTATAATTAAAGATATTTTACATAATTTTCCTGTGATTTATTGGTTTCCGTGAAATTTTTGAGAGTTTAATTACTGCAACTCTATTTTTATGTTCTGTAATTCAATTATCTTGAGTGAACATCTCCTAACTCATCCTAAGGGCATTTGAGTATCTAAGATAAGGGGAGGAGTTGATAACCTCTCCTTAGCCCACAACCACCACCCCTCATTCGATCCTAAGCCTAACTTTAAAATTTATTAGACTTAATTTGCCCTAGTGGGCTAGGGACATCAACAAGTCGGGTCAAAGCTAGTGTTGAGTCAGTTTGTCTAGTTACTCTGTGTGTGCTTTGTACTCAGTGTCTAGAACGGTGGTTCTGGGACTACGTCCCGAAGGGCTTGTGTGCTGGTCCGCCTACTTGGCCAATCACTGATTGGTGTCTAGGATTGGCATCTAGGGACCTAACACTCCCTTTACACCTGCCTGGCTGAGTCCTGAGTTACTACAGGCTAGCTTGACACTCTGATTGGGCATCTAGTTTGGGCTCTAGGTCTAGTTAGCCCGTAGTCGATTCAGTTGAGTCTCATTTTGTGTGTTTGCTTGCATCATCATGTCTACCCGGAATGGAGTACCCTACCAACCTGGTCAAACCCAACCTGATTTAGAGGCCATGGTTAGAGCTCTTATTGAGAGTATGAACAAATTAAGTCAGGATATGAATGAGAATTTTGCCCAGCTTGGGGATCAAGTCCAAGTACTTGAGGAACCTAGGCATCAGAATTGGACTCCTGACCCAGATTTTAATGTGCCTCAACCTCACCCACACCAAGAGCCTAGAAGACCTTTATACAGAGATCCTGAACCTAATCATAGGAGGCCTGACCCAGAACCTGAAGATAGAGATGATATGTTCATTCGGAACATCAAATTAGATGCACCCACTTTTGATGGTAGCTTAAACCCTAAGGTGTATTCTGATTAGGAGGGTGAGATGGACCAGTACTTTGAGTGGTATGCCATGTCTGAGGAAAGAAAGTTCAAGTTTGCCAAGATGAAGTTAGTACGTCAAGCTAGGTTATACTGGGGGAACATTGAGCTGACCACTAGAAGACGAAATGTAGAGCCCATAACCACTTGGCAGGGTATGAAAGAGAAACTTAGAGATAAGTACCTACCCATTTCATACCAGCAGAACCTGTTAGACCAATGGCAGACTTTGAAACAAGGGAACCGATCTGTATCAGACTACATAACCACCTTTGATGAATACCTGATGAGATGTGATGTGAGTGAATCCCATGAGGTCACTTTGTCTAGGTTTAGGGCTGGACTTAGGGAAGACATAAAGAGGGAGTTGTTTCTGAGAGAGGTTACTGACCTAGACCAAGCCTATCAGATTGCACTGAACACTGAGAAGTTTCAGAGAGGACCTATACCTTCTAGGGTTAGTGCCCCAATCCCAAGAAATGGACCTAGCCAAGTTACCCCTAGCAAGTCTAATCAGGGTATTCCCACCCCTAGGCCCATGGACAAAGGTAAGGCACCTGACACCCAAAGAACCCCTAGTATCATCTATTTTAAGTGCCAGAAGCCCGGCCATATCTCCAACCAGTGCACAGCCATAGCTTGTTTTAAGTGCCACAAGGTAGGTCATGTTTCTAGCCAGTGCCCTCGTAGATCCCTTTACATAGAAGAAGCAGAGGAAGAGAGTTCCGGACCCAATGAAGAGTTTGAAGAAGAAGTTTATGAGGCCGGAATGAATTTGGTCGATGAGTATGAAGGAGAGGAGGAATCCACAGAGTCTGACCAATTAGGGGTTGTAAGATGCATCCTATCCCAGAATAGAGTTCAGGAGGATTGGCGTAGGACTAACATCCTACAGACTTTCCTTAAACTAGGGGATAAGGTATGTAAAATCATCATAGATAGTGGGAGCTGTGTGAATGCCATTTCTGCTAGCACTGTCAAAATGTTAGGCTTAACCCCAGTCCCCCACCCCAACCCCTATAAGGTTTCTTGGGTAGACTCTACCTCTATACCCATCCAGTCTAGATGTCAGGTCCAAATCCAAATGCAATCCTATCAAGAGAAGATTTGGTGTGACGTCTTGCCTATGGGGGTGAGCAGTATAATTCTTGGAAGACCTTGGTTGTATGATCATGATGCCACCCTCTTAGGAAAATCTAACACCTGTATCTTTAGTTTTAATGGGAAGAAAATCACAATCCATTCAGTCCCTCCTAAGGACAAGATAGCTAAAGGAACCAATAAGGTCAGAGAAATGAAGACTGGAGTGAACCTAATTAGTGCTAAGGATCTAGAACAAGAAATTCATAGTGGTTCACCTATTTGGATGTTGACTGCTAAGGAACTTAGGACTCCTACACCCTCAGAGCCTCCTCAGGAAGTTAAACCTTTGTTAAAAGAATTTGAGGATGTTTTTTCCAAGGATCTGCCAGACCACCTTCCACCTCTTAGGGATATCCAGCATTCCATAGATTTAGTCCCAGGAGCTACTTTACCCAACTTGCCCCATTATAGGATGAATCCATCTGAGCATAAGGAACTGCAAAAGCAGGTTGGAGAATTGTTAAGGAAGGGGTTCATTAGAGAGAGTCTTAGCCCTTGTGCAGTCCCTGCACTTCTAACCCCGAAGAAGGATGGCACGTGGAGGATGTGTGTTGATAGTCGTGCCATCAACAAAATCATAATCAAGTTTAGGTTCCCCATCCCTAGACTAGATGACATGCTAGATATGATGGCCGGTGCAATGGTTTTTTCTAAAATTGATCTCAAGAGCGGCTATCATCAGGTTAGGATTAGACTAGGGGATGAGTGGAAAACCGCTTTCAAAACTAAGGATGGTCTCTATGAATGGGTTATTATGCCTTTTGGGTTGTCCAATGCCCCTAGTACTTTCATGAAGATTATGACCCAGGTACTTAGAGCTTTCATAGGGAAGTTTGTAGTGGTCTATTTCGATGACATCCTGATCTATAGTAAGACCCCTGCAGACCACCTAGGCCACCTTAGACAAGTCTGTCAAGTTTTGAGGAATGATAGTCTCTACAGTAATCTCAAAAAGTGTGAATTCATGACCAGTAGAATTATCTTCCTTGGTTTTGTAGTAACCCCTGACGGCGTGGCTGCCGATCCTGAAAAAATTAGGTCCATAGTAGAATGGCCAGAGCCGACCAGTGTGCATGAAGTCAGAAGTTTCCACGGCTTGGCTACCTTCTATAGGCGATTTATCAAGGGGTTTAGTACTGTAGTTGCTCCTATCACAGACTGTATTAGGAAGGGAGAATTCCAGTGGACTAAAGCAGCCCATAAAGCCTTCCTAGATCTTAAGGATAGGATGACCCAGGCACCCATTTTGAGGTTACCCGACTTTTCAAAGGTATTTGAGGTTGCCTATGATGCTTCAGGAGTAGGTATAGGTGGAGTCCTAAGCCAAGAGAACCATCCCGTAGCATTCTTTAGTAAAAAATTTAATGATGCTAAGCTTAGGTATTCTACCTATGATAAGGAATTTTATGCGGTAGTGCAAGCTTTGCGTTACTGGAGACATTATTTGCTACCGCAAGAATTTGTGCTGTTTTCGGACCATGAGGCTCTTAGATTCTTGAATTCTCAGAAGAAGCTTAACCCTAGGCATGCTAAGTGGGTAGAGTATATCCAGTCCTATACTTTTGTTTTGAAGCATAAGGCTGGATCTGAAAATAAGGTAGCTGATGCCCTTAGTCGTCGATCTTTGTTGTTGAATTCTGTTAGGGCTGAAGTCATAGGGTTTGAGCAAATCAAAGAGGAATATGAGTCATGTCCGGATTTTAAGACCGTGTACCAGGATCTAACTCAAGGACCATCTAGTGACCATAAGGATTATACCCTTTTAGATGGCTTTCTGTTCTTTAAGAATAGGCTTTGCATCCCTAGAACTTCTCTTAGGGAATTTTTGATTTGGGAAATTCATGTTGGAGGTTTAGCTGGCCATTTTGGAAAAGATAAAACCACCATGGCTATTGAAGACCACTTTTTCTGGCCTAGCTTAAAAAGAGATGTAGCACACATTGTGGCTAGGTGTCGGACCTGCGCTGTTGCCAAACAGTGAAAACAGAACACCGGCCTTTATATCCCACTCCCTGTCCCAGATCGTCCTTGGCAAGATGTGAGCATGGACTTTGTGTTAGGTTTGCTTAAGACCCAGAGGAGGCATGACTCTATCTGTGTTGTAGTAGACCGATTTTCCAAGATGGCCCATTTCTTGCCTTGTTCCCAAACATTTGATGCGTCTAAGGTAGCCACCCTGTTCTTTAATAAGATAGTTCGACTCCATGGCCTACCCAAGACCATTGTTTCAGATAGGGATGTTCGGTTCACCAGCTATTTCTGGAAAACCCTTTGGCATAAGTTAGGGACAAAACTTAAGTTTTCAACTGCCTATCATCCCTAGACTGATGGCCAAACCGAAGTAGTGAACCGTAGTTTAGGCAATCTGTTAAGGTGTCTTGTTGGTGAAAACATTAGGAACTAGGATTTGTATTTACCTAGAGCTGAATTTGCATACAATGACTCGGTCAATAGGTCTACGGGTAAGAGTCCATTTGAAATTGTGCATGGTTACAAACCTCACACACCTCTTGACCTAGCTCCTTTACCAGTCCACACACGAGTCTCCGAGTCTGCCGAAGTTTTTGCACAGCATATAAAAGACTTGCATAAAGAAATTCATGCCAAAATAAATTTAAGTAATGAAACTTATAAGAAGTTGGCTGATTCTCAAAGGCGAGTCAAAACTTTTAATGAGGGAGACTATGTAATGATTAGGTTAAGGCCTGAACGGTTTCCTCCTGGAACCGTTAGAAAGTTACATGCTAGAGGAGCTGGACCATTTAGAGTGGTGAAGAGAGTAGGATCCAATGCCTATGTGCTCGAGTTGCCTCCAGAACTAGGCATTAGCTCCACTTTCAACATTACAGACCTAGTAGAGTATAGAGAGCCAGCAGTGATTCCCAGTGAGCCTTTTGAACCTAATCCTGCTCTTGAGAGTGAACCCAACCCTGTATGTCCACCAACAAACTGGCCTGTGAGGAAAGAGCAGATTGAAAAGATCCTGGATGATCAGGTTATCTCTACTTGTAATCGAGGATACCAAAGATACCTGGTCCGCTGGCAAGGAAGGCCAGATTCTGATGACTCTTGGATCTCCCGAGAAGAATTACAAGAATTGGACCCAGACCTCTTGGAGAGATACCAGAGCCAACTTGATCCATACTCGATAGGATCGAGTTCCTCCCATCCCGGGAGAATTGGTGCGGGCACCATACTCAGAAGAAGACTTCAGAGCTCCATCTGGATCTCTGATTGACCTTGCCCGAAGGATTAGGATTTTTTGGCTTGTAATAAGGGTTGACTTGATCAACTCAATTTTAGCTTAAGTCTGTACTCCCTGCAATCTATTTTTGTTGAGTCATGTTGACTCAGTAGTGGTCTAGGACTTCAACCTGGGGTGTCACATTTTCTCCCAAGGCCAAGCAAGTGGGCGCCACACTCCCAGCCATACTCCCAGCCACACGCCTGAGTCCAGGGGGCGCCATATCTCCATCCAGTATACTCTGGTCCCCACACCACAGATAGCAGCTCCCTTATCTCATGCGCCATTTGAGAAGAAAGCAACCAGGGATCCACAAATCAAGGGGGCGGCCCAAGACCTTCCATAAGAGCCAAGCTATGAAAGGGAAGAAATTCTTCTTGGAGAGAACTTCAAGGAGGCGCCCATTCCCTGCCAAAAATACCCAAAACAAAGATGGGAAGGACCATGACTTAGGGAGAAAGAAAAGGAGGAGTCCAAAAGAGTTGAGCCATGGAAGGAAAGAAATCCTCTCTTAAAGAACAAAGCTTGGAGGCGCCATCTACCTTCCTTTTAAAACCCAAATCAAATTTTTTTGGAACCTTTGGCCGGCCATATGTGTAGGGATTGATCCTACAATCCTAATTTGAAGATCCCCTCCTTTAGTCCCACATGGGAAGATGTAAAACCCTACTCTCTTATAAAGTCCTATAAATTAAACCCTTCTTGTAAATTTGAAAGTAATCTGATGAATGAATTCAAGTTTTTGTATGAGCAAACTCTGTGTTTTCTCTCTTCCGCACTTGCTTCCAGGTGTTGAACTCCGTGAGGGAGTAAATCCGGGTTCCCTAGGAACTTTGAGGAGGTGTGAGATCTCCAAACCCCAAACCCTAGGTTAGCCACTTCACTCCCAAACCCTAGCCGCCCATCATCCTTCTCTTTCCACCAAGCCCTAGAATATCCCACCTCTCACGGCCATCCTCTTCAAGTCAAGGCCGACCCCAGCATCCGGGTCCAGTATGGATACTTCAAATCTAGAGCAATTCCCAGAGGAAGTCAGATCGACCTCTAGGAGAATCCGGATTTCAGCACATCAACTTTCAAGTTCTTCAATCTGGTAAACTCTTCCTTGAGTATCTGATTCCATCACTTGTTCTTCTTCTTTCCCAGATCTTGAGTCCAGGAGAAGCCGACTCAGCCACAGGTCCAGTATTGGAGGATCCATTGCGAAGATATCCGAATCTGAGGATCCAACAATCTGCTCGAAAGAGTTCTTCCACCAAACTCTGTGAAGATCACCGTCTGGTCGGTAACCCATCTCTTCTCTTTATTTCTGTCCTGTTGAAAGTTCAGAGCGAAACCCTAGGTCTGGGAGTTTCTCAACCCCCAGCGATCCGTTACTTCTGAACTACTCTGATAACCCAGTTTTATTTAAATTGTGCTTTCAATTATTACCTAGTTTCTTTCAATTTAGTTTAACTTTCCTTTGAGTCAAAGCCGACTTCTGAAAATATTAAAAAAAAAAAAACCACAAAAAAAGAATTAGCAATAGTTTACTTCCGCATCGCATCATCTTCTCTTTTGTTCTGCATCAGCCTGGCTGTTCTCAGAAAACTTTTAGGAAATGGACTCTAGAGGAGTCGGCTCAGACTGATTCCAGTCGACTTGGATTCATTAGGGTCGGCTCGCTTTCCATCGAGTTGGCTCGGATTGCTGTGTTCCAGAATCTTTGCTGCGTGCCAGTAAGCAGAGTCGGCTCTTCTTGTCTTGGGGTCGGCTCGAGTGTCTTCTTCAGAATTCTTACAAGGTGAACTTAAAGAAAACTCTCACCAACTCTCTTACAATTTCACACAAATCAACTCAAAGCAAAGTTTAAGGCACACACACTTATAGAAGTAACCATTTTACTTGATTTTTCTTAACATTTTCATTGGGGTTCTTCTTTATAAAAACACTTACAACACAACTCAAGTAATAAAATAGAAATGTAGGAGTTGAAGTTTGAACATGTTATACATCCTACAAAAACTTATCAAATACTTGAAGAGTTGTCAGTAATAAATGTACATGCTCCAATATTTGGTTATCATCAAAATCACTTATGGGGTCAACAATCTCCTCCTTTTTGATGATGGCAAAACACTAGGCATGAAAAATTAGTATAAAATTTTACAATTACTTGTATAATAGCATTTGCAAAAGTATGTGAACAAGTAGAGCAAGTTTACTTCTATTAGTGCCAAATAATGAGAGAAGAATTAGGGCATAGAGAGATAATCTCCCCCTCAATAAAATACTCCATGTTTTGGCAAACTTTTCATTCCTTTTTATATTTCAAAGCTCTCAGGCTATAATTAACAGAGCTAACAAAAGTTGAAGTGTAAGACATTATGTGTCAGAGTCATTATGTATCAGAGTTTGTAAAAAAAATTGTCATTCAAAGCTTAAAGCATTATCAGTGAGAACTTATAGCATCAGAGCTTGAAACTTTAAACATTGTAAGTCAGAGCTTGAAATATCAATACATGTTCTTTTCATGTATCAGAGCAAACATATAGCACATGTGTATTAGAGCTTTATCTTTTTCATGCAATACATTCTCCCCCTTTTTATCAATTAATCAAAAAGGTGATTTCAAATAAGACTTAGATTTTTAAAATAGATTGAGAAAGTCTTTAATATTTGTTTGAGATAATTTCACTTTCTCATATTTATCTTGAAATTCTAATTAAAAATTAATCAATGTAGGAACAATCAAACATTCAATTCATAGAGAAGAGCTTGTGAAGCAAAAGATATACTTCATTCCATTACAAAGTGTAAAGAGGTAATACATTTAGTCACTATCTATATTTACACTAGGTTTTGAAGAAGTTTGGTCAGGGTTTTGAATTCCAGGAGGTAAAGAAGTTAAAGGATCAATGAATTATGGAATATTATGAGATCCAGGTGTCCTAATGTGTGGGGCATGTTGTCTTGGATGGCTTGAGTGACTAGGATAGATATAGAAGGTGTTTTGAGGGCAGTTAAGATATCTTCAATTTTGTCCATCATCTTCCACAGAAAGCTATTCATTGACTTCAATTCAGCTTCAACTTTTTTCATGCTTCTAGAAGCTGCCAAGTCTTCCATTCCTTCTTTGATTAGTGCCACTTCCTTTTGTAGAGTAAGCATTTCCGAAGCCTGGACATTTTGCAAAAGCTTCTGCAGATCATCTTAGCCTTCCAAATTCACTTCTGATTATACCTATGCCCTTGGTATAATCCTCTTCCATTTTCTTTCTTGCCTCAAGAGATCCCATTTTGACTCTTAAGTTATCCATTTCCGTTCTGTATGCTTCTAGGATTTGAGTGACTGAATTTTTGGTTGAATCAGAACTGGATGCTATTAATTGGAGTATTGGTTGGATATCACTTGCAGTTTTGGAGTTCTCAAGAATATCTATTCTTTCTTTCAAACTGTCTAATTGTTCTCCAAACTGGTTTAGCTTATTATCAACAGATCTTTGAAATACTTCAAACATTTCACTCATTGAAGACTTGATGGACTCAGTCATATTGTTCATCTGTTGTACCAAAAAGTCTTGTATACTTGAGGTATCCAAAGTAGGAGCAGTAGCAGCTTGACTTTGGCTCAGAATGTCAGTAGCCTGATCAAATATGGGTGTGCTGTAGGGTATATCAGGCAAGCCAGAAATATCTGGAAAGAAAATATCAAACTCCATCTGAACTGGAGAGTCATGCTATGGCTGATGCTCAGGGATGTGTGAAGTAGTACCTTCACTAGCCTCTTCTTCTCTGGACTTCTTCAGTTCCTTCAATTGTAGAAGGGTCTGATTTCTTCTTCCAGGTACCATCGATCAGTAAGTACCCCATTCTCTGAAAAGTCTTCGCTGTATAGGTGTCAGTGTGAAGTAATACCCTGTTATCTTCTCCTATTAAGTCAACATTGGCTCTTTGAAAAAGAATTGTGAGGACCATTCCATATGGCAGGCAGGCTTTGACTTTCCTAACTACCTCTTTCATCTGGCTAATCATAATTGCTGGTAAATTAATTTTCTCGCCAATGATTAGGAGTTCCATGAAGCTCAAGTCCCTTTCACTCACCCAGTCAAATCGACCTGTTTTGGGTAGGAAAATACGACTAATGAAGTTGTGTAGGATTCTCATTTCAATTGATAGCATATTTTCTTTAAGAATCCCTATCTCATCAATTTCAGTCCTTTCCAAAATAGTTTGCAAAGCCTTGGATCTATCCTTTAGTACAAGATACTCGATTCCTTCAAATGGCATCTCCAAGATACTTCCTAGGATCTCAGTAGTAATGATTATTCTTTTTCCTTTGACTGTAGACTCAATGAAACTTTCTCCATACCTCAGATTTTCATAGAACATTCTAACTAAATTGGGATATGTCTTAATATCCAATGAACATAGATTTCTCCAGCTCTGGTCCTCAATCAAATCCCCAATCACAAAATCGATTTTTTTAAGATATTCAAAAAGAATGTGTCAGCTAGAGGTGACTGGTCTCATACCTAGGGATCTTTGCTAGCTAGGAGAAACTGGGCTACCTTCCTCTTCTGACTGTGGTTCATTTCGAGGAACATTATCTTCACTGAATTTGCTTCTCCTTTCCTGTGGAGCTGCAACAACACTTTTGCTAGATTTCTTCCCAATCGATCTTTTTGGCGCCATTCCAAGGAAATTGGGTTTAAAGTAGTTTTGGGGAAGTTTAAAGAAATTTGGAAAGTTCTTAGGAGGGAGCTGACGAGGGTTTGGAAGTAAAGATGTCACATACAAAACCCTACGGCTCGAGTTAAAAGAGACAACTCGACATCCAAGTCGGCTCGATCAACAGGTCATCTGCTCGAGTCGGCTCAAGCAGAGGGAGCACAAAGATATATTTTTGTATTAATCAAATCCCAAAGAGGTTTAGGATTTGAATTAGAAGGTTGTCTAGATGCATTGTCCTTGGAGTTTTGAGAATTCTTTTAGATAGGATCATATAATCCTAATTCAAGTATTTAATCAATGCAAACTTGTCTAAATCTAATGGTTTTATACAAATATTAGCAAGTAAATTTTCCATAGGTATATTTTCAAGAATAATAACATTGTTCAAAACATGCTTTCTTATTGAATGGGGCCTAAATTTTGATGTGTTTAGTTTGAGAGAAATTCAGTGCAAACATATACACAGTACAAGATGTAAGGCATCCTTGCTGTCTAATATAAAACAGGATTTGATCATACCTTTATATAGCGTTTGATCAACGTTGGATCCATTTTTATTTTTGTCTAACTTGCATATAGAATTTATTGGTGTGCTAGTCTCTTTGCTTGTTTCCATGCCAAAGTTTTGATGAATTCCTTGATGTACTTGACTTGACTTATAAAGATACCTTCCTTCAGTTGATTGACTTGTAAGCCAAAGAAGTGGTTGAATTCACCCAAACCTGTACTAACTCAGTAAATCCCTTAAAAAAAATCTTCATTAGTTGTACCAAAGATAGTACCATCAATGAATTATTTGTACACTTATCAGATCATTTTCTTCAAAACATCTTCAAGTAGTAACATGCTTATGCCAAGTGCTAAATGCTTGTTTCAAATCATGTAAAGTTTTGTTCAATTTAAACACATGATTTGGAACAACAAGATTTTTCAAAATCTGGTGACTATTTTACAAAAACTTTGTTCAGGACTAGAAGAACTTTTGAGATTTGTTTGAAATAGTTTAAAGTTCATGTAGTAGGCAAATACAAGGAGTAATCTAATAGTCTCAGGTCTTGCTACCAAAGCATAGGTTTCATTAAAATCGATATCCTCTTCTGGATTTAATTCATTTATTACCGCACATTTTCATTTGGTATGTTCCTATTGACCCATCTGGTTTAGTTCATCATGCATGGCTAATATCCAGTTATGATCATTTTCAGCTTTTTCTAAACTTTATAGTACAATTTGAGATATGAAGGCTAGGTAATCATGTACAGTCCTATGTGATGACCTAGTCCTTATACCTTGAGAAGAATCACCAATAATTAATTCGTTAGGATGTGAAGTTACATACCTCCATTCTCTTGGTAGATCAGTATGATCCTTACTCACCATTTCACTTCCATCTTGTGTTGGTTTGTCCTGGATGTTTAGATCTTTTATTTCTTTTTGTAGAGTATCTGCATCAGTATCTATGCACTCATCTTTTCTAGATGGTGAAGTGTTAGCTTCATCAAAAATAACATGAATTGACTCTTCTACAGTGAGAGACCTCTTGTTAAACACTCTGTATGCTTTGCTATGTGATGAATAACCAAGGAATATAGATTCATCAGATTTTGCATCAAACTTTCCTAGGTTATCTTTGCCGTTATTTAATACAAAGCATTTACACCCAAAAGCATGAAAATAATTAATATTTGGTTTTCTTCTTTTCCAGAGCTCATAGGGGGTTTTCTTTGAAATTGGTCGTATCAAAACTCGGTTTAATATATAACAGGTAGTGTTCATGGCTTTTGCCCAAAAGTATGTTGGAAGATTACCTTCACATAATATTGTTCTAGCCATTTCTTCCAACGTCCTATTTTTTTTCTCTACAGCACCATTTTGTTGTGGTGTTCTAGGAGCGGAGAAGTTGTGATCAATGCCGTATTCAGTACAATATTCATCAAATAATTGATTTTGAAATTCAGTTCCATGATCACTTCTTATAGAAATAACAAAAAGATTTTTCTCATTTGAAACTTTCTTATGACATTTTCGAAATACATCAAAAGTTTCATCTTTATGTGCAATGAATAATACCCATATGAACCTAGAAAAGTCATCTATAATCACAAGTCCATATTTCATACCTCCTAGGCTTGTGGTCCTGGTTGGTCCAAATAAGTCCATGTGAAGTAGCTCAAGGGGTCTAGTTGTTGAAATAACATTTTTCTATTTAAAACTCCCCCTAGTTTGTTTGCCTAATTGATAAGCATCACAAACATAGTTAAGATCAACTTTGAAATGTGGCAAGCCTCTAACTAGGTTCTTTGAGATTAATTTGGTAATAGTATGCATGCTAGCATGACCTAATTATCTATGCCATAATAGACATGACTCCTTGGTCTTAGCATTCATGGCTACTAGGCTGGAACTACTTGTCATGGCTAGATCATTTAGATATACCATATAGATATTTCCGAGTCTATGGCCAATGAATTTGTTGCTAGAGTCAAGAGAGTTAGTTATTATACACATAGATGATTCAAAGATAATGTTGAAGCCTTTATTACATAATTGATTAATACTCAATAGATTGTGCTTCAACTTATCTACTAGTAATACATCTTCAATAAAAGTACAAGGGATTAACTTGATCTTACCGATTCTGATTATTTTCCCTTTGCTATTATCTCCAAAGGTAACCAATCCTCCTTCTTTCATTTGTAGGATGATAAACTGATCCTTGTCACCCATCATATGCCTTGAATAGCCGCTGTCAAGATACCATCTTTTCTTTAATTTTTGGACTGCAAGACAATCCTGCAAAATAGTCAAGGAGTGATTTTAGGTACCCAAGCTAACTTGGGTCTTTTTGGGTTAGCAACTTTGGTTCCTTTCGTAACCCAAATAGTTCTACACTTTAATGCATTATTCATGGAACTTTTCAAAGAATTGTGTTGGAAAGATTTATGCCCAAATCTATGACATGCATAATAGATAATTTTATCATTCTTAAATGATGCATGCTTTGAAGCTATAGTAGATGTAGAGACAGAAATACTTGAATTGAAGGATTTTTGCATAATATTTTTAGGAACATATTTCAAGCTATTTGTAATTGATTTTGATGAAAAAGCTTTTTCAAGTTTAGATTTTGAAACTGAAGCTTTTGAGGGTACAAACTTCGTTGCTAAAATCCCTTTAGCTCTTAAAGCACTAAATCCAATTCCAACATTACTTTTAGAGTCTTTTTGTTCTTTCAAAATTAGCTCAAGCTTATTTGAACTCAAGGTCAATTTTTCTACTAAAGGCTTAAGCTTTTCAACCTCCTTTTTTAAATCAGTATTTTCAGCAACTAAAATCCGAAAATACTGATTGTCTCATATAAAATAGTTTTTTCATTATTCAAGACTATAACACTTTCAGAAAGGTTATCCAATTTTCTTTGCAAAATGTTATTCTTTTCAAAAATTTCATCCTTATCTTTTAATAAAACATCGTTTTGTTTCTTTAAGGACTTGATTTTAATTCCAGTTTTTTTGAATTCGATAAGTAAATCATGAAATGCTGAACTCAGTTCACCATAAGTAAACTCAGTTTGAAGCTCGGGGGATGATACCTCGTTTTCGAGACCTATTAAATAAAGATTTGCAGATTTTGGAGCCTCTTCGTCTTTAGTGGATGAGGATGCTTCGCTATTGCTCCACGTCGCTACCATTGCTTTCTTTTTTTTTTTTCTTAAGTCCCTTTTTCAATAAAGGACAGTCTGGTCTGATATGCCCTGGCTTTTTACACTCATAACATGTGGGCACTTATCTTTCTTTCTCCTTTTCCTTGTCCTTCTCCTTACTGAACTCTTTGTTCTTATAGAATTTTTTGAAATATCTTTCTTCTCTTCTTCCCAAGAATTTTCTGAATTTTCTTACGACCATGGCAACGTCTTCATCTTCCATGTCACTTTCAGTAGAGGAGTTTTCTTCTTCCGATTCTTCATCCTTTTTGGAATTCGTAACAGCTTTAAAGGCGATCGATCTCTTTTTCTTTTGATCAACTTCAGTTCGATGCTGCATGGTCAGTTCATGTGTGATGAGAGATCCTAGAAATTCATCCAGCAATAAGGTATTCAAATCTTTTGCTTCCTAGATGGCAGTCACTTTCGGATCCCACTTATTCAGAAGAGATCTTAGAATTTTTTGCACTAGATCTGCATTAGTATATATCTTGCCAAGACTTTTTAGGCCATTAATAATATCAGTGAATCATGAAAACATGGCAGATATTGTTTCATTTGGTTCCATCTTAAACAATTCGTAACTATGTACAAGAAGATTACTCTTAGAAGATTTCACTTGAGAAGTTCTTTTATGGGTCACTTTGAGTTTATCCCAAATTTCTTTTGCTGAGGAGCAAATAGAGATTCGATTAAACTCATTACTATCCAAAGCATAATATAAGAGATTCATGGCTTTGGTATTTAACTCTCCCATCTTCATGTTATGTTCATCCCAATCCTCTTCAGGTTTAGGAACGTCCACTCCATCAATTTTAACCATGGAAATGCAAGGACCCTTTAGAATGACCTTCCACAACTGAAAATCAATAGCTTGAATATAAATTTTCATTCTAGCTTTCCAATATGCATAATTTGTGCCAGTGAAGAGTGGAGGTCTGTTTGTTGATTGGCCTTCGGCCAAAGACGTACTCATGGGATGAGCCATCAATCTTTACTCTAGTATATTCAGAGACTCTGCTCTGATAACAGTTGTTGCCCAGGTGGCTACTCAAGAGGGGGGTGAATTAGGAATTTTTAAAATTTAAACAAGTAATGTGCAATTTCAAAATCCTTTGTAAGTGGTAGGTGCTGTGATAAGGTTATAGAATGCAGAAGCTAAACAAAGTAGAGAAAGCACAACACAAACATACCAAATTTATAGTGGTTCGGAGCAACCCAGCTCCTACGTCCACTACCCAATATACCATTTGGAATTTTCACTATATTCACTCCTGAATACAGTAGGATTGTTTTACAAGATCACAACCCAAAACCTCTACACTTTGGTTTTACAGGATCACCAAAGAAAACCCAACACCCTTTGGTTTTAACAGGCTCACCAAAGAAACCTAAATTTGGTTTTCACAGGATCACCAAGAACCTAAACCTTGGTTTTGATAAGGCTCACCAAAAACCTATTTGATTTTTCAACCGGGCTCACCAATAATCCAACAATTCAAAGATTGAATTGAAAATAAATGCAACAATAAATGACAAACTCAAGTTGTCGGATAGTTGCCGGTGCAGCTCGTTAGAAATCCACTTGAATGCACTTGAATAAGGTTTAATGACTTCAATGGCTTCTTCCAAAGTTGATTCAAGCTTTAGATCAGAGTTGTTGAGGGCTTGAATGCAGACTTGAATGCATTTGTGCTCTATCTCTTGGGGTTGGTTGGATATTCAATGAAGCTCTCTCTTTTTTTTTTTTGAACTCTCTTCTTAATAAAAATTGCTTCAAGGTAGTTTAAATCCTTCAAATTTAAAGTCTTCCATCATCCCAAAGTAGTTCTAGCCGTTGTAGACCGTTGGGGAATGATTTGTGACCGTTGAAGCACTTTTTGGCATTCAAAAATAAATTCTGGAACTAGCCGTTAGATACCTGAAAGTAACATTCGAGTTGGCTTGGATTCCTTGGAGTCGGCTTGGATCCTTCGAGTTGATAGGTCGAGTCGCCATTTCTTCAATGCAGTCGGCTCTTTGTCTCAGGGTGCAGAATGTCACTCTGGACGAGTCGGCTCTTTATAGCTCGGGTTGGGTCGAACTTAAATCTTGAAACTCTTAAACTCGAGGAGTCGGCTCTTTTCAACTTGGGTCAGCTCTTCTTCTCAAGTTCGGAAAACCTTACTCTGGAAGAGTCGGCTCGATACAGTTCGGGTCGGCTCGCTTTATTAGGCTTTTGAAATTAGGTCTGGCAGAGTCGGCTCTTTCTAGGTCGGGTCGGCTTGCCTGGCTGTTCTCAGAAAACTTTTAGGAAATGGACTCTGGAGGAGTCGGCTCAGACTGATTCCAGTCGACTCGGATTCATTAGAGTCGGTTCGCTTTCCATCGAGTCAGCTCGGATTGTTGCATTCCAGAATCCTTGCTGCGTGCCAGTAAGCAGAGTCGGCTCTTCTTGTCTTGGGGTCGGCTCGAGTGTCTTCTTCAAGATTTTTACAAGGTGAACTTAAAGAAAACTCTCACCAATTCTCTTATAATTTCACACAAATCAACTCAAAGCAAAGTTTAAGGCACACACACTTATAGAAGTAACCCTTTTATTTGATTTTTCTTAGCATTTTCATTGGGGTTCTTCTTTACAAAAACACTTACAACACAACTCAAGCAAAAAAATAGAAATGTAGGAGTTGAAGTTTGAACATATTATACATCCTACAAAAACTTGTCAAACACTTGAAGAGTTGTCAATAATAAATATACATGCTCCAATGTTTGGTTATCATCAAAATTACTTGTGGGGTCAACATAACTCTACCTCCTCTAAAGATGATCTTGAAGATGAAGACATTGCAATGGTCGTGAGGAGATTCAGAAAGTTTATGGGAAAGAAGAAAGGTAGATACAACAGAAAATTTCATAAACGAGGAAAACATTCAAAAGAAAAGGACAAGGACAAAGAGAAAGATAAGGAACAAGTCCCCACCTGCTATGAATATAAGAAATCGGGGCACATTCGTCTGGACTGTCCATAACTAAAAAATTTTTCAAAAAGAAGAAAAAGAAAGCAATGGTTGTCACGTGGAGCGACACTGAAGACTCCACTTCAACTGAAGAAGAAGAGACCATGAAAATAGCTAACTTATATCTAATGGATCTCGAGGATGAGGTAACTTCCCCCGACACTCAAATTGAATTTATATTTGATGAGTTAAATTTTGCATTTCATGATCTTTTATCTGAATTTAAAAAGTCAGGAGTAAAGATTAGATCATTAAAGCATATCAATGATTCTTTACCCAAAGAAAAAGAGGAGATTTCATAAAAGAATATTTTATTGCAAAAAGAACTTCATATCTTTTCTAAAAAAATGTAATGTGTTGAAAACTGAAAACAGTGAATTTTATGACAAAAATAATATTTTGTTGAAAGAAAACAATGAGCTGAAAAAGGAGGTTGAAAAACTCGAGCCACTTGTTGAAAAACTAACTTTTTCTTCTAACAAGCTTGAGTTGATTATTAAAGATCAAAGAAATTCTAGTAATAAAGCTGGAATAGGTTTTAATGCTTCAAATTCAAATTATGTTTCAGCAACTACATTTGTGAAACAAAAGGATTTTGTTCCCAAGTTTACTTCTCATAAAG
The DNA here is from genome assembly GCA_021397845.1 of Areca catechu. Lineage (NCBI taxonomy): Eukaryota > Viridiplantae > Streptophyta > Magnoliopsida > Arecales > Arecaceae > Areca > Areca catechu. The sequence goes on from CM038047.1 coordinate 71,018,193, forward strand.
CTTTTGTGATAAAAGGTTCTACTTCCATTTCAAAAACCACTTTGTATGTTCCAAAAAATTCAATTACAAAACCTGCTATTTCTGCACTTCATGCATCTAGAATTTCAAAGTATAAATCATTTCAAAATTTTAGAATTAGATATTTTGCTTGCAAAGAACTAGGATATAAAGCTTTCAACTGCAATACTATTAGAAATATCCATAATAGATCAAGAAAAATTTCCAAAGGAACCACCTTGGCTAACCTGCAAGGACCCAAGTTAGCTTGGGTACTTAAAAGAACTCCTTGATTTTCTTGCAGGAATGTCTTGCAGCCCAGAAATTGAAGAAAAGATGGTATCTCGATAGTGGCTGTTAAAGGCATATGACAGGTGACAAAGATCAGTTCATCATCCTGGAAATGAAAGGAGGTATGGTTACTTTTGGAGACAATGGCAAGGAAAAAATAATCCAAATTAGTAAGATTAAAATAATCCCCTGTACTTTCATTGGAAATGTATTGCTAGTAGATAAACTGAAGCATAATTTATTGAGTATTAGTCAACTTTGTGATAAAGTCTTCAAGGTTATCTTTGAGTCATCTATGTGTATAATAACTAACTCTCTTGATTCTAGCAACAAATTCATTGGTCATAGGCTTGAAAATATCTATGTGATAGATCTAAATGATCTAGCATGACTAGTAGTTCCAGTTTAGTTGCAATAAATGCTAGGACCAAGGAGTCTTGTTTATTATGGCATAGAAGATTATGTCATGCTAGCATGCATACTATTGCCAAGTTGATTTCCAAAAATCTTGTTAGAGGCATGTCTAAGTTTAAAGTTGATTTTGATCATGTTTGTGATGCATGCCAAATGGGTAAACAAACTAGGGGGAGATTTAAATCCAAAAATATGATTTCAACTTCTAGACCTCTAGAATTACTTTACATGGACTTATTTGGACCAACTAGGACCACAAGCCTAGGAGGTATGAAATATGCCCTTGTGATTGTAGATGATTTTTCTAGATTTACATGGATTTTGTTTATTGCTCACAAAGATGAAACTTTCAAAATGTTTAGAAAATTTCACAAAAAGGTTTTAAATTAGAAAAATCTTTCAATTATTTCAATTAGGAGTGATCATGGCACTGAATTTGAAAATCAAATTTTTGATGATTATTGCACTGAAAACGGCATTGATCATAACTTCTCCGCTCCTAGAACACCATAACAAAATGGTGTTGTAAAGAGAAAAAATAGGATTTTGGAAGAAATGGCCCGAATAATGTTATGTGAAGATAATCTTCCAAGATATTTTTGGGTAGAAGTAGTGAACACTACTTATTATATTTTAAATCATGTTTTGATCCGTCCTATTTTGAAGAAAACCTCCTATGAGCTTTGGAATGAAAAGAAACCCAACATAAATTATTGTCATGTGTTTGGATGTAAATGCTTTGTACTTAATAATGAAAAGGATAATCTAGAAAAATTTGATGCTAAATCTGATGAAGCAATTTTTCTTGGTTATTCACTACATATCAAAGCATATAGGATATTTAATAAAAGGACTCTTACTGTTGAAGAGTCAGTGCATGTTATCTTTGATGAAACTAATCCTTAACCATCTAGAAAAGATGAGTGTATTGACAATGATGTAGGTACTATTCAAAAAGAGATGGAAGACATGAGTATTCAAGAAAGACCAATTGAAGAAGGAGAAGAAATGATAAGTAGGGATCATACCGATCTGCTAACTGAATGGAGGTACGCTACTTCCTATCCTAAAGAATTAATTATTGATGATCCTTCTCAAGGTATTAGGACTAGGTTTGCACATAGGACTGCACATGACTACCTAGCCTTTGTATCACAAATAGAGCCTCATACTTTAGAAGAAGCAGAAAATGACCCTAATGGATGTTAGCTATGCATGAAGAATTGAACCAGTTTGAAAGAAATAAAGTTTGGATACTAGTTGATAGACCTAAAGACCACCCAATCATAGGAACCAAATAGGTCTATAGGAATAAATTAGATGAACAAGGAAATGTCATTAGAAACATAGCTAGATTAGTGGCTAAGGAATATTGTCAAGAAAAAGGTATTGATCTTGATGAAACCTATGCACCCATAGCAAGACTAGAAGTCATTAGATTACTTCTTGCATTTGCTTGCTACATGAATTTTAAACTTTTTCAAATAGATGTAAAAAGTATATTTTTAAATGGTTTTATCGTCGAATAAGTTTTTGTAGAACAACCATCGGGTTTTGAAAATCATGATTTTCCAAACCATGTGTTTAAACTCAATAAAGCTTTATATGGTTTGAAACAAGCCCCTAAAGCCTGGCACGATAGACTTAGCACTTTCTTAATTAAAAATAATTTTTCAAGAGGAAATGTTGATAAAACTATTTTTATCAAAAAGAAAAATAATGATATATTAGTTGTACAAATTTATGTGGATGATATTATATTTGGTGCAACTAATAAAAATTTTTGTGAAGAATTTGCTAAGCTAATGCAGGGAAAATTTGAAATGAGCCTAATGGGTGAACTTAATTATTTCCTCGGACTTCAAGTAAAGCAATCAAAGAAAGGGATCTTCATTAACCAAGCCAAATACACCAAGAAAATAATCAAGAAGTTTGGTATGGAGACGAGCAAACAAATGAGCACACCCATGAGCCCATCTTGCAAATTAGACAAAGATAAAAATGGATCTAATGTTGACCAAAAGTTATATAGAGGTATGATCGGATCCTTATTATATTTAACTGCTAGTAGATCGGATATCTTGTATAGTATATATGTATGTGCTAGATTTCAATGTAATCCTAAAAAAATACATATGCTTGCTGTTAAAAGAATTTTCAAATATTTAAAAGGTACAAGTAATTTAGGTCTTTGGTATTCTAAAGAATCATCTTTGAATTTTATTGGTTTTTCTGATGCTGACTATGCTGGTTGCAAAATTGATAGAAAGAGCACTAGTGGTACATGCCAATTTCTAGGATTGAATTTAATTTCATAGCACTGTAAGAAACAAAACTCTGTAGCTTTGTCCACTACTGAGGTAGAGTACGTTGCTGCTGGTAGTTGTTGTGCTCAAGTGTTATGGATTAAACAATAACTAGAAGACTTTGGTATTACACAATTCAAAATTCCTATCAAGTGTGACAATACAAGTGCTATAAATTTAACCAAAAATCCTATTCAGCATTCTAGAACTAAGCATATATAGATTAGACACCATTTTATTAGAAACCACATTTTGAATGGTGACATTGAACTAGAATTTATCCCTATTGAAAAATAATTAGCTGACATTTTTACTAAGCCACTAAATCAGGATAGATTTGAATTGCTTAGAGAAGAATTAGGGCTTTGTGATCCTTTATAGATTTAAATAACCTGATTTCCTTTAAAACTAAAGATGAATTATCTAGAAAACCTCCTACATTTATTCATGATTGTTGAACAACTATCCTTGGACTTTCATTTTATCAAATTCAATTTCTGAATCATTTCATTTTCTGTGGAAAGTTTCCGTTCGAGTCGACTCGAGCGATCTTGCTCTGGTCGAGCCGGCTCGAATGTCTAAGTTCTCTACCTATTGCTCTGATCGAGCCGACTAAATCTTTGCCTAGCTGACTCGAAAGTTGGGAAATCGCTATTGAGATAATTCTGAACTGTCTTTTCCTGTACTTCAGTCTTTTTACTTTACTTCAAACACACTCTACTCCTCTCAGAAACTTTACCAAACTCCCAAAATTCATTCCCTAGAACCTAAATTTCCTAAATTCCACTACAATGGCTTCTCGAAGATCTGCAAGGAAGATTCTTCAAGTTAGTGAATCAAGCGCATGCAGTGAAGATACAAAAGGGAAAAGAGAAAAGAGAAAAAGGTCTACCACTAAGCAACAAGAAGAAGAAACTCCCTCTCCTATTGCACAGATTATCTCAATGGCCAACCGGCCTGTCACTTGCGGAAGAAGAATAGATTTCTCCTTCATAGAAGAGATGGAAATGAAGATCGGAAGATGGATAGAAAGTCAGGGCTGGAAGCATTTCTATTCTTTGGACATCATAACCTACCCCTCATTGGTACGGACCTTCTATGAAAATATAGTTCTTCAAGAATTTCATTTGGAATCAATAGTTAAGGGAATCAAGATCATCGTGGATGAAGAGAAGTTGGGAAACTTGCTACAGATGCCTATGGATGGTGCCACTGAGCTTTCTCTACCAGACAAATAACACATATTAAAGCTCATTTTGGAGAAAGAAGACGCAAGCTCCGTTCAGCATGTTTAGGCCAACTTACTGTCAAAGGAAATGAGGCTTCTACACAATATGGTCAGTAGAATATTTCTTTCAAGGACTGGTCGCTTTGATTGGGTCAGCGTGAAAGACATGACCTTTATGGGACATCTAATAGAAGAAAAGCCTCTCAATCTTTCCTACATAATGATGATTCAAATGACTGAAGTAGCTAGGAAAGTCAAAGCCTGCCTATCCTACGGTATGGTCTTCACTCTACTGTTTGAAGAAGCTGGAGTTGACTTAACCAATGAGATAGGTAAGCCACTACATCACTTTGACACTTACTCCTTTAATTCACTGAAAAGAATGGGTTACAAGCTACAGGAAGGAATATGGATAAAGAAAGTATCTAGTCAGGTTGCTGCTACTTCTTCAAAAGATGATGAAGCTACTATTGTTGAAGAAAGATCTGAAGGTACAATGATTACTCCATCTGATCTCAAGAAGCTAATATTTCAGAAGATAGAAACAATTTCAAGTTCATTGACAGATCACATGAATTCTGCAATTGATGAAATGAAAAGTATAGTTAATGCAAGCTTGCAAGAAATGAGATCTGAATAGAAGCTTCAATAAGAGAAAATTGAAAAGGAAATGGAGGACTTTAAAGAAGAGATCAGAAACATCCTGCTACAATCCCAAAAGGAAACAATCACTACTGAAGATGCTCCTGTACAGATCTTCAAGGAGTCACTTGAAACTCTTGTTCCTATTCCTTTATTTGATCATCCGTCAATTAAACCTAAACCTGTTGAGACCAAGAAGAAACCCAAAACCAAGAAGACTAAGACTTTTAGAGCCCTTGTTAGAACTAGATTTAGGGATTTAAGGTTTAAACCTCTGAAAACTAAGATCTCTGATAAAGTTATAGAGGTAGGCTCCTCTTCTTCTAGTGAAGAAGAAGAAGAATAGGTTATTTGGCTAGTCTTTTGGTTGTTATTCTGACCTTGTTAATGTTTTACTTTTTATCTTTTACAATATGAATGTACTTTCTTTCTTACTTTGAATGGCATATCTTTCAATGAAATTAAAGATCTTTTATTATGATGAGTTATCCTTTCAATGCTTTGATACAACTGTGATGAATTTTAATTAGAAATTCTATTTTGAGAAAGTGAAATTATCTCAAACAAATATTAAAGACTTTCTCAATCTATTTCAAAATCTGAGCTTTATTTGAACATACCTTTTTTATTGATTGACAAAAAGGGGGAGAAATGTGTTGTTATAAAAATCCTGAAATGTGAGAACCAGGAGAAATGGAGAATAGTATGAAAATTCTCTTATATATGTTGAGCCTCCTACAAATTGTTCTTAAAGTATTTAAAAAGAATGAAAAAGGGGGAGCACAAAAGTGATAGCATTCAATTGGACCTAACTATTTAACTACGTTAAAACCTAGAGAAAGGGAGAGATTCTCTTGAATGATTTTGCTCTGATTGCTATTGCTCTAGATTTTGCTCTGATTGTTATTGCTCTACAAATTAATCTTAATTTTGTCAATATTTTTTCAAACTCTGATGCTCCATGTTTTGTGCTAATTATAATATTATGAAGCATGAAAAGTTTGATATCTTGATGATATACAATGATATCATCTCTTGAGCTCTGATACTTATTTACCAATTCAATTAGCTCCAATGCATGTGAATATTTAACTTTCAAATACTTTAATACATGTAAAGTGTAAAGAATTTTTCATTCCCAGTATTTTGTCATCATCAAAAAGGGGGAGATTGTTGACCCCATAAGTGATTTTGATGATAACCAAACATTAGAGCATGTACATTTATTTCTAACAACTCTTCAAGTGTTTTACAAGTTTTTGTAGGATGAGTTAATTGTTCAAACTTCAACTTCTACACCTTTGTTTCTTGTTTGAGTTGTGTTATAATTTGTTTTTTAAAGAAGAACCCAATGAAAAAGCTAAGAAAAAATAATGTAAAAAGGGTTACTTCTATGTGTGTGTGCCTTAGAATTAATTTGAGTTGGTATGATTGAAAAGTTGTAAGAGTGTTGGTAAGAGTTTTTCTTTGAGTTCAATTATAAAAATCCCGAAGAAGATACTCGAGCCGACCCAGCATGTTGAAGAGCTGACTCTACTTCATGGCACACAGCAAGGATTCTGGTATGCAACAATCCGAGCCGACTCGAAGGTAACCGAGCCGACTCCAGTGAATCTGAGTTGACTTGAATTTGTCCGAGCTGACTCCTCCAGAGTCTAGTTTTTGAACATTTCTAAGAACAGCTAGGCGAGCCGACCCGAACCAGAAAGAGCTGACTCTGCTAGACCTAATTTTGAAGACCTGAGAAAGCGAGCCAACTCCTCGAGTTCAGATTTTTCAAAGATATGAGTTCGAGCCGACCCGAGCTATCAAGAGCTGACTCGTCCAGAGTGAAGTTTTGCACCTTGAGACAAAGAGCCGACTGCATTGAAGATTTGGCGACTCGACCTATCGACTCGAAGGATCCGAGCCAACTTGAACATCACTTTCAGGTATCCAATGGCTAGTTCCAGAATTTATTTTTGAATGCCAAAAAGTGCTCCAACAGTCACAAACCACTTTCCAATGGTCTACAATGGCTAGAATTGCCTTGGAGTGATTGAAGACCTTATATTTGAAGGATTTGAACTTCCTTGAAGTAATGAATTAAAAAGTTCTTCAAAGTTTTGAGAGCTACATTGAATATCCCTCCTACCAAAAAGAAAAAGAGTACAATAACATTCAAGCAAGCCTTCAACTCTTCACCAACTCTGATCTGAAGCTTGAAGCAATTTTAGAAGAAGCCACTGAAGCAATTAAAGGTCATTCAAGCTCATTCAAGTGGACTTCTATCAAGCTGCACCACTAACTATCCGATAAATTGAGTTTGTCATTTATTGTTACATTTACTTCAATTCTTTTTCTGAATTGTTGTTGGGTTATTGGTGAGCCCGATTGAAAAACCAAATAGGTTCTTGGTGAGCCTTGATAAAAACTAAGTGTTGGGTTCTTGGTGATCCTAGTAAAACTAAGTTAGGTTTCTTTGGTGAGCCTATTCAAAACCAAAGGATGTTGGATTTTCTTTAGTGATCCCTCTAAAACCAAAGTGTAGAGATTTTGGATTGTGATCCTGCAAAACAATCCAACTATATTCGGGTATAAATATAGTGAAAATCTCAAGTGGTATCTTGCATAGTGGATGCAGAAGCTGGGTTGCTTTGAACCACTATAAATTTTGTGTGTTTGTGTTGTACTCACTTGACTCTATTTAGCTTCTGCAATTTAATACTCTATCACAGCACCTACCTCTTATAAGGGATTTTTAATTGCACATTATCTGCTTTAAATTTTTAAAATTCCTAATTCATCCCCCTCTTGGGTGGCGCCTAGGCAAGAAGCTTCGTGCCAACCAGGTCCCATTCCTCGAGGTTCTATTATCAGAGCAGAATCTGTTTGAGGACTAGGTTAGCCTAATTCAACAGTTAGGTGAGTTCGGCTCAGGCATCGTCTCCTTATGCTTACTCCTTGGTTCTCCGGGCTCGGAACTAACACTTCCCTCTATGCAGGTATGACGTTCTCCTTAGATGATCTCCTCTCATTCTCCCGGAAGAGGGATGCACCAGAGGGGGCCGGCGAGTCTCCTTCGAAGAGGGCTTGTATGGAGGGCGACATGAGGACTGCTCCCGCTGTGCCAACAGAGTCGAGCATGAGAGTGGCATTGCTTGATCCTGAGCCGGACAGGAGGGTGGCAGAGCCCACTCCCGAGCTGAGCAGGATCGCTGTGCTCAATCTTGAGGCACTGAGGCAAGTCGATCCATCCCTAGTCCAGGAGCCAGAGGTGGTAGTCCGGGCTAGATCTGCTGCGGTCGTTGCCGTGGTGATGTCTCCTCCTCCGGAGGTCGTCGAGGTCAAGGAGGAGGAGCGGCAGGTGGTCGAGCCAGTAGTAGTGGCACAGTTCGAAGTGGTGCCAAGCTCCCAGCGTGCCCCAGACACTCTCCCAAAAGGAGGGATAGATGACCCCACGTTGGCGGTAGGTAGGAAGGAGCGGGACCACTGCAGGGTTCCCTTCAAGCTGGTGCCAAACGTCTCCATTGTTCAGGACCAGAAGCTTACCGAGCATATGATGGACTTTACTGTCCAATCATGCGACCGGCGGGAGAAGGCGGGAAAGCTCCTTGGTGATGCCATTGGTAGCACCTTCTCCCAGCTCTACTCGGTGAGTGTTTCCTCATTTTGTTTTGTCTTGCCCTTCTCAGCTTACCTTTGAGACTGACATTTTTTCTAGTGCAGCTTGGCACCGAGCTCCTCCTTATCAAGGATTATTGTCGAACCTGGGCCAAGAGGGACAGGTTGCAGGGAGCAGAGCTCGAGTCCATGAAGGAGGAGGTAAAGCGGAGAACCAGTGATGCCTGGGAGGCCTCTATGAAGGTCAAGGAACTCCGTGATGAGACCGCCAGGGCCGAAAGGCAGATCAAGGAGCTCAAAGAGTCCCTGGACTAGGAGAGAAGTTGGTCCAGGGGCAAGTCAGAAGAGCTCAAAGCCAAGGAGGCTAGGCTTAAAGAGCTTGATACCGAGGTCACCATAGAGAGGGGACGACCCAATCCCACCTGGAAGAGCTGGAGGTGGAAAAGGGTCGGGCCATTGCTGCTGAGAAGAGGGCTGCAGAGATGGAAGGGAAGGCCACCATGACAGTCAGCTCGATGGAGGCTGCGAAGAAGAAGGCAGTCGAGGTGATCTACTAGGCCAAGATCGTCAGAAAGAGGGCCGCAGAGGTGGTGACTGACTACAAGGCCTCCAATAAGCTTGAGGCCGAGTTTTGGGAGGCTGTGACAGACTCCTTCTATAAGGGATTCATGTACTACCGATCCCAGATGGAGGGTCTCATCCTGGATGAACAATTGAGCAGACTGAGACTCCTGGGCATGACGGAGGAGCCAGTTGCCGTCGAGCCAACCCTGTCATCGGAGGCCACCGAAGATGGGGTTCTGCAATTGGAGTCTCCAGAAGATGCCGCCCCGATCGAATGCCATCACGGGAAGGGGATGTTGAGTAGGGTAGGCCCCTTGTAATTTTCCTATTTCTTTTCATTTCTGCTCTAGGCTGCCTGGCCTGTCGGGGCCCGGAGATACTTGTAAGAACTTTAGCAAGCATCAATAGAACTTCGTTTTGATCATTCAGATCTATGCTATTCTTTTTCTTCTTTTTTTTTGGAACTTTGTCAAGCTCATTCCCCTCGCTCCTTAGCTACCCGCATGCATGTTGCTTATGTGGGCGTTGAGCATGTAATATAGTTAAGAGGGGTTTCCTGGTTCGCTGAGCTACTTCCACTTCACGGGCGAAGCGGTTATAGGACTTTGGGCTTTCACTTGAAGAGCTTTATTAGACCTTGGCTAGGACCAGCTCCGAGCATGCACGGCAAGGCGAAACTCAAAGTTGGAGTGTGTTGACCTCACTAGTTATCTATGAGGTGCCGGGCTTCGATGTCGGAGACCTGGGCTCCGGGCTTCGGTGCCGGAGAGCTGGAGAGAGCTGGGCTGCGGGCTTCTATGCTGGAGAGCTGGGCTCCAGGCTTTGGTGCCAGAGAGCTGGGCTCCGGGCTTCTGTGTTGGAGAGCTAGGCTCCGGGCTTCTGTGTTGGAGAGCTAGGCTCCAGGCTTTGGTACCAGAGAGCTGGAATCCGAGCTTCTGTGCTAGAGAGCTGGGCTCCAGGTTTTGGTGCCAAAGAGCTAGGCTCCAAGCTTTGGTACCGGAGAGCTAGGCTCCAGGCTTCTGTGCTGGAGAGCTGGGCTCCAGGCTTTGGCGCCGGAGAGCTGGGCTCCGGGCTTCTATGCTGGAGAGTTGGGCTCTAGGCTTTAGTGCCGGAGAGCTGGGCTCTGGGTGATGCGGGATAGATAAAAAAAATAATAAAAATAGCAATTAATATTTTTTTATATTTTCAGATTTTAGAAGGAGAGCTCAAAGGAAATAGTAAAAAAAGCTAACAAGTCTATTACCCGCACTAGTAAACTTAAAAGCAATTGAAAAGCAGGACCTGGTGGTTGAGAAACCATCAAAAACTAGGATTTATTCAACGATTCAAAATTTATGAGAAGGGAAAGGCTCAGTGTTACCAACATAGATCGCTCTCTTGATATAGATCCAGCAGGACTCTCAAGATCGTAGAGTTAGGACTTCAAGATCTTGCTTCCGGGCTTCGAATTTTTATACGATGCTGGTTCCGAGGTAAGAACACCATATCTAGATTGTTGGTCACTTGCAAAACACTCAGTAAAGGAATTCAAGTTAGAAATCAACAATGAAAAGGAAAGAAGGAAATTTAAGGATTCGAAGTGATGGTTGGGTTTTCTTCTTCGACTGGATAAGTAGGGCCTCACACCCCGCGATGCTCCAAAGGAACAAAGGAAGGGCCTCATATCCCGTAATGCACACAGCAAATAAAGATTTCGATAGAATGTCTTTGTATTTCAAAATAATTTTAAGAATTACAGTGGGGCTAGTGGGGTATTTATAGAGCCCCAACCAGTGAAGTAAGGGACTCAGATACAAGACTTTTGTTCCCTTTGAACTACAACTTTGGAATTTAGATCTAAGTAGCCTGGACTCCTTCTTGATGGACTGAATGGGACTCCTTTCAAAGTGGGCATTGAAACTTTGCTTGGCCGACTTCTTTCTTCATTTTGGGCGTGAAACATTTGAGGGGAGGGCACCAAGTTGGAAGAACTCCTTCTCGTTTACTCCTCTCAAAATAAGTTGGCACTAAATGGGAAGAGTCCTTCTTAATTACTTATCTTAAAATAAGTAGGCATGAAATCTCTTCCATGTGGGTGCTAGGCTAAGTATCCTTGATAAGAGAAATTTACATGAATGCTGGATAAACCTTGGAAGGATTAAGACTCCTTTGAATTTAAATGAAGCTTCATCTAATCTTGGATTCTCCCATTTGAAATTTGAAGTCATGCTTGAGTTGGCCGGCTATTTGGAGTGGGCGACCATCTGGAAGATGAAAGGGGTGCTAGATGAGAAGCAGAGTCTTTCTATTTTACTTCTCTTAAATGTCTTCTTAGATTATAAAAAGAGCGATGAAAATTGAATGGCACCACTTTTGGATACATTCAAACATTATCTGATGTCTTGATGTCTCAATGTCCTGTTGTTTTGATGTCTGGATGTCCCAATTTGTTATATATCCAAACACAAGTGACATGCCATGTGTTGATGTCCCTTGGTGATGTGGCAGGTGTTGTCCAGAAGTCTTGCAAAAGGTAGTGCCAAATAGGATGACATGTGGCAAGAACTTGTACTAGCACATGGAGTCACATGGGCTTGTCTTGAGCCAGCACATGGGTCTTGATTTGAGTCACATGGGTCTTCAATTAGATGCACATGGATGCACATGGTCTTCAATTGGGTCTCCCTTATAATACAGGACTCAATAACTAATTTTTACAGGACTCAAAACAGATAACCAAAATCCAACTTGATCAATTGGAATCCAATTTGATCAAAAGGCAAAACATGTAAATAAGTGATTCAACTTGGTAAAAGAGATTTAGCCCAAAAAGGCTAAATAAATAAAACCTTAATTTCAGTTGGTAAAAGGGGTTTACCTAACCAAACCAAAATAACAAAATTAAAATAAAATATTTACATGATAAATAGGGTTGGGTTCAGGGTTTTACTCACAGGTGATCCACAAGGATGTGGGTTCAACTTGTCGACTTTTATTAGCCCTGGTGCCCGCTCAATTCTTCCCGGGTGGGAGGAACTCGATCCTGTCGAGTATGGGTCAATTTCACTATTATAATACTCTAGTAAGTCAGGGGAAACTCTTTGCAAGTTTCTCTGGTGATCCAAGAATCATTAGACTCAGGTCATCCTTGCCAACAAACTAGATATTGCTGGTAATCTTTGCTCCGGGTAGCAATGATCTTGTCGTCCAAGATTTGTTCGACCTTGTCTCTCCGGGCTGGTGGTATGGTAGGCGGATACACATGAATTGATTCACTCTCAAGGACAGGATTAGGCCCAAATGGCTCACTAGGAATCAACGTTGGTTCCCTATAGTTGTTAAGGTCTGAAACGTTGAAGGTATTGCTAATGCCTAATTCAGGTGGCAACTCGAGCACATAGGCATTAGGTCCTATTTTTTTAATTTCTTTGTATGGTTTACTACTATGGGCATATAATAGTTCCAGGTGGAAACCATGACAAAGTCTCCTTCAATGTATTCCTTTGAGTCTTTTTTTTAAAAAAAAAAGATTCATTGCTTTTATTAATAATTTTTTTTTATCAATATGCATGTAAACCCTAAGCTACAACTGAGTTTGTCCTTTGGTCAGGTGGGTGACATGCAGATGAGAACGGTGCATGGATTCCTACTAAATGCCATAGGGTTTTCCAAAAGTAAGTGGCAAACCTAATATGCTCAAAAGATGTATGCAACTTACTAACCTCTATAAAATGTAATCCATTGATCCTAGAAATGCTAGAGACTTTAGGAAAATGTAAAAAATAAGAATTGGGTTCGGGGTTGACTTGATAGGGTAGAAAATAAGAAAAGGGTTCGGGGATTGGTCCTAAACTAATGGGGTTGACCTTAAAGGTTTGGGATATTTCTATAGGGTCTGTCCTATAGAAGAATAGGTCACTAATCTCAGGGAAGAGATCTCTAATTGAAGTCAAAGGGGTGACTTCAGCCTGAGGATACTGGACTAAAGAAATCATGTCCTCAATAGACTCTATGACTTGAGTCTCTTCTTGTATTTCCTTAGATAAAGTCTCAGCTGTAGGGTTAGGTTCTTCTTGGATCTCTTTTCCTAAGGGTCCTACCAGTATAGTTTCAGTTAAGGTATGGTCAGGATTATCTATCTCTGGGTTGGATTTACTTTGGATACCTATCAGATCAGCTAATTCTAGGTCAGCTATAGGTATTTTTTCTTCTTCCTTATACTCATATACTAAGCTCACATCAGCTTCATAAACTTCTTCTTCAATGGCATCTTGGTGGACTAATGGAGTAGTAAGAGCAGGTTGGTTAAGGGGCAACTGGCTGGCTCCAGGGTTTTGACTAGGTGCACTAAACCTAGTAGGTTCAGGTTAACTAAGTGGAATCTGACAAATACTTGATCGATACCTAGGGGTTATGGGTTCTCTGGGTTCGTAGGATCCCTGATGGTAGGGTGCAGGAAGGTACATTTCTCTAAGCTTGCTTTTCATGGCTCTCTAGGTAGTTATGGGGATTTCTACTTGTAGTCTAATCATTCTTTCAAACTTATCCCAATAGGTTCTAGCCTGGCGAACTAACTTGGTTTTGGCAAACTTATATTTCCTTTCTTCTGACATTATATCCCAAGCAAAATACTCATCCATACCTCTTTCCCAATTAAGGTAATCCTTAAAATCAAGATCGCCACCAAAAGTAGGTGCTAGTAAACTAATATACCTAGTGGCTCTCTCAACCTGGTCTATGAAATCATAATTGGGTCTCTTATAGCTAGTCTCCCAGATTTGGTCCAGGTGAGGGGCTATCCTAGGGTTTGGTTCTAGGAATGGGTTAGGATGTGTCTCAAATTTAGGTTCAGGACGGGTCTTACGGGATTTCTTTAGATTACCTAATCGGTCATCTAGTCGGTCAAACCTAGTGTTAAGTTATCATAACTGTTCAGTCATAGTCCTAAAGAGGGTCTCAAGGTTAGACTCCATGGTCAAGCTAGGTTAGGTTTGGGTTCGAACTACTTGTATTGGGCTCCTAATCTAGGGGTCATGTAATGCAAACACATCGAGCTCGACTCGGACTAGGGTTTCCTAGACCTAGAGCTCAAGTAGAATGGGTCAGCTCAAATTACAGCCAATTCAATAATTATCCTGTCCACTGGCCAGGTAGATAAGAGGTGGGGTCATGGGAGGCTCCCCCTACTTCGCAGGGTCCTAATTAAAAACTACAAAACCGCTTAGGGCATTTGCCTCTGGACCTCTAGCCTTAGACACCAGGTTCAAGTGATAATCAGAGGATTGGGTGCACTAGCTTACACACAATACTTAGAACCCGACCTGTTGGTGTCCCTAGCTTATTAGAGTAGTAAAGTCTAATAGATTTTAATTAGGGCTAGGACTGAGACAAAGGTGATGATTGTGGGCTAAGGAAGGGTGATGAAATCCCTCCCTTATATATATATTGAGTGCCCTTAAGATTAGCTTTAGTTGATGCACACACAAGATGAAACCCTAGATGCAATCAAACTAAAATGATTAAAATAACAGAAAAAAACCCTAAACTAGAATTGCAAAAACTCAGAACAGAATGTTCTCAGTCAATATTCTGGCAAGAAGAAAATTTATAGATTGTAATAATTCATAAGAAAAATTTGGAAAATACTTTCAATTATGGTGGATCCAACAAAACAAAAATCAAGCAATTATGAGTTTTTTACATGCAGAAACAATTAAAATAATAGAGTATATACTAAGATGACCAAGATGCAGAAATTAAAACCTAGATGCAGAAATTAAAACCTAGATGCAGAAATTAAAACCTAAAAATGCCTATCTCTTTATTTTCTTCTTCAAGGATCAATTCACAGCGGCATCCCTACACACCATAGGAAATCCCATTTGAATGGGTTGTGAGGATTTTGTAGCCCTACTTTTTCCTATGACCGGACGACCATGGTGAAGTACCCGATTCGAGTACTTAAAGAGAACTAAGTCGGCACAAGAGAGATTAAACCCTAGTTTAACCTGCTCTGATACCAAAATTGATGCGGGATAGATAAAAAAATAATAAAAATAGCAATTAATATTTTTTTTTATATTTTTAGATTTTAGGAGAGCTCAAAGGAAACAGTAAAGGAAGCTAACAAGTCTATTACCTGCACTAGTAAACTTAAAAGCAATTAAAAAGCAGGACCTGGTGGTTGAGAAACCACTGAAAATTAGGATTTATTCAACAATTCAAAATTTATAAGAAGAGAAAGGTTCAGTGTTACCAATGTAGATTGCTCTCTTGATGTAGATCCGGCAGGACTCTCAAGATCGTAAAGTTGGGACTTCAAGATCTTGCTTCCGGGCTCCGATTTTTTATACGATGCCGATTCCAAGGCAAGAACATCAGATCTGGATTGTTGGTCACCTGCAAAACACTCAGCAAAAGAATTTAAGTTAGAAATCAATAATGAAAAGGAAAGAAGAAAATTAAAAGATTCGAAGTGATGGTATGATTTTCTTCTTCGGCTGGATAAGTAGGGCCTCACACCCCACGATGCTCCAAAGGAACAAAGGAAGGGCCTCACACCCCGCGATGCACACAGCAAAGGAAGATTTCGACAGAATGTCTTTGTATTTCAAAATAATTTCATGAATTATAGGAGGGGCTGATGGGATATTTGTAGAGCCCCAACCAGTGAAGTAAGGGACTCAGATACAAGACTTTTGTTCCCTTTAAACTACAACTTTGGAATTTAGATCTAAGTAGCCTGGACTCCTTCTTGATGGACTGAATGGGACTCCTTTCAAAGTGGGTGTTGAAACTTTGCTTGGCTGACTTCTTCCTTGGTTTTGGGTGTGAAACATTTAAGGGGTGGGCGCCAAGTTGGAAGAACTCCTTGTCATTTACTTCTCTCAAAATAAGTTGGCACTAAATGGGAAGAGTCCTTCTTAATTACTTATCTTAAAATAAGTAGGCGAGAAATCTCTTCCATGTGGGTGCTGGGGTAAGTATCCTCGATAAGAGAAATTTACTTGAATGCTGGATAAACCTTGGAAGGATTAAGACTTCTTTGAATTTAAATGAAGCTTCATCTAATCTTGGATTCTCCCATTTGAATTTTGAAGTCATGCTTGAGTTGGTCGGTTATTTGGAGTGGGCGACCATCTGGAGGATGAAAGGGGTGCTAGATGAGAAGCAGAGTCCTTCTGCTTTACTTCTCTTAAATATCTTCTTAGATTATAAAAAGAGCGATGAAAATTGAATGGTGCCACTTTTGGATAAATTCAAAGATTATCTGATGTCTTGATGTCTCAATGTCCCATTGTCTTGATGTCTGGATGTCCCAATTTATTATATATCCAAACACAAGTGACATGCCATGTATTGATGTCCCCTAGTGATGTGGCAGGTGTTGTCCAGAAGTCTTGCAAAAGGTGGTGCCAAATAGGATGACATGTGGCAAGAAACTTATACTAGCACATGGAGTCACATAGGCTTGTCTTGAGCTAGCACATGTGTCTTGATTTGAGTCACATGGGTCTTCAATTAGATGCACATGGATGTACATGGATCTTCAATTGGGTCTCCCTTGTAATACAGGACTCAATAACTAATTTTTACAGAAATCAAAACAAATAACTAAAACCCTACTTGATCAATTGAAACCCAATTTGATCAAAAGGCAAAACATGTAAATAAGTGATTCAACTTAGTAAAAAGGGTTTAGCCCAAAAAGGCTAAATAAATAAAATCCTAGTTTCAGTTGGTAAAAGGGGTTTACATAACTAAACCAAAATAACAAAATTAAAATAAAATATTTACATTATAAATAGGATTGGGTTCAGGGTTTTACTCACAGGTGATCCACAGGGATGTGGGTTCAACCTGTCGACTTTTATTGGCCTTGATGCCCACACCACCGGGCTTCGGTGCTGGAGAGATTGGCTTCGGGCTTCGAGGCCAAAGAACTGGGCTCCGGGCTTCTGTGCTGGAGAGCTGGGCTCCGGGCTTCTGTGCCGGAGAGCTGGGCTCCGAGCGAAAGTGTTCCTGCAAGGCAAGAGTGATTTTCTCAAAGAGAATCATTATCATCATTGTTTGATTGAAAACTTTACATTACTGATAATGTATTCTTAAGTTGCAGGTGGTCCATGTGCGCGGGAATCTGGCTCCGTCCAGGTCCGCTAGATAATAGGCTCCATGAGGGAGGGCCTCGACCACCTTATAGGGGCCTTCCCAGTTTGGCAAGAGCTTACTGCACTCTCGGGGTTGGGATGCCTCAGCTCGGTGCAGCACCAGGCCGCCAGGATAGAAGACCTTTGGCTTTACCTGCATATTATAGTACCAGGCTATACACTGCCGGTAAGCTACCATTCAGAGCCAGGCCTTATCCCTGGTTTCCTTAAGGAGGTCCAGGTTGAGAAGAAGGCATGTCGGATTCTTTGCTTCATTATACTGCTGTATCCACAGTGTGGGCATGCTGAGCTCGACTGGAACAACAATCTCTGCACCAAACATGAGGTTGAAAGGTGTTTCATCGTTGCTGTTCTGGACGTTGTGTGGTAGGTCAAAAGAATGCTAGGGAGTTCTTCTGCTCACCTGTCCTTATTTTGGTCTAGCCTGGTTATGAGCCCTTGGAGGATGGTCCGATTGGTCACCTCGACTTCTCCATTGGTCTGAGGGTGGGCCACCAAGGTGAATCGATGCTGGATGCCGAGCTCAGCATAAAACTCTTCGAACTCTCGGTTATCGAACTGCCACCCATTGTCGGTGATGATGCTGTGGGGAAGCCCAAAGCGGTAGATGATTAACCTATAGAAGAACTAGCAGACCTTGGCTTTCATGATTCGTGCCAGTGGCTCTGCTTCTACCCACTTGGAGAAGTAGTCAATGGCCACTATTAAGAACCTCCATTGCCCTGACGCAGGGGAAAATGAACCTAGGATGTCCATTCCCCATTGGGCGAAAGGCCATGGGGCGGAGAGCTGGAGAGTGGAGCCGCTAGTTGATGTTGTATGTGGGTGTGGCACTGGCACTGGTCACACTTCTTCACGAAGTAAGCTTGTCCTCTCTCATGGTCTCCCAGTAGTATTATTGTCGGAGGGCCTTGTATGCAAGAGTCCTCCCCCCGACATGGTTTCCACAAAGGCCTTCATGAATCTCTTGGAGTATGAAGGTGGCCTCCATGGGTCTCAGGCATTTCAAGAGAGGATAGGAGTAAGATCAGCGGTAGAGTTATCCTTTCATAAGGACAAACCGCGAGACCTTTTTCTTGATAAGGCCAGCCTCTGCTCGGTCTTCTGGCAGGGTGCCATTGGTGATGTATCTGATGTACCTATCCATCCAGCTTGGCTCCGGGATGACTTGCTGCACCTCTGTGGGAGCTTCGTTGCTTGGATTTTCGAGGTACTTGATGTGGACACATCCCAGTGACGAGTCTGGCAAGGTTGCAATTCTTGACAGTGTATCAGTGCAAGCATTCTCACCTCGGGAGATGTGAGAGATGCTGAAGTGTCGAAAACCTATCATGCTTGAGCAGACCCGCTCCAAGGACTTCATTATCTGGGGATCTCTGGCTTCATATTCTCCGGAGACTTATCAGGCCACTAGTTGGGAGTCGGTGAAGACCTTCAGGCATTGTATGTCCAGCTCGTGGGAGATCTTGAGGCCCACGAGGAGTGCCTCGTACTCTACCTGATTGTTTGTTGCGATGAACTTGAAGTGGAGTGCGCATTCAGCTACAACTCCATCGCTGTTTGCGAGGATGAGACCTGCTCCGCTTTCACCCGTGTTGGATGCGCCGTCGACGTGGAGAATCCAAGACTCCTCCCTGGCACTGGGCTTCTCTTGGTGCTCCGAGATTGTCTGCTCTGGCTCTTCGACGAGGAATTTTCTCACTGCTACACCGAAAGCACACTTTGCCAGGTTCAGCTTCATCTTATGTTCTCGGAGGTTGTGGAAGGCTTCCACGAGGTCGACGACATGGTCTGACTCAGCTTGCTCATAACGAGCATGTCGTCCACATAGACTTGCATGTTTCTGCCAATTTGGTCCTTAAAGACCCGATTAGCCAGCCGCTGGTAGGTGGAGCTAGCATTCTTAAGACCGAACGACATCATCCGGTAGTAGTACGTTCCTCAATCGGTGATGAAAGCGGTATGCTTCTTGTCCTCAGGGTGCATCCGGATCTGGTTGTATCCAGAGAATGCATCCATAAAGGAGAGCAAACGGTGCCCCGAGGTGGCATCCACTAACGGTCGATCTTTGGCAGAGAGAAGCTATCCTTCAGACAGGCCTGGTTAAGGTTGGTGTAGTCCACACAGATCCTCCACTTCCCATTATTCTTCTTTACTATAACTATATTTGCCAGCCAGCTCAGGTATTGTACTTCCTGAACGAAGCTGACCATGAGGAGTTTGTCTACCTCCTCTTTGATCACCCTCTGTCTCTCCGATGCAAAACTCATTTTCTTCTGTCACAAGGGCGATACTTTGGGTCGATGCTTAGCTTGTGAGTGATGATCTTTGATGGAATTATGGGCATGTTGGCAGCTATCTAGGCGAACACGTCGGCGTTCGCCCGGAGAAACTCCAGCAGGTGGGCTCGCTCATCATCTTGCAGCTGCACCCCAATTTGCACCATCTTCGCTGGGTCAATTTCGAGAGGATACGATAGCAGGCCTCGACCAGGCCACCTCTGGAGTCCTGCACCCTTTGGTCGAGGTCGTCTGTGCTGGGGTCGTCCTCGGCAGCCTTGGCCCCGGGGACGGTTTGGAGGTAATGTTGAATTGGCTGAGGTGCCCTCCTCATCTCCTCGACACCGTGGAGAGTTGGAAACTGTACCAAAAGTTGCTTTGTGGAAATGTCCGCGTCGAGCAGGTTGAGCCCGGCTCGACCGAGGATCACATTGTAGGCAGAGGGAAGCCTTACAACTGTGAAATTCATCATTATGGTACTCTGCCGAGATGGCATCCCGGTAGTAACGGGGAGAGTGATCTCCCCCTCGATCCCTACAGAGTCACCTGTGAAACCAACAAGGGGTGTGTGCACGGGTTTGAGCCGAGCAGAGGATAGATTCATCCCGGAGAAAGCATCGTAAAAAAGCATATCTGTGGAGCTTCCACTATCAACCATGATGCATTTTACATGATG
Organism: Areca catechu; assembly: GCA_021397845.1. Classification (NCBI taxonomy): domain Eukaryota; kingdom Viridiplantae; phylum Streptophyta; class Magnoliopsida; order Arecales; family Arecaceae; genus Areca; species Areca catechu. Next base: position 71,038,340 of record CM038047.1, read on the forward strand.
TTTCATGCGATCGCCATCTCGATGACCAAAGCATCATTGTTTACATTTTCATTTTTAACCCCCCATCCCCTCATAAAGGGAAGTACATTCTCAAAGTTTTCCCCACCCCAGGCCTTCTTGGAAGCATGCTCGACTCCCCAGCATATCATTCCCACCGACTTCTCGGTTGGGCGGTTGTCGACAGTAGGAACCAGAGGGAGAGCAGCGAGCACCAGAGGTTCTGCAGTGGGTCTGTCCCCCATGAACCTTCCGAGATAGCCCCTTTTTATGAGTTCTTCCATCTCCTTTTTGAGGTGCCGGCATTCCTCAATGTCGTGGCCATGGTCATGGTGAAATTGGTAGTATTTCATCCTATCGCGACCAGTGGATGGCTTCAGCAGAGGTGGGCACTTCAGATAGCACTCACCCTCGATCTCCATAAGGATCTTCGCCCTTGAGGCGAGGAAAGGAGTAAAGTTCTCTTCCGGGATGGGGTCTCTTCTCAGCTTCGGCCTCTAGCGGAAGTTCGGTGCCACCGGCCCGGGATTCCATGTCCCGGAGGTCTCCCTGGGAGCTAGCTTCTTTAGAGTCCTTCCATCCAAATCCCTCGTATGATCCGCCTCCTCGGCATGGATGTACTTTTGGACTCGAAGGAGGAGCGCGGAATAAGTCTTGGAAGGTTTTTTATCGAGAGAGTAGGTCAGGTGGGAGGTCCTGAGCCCTCTCTTCAGTGCCAGCATAGCGACTAGCTCATCAAGGTTGTAGATCTCCAATGCGGCAACCTTGAAATGGGCCACATAGTCCCGTAGGAGCTCGTGGTCTTGCTGCCAGATGGAGAAGAGGCTGTCTGCCTCTCGTGGCACCTTCCGGTAAGCATCAAAGTGAGCCACGAACTTTTGCTCCAGCTGAGCGAAACAACTGATGCTCCAAGCTTGAGACGGGTAAACCATGCCCGAGCTACCTTCTAGAGAGTGGCAGGAAAGGCGATGCAGAGGAGAGCGTCGATCATGCCCTGGACTCTCATGAGGGCCTTGTACCTCTCAAGATGATCCAGGGGGTCGGTGGTCCCGTCGTAAGGATCCACCTGCGGCATATGGAACTGGCTCCTCTTGGACTTCCTGAGAGAAAGGGGGATGGGCGTCATAGCCCGTCGGCTCGCTAGCAGAGCCCTATAGATTCGCAAACTGGCGAGATAGCTCTGCCAGCTTGCACTCCTGCCCTCCAGGCACTTCTCTGCCATGCGCTTGATTGCCTCATCGGTTGAACCCTCTGCGGAGTTGATGGAGCCGTCGAAGGAGACATGTGAGGCAAATGACATGAGATCTTGCCTTTTCAACTTCGACAAGCTCTAGATGTTACCCGCTCGAGGGTCGGGGACCGGCTCTCCCAATCGATAGATCCGACCCATTGTCTCTTCGCTGGGGTCTGGTGGCTACCCTAGTGGTCAGTGGTAGCCCGCGGCTGTGAAGCCTTCCTTGGAAGGAATGCAGGCTGTCGCGGGGTGCTACGGCATGGGCCGCGGAAGTCCCAAGCTATTGGTGGGTAGCCAAGGACCGGTGCTGATGCTGGAGCTGGCGCACTACTACAGTGAGAATTTGCATCTGCTGGGCGAGTGTGGCCAGCTGAGTATCTACCGGAGGTAGTTGAGCTGGAGCAGGGAGCTCCCCTTATGGACTGTGCGGGTTCCCTCGAGAAGGGGGATCTCCTGCACGACTAGTAGAGAATTCTCTCGCTCGCGTCGTCACCATCCTCCCAGTGAGCTACTTGCAAGGGGACTGGGTTGGATCAAAAGGCGTCCTGTCCCCCTTTCTTAGCATGCCAATCTGTTGCCCCCAGGATCGTCGTGGCCTATAGCTATAGATGGCCTCGGACCATGCCCCTCATCGCCTCAGATCTGGCTCGGATGCCCGGACCTGTAAAATAGGGTTATAGACCCGGCCAGTAATCCTGGTGGGGGCACTCCGATGCTCAAGTCAGTGATGACCTAGGGGAACAGATCCTCCCGGTCAAGCCCTATGGATGGACTCCATGCTAGGAGGAGAATATAATGAACTGAAAGAGTATAGTGGAGTTGAACACGGAGCAGGGGAGGTGCCGGCTAAGGAGAGTTGGAGCTGAAATTGCTGTGCCCGTCAAGACCTTTCCCGCAGGTCTCCGATGGCCTGGAATTCTCAGGTTAGTTTGGTGCTCTCTTATGTGCCTGGCTCGCTCTCCCCCTGCTCCTCTACGTTCTTTTTGATGGCTTACCTTCTTTCTGGAACCATGGAAAGTTCTTTTAAGCCACTAGGGGACTGCTAGGTACTTGCCTTGGGATCCTCGCACCGTTTGCTGGCGCATGCGGCGTCGCCTGGTGCCATGTGCGGGATGCCTTTCCCTATTTGTGAAAGGGAACGGTACCACGTGCACTGACATTCCTTCTGGTCACTCTACTTCTGGAAACATGGCAGGACCTCGATCAGTGGGCCATCACCTCCTGGATTCGGATCTACTGGTTGACTTTTTCTTTTGGGGGGCATAGACGGTTGGTGAGGAGCGCAGGGCCTCGATCGGGGGTCTCTTTCCATTTTGGTGTAAGTAATGGCTGGAACCATCATCGCAGATCAGCAGGCATCCTCTCGCAGTCCTCGGGTGCTGAGCCACCATCTTGGGAGAGTGGCGACTTCCTTTAGCAGCAGATCTCCTCGTTCGAGGTGGAGCTAATATGAAAAGGTGGAGCTCGACTTCGACCTCGGTGTCTCGACCCGAAGGGAGCCTGGCCAGGCAAAGGAGGGCGGAGCTCGACTTCGGCCTCTGCGTCTCGACCTAAAGGGAGCATGGCCGGGTGAAGGAGGGCGGAGCTTGACTTTGGCCTCGGCATCTCGCTCTGAAGGGAGCACGGCCAGGTGAAGGAGGGTGGAGCTCGACTTCGGCCTCGGCATCTCGATCCAAAGGGAGTGCGATTGAGCGAAGGAGGGCGGAGCTCGACTTCGGCCTTGGCATCTCGACCCGAAGGGAGCGCGGCCGGGCAAAGGAGTCCAGGCAGAGGCATCCCATGAGGCAGCTTCATCCACCATGTTGCTCATTGGAATCTGACATGGGTTCCATGTCAGCGATCCTGCCACATCACCCCTGCTTGCCCCTACTCGCCGTAGTGGAAACAGGCTCCATTATTAACTGCCTTCTTGACTTTCTTTGATGAATGCTTGCCCCAAATCTTTTTCCAATACCTCTGCTTGTCGTAGTGGAAATAGGCTCCATCATTAACTGCCTTCTTGACTTTCTTCTTCTTCTGGATGCTTTTTTTAGGGTTGAACATTTTTTTCAAACCCTTTCTATTTGCCTGTTTCTTCTTTCCATCAATGAGAAGAAGATTAGCCTTATAACCTTTTGAGTGGCTCTCTACCGTCTTTAACATATTCAGCAGTTCAGACAAAGATATATTCAATTTGTTCATGTGATACTAAGAACAAACTGAGAATAGGAATCTAGAAGTGACTGCAGGATTAAATCGTGATTGAGTTCACCATCCATCACAAACCCTAATTGACCTAATCGGGTGATTAAGTCAATCATTTTTAATACATAGGTTTGTACAGATGAACCCTTACTCATTTGTGCATGGAACAACTACTTCGATATCTCGTACCGAGCAGCCTTACTTTGCTCTCCATATAGCTCTTTTAAGTTGAGCAATATCGACTGAGGTTCCATACCTTAATGTTACCTCTAGAGCCTGTTGCTCATCGAGGCTAACATGATGCACTTGACAATTGTACTGTCATTTTGCCATATTTTGTGTGTGGGAGCTAGGAAATTTTGTTGGGAGCTGGGGAATTCGGTTGGAGCTCAGTTGAAGCTATGGGATGCAGTTAGATCGGGTACAGCACTTCGTTAGGAGCGTTAGACTTTCGTAGGGATGCAGTTACAATTTGTGGGTTACAATTTGTGGAGTTCAGTTTGAACCATGAAAACATATTTAGTTGGGTTCAACCATGGGTTGTTGAGGTTATGCCTATAAAAGAGAGGGAGTTCATCAGTCCAAAGCCATCGAGGCCCTGAGCCTCTTCTCCCATTCCACTGCTTTTTCTCTATTCCCCCTATTCCACTCTCTATTCCCCCTATTCCACTTCTATTCTCCCTATTCCATTTTTATTCTCATACTATTCCACTTCTATTCCTCTTCTCTCCCTTCTCTTCTCCATCATCGTTCTGACCCCTGACTGGTGACCATTCCATTGCACTGGCTTGGTTTCCACTTCCACTGCAATGGCACAAGTTCCCAATCTCTACTCTCTTCTAACTTCACGGAGTCCCTTAGAGCCTGTGCATTGGTGGCAGGAGAGGATCTACTTAAAATGAGTTGGTGTTAAAGTATAGGAGGGAAGAGCTGGTTCTCATCTTTTGTACTTCTCATTCTATAATAAAAGAGTATATTTTACTTTCTGCATATTTGTTCTCTTTTATTCGCCATTTATTGTGCTTTAATGTTAGATTAAGGTTAGGGACAGTTCTTGCTTTCCGAAGATGCACCGTGATCCATTACGAGTACGGGGCAAGTCAAGAGAAGAAGAGTTGGATACCTAGTGCCTACCAAAGACACGCCGTGATCTACCATAGGTACGAGACATGCCAAGGGAAGATAGGTAGGTCTCTAAAATCAATTACAAGAGAAATACAATTCAGCACTGCACAATCACTCTTCCTCTTTTGAAATATTCACTCCTACTTGCTTTTCACCTTAGAAGTAGTTTAATTCTTGCTCACTTTTACTTTTCCACAATAATTACTTTTCTTTTCTTTTTAAATCATAACTTAGCTCTAAGGTCCCTGAGGATCGATCCCGACTCACCCTAGCTATAGAGTTAAGTTGGTGAATTATTTTTGACCGCCTATGACAGTGATTAGTTGGCCCAGAAGAGAAAGGATCGAACTTTTGATGAGGGCTCCAAGAAGGCCGGCTTTCTAAGCCCAAGCCTGGGTCTGTGGAGGTTCCATCCAAATCCAATCCACCCAAGGTTATCGAAACTTCTACAATGGTCATCTCTAACCTCCTAGAAGCACCGATCAATCCCTCTAGGTCAACTAATCGTCCGTCTGCTCCTTCAACTATGGCGAAATCGAGGGCCCCTATCAATCATGAGGCCAAGGGGTCCTCAGGACATGATCATCAAACATGGAAGGTCCACCGAGAAGTCTTTGAAAGGAGCCTTTTCCTGGAAGAGCTAGACAAGCTCAAGGGGATGCGCTACCATGACTTGGAGAAGAGGGCGATATTCTCAACACAATAGGTCTTTCACACTCGGCCATCACTTTTAAGTTTTGATCGATCGATCTCTGATCCTACTCTTCACGTAGTTAGTTCACCATATAGCTAATCTACTAAACCAGGCCTTCGATAGCGGGAGCATTATCATGAAGCTGAGAAATGACATCATAAAGGCCTACTGAGAGGTCGAGGTAGCAAATGTGACATCTAAGCACTCAGATGAAATGCTCTATAAGGTAAAGGTTGAATTGGCCAAGGTGAAAGTTGACTGGGCTCGAGAGAGGGAAAGAGTAGAGTTAGAGTTGGAAAATATGAAGGAGGCGGTAGATGCAGTGAGAGGTTTAAGGCTTTCGAGGACTTTGCAATAGAAAAAGTCCAAGCAGTGGCCAACTTCTAGAAGTCGGATGAGTTCTTTACCCTTTGCCGGGACTTTTGTTGTATTGACACTCAGTGAGGGAGAGGGTGTGAGGCCCGACCTATTCATCCAAGTTCCAAGAAGATGCCAACCATACTCTTCTTCCCCTTCATTCAATCTTTCCTCAATTTCCTTTCCTTTCATACCTCCCATGGCCACTAATGCTCTTCGTTGTAGAACCCCTCCATGATATTAAGCTAAAGATGAAGTTTACTTTGCCTCGGGACCATCTATGTTAGGAGTCCTCAATCAAAGGAGTGATAGTCTTCAAATTCAGTCGCAAGTCCTTGGAGTGTTGAGATTAAACTGCCACCAAAAGTTTTAGTGCTCATTGTTGGTAAGAAGAACCCATCCTAGACTCTTAGGTCTGATTGTTTGAAGGTACTTGCCCTAGTTAGAATGGTTTCTTAACCATTAGGTCCTTTTGAAAGAAAAAAATGTGGTGCAGATGCCTACGCTAAGCATGCAACAGCACAGAGAGCAGGTAAATATTTTAAAATATTTTTAAAATAAATACGGAAAATACCTACTCCGCACAGAATCTAGCATATACAAGATGCATGTATTGGCGTGATACAGGACATATAATATTTATAAACATTTTAATAAATCTAGATCTACACATGCACCGAAATTAAAACCCAAAAACATACCTTATTCCCAGCTGGAATAAGTCTGGGATAAACCTGGAATAGACTGGAATAACTGGAATAAAGTTATTCCAGTCGTCTTCCACCTTGGGCTGAAAATAGGGCTTCCGAAAAGTCCCCGGAATGCCACCTTCCGGACCTCCGATCGCTCCCAAATTTGAGCTGTAGATTCTTAAGGAAGTCCTCTTCGATTTGGCACTAGTTTCTGCAAGAAAAACTAAGCCAATAAAACATAAAAAATCGCCGAAGTCTGCTGCACGAAAATGGCAGCAGAACGGAGTAGCTGCCTTCGTCGTTGGATTTCGGGCAACTGGAGCGATCCCGGCTCGCGTGGTTTGCTTCGAGGAGTAGAGGAATACTCCCTCTAGAGGGGAGACATGCCCGGGACTCTCGGATCCGCCTCCACGCACGGTGCTAGCCGCCGGAAGAGGGCTTCACGGTCACAGAATTCTGCAGCAGAACTAGGCAGAATGGGAGCTTGAAACAATGGGATTTTCTCTCCCTCTAAGGCTTCTAAACCCAACCCAAAACCCTCTCCTTAAGCCTCTCAAAGAATGCCCAAAGCTCTCCTTTTTTAGGCCTCTCTCACGGTGGAAAAAAAAAATTCTCTCGTTGAAAACTTCATCACATGAAACAGGACGCTGGTTTGGCTTTTATAAGCAAGTTGGGAGGGAGAGGGAGTTGGAGCGTTGGAAGGTGGAGAGGCAGCAGCAATGGGTAGCAATAAACCCAATAAACCAGCCATTAATCAACCATTAAACCCATTAACCAAGGATTAATGTAATGGGTTGGGAAAAGGAAGAGACGGGACGTTTGGAGTTCTCATCCAGCGAAAGGAATTCCAGCGTTTTGGTCTTTGGGTCTCTTCATTTCAACCATTGAATCACCGTGTAAAATGGTCATGAGGAGAAAATGCACCGGTTCAAAACCGGTCCAAGCCAAAATATTATACCTTGGTTCAATCCCATTAAACTAAGCCAATTAAATGGTCCAATCCCATTTAAACCAAGTTGGTTCAAACCTTTTGAATTTTGGTTCAATTGGTTCACAACCAATTGGAGGCCGAAACAAACTCCGAATCAGTTCAAAACTGATTCAGAAAAAACCTGGCGCAGTGCTGATCAACCAAGAACAATTTTCGGTTGACACAGACAAGGGCAAGACGGGGAAAAAGAGTGCTCAAAAATACTACTATGACCATAAAATCGAGACGATTCCCAATCGTATTCGGTATCCGGATCAGAGAGTTATCCTCTGTGGCGTGTGACCTCATAGGTTCGAACCTAAACGGTAGCACCAGAACAATTCTAGTACCAGCACAGGAAACCATCTAGCAATGGGTCCCGGCGTCCGGATAGGTCGAAGATGCGGGAGCAAACTATCGAACCTCTGGCATATGGTTACCGTATAATTCATCCCTTTGACCTCAAATGCTCAAGATGACTGAGATTGGGCTGCCAACCCAGACTGAGTCAGTCGACTACGTGTCTCAACCTCGTAAGCCTAGTGACTCTTCACTAGGGCTACCTCGGCCGAGGATTTGCAAAATTGAGATACTGCGAGACATTCAATCCAAACTGTTTGGATAGGTCAATTCCATCTTGGTCCATCACTGCTCCACAAGTACTTTCCTGTACCCAGAAACCTTCCGTCACCGGATTAAAAATCCGGGTAGTCCGGCACCAAAGCACAGGGAGTTGCTTGCAAGCTACCGCGATGACCTCAGGTCAGAGGGACACTTATACCCATATCCAATCGTGAGTATCCCTTTGGCAGAAAGGGACTGCACGGAGTCACGTTCAATGAGATATCACATATATCCCACTTGCAGATTACATCAGTGTCACCACACTCATTTGGTCAAGAGGACAACCAAACGATGTGAACTACAACAACCTATACTTGATATATTGCTGTCCAGTACAATATATCCTTTTGTTGTGAACCGGGTTTAAGGACCACTCGATACATCCTCTCTGTATCGAAGTCAGTGTAGTCCTAAGGACTTCATCACATAGGAAAGAGTTCATTTCAGGGAAATTCAATACGTGATGAGCTGCCAAAAATTATATTTTATTAATTCATTGAAAAAGTACAATACTTAGCACAACCGCCTACAACCCAGGCGATTGGCTTTGGGACACAATTCCCAACAACTCCCACTTGTACTAAAGCCAATCAGAAGAGTATCTAATACCCATTTCCCATTTACAATAGTCGAACTCTTTTATTTCGAGGACTTTAGTGAAGGGGTCGGCCAGATTTTCTTTTCCATCGATCTTCAGAAGATTGATGTCGCTTCGCTCCACGATTTCTCGTACGAGGTGGTAGCGCCGCAAAATGTGCTTAGTGCGGTGATGAGCTTTAGGCTCCTTAGCTTGAGCAATGGCTCCAGTGCTGTCATAGTACACCGGAACAGGACCATCTAGGGAAGGTGCCACCCCTAGCTCTCCAAGGAACTTCCGCAACCAGACAGCTTCCTTTGCTGCATCTGATGCTGCAATGTATTCTGCTTCGCATGCCGAGTCTGCAACAGTTGCATGCTTGGAACTTTTCCAATAAATCGCTCCTCCATTCAGGGTAAATACAAACCCTGACACACTCTTGCTATCATCTCTATCTGACTGGAAACTGGAGTCAGTGTACCCCACAAGTTTCAAGTCAGGTTCTCCATAAATCAGCCATTGATCTTTAGTATTTCTTAAATACTTAAGGATGGTTTTAACCACCTTCCAATGCGCCTCACCTGGGTTAGACTGGTATCTACTCACTACTCTTAGTGAGTATGCCACGTCTGGTCTAGTACAAGTCATAGCATACATGATAGAGCCTACTGCAGAAGCATAAGGTACTCTACTCATGCGCTCTCTTTCCTCAGGAGTTGTCGCACAATCCTTTTTGGAAAGAGTAATTCCAGAACCTATCGGGAGATAGCCTTTTTGGAATTTTCCATGCTGAACCGTTTCAACACGGTGTCAATGTACGTAGACTGGGACAGTCCCAAAAGCTTCTTAGATCTATCTCTATAGATTTTCATACCTAGTATGTAAGAAGCTTCACCCAAGTCTTTCATGGAGAATTGAGATGATAACCAGACCTTTATTCCTTGTAATGCTGCGACATCATTCCCGATTAAGAGAATGTCGTCAACATACAGTACTAGGAATACATTCACAGAACCATTAATCCATTTATAGATGCACGGTTCTTCTCCGTTCTTAACGAAGCCATACGATTTGATACATCTATCAAAGCGTAAGTTCCAACTTCGAGATGCTTGCTTGAGTCCATAGATGGACCTCTGCAACTTGCATACTTTTGATTCATCTGTGGATGTGAACCCTTCAGGCTGTATCATATACACTTCTTCTTCCAGCTCCCCATTTAGGAAAGCGGTACGGACATCCATCTGCCAGATCTCGTAATCAAAATATGCTGCCAAAGCAAGCATGATCCGAATGGACTTGAGCATTGCCACAGGGGAGAAAGTCTCATCATAATCGATACCATATCGTTGACGATATCCCTTGGCAACCAGACGGGCTTTATAGGTTTCTACCTTCCCATCTGCGCCCCTTTTTCTCTTGAAGATCCATTTACACCCAATGGGTTTTATTCCTTCAAGCGGATCAACCAATGTCCAAACATTGTTGATTTCCATGGACTCCATTTCGGATCGCATGGCTCCAAGCCATGCCTCAGAGTCAGATCTCTGAAGTGCATCCATATAAGTGATCGGATCCTCATTGTTCTCATCGAGCTCAATGGGATCGCCGTCCCGGATCAAGAAACCATAGTATCTGTCCGGGTGACGCGGTATTCTACCAGATCTCCTAATGGATTCTGGGTGTGATTCAATCACAACTGGTTCTACGATGTCCTTAGAGTGTGCAGGTTTTTCTATTGGCTGAACTTCATCAAGTTCAATCTTAGAGGCTATAGTTCCTTCTCCAAGGAACTCCTTTTCCAAAAAGATAGCTCTAAGAGCAACGAACACCTTTTGTTCATTCTCCAAGTAGAAAAAATACCCTTTGGTTTTCTTAGGATAACCAACAAATAAACACTTGTCAGACTTAGGACTAAGTTTGTCTGCGTCTAAACGTTTTACGTAAGCCGGACAACCCCAGACCCGAAGGTGTGAGATTGAAGGTTTACGTCCATTCCACATTTCATATGGAGTGGAGACAACAGACTTACTTGGAACATTATTTAACAAGTAACAGGCTGTCTGAAGTGCATATCCCCAAAAGGATAGCGGCAGAGTTGCAAAGCCCATCATTGATCGAACCATGTCCAACAAGGTTCGATTCCTCCTTTCGGACACACCATTCAACTGTGGTGTTCCTGGAGGAGTCCACTGAGAGAGAATTCCATTCTCCTCAAGATATGTCAAAATTTCACCAGATAAGTATTCACCACCTCGATCAGATCGAAGGGTTTTAATACTTTTTCCAGTTTGCTTTTCTACTTCATTACGGTATCGTTTGAACATTTCAAACGACTCAGACTTATGTCTCATTAGAAAGACATAACCGAACCTCGAAAAGTCGTCTGTAAATGTAATGAAATATTTGTATCCTCCTTTGGCACTTATTGTCATCGGTCCACATACATCAGTATGTATTAGACTTAGAAGTTCTGTAGCTCGTTCACCTTTTCCAGTAAAAGGTGACTTGGTCATTTTACCAAGTAAACAGGATTCACAAGTGGGCAGTGATTCAGAATCACTGACCTCGAGAAGTCCATCTCCTCGCATCTTGTTTATCCTATTTTGGTTAATATGACCTAGCATACAGTGCCAAAGATACAAATCGTTGACATTATCTAACCTTGGACGTTTGCTAGAAGTGTACATTACACTAACAGGCCTTGATAGTACGTATATGCCATTATTTAATCTAGCTTTCATTATAACAGAGTTATTCAAAATAACATTGCAAAAATCTCCTTTTATTGATAGTTCAAAACCACAACTGGTCAAAAGGCCTACAGAGATTATGCACATAATGAAACTAGGACAATAGTGACAGTCGACTAGTTCGACAGTACAAGACTCAAAGACAAGACGCAGGACTCCAACCGCTAGTACTGGAACACGATTTCCATTCCCGACGCTCAGAAATTGTTCTCCATCTTCAAATCTTCTGCTAACTTGAAGTCCCTGTAACGAATTACAAACATGAATTGGACTACCAGTATCCAATACCCAGTTAGCAGTATCAACAATTGAGTAATTACAAGGTCTTATCATATAAATACCTTGTTCAGCAGACTTCTGCTTTCTCGGCCTGTTCGGATCAAGGGATGCTATATAAAGAGGACAGTTCCTCTTCCAGTGTCCCTTCTTCTTGCAGTGGAAGCACTCTGCAGAAGACTGATCGGCCTTAAACTTCCTGGTCTGACTCGGGCCAGGAGCATTATGCACCTTCTTTCCCTTTTTATTTATTTTCTTCTTCCCTTTCTTAAAGGGACGACGACCTCTACTACCTCCCACTAAATTCACCACCCCCTTATTCAGTTGGTGGTCTTTCTCGAAAGTCTGTAGCAACCCCAAAAGACCATGGTAGTTGACTGCAGGCTTGTTCATTCTGTAATGATCAAGAAAGTCAAGATAGGAGGAGGGAAGAGAATTCAGGATCGCATCCTTGCCGAGCTGCTCGTGCAAGGGGCATCCGAGTTTGCCCAGTTTTTCAATCAACTCGATCATGTACAATACATGATCAGTGACTGAACCGCCATTCGACATCTTGGAGTTGTAGATGGCACAAGACACTTTGTACCGTTCTACATCATCCGGGGTGCCGAAGGATTCCTTCAACTTTTGAAGGATTTCATCAGGTTGGGCCTCCTCGAATTTGCGAGTGAACTCGTCGTTCATCGCCGCTAGCATAATGCAACGGACAGTAGTCCGATCAGAGACCCACTTCAAATAAGCATCTCTGACCGCACTCCGTGCATTAGCAGGAGGGATTTCAGGTGCCGGATCCGTTATCACATACAGGATCCGTTCGTGCTCCAGAACTATTCTCAACTTTCGATACCAACTATCGAAGTTGTGACCCTTTAACTTCTCGTTATCGAGAAGTGACCGGAGCGACAAGTTTGAAGACATCTGAAAAGAAAACAAGACCAAATTAGTTTATGAATTAATAACTTAACCAAAAGACTTGGACTTTAGTCTAAAGGTTTCTCCCACTAATTTTTCAGATTGGTAGCCTCTGACTCCAATCCATGAAAACAACATTTTTCAAGTGGGTACTGAAATCCAATAGGCCACGCATGAGCCCGACTAAGGCCGGCTTACCCATACGAGCCTAAAGGTAGGTTCGTAAACCAATTGTTTCTCTAAACAATTTTCAGTATTTATTTTGCCCTAAAGGACACCCCAATCGGCCTAGGGGCCTCCTATTGCGGGTCTCTGGTTAGGTCCAACCATTAAAATGATAAACCCAATGCTTCCAGCTAACTAAAAACCAAGCCCGACTATGGCCGGCCCACCTGGTCCCGTTAAGGAGGTTGCACTGAACCATCATCGATCAGATAGAAATTCCAGTCGTCGGATGTACACCCGTTCTATGGAACTGCCGATGCACACCAAGCTAGTGGACACATTTCTATCTGATTTAATGGGAGGCTAAGACACTGTCAACTCCTTGACTCAGTCTTTTTAAGGACCTAATAATTTTAGAGGATTTTTATTTATTTGTGACAGAAGAATAAAGGTAAGGACATGGATCATCCTCCCACTGAATCAATCAGATTCCAGGAGGGTTGATATAAATCAACATTTGATCCATGGGCACCTATTTGATCAGTCAGACCGATCAACCCAGGTGACATGGGTTAACTCGAGTCGTTGAGCTTTTCCAATCAGTTCTGGTTAACTCGACTAGCCAGGTAGGTGAGATCATGGGTGAGTATCCGCCATTAACCATCTTTCCTAGACACCAACCAAGTTGGCCAGGAAAGAGGTAGCCTCATACAACCATGATCACTATTGCCAAACCTACCTCGACACCAGTCGGTTTACCAGACCCGATCAGATTTGCCTAAAGACTCGGGCATCCACAGAGCCACTAATTGGATCCATTTTAGATGAACGGATCAACTATTCTAACTATTAGATAGTTCTAAAGAAGGACCTTGATCAACTTTGATTAATCTTCTTTTATCCGGTTCAACTAAACCTAGGTCTAACCCAGTTAAGGACCCAATTAGATAACTAACCCAATTAACCCAAAATGGCTTATTCATGTCAACTTAGATTTCATAAACCTAATGATTTATTTTAATAAGCCATACATTTAATCAAAACATTTTTAATTAAGTGTCAATGTAAAATATTTTTCACATTACATCATGCATCATTTCTAGATTTTATTTTATAAACATTTCATGGCCCAATACATGTCAAAATTGTATCTAAGCTAAAACAATTTTAATTCCGAGATTTCCTTAAAGGATCCTTCTGAAAAGGCCAACACAGATGATCTGTTTCGTGTCAAAGACACACGGTCATGGTGAAGGTCTTAACTAGGTTCCTAAAAGTACTATCAGGATACAAAAATAGATTAAACTATTTTTAATCTAACATGCATCAAGATTATGTTACAAAGGCAACCTGGCTCTGATACCAATGAAAGAAAAAAATGTGGTGCAGATGCCTACGCTAAGCATGCAACAGCACAGGGAGCAGGTAAATATTTTAAAATATTTTTAAAATAAATACGGAAAATACCTACTCCGCACAGGATCTAGCATATACAAGATGCATGTATTGGCGTGATACAGGACATATAATATTTATAAACATTTTAATAAATCTAGATCTACACATGCACCGAAATTAAAACCCAAAAACATACCTTATTCCCAGCTGGAATAAGTCTGGGATAAACCTGGAATAGACTGGAATAACTGGAATAAAGTTATTCCAGTCGTCTTCCACCTTGGGCTGAAAACAGGGCTTTCGAAAAGTCCCCGGAACGCCGCCTTCCGGACCTCCGATCGCTCCCAAATTTGAGCTGTAGATTCTTAAGGAAGTCCTCTTCGATTTGGCACTAGTTTCTGCAAGAAAAACTAAGTTAATAAATCGTAAAAAATCGCCGAAGTCTGCTACACGAAAATGGCAGCAGAACGGAGTAGCTGCCTTCGTCGTTGGATTTCGGGCAACTGGAGCGATCCCGGCTCGCGTGGTTTGCTTCGAGGAGTAGAGGAATACTCCCTCTAGAGGGGAGACATGCCCGGGACTCTCGGATCCGCCTCCACGCACGATGCTAGCCGCCGGAAGAGGGCTTCACGGTCACAGAATTCTGCAACAGAACTAGGCAGAATGGGAGCTTGAAACAATGGGATTTTCTCTCCCTCTAAGGCTTCTAAACCCAACCCAAAACCCTCTCCTTAAGCCTCTCAAAGAATGCCCAAAGCTCTCCTTTTTTAGGCCTCTCTCACGGTGGAAAAAAAAATTCTCTCGTTGAAAACTTCATCACATGAAACAGGACGCTGGTTTGGCTTTTATAAGCAAGTTGGGAGGGAGAGGGAGTTGGAGCGTTGGAAGGTGGAGAGGCAGCAGCAATGGGTAGCAATAAACCCAATAAACCAGCCATTAATCAACCATTAAACCCATTAACCAAGGATTAATGTAATGGGTTGGGAAAAGGAAGAGACGGGACGTTTGGAGTTCTCATCCAGCGAAAGGAATTCCAGCGTTTTGGTCTTTGGGTCTCTTCATTTCAACCATTGAATCACCGTGTAAAATGGTCATGAGGAGAAAATGCACCGGTTCAAAACCGGTCCAAGCCAAAATATTATACCTTGGTTCAATCCCATTAAACTAAGCCAATTAAATGGTCCAATCCCATTTAAACCAAGTTGGTTCAAACCTTTTGAATTTTGGTTCAATTGGTTCACAACCAATTGGAGGCCGAAACAAACTCCGAATCAGTTCAAAACTGATTCAGAAAAAACCTGGCGCAGTGCTGATCAACCAAGAACAATTTTCGGTTGACACAGACAAGGGCAAGACGGGGAAAAAGAGTGCTCAAAAATACTACTATGACCATAAAATCGAGACGATTCCCAATCGTATTCGGTATCCGGATCAGAGAGTTATCCTCTGTGGCGTGTGACCTCATAGGTTCGAACCTAAACGGTAGCACCAGAACAATTCTAGTACCAGCATAGGAAACCATCTAGCAATGGGTCCCGGCGTCCGGATAGGTCGAAGATGCGGGAGCAAACTATCGAACCTCTGGCATATGGTTACCGTATAATTCATCCCTTTGACCTCAAATGCTCAAGACGACTGAGATTGGGCCGCCAACCCAGACTGAGTCAGTTGACTACGTGTCTCAACCTCGTAAGCCTAGTGACTCTTCACTAGGGCTACCCCGGCCGAGGATTTGCAAAATTGAGATACTGCGAGATATTCAATCCAAACTGTTTGGATAGGTCAATTCCATCTTGGTCCATCACTGCTCCACAAGTACTTGCCTGCACCCAGAAACCTTCCGTCACCGGATTAAAAATCCGGGTAGTCCGGCACCAAAGCATAGGGAGTTGCTTGCAAGCTACCGCGATGACCTCAGGTCAGAGGGACACTTATACCCATATCCAATCGTGAGTATCCCTTTGGCTGAAAGGGACTGCACGGAGTCACGTTCAATGAGATATCACATATATCCCACTTGCATATTACATCAGTGTCACCACACTCATTTGGTCAAGAGGACAACCAAACGATGTGAACTACAACAACCTATACTTGATATATTGCTGTCCAGTACAATATATCCTTTTGTTGTGAACCGGGTTTAAGGACCACTCGATACATCCTCTCTGTATCGAAGTCAGTGTAGTCCTAAGGACTTCATCACATAGGAAAGAGTTCATTTCAGGGAAATTCAATACGTGATGAGCTGCCAAAAATTATATTTTATTAATTCATTGAAAAAGTACAATACTTAGCACAACCGCCTACAACCCAGGCGATTGGCTTTGGGACACAATTTCCAACACCTTTTACTTTTGATTGAATGGAAACTACATCGTGGGTAATACAACTTTCATCTAGTAGTCTCTTACATTAAGTTTATTGCTCCCTCTTATGCATAAATCTTGCTAATATGTGAAGGAGTGCTTGCTCATTTTAGATTGCTAAGTTCCTAAGTTAAAAACTCCATCATGCATCCCGCATCATTTTTAGTATCAGAGCAAGGTTACTAGGAAAAGTATGCTAGTTGCTGAAAATTTCTGCATCATCTAAGGACTAGACCTGAAAGCTTATCTCATAGCTTTTCGGATCTTAGTTTAATTTGCAATTCCTAGGTAATTTTTCTAGATCAAACCAAACTTGGAATCTTTTTCCATAGATTTCAGTTATGAATTTTCAAAAAAAGAATTTTTATTTGTTTTCCTAGTTTACTCTCTAATCGAAGGAATCATGCCTCCTGAGCGGGTATACGAAAGTATACTTAGGACCCATGGGAGTAATGAGCTAAGGCCAGACATGAGATCCCAAGACTCAAGGGTCTTTTGTGATAAATGCATGCTTGCATGATTGGAATTAATAAATGCTACATTGTATGTTTTCTCCTTTATCACAACCTAAGTTCTAGATTTCTGGTACAATTCAAATTTGAATTCTCCTGACCATAATTTTAAAATTCAAAATTTAAAATTTAAAATTTGAACTTTGAAATTTAAAAATTTAAATTTGAAATTTAGAAATTTAAATTTTGAAATGAATGTCTATCTTAGTATTTACATTTTATTGATTAGTTAGATTTTTGATTGTGCATTCAATCTAAAACAGGGCAATCCTATCATAAGATAAGGGGAGGAATTCATCACCTTTCCTTGGCCCAAAAACAAACAACCATATATTGCATTGATCCAAGCATAATTTAAAACTTAGTAAGAACCTAAACTAGGGACATCAAGAAGTCAAGTTCATGTTTCATGTTGAGACTTAGTATTGGTTAATTCTATATTTACTCCTGGATATTGGTGTCTAAGGCTAGGGGTCCAGCGGCAAACGCCTTAAGTGGATCTGTGGTTTTTAATTAGGACCTCGTGAAAGTGAGGGGAGCCTCCTACAATCCCACCTCTTACCTGGCCAGTTGAAAGGGTGACTGCAATCTTGATTGGTACTTTGGCAATTCATGTTACCTTGAACTTCTAGGTCTAGGAGCCCTAAAAGCTAGGTTTGTATTGCATGACCACTAGATCAAGAACCCCATACCAACACTCCTAGACCTAACCAAGTCTCACCATGGATCCCAATTATAAAACTTTGATGAGAACCATGACCAAGCAATTCAGGCAACTAAACAATAGGTTTGACCAAATGAAGGAGCAAATCGGGACCCTTGAAGAGACCCGTTTGACCTACACTGAACCAAATCACCTAGACCAACTCCTCTTGGTCCAAGAGCCCATCACCGCAATCCCACCCCTGAACATAATCCTAGATGCCCACACCAAGACTTTGTGGATTCAGAGGAAAGAGTTCTTAGGAACATACATGTTGATGCACCCACTTTTGATGGAAACTTAGACCCTAAGGTGTATGTTGATTGGAAGAGTGACAGGTGATGGGGACATCAGATCAGACATAGATTTTAAGCTTCAATTTATTCTCTAAGTCATATGTTGGTCAATTTTGAGTCTCGTAATGGAATTTATTTTAGAGTCCTGTAATAAAGTGAGTCAGTTGGATTCACTAAGTCCATTGAGTCCTGTTATTTGAGTTCAGTTATTTTAGTTTAGTCAAGAGTTGTGTGTGTTTCATTCAAGAGGAGGAACCAGTGGACCCATACTCAAGTCACTAGCCCAACATCTGGACTCCCTTCATGCCATCCAAGCCCTCTAGGAGATGGCACCCTAGCATACCAGGCCCTAGGTGCCTCAAGCCCACATGCTCACATGATGAATGGCGCCCAGTCCAGATCCCCAAGGAAGTGACGCCCAGGTCCATGCCCTCAAGCCCGTGGCACCATCCCCTCCCAGGCCCACTGCAATTGGTGCCCAAGCCTTTGACCCAGTCCAAGATGCCTAGGCTTTGACCCAATCAAAGAAGATTTCATCCAAGCCCACCAGGGAGTGGAAAAGTCAAAGCATCCCAAAAGGATTTCATCCCAGCCCAAGCCCATGGAGAAAGTCAAAGCTTCCAAGTTCTACAAGGAGTCTAATGTCCAAGTCCTACTAGAATTTAGGCCTCCTAATTTCAATCAAACTTTGTACTCCTAATTCTAGTTAAACCTTGTACTCCTTGTCTCATACAAACTTGTAATCCAATTTTGACAGGGAAAGGGCCCAGGATGAATCTATAAATATCCCACCCCTCCCCCTCTTGTAAAATAATCTCTTATTCATAAAATAAACTCTGGTGAATTCTTCTTGTAACAATTTGTGTTCTTTGGAAGTGTGTGTGAGACTTGTTCTTTTTCTTCCACTAAACCCTAGCCCTTGTCCATCCAAGTAAGAGCCCTAAGATGCCCACCATCAGCCCTCTCCAAGATCCAGATGCCCAAAGCTTCCTCCAAGGCCACCAACCCCCTGTAACTCCATCTTCCAATCATCCTTCAACCCAATCTCCAGTTTCTTATTTTTTTCTTCTTGTTTGTCTCTAACCTTTGACATTTGTAGGATCCCTCCAGTGAAACCATCCTTGGATGACGTCTTCTTTTCCCTCGAATGAAGCTAATAAAAAGTCGACGGATCCGTGGAAAAGTGACCGGATCATCCAGGTGCCGATCTGAATGAAGCGATCTCTTCTACAGCAACTAGAAATCATTGCTTGGTATGCTAAACCTAATTTTCATATATTTTTATCTGATTTCTTAAAGGTGAACATGCTCCTAATATGCCTTCTTAGACCTAGGATCCTGAGTTTCTTTTCTTTTTGATTGAACTAGCATGTGGGTAGGATGCTAATTGATATATGATAACCCTAACCTAATCTAGGCTAGTTTCGGGAATCGAAACCATAAAAAAGTTATAAAAATATTTGCTTTCTTTAATCTGGTTTCCTTCACCTTTATCCCTTGCATATCATCCTGCATCATATT
Source organism: Areca catechu (assembly GCA_021397845.1). Classification (NCBI taxonomy): domain Eukaryota; kingdom Viridiplantae; phylum Streptophyta; class Magnoliopsida; order Arecales; family Arecaceae; genus Areca; species Areca catechu. The sequence goes on from CM038047.1 coordinate 71,057,699, forward strand.
AGAATCCCATCCCTCATCAATTTTGGTATCAGAGCACAATTTAGGGCATGTTCTTGCATCATAGTCTAGATTTTTGTATGCTATTTTCTGCATAACTAGTCAAAATATAGGGCTGTTTACCCATTAAAAGTATTTTATTTTTCTCTGATTTTAATTTAATTTGGTCTCTATCTTGTCCCCTATTTTATGTGATTTTTGTGAAATTTTTAGATTTAAAAAATCCCAGAAAAAAATTCATAACTCAAACCCTGATTGTAGTTTGAAATTTCTGCACCCTGAATTCTGCATCAGGAGTCCACACCTTGATCTGTTTCACCATCTTAGGTATTTTAATTTTTTCTGAAATTTGTATCACGTCATCTCTGTTGAGTCCTCTGTTTTAATGATATTTTTCTTAGATTTTATAGAACCAAAAATTATACAAAAATCGACATCCTAGAAACCCTAACTAGAATTCTATGTTTTCCTGCACCTAGTTAGAAACTCTAGGTTTTGCATATCATACCATTTTTGTTTTGAATGAATTTGGTAGGGTTCATCTTCACATGTCATTCTTTGTTTTGTAAATTTTTTAAAATTTTCTTGCATTGAAATCCATGCTAATTCCTGTATCAAATCTGAACAATTTTTTTTTTAATTTATGCTAATTCTGCATACTTGACTAAACCAAACCTAACTCACATCCAAACCCCCCCAACCCAAGCCAGTTCTGTTTGCTTACCTAACCAACTCAAATCTAAATTGCCAGCTCATAAAAGGTTCAAAATTTTTTTAATTCACTGTTTTGTTTTTAGATTGCATTAGGTTTCATTGTGTGTTCATCATTTGCATTAAACTAATCTTAAGGATAATTTCCTATCTCAGATCAGGGCAGGAGGTCATTACCTGTCTTAGGCCCAAAACAACCACCTTGAATTCATATCCAAACCTTAATTAAAATCAATTAGCAACCTAATTTTCTCTAGTGAGCTAGGGACACCAACAAGTCGGGTCCGAGTTGTATGGGTAAACTAGTGCAATCAATTCTCCAACTATTACTGAATACTGGTGTCTAAGGCTAGAGGTCCAGAGGCAAATGCCCTAAGTAGACTGGTGGTTTTTAATTAGGACCCTGTCACAGGCAGGGGGAGCCTCCCACCACCCCACCTCTTACCTAGCCAGTGGAAGGATTAGTTGCTGAGTTGAGTGTAAGTTGAGTCGACCCATTCCACTTTGGCTCTAGGTCTGGCAAACTGTAGTACATAGTAACCTTATGTGTTTGACTGCATCATAACACCTTGATTGATTGAGTGCATGACCACTAGATTAGGAACCCAATACCAATGGTCTAAACCCTAACCTAGTTCAACCATGGAGCCTAATTTTGAGATTCTCATAAAGGCCATGAGTGACCAGATTATCACCTAAATGAACCAAATGAATACCCAATCCTAAAATCAGCTTGCCCAATTGACCACCTAGATGAACCAATCGACTACCCAAATGAATCATATATTTGACCAATTGACCCAATCCTATACCCAAACCCATAATAGGCTTGACCACTTCACCAATAGGTTTGACCAGGTAGGGATCCAATTAAGAAACCTAGAGAAAACCCCTAAAACCCATCCCAGACCTAAACCCGAGCCCAGCCCTAGGAGAACCCCATACTATGACCCATACTCAGAGCCCAATCCTAGGAGTGCCCAATATCTTGATCCATACTCAGAGCCCAACCCTAGGAGAACCCCATACCCTGAATCCCAATCCTATGAACTTAGATCCTCTGAACCCATAACCCATAGAACTGAACCTAGGAGATCCACAACATATAGACCTGATTCCAAATCTTATGAACCTAGTTCTTATGCACCCAGATCCTCTGAACTCAGATCCTATGTACCCCTATCCTATGAGTCCAAGGGACCCATGACCCTTAGTCGACCTGAATCTACTAGAAATCGTATCCCTAGATATGAGTCCAGTACTAGGCCAGTTTCTCTTAAACAACCCGAATCTGATAGGTTAGTACCTATGGGTGTAGCCTAGTTTTCCTTAGTCGACCTGAACCCTATAGGATTAATATCCCTAGGTATCAGCCAAGCATTAGTTAGGAACCCCTTAGTCGACTTACCCTTGCTACCCCAGACCCTAGTCAATTTTTCCTTAGCCAACCCACTCCTACCACCCCATTAGTTCACCATGAAGACATTAAAGAAGAGATATATGAAGCTGATGTGAGCTTAGTGGATGAGTATGAGGAAGAAGAAGAAGAGATACCTATAGAAGACCTAGAATTAGTTGACCCAGTAGATACCCAAGTAGAAGCCAACCTAGAATTAGTTGACCCTGGCCATACCAAGATAGAAGCCAACCCAAGGTTAGTTGACCCTGACCCTACCCAAACTGAAGCTGTAGTGGAGGAGTAGTTAGAGGAAGAGAACCCAGATCCTGCTACTAGAGCACCACCTGAGGAGACTTTAGAAGAGAGCCCAATTATAGAGTCTAGTCCTGAGATTCAAGAACCAGAAGAATTTATTAAGGACTTGATCTCTTAAAATCACCTCAGGATGAAGTCACTCCTTTGACTCCAATTGAAGATCTCTTCTCTGAAATTAGTGATCCAATCTTCCATTATGCAGACCCTTTAGATATACCTCAACCCCATAAGGTCAACCTCATCAGTCTAGGTGGTGTGGGCACCAGAGTCAGACAGAGGCTCCTTAACCCTCTATGGATCTCTGATTAGGGTTTTAGGCTGTTGGGTTCTGTAATAAGGCTTCAAGCCTAAGCAATTTTATTTTGAGTCATGTACTCTTGTTTTAGTCTTGTACCTTGGCCAATATGGTCAAGGAAGGTCAATAAATCTTGTATTCAGCTGAAATGGTTCAAGCCCGAGTCAACTTGAAGATTGGGCCCAAGCCTGTTTGAAGGAGTGGTCATTTGAGTCAAGTCCACTTATTAATGGGCCAAGCCATCTCCCATGCCTTGAAGGATGCCACTTTAGCTCTTGAGTGCCACCTCATCTGTCCCATGTGGTGCCACATCATCAGGACAAGTGGGCGGCCAAGGAAGAGGGAAATGCAGATTTTTGTGGATGCCATTCCTTGATCCAAGCCAACCTTCCCTCCCCCTATCAAGTCTCTTTCCAAAGGAACCATGGGCGGCCAAGGAAGAAAATCTCAAAAGAGAGACAACGTTCCTCCCTTCCCTTCCCCTATCAAGTTTCTCTCCAAAGAAGAGTAGGTGGCCAAGGAAGGTCAAAGAGCATTGAAGCATCCCTTGATTTGTGAAGACATGTTCCTTGCTTCAAGCCCCCATATCATGCCTTCTTTCCAAAGTGTCTTGATTAGCCATGGAAGAAAATCAAAGTCCAAGGGCGCCAACTTAAATCTTGAAGACAACATCCACCTTTCAAGCCCCAAATCAAGCCATGCCATCAAGCACAAACAAGACCATGGTCGGCCAAGAGGAGAAAATTCAGAATTTTGGCACCCTCTTAATGAAGACTTTGTATGAGCTAATATTGATGAAGGTGAATAAAGGGCCCTACCCCTCCCTTGTATGAGCTAATATTGAGAAATGAAAAAAAAAGTTTGAGAAGTTATTCTTCTAGCCCTTGTCTTTTAGACTAGGAACTCCGAGAGGGAGCACCTTTGTCCTTCGGGACTTCGAGGGATGAGAGGCCCTGAGTTACCATCCATCTATGCAAGCCACTTCCCACCTTCAAGCTTTGATGCCACCTGGAAGATCCACCTGGACGCCTAGCAAGAAGACCCTCCTCGACCACCATTCTCAACTCTTTTCCATCCCTTCCTACTTGTTTCTTGATGATTTCTAACCCTTCACTTGGGTGCTCACAGGTCCTCCAGGTGCCATGGACAACAGAGTCGGTCTCCCTTGCCTTCACGACCATCGGACAAAAAGTCGGCGAATCCACAGGGTCGAGGGCTTGATCCTCCAGGCCGCATCCATGAACGTGAGTGAACTCGGCATCGGGCACATCAGAGTCTTTCAAGGTTTGCATCCCTAATATCCTAAGTAGGTATTGATCTAGAGCTAAGTCCTATCGGGTTTCTCAATCCTGGGGTCCTATCCTTATCTTTGTTTAGGGGCTATCTTGCATCTTAGAAAGTTCTTATCTTTATAGAATCTCAAGATCTGCTCTTTGCTTATCTTCGAGAATCTTTAAATCCACTAAAACTTTTAAAAAAAAATTAACAAGAAAAATCATTTGCATCATCCACTTCATCTTAGCATAGTTAGTCCCATGTCAAGTCTGGTATCAGAGCATGGTTAGCACTTAGTTCTTCTTAAGTATTTGGATTGGGTGCTTCACCATGGCCGTCCGGTCATAGAAAAAAGTAGGGCTGCAAGACCCTCATATCCTATTCAAAGGGGATTTTCTATGACGTGTAGGGGTGTTGATGTGATTGACCCTTGAAGGGAAAAACAAGGAGATAGGTATTTTAATTCTTTTTTTTTTTTTGCATCATTGATTTCAGCATCTTTTAAAAATTCTGTAACTCAGTATATGGTCTGATATTTTAGTTGTTTCTATACGTAGGAATCTCCGATTTTGATGATTTTTATTTTTTTAGATTCCAGTAGTATTTTTTAGAAATTTTCAAATTTTATTTCATTATGTAGATTTTCTAAATGACTGATGACCATCTAAGAACAATTCTGCTATGATATTCCAGCAATTTCATTTCATCATACTTTCATCTCTACATAGTTTAAATTTTACATTTAGGTTCATATTATTTACTTTTTAGCATTTTATTTCTGCTAACATACATCAAAATACAAACAAAACTTAGATACATTTCATTAGGTCATGTGTATGCCATCATTTACATAATTAACTTAAGGACGTCAATATCACAAGATAAGAGAAGGAGGTCATTACCTTTCCTTAGCCCAAAAACCACCACCCTTGCATTTCAAACCTAAGCCTAATCTAAAATCAAGTAGCAACCTAATAGCTTAGGGACACCCACGAGTCGGGTTTAACCATTTTGGGGAAGCTAGCGCATGCAACCCTTCAATTAGTACCCAGAAGATGGTGTCTAAGAGGTTTAGCGTCAAATGATCTAAGCGGTGTTGTGGTTCCTTAATTAGGTCCTTGCGAAAGCAAGGAGGGCCTCCCACACTCCCATCTTTTACCTGGTCGGTGAAAGGGCTAGTTGTTGTGCTGTGTTCATCTAAGTTAACCCATTCTATTTAGACTCATAGGTATAGCAAACCATAGTACCTTGCATTGTGTGTTGCATGTCTAGTCTAGATTAGGAATCCATTAGCCCATTAGTCCTTATCCTGTCCAGTGTAATCATGGGGTCAAACCTTGAAGCCCACTTGATGGCCCTCAGTAAACAACTGGCCATTTTGGACCAAAAGAAGACCTAAGCAAAGGCAAGGGTAAAAGCCCTCAAGGCCCATGCTAAGTTCAAATCTTCTAGGCCCAATTCTCCTAATCCAAGAGCCTATTCTCATGATCTTGCCCCTGAGTCTAACTCTAGATGCCCCTACCCATACTTGGTCGAATCAGAGGAAAGACCCATTAGGAGCACCCAACCTCATGCACCCACTTTTGATGGGAGAAAAGAAATGTATATTGATTGGGAGGAGAGCATGGATTGCTATTTTGAGTATACTAAGATGTTGGAGTTAGAAAAAGTAAGATTGGCCACATGTAGTTTAACCCGACTTGCTAAGTGGCATTGAAAAGGTATTGAGGACCAATGTTATTCGAAGGGAGAATAGATAAGCACCTGAAAAGCCATGAGGAGTAAATTAAGAGAGAAGTACTTAGGTGAATTTTATGAATACAAACTTTCAAACCAATGGTATGAATTGAGGCAGGGTGATAAAACTGTGTCTGAGTACATTGACCAATTCAATGAGTTTATCAGGAGATGTAACACAGTTGAGTCTGAGGCTATGATCATATCGAGGTTTTGAGCTGGCCTATATCCGGATATCCAAAGGGAACTTTATTTTAGAAAGGTCAATGACTTGGAGCAGGCATACCAAACTACGAGGTATTGTGAGCATTTCCAGAGGACACCCACCTATCATAGACCTGAACCCTTTAGGAACCCTGGTCGAACCCCAGGATCTAGCCAAGGGTATAGTCAAGTCTACCCGAGTCGACCTAGTTCGAACCGAACTGACCTGAGTCGACCCAACCCTAACCCGAGTCGACCCACCCCTGCTACCCCATGTGTTCACCAGGGTGACATTAAAGAAGAGGAATATATTGCATACTTGGAATTGGTTGACCTAGAAAACACCCGGGCTGAAGCTATTTTGGAAGGACCTTCAAAAGATCCTGAACCCACCAGTAAGCCTGAAGTAGAAGTATATGAGGCTGACATGAGTTTGGTAGACGAATATAAAGGAGAAGACTATGAGGAGGACAACTCTCTTACCTTACCCGAGGAAACCCTTGGAGAAGATAAGATTGTTGAGCCTAGTCCTGAAATATCAGAACAACAAGATATTAGTGAGGACTTGGTTCCTGTAAGTCAATGCCCTCAGGAAGAACTCACTCTTTTAGCCTCAACCCGAGACCTCATTCAGTTCCCTTATAAAGAGTTCATCCCTCTAATCCCAGTTGATAACCTTTTTCAGGAACTGACTAAGTCTTCCTTTCATGAAAAATCTACACTTACAATGACCAAATTCTCCATCCTTCAATTTGACCTTATGTCATCCATAGATCGATATTCAAATCTTAAGGTCATCTTGAGTAACCAAGGTCTATCCCATGCTTCCCATAGATTGCCCCAAGATGTCGATTCCTATTTCCTACCCTTCCCTGATTCTTCTCACGTGTCTAGAACCATTAGATTACAATTTGTTGAGATTACCAAATTGTATGAGTCCTTAGAGCCCATCCTATTTGCTACCTACTGTTAAAAGACCCTCTGGCATTTACTAGAAGTTCATGGTAAATTCTCATGTGCATACCAAACCAGGGTCAAACCTAGAGAGTCTATAGTCTGTTAGGTTTAGGTCCAAGAGTCCAATAAAAATTCCTCTCAATAGGAATACATAGTTGAGTCTGCTTTTTGTCAAGTATCAGTATGAGTCCCAGAGTCCGTAGAATCTTTTGCACAACATATTAAAAGCATGCATAAGGAGATTAGCCAAAAATCAACCTATGTAATAATACATACAAGAAATTGGCTGATTCCTGAAAGCAAGCCAAAGAATTTGACATAGGAGATTTTGTAATGATTAGGCTTAGGCCTGAACGGTTTCCACCAGGAACCGTTAAGAAACTTCATACTCATGGAGTTGGCCCATTTAGAGTGATAAAGAGAGTTGGCCCTAATGTAGGTATATGCTTGAGCTACCCCTGGATTATGGCATTAGCTCGACTTTCAATATCTCGACTTAGTCGAGTACAGGGAACCGACAAACATATCCAGCGAGCCATTTAGGCCTGACCTTTCATTTAAGAGCGAACCCGACCTAGAGTGTCCACCTTCAATTTTACCTGAGAGAGGAGAACAGATCGAGCATATCACGGATGATCAGCTATCACCACCCGGGGCAAAGGCTATCAACATTACTTGGTCTGATGGTAAGGTCGACCGGAGTCCGATGATTCGTGGATTACCCAGGAGGACTTGTAGCATCTCGACCCCGACCTTCTGGAGAAGTATCAAAGCCAAATCAACCCTTACTCGATAGGGTCAAGTTCTTCCCATCCCGGGAGAACTGGTGTGGGCACCAGAATGTGACAGAGGCTCCTTAACCCTCTATGGATCTCTGATTAGGGTTTTAGGCTGTTGGGTTATGTAATAAGGCTTCAAGCCTAAGCAATTTTATTTTGAGTCATGTACTCTTGTTTTAGTCTTGTACCTTGGCCAATGTGATCAAGGAAGGTTAATAAATCCTGTATTCAGCTGAAATGGTTCAAGCCCGAGTCTACTTGAAGAATGGGCCCTAGCCTGTTAGAAAAAGGAGTGGTCATTTGAGTCAAGTCCACTTATTAATGGGCCAAGCCATCTCCCATGCCTTGAAGGATGCCACTTCAGCTCTTGAGTGCCACCTCATCTATCCCATGTGGTGCCACATCACTAGGACAAGTGGGCGGCCAAGGAAGAGGGAAATGCAGATTTTTATGGATGCCATTCCTTGATCCAAGCCAACCTTCCCTCCCCCTATCAAGTCTCTTTCCAAAGGAACCATGGGTGGTCAAGGAAGAAGATTTCAAAAGGGAGACAACATTCCTCCCTTCCCTCCCCCTATCAAGTTTCTCTCCAAAGAAGAGTAGGTGGCCAAGGAAGGTCTAAGAGCATTGAAGCATCCCTTGATTTGTGAAGACATGTTCCTTGCTTCAAGCCCCCACATCATGCCTTCTTCCCAAAGTGTCTTGATCAGTCATAGAAGAAAATCAAAGTCCAAGGGCGCCAACTTAAATCTTGAAGACAACATCCACCTTTCAAGCCCCAAATCAAGCCACGCCATCAAGCACAAACAAGACCATGGTCGGCTAAGAGGAGAAAATCCAAAATTTTGGTGCCTTCTTAATGAAGACTTGTAAGTTTTTCATTTGAATTTGAATGGGTTTTAAGGTGCCTATATAAAGGGCCCTACCCCTCCCTTGTATGAGCAAATTTTGATGAAATGAAAAAAAAAGTTTGAGAAGTTATACTTCTAGCCCTTGTCTTCTAGATTCGGAACTCCGAGAGGGAGCGCCTTTGTCCTTCAAGACATCGAGGGGTGAGAGGCCCTGAATTACCATCCATCTATGCAAGCCACCTTCCCACCTTCAAGCTTGGACGCCACCTGGAAGATCTACCTGGATGCCTAGCAAGAAGAGCCTCCTCAACCACCATTCTCAACACTTTTCCATCCTTTCCTACTTGTTTCTTGATGATTTCTAACCCTTCACTTGGATGCTCACAGGTCCTTCAGGTGCCATGGACAATGGAGTCGGTCTTCCTTGCCTTCGCGACCATCGGACGGAAAGCTGGTGAATCTATAGGGTTAAGGGCTTGATCCTCCAAGCCACATCCGCGAGAGTGAATGAACTCGGCATCGGGCACATTAGAGTTTTTCAAGGTTTGCATCCCTAATCTCCTAAGTAGATATTGATCTAAAGCTAAGTCTTACTGGGTTTCTTAATCCCGAGGTCCTCTACTTATCTTTGTTTAGAGGCTATCTTGCATGTTAGAAAGTTCTTATCATTATAGAATCTCTAGATCTGCTCTTTGCTTGTCTTCAGAAATCTTTAAATCCATTATAAACTTAAAATAACAAAAAGAGGAATCATTAGCATGCATCATAGCATCTTAGTCTCACATCACTATGACTCTTCCCTGAAACCCCTTCTTGTATCCTATTCTACCCGATCAACCCCGAACCTTCTCCTTACTTTCTACCCTACTAGACTAACCCTGAACTCACCTCTTATTTCTTGCCTTTTCTAGAAACTTCAAGCATTTATAGGACCATTCAATTGCATTTTGTAGAAGTAAGCATATTGCATACATTCCTTGTGCATGTTAGGTTTACATATTATTTCTGGTATACTTTATGGCATATGTTAGGAGTGCATGCCAAGTTCTTATCTACATGTCACCCACTTGACCAAGGGACAAACCCATAGTTGTAGTTTAGGTTTTAATCGAGTCTACATATCAATAAGTGTTGGCATGAGCCATTTGCCCACATTAGGTGTTTTGTTTGCATATCAATAAGAGTTGGTGAGTCTTTGCACTTCATGATTAGAGATCTGCATGAAGAATTAATCATAAGATTAATGTAAGCAATGTTTTTATAAAAATATGGTTAATTCCCAAAAAAATCTAAGAGTTTGCTAGAAAAATCTTGTGATGATTAGGCTACATATCCATGAGCTGGATCCATCAAAGTCATAAAAAAGTTGGACCTAGTACCTAAGTATTAGAAATTGTATCCCAAAGCCAATCACCTAGGCTGTAGGCGGTTGTGCTAAGTATTGTAATTTGTATATGAATTAATAAAACTATATTTTGGTAGCTCATCACATTATTCATTGTTCTATAATAAACTTTATTTATATGATGAAGTCCTTAGGACTGTACTGACTTCGATATAGAGATAATATATCGAGTGGTCCTTTAAAAAGGTTCACAACCAAAGGATACATTGTATAGGATGGCAATGTATCAAGTGTAGGTTGTTGTGGTTCACATCATTTGGTTGTCCTCTTGACCAAAGGAGTGTGGTGACACTGATGTGATCTGCAAGTGGGACGTGTGACATCTCATTGAACGTGACTCCGTGGAGCTCCTTTCTGGCAAAGGATTGCTCGTGATTAGATATGGATATATGTGTCCCTCCGACCTGAGGTCACCATGGAGCTTGCAAGCAACTCCCTGTGCTTTGGTACCGGACTACTCGGATTTCTAATCCAGTGACGAAAGATTTCTGGGTACAGGCAAGTATTTATGGAGCAGTGGTGGACCAAGATGGAATTGACCTGTCCAAATTGTTTGGATTGAATGACTCGCAGTGTCTCAATTTAGCAAATCCTCGGCTGGGGTAGTCTTAGTGAGGAGTCATTGGACTTGCGAGGTTGAGACATGTTATGGATTGACTCAGTTAGGGTTGGCAGTCTAACCCTAGGTCATCTTGAGCATTGGAGGTCAAAGGGATGAATTATATGATAACCATATGCCAGAGGTTCGATAGATTGCTATCGCATCTTCGGCTTATCCGGATGCCGAGACCCATTACTAGATTGTATCTTGTGCTGGTATTAGAAGTGTTCCAGTGCTACCGTTTAGGTTCGAACCTATGAGGTCACATGCCATAGACAATTTCTTTCTGATCCGGGAGCCGATCAACAATTGAAAATCGTTTCGGTATTTAGGTCAAACGGAGTGATTGGGCACACATTGGATTTATTTTGATATACCTGGTCTGATTTGGATCGACCAGGATTGATTTGGGTCAACCAGAAATTGTTCATGTTTGACCAGGACTTAACCCATTTTTCTTACTGATTGGTTTGGTCGGATCGGGATTTCATGAACCGGTTTTTCTTGGTTTTGTTGAACCAGTTTAAATCATGGTTTGATGATTACATGGAACCGGTTTTCACGGTTTAGCCGCCCCATCTGAGACTGGTTCACACGGTGTTTTCTTCCCTTGCTATCCGTTCCCCTGTTTTACCGATTTAATGGGATTTGCACAGCATATTGAAATCGGATAAAAGCCTATTTAAAAAGAGTTTTGATTTAATCCAGTTTTTCCCCTTGCATCTTCCCATTGCTTCGGTCGCTGTTTCACGGTGTTTTGTTTTCTCCCAGCGATTTTTAAAACACCGGTTTGGTTCTCTCGGTATTTTCTCCCAGATTTTTGTGTCACCGGCTTGAAGAGTAACATGGTTTTCTTGCTCATGATTTTGCCGCCCCTTTACTGATTCTGTTCTCTCGTTAAACCCCTTGCTTCTTCGTTGTTTGTTGTTATCCCAACTCCCTTCTCGGTTGCCCTGTTTCATTGCTTGAATAGGATAAGGACAGCAAGAGATCGATGGCTGCTTGAGAGATCAGTTTTCTATCCATAGTTCAGCAATCTGGAATGGGTCTCTCGGTGGACTCTCACGCGTCTTCCTGGCTTTCACGAGTCTTCTTTGTCTTGGTTTTATCTGGACTCCTCCTTCACGAGTTTCTTTTTTCTCAGCTTCCGATTTACTTTGTTGCTGGCCATGAGGTGGTATGATGCGAGAGAGAGTTAGAAACAAGGGCTTGCGATGAGATGGGAAGCAGCAGGCCGTGAGGTGCGGGTAGAGAGGCAGGAACAAAGAGTTGGGAGAGAAAGAAAGAGGCCGTGCGGTTTTGGTTTTGGGAGGAGAAAAACCGAGCGTGTGTTTTATTGAGAAGGGAAGAACAGGGGATGAGATTGAAAGAAGAAACAGAGGAGCCGTGGGAGGGTTTCCTTTGGGACGATTTTTGAGAGCTAAAAATCATAGAGCGTCCGTGATTTTCTTCCCTGGTTTTAGTTTTCCAATTTGTGTGCTCTCGGTGGTCTTGTAGAAGACCATTTAGGGAGATCTGTTTGATCTTCCCTACTTCACACGTCCGTAATAAGTTTTTTTTGATTCCCAAAGTACTAGCATCCTTTCTAGGAATTGGAGTTGTTGGATCAGTGAGAACCCATGCATGGATATTCTAGAGGGTGAATAATTGGACACCGTTGCATATCTATTTGCTGTTGAAGGAGTTCAACCGGCTGCCTCTGATTTGCTATTAACGGAAGCTCAAAAAAGTATGCATATTTAGATCTAGAAATTATCATGTTATTTATAATTATTGCATTTGCCTTTACATGCCTCTGTATCTATTTCATGCTTCATATTTATGTTGGATCCTGTGCATGAGTAGGTTTTTCTGTATGTATGTTTAAAAAGTTTAATTATGCAATATCTACTCCTTGGTGTAGCATGCCTAGGATAGGTGTCCGGTGCACTATTTTTCCTTCAGTGGTATTAGAGCCACAGGTTCCTGTGTAGCATATCATGATTGCATGTATTGTTGGATCTGTATCTAGATTAGGGATTACTTTTAGGAACCTAGTTGAGACCTTCACCATGACCGTGTGTCAGTAGAGATTAATCAGGGTTTAAAATTCCTAATTTTCTATGGCACGAGATGGTTCATCTGTGTTGGCCTTTTCAAAAGGATCCTTAAAGGAAATCTACGGTATTAAAAATGTTATAATCCCAATACATGATTATACATTAGCATGTCTATAATTGTTAAGGCTTGCAATATTATAAGTTAATATGAAAGAACTAGATATGATGCATGAAAGATGTAAAAGGGTTTTACATGAATTTAATTAAAAATATTTTAATTAAAAGTTGGCTTATAATCTAATAATTATGAATTGAAAGATTAATTAAATGACAAGCCAGATTAGGGTTTATGAAACCTAATATCATTTGAATAAGCCATCTGGGTTAATTGGATTAGCTGTCGGATTGGGTCCATTTAATGGGTTAGACCTAAGGTTAGTTGAATTGGACTTAAGAGAACTAATCAAATGTTGATTAAGGACCTTCTCTTTAGTATCTATCTAATAGTTAGATGGGTTAGTCCATTCCTCTAAAATGGATCTAATTAGTGGCTCTGTGATAAGCTCGAGTTTTTGGGCTGGTTTAATCGAGTCTGGTAAATCGATTGGTGTCTAGGCAGGTTTGGCAATTTTGATCATGGCTACATGAGACTACCTCTTTCCTGGCCAACTTGGTTGGTGTCTAGGATGGTTAATGGCAGATACTCATCCATGATCTCACCTACCTGGCCAATTTGATTAACCAGAACTGATTAAAAAAGCTTATTGATTCGAGTTAACCCATGTCATCCAAGTTGATCAGTTTGTCTGATCTTTAGGTGCCCATGGATCAACTTGTTGAATTTAATTCAACCCTCATGAGAATTGATTTGATCAGTGGGAGGTTGATCCATGTTCTTCTTTTCTCTATTCTTCTGTCACAATTTAATTAAAATCCTCTAAAATTATTAGGTCCTAAAAAAGACTAAGTCAATGAGTTGATGGTGTCTTAGCCTCCCATTAAGTGGGTTAGTAATGAGTCCTTTAGCTTGGTGTACATCGGAAGATCCATAGAACGAGTGTTCATATGGTTACTGGGATTACTCTCCCATAGATGATGGTTCAGTGCAACCTTCTTAACGGTGATCAAGTGGGCCGGCCATAGTCGGGCTTAGTCATTCGTTAGCTGGAAACATCGGATTTGATATATTAATGATTGGACCTAACCAGAGACCCGCAATAGGAGGCCCCTAGGCTGATTGGGGGTTCTGTGGGGTAAAATTTATTACTGAAAGTTGCTTAGGGAAGCAATTGATTAGAGAACCTACCTTTAGGTGCGTATGGATGAGTCGGCCATAGTTGAGCTCATATGTGGTCTATTGAATTTCAGTACCCACTATGAAATGATGATTTCATGGATTGGAGTTAAAGGCTCCCAATTTGAAAAATTAGTGGGAGGGACCTTTAGACTAAAGTCCAAGTCTTTTGGTTTAATTGTTTAATTCATATACTAATTAGGTCTTAGTTTTCCTTTCAGATATCTTCAAACCTTTCACTCCAGTCACTTCTCGATAGTGAGAAGTTAAAGGGTTCCAATTTCGATAGCTGGTATCAAAAATTAAGGATAGTCCTGGAGCACGAGCGGATCCTTTATGTGATAACGGATCCAGCACCTGAAATCCCTCTCGTCAATGCTCGGAGTTCGATCAGGCATACTTATTTGAAGTGGGTTTGGTGCGGACACCAGAGGCACCAGAATAAGACAGAGGCTTCTCAACCCTCTATGGATCACTTAATGATATTCGAGTCCATTGTAATAAAGCTTAGTTTAGCTAAGTTATCTTTATTTGAGTCCTGTATTAGTCAGCTCATGTTGAGCTAATCCAGTCCAGTGTTAGTCAGCTCATGTCGAGCTATTTTTTTTTTTGAGTCCTGTTCAACCATATTGAAGACTCAAGACCACATCATACAAGTGAAGACCAAGTCCAACCAGATTGAAGACATGGAAGTATAGCCCAAGTCCAACCCAGCTTGAAGATTTGAAGATCCTAAGAGAAAAATTCAGTAAACCCTGATTCCTTGCAGATGCCCTCCAGATGCCCAGATTCCCTTCCGAATGCTAGAATATATTCATAGACCAGGGCATCCGTGATTCCAGAGGTCCATCTGCATCCTAGCCCAAAGAAATCAAGCCCAGGCACCAAGCCCAAGCCCTTAAGAAGCAAGATACCAGGGAATATTCCTGCTACCTGGCTACCAGGCCACCCCAGCTTCCAGAGGCCCAAGCCCATGCACCCAAACCCCTTTGGGCCGGCCCCTTGCTACTCTTAGAAGCCCAACACGTCCCCCTAGGCATCCTTGGAGTGTTGACCAAGTCAAGAGAGGAGGAGAGAGTTTTTAGGGATTTTTTCTACCTAATGTTTTCTTATTTTCTAGCTAGGATTTTGGTATGAGTAGGATTCTTATGTAAAGGCTAATGTGTCCTTACTTGGAGTCCAAGACTAAGAGTCTATTTAAAGGATCCTAGTCTCTTGTATGAGGATTGATTTTGATATATGAATTAAAACTTGAGTTCTCTTCAATTGCCATGTGTTACCCTGCTGTGTACATAAAGGGGTTTTGAGAATTTCTTCTTCTTGGTGTTGCAACTATCTTCCTGCTGCCAACCATCCTTCCAGAGCCCTGGCCGCCCTCCTCCAAAAACTTTCTTTTCCTTGCTATTTTTTCTTGTTTCCTTGTTCCCTTATGAGTTTTTTAATCCCTGACAGGTCATTTGCAGGTTCCCGAGTTCCTATGA
This sequence comes from Areca catechu, assembly GCA_021397845.1. Classification (NCBI taxonomy): domain Eukaryota; kingdom Viridiplantae; phylum Streptophyta; class Magnoliopsida; order Arecales; family Arecaceae; genus Areca; species Areca catechu. The sequence goes on from CM038047.1 coordinate 71,073,039, forward strand.
ATCCAACAACTCCAGCCAAGCTTCAATCGGACCACCAAGCAGAAAGCCGGGTATCCGCCGGTCTTTGGCTCGGTTTTCCAGGCTGCATTCATCGAGAAACGAGATATCCCTTCATTGTGATCTTCATCGGGCATATCAGACGTTGCCAGGTACACCCCCTCTACCACCAGTAATTTTATTATAGAAGAACTTGTCCTAACCGAGGCTTCTCAGCCCCGGCGATCCATCTTTACTGCTTTCTTAGATCCTAATCTGTATGCTTAGCTTCTAAAATTCATCTAGAATTTCCTACAACTTATTTTGATCTGATTTTCTAGATTTAATCACTTAACTCCATATATAAAACACAAAAAAATAATTGCATGCATTTTAGTTCCACATCATCTGGTATCAGAGCTTAGATTAGGGCTTGTTTTTTGCATTTTTTTTTAGTCCATATATACTCTATTCTTTTAGTTATTTCTCACTGATCAGAACTCTAAAAATTCTAAAATTTATTTAGATAGATTCATCTTAACTCAAAGTATTTTATGGAATTTTTGCAGATTTTATTTTGGTCTGTGCAATTTCTGCAAGCCAAAATACAACCTACAAATTTTTGGCTCTGTTTTTTTCAGCAAGACAATTTTGGAAGGTTTAGGGTTTTGTTTAGTATCTTTGCATATCTTTTAATTTTAGTATATTTCCTGCATATTAGGCCATAATTTGTAAGTTTCTTTCTATTTAAGAAAATATCAAAATATAAGAAAAAAATTACATATTCTCCAAAAATATCAAAAATATCTAAATCCTAATTTGCATCCTCATCTGCCTGCCATCATTGCATAATTTACTTTTAAGGTGATGGGGGCATTGAGCCAGTTCAGATCCAGCCAGTTCAGACCCAGTAGCCAACCCAGATCTCGGTGCCAGCCCAGCACGGATCTTGATGTATTTTTTTATTATTATTTTATTATGGGTGTACGTGGGATTTGGGATATCTCTGAATCGGAGATTAGTTTTATTTGTATTTAGAGTTATCGGAATCTCTTATAGTTCCGATTATTTAGAGATTGTTTAGGGATTTAGTTTTATCGGTAGTTTCTTGTTTTAGGCTTATTTAAGATCATGTTCTTCATGAATTAAAGGCAGCGAAGAATATTTGAGAAATCATCTGGGTGCGTCCCGACTTCTCCCCCTTCTCTTCTTCCCTCTTCTGGTTCTCCCCTCCTTCCCTCTCCTCTACCTGGGTCTCCTCTCCCTCTTCTCTATATTTTCCTCCCGGCTATTTCCTCTCTTCCCTTCCCGGTTCTCTCTCTCTTTCCTCTTTCTCTTCTCTATGTTTTCCCTCCTTTATTTCTCCTCCAATTGACTTCTCTCGAACGAATCAATCGAAGCAAGACCAACACCCACCAACACCGTTCGACCACCGTTCTCCCTCGGGATCTGCCCGACCGAAGCCCCAAGTCGCCGGATCCCCTAGTCTCCTGCGATGCCTCACCACCACCAGCCGGCCGGAAGCCCCCAACAGAGCCAAGCCGGCCCTTTCGTCGCCACCGACGCCCTCTGCAGCCGCCATCTCCGTTGACCGGCCAACCGACCGACCGGAAGCCTCCAACCGAGCCAAGCCAGCCCTTCCGTCGCTACCGACGCCCTCTGCAGCCGCCATCTCCGTTGACCGGCTAGCCCTAAGCACGATCGACGCCTCACCTCGGCATCGCCTCCAAGGCCATCGACCGCGGCCGACGCCCCCGCCTGAAGCCACTCTTCCGGCGCCTCGACCAGATCTGTGCCCCACCGAGCAGATCTCACCTCGCCCCTCCCGTGCTAGCCGTCGCTGCTACCGTGCCCTCCACGGCTGCCCGTGCCCTCCACGGCCGCCAACGACTGCAGCCGAGATCCTCCCGTGAAGCCAACGTAACCGACCGCCCCGTCCGTCTCCTCCGCCCGTGCAAGCCGACGCCCCTGCTGTCGCCCCGCCATCGCCGGAATCACCACCATCGTCGCCCAACGCCGATGCTGGCGAATCCGACCACAGGCCTTCAGCCTCCCCTGTTCTCCCTTGCAACGGACGAAGAAGGAAGAACTTGGCACGAACGTGAAAGCCTTCACGTTCTCTGCTGCCGATTTCTGCACCGCACGGATCTCAGAGTGCACAAATCCCAGAGCGCACGGATCCCAGAGCATAGATTTCAAAGCATTGGATTTTAATTAAATTTTATTTGATTTGGAATTTATTCTTCACTTGTATTTTTTTTGGTGTTCAACGTCCAACGGCTTCTGATCCACCTCGCTCGTGAACTACTAGTCCGGATTTTGGACGATGTCAGGACGATCTCCCTCTTCCAAATTTCGTGAGATTCTATATTTTCGGGTGAGATCCATTTTGATAACCTGACCCAATTGATTGCTGGTTATTTTTATTTAATTAGATTTAATTTAATTAAATTGGACACCCTAATCTAGAGATCGTTTCTTAACGATCAACGGTCCGACACCGATCTTGATATCAGAGTGTACGGTCCCGCATCATAAGGGCACTCTTGCTATATCAGATAAGGGGAGGAGTTGATAACCTCTCCTTAGCACAAAACCATACCCCTTGCATTCGGTCCCAAGCCTAACCTAAAATTAACTAGACTTAATTCGCCCTAGTGGGCTAGGGACACCAACTGGTCGGGTCTGGGCTAGTGTTAGATCACTATGTCAAGTTAACCTGTGTGTGCCTTGTGCTTAGTGTCTAGAACGGTGGTTCAGGGATTCAATCTCGAAGGGCTTGTGTGCTGGTCTGCCTACCTGGCCAATCTCTGATTGGTGTCTAGGATTGGCAATAAGGGACCTAACACTCCCCTTACACCTGCCTAGCTGAGTACAGGGTTACTATAGACTAGTTTGCCACCCTGATTGAGCATATAGTTTGGACTCTAGGTCTAGTCAGCTGTAGTCGGTTTGATCGAGTCTTGCATGAGCACTAGATCAGGGGTTTCATATCACCCACCTCCTTCACAAATGGCTGAATCCATGGACCATCTTGATGCTAAATTTGATGCCCTTAGAGAAAGGTTAGCCCAAACCATCAATCTTAGGCTTGAGCAAGCAAATGCCCAGTTGACCCATAGGCTTGAATAATTAGATGCCCGACTAGGAACCCTAGAGGAGACACGTAGGACCCAGTCTGAGCCAGATCCTGAGTCCCCTCAACCTAGGAGAACCCCTCGCCATGACCCTTATTATGATCCTGACCCTAAGAGGATCCCAAACCCTGATCCATACCATGAGGTTGAACCTAGGAGAGCCCCTTATCCTGACCCATACTATAATCCTGAACCTAGGAGGACCCCAAACCCTGATCCATACCATGAGGTTGAACCTAGGAGAGCCCCTTATCCTGACCCATACTATAATCCTGAACCTAGGAGGACCCCAAACCCTGATCCATACCTAGAAGGCCCAATCAGAAGTTTGTAGATCAAGAAGATAGATCTACAAACCTTGAGGTTCGTCCTAGAAGGCCCAATCAGAAGTTTGTAGATCAAGAAGATAGATCTTATAGACTTATTAAGCTTGATGCCCCCACTTTTGATGGCTGTCTTGATCCTAAGGTCTATATAGATTGGGAGGGAGAGATAGATCAATATTTTGAGTGGTATGATATGACGGAGGAGCGTAAGTTTAGGTTTGCTAAGCTTAAGTTAGTTCGTGAAGCCAGGTTACATTGGGCTAGTGTTGAGAGAATACTTAGGCTAGAAGGCCACGAACCCATAACTACCTGGAGTGACATGAAACTTGAACTATGGAGAAAGTACCTATCTAAGTCCTATCAGTCCAAGAGACTCATAACCTGTAGATCTTATGACTCCAAATCCTATGAACCTAGAACCTATGTACCCAAAACCTATGAACCTAGATCCTATAATCCCATGACCCATATATATGAGCCCAGGGAGCCCATAACCCCTAGGTATCAGCCCAGTACTAGTCATGTTTCCCCTAGTCAACTTGAACCCCATAGGACTAGTACCCATAAATATGAATCCAGTAGTAAGCCACTACCCCTTAGGCAACCTGAATCTACTAGGATTAGTGCCCATATCAGAAACCAGGACCTAGCCAATTTTTCCCTAGCCGAATTTCTTCAACTATTCCTGAGATTCACAAAGCTTACATTAACGCAGAAGTGAATGAAGCTGATGTGAATTTAGTGGATGAGTATGAGGGAGAAGAGGAGACACCTTTAGTAGACCTCGAATTAGTTGACCCAGTAGATATCCAGGTAGAAACCAACCCAGAGCTAGTTGACCTTGACCACATCCAACTTAAAGCTATAGTGGAAGAACAAATAGAGGAAGAGAACCTAGGTACTGCTGCTAGAGCCTTACCTGAGGAAACCATAGAGGAGAGCCAAATTATAGAGTATAGTCCAAAAATACAAGAACTAGAAGAATTTATTAAGGACCCGATCTCTTTGAATTATTACCCTCAAGATGAGCCCCATCTTATAGTTCCCATTAAGGACCTCTTCCCTGAGATTAGTAACCCATCCTTCCATTAAGCAAACCCTATAGATAGACCTCAACCTTATAAGGTTAACCTCATTAGTCTAGGATTAGTTTCTGACACCCCTTCTTTTATCCTACTGTATCCAACCAATCCTCAACTGTTTTCCTTACCCTATCCGACTAATTCTGAGCCCACTTCCTATTTTCTGCCCTTTCTTGACACCTCCAGCATTTCTAGGATCATTAGATTGCATTTAGTTGGAATTAGCATATTGCATGCATTCATTACGCATGTTAGGTTAGCATTATACTTCTGCATACCCTTTGGAATTTGCTAGGAGCCCATTGTAAGTTTTCATGTGCATGTCAAGCTAGGATCAAACCTAGAGAACCTATAATCTCTTAGGTTTAGGTCCAAAAGAGTTCAATAAAATTTCCTACTATAGGAATGCATAGTCAAGTCTGTTAGGTGTCAGTATGAGTCCTTTGCATCATTTGTTAGGAGTCTGCATGTGCCCAGCATGTTCACCACTTGCACTAATTTTGAAACAACTGGCTAATTTCCGAAGATGGACCAAAGAATTTGGTGTAGTGGATTCTATCTTGGTTAGGCTTAGGCCTAAAGAAGCTTCAAGTTCACAAAGTCGGACCTTTTAGAGAAGGTTGGATCAAATGCCTAGGTGTTAGACTTGCCTTCGGATTTAGGCATTAGTTCTACCTTCAATATTACAGACCTGGTTGAGTACAGGGAACCGGCAGCGATACCTAGTGAGGCCTTTGGACCTATCCCCTCTTGTTATGAGTGACCCTAACTCAGAGTGTCCACTAACAAATTTGGCCTGAGAGAGGAGAATGGATCGAGCGTATCCTGGATGATCAAGCCATCACGACCCGGGGTTGCGGCTATCAACGCTTCTTGGTCTGATGGAAAGGCCGGCCAGAGTCGGATGATTCATGGATTTCTTGAGAGAACTTGCAATGCCTCAACCTAGACCTTCTTGAGAGATATGTGAGCCAGTCTGATCTTCACTCGACAGGATCGAGTTCCTCCCACCCCGGGAGAATTGGTGCAGACACCAGAGGCACCAGAATAAGACAGAGGCTTTTCAACCCTCTGGATCATTTAATGACATTTGAGTCTATTGTAATAAAGCTTAGTCCAGCTAAGTTGTCTTTATTTGAGTCCTGTATTAATCAGCTCATGTTGAGCTAGTCCAGTCTAGTGTTAGTCAGCTCATGTCGAGCTAATTTTATTTTTTTGAGTCCTGTTCAACCATATTGAAGACTCAAGACCATATCATATAAGTCAAGACCAAGTCCAACCAGATTGAAGACATGGAAGTATATCCCAAGTCCAACCTAGCTTGAAGATTTGAAGACCCTAAGAGAAAAATTCAGAAAACCCTGATTCCTTGCAGATGCCCTCCAAATGCCCAGATTCCCTTCCGAATGCTAGAATATATTCATAGACCAGGGCATTCATGATTCCAGAGGTTCATCTACATCCTAGTCCAAAGAAATCAAGCCCAGGCACCAAGCCCAAGCCCTTAAGAAGCAAGATACCAGGGAATATTCCTGCTACCTGGCTACCAGGCCATCCCAGCTTCCAGAGGCCCAAGCCCATGCACCCAAACCCCTTTGGGCCGGCCCCTTGCTGCTCTTAGAAGTCCAACACGCCCCCCTAGGCATCCTTGGAGTGTTGACCAAGTCAAGAGAGGAGGAGAGAATTTTTAGGGATTTTTTATACCTAATGTTTCCTTATTTTCTAGCTAGAGTTTGGGTAGGAGTAGGATTCTTATGTAAAGACTAATGTGTCCTTACTTGGAGCCCAAGACTAAGGGTCTATTTAAAGGACCCTAGTCTCTTGTATGAGGATTGATTTTGATATATGAATTAAAACTTGAGTTCTCTACAATTGCTATGTGTTACCCTGCTGTGTGCATAAAGGGGTTTTGAGAGTTTCTTCTTCCCGGTGTTGCAACTATCTTCCTGCCGCCAACCATCCTTCCAGAGCCCTGGTTGCCCTCCTCCAAAAACTTTCTTTCGCTTGCTATTTTCTCTTGTTTTCTTGTTCCCTTGTGAGTTTTCCAAACCCTGACAGGTCGTTTGTAGGTCCCCGAGTTCCTACGAATCCAACGACTCCAACCAAGCCTTAATCGGACACCGAGCAGAAAGCCGGGTATCCGCGGGTCTTTGGCTCGATTTTCTAGGTGCATCCATCGAGGAACAAGAGATCCCTTCGCTGTGATCTTCATCGAGCACATCAGACGTTGCCAGTACACCCCCTCTGCCACTAGTAATTTTATTGTAGGAGAACTTGCCCTAACCGAGGCTTCTCAGCCCCGGTGATCCATCTTTACTGCTTTCTGAGGTCCTAATCTGCATGCTTAGTTTCTAAAACTCATCTAGAATTCCCTATAACTTATTTTGATCTGATTTTCAAGATTTAATCAATTAACTCCATATATAAAACACACAAAAATAATTGCATGCATTTTAGTTCCGCATTAGGGTTTCTGATCGGACTACTGTCCGATGCATAATGTTGGCGGTGATGAATGATGAGTTCAGTCACAAATTTGAGGAGGCCCAGCCAGATGAGATTCTTCAAAAGTTGAAGGAATCTTTCAGCACGCCAGACGATGTGGAGCGGTACAAAGTATCTTATGCCATCTACAATGCCAAAATGCTGAATGGCGCTTCTGTCACTGATCATGTATTGTACATGATTGAGATGATCGAACGATTGGGAAAGCTCGGATGTCCCTTGCATGAGCAACTCGGCAAGGATGCGATCCTGAATTCTCTACCCTCCTCCTATCTTGACTTTCTCGATCATTATAGAATGAATAAGCCTATAATAAATTACCATGGTTTGATGGGGTTGTTGTAGACTTAGGAGAAGGACCACCAACTGAATAAGGGGGTGGTGAATTTAGTGGGAGTTTTTAGAGGTCATCATCCCTTTAAGAAAGGGAAGTATAAAGGTAAGGAAAAGAAGGTGCAGAGTACTCCTGGCCCAAGTCAGACCAAGAAAGTGAGAGCTGATCAAACTGGTGCAGAGTGCTTCTATTGTAAGAAGCAGGGATACTGGAAGAGGAACTGTCCTCTTTATCAGGCGTCCTTAGACCCGAACAGCCCAAGGATAGAAAATGTCAGTGACTTGTATCTATGGCACTGTAGGCTAGGTCATGTTAATCAGAATAGAATAAACAAGTTGCGAGGAAAAGGCCTCCTCGAGGTCAGTGATTTTGACTCACTGTCCACTTGTGAATCCTGTTTGCTTGGTAAAATGACCAAGTCACCTTTTACTAGAAAAGGTGAATGAGCTATAGAACTTCTAAGTCTCATACATACTGATGTATGCGGACCCATGACAGTTAGTGCCAAAGGTGGATACAGATATTTCATTATATTTATAGACGACCTTTCCATATGTCTTTTTGATGAGACATAAATCTGAGTTGTTTGAAATGTTCAAACGATATCGCAATGAAGTGGAGAAATAAACTAGAAAGAGTATTAAAACCCTTCGATCTGATCGAGGCGGTGAATACCTATTCGGTGAGTTCATGACATATCTTAAGGAGAATGAGATTCTCTCTCAGTGGACTCCTCCAGGAACATCCTAGTTGAATGGTGTGTCTGAAAGGAGGAATCGAACCCTGTTGGACATGGTTCGATCCAGATGGGCTTTGCAACTCTGTCGCTATCCTTTTGGGGATATGCACTTGAGATAGCTTGTTACTTGCTGAATGATGTTCCGAGTAAGTCTGTTGTCTCCACTCCATATGAGTTATGGACTGGACGTAAGCCCTCAATTTCACACCTTCGGGTCTGGGGTTGTCCGGCTTATATAAAGTATTTAGACTAAGATAAACTTGGTCCTAGGTATGATCGGTGCCTGTTTATTGGGTACCCTAAGGAAACAAAAGGGTATTTCTTCTACTTGGAGGATGAACAGAAAGTGTTCGTTGCTCTTAGGGCTATCTTTTTGGAAAAGAAGTTCCTTGGAGAAGGAACTGTAGCCTCTAAGATTGAACTTGATGAAGTTCAACCAGTAGAAGAACCTGCACACTCTAAGGACATCATAAAACCTGCTGTGATTGGATCACACTCGGAACCCATTATTAGAAGATCCGATAGAGTACTGCGTCAGCTGGACAGATACTATGGTTTCTTGGTCCGAGATGGTGATCCCATTGAGCTCAACGAGAACAATGAGGATCCGATCACCTATATGGATGCACTTTAAATATCTGACTCTGAGGCATGGCTTGGACCATGCGATCCGAGATGGAGTCCTTGGAAATTAACAATGAATGGATATTGGTTAATCCACCTGAAGGGACAAAACCCATTAGGTGCAAGTGGATTTTCAAGAGGAAAAGGGGCGCAGATGGGAAGATGGAGACCTATTGTTGACCCCTAAAGTGATTTTGATGATAACAAAATATTGGAGCATACATTTAATTATCTAATAGCTCTTCAAGTGATTGACAAGTTTTTGTAGGACAGCTACATTGACACATTTTTTTTCCTACAATCTTTAATGTTTTATGTTGAGTTGTAAAATACTTAGATTCTTGTAAAGAAGAACCCTACAAAAAGCTTCCTGTTAAAATTAGTTAAAGAGTTACTTCTACTAGTCCTTCTTGCTTTAAGTTTTCTTGAATTAATTATAAGTAGTGCTTGAAGAAGATTGTTAAAGCTTGGGACAAGTGTTTTGGAAGTTTGAAGCTGATCTAGCTGAAGAACCACCTTCGAGCCGACTGGATGAACAACCTAGCCGACTCTAGCACTAGCACTGAAGACAAGTTCTCTGGCATGCAGATCCAGCCGACTGGCACCAAGGACCAGCCGACTCGTCCAGAACAAGGTTGAGAACATTCTGAGATCCTCAGGAATCCAGTCGACTGGATTTAGATCCAGCCGACTCATCCAGAACTCAGTTGAAAATGGTCTGAGAAGCTTCTGAGATTCCAGCTGACTGGAATTCGGCCGACTCATCCAGAGCGAGGTATTTTTTCAACTGTGGAAGCTAGCCAACTAGCACTCATCCCAGTCGACCCGAACTTCATCCGAGCTGACTGGAATGACGGGGTCACCTCCAATGGCTAGTTCCAGTTCTTAGTTTTTGAATTTCAAAGGTGCTCCAACGGTAACCTGTAACCTCCCAATGGTCTACAACGTTCAAAATCATGGGAAGGTAGTTGAAGTCTATATAAATAAGGTATGAGAACATACTTGAAGAGGCTAAAGATTTATTGAGCATTTATTAAACACCTATTGAAGTGAAGTGAGAGAGCACTAGAGCTTTAAAGATTACCTTCAAGCCTGCAACAACTCTTACCAGAAGCTTGAAGCACCTTTTGAGGAAAGCAAGGAAGCCATTGAAGTGCATTGAAGAGCATTCAGTGGATCTTCACTCGAGCTACATTGGCAACCACCCAGACAACAGAGTTTGTCTTTATTGTTGCTTTTCTTATTCTATCTTTTAGAATATCTGGGTTATTGGTGAGCCCTGTTGTAAAAACCAAATAGGTTACTTTGGTGAGCCTTTAAAACCAGAGTGTAGAGGTTTCTTTGGTGAGCCTAGCTAAAAACCAAAGTGTAGAGGTTTTAGGTGAACCTGTAAAAACCTAGCTTGGGTTTCTTTGGTGAGCCCGGTTTCAAAAACCAAAGTGTAGAGCTTTGGATTATGAGCCTGCAAAACAATCCGACTGTATTCCGATTTGGGGGATATAGTGGAAATCCCGAGTGGTGAACTTGGGTAGTGGACGTAGGAGCTGGGTTGCTCCGAACCACTATAAATTTGCTTTGTTTGTGTTGTGTTTGTTTCATATTTTAGCTTATGCTTTCTTTCTTTGATGAACACAGCACCTAATCACTAATTGGAATTAATTGTGCACATACTTACAAAAATTTTATAATTCCCAATTCACCCCCCTCTTGGGACTAAGCCACCTGGGCAACAGCTAGTATCAGAGCAGTGTCTTTGATTACTTGAGTTAAGATCGATGGCTCATCCCATGAGTACATCTTTGGCCGAGGGCCAATCAACAAATAGACCTCCACTAGTCACAGGCACTAATTATTCATATTGGAAGGCATGAATGAAAATTCACATACAAGCTATAGATTTTTAATTGTGGAAGGTCATCTTGAAAGGGCCACATATTTTCACAATTAAAGTTGATGGCGTGGACATCCCTAAGCCTGAAGAGGACTGGGATGATCATGACATGAAAATGGAGGAATTGAACGCCAAAACAATGAACTTATTATAGTATGCTTTGGATGCTAACGAGTTCAACCGAATTTTCACTTACTCATCGGCAAAGGAAATCTGGGATAAACTCGAAGTGACCCATGAGGGAACTTCCCAAGTGAAAACCTCCAAGATAAATCTTTTAGTTCATAATTATGAATTATTTAAAATGGAACCTTTTGAAACAATATCTGCCATGTTCTTTAGATTTACAGATATAATTAATAGTTTAAAGAGTCTTGGCAGGGTATACTCTAATGCAGATCTAGTTCAGAAGATCCTTCGTTCTTTGCCAGACAAATGGGATCCCAAGGTAACGTGATCCAGGAAGCCAAAGATCTCAACACTTTGATGCTGGATGAATTGCTGGGATCACTCATCACCCACGAGCTAACAATGCAACATAGAACGGAAGATGAGCAGAAGAAAAAGAAGACAATAGCTTTCAAGGCTACTTTCGATTCAAAAAGGGATGATGAAGTATCTGAAGAAGAAAGCACCTTCTCCAATGACAACCTAGAAGACGAAGACATCGCTATGGTTGTGAGGAGATTTAGAAGATTTATGGGAAGAAAGAAAGGAAGGTACAACCAGAAATTTCACATGAAGGATTATGGAAAGGAAAAGGAAAAGGATAGAGAGAAAGACAAAGAGGTAGTCCCCACATGCTACGAATGTAAGAAGCCGGGGTACATACGTCCGGACTGTCCAATGTTAAAGAAATCCTTCATATAAAAGAAGAAAAAGAAAGCCATGGTTGCCACATGGTCTGATAGTAAAGACTCAACTTCATCGAAAGAAGAAGAGACCACCAAGACTGCCAATCTTTGCTTAATGGGTCTCGAAGATGAGATAACATCCCCTAACAACTGCACTGAATTTACTTTTGAAGAATTAAATTATGCTTTTCATGATTTACTCTCTGAATTTAAGAAAGCTGGAGTAAAGATAAAATCATTGAAAAATATGAATGATACTTTACTCAAATAAAAGGATGGGATTTCAGAAAAGAATACTTTATTACAAAAGGAATTGTATATCTTTTCTGAAAAATTTGAAAAACTGAAAAATGAGAATTTATCATATGAAAAAAAAAATACTGATTTACTTGCTGAAAATAATGAATTAAAAAAGGAGGTTACAAAACTCAAGCCTTTGGTTGAAAAACTCACTTTAACTTCAAATAAGCTTGAGCTAATTTTAAAAAAACAACGAATTTATGAAAATAAAGCTGGAATTGGTTTCAACACTTCTTTTGTAAATAGAATTTCAGCAACAACTTTTGTGAAATCCAAAACACCAGCTCAAAACATTTTATCTCAAAAAGTTTCAGCCACACCAAAAGCTATTTCTACTTCAAAATCTTTATTATATTCTCCTAAGAATTTGATAAAAAATGCATACATTCGAAAAAGTTTGAAATCTGCATCAAGTGCATTAACTTCTAGAACTTCAAATTCTATTTCTAACAAAAATTCTAAAGTTATTTGCTATGGTTGCAAAAGAATTGGACATAAAGCTCTTGAATGCAATAATCTTAGAAATGTCCATAAAAAGATAAAAAAGATTTGGGTTCCCAAAGGAACCATCTCTGCTGACCTGCAAGAACCCAAGGTAGCTTGGGTACCTAAAAGAATTCATTGATTATTTTGCAGGAATGTCTTGCAGCCCAAAAATTGAAGAAAAGGTGGTACTTGGACAGCGACTGCTCAAGATATATGATGGGTGACAAGGACCAATTCATCACCCTTAAAATGAAAGAAGGAGGTATGGTCACCTTTGGAGATAATGTCAAAGGGAGAATAATCGGTATCGGTAAGATCAAAATAACTCCCTTCACTTTTATTGAAAATGTTTTGCTAGTAGACAAATTGAAGCATAATCTGTTAAGTATAAGTCAATTGTCTGATAAAGGCTTCAAGATTGTCTTTGAGTCCTCTATGTGTATAGTAACTAACTCTTTAGATTCTAGCAATAAATTTATTGGACATAGACTCAGGAATATCTATGTGGTAGATCTTGATGATCTTGCCATGTCTAGTAGCCCTAGTTTAGTTGCAATGAATGCTAAAACCAAAGAGTCAGGCTTACTATGGCATAGATGATTAGGTCATGCTAGCATGCATATAATTGCCAAATTAATTTCTAAAGATCTTGTTAGAGGCATGCCTAAGTTTAAAGTTGATTTGAATCATGTTTGTGATGCATGCCAAATGGGTAAACAAACTAGGAGTTTTAAATCAAAGAATGTAGTTTCTACAACAAGACCTCTTGAACTACTTCACATGGATCTTTTCGAACCTACTAGGACTACAAGCCTAGGAGGGATGAAATATGCTCTTGTGATAGTAGACGATTTTTCGAGATTTACATGAATTTTGTTTATCGCATCGAAAGATGAAACTTTTCATGTTTTTAAAAAATTTCATAAAAAGATTTCAAACCAAAAGAACTTATCTTTGATTTCAATTAGAAGTGATCACGGAACTAAGTTTGAAAATCAATTTTTCGAAGATTATTATACTGAATTTGGCATTGATCACAATTTCTCCGCTCCTAGAACACCTCAACAAAATGGTGTTGTAGAGAGGAAAAACAGGACGTTGGAAGAAATGGCTCGCACAATGTTGTGCGAAGGCAATCTTCCAAAGTACTTTTAGGCAGAAGCGGTGAACACTGCATGTTATATTTTAAACTGCATTTTGATTCATCCTATTTTAAAGAAAATCGTCTATGAGCTTTGGAATGACAAAAAACATAATATTAGTTATTTTCATGTATTTGGTTGTAAATGCTTTGTGCATAACAATGGAAAAGATAATTTAGGAAAATTTGATTATAAAGCTGATGATGCAATTTTTCTAGGTTATTCATTACATAGCAAAGCATATAGGGTTTTTAATAAAAGGACTCTTACTATTGAAGAGTCAATTCATGTTGTTTTTATTGAAACTAACCCTACACCTTCTAGACAAGAAGAGTGCATAGATAATGATGTAGGTACATTGCAAAAAGGAATGGATGACTTGAGCATTCAAGACAAAGACACTCAAGATAGAGAAGAAACGGTAAGTAAGGATCATACTGATCTACCGAGGGACTGGAGGTATGTTACATCTCACCCTAAGGAATTAATAATAGGAGATCCTTCACATGGTGTTAGGAGTAGGGCTGCACATAAGGATGCACATGATTACCTAGCCTTTGTATCACAAATAGAACCACATAGCTTAGAAGAGGCTGAGACTGACCCAAACTGGATGATGGCAATGCATGAAGAACAAAACCAGTTTGAAAGAAATAAGGTATGGACACTTGTAGATAGACCTACAGACCACCCAATTATAGGAACTAAATGAGTCTATAGGAATAAATTAGATGAATAAGGAAATATCATAAGGAACAAAGCTAGATTAGTGGCTAAGGGATATAACCAAGAAAAATGTATTGATTTTGATGAAACATATGCACCCGTAGCAAGACTAGAAGCTATTAGATTATTACTTGCATTTGCTTGCTACATGAACTTTAAACTCTTTCAAATGGATGTAAAAAGTGCATTTCTTAATGGTTTGATCTCTGAACAAGTTTTTATGGAACAACCACCAGGTTTTGAAAATCACGCTTTTCCAAATCATGTGTTCAAATTAAACAAAGCATTGTATGGTTTAAAACAAGCACCTAGAGCTTGGTAACTTTCTTAATTGAAAATAATTTTTCAAGAGGAAATGTAGATAAAACTTTGTTTATTAAAAAGAAAAATAATGACATCTTAGTTGTACAAATATATGTAGATGATATCATTTTTGGTGCAACTAACGAATCTCTATCTAAAGAATTTGCTAAGCTTATGCAAGGAGAATTTGAAATGAGCTTAATGGGCGAGCTGAACTACTTCCTTGGATTTCAAGTAAAACAAACTAAGGAAGGCATCTTCATCAACCAAGCCAAATATATCAAGGAAATCATCAAAAAGTTTGGTATGGAGAGTAGCAAAACAATGAGCACACCCATGAGCCCAGCTTGCAGACTGGACAAAGATGAGAATGGATCCAATGTTGACCAAAAGCTATATAGAGGTATGATCGGATCCTTATTATATTTGACTGCAAGTAGACCTGATATATTATATAGTGTATGTGTATGTGCTAGATTTCAGCCATCACCAAAAGAAACACATATGCTTGCTGTAAAAAGAATAATTAAATATTTGAAAGGAACAAGTAATTTAGGAATTTGGTATTCTAAACATTCTACTTTGAATTTGATTGGATTCTCTGATGCTGATTATGCTGGTTGTAAGATAGATAGAAAAAGCACTAGTGGTACATGTCAATTTCTAGGGTTGAATTTAATTTCCTGGCACTGTAAGAAGCAAAACTCTGTAGCCTTGTCCACAGCTGAGGCTGAGTACGTGGCTGCCGGTAGTTGTTGTGTTCAAGTGTTATGGATTAAACAACAACTAGAAGATTTTGGTGTATCACAATCTAAAATTCCAATTAAATATGATAACACAAGTGCTATCAATTTAACAAAGAATCCAATTCAACACTCTAGAACCAAGCACATTAAAATTAGACATCATTTTATTAGGGATCATGTTTCTAATGGTAATGTTGTGCTTGACTTTGTGCTAACTGAAGATCAATTAGCTGACATTTTCACCAAGCCACTCAATCAAGATAGATTTGAGCTAATTAGAAGTGAATTAGGACTTTGTGATCCCTTCTAGATTCTTTAACCTAATTCCTTCAATTCTAAGGAAATTTCATCTAGAAAACCTCCTCTATCTATTCTATTTTATTGAGCTTTAATTTCCTTTAAATTCTATTCGAAATCCTTCTGAATTTTGTTCAATTTTTTTTTCAAAACTCTACTCTTCTTGTTCGAGTCGACTGGATCCTAATCCGAGTCGACTGGATTTTTCTGTGAGTTTTGAACTTGTTCTAGCCTAGCTGGCTCGAACAGTTTCCAGTCGACTGGAATTTCTGATGATTTTAGAGAAGCTCTGGCCGAGTCGACTGGAAACCCTTTTAGGGCTTCTCGAGTCGACTGGATTTTCGCACCGAGGCTTTTTATTTAGGGATATAAACTGTTCTCCGAACCGTTTAGCTTCTATATTGTTTCTTCTAACAGTTCACTCATCTCCTAAATCCTCTCCAAAGTCTTCCTTCTCCCTTCCAAGCATTCCATTTTCTTGTTCTTCGGTCTTCCCTAGCTATGGCACCCAAATGTGTGACAGGGAAACGGTCCGCTAGGGTTGCTCCTTCGGCTGAAAGAGAAAGAAGATCCAAAAGAAGACAAGAAGAGCCTAGCACTGAAGAAATGGCAGAGGAAGCCACAGGAGAAGCTCCATCAGCTCCCAGCCATGTACCCTCAATGTCTACTCGTCTGGTAAGCTCTGGGCGACGTATTAATTTTGAGTTTATTACGGGCATTGGATTAAAGATAGGAGACTTAATAGAAGACCAAGGGTGGAGGAAATTTTGTTCATTGAATAAGAAAACCTATCCCACTTTGGTTAGAAGTTTTTATGAGAACCTAAGGTTGGGAACTAACCATGTGGAATCCACTGTCAAAGGGAAAAGAGTTATAGTTAATGAAGAGTCCTTGCATGAATTGCTGGATATTCCTTCTGAGGGACTGAGATTTTTAGTGATTGAAAACATAGAGAAGACATTGAGAACAATTTTGAACAAAGAGGATGTAGGAGGCATTGGCACTGTTTTAGCTAACACCCTTTCATTGGAAATGAGACTACTTCACAACTTCATTTGTAGAATTTTCATACAAAGAACTGGTAGGTTCGATTGGGTGAGCGAAAAGGATCTATGTCTCATGGAGCACATTCTTGAAAGAATCCCTGTCAATTTGTCTTATATTATAATCATGCAGATGAAAGAAACTATAAGGAAAGCCAAATCCTGTTTGCCATATGGTATGATGCTTACAGTGTTGTTTAAATCCCATAGAGTCAGTTTAGATGGTGAAGATGGATTGGAATTACATCACACTGATATCTACACATCTAAAACACCTGAGAGAATGGGATATTTTCAAGTAGGAGTCTGGAGAAAGAAGGGAACAAATGTAAGAGCCATTGGTAGCTCCAGTAGTAGTAATAGTGAAGAAGAGGAAGAGGAAGAACATGTAGAAGCAGCTGGAACTTCTACATCTGTATCTGAACCTGAACCATTTGTACCTGAGCCTGCTGCTGTCACTGAGGAGACTAGAGCACCATCACCTATGTTTGACATGCCCACAGCAGAATTTGACTTGCCAGCACCGGAGTTTGACCTGCCTTCTACTGATGTTCCTTTGCATGACTATCCTACTGCAGCTACACAGCCTCCAATTGTCCAAGTCCAGATTGAAGAGCAATTGAAGAACTTGATAGATTCACTGACTAGTACTATGACTTCCCTATTTAGTGATTTGAAACAATCGGTGGACAACAGGTTTGGACAAATTAGAAGAGAATGTATCAAATCTAAAAGAAAAGGTTGAAGCTATTGAAGCTTCAAGGACTGCACCTCAAATAGACCTTCAGCCTATTCTGAATTGCATCTCTTCAAATTTTGAAACTGTTTTGAAGTCTGTGGATGCCACTTTAAATGAATATCAAACTGAATTAAATGAGCTTAGAGGCAGAGTTAGAACCATTGTTGATACAAGAAGCATGGCAGAAGATTATACTAGAGGCATTGGTATCTTAAGATCGGAGTTTGGCAGACTTCGAGGATCAGCAGAAGCCTTCGCCAATGTCCAAGCAGCTGAACTTGTGACTATGCAGAAAGAGATAGGAGAAATGAAAGAGGCAATAGATAAAGTACCTGCTAGCCTCAAGGACCTAGATCAGCGGATGGGAGCAATGTGGGTGGAAATGGTATCCCTCAATAGCACTGTCAGATCATTGGAAATCACAGCTAGGACAAGACCATTATATGATCCGCCACCCATCTCCACTAGGGCACCTAGTACTTCTGTTCACCCTAGGGCTCCTCCTCCACACAATCATTCTCCTAGACCCACTTCTTGGCAAGGTGTCAATGTTCCTAGTGATGATTCTGATTAGACATCTTGTAGTTTTAATACCTTTTTGGATGCTTTTTGGAACTTTTGTAATGATGTAGTGAACACTTTTTGACAGAAATGAAATGAATTTTTTTTTTGGTTACTGTGTAATGTATGTATACTTGTATTATCTTGATTTCATCTCTATTTGTTTAAATAGAATTATCTCTCAAAGTTGAGAAAGTGAAATTATCTCGAACAAATATTGAAATTTTCTCAATCTATTTAAAATTCTGAACTTACCTGTTTAACCTTTTTGAATTGTTGACAAAAAGGGGGAGAATCATAGTGTGCATGAAATAATACATGAATTGCAATAATAATACTAAAGTAAAGTAAACAGGGGGAGTTTTTTAAGGCATCTCTGAATGATCTCTTGCATATCATTCTGATAAATTGTTCAAATAAATGTTAAAGGGAGAGAAACTTAGAGAAAATCTATATTATCTAGAAATCGTATAAACATGGAGAGATATACATGCTTAGTTTACATGCTTCAATGATTATTATGATGCTCTCAACTTATCATTTCTATCAGTTGATACTTAATGTTGCCTGATACATACAAGCAATCAATCTTTGATACTCACAGTTTATGAATTTGATTTTGTGCAAAACTGTATAGCACATACTGATATACATCTGAGATTACAGTTGATTTTTAAATTTAAATGCTTACATACTTGTGAATAGTTTAAATTCTTTTCATGCCCAGTATTTTGTCATCATCAAAAAGGGGGAGATTGTTGACCCCTAAAGTGATTTTGATGATAACAAAATATTGGAGCATATATTTAATTATCTAACAACTCTTCAAGTGATTGACAAGTTTTTGTAGGACAGCTATATTGACACATTTTTTTTCCTACAATCTTTAAGGTTTTGTGTTGAGTTGTAAAATACTTAGATTCTTGTAAAGAAGAACCCTACAAAAAGTTTCCTGTTAAAATCAGTTAAAGGGTTACTTCTACTAGTCCTTCTTGCTTCAAGTTTTCTTGAATTTATTGTAAGTAGTGCTTGAAGAAGATTGTTAAAGCTTGGGACAAGTGTTCTGAAAGTTTGAAGCTAATTTGGCTGAAGAACCACCTTCGAGCCGACTAGATGAACAACCCAGCCGACTCTGGCACTAGCACTGAAGACAAGTTTTCTAGCACGCAGATCTAGCCGACTAGCACCAAGGACCAGCCGACTTGTCCAGAACAAGGTTGAGAACGTTATGAGATCCTTAGGAATCTAGTCGACCGGATTTAGATCCCGTCGACTCATCCAGAACTCAGTTGAAAATGGTCTGAGAAGCTTCTGAGATTCCAGTCGACTAGAATTCAGCCCAGCCGACTCGTCCAGAGTGAGGTATTTTTTCAACTGTGGAAGCTAGCCGACTGGCACTCAACCCAGTCGACCCGAACTTCATCCAAGCTGACTCAAAGTTTGTTCGAGCTGACTGGAATGACGGGGTCACCTCCAATGGTTAGTTGCAATTCTTAGTTTTTGAATTCCAAAGGTGCTCCAACGGTAACCTGTCACCTCCCAACGGTCTACAACTTTCAAAATCATGGGAAGACAGTTGAAGTCTCTATAAATAAGGTATGAGAACATCCTTGAAGAGGCTAAAGATTTATTGAGCATTTATTAAACACCTATTGATGTGAAGTGAGAGAGCACTAGAGCTTTAAAGATTACCTTTAAGCCTGCAACAACTCTTACCAGAAGCTTGAAGCACCTTTTGAGGAAAGCAAGGAAGCCATTGAAGTGCATTGAAGAGCATTCAGTGGATCTTCACTCGAGCTGCATTGGCAACCACCTAGACAACAGAGTTTGTCTTTATTATTGCTTTTCTTATTCTATCTTTTAGAATATCTGGGTTATTGGTGAGCCCTGTTGTATAAACCAAATAGGTTACTTTGGTGAGCCTTTAAATCCAGAGTGTAGAGGTTTCTTTGGTGAGCCTAGCTAAAAACCAAAGTGTAGAGATTTTAGATGAACCTGTAAAAACCTAGCTTGGGTTTCTTTGGTGAGCCCGGTTTCAAAAACCAAAGTGTAGAGGTTTGGATTGTGAGCCTGCAAAACAATTCGACTGTATTCCGGTTTGGGAGATATAGTGGAAATCCCGAGTGATGAACTTGGGTAGTAAACGTAGGAGCTGGGTTGCTCCGAACCACTATAAATCTGCTTTGTTTGTGTTGTGTCTATTTCATATTTTAGCTTCTTCTTTCTTTCTCTGATTAACACAGCACCTAATCATTAATTGGAATTAATTATGCACATACTTGTGAAAATTTTATAATTCCCAATTCACCCCGCTCTTGGGACTAAGCCACCTAGGCAACACCTATAAAGCCCGTCTGGTTGCCAAGGGATATCGTCAGTGATATGGTATCGATTATGACGAGACGTTTTTCCCTGTGGCAATGCTCAAGTCCATTCGGATCATGCTTGCTATGGTAGCACATTTTGACTATGAGATCTGGCAAATGGATGTCCGAACCGCTTTCCTGAATGGGGAGCTGGATGAGGAGGTGTATATGATACATCCTGAAGGGCTCACATCCACAGACGAGTCAAAAGTGTGCAAATTATAGAGGTCCATTTATGGACTCAAGCAAGCATCTCGAAGTTGGAACATGCTATTTGATTGGTGTATCAAATCGTATGGCTTCGTTAGGAATGGAGAGGAACCCTGCATCTATAAGTGGGTTAATGGTTCTGTGATTGTATTTCTTGTACTGTATGTTGATGATATTCTCTTAGTCGGGAATGACATGGCAGCATTGCAAGGAATAAAGGTCTGGTTATCATCTTAGTTCTCCATGAAGGAGTTGGATGAAGCTTCTTACATACTGGGTATGAAGATCTATAGAGATAGATCTAAGAGGCTTCTGGGATTGTCCTAGTCTACGTACATTGATACCATGCTGAAACGGTTCAGCATGGAGAATTCCAAGAAAGGCTATCTCCCGATAGGTTCTAGAATTACTCTTTCCAAGAAGGATTGTGCGACAACTCCTGATGAAAGAGTGCATGAGTAGAGTTCCTTATACTTCTGCAGTGGGCTCTATCATGTATGCTATGACATGTACTAGACCAGACGTGGCATACTCACTAGGAGTAGTGAGCAGATATCAGTCTGACCTAGGTGAGGCGCATTGGAAGGTGGTTAAGACCATCCTGAAGTATTTAAGAAATACTAAGGACCAATGGCTGATTTATGGAGAACTTGACTTGAAACTTGTGGGGTATACTGACTCCAGTTTCCAGTCAGACAAAGATGATAGCAAGAGTGTGTCAGGGTTTGTGTTTACCCTGAATGGAGGAGTGATTTACTGAAAGAGTTC
The DNA here is from genome assembly GCA_021397845.1 of Areca catechu. Lineage (NCBI taxonomy): Eukaryota > Viridiplantae > Streptophyta > Magnoliopsida > Arecales > Arecaceae > Areca > Areca catechu. The sequence goes on from CM038047.1 coordinate 71,094,194, forward strand.
CAAGCAGGCAACAGTTGCAGACTCGGTAAGCGAAGCAGAGTATATTGCAGCATTAGATGCAGCAATGGAAGCCGTGTGGTTGTAGAAGTTCCTTGGAGAGCTAGGGGTAGCACCTTCCCTAGATGGTCCTGTTCTTGTGTATTGTGACAGCACAAGAGCCATTGCTCAAACTAAGTAGCCAAAGTCCAATCACCGCACCAAGCACATTCTGCGGCGCTATCACCTCGTGCGAGAGATTGTGGAACGAGGCGATATCAATCTTATGAAGATCGATGGAAAGGAGAATCTGGCCAACCCCTTCACTAAAGGTCTCGGAATCAAAGAGTTCGACTATTGTAAAAGGGAAATGGGTATTAAATACTATTCTGATTGGCTTTAGTATAAGTAGGAGTTGTTGAGAATTATGTCACAAAGCCAATCACCTAGGCTGTAGGCGGTTGTGCTCTGTATTATAATTTGTATATGAATTAATAAAACTATATTTTGGCAGCTCATCACATTATTCATTTTCCTATAATAAACTCTATTTATGTGATGAAGTTCTTAGGACTGCACTGACTTCGATATAGAGAGGATATATCGAGTGGTCATTTAAAAAGGTTCACAACTAAATGATACATTATATAGGACGGCAATGTATCAAGTGTAGGTTGTTGTGGTTCACATTGTTTGGTTGTCCTCTTGACCAAAGGAGTGTGGTGACACTGATGTGATCTGCAAGTGGGATATGTGACATCTCATTGAACGTGACTCCATGGAGCTCCTTTTTGCCAAAGAATTGCTCGCAATTGGATATGGGTATATGTGTCCCTTCGACCTGAGGTCACCATGGTAGCTTGCAAGCAACTCCCTGTGTTTTGATGTTGGACTATCCGGATTTCTAATCCGGTGATGGAAGATTTCTAGGTACAGGCAAGTACTTGTGAAGTAGTGGTGGACCAAGATGGAATTGACTTATCCAAATTGTTTGGATTGAATGACTCACAGTATCTTAATTTAGCAAATCCTCGGCCGGGGTAGTCCTAGTGAGGAGTCACTAGACTTGCGAAGTTGAGACATGTTGTGGATTGACTCAGTTAGGGTTGACAGTCTAATCCTAGATCATCTTAAGTATTGGAGGTCAAAGGGATGAATTATACGGTAACCATATGCCAGAGGTTCGACAGATTGCTCTCGCATCTTCGGCTTATATGGACGCCGGGACCCATTGCTAGATGGTATCTTGTGTTGGTACTGGAAGTGTTATAGTACTATCGTTTAGGTTCGAACCTATAAGGTCACATGCTATAGAGGATTTCTTTCTGATCTGAGAACCGATCAATGATTGGAAATCGTTTCGGCATTTAGGTTAAATGGAGTGTTGAGCACACATTGGATTTATTTTGATCTACCTGGTCTGATTTGGATCAACCAGGATTGGTTTGGGTCAACCAGGAATTGTTCCTGGTTGACCAGGACCAAATCCATTTTTCTTACTGATCGGGTTTGGTCGGACCGGGGTTTCATGAACCAATTTTTCTTGGTTTTGTTGAACCGGTTTAAATCATGGTTTGATGATTACATGGAACCGGTTTTCACGGTTTAGTCGCCCCATCTGCGATGGGTTCACACGGTGTTTTCTTCCCTTGCTATCCGTTCCCCTGTTTTACCGATTTTAATGGGATTTGCACAGTATACTGAAATCGGATAAAAGCCTATTCAAAAAGAGTTTTGATTTAATCCAGTTTTTCTCCCACTCGTCTTCCCATTTCTTCGGTCCCTGTTTCATGGTGTTTTGTTTTCTCCCTTGGTTCTCTCGGTATTTTCTCCCTGATTTTTGTATCACCGGCTTGAAGACTAACATGGTTTTCTTGCTCACGGTTTTGCCGCCCCTTTACCGAATCTGGTTCTCTCGTTAAACCCCTTGCTTCTTTGTTATTTGTTGTTATCCCAACTCCCTTCTCGGTTGCCCTGTTTCATTGCTTGAATAGGATAAGGACAGCAAGAGATCGATGGCTGCTTGGGAGATCCGTTTTCTATCCATAGTTCAGCAATCTGGAATGGGTCTCTCGGTGGACTCTCTCACGCATCTTCCTGGCTTTCACGAGTCTTCTTTGTCTCGGCTTTATCTGACTCCTCCTTCACAAGTTTTTTTTTTCTCAGCTTCTGATTTACTTTGTTGCTGGCCGTGAGGTGGTATGATGCAAGAGAGAGTTAGAAACAAGGGCTTGAGATGAGATGGGAAGCAGCAGGCCGTGAGGTGCGGGTAGAGAGGCAGGAACAGAGAGTTGGGAGAGAAAGAAAGAGGCCGTGCGGTTTTGGTTTTGGGAGGAGAAAAACCGAGCGTGTGTTTTATTGAGAAGGGAGGAACAGGGGATGAGATTGGAAGAAGAAATAGAGAGGAGCCGTGAGAGGGTTTCCTTTGGGACGACTTTTGAGAGTTGAAAATCATAGAACGTCCGTGATTTTCTTCCCTGGTTTTAGTTTTCCGATTTGTGTGCTCTTGCTGGATTTTGAACGGTCTTGGAGAAGACTGTATGTGGAGATCTGTTCGGTCTTCCCTTCTCCATACATCCGTGATCAGTTCTTTGATTTTTGAAGGACTAGCATCCTTTCCGGAAGTTGGATCAGTGAGAGCCCGCACGTGGATTCCTCTCTTCTTCTTGCTGTTGCAGATCTATTTGCTATTAAAGGAGTTCAACCGGCTGCCTCTGATTTGCTGTTAAAGGAAGCTCAAAAAGGTATGTTATTTTTTTTATGTTATCATGCATGCTTAGATCTAAAAATTATCATGTTGTTTATAATTATTGCACTTGCCTTTACATGCCTCTATATCTATTTCATGCTTCATGTTTATGTTAGATCCTGTGCATGAGTAGGTTTTTCCGTATACATGTTTAAAAAGTTTAATTATGCAATACCTATTCCCTAGTGTAGCATGTCTAGGGTAGGCGTCCGGTGCACTATTTTTCCTTCATTAAGTTACTACCTAATTAGGCATTAAGCTCAACCTTCAATATCTCAGACTTAGTATAGTATAGGGAAGCAGCAATGATATCCAGTGAGATTGAGCCTAACCCTTTCTTTGAGAGCGAACCCAATCCTGAGTGTCCTCATCAAATTAACCTGTGAGAGGATATGATTGAGCGTATCCTGGATGACCAAGCCATTAGTACCCGATCAAAGGCTACCATGTCACTTGGTTCGTTGGCAAGGTCGACCAAAATTTGAGGATTCGTGGATTAATTAAGAGGATCCACAATGCCTTGACCCAGACCTGTCAGAGTAGTACCTAAGCTAGATCGACCTTCTTACTTGACAGGGTCGAGTTCCTCCCATCCCGGGAGAATTGATGGGGACATCAGATCAGACATAGACTTCGAGCTTCAATTTGTTATCTAAGTCATGTGTTGGTCAATTTTGAGTCATATAATGGAATTTATTTTTGAGTCCTGTAATAAAGTGAGTCAGTTGGATTCACTAAGTCCATTGAGTCCTGTCATTTGAGTTTAGTTGTTTTAGTTTAGTCAAGAGTTGTGTGTCTTTCATTTAGGAGGAGGAACCAGTGGACCCCCACTCAAGTCACTAGCCCAACATTTGGACTCCCTTCATGCCGCCCAAGCCCTCCAGGAGATGGCATCCTAGCATACCAGGCCCTAGGCACCTCAAGCCCACAAGCTCACATGATGAATGGTGCACAGTCCAGATCTCCAAGGAAGTGGCGCATAGGTCCAAGCCCTCAAGCCCATGGCGCCCACCCCTCCCAGGCCCACTGCAATTGGCGCCCAAGCCTTTGACCCAGTACAAGATGCCCAGGCTTTGACCCAGTCAAAGAAGATTTCATCCAAGCCCACCAGGGAGTAGAAAAGTCAAAGCAGCCCAAGAAGATTTCATCCCAGCCCAAGCCCATGGAGAAAAGTCAAAGCTTCCAAGTTCTACAAGAAGTCCAATGTTCAAGTCCTACTAGAATTTAGGCCTTCTAATTTCAATCAAACTTTGTACTCCTAATTCCAGTTAAACCTTGTACTACTTGTCCTATACAAACTTGTAATCCAATTTTGATAGGAAAAGGGTCCTGGGTGAATCTATAAATATTCCACCCCTCCACCTCTTATAAAATAATCTCCTATTCATGAAATAAACTTTGGTGAATTTTTCTTGTGACAATTTGTGTTATTTGGAAGTGTGTGTGAGACTTGTTCTTTCTCTTCCACTAAACCCTAGCCCTTGTCCATTCAAGCAAGAGCCTTAAGACGCCCACCATCAGCCCTCTCCAAGATCCAGACACCCAAAGATTCCTCCTAAGCTACTAACCCCCTGCAACTCCATCTTCCAATCATCCTTCAACCTGATCTCCAGTTTCTTATTTTTTCCTTCTTGTTCGCCTCTAACCTTTGACATTTATAGGATCCCTCCAGTGAAACCATCCTTGGATGATATCTTCTTTGCCCTCGAACGAAGCTAATAAAAAGCCGGCGGATCCACGGGAAAGTGACCGGATCGTCCAGGCACCGATCTGAGCAGAGCGATCTCTTCTATAGCAATTAGAAATCATTGTCTGGTATGTTAAACCTAATTTCCATATATTTTTGACTGATTTCTTGAAGGTGAACATGCTCCTAATACGCCTTCTTAGACCTAGGATCCTGATTTTCTTTTCTTTTTGATTGAACTAGCATGTGGGTAGGATGCTAATTGATACAGATAACCCTAACCTAATCTAGGCTAGTTTCGGGAATCAAAACCATAAAAAAACCCAAAAAAATTTGCTTGTTTTAATCTGATTTCCCTCATCTTCATCCCTTGCATTTCATCCTGCATCATATTAGAATCCCGTCCCTCATCAATATGGATCAATACTTTGAGTTGTATGAGATGTCGGAAGAGAGAAAGTTCAAATTCGCTAAACTTAGGTTAGTCCGATAAGCTAGGTTGTATTGGAGAAATGTTGAGCATATTTGTCATCAAAGAGGAGACAGCCCATAGTCACATGGAGAGCCATGAAGATCAAACTTAGGGAGAAGTATTTACCCTTATCCTATGAGCAGAGACTTTTAGATCAATGGCAAAAATTGAGCCAAGGTAACAAAATCGTGTCCAAGTACATTGCTAAGTTCGATGAATTTGTCATAAGATGTAGTATGGTTGAGTTGGAGGCCGTCACCCTATCTAGGTTTTGAGTAGGCCTTCATGAGAAAATTCAAAGAAAATTATTCCTAAGAGAAGTCCATGACCTAGAACAAGCTTATCAAGTCACTAGGGACTATGAAAGATTTCAGAGGGGACCCTTGAATCGTTGATTTGAACCCAGTAAGATTAATGCCCCTGCAAATAGGCCAAGTTTTAGTCAAGTTCCCTCTAACCGATCCAATCTTACTACTCCACTAGCTCGCAAGGATGACAGGGGTAAGGCCCTTGAAGTTCAAAAGGATAATCACCAAAATATGCATTGCTTTAGGTGTCATAAAGTCGGCCACTATGCTAGTCAATGCCCTACCCGAGCCTTACACATAGGAGAGTTAGAGGAAGAAGCTCTAGGAACCTTTGAAGAATTTGAGAAAGAAGTGTATGAAGCCGGATCAAATCTAGTGAATGAATATAAGGGAGATGAAGAAGATATTTATCCAACTAAAACATTGAGAGTTGTTAGATATATCCTGGCCTAAACAAAAGAACATGAGGATTGGCGAAGGACTAACATCCTACAAACTTTTGTCAAATTAGAGAAAAAGGTTTGCAAAATTATCATAGATAATGGGAGTTGTGTAAATGCCATTTTCACGAATGCTGTCAAAAATTTAGGTTTACCTACTATTCCCCATCCCAACCCTTATAAGGTATCCTAGATTGATTTAACCTCCATTTTCATTAAGTTAAGATGCCAAGTTACAGTCCAAATCCAATCTTATCAAGAGAAAGTTTGGTGTGCATACTTCCTATGGGAGTTAGCAGTATTATTCTAGGCCGACCTTAGTTATATGATCATGATGCTCTCCTGTACGGTCATTCCAACTCATGTTCTTTTAACCACCATGGAAAGAAAATTGTCATAAACTCTACCCCAACTAAGGACAACATCAAAAGAAGGTCTAATAATCTGAAGGAGAAGAAACAAGGATTAAATCTGACCAGTGCCAAGGATTTAGAACGAGAGATTAATGAGGATTCACCAGTTTAGATATTATCGACCAAGGAAGTCCAGGATCAATCCTAGAAAGAGCAACCCCAGAAAATAGTAGAGTTTTTGAAGGATTTTCAAGATGTGTTTTTGGAAGATCTTCTTGATCACCTCTCGCCATTAAGGGACATTCAACATACCATAGACTTAGTCCTAGGAGCCACCTTACCAAACCTTCCACATTATAGGATGAATCTCATTGAACATTCAAAGCTATAAAAGTAAGTTGGAGATCTTCTCCAAAAGGGATTCATTAGGAAAAGCCTGAGCCCTTGTGCGGTGCTTGCCCTTTTGACTTCCAAGAAGGATGGTACTTGGAGAATGTGTGTAGATAATCATGCCATCAATAAGATAATGGTCAGGTATCGTTTCCCTATTCCCCGTCTTGATGATATGTTAGACATGATGGCCGGAGCTACTATTTTTTCTAAGATTGACTTTAAGAGTAGCTATCACCAAGTTAGGATTAGACCTGGGGATGAGTAGAAGACAACTTTTAAGACTAAGGATGGCCTTTACGAATGGTTAGTGATGCCTTTTGGCCTTTCAAATGCTCCTAGTACATTTATGAGAATCATGACCCAAGTCCTGAGACCATTCACTGAAAAATTTGTTGTAGTCTATTTCGATGACATCCTATATATAGTAGGACTAAGAAAAATCACTTGGACCATCTCCAACAAGTATGCCAAGCTCTCAGAAGTGATAGCCTCTATGCCAATCTTAAGAAATGTAGCTTCTTGACCCCTAGAGTCATTTTTCTAGGTTTTGTCATTACCCCGAAGGAGTATCTGCCGACCCAGAAAAGATTAAGTTCATAGTTGAGTGGCCTATACCCAAAAGCATACATGATGTACATAGCTTTCATGGCCTTGCTACCTTCTATAGGCAATTTATTTAGGGATTCAATTCGATTATCGCATCCATTACCGACTGCGTTAGGAAGGGGACCTTTGAGTGGACTAAGGTTACCGATAGATCCTTCCTTGACATCAAAGAGAAATTGATCCAAGCACCCATTTTAAGATTACCTGACTTTTCAAAGGTCTTTGAGGTTGCTTGCGATGCCTCCAAAATTAGAATTGAAGGAGTTTTAAGTCAGGAGAATCACCTTGTAGCCTTTTTTAGTAAAAAACTGAATGACGCGAAGTTGAAATATTCAACTTACGATAAGGAGTTATACACGGTAGTCCAAACCTTAAGGTATTGGAGACACTATCTACTACATCAGGAGTTCATTCTTTATTCGGACCACGAAGTGCTTCGATTCCTTAATTCTCATAAAAAGTTGAACCCTGGCATGAAAAATGGGTTGAGTATATCCAGGCTTATACCTTTGTTTTGAAACACCAAGCTGGTACTGAAAACCCAGTTGCCGATGTTCTTAGTCATCGTTCCATGCTCTTGACCTTTGTGAGTACTGAAGTCATAGGATTTGATAGATTGAAAGAAGAATATGAAAATTGTCCTGACTTTAGTAAGATTTTTCAATCTATTCTCCAAGGACCATCCAGTTTATATAGTGACTATACCCTTCATAATGGATTTCTTTTCAAAGGAAATAGGTTGTGTGTCCCTCGAACCTCCATCGAAGAATTCTTAATTTGGGAAATTCATGCAGGGAGTTTAGCTGGCCATTTTGGTAGAAACAAAACAATTCTATTAGTTAAAGATAAATTTTTTTGGCTTAGCCTCAAAAAAAATGTGGCCTAAGTAGTGGCCCAGTGTCGAACCTGTTCTGTTTACAAATAGCAGAAACAAAATACCGGCCTGTGCACCCTTTTGCCAGTACCTGATTGTCCATGGCAAGACCTTAGTATAGATTTTGTGTTAGGGTTACCAAAGACCATGCGGAAACACGACTCTATCTATATTGTGGTTAATCATTTTTCCAAGATGGCACACTTCTTGCCTTGTTCCCAAACTTTTGATGCTTCAAAAGTGGCTAAGCTTTTCCTAAATGAAGTGGTTAGGTTACATGGTTTGTCCAAAATCATTATGTCTGATAGGGATATCCGATTTACTAGCTATTTTTGAAAAATCCTATGGCACATGTTAGGAACCAAACTGAAGTTTTCTACCACCTACCATCCACAAACTGACGGCCAAACAAAAGTTGTGAATAGGAGTCTTGCAAACTTGTTGAGATGTTTAGTTGGTGAGAGTATTGGAAATTGGGATTTTTTATTATCACGTGCCGAATTTGCCTATAATAGCTCAATTAATAGGTCCATTGAAAAAAGTTCATTTGAGATTGTCCATGGATACAAACCTAAAAAGCCCATAGACTGATACGGAACGTTGCGATAATATGTAGGATGATTCAATTTTAGCCTAGATAATTTAGAGAGCAATGATCATAGTAAAGCAACTAACATAATAGATTGAGGAGAGTAAAGAAGGTAATTAACCACTTACCCGCAATCCGCTCCGCAAGCTATGAAGAATAAGGACCCGACGGCTAGGAAACCATCTAAGATTAGGCAATTCCATGCTTCAATTATCAAATTTAATAAGAAAAAGGATTGGTTACTTATCCCAATGGAGATTCTCTTTGACTCGAGATGGATCTGCTGCTTGGTCGCTCAGATTTTGCATTAGGATGAAGATCGGGACTCCAAATTTCAGATCTACCATCAGATCTTGGTTTGGAAGCAAAGGATCCATCCTCTAAAGTCCTTGAACACCTGGGATCTACAGAGAAGGTAGCAAATAAGATTTTAAGAATAAAGTAAGCAGGCTCCAAAATGAAAAAAAAAGAAATGTTGGATGTGTAGGGCTTGTAGTAGATCGGTAGTAGCTTGATGAATCTGGCAGAACCTCCTCACAAGGACCTCACTGCCTTGAGCTCTCAAGGACCTCCCCATCTTGAGCTCTTAAGGACCTCCCTGCCCTTAGAGAAAATCACTAAGCCTACCTAGCTTTGTGGAAGAAGAAAGACAACATTTCATTTCAAAAATCAATAATCATCTTACAAGGGGTATGGGGTCCTATTTATAGGGTTCTTCATACATGAAGATATCATAGGACTCCTTTAAATTTAAAGTACATTTAAATTTAAATTCAAACTCAAACACTCCTTGTCATCTTCCTTGAAATTTTAATTGGCTTGGCTTGGCGACAACTTGAATGGCTTTCATTGTGTTGGGCGACAAAAGAGAGGGAGATAGGAGAAGTCCTCTCTTACTCCTCTTAAAAAGCGACGATGAGATTTTTTTCCTTCTCCCTTCTTGGCGTGAATCTGATTTTTGATCTCTTGATCCCACAAGGGATAAGAAATAGCTTCAAAAGTTTGAATCATTCATTTGAATTTAAATTTGGATGAGGATATTTCTCCCGTTGAATTTAAAAATAGATAGAAGATAACTCCTTTGAATTTGGATGATCCTCCATTTATCTTGGACTCTTCCTCCCATTTAAATTTTGAATGAATGGGCATCATCTGGAGTGAGCCACAAGAGAAAATGAGGGGGGTGCTAGATAAGAAGTAGAGTCCTTCTGCTTTACTCCTCTTAAATGGGCACCTCCTTGAAATGAGCCATGAAAGATGGGGCGCCTCTCTTGGATAAGGATGACTTTGTCTTGATGTCCAAATGTTCGGATGTCCCAATATTCGGATGCCCTAATGTCCGGATGTCCGGATGTCTGGATGTCTAGGTGTCCGGATGTCTGGATGTCCGAATGTCTGGAGAAAATTTTGGACAACCCTTTTTTGACCTAGAATTGATCACCAAGGTAATGATGACTTGGGTCTTGGGTACTTATGACACCCCTTGAGTTATTCAAGCTCTAATTACAGGATTTAAATTGGACAATTCACCAAACAAAGCAAATTAATGCTATTTACAAGACTCTTAAACCAATTGATGGACTCAATAGACTCAATTGGTAACTCAACAACCCTAATTGACCAAATTATATTCAATTTGATCAAATTACAACTCAATTTGACCTAATTACAAACTCAAAACAACTGGAACTCGAGCACTCTTTATAAAGAATACATGGACTTACTCATTGGTGATCCAAATTGAATCGAGAAAGGTTTGCTTCCACTTCGTAGCTCTTGTGTCCCCACCAATTCTCCTAGGGTGGGAGGAACTCGACCCCATCGAGTATGGGTCAATTCGGCTCTGGTAATGTTCTAGCAAGTCAGGGTTCAACTTTTGAAGATCTTCTCTAGTGATCCAAGAATCCTCAGACTCAGGTCTCCCTTACCAACGAACTAGATATCTTTGGTAGTTCTTATTTCTAGTAGTTATCATCTTATCATCCATGATCTGTTCAATCTTTTCTCTCATCTCTAGTAATTTGGCTGGTGGACATTCTGGGATAAGGTCACTCTCAAAGGTGGGATCAGGCTCAAATGGCTTACTAGGTATCACCATTGGTTCCTTAAACTCGACTAGATCAGATATATTGAAGGTCGGACTAATACCTAACTCAGATGGTAAGTCTAGCATATAAGTATTAGGTCCAATCTTCTTTATAATCCTATATGGTCCAGCATTATGGGCGTGTAGTTTCTTCATGGTTCCGACTGGAAACCGTTCAGGTCGTAACCTGATCACGACGAAGTCCCCTTCATTAAACTCTTTAAATCTCTTATGTAAGTTAGCCTTGTGCTTATATGATTCATTGCTCTTTTTAATTTTGTTACTGATTTCTTTATGCAATGCTTTGACATGCTATGCAAATGACTCTGTGGACTCTAAGACTCAGACTGACACTTGACAAAAAAATAGACTCAACTATGTAATCCTATTGAGAGGAATTTTATTGGACTCTTAGGATCTAAACCTAATAGATGATTGATTCTCTAGGTTTGACCCTGGTCTGGTATGCATATGAAAAGTTACCATGGATCCCTAGCAAATGCCATAAGGTCTTTCAAAATTAGGTAGCAAAAGGGGTTGGCTTTAAGGGCTCATGCAACCTGGTAATCTCTTCAAAATGAAACCTAATGGTTCTAGAAGCATGATAAGAGAAGGGTAGGAAATAGGAATCGGAGTCTTGGGATAACTTAGGAAAAGCATGAAACATACCTTGGTTACTCAGGATGACCTTAAGATTTGAATATTGATCTATTGGTGCAAGATCTATGATAGGCGGGATGCTTCTAGGTGGCGAAAGGTCATCTGGAAGGTCTTTAGGAAGTTCATCTTGAAAGTCTTCTAAAATAATGTCGACCTCCTGGGGTTGTTCCTCAGGTACTTGAAGGAGGTCTTGTGTCGAGGCTAAAGGATTGGGTTCTTCCTGAGGGCATTGAGTTACGAGAACCAAGTCCTCACTAATTTCCTGTTGTTTTGATGTTTCAGGACTAGGCTCAACAATCTTTTTTTTTCCAAGGGTTTCCTCAGGTAAGGTACTAGAGTTGTCCTCCTCGAAGTCTTCTCCTTCGTATTCATCCATCGGTTTTCTCCAGCTTCATATATTTACACTACGGTTTCAGCTTGAGTAACCTTCTGGTCAATTAACTCTGAGTTTGCAATAGATATTTTCTCTTCAGGGTCATTCTTAGGAACAAACGGGGTCACAGGAGTAGGTCGGCTCGGATTTGGGTTTAGTCGGCTCTGATGAAAATTGGGTTGACTTTGTTGTAGAATGGGTCGACTCGGGTGGACTAGGCTAGATCCTGATTTTTGATAAGGGGCACTAATCCAAATGGGTTCTGGCTAATGAATTCTGGGTCCAGGGAAAGTCGGTTTAGGTGAACCAGGATTAGTCCAGGCCCTACGGGTTCTTTCTAGGTTGTCGAGTAGCTTATCTAGTTGGTCACACCTATTGTCCATCAGGGCACATTGTTCATTGAAGGTCCTCAGTAAAATTTCTATAGTCGACTCTATGATCAGACTGGGTTGGGTTTGGCCTGCTCTAGTAGTCATGCAATGCAAACATTATAAAACAACCTGAGTCTGGGCTCCTAGACCTAAGGGCCAATATAGTGCTTAGTCAAGGTAATAACCAAGACTGTAGTAACTCCTCGATTGGCCAGGTAAGAAGTGGGGTGGTGGGAGGCTCCCCTCACTTTTGTGAGGTCCTAATTAAAGAACCACCAGTCCGATTAGGGCATTTGCCTCTGGACCTTTAGCCTTAGACACCAATTCTCAGAATCACACACAGAAGTGACTACTATAATGGGTTAACACGTATATAAAACCCGACTTGTTGTTGTCCCTAGCTTTAAGTGCTACTCGATTTTAATTAAGGCTTAGGACTATGCAAATGGGGTTGGTTGTTTTGGGCTAAGGAAAGGGTCTCAATCCTTCCCTTATGTTATATTGCTTTCCCTTAAGTATTTTCAAATGAATGCATAATCAAGATAAGATAAGATAACACTGACAATTTAAAATTCAAACTTTAAATTTCAAATTTTGAGTTTAGATTTCAGATTTAGATTTTAAATTTTAATTTTTTTTTAAATTTTAAATTTTAAATTGCAGAAATTAAACTTTTATGGAATTTAAACTATATGAAATTCTGAAATAGAAATATTTTTGGACAGTAATCAGGCTTTCATAAATTCTATAGATCTAATTAAATCCTAAGAAAATATTAAAAAACAAAACCAAATGTAATGAATCCAATGCAATAAAAATCAAAATTTTCTGATATTCCTACATGCAAAAATAATTAAAAGAATAGACTATATATTGGAATAAATGGGATGCAGAAAATTAACCCTAAAGATGCATTTCTCTTTGTTTTCTTCTTCACGGGTCAATTCACAGCGGCACCCCTACATGTCATAGGAAATTCCCTTTGAATGGGATGTGAGGGTCTTACAGCCCTACTTTTTTCTATGACCGGATGGCCATGGTGAAACACCCGATCAGAGTACTTAAAGAGAATTCAACTAGCATGAAACCCTAATCTAACCTAATACTCTGATACCAATACTGATGCGGAATGCCACCTCTGATACCAATAAGATGATGCGGGACAGTTACGATACTGTGTAGGATGATTCAATTTTAGCCTAGATGATTTAGAGAGCAATGATCATAGTAAAGCAACTAACATAATAGATTGAGGAGAGTAAAGAAGGCAATTAACCACTTACCCGCAATCCGCTCCGCAAGCTATGAAGAATAAGGACCCGATGGCTAGGAAACCATCTAAGATCAGGCTATTCCATGCTTCAATTACCGAATCTAATAAGAAAAGGATTGGTTACTTATCCCAATGGAGATTCTCTTCGACTCGAGATGGATCTGCTACTTGGTCGCTCAGATTTTGCAGTAGGATGAAGATCGGGACTCCAAATTTTAGATCTATCATCATATCTTGGTTTGGAAGCAAAGGATCCATCCTCTAAAGTCCTTGAATACCTAGGATCTGCAGAGAAGGTAGCAAATAAGATTTTAAGAACAAAGCAAGAAGGCTCCAAAATGAAAAAAAAAGAAATATTGGATGTGCAGGGCTTGTAGCAGATTGGTAACAACTTGATAAATCTGGCGGAACCTCCACTCAAGGACCTCACCGCCTTGAGCTCTCAAGGACCTCCTTGCCTTGAGCTCTTAAGGACCTCCCCGTCCTTAGAAAAAATCACTAAGCCTACCCAGCTTTATGGAAGAAGAAAGACAGCATTTCATTTCATAAATCAATAACATCTTACAAGGGGTATGGGGTCCTATTTATAGGGTTCTTCATATATGAAGATATCATAGGACTCCTTTAAACTCAAAGTACATTTAAATTTAAATTCAAACTCAAACACTCCTTGTCATCTTCCTTAAAATTTGAGTTGGCTTGGCTTGGCGATAACTTGAATGGCTTTCATTGAGTTGGGCAACAAAAGAGAGGGAGAGAGGAGAAGTCCTTCTCTCTTACTCCTCTTAAAAAGTGGCGATGAGATTTTTTTCCTTTTCCCTTCTTGGCATGAATCTGATTTTTGATCTCTTGATCAGCAACAAGGGATAAGAAATAGCTTCAAATGTTTGAATCCTTTAGTTGAATTTAAATTTGGATGAGGATATTTCTCCCTTTGAATTTAAAAATAGATAGAAGATAACTCCTTTGAATTTGGATGATCCTCCATTTATCTTGGACTCTTCCCTCCCATTTAAATTTTGAATGAAAGGGCATCATCTGGAGTGGGCCACAAGAGAAAATGAGGGGGGTGCTAGATAAGAAGCAGAGTCCTTCTGCTTTACTCCTCTTAAATGGGCGCCTTTTTGAAATGAGCGATGAAAAATAAATGGGATGAGGATGAGACGCCTCTCTGATGACTTTGTCTTGATGTCCAAATGTCCAGATGTCCTAATGTCTGGATGTCTGGATGTTTGGATGTTCAGATGTTCGGATGTCTGGATGTTCGGATGTCTGGATGTCCGAATATCTGGTGAAAAATTTGGACAACCCTTTTTCGACCTAGAATTGATCCACCAAGATAATGATGACTTGGGTCTTGGGTACTTATGACACCCCTTGAGTTATTCAAGCACTAATTATAGGACTTAAATTAGACAATTCACCAAACAAAGCAAATTAATGCTATTTACAAGTCTCTTAAATCAATTGATGGACTCAATGGACTCAATTGGTAACTCAACAACCCTAATTAACCAAATTATACTCAATTTGATCAAATTATAACTTAATTTGACCTAATTACAAACTCAAAACAACTAGGACTCGAGTGCTCTTTGTAAATAACACATGGACTTACTCATTAGTGATCCAAATTGAATCGAAAAATGTTTGCTTCCTCTTCCTGGCTCTTGTGTCCCCATCATGGACCTTATTCCTTTACCCATGCATGCACGAGTTTCTGAGTCTGCAGAGTCATATGCACAGCATGTTAGAAATTTGCATAAAGAGATTAGTAAGAAAATTAACTTAAGAAATGAAACTTACAAGCATATGGCTAATTCCTGTAAGAGAGTCAAATAATTTTATAAAGGAGACTATGTGATGATTAGGCTTAGACCTGAATGGTTCCCACCCGGAACCATGAAAAAGTTACATGCTTGCGGTGCAGGTCCTTTCAAAATAATAAAGAAAATTGGACCTAATGCCTATGTGCTTGAGTTACCATCTGACTTTGGTTTCAGTTCAACTTTCAAAATCTCAGACCTAGTAGAGTATAAGGAACCAATAATGATACCTAGTGAGCCTTTTGGACCTAATCCCATTTTTGAGAATGAACCTATCCCTGAGTGTCCACCACCACATTACCAGAATGATGAGATATGATTGAGTGTATTCTGGATGACAAGACTATCACTACCCGGAATAAAGCTATCAATGCTATTTGGTTCGTTGGCAAGGTCGACCAGAATCTGAAGACTCGAGGATCACTCGATAGGATCTGCAAAGGATCAACCCAGACTTACCAGACACTACCAAAGTCAAGTTGACCCATACTCGATAGGATCGAGTCCTGCCCATTCCGGGAGAATTAGTGCAGGTACCAGAATGCAAAAGAGGCTTCAAGCAAACCTAATCGATTTGAGCTCCTAATGGATTGCAAGTTAATAGGTCAAACTCAATTTTGGCTTCAACTTTGTTTTTAATTTTTAGCACGAGTCATGTAATTAGAGTCAGGTCAATTTTGATTTCAATTTAGTCTTGTAATTAGTCAAGTTGGTCAAGTTGGGTTCAAATTAGCCAAGCATGAACCATGGGAAGAAGCTTGAACCTAAGTGAAGGAGCATCAAGACCACCTATTGGATTGGAGCTAACCACTTCACCCTCCATGCCAAGTCAAGCCTTGTTGGAGTGCCACCTCAACATCCATGCCAAGTCAGCCATGCCACCTCATTCTCCATGCCAATTTTTGTGCCTAAGCTTGCTGAAATTCAAAGTTGAATTCAAGTTGTAACTCCCCACCTCCCACTTCCCTTTTCATGCATGTAATCTCTTCTATTTTAAATTCAAATTAGGGCTTGGGAAGTTAATAAATACCCCCTAACCCTCTTGTAATCCACTATGTTATGAATGAATGAAAGCTTCTTTCCTTCTTCCATTGCCTTGTTGTATTGACACTCCATGAGGGCTCATCAACTGACATGGTTACCCCTTTTATTGTGGACATAATATGGTTTTCTCCAAGTGTCAAATTCTCAAAGAAGGTTCTTACAAGAGTAGGGTATGTGGGAATGTCAAGAGAATAGAAATACTTCCAACCTTGTATTTCAATCTAATCACCAATTCTAAATCCCTGATTTTCAAAAAAAATAAAGTCTATCTTTCTTCCACAAGTTACGGGACGATTACCCATTAAAATCACTTGCCTTTATGGAGTAGTTGGTTGTTCTTGGGCTTCTTTTTGAGCATCCTGAAGGGTCGATTTGTCCTCTCTTCTATTTGTTCTCCTTTCTTCTTCAACTGCCCTGGATGCCGCTCGCTTGGGTCTCTTTGCCATGGCCATTTTGGGTGCCATTTGATCAAAATCCAAGGGAAAATGGAAGGATTTGGTGTCCCTAAGGTTGGAAAGGGTTGTGGTCCCCTAGGTCTCGGCTCTACAATAAAAATGGGAAGAAATGAGAATTTCTAAGTCTTACAAGTTTTAAGTAAACCCGTCGTTCGAGTCGGCTTGACCTAGGATTTCTTTGCTCAAGTCGGCTAGACCAAAATTCTAGAAAAAGGGTCTAAAAATTCAATAAAAAGGTTCTTATCCCTAGATATACACTAGATAAGGTGATTGTCATTCTTAGATCGATGATGGAGGTTTTCTAGATAATTTTTTCTTAAATCTTAAAAAATTAGGTCAAAAACTAAAAAGGGTTGCACAGGCTTAATTCTTCTCTAATCATTTCAAATACATCCTCATTAAGTGGTGTTGCCACTCCCGTCGTCGCGCCCGTACCACGGATCCGCTGATCCCTCCTGACCGCCTGGCGAAGGAGCCTCCCTGGCTGCGGCTAACCTGCAAGAAAGGGGTTAGAAGACCCTGGCCGGGGATCCCGGCAAGGGAACTCCGACGGTCAAGTCAGTAGACGACGAGAGGGAACAGACTCTCCAGACGGACCCCCGAAAGGGTTCCAGACTTAGAGAGTTTACTAGTGAGAGAGACGCTCTGGGGACCAGAATCTCGGCTGGGCCTCCTTGCCGAGCTCTCGCCCAGTGATTCCCTCTCGGGATCTCTGGTTTTCACTCTCCGGAGCGAGGCCTTTTGCCGTTGCTTCTCCTCTGTCCCCAGGCTTGTTCGCTTACCTTCGTTGTCCCCAGATTCCTCCCTCTTTATCTCCTTTCGTCGTGCGCTTGTCTTTTCCTCCTGGGAGACTCCCCTCCCCTGTCTTCTTCTCTTTTCCCTTTTCGGTGAAGGGGGGCCAGGCGGCTTTCCGACCTCGTCCGTCGAGCCCAGCAGGGAAAAGGCAAAGACAGAAGAGAAAAAGGGAGGGCGGCGCTGACAAGGCGACCGGTCAGGCCTCGGGCCCAGCGAGAGCGCTCTCTCTCCCAAGCGTGGGCGCCATCCATCTATAGGGCCTGTTCTGTCAGAATCGTGCCCCTCGGCTATGGAGCTTGTCGGGCCGATGCAAGTGATGTTCCGCGTGCCGCCGCCCTCCATACGGGGCACCGTCTGGGATTCATACGGTCCGAGGGATGGCCTCGCGGCCCGCGACTCTTCCTTGAGATCTTCTCCGTACGGGCGGCCTGACCTCGGCCGAGGTGGACCCGTCCCCGGGGGAAACCTAGCGAAGAGCGAAGGACCAGCCGACCTCGGCCTAGGTGGACCCCTCCCGGGTGGACACCTGGCGAGGTGGCAGGAGGTCGCCTGGACTCGACCGAGGTGGGCCCGTCTCCGGGAGGCCACCTGGCAAGGGGGCGAAGGACCAGCCGACCTCGGCCTAGGTGGACCCCTCCCGGGTGGACACCTGGCGAGGTGGCAGGAGATCGCCTGGTCTCGGCCGAGGTGGACCCGTCTCCGGGAGGCCACCTGGCAAAGGGGCGAAGGACCAGCCGACCTCGGCCTAGGTGGACACCTCCTGGGTGGACACCTGGCGAGGTGGCAGGAGGTCGCCTGGTCTCGGCCGAGGTGGACCCATCTCCGGGAGGCCACCTGGCGAAGGGCGAAGGGTCGGCCGACCTCGGCCCGGGCGGACTCCTCCCGGGTGGACACCTGGCGAGGTGGCAGGAGGCCTCTTGGCTTTGGCCGACCTCACTTGGGCGGATATCTCCGGGCTTGGGCGCCATCGGGTTGGTAGAGGAGCTCCGATCCGAGCTCGACCTCGGCGGGGGCAGTTTGCCTTAGAGAATTGTCGGGCGCTGTAGTCTTGTCGAACCTGGACTTGAAGACGTGGCGCTGACTCGGCCGAAGAAGCCTCCACGTGGCCCGAGCGCATTCGGTGGTACCTGAGCCTGGCCACGTCACTGTCACGGCTGTAACAGTTGCCCCCCAGCCCGCCGTTCCGTCGGGGCGTCGTAGAACGAAACGTCGGGATTAAATGCGGACATGACGTGGGGAGGCGAAGATCTTGCATCATAATTGCCACGATCCTCGTCGCCGTGGCTCGATGCGACTGAAAACCTATGGGGAGCCGCCACGCGTCGCCCACTTGCCCATAATAAATGCGTCTCTTCGAGGCAGAGGCCGTTGCTCTGCTAACGAGGCGTCGATGTCGGGCGTGCACCCACGTGGCGATCGTTCAGTGGCCCAAGGCAGAATGACGGGTATGGCCGCTGTCCGCTGAGTTTGAAAGGGAGGGGACTTTCCAGAACGAGGCCTTTTCCCCTTGCTTCGTGGGTGGTTTGCTGCAGGCTAACTCCTGTTGCCCTGCGCTCGTCTGGCGTGTTTTCGGTGAGTGCCCTCATCTTCTCCGGCTCCCCTCCTTCCCTTCCTTTTTCTTTTCTCTTTGATCCTCCGTTCTTCTCTTTTCCATGGCGCGCCGTCGCCATGTCTCTTCCAACCCGGATGAGGCCGGTCCATCCCGGCCGAGGACTCCATCTTTTTCCTCCTCAGATGAGGAGACAATCCCGCAGGAGATCCGCCGGCGTCTGCAACCCGGGGGTGTCACCATTGGCATCCCTAGGGGGATCCGGCCTCCTCCGGTTGCTCCTGCCGTCCCCCTTCGCTCTCTTCCGGCTCTTCCTTCTCTTCCTGCTCCTCCTTCTCTTCCCGCCGGTCCCTCCGGTCATGCCTCCACCATGACCGAAGGCGATCTTTCTCTGCTCTGGGATGCTTACGGCATCCCGGGGTCCATTTGCTTGTTTGTTCCACGGTCCGGGGAGCGCGTCACCATGAGTGGCCCCGGCCGCATAGCCTTCTACGAAGACTTCCTCCTTGGGGGTCTTCGGTTCCCTCTGCACCCATTCTTTCTTTCTTTCCTCAGCCATTTCCGGCTTGTCCCGGCCCAGCTGGCTCCCAACGCCATCCGGTCATCTTTTCATTCATTGTCTTCTGTCACTTCCACGGGTTCGTTGCCCGTTTCTCCCTCTTCAGGGCCTTGTTCACCCTGAAGAAGTGCTCCACCGATGACGGCTGGTGGTATATTTCGCCCCGGCCCAGGTGTCTCCGGTTCGACATCCCTTCCTCGGTGAAGGGCTGGAAGAGCCTGTTTTTCTTCGCCTCAGTCGAAGATGTCGACTGGGCATGGAGTGAACCGGACCGGACTCCGAACCGGAATTCTCGGGTCGAGTCGGCGGACCAGGAGTCCTACTCCCAGCTCCTGAGCGACGTGGTCCCGGCACTCGACGTTCTGCTTTCGGAGCAGAATCTTTTTGAGGCCGGGATCAGTTCCATCCGCGAGACTGGTGAGATTCGGCCCCACTTTGACTTCTGCCGCCCTTTTTCTTCATGACCGAGCCGGCTGACTTTCTGTTCCTTTGTGTTGCAGGGATGAAGTTTTCGCTGGAGAACCTCCTGGAGGGCGCAGCCCAGCGAGATGTCATCGAGACGGACGAGCCCGCGGCGAAGAGGGCTCGTACTGAGGCGAGCCGGGAGGTCGCGGCGGCGACCGCACCCAGCCCGATTGCTGTCGCTCCCTCGCCCAGGCTGCCCCAGGGCGGGGCCGCTGATGCCTCGGCCGCGCGACCTGGTGGCGCCGCTGCTGAGAGGGCTCCACCGCTTGCAGCTCCGTCCGGCGCCGGTCCCGTCGTCGCCGCTGCCTCGACAGTGCAGCCGGTGGCCACCGCCGGCCCGTCGACCGCAGAATCGGCTGAGGGGGCGGCCAGCGTAGGAGCCAGCCTGACACCTCAGGCACCGGTGATCACCCACCGGGACTCGGTCATCCACGACAAAGGGCTCACGGAGAAGATCATGGAGTATTGAAAGGATTATGCCCTATAAGCCAATATTTGTATCTCCCAGACCATTGTAAATTGACAAGTTAATAAAGGCAATAATTTTTCATCATTCGCTGTGTCATTATATGATGAACCCCATAGATTAGGGCTATGGTTGTAGGGCTATGATGAGATCATACCAGTGAGATCTAAGGCCTTAAAACCCTAATCTAGAATATTCCTAGTCATAGGAACCCTGAGTTGGGGATCAGGGTTTCCGGTTAGACTGGCACATCCTATGTATGCTGAAAAGGGTGACTGCTCTCACAGTCACTTGTGTGGGACACTAATACAAGGATGTGGGTGCTCATTAGTGAATGAGTTCACTGAATAGATCCAGTTTGAGAACATCTAATGGAGCCTTAGCTGCATGTCAAAAAATGTTTCTCATAGTGGGAGTTGTACAAGTAGTCCTATGACCTGAGACTGCCATAATAACTTATGTACATGAACCCATGCTTTGGTTCAATCTCAATCATGACACTGGGTCATGCACGAGGTTGATGCTGGGCATGGTGAATTGTATATGAAGGTAATGAGTAAGTCAACAAGGAATTGATCACTCCTAGTAGGAGGAGATTGCATCCAGCCAAATTAGGTCAGATGATGATTCAGGAAATCTTTGATCAAAGTACAGATATTAGAAATGATTTCTAATTAATTGAATCATTAGTGTATGACTGAGCTGGGAATGAGTATAAGCTGGTTTTGACATGTTTCCATATCCATAGTTATATTCGGGATGCAAGATGATTAAAGGATCGAATTGTACGGGAACTTTCCACTGAAGGGTAGTTTTGAAATTTCACCAGAATTTCCATATCTTCCGGGTAGACATGACACGTTGCTAGACGTCAATCTTGTCTTGTGGGTTGATCAAATTAAATGGTTTAATTGGATCACCAATTAGGAGAAGTCCTAATTGACTAACTCGAGTTAGCTCGATTTGACCTAAATCGATTAGAATGAGTTCTGATCAAATTAGGTCAACTTGCGCTCGGACCCACTGCTGGCTAGGTATGGAACCCAATGGGTCACACACTTAGGACAGATAATCAAGGA
Organism: Areca catechu; assembly: GCA_021397845.1. Classification (NCBI taxonomy): domain Eukaryota; kingdom Viridiplantae; phylum Streptophyta; class Magnoliopsida; order Arecales; family Arecaceae; genus Areca; species Areca catechu. The sequence continues at coordinate 71,115,642 of CM038047.1, forward strand.
TTTAATTTGGAATTAAATCTCGTTTGCAGATGAACACACTAGCATGTGTTGCAAACCATGGCTTCTACTTGAATCGGATTCGAGTTAGGGTTCCGATTTGGTCTTTTTTAGATCCAAATTCATTCCGGTTTGAATCTAATTGAAGATTCAAGACATTGGGCTAATAGTAGGCTAGCAATTGGGCTAACCTAAGAGGCTAAACCCCTTTCCCACATCGCCTAAGTCCCTCCCCCTCTTTTCCCACGCGCGCGCGCAAGGAGAAGAGTCCACGCGTGCGTGGACTCTTTCCAAGTGGCGTCTTTGCATGAAAAAGGAAAAGGGGGTCAGCATTTTTTTGGCTGAAAGGGCGTGGAAGAGAGTCCACCTAGGCGTGGACTCTTCATAAAGGGCGATTACCGTGAAAGAAAGAAAGAAAACACCGAAGGGGCGCGACTCCTCTTTTCTGCGCGCGCCCTTCTGTGTTTTCTCGCGACTCTTTCTTGCGTCTTCCCATCCCAAAGGCCATGAGATTAAATCAAGGGCCGTGAGATGAAGGGAAAGGACGTGAGAAAGGGAGAGAGGGGCATGAGAGGGTGATTCCAGATGGGTAGGCGCCTCTCTGTCGCCTATTTAAGGAGAAGGCTTCATCGTAAAATCATTCCAAGTTTTTCTACAGCGAAGCCTTGCCTCTTTTTCTTCTTCTCCCTCTCCAGAAGATTGTTTCCCCCTCCTCTCTTTCCTCTTTGATTCCTTTACAGAGCCTTTGCTCTGTCGAATCTCAGAACAGAAGGAGAGTCAGAGAGAAACTCTCCGACGGTAAAGGAAGAAGGCGCCTCTCCTTTCTTTCTTACATTAAGACAATCTTGTCTTAATTTTTTTCTCCCTCCAAGACAAGCCTTGTCTCATTTTAGGACAAGGGCTTACTCTTAAGACAAGAGTGTCTTAAGGGGCCAAAGTTGCTAAAAGACAAGGAGAAGGGTAAGAGAGAAGGTTTAGTCCCAGCTTGGCTAGAGGAGTCCTAGCCAATAGCCCATATATCAAGTTCTTGGGGTAGAACTTGATTGGAAGGAACCCAATTAAGGAGTCAGTGTCTTGATCATCTGCCCGTGTGGATCACCATCGGAGGGCGGACAAGTGGACGCCTGGTGTGTTCAAGAGGCTACTCAATTTGGAGTTCATTTCTCCATCAGACTGGTAATAGCGATCTGAGGTTAGTATTTAAACAATGTTTAAATTTGGATATGCATGTAGTCATAGTTTTAATTGCTAATAAGGTGATTTGGGATTAGGGTTCGGACCTGGTTTCATAAATTTTGAAATCCACGCTTCCGCACTGGTTCCCGAACCCAACAGTGGTATCAGAGCCTCCTTATTAGGATTAAAACTTATGCAGTTCAATTCATGATGTAGTATCATGTTAAAGTTTTTATATTGATGCACAATGCATGTCTTTGATTGAACATGAGTTTGATGATTGCCACCAGTTAGGGTTTTCCACTGAAACCCTAATTGTCTTAGAGATATGATTAGCCCTGGAGCCATCATACTGAAATAAGGTTGCCCTGGCATAATGGTGTATCCATTATGTGGTAAATGGTTGTCTTAGTATGATGGCACACATTTCACATATTTGCTTAGTTTAAAGCATGTATTAATATATATGATAGCTTTTAATTGAATGTGCTGGCATTGCATGAATCCCTCTTAAAATTATATTAAGTGGTAGTATAGTTAACCGATAAGCATTATTAGTCATGATGGATAATTAGTCATTTCGGTGTCTAGAAAGGTGGTTCTGGGAAGGTAAAGGGAATCGTGGTTTTTAATTGGTTCCGTTGACTGACCTGGCCAATTTTAAATTGGTGTCTAGGAAAGCAACGGGGGGACCCCCACGTCTCTTCCACTAGCCTGGCCAATCTGATTGATTTAATTCTTGACTAACATGCTTGGTGTTAAAATACTATTATTGGCCTTCCTTCATGATAGGTCATTATTGTGTTACGATCTATACTAGGTTTGTTGTGTACACACAAGACCTAATATGGTGACTAACACAATTTTTGGCCTAATACAATTATTTGTTTATGGCATGATTTAAAGTAATATTTTGTTGTGTACACACAAGGGTATTACTATTAAAGTCATGACTATATGGCTATGAAGGATCTTACTTAACTAAAATATTATAGTTTGTTGTGTATACACAAGGCTATTAATATTTTAGAGGCCGGGATAAGTTGAGAATTGTACGGGTTACAATTGGAAAGAGTTTTCCTACCTATGAACTTATATAAGATTTGTTGTGTACACACAAGGTCTTTTATAAGGGATTGGGATCTCAACCCCACTAAGAAAGACTAATTAGGGTTTTCTCGATCATCGTATAGAGGGTTATGATGCTCGATAAAATAGTGGGAGACATAATTAAATTAAAGTCCTAATTTAATTATGTGTTGTCATTTCATGGTTGTTTGCTTATGTATTGTTCTTTGTTTAAATGTAGATAAATGGCCTCTTCACTCTCACTCCGTAGTATTTTAGATGCCAACAAATTGACTGGGCCTAATTATGTTGATTGGCTGAGAAATTTAAAAATAGTACTCAGTCAAGAAAGAATTTTCTATATTCTTGATACCCCAATTTTGGAACCACCAAGGGAAGATGCCTCGCAAGAGGAGAAGACCACATATAATATGTGGCAAAATGACTCACTTACTGTCAAGTGCGTTATGCTTGCCTCTATGACTAATGAGTTGCAGAGGCAGCATGATAGCATGGATACTAACTCCATACTGCTCAATTTAAAAGAGCTTTATGGAGAACACAGTAGAACTGCTAGATATGAAATATCTAAGCAGTTGTTCCGTGCAAGGATGACAGAAGGTACATCAGTACAAGACCATGTATTAAAGGTAATTGATCTAATCACTCGATTAGGTCAATTAGGTTTTGTAATGGATGGGGAGTTGAATCAAGACTTGATCTTGCAATCACTCCCAGAGTCATTTTCACAGTTTGTTCTTAATTACCATATGAACAAACTTAATTCTTCCTTGCCTGAGCTGTTGAATATGTTGAAGACAGCAGAGAGCCATGTAAAGAAAAATAAGGCTCCAGTTCTTCTTGTGGATAAGAAGAAGACAGGCAAAAGGGGTTCCAGTAAGAGGATGAATCCCAAAGGGGGTATTAAGAAGAAGAAAGGAAAGAAGGCCTCCGGACAGATGACCTGCTTTCATTGTGGCAAGCCGGGTCATTGGAAAAGGAACTGCAAGGTTTACCTTGCAAGTGTGAAGCCTGATGCATCAGAGGCACCAAAAGGTATGAAAGAAGTTCATACTATTTTGTCATTGGATTCTTCCATTTAAAATACTTGGGTGTTGGATACCGCCTGTGGTCATAACATCTGCAAATCATTGCAGGGACTTCAGGGGCTTAAAGTATTGAAGGAAGGTAACTTTGAGCTCTACGGTGCTGGAGGGGACCCCATCCAAGCAGAAGCTGTAGGGACTTATATTTTGAAGTTACCTTCAGGGAAGATCTTGGAGCTAAGGAATTGTTACTATATGCCAAAAATCATTAGAAATATCATATCTGTACCCTTGTTACTTAAACAAGGATATACTATGAATGTAATGAGCAGTGGCTGCTCAATTTCTTTATCTAATGAAATTATATGTTATGGCATATTCTGCAATGGTCTATTAACTCTTTCCACTAATGACAATATTTTTCATGTTTCTAACAAACGGAAAAGAGATGATGTAAACAATACCTTACTTTGGCATTGTCGACTTGGACATATTAGTGAGACTAGGATTAACAAGTTATACAAAGAAAATTTCTTTGATCCTTATGACTATGAGTCATTAGGAACTTGTGAATCATGTCTCATGGGTAAGATGACCAAGACTCCATTTAGTGGACATGGAGAAAGGACAAAAGAGTTATTGGGACTCATACACACAGATGTATGTGGGCCTATGACAACTCAAGCCTATGGTGGATACTCATACTTCATCACATTTACTGATGATTTTTCAAGGTATGGATTTGTGTATCTAATGAAACATAAGTCCGAGGCTTTTGAAAAATTTTTAGAGTATCAAAGTATGGTAGAGAAACAGACAGGAAAAAGTATAAAGATCCTCCGATCAGATAGAGGAGGTGAGTACTTATCTACTGAGTTTCTTGATCACCTTAAAGATAAGGGGATCATCTCTGAATGGACTCCTCCTTACACACCACAATTAAATGGTGTTGCTGAAAGGAGGAATCATACTTTATTGGATATGGTACGGTCCATGATGTGCTTCACGGAGTTACCTTTTTCTTTCTGGGGATATGCTTTGGAAACAGCAACTTATATCTTGAATAGAGTACCATCTAAAACTATCTCTAGCACTCCATATGAATTATGGAGAGGTAAGAAGCCCAATCTTAAGTATATTAAGATATGGGGATGTCCAGCCTATGTAAAAAGAAATTTTGGACATAAACTAGATGCTAGAGCAGACAAATGTCTATTTATGGGATATCCTAGAGATAGTATAGGATATCTGTTCTACCACCCTACTGAACAAAAGGTTTTGGTCAGTAGGCATGCCACTTTTATGGAAAAGGAATTCATCCTACAAAAGGGCACTGGTAGAAATATCGAACTTAATGAGATTCAACAAATAGACACTTCTCAGTCAAGTAACAACATAGTTAATATAGAACCTGAACACACTCCTATCCGTAGGTCTGATAGGGTGCGACAGGCACCTGAGAGGTATGGGTTCATAATTGAAAATAATGAAGCCCAAATCATTCAAAATGATGAGCCTCTAACCTATACGGAAGCAGTCATGAGTAGAGACTCAGACAGATGGCTGGAAGCCATGAGATCCGAGATGGACTCCATGTATGTCAACCAAGTATGGTCTTTGGTTGATGCACCAGAGGGTATTAACCCTATTGGGTGTAAATGGGTCTATAAAAAGAAGATTGGGGCAGATGGCCAAGTTGAAACTTATAAAGCCAGATTGGTGGCTAAGGGTTTCAGACAAAAACAGGGAATAGATTATGATGAAACATTTTCCCCTGTTGCCATGCTCAAATCTATTCGGATTATGCTTGCTATAGCAGCATATCATGATTATGAGATCTGGCAAATGGATGTAAAAACTGCATTCCTCAATGGTTTCCTTGAGGAAGATGTTTATATGTCACAGCCAGAAGGTTTTGTCTTGGAGACTAAACCTAATCAGGTATGTAGGCTAAAGAAATTCATTTATGGATTAAAGCAAGCATCCAGGAGTTGGAACATCCGATTTGATAAAACAGTCAAAGAATTTGATTTTTTCAAAAATGAGGATGAACCTTGTGTGTACAAGAAGACTAGTGGGAGTGCCATAGTTTTCTTAGTTCTATATGTTGATGATATACTTCTTATTGGGAATGATATCCCAATGTTACAATCAGTCAAAGTGTGGTTATCGAAACAGTTTTCCATGAAAGACTTGGGAGAAGCATCCTATATACTGGGTATAAAGATCTATAGAGAAAGATCAAGAAGGATGCTAGGCTTGTCCCAGTCTAGGTACATTGACCAGGTGCTAAAGAGATTTAGCATGGAGGAAAGTAAAAGAGGTTACTTACCTATTGGTCATGGCATACGTCTTTCTAAGAGGATGTCTCCTAAGACACCTGAAGAAAGAAATAGAATGAATTCTATACCTTATGCTTCGGCTATAGGGTCAATTATGTATGCTATGTTATGTACCAGGCCTGATGTGGCATATGCCTTGGGTGTAGCCAGTAGATTTCAGGCTGATCCAGGAGAGGATCACTGGAAGGCTGTGAAAAATATTCTTAAGTACCTGAGAAGGACTAAGGATATTTTTCTTATATACGGAGGATCTGATCTTAAACTAGAAGCCTATTCAGACTCTAGTTTTCAATCAGACCCAGATGATAGTAAATCCATTTCAGGGTATGTCTTTACCTTGAATGGTGGAGCAGTAAGTTGGAAGAGCACTAAACAGCAGACTGTAGCTGACTCAACTACCGAGGCAGAGTACATAGCTGTCAGTGAAGCTGCCAAGGAAGCTATCTGGATGAAGAAATTCATCACAGAGTTGGGAGTAGTTTCTGAGATTGAGAACCCGGTGCCACTCTATTGTGATAACACTGGAGCAGTTGCTCAAGCTAAGGAACCGAGAGCCCATCACAAGTCCAAGCACATTCTGAGATGCTTCCATCTTGTCCGAGAGATAATCGAGAGACAATAAGTCTGCATCAATAGAGTGGATACAAAGAACAACATAGCAGACCCGTTCACTAAGGCTCTACCACAGCGGGAGTTTGATCGCCACCTCGATAGTATGGGGTTAAAGAATAAGAGCGATTGGCTTTAGTGCAAGTGGGAGATTGAAAGGATTATGCCCTATAAGCCAATATTTGTATCTCCCAGACCATTGTAAATTGACAAGTTAATAAAGGCAATAATTTTTCATCATTCGCTGTGTCATTATATGATGAACCCCATAGATTAGGGCTATGGTTGTAGGGCTATGATGAGATCATACCAGTGAGATCTAAGGCCTTAAAACCCTAATCTAAAATATTCCTAGTCATAGGAACCCTGAGTTGGGGATCAGGGTTTCTGGTTAGACTGGCACACCCTATGTATGCTGAAAAGGGTGACTGCTCTCACAGTCACTTGTGTGGGACACTAATACAAGGATGTGGGTGCTCATTAGCGAATGAGTTCACTGAATAGATCCAGTTTGAGAACATCTAATGGAGCCTTAGCTGCATGTCAATAAATGTTTCTCATAGTGGGAGTTGTACAAGTAGTCCTATGACCTGAGACTGCCATAATACCTTATGTACATGTACCCATGCTTTGGTTCAATCTCAATCATGACACTGGGTCATGCACGAGGTTGATGCTGGGCATGGTGAATTGTATATGAAGGTAATGAGTAAGTCAACAAGGAATTGATCACTCATAGTAGGAGGAGATTGCATCCAGCCAAATTAGGTCAGATGATGATTCAGGAAATCTTTGATCAAAGTACAGATATTAGAAATGATTTCTAATTAATTGAATCATTAGTGTATGACTGAGCTGGGAATGAGTATAAGCTGGTTTTGACATGTTTCCATATCCATAGTTATATTCGGGATGCAAGATGATTAAAGGATCGAATTGTACGGGAACTTTCCACTGAAGGGTAGTTTTGGAATTTCATCAGAATTTCCATATCTTCTGGGTAGACATGACACGTTGCTAGACGTCAATCTTGTCTTGTGGGTTGATCAAATTAAATGGTTTAATTGGATCACCAATTAGGAGAAGTCCTAATTGACTAACTCGAGTTAGCTCGATTTGACCTAAATCGATTAGAATGAGTTCTGATCAAATTAGGTCAACTTGCACTCGGACCAACTGCTGGCTAGGTATGGAACCCAATGGGTCACACACTTAGGACAGATAATCAAGGATTTAATTTGGAATTAAATCTCATTTGCAGATGAACACACTAGCATGTGTTGCAAACCATGGCTTCTACTTGAATCGGATTCGAGTTAGGGTTCCGATTTGGTCTTTTTTAGATCCAAATTCATTCCGGTTTGAATCTAATTGAAGATTCAAGACATTGGGCTAATAGTAGGCTAGCAATTGGGCTAACCTAGGAGGCTAAACCCCTTTCCCACATCGCCTAAGTCCCTCCCCCTCTTTTCCCACGCGCGCGCGCAAGGAGAAGAGTCCACGCGCGCGTGGACTCTTTCCAAGTGGCGTCTTTGCATGAAAAAGGAAAAGGGGGTCGGCATTTTTTTGGCTGAAAGGGCATGGAAGAGAGTCCACCTAGGCGTGGACTCTTCATAAAGGGCGATTACCGTGAAAGAAAGAAAGAAAACACCGAAGGGGCGCGACTCCTCTTTTCTGCGCGCGCCCTTCTGTGTTTTCTCGCGACTCTTTCTTGCGTCTTCCCATCCCAAAGGCCGTGAGATTAAATCAAGGGCCGTGAGATGAAGGGAAAGGACGTGAGAAAGGGAGAGAGGGGCGTGAGAGGGTGATTCCAGATGGGTAGGCGCCTCTCTGTCGCCTATTTAAGGAGAAGGCTTCACCGTAAAATCATTCCAAGTTTTTCTACAGCAAAGCCTTGCCTCTTTTTCTTCTTCTCCCTCTCCAGAAGATTGTTTCCCCCTCCTCTCTTTCCTCTTTGATTCCTTTACAGAGCCTTTGCTCTGTCGAATCTCAGAACAGAAGGAGAGTCAGAGAGAAACTCTCCGACGGTAAAGGAAGAAGGCGCCTCTCCTTTCTTTCTTACATTAAGACAATCTTGTCTTAATTTTTTTCTCCCTCCAAGACAAGCCTTGTCTCATTTTAGGACAAGGGCTTACTCTTAAGACAAGAGTGTCTTAAGGGGCCAAAGTTGCTAAAAGACAAGGAGAAGGGTAAGAGAGAAGGTTTAGTCCCAGCTTGGCTAGAGGAGTCCTAGCCAATAGCCCATATATCAAGTTCTTGGGGTAGAACTTGATTGGAAGGAACCCAATTAAGGAGTCAGTGTCTTGATCATCTGCCCGTGTGGATCACCATCGGAGGGCGGACAAGTGGACGCCTGGTGTGTTCAAGAGGCTACTCAATTTGGAGTTCATTTCTCCATCAGACTGGTAATAGCGATCTGAGGTTAGTATTTAAACAATGTTTAAATTTGGATATGCATGTAGTCATAGTTTTAATTGCTAATAAGGTGATTTGGGATTAGGGTTCGGACCTGGTTTCATAAATTTTGAAATCCACGCTTCCGCACTGGTTCCCGAACCCAACAAGTATGCCTCCATCGCCCGGGACCGCCGAGCTCGGGGCGGCCGGGACTACGCAGATGCCCTGCTCGGGATCCTCCCGCAGCTTTTCACGGTAAGCCCGAGCTCCTTCCTTCCTTTTCTTTCAAGACCTAACTCCTTTTATCCTGACCTGGTTTGCTCTTGTTGGCGCAGATCGGGAACGACGTTCTCCTACTGAGGAACTTCCTCGTAGGGAACGCACAGAGGGACGCCGAGAAGGAGAAGAAGCTCGGCAAGCTCGCGGCCGACGTCAAAGACCTCATGGAGAAGGGGGTCGAGCTGCGAGCCAACAACCAGGCCCTCCAGTCCGACCTGGCGCGTTCTGAGGGGCGGAACAAGGAGCTGGAGGCTTCCTTGTCGGAGGAGCGGGCCGCCCACCAACGCCGCACGGAGGAGGACGTGGCGGAGAAGGCTCGCCTGCAGGCCCACTCCCAGTGGCTGGAGCGCCAGTTGGAGGAGGCCCGGCGAGATGCGAGCACGGCGAGGGACCGGAGTGCGTACGTCAACGGACTCCTGGAGGCCACAAAGCGGGAGGCGCAGGAGGCCGTCCCGAAATTCCGGGCTTCCGACGAGTACACGTCGGAGGTCCGGGAGGCCATCGTGGACTCCTTCCTGAAGGGGTTCCGGATGTGTCGGGAGAAGGTGGGGGCCCTCTTCCCCGAGCTCGACCTCAGCGAGGTGGTGATCGGAGGCAGAAGGCAGGGAGTCGAGAGCAGGGCTCCTGGAGCGGCCGACGCAACTCCTGCGGCGCCGTCGACTGGCGAAGCTGCGGCTCCAGAGCAGCCTCAAGAGCCGGCCGCCATAGAAGTCGAGGATGCGACACCTGCGCCCCCGGCAGAGGGCTCCGACCCTGCACCCCACTGAGCCCGGCGCCTTCTCCCTGCTTTGCTTTGTTGTTGTAGTGTCTTTTTCTTTTTCTTCTTCTGTATTTTCTTCTTTTGGGGACTCCCGGCCTGTCGGGACTCCCGGCTTGTACTGATCCTTTGTATCAATGAAAATTTTGGTTTGATAAAATTTTGAGTTCATCCCATCTCACCTTTCTTTTTCCTTCTTTCTGAGATGTTGGCATGGAATGCTTGAAGCGAGTGTAGGCCTGGTCCTTCCATTGCTCAAATCGAAGGTTGGGGCCTCCTGGATCGCATGGCGGCAAAGTAGGCCTTAAGCGGATCCGTCTTTGGGATCGCCCTCATACTTGCGCAGGCGACATGGTTTCTGCACCGCCTTCCAGGCCGAAGCCCAGGATCTCCGGACTGAGCTCGATGCCGCAGGCTTTCTCAAGCCTTACGCGGCTTGCTGAGCTGTTCTCCGGGCTTTCGTGGGCGAACTGGGTTCTGCGCCACCTTCCAGGCCGAAGCCCAGGATCTCCGGACTGAGCTCGATGCCGCAGGCTTTCTCAAGCCTTGCGCGGCTTGCCAAGCTGTTCTCCGGGCTTGTGTGGGCGAACTGGGTTCTGCGCCACCTTCCAGGCCGAAGCCCAGGATCTCCGAACTGAGCTCGATGCCGCAGGCTTTCTCAAGCCTTGTGCGGTTTGCTGAGCTGTTCTTTGGGCTTTCGTGGGTGAACTGGGTTCCGCGCCACCTTCCAGGCCGAAGCCCAGGATCTCCGGACTGAGCTCGGTGCCGCAGGCTTTCTCAAGCCTTGCGCGGTTTGCTGAGCTGTTCTCCGGGCTTTCGTGGGCGAACTGGGTTCCGTGCCTCCTTCCAGGCCAAAGTCCAGGATCTCCGGACTGAGCTCGATGCCGCAGGCTTTCCCAAGCCTTGCACGATTTGCTGAGCTGTTCTCCGGGCTTTCGTGGGCGAACTGGGTTCCGCGCCACCTTCCAGGCCGAAGCCCAGGATCTCCGGATTGAGCTCGATGCCGCAGGCTTTCTCAAGCCTTGCACGGTTTGTTGAGCTGTTCTCCGGGCTTTCGTGGGCGAACTGGGTTCCGCGCCACCTTCCAGGCCGAAGCCCAGGATCTCCGGACTGAGCTCGATGCCGCAGGCTTTCTCAAGCCTTGCGCGATTTGCTGAGCTATTCTCCGGGCTTTCGTGGGCGAACTGGGTTCCGCGCCACCTTCCAGGCCGAAGCCCAGGATCTCCGGACTGAGCTCGATGCCGCAGGCTTTCTCAAGCCTTGCACGGTTTGCTGAGCTGTTCTCCGGGCTTTCTTGTCGAAGTGAGGAGGGAGTGTTTGAAGCGGGGGAACTTTATTACAGGAGCAGGGAACCTTACATTACTGATAGTACATCCTCAGGTTCGAGGCGTTCCACGTCCGGGGGAACCTGGCACCCCCCAATTCCTCCAAGTAATATGAGCCATGAGGGAGGGCCTCTGCCACCTGATATGGGCCTTCCCAGTTGGGCGAGAGCTTGCCGCATTCCCGTGGCTGGGAAGCTTCAGCGCGCCGGAGGACAAAGTCTCCGGGACGGAAAACCTTCGGCCGCACTCGGGAGTTGTAATACCTGGCCACGCGTTGCCTGTACGCCGCCATTCGAATTCGGGCTTTGTCCCTCATTTCCTCGAGAAGGTCAAGGTTGAGCATCATCCTGGCTGGATTTTCTGTCTCGTCATATTGCTCCACATGCAGTGTGGGTAGGCTGAGCTCGATCGGGATGACTGCCTCGGCTCCAAAGACGAGGTTGAACGGGGTTTCATCGGTAGCCGTCCTCGGGGTGGTGTGGTATGCCCAGAGGATGCTGGGGAGCTCGTCGGCCCACCTGCCCTTGGCCTGGTCCAGCCGCGTGCGGAGGCCCTGAAGAATGGTCCTGTTCGTGACTTCGGCCTCCCCATTGGTCTGGGGGTGCGCCACCGAAGTAAAGCGATGCTTGATGCCGAGGTCGCTGCAGAATTCTTCGAACTCCCGGCAGTCGAACTGGCGCCCGTTGTCAGTGACCACGGTGTGGGGGAGGCCGAAGCGGCAGACGATGGACTTCCAAAAGAACTTGGCGACGTTTGCTTCGGTGATCCTCGCCAAGGGTTCGGCCTCGACCCACTTCGTGAAGTAGTCGATGGCCACTATCAAGAACTTCCGCTGGCCAGACGCCGGCGGGAATGGGCCCAGGAGGTCCATCCCCCACTGGGCGAACGGCCAGGGGGCTGAGAGCTGGGAGATTGGGTTGGAGGGCTGCCGTTGCACCGTGGCGTGACGTTGGCACCGGTCGCATTTCTTCACGAAGTTGGCGGCGTCTTCCTTCATCGTCTCCCAGAAGTAGCCCTGACGGAGGGCCTTGTATGCCAATGCCCTGCCCCCCACGTGGTTCCCGCAGACACCTTCGTGGATCTCCTGGAGCACAAGCTTGGCTTCCGTGGGTCCTACGCACTTGAGGAGGGGGTAGGAGTAGGATCTTCGATACAACTGCCCGTCCATCAGGACGAACCGCACGGCCTTCTTCCTGATGAGGCGAGCCGCCTTGCGGTCCTCCGGCAGGGTGCCATTGGTGATGTATGTGGCGTACTTGTCTATTCAGCTGGGTTCATGGCCGACCTGGTGGACCTTCACCGGTGCCTCGAGGCTTGGGACCTCAAGGCGCTCCACGTAGGCGCGTCCTAGCATCGTGTCCGGCAGGGTCGCCAGTCGAGAGAGAGCATCCGCGCGGGCGTTCTCCCCGCGGGGGATATGGAAGATGTTGAAGCGTCGGAATTTGGACGCGCCCTCTTTGACGAGCTCCAAGTATTTCGCCATTTGGGGGTCGTGTGCGACGTACTCCCCGGACACCTGCCCCGCCACGAGCTGGGAATCAGTGAAAGCCTTGAGGTTGGTTACGCCCAGCTCGTGGGAGACTCTCAGTCCGGCAAGAAGTGCCTCGTACTCCGCCTGGTTATTTGTCGCGGGGAATTGGAAATGGAGTGCGCATTCGGCGACGACCCCGTTGCTGTTGGCAAGGATGAGCCCAGCCCCGCTCCCGCCGGAGTTCGAGGCTCCGTCTACATGGAGGATCCAGGTGTCCTCTCCGGGCTCGTCGGTGCCTATCTCCATCGACCGGCCTGAGGGGCCTTCCTCGAGCTCCTTGCCCAAGCCTGCACATTCGACCAAGAAGTCGGCCAGCACCTGTGCCTTCATGGCCGACCTCGGCCTGTACGTAATGTCGAACTCGCTGAGCTTCAGTGCCCACTTTGCCAATCGTCCCGAGGTATCGGGTCGGCTGAGCACTGCTTTCAACGGTTGATCCGTTAGGATAGTGATGGGGTGTGCTTGGAAATAAGGCCTGAGACGCTGGGCAGACACTATTAGCGCAAAAACGAGTTTCTCGGGCCGAGAATACCTGAGCTCCGCATCACGGAGAAGTTTGCTGGTATAGTACACCGGCCGCTGGGCCCCGTGGCCGTCGGTTCGAACCAAGACTGAGCTGACGGCTTCCGGGGTAACCGCTAGATAGAGATAAGCTCCTCTCCCTCCTCGGGCCTGGACAGCAATGGTGGCGATGCGAGGGTCTTCTTCAGCTCCTTGAAGGCCTGCTGGCATTCCTCGGTCCAAGCAAAGTCATTCATCTTCCTCAGTACCTTGAAGAAGGGATGGCAGCGATCCGCCGACCTGGAGATAAAATGGCTGAGGGCCGCAACTCGGCCGGTTAGTTGCTGCACTTGCTTCTTGGAGGTGGGCTGCTCCATATCCAGGATGGCCTGGACCTTCTCCGGGTTGGCCTCGATTCCTCTTTGGGTCACCATAAATCCTAGGAATTTCCCGGCGGAGATTCCAAAGGCGCACTTCGTCGGGTTCAGCTTCATCTGATGGCGTCGGAGGTTGCCGAAGGTCTCCGCCAAGTCAGCCACGTGATCCGACTCAGGTTTGCTCATTACCAGCATGTCGTCCACGTACACCTGCATGTTGCGGCCGATCTGGTCTTTGAAGATTCTATTGACCAGGCGCTGGTACGTTGCTCCCGCATTCTTGAGGCCAAATGGCATCATCCTGTAGCAAAAAGTTCCGCGATCAGTTATGAAGGCGGTGTGCTCTTCATCCTCCGGGCTCATTCGGATCTGGTTGTATCCGGAGAAGGCATCCATGAACGACAGGAGGCGATGCCCTGAGGTGGTGTCGACCAGCTGGTCGATCTTTGGAAGAGGGAAGCTGTCCTTTGGGCAAGCTCGGTTGAGGTCGGTGTAATCCACACAGATCCTCCACTTACCACTACTCTTTCTTACCATGACCATGTTTGCCAGCCAGCTGGGGTACTGGACCTCCCGCACAAAACCGGCGGCGAGGAGCTTCTCCACTTCCTCGTTGATCGCCTTCTGCCTTTCCATGGAGAAGCTTCTCTTCTTCTGGTGGACCGGGCGGCAATTTGGGTCCACGTTTAGCCTGTGCATGATGACTTCGGGCGGGATGCCCGGCATGTCAGTTGCTGACCAGGCGAACATGTCAGCGTTGGCACGGAGGAACTCCAGCAGGCGGGTTCGTTCTTCCTCAGGGAGCTGGGCCCCGACTTGCACCGTCTTCAGGGGATCCGAACCGAGGAGAAAAGTCAGCAGGCGCTCTACGGGCCCTCCCCTGGGTTCCTTCTCTCTCAGATCGAGGTCATCGATATCATGGGCGAGCTCCGGGCTCCTGGCGCCCGGGACCGTCTGAAGGCAGAGCGGGACTGGCTGGGTCGTCCCCTTCATCTCCCCGAGCCCGAAAGGCATGGGGAACTGTACCAACAGCCTTCTTGTGGAGATGGTGGCGTCCAGTTGGTTGAGCCCGGGACGCCCGAGGATGGCGTTGTAAGGCGAGGGGAGCCTGACGACGGTAAATGTTATTAGGACGGTCGCCTGCCGGGGTGGGGATCCGGCGGTGACCGGGAGAGTGATCTCCCCCTCGACCCCCACGGAGTCCCCCGTGAAACCTACCAGGGGGGTGTGCACCGGTTTCAGCTGATCGTGGGACAAGTTCATGCAGGAGAAAGCGTCATAAAAAAGTACGTCAGCCGAGCTTCCACTATCAACCATGATTCGATGTACAGGATGCTTCACGATGGTCATCTCGACCACCACAGATATACAATTTAAAACTAAAACAAACTCTCTTCAAGAGTAGATTGGAATCTTTGAAGCTCAAGTAGATGCTTTGTCTTCACTCTTCCTTGGAATCTCCTTCAAAGTGCCTCTTTTGGAATGAAATAAGGATTAGCTTGTAGGCTTTTCAAGGAATCAAACTATAAGAGGCTTTTGATGTGAAGTATTTGAGAGAATATTGGCTTTTTGGCTTTTGAGTAGACTTCAATGCACTTCAATACACCTGCATATCTCTAAAATGAGGTTGGTGGAGGTTAAATACACCAAGAACCTTCCAAAAAATGGTTTGTGACCATTGGTACCTCGGAAATAGACGTTTGGAGCTTGAAAAGCAAGTTCTGCAAGCCAGAAAAATAGATCCGTTAGAGCTGTCAGGCTGCAAGTGTCGACACTTGGCTGTCAGGTGTCGACACTTGGCTGTCAAGTGTCAACACTTGATCTCTGGGTGTCGACACTTGAACATTCAAGTGTCGACACTTGATGCACAGGTGTCGACATTTGACACAAAAATCCTCAAATTACAAAGTTCTGTATTTTCAAAATTCTCAGGCCTTGAGTCGACACTTGGAACCTAAGTGTCGACACTTGGATATAGGTGTCGACACTTGGAGTGCCAAGGATTTTTGTCTGTGCGAAATGCTGAAGTGTCGATACTTGACTGTCCAGGTGTCGACACTTGAGACTGAAAAATCTCAGATTCAAGTGTAAATGCCTCGAAAACATAAATATAATTCTTGAAAACATAAACACATAATATTTAAACATTTAGATACCCTTTTGCAATGAAGAGGATGCCCGGATTCGTGAGAATTGCTTCGTGCCATTACGTGCCATAAACCATAAATTTTTGAGATTTTGAGGTGCTCTCTTCCTGAAAACTCACAACTTGAAATCCTTATTAGAATAAAATATGCACTCAATGTTTTGTTATTCATCAAAATCACTGGGTGGAGCCAACAGATGCTCCACTTGCATTCGGCTTCACACTTGCAAGATATCTCTTATAATTCTTTTTCCAATTCCCTTGCTTACCGCAATGGAAACATACTCCATCATTAGCTGCCTTCTTGGCTTTCTTTTTCCTCTGGATGCTCCTTTTAGGGTTGAACTTTCTTTCCAAACTCTTTTATTTGCTTGTTTCTTCTTCCCATCAATAAGAAGAAGATGAGCCTTATCACCTTTTGAATGGCTCTCTGCTATCTTCAACATTGCTGTCCAGGTGGCTTCTTAAGAGGGGGGTGAATTGGGATTAAAATCTTTTATACAATTATATGCACTTTAAAATTCTTTTAGTGTTGTGGTGCAATATGTAATGCGGAAGTAATCAAGTAAATGCAATAAGCTAAAGTAAGCACAAACACAAACACAAAGAGATTTATAGTGGTTCGAAGTAACCGGCTCCTAAGTCCACTATCCAAGCACCTCTTGGGATTTCCACTATATCTCCCAAATCGAAATACAGTCGAATTATTTTACTAGGCTCACAATCCAAACCTATACACTTTGGTTTTACCGGGATTACCAAAGAAACCCAAACTCCCTTTGATTTTGAATGGGATCACCAAAGAAACCCTAACACTTGGTTTTATACCGGGATCACCAAGAACCCAAACTTAGGTTTTCACAAGGTTGACCTAAAATCCTTTAACCCTCTCTTAAGACACAGCCCCTTGCTGCTCTTAGAGAGAAACAAGATATAGAGAATTAAAAAGCAACTACATAACAAACCGAGTTTGTTTGAATGTTGCCGATGTGGATCAAGATGAAGCCTAGCTTTTAATGTTCTTTAATGCTCTTCAAGCTACTTCTATGCTTCTTCGATGAGTGGATTCAATGATGAAGAGAGGTTGATGAAGCTTTGAATCTTAACTTGAAAGCTCTTGAAGTAGGTTGGTAAAAGACATGAAAGCTCTTCAATTTCTCAAGATAAATCAATAATAATCTTCTAATTATTGTTTAATCCCTCAAAAGCATTCCGTTTTATAGTTTTCCAAGAGATATGGCCATTATAGGGCCTAGGGATTCGTGAAAGAGCTGTTGGATACAATTTGGAATTCAAAAATTACTTTCAGCAACTAGCCGTTAGAGTGCAGAAAATGGTCACCGAGTCAGCTCGAGATCCACGAGTCGGCTCGAAGTCTTAGACAGTCCAGACAAAAATTTTTGTAAGAGTCGGCTCTTCAAGCTGGAGTCGGCTCTTGCCTTCAATCAACTCAAAACAACAAATACCTTGGGTCGGCTCTTCAGGACAGAGTCGGCTCGAAGTCTCAGCCACCAAAAAATCATAACTCTGGATGAGTCTGCTCTTGGAGCTCGAGTCGGCTCGAGGTCACAAACTTCAGAAACATGTATTCTTGCATGAGTCAGCTCTTAGGACACGGGTCGGCTTGAGATAATAAAACTTTGAAATTTCTTCGTGCCGTGCCACAAGGAGTCGGCTCTTGATCCATGAGTCAGCTCTTGCCAAAACTTCAATTGATACTTCTAACTTCTCCAAAACTCTTCAACACTTGAATCAAACAAGAGCTAATCTACATACTCTTATTTTTATAATTTTACAGCCTATTTACAAGATTACATAGTTGAAAAGCTAGGGCATTTACAATTCAAAGTACATAAGAATCAATACATAATTGAATTACCTCTCAATCAATTTGAAAACCAATTTAAACTAAAGGTAACCAATTTCTTGCAAAAACTTCTCAAGTAATTAAAAGAATTAATAACATATACATGCTTTAATATTTTGTGATCATCAAAATCATTCCAGGGGTCAACAATCTCCCCCTTTTTGATGATGACAAAATACTAGGCATGAACAGAATTTAAAAACCCTTTGCAATTACTATATATCATATTCATAATTATCAAATGATATTAGACATAGTTTGTATCAAACCAATTGAGTATCAAGGTATCAATACAATGTATCATAATGTATTATATGTATCGATACAATGTATCAAGAGTATCATATGCTCGTTAAGTATCGAAACATGATGTATCAAAAGTATTGCATATTGAAACTTCAGAAAATGAGCTAGTATTTGAAGTAAATTTCATGGAAACTTAACAAAAACTTACCATAAGCTCCCCCTTACTATTGTAATAACATTGCTTCATTTTTTTTAATCAAATTTTCAAAAATTTTCATATTTTATTCACATTTTCATGCACATTCATATTTTCTCCCTTCTCTCCCTTTTCGTCATCAACAAGAGGTATATATAGAATAGGAGAACATACATTCACAGAAAGTCATTCACAATGTGTATCATAAAAGGATATGTATCATAAAAAGTCATATATTTATATATATGAAGGTATCAGTACATGAGTGATACAGTACAAAAGTGCTTCGGCATGACAAAAATAGTATCACAACAACACAAGGTGAAAACATAAAGTACTAAAAAAAAATGAAAAGGATGGACTAAAGCATCAAAAGGATGGATTGGGGTCATCATCACTATGGTCTTCCTCACTAGAGATCCCAACCTCTAAAATGCCTGGAGCAGGCCTGAACTTGGAGAACCTAGGCCTAAGGTCCCTGAGTCTAGTCCTAACAGGTGTAGTAGTCCTAGAGGTTTTGGTTTTGGCTTTAGATTTAACTTTGGACTCAAAGGAAATGACAATAAGAGTGCGTCTGATAGTAGGAGGATCAAAAGACAAGGCCAGAGTGCTGGTGGTAGACAATATCTCTGTAGCTGGAGTATCTCCAACGTTAGATCCTGGAATCTCGGTACCAGCCTCAGTAGGAGCAGGAGTGGCCTCTGAAGGAATGTCACTGAAGCATGTTGTCTGTCCCTGCCCGTGATCAGCTCCAGTGTCAGGTGCTGCTATGGAAGTAGTCGGTACAGACTAGCTGGCTACAGTAAGCTGTCGAAGAATAGTCATGATATCCTGGAAGCCCTGGTGCATCTCTGACTGAAGTGCAAATATCCTGGCATCAATTTCCGATCTCTCTCTATGAAGGCTCGAGATCTCATCCAGTATACGCTGTAATCGATCATCAGCATCCAGTCTAATAGCTGTCGATCCTCTGACAGGTGAACGAGGAGTAGTAGGAGCTAGCTCTGAGGGTCCAGCCTCATCAACTTGTGTCTTTGCCTCTGCACCATGTCCCTGTGCTCCCTAAGCATCCTCATCTGAGTCATCCTCTAAATGAGTCACTAGAAGACCTAAGCTCTTCCTAATCTAGTGACCCTAAACTTTAATAAATCCCATCCAGGTCAGAGATTTTAGATTGTATTTGTCTGTGTGTAAAAGTGGTCTACTATCCTCTCCAAACAAATCAACTAGGGCATCCTGAAATAAAAGTGTAAATACCATCCCATATGGAAGACATGCTCGTGCCCTCCGGCAGCCTCCCTCATTTGTGATAACATAATGAATGGCAAATTGAGGGCCTCCCCCTCAACCTAGCATCTCATGAAGACTAGGTCATGCTCACTAACCCAGTCAAACCTCCCTGTCCGGGGCAAAAAGATATGTCTGATAATGTTCTGCAATAACCTCATTTCCAAAGACAACTGGTTTGCACTAACATGAATAACACCCTTTACATTTGTCCTCTCAAGTACCATTCTCTGCGTCTTTTGCTTGTCCTTCAACACAAGGTAGCTCTCACCTTCTTTTGGTATGTGAAGAATATTAGACAACTTCTGTTCATTGATTTCAATATGCTTATCCTTCATTGTACCTTCAATATGAAATGCACCTAAGGACATGTTCTCAAAAAATTGCCTAACAAGGTTTGGATAAGTGGGAAGGTTGAGCATACAAAAGTTTTTCCAACCCTGCTTAACCAACCAATCACCAATATGCAAATGCTCTTGTTTTAGGAAATTGAAATCTATGCATCTACCCGGTGTAACTTGTCTATTTCCCATTGATATTACTTGCCTTGGTTCCTCTTGCTCTACTTCATGCTCTATTTGATGTTCATCTTCTGGATTTGAAGTGTCCAAGCATCGCTTTGTCCTTCTCTCCTCTGCCACTGATCGAACCACTCTCCTAGGTTTCTTGGCTATGGCCTTATGAGGAGCCATCTAGCAAAGATTGGGATTTTGGAGGGTTTAGGAAGTGTTCTAGGAGCTTTTCCTAGGTTAGAAAGAGGAGTCGGCTAAGGGAAAGTGAGAAATAAGAAAAGAAATAGTGATTTCAAATTTATGGAACCCCATTTAAAAACCCTCAGCCCGACTCTCAAGTCGGCTTGCTGAACCACCTGGTGACTTGAGTTGGCTCGAGACAAAATTTAGTCCAAAACTCGAAAATACATAAAATTAATTTCTAAGGGATTCTTATCACTAAAATAGGTTGTCATTAACTCTAGAAGGAAATTTGAAATGTCTAGATAATTTTTTTTTATTTTTCAAAAAAAGTTAGGTCAAGATATTAAGAATGGATCATACAGGCCTAATTCGCCTCTAATCTTCTTAAATCTATCTTGACAAAGGGATTTAGTAAAAATGTCAGAAAGTTGATCTTCAGTAGGTACAAATTCTAATTCAACAACATTATTTAAAACATGATCTCGAATGAAATGATGTCTAATTTTTATGTGCTTAGTTCGAGAATGCTAAATTGGATTTTTAGATAAGTTAATAGCACTAGTGTTATCACATTTAATAGGAATATTAGATTGGACAACACCATAATCTTTTAGTTGTTGCTTGATCCATAACACTTGAACATAACAGCTTCCCGCAGCCACATATTCTGCCTCAGCAGTAGACAGTGCTACAGAGTTTTATTTATGACAATGCCATGAAATCAAGTTAACACCTAGAAATTGATAGGTGCCACTTGTACTTTTTCTATCAATTTTATAGCTTCCATAATCAACATCAGAATAACTAATTAATTTCAAAGATATGTGCTTAGAGTACCATAAACCTAGATTGCATGTGCCTTTTAGATACTTAATGATTCTTTTAATAGCTATAATGTGTGACTCTTTTGGATTAGATTGAAAACGTGCACATATATAAACACTAAATAAAATATCAGGTCTACTAGCTATCAAATAAAGTAAATAATCGATCATACCTCTGTATAGATTTTGATCCACATTTATGCCATTCTCATCTTTTTTAGGTCTACATGCAGGATTCATGGGTGTTCAAATTTCTTTGCTTGATTCTATGCCAAACTTCTTGATAATCTCTTTGATATATTTGGCCTAGATAATCAGGATACCTTCTTTAGATTGTTTGCTTTGAAGCCTGAGAAAGTAACTCAGCTTACCCATCAAGCTAATCTCGAATTCATCCTGCATTAGCTTAGCAAAGTCTTGACACAAAGATTCATCAATAGATCCAAAAATAATATCATCAACATAGATTTGAACAACTAAAATATCATTGTCTTTTTTTGAATAAATAATGTGGTGTCAACACTACCTCTTACAAAATTATTTGCAATTAAAAACTTACTTAGTCTGTCATACTAGGCTCTAGGTTCCTGTTTCAAATCATACAAAGCTTTATTCAATTTGAAAACATGTTTTGAAAATGTGTGATCGATAAAACCTGGTGGTTGTTCGACAAAAACTTCTTCAAATAAAAAACCATTCAGAAATGCACTCTTTACGTCCATTTAAAATAACTTAAAATTCATAAAGCATGCATATCCCAATAGTAATCTAATAGCTTCTAATCTAGCAATTGGTGCATAAGTTTTATCAAAATCTATTCCCTCTTCTTGATTATATCATTGTGCTACCAGTCTAGCCTTATTTCTAATTACATTTCCTTCCTCATCTAATTTATTTCTATAAACCCACCTAGTACCAATAACAAGATAGTCATTAGGTCTTTCTACTAGGGTCCAAACATTATTCCTCCTAAATTGGTTTAACTCATCATGCATGGCTAACATCCAATTAGGATCAGTATTAGCTTCTTCTATAGTGTGTGGTTCTACGTGAGAAACAAAAGCAATTAAGTCATGTGTATTTCTATGTGCAGCTCTAGTTCTAACACCATAAGATGGGTCTCCTATAATTAATTCTTTAGGATGAGAGTGTATATACCTCCATTCTTTGGATATATCATCATGATTTTTGCTTACCTCTTCTTCACGTGGTTCATTTGATTGTTTGTCTTTGAGAGTCAAATCCTTCAGTCCATGTTCTAGTGTACCTGCATCATTATCAGCACGATCTTCTCTTCTAGAAGATGAAATGTTAGATTCATTGAAAACAACATATATTGATTCTTCTACAGTCAAAGTTCTTTTGTTGAAAATACGATTGGCTTTACTATTTAAAGAATATCCAAGAAAAATAGCCTCATCGGATTTTGCATCAAATTTACCTAGGTTATGTTTTCCATTGTTAAGAACAAAACATTTACATTTGAAAACATGAAAATATTTGATATTAGGCTTTCTATTGTTCCACGATTCATAGGGGATTTTTCTAATGATAGGTCTAATCAAAACTCTGTTCAAATATAGTAAGCGGTATTTATAGCTTCTGTCCAAAAGTATTTTGGAAGATTTCCTTCACAAAGCATTATTCTGGACATCTCTTTCAAAGTATGATTCTTTCTTCCTACAACACTATTTTGCTGTGGTGTTCTAGGAGCTGAGAAGTTATGATCAATACCATGCTTTGTTAAAAGTGATCAAACTGTTGATTTTCAAACTCAGTGCCATGATCACTATGAATAGAAATAACAGATAGATTTTTCAAATTTGAAACTCTTTTATAAAACTTTTTGAATACTTTGAAAGTTTCATCTTTATGTGCAATAAACAAAATCCATGTGTATTTTAAAAAATCATCTACAATCACAAGGCCATATTTCATACCACCTAGGCTTGTAGTCTTAGTAGGTCCAAATAAGTCAATGCGAAGTAGCTCTAAGGGTCTAGTAGTAGAAACAATATTTTTAGATTTAAAACTCTCCTTCACTTATTTTTCTAATTGACAAGCATCGCAAACATAATCAAAATTAACTTTAATCTTTTATAAAACTTTTTGAATACTTTGAAAGTTTCATCTTTATGCGCAATAAACAAAACTCATGTGTATTTTGAAAAATCATCTACAATCACAAGGCCATTTTCATACCACCTAGGCTTGTAGTCCTAGTAGGTCCAAATTAGTCCATGTGAAGTAGCTCTAAGGGTCTAGTAGTAGAAACAATATTTTTAGATTTAAAACTCTCCCTCACTTATTTTCCTAATTGACAAGCATCGTAAACATAATCAAAATTAACTTTAAACTTTGATAATCCTTTGACTAAATCTTTTGAAATAAGTTTAGCTATAGTGTCCATACTAGCATGTCTAAGTCGCCTATGCCATAGTAAACTTGATTCCTTGCTCTTGTCATTCATTGCTACAAGACTTATATTGCTTGACATAGCCAGATCATTAAGATCTACTACATAAATGTTACCAAGTCTATGTCCAATGAATTTAGTACTAGAGTCAAGTGGATCAACTACTATACATATTGAAGACTTGAAGAAAACATTAAAACCAATGTCACAAAGCTGACTAATACTCAAAAGATTATGTTTTAACTTTTCTACAAGTAACACATTTTCAATAAATGTAGGAGTAATTTTGATTTTACCGATACGATTATCCTTCCTTTACGATTATCACCAAATGTTACCATTCCACCATCTTTTTGTTCTAAGGTGAAGAAATTATTAATGTCACCCGTTATGTGTCTTGAACATCCACTATCTAGGTACCATCTTTTCTTTATATTTATGGTTGCAAGACATTCCTGCAAAACAATCATGTAATAGATTTAGGTACCCAAGCTTTCTTGGATCCTTGCAAGTTAGTAGAAATTGTTCCTTTCGGAACCCAAACTTTCTTGATTTTCTTCTTGTCATTATATTTCAAATGATACTTGAATGCCTTATGACCAATATTGTTACAAGCATAGCATACAATTCTTGACTTTGAATAAAAAGTATGTGATGATGCAAATTTAGGTCTAAATTATTTTGAAGTAATAAACTTAGGAGCATATGATGTAGATGCAGAAAATTTATTTGAAATTGAACCTTTGTAACCAATTTCAAATTTGTTATTTGTTTCTCTTTAATCTTTCAAAATTAATTCAAGCTTGTTGAAATATAGGATTAATTTCTCAATCAAAGATTTGAGCTTTTGAACTTCTTTCATTAAATCATCATTTTCATTTTGTAAACCTTTGTTTTTCTTAATAAGTTCTTCTTTTTCAAATTGGGTGGTCTTAAGTCTTTCACAAATTAGACTTAATTTCCTTTGCAAAATCTTATTTTTTTCATCAAATTCATTTTTATCCTTTTCAATTATGTCACAATGATTTTTCAAAGTTTTCATTTTCAAACCAGCCTTTTTGTATTCTACTAATAATTCACAAAATGCATTATGCAATTCATCATATGTAAATTCTAAATTAGGTTCATAATAGTTACCTCATCCTCCAAACCCATAAGACAGATCTGTGCAGTTTTTGTTCCTTCTTCATCCTCTTCCGTGGATGTAGATTCATCGCTATCACTCCATGCTGCAAGCATTACCTTCTTCTTCTTTCTGGTGATCATCTTTTTCTTTGCTTCAGGACAGTCAAGATGGATGTGTCCCAGCTTCTTGCATCCATAACATATTGGAACTTGATCTTTATCTTTATCCTTCTCCTTTTCTTTATCCTTATCTTTTTATTTTCCAAAATCTCCTTTTCTAAATTGCTTCATCCATCTATTTGTTTTCCTTCTGCCCATAAATCTTTTAAATCTTCTCATTACAAGGGATATCTCATCATTTTCTAAATCATCATCATCTAATGTGTTTGAATCTTCATTCTTGTCCTCTTCTGCAGCTTTAAATGCTATAGCTTTCTTTCTCTTGGAATCTTCATCAGCTCTTTGTTGTATGGCTAATTCGTGTGTAATTAGTGAACCAAGCAACTCATCCAGTGGTAGGGTATTCAAGTCCTTTGCCTCTTGAATAGCTGTCACCTTAGCTTCCCATTTATCTGGCAAGGATCTCAAAACTTTTTGAACAAGATCAGCATTAGTATAAATTCTACCAAGACTTTTGAGATCAATGATAATATCAGTAAAGCAAGTATACATAGCAGATATAGTCTCACTAGATCCATCTTAAATAACTCATAGTTATGCACAAGAAGATTGATTTTTGATGTTTTGACTTGTGATGTGCCTTCATGTGTAATCTCAAGCTTGTCCCAAATTTCTTTAGTAGAATTACAAGTTGAAATTCTATTAAACTCATTTGGATCCAAAGCACAATACAATAGATTCATAGCTTTGGCATTTAGCTCAGCTAACTTCATATCATTTTCGTCCCATTCCTCTTATGGTTTGGGAACTTCAATATCATTAACTCTAACAGTGGGTGTGTGAGGTCCTTTCAAGATAATTTTTCATAAATGAAAATCTACGGCTTGAATATATATTTTCATTCTTGCCTTTCAGTATGTATAATTGGTTCCGATGAAAAGTGGAGGTCGATTTGTGGATTGACCTTCGGCCAAAGAAGTGCTCATGGGATGTGCCATCTATTATTTCTCTAAATAATTTTCAGAGACTCTGCTCTGATACCACTTGTTGCCCAGGTGGCTTCCCAAGAGGGGAGTGAAATGGGATTAAAAAACTTTTTATAATTATGTGCACTTTAAAATTCTTTTAGTGTTATGGTGCAATATGCAATGCAGAAGTAATCAAGTAAATGCAATAAGCTAAAATAAGCACAAACACAAACACAAAGAGATTTAGAGTGGTTCGGAGCAACCGGCTCCTCGTCCACTACCCAAGCACCACTTGGGATTTCCACTATATCCCCCAATCTAGAATACAGTCAGATTGTTTTACTATGCTCACAATCCAAACCTATACACTTTGGATTTACCGGGATTACCAAAGAAATCCAAACTTCCTTTGATTTTGAACGGGATCACCAAAGAAACCCTAACACTTGATTTTATACTGGGATCACCAAGAAACCAAACTTAGGTTTTCACAAGGTCCACCTAAAAACCTTTAACCCTCTCTTAAGACATAGCCCCTTACTGTTCTTTGAGAGAAAACAAGATATAGAGAAATAAAAAGCAACTACACAACAAACCGAGTTTGTTTGAATGTTGTCGATGTGGATCAAGATGAAGCCTAGCTTTGAATACTCTTTAATGCTCTTCAAGCTGCTTCCATTCTTCTTCAATGAGTGGATTCAATGATGAACAGAAGTTGGTGAAGCTTTGAATCCTAACTTGAAAGCTCTTGAAGTAGGATTGTGAAAGACTTGAAGGCTCTTCAATTTCTCAAAATAAATCAATAATAATCTTCTAATTATTGTTTAATCCCTCAAAAGTAATTTCTTTTATAGTTTTCGAAGAGATATGGCCGTTGTAGGGCCTAAGGATTCGTGAAAGAGCTATTGGAGATAATTTGGAATTCAAAAATCACTTTCAGCAACTAGCCATTAGAGTGCAAAAAATGGTCACTCGAGTCGGCTCGAGGTCCATGAGTCGGCTCGAAGTCTCAGACAACCCAAACAAAAATTTTTGTAAGAGTCGGCTCTTCATGCTGGAGACGGCTCTTGCCTTCAATCAATTCAAAACAACAAATACCTTGAGTCGGTTCTTCAGGATAGAGTTGGCTCGAAGTCTCAGCCACCAAAAAATCATAACTCTGGACGAGTCGACTCATGGAGCTCGAGTTGGCTCGAGGTCACAAACTTCAGAAACATGTATTCCTCCACGAGTTGGCTCTTAGGACACGGGTCAGCTCGAGATACTGAAACTCTGATATTTTTTCGTGCTGTGTCATATGGAGTTGGCTCTTGATCCATGAGTCAGCTCTTGCCAAAACTTTAATTGATGCTTCAAACTTCTCCAAAACTCTTCAGCACTTGAATCAAACAAGAGCTAATCTAAATACTCTTATTTTTACAATTTTACAGCCCATTTACAAGATTACATAGTTGAAAACTAGGGCATTTACAATTCAAAGTATATAAGAGTCAATACATAATTGAATTACCTCTCAATCAATTTGAAAACCAATTTAAACTAAAGGTAACCAATTTCCTGCAAAAACTTCTCAAGTAATTGAAAGAATTAGTAACATATACATGCTCCAATATTTTGTGATCATCAAAATCATTCCAGGGGTCAACAAACATATTCAGTAGTTCAGGCAAAGATATATTCAGTTTGTTCATGTGATAATTAAGAACAAACTGAGAGAAGAAATCTAAAAGTGATTACAGGATTAAATCTTAATTGAGTTCACCATCCATCACAAATCCTAATTGACCTAATCGAGTGATTAAGTCAATCATTTTTAATACATTGTTTTGTACAGATAAACCCTCACTCATTCAAGCACAGAACAACTGCTTCGATATCTCGTATCGAGTAGCCCTACTTTGCTCCCATATAGCTCCTTTAAGTTGAGCAATATGGACTAAGGTTGCATTTCTTCATGTTATGATGGGGACATCAGGTCAACCCTGGTTTTGGATCCTTGAGTTTTGAGTCCCTAGCCATGATGCAAATTTTGTCTTTGAGTCCAATAATTTGCCTATGTTAGCCATTTGAGTTTTGTTTTTGGGCCTTGAGTTTATTTTTCGGGCCTTGTTACACTTGAGTATGTATTTTGGTCCATGAGTCCTATTTAGGGCATTTCTATAATTGAGCCTTGTAATTAGAATATTGAGTCAAGTTTGGATGCTTAGTAAGTCTTATGAGTCCTGTAAGTTTTGAGTTTTATGCATTCAATCCAATTTTGTAAGTCTTATATTGAGTCCAGTCCAATTTTGTAAGAAGACTCAAGTCACTTATGAAGCCAGTTAGCATAATACTACAACCACTGCATGGAATCCAGTCATCCACATAATTGTGCCACTTAAAAAGCATAGAAGGATTCTTGGAGCTATCATTGAAGACCTGGATGACAAGTACATTAGCCCACCATGAGGAGTGGACAACCAGAAGAAACCCTAAAAGACCCAGCCCAACACTGAAGTGGGCCGCCCAAAGCACAAAAGCCCAAAGTTCTTCATATGGCACCCCACCTTATGGTCACCATCCATATGGCGCCCCCTTATGATTACCCCCCTTGGACCAAGTCAAAGAGAAGGAGAAAACCAAGTCAAAGAGGAGGAGAGGAGTAATCCTAGTTGGGAGAAAAAATTTGAACCTATTTGGGAGAGGACTCATGGAAGAGTTTGTAAAGGAAAAGGAAGACCATGTAAAATCTCTTGTATGCCCTAACTTGTATGCCCTAACTTGTATGCCTATATAAAGGCCCCTTCCCCCCCCTCATGTATTATTGCTGATTATTGATGAATTAATTATTCTTGAGTTCCTCAAAATTGTGTGTAAAGTTTTCTATGTGATTTAGGATATCTGGGTGATCCCTGCGCCCCTTCTCCAAGTCGACAGCCTCTTCATCTTCCTTGCCGCCCCTCTTCCTTCCATTCCTTCCCTTATTCTTTCATTGATTTAACCTTTTTTCTTCTTTATTTTCTAACCCTTGAATGGTGATTTACAAGTCCCTCAGAGTTCATGAATCCAGGATTCCAATCGACAAGCTTTCGGGTCACCGAATTGAAAGCCGCAAATCCGTAAGGTCGATAGCTTTATTTTCCAGGCCGCATCCGTCGAGTGTAGAGCGAACTCTTCATGGATCATTCTTCAATTCTCTAACAGGTACACCGCCTAGACTCATCAAGTAGCGGTATTGCAGAAGAGCTGTCCTAACCAGGGCTTTTTAGCTTTGGCGGTCCTGTTTCTTCACTTGTAGGATCTATTTCTTTATGCATCTGCTTCTAGGATTTCTATAGAATCCTACTTCGAATCTTGGTTTGAAATTCGGGATATAAACTTCTAATTTAATGATTAATACATGAAAAATAATTGGTATGCATGAATAGTCCCGCATCAATTTGGTATCAGAGCATGTTTAGGGCTAGTTTCTGCATCCTATCATTACCATACATGGTCTATTTTTTTTCCTGTTTCTACATGTAGGTAGATAAAAAAATCAGTTTTTTTTTTGTTAGATCTCACATAATTGTTCATATTTTAGAAATTTTTTTATGATTTATTTCTATCAGTAAAAGTTTTTTCATGCCTATTTTATTTTTCCGTAGAAAATCTCTACATCCTATTCTGCATTAGGAGTCCAATTTTAGGCGAGTTTCCCATCATAGAGTTACTGTTTTTATCTTATTTTTGGATTGAGTAACCATTGAGTCATCCTCTATTTTACTGATTTTTTTTTTTATTTTTCTTAATCTAAAAATAGTGAGGAAACCTGCTTCCTAGAAACCCTAACCCGAATTCTGTTCTTTCCAACACCTAGTTAGAAACCCTAGGTTTTGCATCATCATAGAAATTTTGTTTTGCATGAAATTTGGTATGAATCATAATCACATGTCATTCTATGTTATTTAAATTTTGTAGACTTTTTCTGCATTGAAGTCCATGCCAACTTTTGCATCAAACCAAATCCTAATTTCAGTTTCTGTATATCTCACTAAACTAAACCTAATCAACTATCAAACCCCTCCCAACCCAGGCCAATTTTGTTTGATAACCTAACCAACTTAAATTTAAGCTGCAACTTCATAAAAGAGACAAAATTTCTTTTATTTTCTATAGTATTTTAGATTGCATTAGATTTCATAGTGTGTTCATCATCTCATTAAATCAATCTTAAGGGCAATTTTACTTTTTCAAATCAGGGCAGGAGGTCATTACCTATCCTGGGCCCAAAATAACCCCCTTGCATTCTAACCCAAACCTTAATTAAAATTAATTAGACTTAATTTGCCCTAGTAGGCTAGGTGACACAACAGGTCGGGTTCGAACCGTGTGGGCCAACTAGTGCATTTAATCCTATGGCTATTACTGAAATCTGGTGTCTAAGGCTGAGGGTACAGAGTCAAACGACCTAAGTGGTTTTATGGTTTTTAATTGGGTCCCTACGAAAGCAGGGGGCCCTCCCACACTCCCACCCTCTACCTGGCCAGAGGAAGGATTAGCTGTTGGGTTAAGTGTAAGTTGAGTTGACCTGCTCAGTTTTGACTCTAGGTCTAGGAAATCCTAGTTTGTACTAACCTTTGCATGCTTGGCTGCATCATTTCACCTTGATTGTTTACTTGTTTGCATGATCACTAGACTAGGAACCCAATACCAATAGTCTAAACCCCAACCCAGTTCAACCATGAAATCCCATCTAAAAGCCCTCATAAAAGCCATGGGTGAACAATTGAACCATAAGCTTGACCAACTGATCTAATCAAGTAATCAAGCAATTCGTAGTTTTGACCAAGTATGAGGCTAATTAGGAACCCTAGGAAAGACCCATAGAGTTGAACCCTTGCCTTATAGACCCCAGGAACCCATAGTCCCTAGATATGAACCCAAAAGTAACCCACTATCTCTTAGTCGACTTGAATCCTGTAGGATTAGTAACCCTAGATATGAGCCTAGTGTTAGTCCACTTCCCTTTTTTCAACCTAAACCCTTTAGGACTAGTGCCCCTAGCCCAGGATCAGATCCTAACCAACCTAGTACCACTATGGCCCGTAGAGAGGATAGAGGCAAGTCTGTAGAGGTTCAGAGAAGTTCCAATCCCCCGAGAGTGTGTTTTAGATGTCGCAAACTAGGCCATTTTGTTAGCTAGTATCTAGTCAGCACCCTACACCTAGGTGAGTTAGATAAAGATGAGTCTGAACCTATTGTTAAGCCTAGTATTAGTCAGGAACCCCTTAGTCAACCCACCCCCACCCCAGTCATTAGTCAATATTTCTTTAGCCAACCCCCTCCTACTACCCCATGGGTTCACAAAGCTGACATTGAAGAGGAAGTATACGAAGCTGACATGAGCTTAGTAGAATAGTATGAGGAAGAAGAAGAGGAGTTACCTATAGAAGACCTAAAATTAGTTGACCAGGTATATACCCAAGTAGAAGCCAACCTAGAATTTGTTGACCCAGTAGATACCCAGGTAAAAGCTAATCCAAAGTTAGTTGACCCTAACCCCACCCAAACCAAACCTGTAATGGAAGACCAATTATGGTGCGGATACCAGAGGCACTAGAATTAGATAGAGGCTTCTCAACCCTCTATGGATTGATAATAATATATAATTTCATCTGTAATAAGGGCTTAGTCCATCTGAGTCCATTTTAGTTTGTCATTTGAGTCTTTTGAGTTATTATTTCAGTTCAGTATTAGTCAGCTCATGTTCAGCTAGTTCAATCCAGTGCTAGTCTGCTCATATTGAGCTAATTTTTTTTTGAGTCCTGTCCAAGTACACTGAAGACTCAAGACCACATTAAATAAGTGAAGACCAAGTCCAACCCAGCCTAAAGATTTAAGACTTTAGAAGGAGAAATCAGGAGCCTGGGAGCCCTGAACTGCAGCCCGTAGCTAATTAGGCTAGATGAAGGCCCAAGAGGAAACCAAGGAGCCAAACCAGCTTATGGACACCCCCCTTGGTCGGCCTCCCCTATGGTCACCTCCCTTGGCCAACCAAGGCAAGGAGAGGGAGAGAAATTCTAGGGATTTATTCTACCTTTGTTTCCTTATTTTCTAGCTAGGGTTTGGGTGGGAACAGAATTCCTAGGTAAAGTCTATTGTACCCTTACTTGGGGCCCAAGACTAAGAGTCTATTTAAAGGACCCTAGTCTCTTGTATGAGAATTTAATTTTGATATATGAAATACTCTTGATTCTCCAATTTCTGTGTGCCTCCCTGCTGTGTGCATTAAGGGATCTTGTGTGAGCTTGAAGTCCTGCCGAAGTGCTGCCCGAAGAAACCCTAGCCGACCAACCTTCTTCCAAGCCTCTTCTTCCAACACTCCCCTTACTGCCTTTTCTGAAATTCTTCTTATTTCCCACTTTGTTTTCTCACCTTGATAGTTATTTTTTGGTCCCCGAGTTCCTACGAATCCAATGACTCTAGTCGGGCTGCGATCGGACCACCGAGCAGAAAGCCGGGAATCCGCGGGCCTCCGACTTGATTTTCCAGGCCGCATCCATCGAGGAACGAGTGATCTCTTCGCTGCGATCTTCACCAGGTGCATCAGACATTGTCAGGTACACCCCCTATATTCTCCAGTAGTTTTATTGTAGATGAACTAGCCTTAACCGAGGCTTCTTAGTCCCGGCGATCCCTTTTACTGCTTTCTTAGGTCCTGATCTGCATGCGTAGCTTCTAAAATTCATATAGAACTCTCTACATCTTATTTTGATCTAATATTTGGGATTTAACCACCTCATCACATATATAAAACGCACAAAAATAATCGCATGCATATTAGTTTTGGATCATCTGGTATCAGAGCTTAGATTAGGGCTCGTTCTCTGCACCTTCACAGTCCGTATATGCACTGTTCTTTTAATTGTTTGTCCTTGCTCAAAACTCCAAAAATTCTGATTTTTATTTATCTAGATTTATATTAATTCAAAGTATTTTAAAAAGTTTTTTAGATTTTATTTCTATCTATGTAGTTTCTACAAGCCAAAATACAGCCTGCAAATTTTTGGCTCTATTTTCAGCAAGACAACTTTTGATGGTTTTGGGTTTTGTTTATTATCTCTTTTGCATATCTTTTATTTTTAGTATATTTCTAGTATATTAGGTCATTGGCTGCAAATCATATTTCTGTAAAAGAACAAAAAAAAATACATATATAAAAGCTACCAAAAATACTTAAACCCTAATTTTGCATCATCTACCTGCCATCATCGCATAAACTACCTTTAAGGACACTCTTGCTATGTCAGATGGGGGGAGGATTTGATCATCTCCTCTTATCCAAAACCACATCCCTTGCATTCGGTCCTAAGACTAACTTAAAATCTTTTAGTCTTAATTTGCCCTAGTGGGCCAGGGACACCAACTGGTCGGGTCCGGGCTAAGTGTCAGATCACTATGTCAAGCTAACCTGTGTGTGCCTTATGCTTAGTGTCTAGAATGGTGGTTCAAGGATTCAGTCCCAAAGGGCTTGTGTGCTGGTCCACCTACCTGGCCAATCTCTGATTGGTGTCTAGGATTGGCAATCAGGGACCTAACACTCCCCTTACACCTGCCTAGCTGAGTACAGGGTTACTATAGGCTAGTTTGCCACCCTGATTGAGCATCTAGTTTTGGACTCTTGGTCTAGGGAGCTGTAGTTGGTTTGATCGAGTCTTGTATAAGCACTAGATCAGGAGCATCATATCACCCACCGTCTCCACCTTTGGATGAACCCATGGATAACTTTGAAGCCCAAATGAAAGCCCTTACTGATCAACTAGCCTAATCCTTCACTCAGCTGAATCAGAGGTTTGACCAGATGGAGAATAGGATAGGGACCTTAGAGAGAACCCATGGGTCGCAGTCTGAGCCAGATCTTGAGTCCCCTCCCCATCCTAGGAGAACCCCTCGCCATGATCCATATTATGATACTGAACCTAGGAGGACCCCAAACCCTGATCCATACCTTGAGGCTGAACCTAGGAGAGCCCATCGTCATGACCCAATCCCTGAGGTTCATCCAAGAAGACCCAATCAGGATTTTGTAGACCAGGAAGACAGATCCTATAGACACATTAAGCTTGATGCCCCCACTTTTGATGGTTGTCTTGATCCTAAGGTCTATATAGATTGGGAGAGAGAGATTGATCAATATTTTGAGTGGTACGATATGTCAGAGGAGCGTAAGTTTAGGTTTGCTAAGCTTAAGTTGGTTTGGGAGGCCAAGTTACATTGGGCTAGTGTTGAGAGAACCCTTAGACTAGGAGGGCATGATTCCATAGTCACCTGGAGGGCAATGAAGTGTAAGCTTAGGGGAAAATACATTCCACCATCATATCGTTGTGGTTTACTAGATCAGTGGCAGTTATTGAATCAAGGTAGCAGGAGTGTAGATGAGTACATCGCAAAATTTGATGAGTATTCCATGCGATGTGACTTAGATGAGTCTGAGGATGTTGTTCTGTCTAGGTTTAGGGGTGGACTGAGAGATGATATTAAGGAGGAGCTCTATATGAGAGAGGCTAGAGACCTGGACCATGCCTATCAAATTGCTAGGGATCATGAGCATTTCCAGAGAGGGCTCGTCTATCGTAAACCTGAGCCCACTAGATACCTTAGTCAGTACCCAAGAACTAGCCAGTCCCACCAGAGCCGACCCATTTCTAGCCGACCTAGTCCGAGTCGACCCAGTCCTAGTTAGCCAGGCCCAAGTTGACCTCAACCTAGCTCTTCTATGGCCCGTAGAGATGATTGAGGTAAACCTATAGAGGTCAATAGGAGTTAAAATCCCCAGAAGACCTATTTTAGATGTAAGAAACCAAGCCACTTTATGAGCCGATGCCCAGTTAGTGCCCTACACTTAGGTGAGCAAGTGGAAGAAGAGCCTGAACCAGTAGCTGAATCTGAGGGGGAGATTTATGAGGCTGATGACTAGTTATTGGATGACTATGAAGGTGAGGAGGAGGAACCTGAGTTTGAGAACCAATTAGGAGTGGTTAGGTGCATCTTAACCCAAACCCCAGTTAAGGAAGATTGGCGTAGGACTAACATCCTACAGACTTTCTTTAAGGTAGGGGGTAAGGTACTTAAGATCATCATAGACAGTGGGAGTTGTGTCAATGCCGTCTCTGCCAACACAGTTAAATCTTTAGGATTGACCACAGTTCCCCATCCTAGCCCTTACAAAGTTTCTTGGGTAGATTCCACCTCCATCCAAATTAAAGCTAGGTGCCAAATCTTAGTTAGATTACAAACCTATGAAGAAAAGATTTGGTGTGATGTCATCCCCATGGAAGTGAGTAGTATCATTCTAGGTCGACCTTGGCTTTTTGATCATAATGCAACCCTGTATGGTCAAACCAAGTTTGTGCTTTTAGCTACTATGGAAATAAGTTTGTTATTCATCCAACTCCCTTATTAGTTGAGGCTCTGAGTTAATCTGAATACATGAAGATGTCTTCCCCTGATGATTTACCTAATCAATTACCACCCCTTAGAGACATCCAACATGTAAACTTAGTTCTAGGAGCCACTTTACCTAACCTTCCTTACTAT
This sequence comes from Areca catechu, assembly GCA_021397845.1. NCBI lineage: Eukaryota > Viridiplantae > Streptophyta > Magnoliopsida > Arecales > Arecaceae > Areca > Areca catechu. Next base: position 71,150,495 of record CM038047.1, read on the forward strand.
AGAATGAACCCCAAGAGCATCAAGGATTACAGAAACAAGTGGGAGAATTGCTTGGTAAGGGTTTCATTAGGGAGAGCTTGAGTCCATGTGCAGTCCCTACTCTACTGACCCCTAAGAAAGATACCTGGAGGATGTGTGTAACAGTAGAGCCATCAACAAATAACTGTGAATTATAGGTTTCCCATCCCCCGATTGGATGATATGTTAGACATGATGGTCGGAGCCAAAGTTTTCTCAAAGATACACCTTAAGAGCGGCTATCATCAGGTTAGGATTAGACCTAGGGATGAGTGGAAAACCACATTCAAGACTAAGGATGGCCTATTTGAGTGGATTGTGATGCCTTTTGGACTCTCCAATGCACCAAGTACATTTATGAGGATTATGACCAAAGTCCTGAAAAAATATACTGGAAAATTTGTTGTGGTCTACTTTGATGATATCTTAATTTATAGCAGGACTAAAAAGGACCACCTTAGTCATCTGAGATTAGTATGCCAGACCCTTAGGGAGAATAGTCTCTATGCCAACTTTAAGAAGTGTGAGTTCATGACACATAGGGTTATCTTCCTAGGTTTTGTTGTCACCCTTGAGGGAGTTTCTGCAGATCCTGAAAAGGTTAGGGCAATTATCGAGTGGCCTATACCCACTAGTATCCACGATGTGCATAGCTTCCATGACCTAGCAACCTTTTATAGGAGATTCATTAGGGTTTTTAGTACAGTCGTCGCACCTTTCACTGATTGCATTAGGAAGGATACATTTGAGTGGACCAAAGTAGCTGATAAGTCCTTCCTAGAGCTTAAGGATATGATGACCCATGTACCTATCCTTAGATTACTTGACTTCACTAAGGTGTTTGAGGATGCTTGCGATGCTTCGGGAGTAGGAATAGTGGGGTACTAAGTCAAAAGAATCATCCTGTGGCCTTCTTCAGTGAGAAGCTGAATGAGGCTAAACTTAAGTACTCTACCTATGACAAGAAATTTTATGCGATAGTCCAGGCCCTTAGATATTGGAGACATTACTTACTACCACAAGAGTTTGTCTTATTCTCTAACCATAAGGTACTCCGGTTCCTAAACTCCCAAAATAAACTTAACCCATGCACGGTAAATGATCGAGTACATTCAGGCCTATACCTTTGTCCTGAAATACTATGCCGGCACAGAAAATAAGGTAGCAGACACCTTGAGCCATAGGTCTTTGCTGTTAGGATCAGTTAGCACCCAAGTGATAGGGTTTGATAGGTTAAAGGATGAATATAAAACCTGCCCAGACTTTGGAGACATTTACCAGACCCTCAGGCTAAGACCATCCAGTACCCATAGTGAGTACACTATTCAGGATGGCTACATTTTCCAAAACAATTAACTCTATATACCTAAAACTTCCCTTAGAGATTTTCTAATTTAGGAGACCCATGCTGGAGGTTTAGCTTGTCACTTTGGTAGGAATAATGATGCAGGATAAAGCTCTGATACCAAAAATGATGTGGAACAGAAGCGAAAAACCCATGGTTATTCTGAAATGGAAAAGACCTAAACAACCAGGGATCAAGGGAGGGCTAAGAAGCATCCAGGGACTAGGATAGAACGACCCTTGAAAATCCCTAAAATGGTCAGACTCTTTTGGTTTTCAAATTTTCTTGGCGGAGGTGGCGAAGGAAGGATGGGGATGGGAGACTAGGCACTGGAACTCATGGACCTTAGGACTCACCCTAACGAAGAGACCATCCACCTCTAAGGCATTATGCCCTTCTTGATACTTGGAGGTGCTAAGATGGATCTCAAGGTCACGAGAGGAAGCAGAGAATGACACGAAGGTGGGAGAGAGAATGGAGATACCTAGGGCCTCACACCCCTCAATGTCCTGAAGGACGAAGGCAAGTTGGGGCCTCACACCCCTCGACGTCCCGAAGGATGAAGGCAATGGGCCTCAGCCCAGAACCACAAACAAGTGGAAAAGAAATCTCAAAAATTCATTTTTCAACTACTTTATTACAAGAGGAGTATGGATATTTATAGATGCCCATATACCTTTTGAAATTCAAAATAAAATCCCCTAAAGTCCTCCCTTGATTTTGAATTCAAATTCAAAATCAAAATTCCCAAAATTCCCTTTTTTAAACCCAACTTACATTTATAATAACAAATACCAAATAAATCCCTTCTATTTGAATTTTGAAATCCCCTCCACTTTGAAATTCGCGCTGCTCCAAAAATCATGCAGAACACTCCTCTCCTAACTACTTTGAGAAGCATGCATAACTTCTTTGGGTTGCTTTGAGAAGCGTGTAGAAACTCTTCATGGCGAGCAACAGGGGGTCTTCATGACCGTGCAACAGGGGCCCGGATCTCCGGTGGACGCCTGCCGGGGCGGCACGGCGGCACGCCAGCGGGTGGGCGCAGCGGCGAGGTAGCATGGTAGCGCGGACAGGCATCGCGGGGCATCACAGGCGCCCGTTCGCCTTCCGCGCATGGCGGCGACTGGGCACCGGCGAGTTCTCTGGTGGCCGGGTAGGGGCCAGCGGGCATGGGCAGCAGGCGGGCGGCGATGGCGGGGGTGGCATGGCGGCATGGTGAGGGCAGTGCGACGGTTCGTCTCCCTCGCACATTGGGGGGCTTTCCGGCGACTCTCCGGCGGTTAGGGCGGTTCCCCGATGAGAGGGAAGACCGTGAACACCGGCGGCCGGCTGGGGGGGCGGCCGAGGTCGGGTAGCCCGAATGGGTGGAAGGGGATGGCGGCTAGGTTTTTAAAAAGAAAAACTTTACGGGAGATGAAAGGTTGAAGAAGGAATAAGCTGGGATAACACGGGGATAAATATGGAATAAAACTGGGATAATAGGAATAGGCGGAATAGCAGGGATAAAAACTTTAAAAAAAATCTAGAAAATTAAAAGAAAACCCAGATGGGTTTTGGGTCCCCCTCCAAATAAGACCATTCTAGCGATAGAAGACCAGTTTTTTGTCCAGCATTGAAAAGGCATGATGCTCAGATTGTAGCCAGGTGTAGAACTTGTGCTGTTGCAAAGCAGCAGAAGCAAAACACTGGTCTCTACACACCTTTACTAGTTTCTAATTGCCCTTGGCAGGACCTAAATATGGACTTCGTGTTAGGATTACCTAAGACCTAGAAGAGGTATGATTCCATCTTTGTAGTGGTCGATGAGTTCTCTAAGATGGCTTACTTCATCCCCCGTTCCCAGACCTTTGATACGTCTAGAGTAGCCAAGCTTTTCTTAGATAATGTTGTTAGACTCCATGGCCTACCCAAGACCATCATATCTGATAGGAATGTTAGGTTCACCAGTTATTTCTAGAAGACCCTGTGGCACTTGTTAGGGACCAAGCTTAAGTTTTTTATAGCCTACAACCCCCAGATAGATGGCCAAACCGAAGTAGTGAACCATAGTCTAGGAAACCTCCTTAGATGCCTGGTTGGTGAACACGTTGGAACATGGGATCTTTTGTTACCTAGAGCAAAGTTCGCCTACAATAGTTCAGTAAATAGGACAACGAGCAAGAGTCCTTTTGAGATAGTCCATGGGTATAAGCCTAATCGCCCCATTGATCTGATTCCTTTACCTGTTCATTCATGAGTCTCAGAGTCTGTAGAGTCATTCGTACATCATATTAGAGACTTGCCCAAGGATATAAGCTAAAATATTAACCTAAGCAATGAAACTTATAAGAAATTGGTTAATTCTCGAAAAAGGTCAAGGAATTTGATGTAGAGGATTCTGTCTTGATTAGGCTTAGGCCTGAGCAGGTCCCACCCGGGATCGTTAAAAAACTTCATGCTCGTGGAGCCGGACCTTTTAAAGTATTAAAGAAGGTTGGATCAAATGCCTATGTGTTAGACTTGCCTTCGGATATGGGCATTAGTTCTACCTTCAATATTACAGACCCGGTTGAGTACAGGGAATCGGCAGCGATACCCAGTGAGGCCTTTGGACCTATCCCTTCTATTGAGAGTGACCCTTACCTAGAGTGTCCATTAATTAATTGGCCTAAGAGAAAAGAATGGATCGAGTGTATCCTGGATGATCAAGCCATTATAACTTGGGGCCTCGGCTATCAACGCTTCCTGGTCCGATGGCAAGGCCGGCCAGAGTCGAACGATTCATGGATTTTTTGAGAGGAATTGCAATGCCTTGACCCAGACATTCTCGAGAGATATGTGAGCCAGCCTGATCTTCACTCGACATGGTCAAGTTCCTCCCACCCCGGGAGAATTGGTGCGGACACCAGAGGCACCAGAATAAGACAGAGGCTTCTCAACCCTCTATGGATTGATTAATAATATATATGTCCATCTGAGTCCATTTTAGTTTGTCATTTGAGTCTTTTGAGTTATTATTTCAGTTCAGTATTAGTCAGCTCATGTTGAGCTAGTTCAGTCAAGTGCTAGTCAGCTCATGTTGAGCTAATTTTATTTTTTTGAGTCTTGTCCAAGTATACTGAAGACTCAAGACCACATCATATAAGTGAAGACCAAGTCCAACCTAGCCTGAAGATTTTAAGACCTCAAGAGGAGAAATCAGGAGCCCGAGAGCTCGGAACTACAGCTCGTAGCTAATTGGGCCAGATGAAGGCCTAGGAGGGAACCAAGGAGCCAAACCAGCTTATGGACACCCCCCTTGGTCGGCCTCCCCTATGGTCACCTCCCTTGGCCGACCAAGGCAAGGAGAGGGAGAGAAATTCTAGTGATTTATTCTACCTTTGTTTCCTTATTTTTTAGCTAGGGTTTGGGTGGGAATAGAATTCCTAGGTAAAGTCTATTGTACCCTTACCTAGGGCCCAAGACTAAGAGTCCAATAAAGGACCCTAGTCTCTTGTATGAGAATTTAATTTTGATATATGAAATACTCTTGATTCTCCAATTGCTGTGTGCCTCCCTACTGTGTGCATTAAGGGATCTTGTATGAGCCTGAAGTCCTGTCGAAGTGTTTTCCGAAGAAACCCTAGCCGACCAACTTTCTTCCAAGCCTCTTCTTCCAACATGCCCCTTGCTGCCTTTTCTAAAATTTTTCTTATTTCTCACTTTGTTTTCTCACCCTTGATGGTTGTTTGCAGGTCCCCGAGTTCCTACGAATCCAACGACTCCAACCGGGCTACCATTGGAGACCGAGCAGAAAGCTGAGAATCCGCAGGCCTCTGGCTTGATTTTCCAGGCCGCATTCATCGAGGAACAAGTGATCTCTTCGCTGCAATGTTCACCAGGCGCATCAGACGTTGCTAGGTACACCCCTTATATTTTCCACTAGTTTTATCATAGATGAACTGGCCCTAACTGAGGCTTCTTAGTCCCAGCGATCCCCTTTTACTGCTTTCTTAGGTCCTGATCTGCATGTGTAGCTTCTAAAATTTATATAGAACTCTCTACATCTTATTTTGATCTGATATTCTGGATTTAACCACCTCACCCCACATATAAAACACACAAAAATAATCGCATGCATATTAGTTCCGCATCAAATTAGAGGAAGATAACCAAAATATTACTATTAGGTCTTACTAATGTGGTGATGGCAGACACGAAGAAACTTGGGGTTATTTGGAAATGGGAAAGACATAAAGCAAACCAAGGATGGTGGGAGGACTAAGAAGCCTCCCGGGACTAGGATAGGATGACCCCTGAAAATTCCTAAAATGGCCGGACTCTTTTGGTTTTCACTTTTCTTGGTGGAGGTGGTGAAAAAAGGATGGGGCTGAGAGACAGGGAACTGTAACTCATGGACCTTGGGACTTACCCTAACAAAGAGACCATCCACCTCTAAGGCATTACACCCTCCTCGATACTTGGAGGCGCTAGGATGGATCCCAAGGTCACGAGGGGAAGCAAAGATAGACATGAAGGTGGGTGAGAGAATGGAGATACTTGGGGTCTCACAGCCCTTGACATCCTGAAGGATGAAGGCAAGTTGGGGCCTCACACCCCTCGATGTCCCGAAGGATGAAGGCAAACGAGCCTCAGCCCAGAACCACAAACAAGTGGAAAAACTCTCAAAAATTCATTTCATCAACTACTTTATTACAAGAGGAGTATGGGTATTTATAGATGCCCATATCCCTTTTGAAATTCAAAAATAAAATCCCCTGAAATCCTCCCTTGATTTTGAATTCAAATTCAAAATCAAAAATTCCAAATTTTCCTTTTTAAACCCAACTTACATTCATGAAAAAAAATACCAAATAATTCCTTTTATTTGAATTTTGAAATCCCCTCTGCTTTGAAATTCATGCTGCTCCAAAAATCATGCAGAACAACTCCTCTCCCGGCTGCTTTGAGAAGCATGCAAAACTTCTTTGGGTTGCTTTGAGAAGCGTGTAGAAACTCTTCACGGTGAGCAACAGGGGGTCTTCATGGCCGTGTAATAGGGGGGCCGGATCACTGGCGGTCGGCTCGGCGGGTGGCGGTGGGGCGGCACGGCAGCGCGCCGGCGGGCGGCGGTGGCGGGCGGCATGGTGGCACAGACAGGCGTCACGGGGTGTCGTGGGTGCCCGTTCGCCTTTCACGGCCGTGGGCAGCGGCGAGGCCTCCGTCAGGCGGGCGACAGGGCGGCAGGCAGGCGACGGTGATGGGGCGGCACGGCAGCGCGGACGGGCATCGCGGGGTGTCACGGGTGCCCGTTCACCTTTCACGGTCGTGGGCGACGGCTGGGCACTGGCGGGGTCTCCGGCGGTCGGGCGGGGACCAACGGGTGGAGGGCGGCAGGCGAGCGACGGCGGTGGGGTGGAACGGTGGCACGGTGAGGGCAGCGCGACGGTTCGTCTCCCTCGCGCGTTGGGGGGGCTTTCCAGCGACTCTCCGGTAGCTAGGGAGGTTCCCCGGTGAGATGGAAGACCGGCGAACACCGGCGGCCGGCTGGGGGGGCAGCTGGGGTCGGGTAGCCCGAATGGGTGGAAGGGGATGGCGGCTAGGTTTTTAAAAAGAAAAACTTTACGGGAGATTAAAGGTTGAAGAAGGAATAAGCTGGGATAACATGGGGATAAATATGGAATAAAACTAGGATAATTGGAATAGGCAGAATAGCAGGGATAAAAACTTAAAAAAAAATCTAGAAAATTAAAAGAAAACCTAGATGGGTTTCGGGTCCCCCAACATTCTCCTGTAGCGCAAAGAACTCGACTCCGTCGAGTTTGTCGACGAAGCAAATCCTAGTCCGCTACTGGCTTTGATACCAAAAAATGATGTGGTGATGGCAGACATGAAGAAGCCTGGGGTTATTTGGAAATGGGAAAGACATAAAGAAAACCAAGGATCGTGGGAGGACTAAGAAGCCTCCTGGGACTAGGATAGGATGACCCCTGAAAATTCCTAAAATGGTCGGACTCTTTTGGTTTTCACTTTTCTTGATGGAGGTGGTGAAGGAAGGATGGGGCTTGGAGATTGGGAACTGGAACTCATGGACCTTGGGACTCACCCTAACGATAAGACCATCCACCTCTAAGGCATTATGCCCTCCTCGATACTTGGAGGTGCTAGGATGGATCCCAAGGTCACGAGGGGAAGCAGAGAAAGACATGAAGGTGGGTGAGAGAATGGAGATACCTGGGGTCTCACACCCCTCGACATCCCGAAGGACGAAGGCAAACGGGCCTCAGCCTAGAACCACAAACAAGTGGAAAAGCTCTCAAAAATTCATTTCATTAACTACTTTAATACAAGAGGAGTATGGGTATTTATAGATGCCCATATCCCTTTTGAAATTCAAAAATAAAATCCCCTGAAATCCTCCATTGATTCTGAATTCAAATTCAAAATCAAAAATCCTAAATTTCCCTTCTTTAAACCCAACTTACATTCATGAAAAAAAATACCAAATAAATCACTTTTATTTGAATTTTGAAATCCCTTCTGCTTTGAAATTTGTGCTGCTCCAAAAATCGTGCAGAACAACTCCTCTCCTAGCTACTTTGAGAAGCATGCAAAACTTCTTTGGGTTGCTTTGAGAAGCATGCAGAAACTCTTCACAGCGAGCAACAGGGGGTCTTCACAGCAATGCAACAGGGGGCCATCGGATCTTTGGTGGCCGGCCCAGCGGGCGACCGCGGGGCGGCACGGTGGCGCGCCGGTGGGTGGGCGGCGACGGCGGGGCGGCATGGCGGCACGGACGGGCATCACGGGGCGTCATGGGCGCCCGTTCGCCTTCCACGGCCGTGGGCGACGGTTGGGCACCAGCGAGGCCTCCAGCTGGCCAGGGGGGGCAGCGGGCAGCGGGCGGCAGGTGGGCGATGGCGACGGGGCGGCACGGCGACGCGGACGGGTGTCGCAGGGCGTCACGGGGCGTCACAGGTGCCCGTTCGCCTTCCGCGACCGTCGACGGTGGCTAGGGGGCTCCGGCGGGGTCTCCGGCAGTTCCCCGGTGAGAGGGAAGACTGGCGAACACCAGCGGCCGGCTGGGGGGTCGGCCTGGGTTGGGTAGCCCGGATGGGTGGAAGGGGATGGCGGCTAGGTTTTTAAAAAGAAAAACTTTACGGGAGATGAAAGGTTGAAGAAGGAATAAGCTGTGATAACACAGGGATAAATATGGAATAAAACTGGGATAATAGGAATAGGCAGAATAGCAGGGATAAAAACTTAAAAAAAAAATCTAGAAAATTAAAAGAAAACCCAGATGGGTTTCGGGTCCCCCACCACTTACCTGAGGAGCCACTAGAAGAAAGCCCAATTGTAGAGTCTAGTCCTTTGATTCAAGAACCAGAAGAATTCATTAAGGACCTGATCTCTTTAAATCAACACCCTCAGGATGAAGTCACTCCATTAACCCCAATTGAAGATCTCTTCAATGAAATTGGGGACCCATCCTTCCATTATACAAACCCAGTAGATGTACATCAACCCCATAAGGTCAACCTTATTAGTCTAGGACTAATCCCTGACATCCCTTCTTACATTCTATTCTATCCAATCAACCCTGAACCCTTTTCTTACTTTCTACCCTACCAGACTAACCCTGAACCCACTTCTTATTTTTTACCTTTTTCTAAAACTTCTCATAATATTCTCATTATTAGATTGCATTTTATAGAAGTTTGCATGTTGCATACATTCATTATACATATTAGGTTTGCATCTTACTTCTTGCATACCCTCTGGCATTTACTAGAAGTTCATTGTAAGTTTTCATGTGCATGTCAAACCAGGGTCAAACCGAGAGAACCTATAGTCTATTAGGTTTAGGCCCAGAAGAGTCCAATAAAGTTCCTCTCAATAGGAATGCATAGTTCAGTCTACATTTTTGTTAGATGCCAGTACAAGTCAGGTGCATCAATCGCATTAAGCATTAATTTTGAATTAAATTGGCTAATTCCCGTAAAGAGAGCCAAGAGATTTAATGTAGGAGATTCTGTTATGGTTAAGAAGCTTCATGCTCACAGAGTTGGACCCTTTCGAGTGATAGAGAAGGTAGGATCCAATGCTTATATGCTAGATCAGCCCTCGGATTTTGATATTAGCTCTACCTTCAATATTGCTAACTTGGTTGAGTATAGGGAACCTGTAGTGATTTTTAGTGAGGTTTTGAACCTACTCCATCCTTTGAGAGCGAACCTAACCTAGAGTGTCCACTTATAAATTGGCCTGAGAGAGGTGAATGGATCGAGCGTATCCTGGATGATCAAGCTATCATGACCCGGGGCCATGGTTATCAATGCTATTTGGTCTGTTGGCATGGTCGACCAGAATCCAAAGATTCATGGATTACTTGAGAGGACTTGCAGCACCTCAACCTAGACCTCCTTGAGCAATATCAGAGCCAGAGCGACCCTCATTTGAAAGAGTCAAGTTCCTCCCACCCTGGGAGAATTGATGGAGACATCAGGTCAACCTTGGTTTACTATGGGTCCTTGAGTTTTGAGTCCCTAGCCATGATGCAAATTTTATCTTTGAGTCCAATAATTTGCCTATGTTAGCCATTTGAGTTTTGTTTTTGGGCCTTGATTTTGTTTTCTAAGCCTTGTTACACTTGAGTCTGTATTTTGGCCCCTGAGTCCTGTTTAGGGCCTTTCGACAGTTGAGTCTTGTAATTAAAGTATTGAGTCAAGTTTTGGATGCTTAGTGAGTCTTATGAGTCCTGTAAGTTTTGAGTTTTATGCATTCAGTCCAATTTCGTAAGTCTTATATTTAGTCTAGTCCAATTTTATAAGAAGACTCAAATAATTTATGAAGCCAGTCAGCATAATACTGCAACCACTACATGGAATCCAGTCATCTACATAATTGTGCCACTTTAAAAGCATTGAAGGATTCTTGGAGCTATCATTGAACACCTGGATGACAAGTACATTAGCCCACCATGAGGAGATGGACAACCAGAAGAAACCCTAAAAGACCCAACCCAACACTGAAGTGGGCCACCCAAAGCCCAAAAGCCCAAAGTTCTTCATATGGTGCCCCACCTTATGGTCACCCTCCATATGGCACCCCCTTATGATTACCCCCTTTGGACCAAGTCAAAGAGAAGGAGAAGACCAAGTCAAAGAGGAGGAGAGGAGTAATCCTAGTTGGGAGAAGAAATTTGAACCTATTTGGGAGAGGACTTGTGGAAGAGTTTGTAAAGGAAAAGGAAGACCATGTAAAATCTCTTGTATGCCCTAACTTGTATGCCTATATAAAGGGCCCTTCCCCCCACCTCATGTATTATTGATGATTATTGATGAATGAATTATTCTTGAGTTCCCCAAAATTATGTGTGAAGTTTTATGTGTGATTTAGGATATCTATGTGATCCCTTAGGGTATCTGTGTGATCCCTATGCCGCACCTCCAAGTCGACAGCCTCTTCATCTTCCAAGCCGCCCCTCTTCCTTCCCTTCCTTCCCTTCTTCTTTCAGTGATTTAACCTTGTTTCTTCTTTAGTTTCTAACCCTTGAATGGTGATTTATAGGTCCCTCAGAGTTCACGAATCCAGGATTCCAATCGACAAGCTTTCGGGTCACCGGATTAAAAGCCGCAAATCCGTAGGATCAATAGCTTTGTTTTTCAGGCCACATTCGTCGAGTGTAGAGCGAACTCTTCATGGATCAATCTTCAAATCTCTAACAGGTACACCCCCTAGACTCATCAGGTAGTGGTATTACAGAAGAGCTAGTCTTAACCAGAGCTTCATAGCCTTGGCGGTCCTGTTTCTTCACTTGTAGGATCTATTTCTGCATGTATCTTCTTCTAGAATTTCTATAGAATTCCCTACATCGAATCTTGGCTTGAAATTTGGGATATAAACTCCTAATTTAATGGTTAATACATAAAAAAATAATTGGCATACATGAATAGTTCCGCATCATGTTGCCTCTGAAGCTTATTGCTCATCGAGGCTAACATGATGCACCTAATAGTTGTACTGTCATTTAGCCATATTTTGTGTGTCAATTTCCTCCTCAGATGCATCTTCTTCGATCAGTTCAGGATCCGAAGAATCCAGAAATAAGAAAGTTTTTCTTGAGTCAAAACTATTCTCAGGTTCCTCAACCAATCCACATAATAGGGACCAGTTAACTTGTTGGCATCTAAGATGCCCTGCAGTGACAAATTTGAAGCCATAATATATACCCTACATTTAATTGAAGAACAATATATGCATACCACTAAAGATGACATTCATAACTAGATTATGTCTCTCACTATTTTATTTGAATACCATAACCCTCAATCTATGGTAAGTAAGAAACCTTACTGGTTTCCTTAGTGGGGTTGAGATCCCAATTCCTCATGAGTGCCTTGTGTTACACAGCAAACAATCATGAGTTCAAAGGTAGGACTTCCTTTCTAATTGCAATGCATGCAATTCTCAACAAACAAACTACCTCTAAAATACTTATAGTCTTGTGTTACACAACAAACTATAATGTCATAGTTTAGTCAGACCCTTCATTTCTATATAGCCATGATGGAATAATGTTACCTTTGTGTTATACAACAAAGCAACAATTTCCAAACATACCATAAAGCACTAAGTTCACCAAGACAAATTTTATATCAAACCCTAGAGTAGGCCCTGTGTTACATAACAAACTTACTATAGTTTTGATATTAATTTGGCTTAGCATGAAGGAAGGCCAATTATAGTATACTTAATCAATTAGCATTCCCAAGTTAAGGTTTAGATATGACCAAATTGGCTAGGTAAGTGGAAGGGGTGAGGGAGTCCCCCCCGTTGCTTTCCTTAGACACCAATTGAGTTAGCCAGGTCAAACAACGGAACCAATTAAAAACCTCATTCCCTTTACCTTCCCAGAACCACTTGCCTAGACACCAACTGGCTGATCAAACCTTAATCAATTTTGCACATGATTAAGTTAATTCTATGACTAAATATGATTTTTATGAGGGCTTTGATGGTCTCATACACATCCTAAATAATCATGTTATCATGTTTATAACAATAAGTATAACAAAAGCATATCAATCTAGCATATGCATAGTATGATTATCCAACAAGCATATTTATCTTAATATGCAAATCATAGCATGATTATACAATACTCCATTCACCTCACTTATTCATGGGATATGGCCACAGCGGCATCCCTACATGCCAAGGAGATCCCATTAATGGGAAGAGAGGGCCTTTAAACCCTACTTAACCCCTATGACCGAATGGCCATGGTGATTAACCCAATCCAAAGCAGTTACTAGGATAAGATATGTTACTAAGATGCATTTAAATATCAATATGCATAATATCATATTAAGATTATCTTACATAACCATACAGCATTCCACCGAACTCTAATTAATGGCATGCATCAAAACCTATGATCAAACTAGCTATCTAATAAGCATTTGATCATATAAATGACAATTAATTTAATGAATTAAGGGTTGCTATGATACCACTGATAGGTTTTTTAAGGGTCTTCTAGCATAGATGAACACTGGATTTCAAAAATTTACACATGAAAAACCCTTATCGACTAGAAACCCTAATCCCAAGATCCCCTCATTCATGTACAACTAATAAGTCACTAATAAGTGTTATGAAGAATACTTGGAATGTTGTTTGCCACTCCTTTCCACTAGGATCACAAGTGCAAGCCCTCCAATGGTGATCCACATAGGAATTGACCCAAGAAAGAATTCCTACTTCAGTTGCTTGCTTGACTAGGACTCTTCTTGATAGCCTTCTAGACTTCCTCCTTTGTAGGACACCCTACCCTCCTGTAGTGCACTCTGAATGCTCTCCAAAACCACTCTTGGATTTAGGAAAGCCCTTATGTAGGACACTCTAGGCTTATGTCTTAAAACCTAAGACTTGTCCTAGTAAGAAAAAACCTTGTCTTAAGAAGACAAGTTGTCTTAAGGAGGAGGGTGGGAGAGAGACAATCAAAATAAAACCCCGATGGAATTCTTCTCTGAAACTCAGAACACCACCCCCTATTTATAGATTTAAGAGGGGCATGTGATATGACCAGCCACTGACTTATCAGATATGATTTTTTAAGATCGAAGATAAGTGATCTCATTTGAAAAAACATATCCGATATGCAAGTTCATGTGCCAAGGGCCATATCTGCATCCCTTCCCTTTCCTGGATTATTTCCCACTTCCCACATGGCAAGTTCCTGTCTCTGGGAAGCCAAGAGGTGTCTCTTCAGTTCCCAAGCATCAAAAATAATGAAGAGTCCTGACAGCAGAAGGACTCTGTCTCAGACCGCATGACACATGAAGAGTTGCGACTCTTCATGCATGCGCGCCCTTCATTCAATCTCCATGCTAATTCAAATATGTTTTGATCGGTCAATTAGTCCTAGGAGGCATGGGGATGTGTGCCAAGAGGAGTCTAGATGAATTCAGCTAAAGAGATTCATCTACAAAAGGACTCTTGGTCCTTTCTGCGCCCTCTTCTCCATGGCGCACTCAACCTTGCGCCAATCACCCCAGCCGACTTGGACTCTTGTCCAAGTGGCACCAAATGTCCAATTTAAGTCTTAATAAAGACATGTCCCAATTTAAGTCTCCCTTAAATTGGTTGATTAATTTAGCAAGCAACTAGACCCAAATCGACTTGGCTTAGGAATTAAGTTAGCCTACACATGCTAGTGTACAATCTAGCTAACCAATTAGGATCCCATGGCCCTAATTAAATTATGAATGACTTCCTTGGTCAACTCCCTAACATGTGTGACCCTTTGGGTTCCACATCTAGCCAGCAGTAGGTCTAGGTTCAAGCCGATTCGAACCGATCAAACCTGATTGATTTAATTAGGTTAAATTGAGTTGACCTAAATTGCCAATTTGAACTATCCATCGAATTGACTCATGAAACCAATCCAATTGGTTCATGAATATTTTCAAGATATGATTGACGTCTAGCAACATGTCATGCCTACCCGGAAGATGAGAAATTTGGTAGAAAGTATCAAAATATCCTTAAGTAGAAAGTTACCATGCAATTCAATATTCCGATCTCCCATTATCCCGGTTAAGTGATAGGTATGGATAAATGTGAAACCCTAGCACTTAGTCATTTCGAATCTCTATTCGATAATGAAGACTTAGCTGATGACTGATTAGAAACCAATTCTAATCTCATCTTGCTTTGATCAAAGACTCCTTGAGTCATCAATCGAAGAGATCACTTGGGATAACAATTCCTCTTACTAGGAATGATCGATTCCTTGTTGGTCCACTCATATCCTTCATACACCTTCCACCATATCCAAAAACACCCCATACATGACTTACTGTTATGAATGAGTATGAACCAAAACATGGCTTAGTGTGCATAAGGAACCATGCTGACCTCAGGTCTAAAGATCACATGCACAACTCCTACTTTGAGATCTATCTTTTGAAAAGTAGTAAGACTTTCATAAGATAGTCCCGGTATGGATCAGTTTAATGAACTCATACCTTAATGAGCACCCTTATCCTTGTATTAGTGTCTCTACACAAGCGGCTGTGTGACCAACCACCCTCTTAACAGAGCATACATAGGATAAGCTAGTCTTTCCGGACTTATCGATCCCCAAATCGATGGTCCATCGACTAGGAACATTTTAGATTAGGGTTTATAGGAACTTAGGTCTCGCTATTATGATTTCCATCATAATCCTAATTCCATTTGTCCTAACTTATGGGGTTCATCATAATCTTTAAGTAAGACATAGCAATATGATGAAACTATATGCCTTTATTAATATATTAAATGTCATACAGGAATTGGAAGACTACAAAAATGCCCTTACATAAGATTGGCTTTTAGGGCACTTTCCTTTCATTAGGTTGGGGGGGTTTGGATGTAGGTTAGGTTTAGCCCTAGGTTAACATGAAAAATTAAGCAAGCTATCTTTTTTTGTCAGGTTCTTTTATATGTGATTTTTTTTTTGTTTTTAGAATCTGTAAAATCTGGTAAAAATAGTAGTAAAACAAAGGATAACTCAGGATATAATTAGTGCAAAAATAAAGCAAAAAAAGTAAGTCTAAGATGGTGAAACAATTCTATTTTTGGACCCTTAGTGCAGAAAATAGGATGTAGATTTTTTTGTGTGGTATTTTTTATGTTTATGAAGATGCAACTACTGTCCTAAACCTGCTCTGATACCAAAATTAATGGGGGACGGGATTCTAACATGATGCATGCAGATGAACAACATGAGAAGGATGAAAATAATAAAAAAAATTAGATTAATGAAAATGAGTATTTTCTGATTTTTAAATGATTGATTCTCGAAAAAGAGACTAGACTAGGTTAGAGTTTTGCGTAATGGTTAGAATCCTACCCACATGCTTGAACTATCAAAGAGATAAATCAAATAAAGGATCCTAGGACTAAGAAATACTATTAGGGCATGCTTTAACTTCAATAAAACAGAAAAAGTAAGATGGGATGGGGTCTATATACTTGGCAATGATGTTCTTGAAGTCGCAGAAGAGATCTCTTAACACATATCGGTGCCTGGATGCAGAAGTCACTTTCCCGTGGTTCCTTCGACTTTTAATCAGATTGGTTCGAGGGCAAGGAGGACTTCATCCAAGGCCTATTTCTCCCGAGGGATCCTATAAATGTCACAAGTTAGGTAAGTAAATTAATGAAAAAATAAGAAATTAGATGGAAAGAAAAAGATTTGGTGGAAAAGATGCTGCAGGGTGTTGGCGGCCTGGGATGATGCTTGGGGTGTTCGAATATGGAGAGGGGCAGCCAGGGGCTGATGTAGGGTGCCTAGGGTGGAGATCCTGGTGGCCTGGAAACCAGGGCATGCCTGGAAGAGAGATGATGGGGTGGCCAATAATTGTAGTGAATTGGTGTTGGCGGTTTGATTGAAGAAGGGAAGGGAGGGGTGGCGACCTAAAGCTTTGGGGTTGGAGGCATCTTAGGGTTAGAGAGGGGACTAAAGGATGGCTAGGGTTTGGTGGAGGAGAGAGGGGATGCTGGTGGCTAGGGCTTGCACACAAAGAAAAAAAATTGGGTCTCACACCCACTCCTTTCGGAGGCAAGAAAGTAATATATAAAACTCTCAAATTTTATTTCATGAAAAAAGTTGATGATTTTTAAGAGGGGAGGGGGTTGGTATTTATAGATTCACCCAGGTCCCTGGACTCCTATACATATTAGGAGTACAAAACTTGAGGGTCAAGTAACCTTGTTGGACTTGGTCAACATAACTTGAGGGCCAAGAAAACCCCTTTTGGGCTAGGGCCTTGACTCCTTGTTCAGCTTGGATGACATCTGCTTGGACTTGGTCAAACCTTAGGCATCTTGGACTGGGTCAAAGCTTGGGCATTTTGAATTGAGTCAAAGCCTGGGAGGGGCGCCAACATGAATGGGCCTTGGGCTGGGGCACCAAGGCTAGGAATCTGGGTGTCACTTCTTTATGAGCTAGGAGCCAGAGGCTTCTTGGTCCTGGGCTTGGGAGGTGCCATCACTTGGACTGGGGTGCTCTCTTGTTGGCTTGGCAGCATGAAAGGGCTCAGGTAGTTGTGTGCCATTATCGAGGAGGCCTAAGTAGGGATCCAGGTGCATGGAATCTAGTTCTGATTGGGGGAGGGCCTGGTGAATCTCCTGATTTGGTGACTCTCCTCTTGGTTCTTGTCTTGAAGGAAAATACATGATTCATATTGGACTAAAACAAGGGACTACATCTAACTTAGTGAACTCAACTGACTTACTTTATTACAAGACTCAAAATTAGACTTCATTATAGGACACAACAAAATTGACCAACACATGAATCAGAGATTGAAAATTTGAAATTCTGGTCTGGTCCCGATGTCCTCATCAATAGGGAGCCAGCAATGATACCCAGTGAGCCCTTTGGACCTGATCCTTTTCTTCAAAGTGAGCCCTTCCCTGAGTGTCCACCATCAAATTAGCCTGTGAGAGGAAAATGATTGAGCTTATCTTGGACGACCAAGCCATTAGTACTCGGATCAAAGGCTTCTACGCCACTTGGTTCGTTAGCAAGGTCGATCAAGATCTGAGGATTCGTAGATCACTCGAGAGGATCCACAACATCTCAAACCAGGCCTACCAAAGTTAGATTGACCTTTTACTCGATAGGGTGGAGTTCTTCCCATCCCGGGAGAATTGATGGGGACATCAGGAGCAGATAAAATTTCAAGGTTCCATGAAGATCTCTAAGGCATGTGTTGGGAAGTCAGTCTCATTTTTATTGAGTCTAGAGACATTGAGTCTTGTAATAAAGATTGAGCCCTGTAATAAAGTGAGACAAGAGAGTCTAATTAAGTCCACTTAGTCAGGTGAGTCCCTTGTCTCAATACCATGAGTCCTGTAATTTTCATTCATGTCAAGATACAAAAGGAGAGTACCAAACCAGGAGATTCACCAGGTCCCTCCCAACCAGAGCTAGATTTCATGCATCTGGGCCCCTACTCCAACCACCCCAGCCCATTTGCCAGGGCCCCTTTTATGCCACCCCAGAACACAATGTAGGGCACCTCCCAAGCTTCATGAAGTTGGTGCCCCAGGCCAGTCCAAGCCTCATGAAGTTGGCACCCCAGCCCATGAAGAAGTGGCACCCCTCCCAGGCCAAGCCTTTGGCACCCCAGTCCAAGCCCATAATAGATGGCACCCCTCCTAGGCCAACAATCTTTGGCATCCCTCCTAGCCCAGCTTGGAGTCAAGCAGTCCAAGCCCAAGAGAGTTTTCTTGGCCCTCAAGTTAAGTAATCCAACTTTGATAGGAAGTCCAAGGACCTGGGTGAATTTATAAATACCCACCCCCTCCCCCTCTTGTATTCATTAACTTTGATGAATGAAAAAATTGAGTGCTTGTTTTATTCCAATCACCTTCATTCTATGAGAACATTGACCTCCGTGATAGAGTGGGTGTGAGGCCCAGTTATCCTTTTTTCTTTCTTGCAAACCCTAGCCGCCTAACATCAATTCCCCTCCAACAAAACCTTAGCCGACCTCCATCTCATCTAAACCCAAGGATGCCCTCTCATCTTCCAAGCCCATGGCCACCCCCCTCCTCTCTTCCTTCTTCCCCTTGGTCGCCACCTCCATGCCATTCACCTTAAACGCCAACCCTTCCAAGTCCTTGGCCGCCAGCTAACCTCCCTCTTCCAGGCTGCCAGCAGCAATCCCCCAAGAGTCTTCATCAGCAACCAGGCCGCCCATCCTAGCCACGCATCCTCCCTCTCCATCAGGCCACCAGCCATCCCCAACACTCCATCAACTCCACTCCTTCTTCCAATTTTATATTTTTCTCATCATTTATGAATCTAACCCCTAACGTTTGCAGGATCCCTCTGGTGAAACCGTCCAAGGAAGAGGTTCTCCTTGCACTCGAGACCAGCTAATAAAAAGCTGGTAGATCCACGGGGAAGAGACCTGATCATCCAGGCGCCGATATGAGAGGAACGATCTTTTTTACAACAACAAGAAATCATTGCTTGGTATGTGAAACCCAATCCCCTTCTCTCTTTGTCTGAGTTTTTGAGATAGAACATATCCCTAATAGGGTTTCCTAGCCCTAGGATCCTTCTTCCTTTATTATTTCATTAGATTTTTGGTATGCGGGTAGAACTTAGATCCAGCATGATAACCCTAACATCTTTTACCTCTTTTCAGGAACAAGACCAATAAAATCTGAAATTTACTTTTTTTTTAAATCTGGTTTTTCAGTAGCATGTTCATCTTGCATCATCCCTGGTATGTCCCACATCATGTTTGGTATTAGAGCTTAGGATTAGGGCATGTTCATGCATCATAAAAAACAAAACACCAAAAACAGAATTTCTGCAAGCTGAAATTTGCATTAGTAGTCTAAACATAGGTCTATTTCTCCATTAGATTTTTACTGTTTTTCTCTGAATTTCACATCAATTGATCTTTGTTGAGTCCTATATTTTTCTGAAATTTTAGTTAATTTTTATAGATCAAAAAAATTTAAAAAATCTGCATCACAAAGAAACCTAACCAGAATTTCTGTTGTCTTGACAAAATCTGCAAACTAGTTAGAAACCCTAGGGATTTCCTTCATCAAACCTTTTCTGTTTTGCATCAAATTTAGCAGTAATTAGGAACACAATTATATCTTTTATATCTATATTTTTTGAGAATTTTTCTGCTTCAAAAATAGAAATAAAAATCTGCAAAACAAAACCAAAGAAAAACTTATTGCTGAAATTTCTGCATGCTTAGTTTAGTTTTTAACCGAAACCCAAGCCTCTCTGACTTGAATTTTCACTAATCAACTAAAATTAAATCTGCCATCTGCATAAAACACAAAAAAAAATATATTTTCTATAATTTTTCTGATTTTAGTCTCATATTGCATTAGGGTTTATGTGTGCTTGTATCATACCTAAATCACCTTAAGGGCAATTTTGCTATGTCAGATGGAGGAAGGATTTGATCACCTTTTCCTAGTCAAAAACAATCACCCTACATTCGATCCCAAGCCTAACTAAAACCAAGTAGAAACCTAATTGATTTAGGGACACCAACGGGTCAGGTTCGAGTCTTTTGAGAAAACTAGTGCACTCAATTCTCCAATTATTACAAGAAGCTGGTGTCTAAGGCTAGAGGTCTAGTGGCAAACACCCTAAGTAGACTGGTGGTTTTTTAATTAGGACCTTGTGACAAGCAGGAGGAGCCTCCCACCACCCCACCTCTTACCTGGCCAGAGGAAGGATTAATTGTTCAGTTGGGTGTAAGTTGAGTTGACTCACTCTACTTGGACTCTAGGTCTAGAAAACCTAGAACATTTATATCTTAGAGGCAAGTATTATGTTAAGAATTGCAAGCGATGTAATTGGAAAAGAATTTGATATCCTTGAACTTATAAATATTTGTTGTGCAAACACAAGATATTTATAAGAAATTAGGATCTTAATCCCACTAAAAAAACCAGATATTGATTTCTCATTTACCATAGTTAAGGGTTATGGTATTTGAAGAAAATAGTGGAAGACAATTAGATTTAAAATCCTTATCTAATTATGATTATCATCTTGAGTGGTCTACTTATATATTGTTCTTGTTTGACTATAGATTTAAATTATTGACTTCATCATTACCACTGTAGGGCATACTAGATGCCAATGGACCAGACCAAACTATGTGGATTGGTTGAGGAACCTAAGAATAGTAATTTCTCGAAAAAAGTATCCTACATCCTCGATTCTCCGGATCCAGATCTGATCAGAGATAATGCGATAGAGGAGGAAAAGACCACTTATAGAATGTGGTAGAATGATAGCTTGACTGTCAAGTACATCATGTTAGCTTTGATGAGCAATGAGCTATCGAGGCAACATGAAGATATAGAACCTCAGTCTATACTGCTCAATCTTAAAGAGCTATATGGAGAGCATAGTAGGATTGCTAGATATGAGATATCGAAGCAATTATTCTGGGCACGTATGAGTGAGGGCTTGCCCGTACATGTTCATGTTCTCAAGATGATTGACTTAATTACCTGATTAGGTCGATTAGGTTTTGTCATGGATAGGAGCTTAATCAATATTTGATCTTGTAATCACTCCTAGATTCTTACTCTCAGTTTGTGATGAACTACCACATGAACAAACTTAACCTTTCATTATTAGAGCTGCTTAACATGCTCAAGACTATTGAGAGCCACTTCAAAGGTGATAAGGCTCATCATCTTCTTCTAGTTGATGGAAAGAAGAAAAGATTAATGAAGAAGGGTTCAAAGAGAAAGCTAAACCCAAAGAAGAGTATCAATAAGAGGAAGAAGGCAAAGAGGTCTTCAAATGATGGATCCTGTTTCTTCTATGGTAAGAAGGGACATTGGAAAGAAGAACTGCAAGACATACTTTGCAAGTCTGAAGCAAGATGCTAGTGGAACATCAAGAGGTTTGTTTATGACACAAACAAACTTATTATTGAGTTCTTCAATATCTGATTCATGGGTATTGGATACCGTATGTGGGTCTCACATATGCAAATATTTGCAAGGACTCCACAAGATTAGAAGATTGAAGAAAGGTGACTTCAAGCTTTATGGGGCTAATGGAGAGGCCATTCATGCAGAAGCTATTGGAACCTACTGTTATTATTGCCTTCAGGCAAGATATTGGAATTAAAAGATTGTTATTTCATTCCAAATGTTGTTAGAAATATTATTTCTATACCTTTATTATTAAGACAAGGTTTTGAAATAAAAATTAAGAATAATGGTTGCTCCATTTTTCATTATAATGACTTTTTTGAATGGATAAATTTGTGAATGGTCTTTTAATTCTATAGCTCAATGATGAAGTATTGCTTGTAGAAAACAAAAAGAGAAAGAGAGATGATACTAATAAAATATTCCTTTGGTATTGCTGATTAGGTCATATAAGTGAGTCAAGGATTAACAAGTTATACAAAGATGATTTCTTTAGCCCTTATGATTATAAATCATTAGGAACTTGTAAATCTTGTCTCATGGATAAAATGACCACGTCTCCATTCACTAGACATGGAGAAAGAGTAACTGAGTTGTTAGGATTAATACATTTAGATGTATGTAGACCTATGTCAACTCAGGCTAGAGGATGATACTCTAATTTCGTCATATTTGTTGATGATTTATTTAGGTTTGAATATGTATATCTCATGAAATATAAATCTAAAGCCTTTGATAAATTTAAAGAGTACCAAAATATGGTTGAAAAATAAATTGAAAAAAGTATTAAAGTCCTTCGATCTAATTAAGGAGGAGAATACTTATCTAGTGAATTTCTTAATCATCTTAAGAAATATGATACTCTCTTTGAATGGATCCCTCCATATACACCATAATTAAATGGTATAGCATAAAGGAAGAATCGTACCTTGTTTGACATGGTAAGGTCCATGATATGCTTTACAGATCTTTCAGTATCGTTCTAGGGATATGTCCTAGAAACTACTGCATATGTATTAAACATGATTCCATCAAAATCAGTAACTAGCACTCCATATGAATTATGAAATGGCAAGAAACTAAGTCTTAAACATCTTAAGATTTGGGATTGTCTAACTTATGTTAAAAAGGAATTTGGACATAAGCTAAGTGCTAGGACTGAGAAATGTAGATTTATTGGTTATTCTCAAGAGGGTATTCGATATCTATTTTATCATTTTGCTAAACAAAAGGTCTTTGTTAGAAGGCATGACATTTTCTTGGAAGAAGAATTTATCCAAGAAGAAGGTAATGAAAGAATAATTGAATTAAGTGAAGTTCAAAATGAATAAACTCATGTTCCTCAACCAGAAGTACCAGTTAATCAGATACAACCACAACACACACCTCCTCTCCGTAGGTCAGAAAGAGTGCGGGAAGCACCTCTAAGATATGGTTTTATGATTGGAAATAAGAATAAAACCAACATCATTGAAGATGATGATCCACTGACCTATAAAGAAGCAATCATTAGTAAGGACTCTAACAAATGGCTCAGTGCCATGAAATCCAAAATGGACTCCATGTATGATAACCAGGTTTGGACCTTGGTTGACCCACCAAAGGGAATTGTGCCAATAGGATGCAAATGGATCTTCAAGAGGAAGATTAGAGTAGATGGGCAAATAAAAACCTATAAGGCTAGGTTGGTGGCTAAAGATTTCAAGCAAAAGCATGGTATTGACTATGATGAAACATTTTTGCTAGTTGCTATGCTTAAGTCCATTAGGATTATGCTTGCTATTACTACATACTATGATTATGAGATCTAGCATATGGATGTTAAGACTGCATTCCTCAATGGAAATCTTAAGGAAGAAGTCTATATATCACAGCCTGAGGATTTTGTCTCAAGTGGGAGACCAAACCAAGTATGCAAGCTTAGAAAATCTATTTAAGGATTGAAGCAAGCATCAAGGAGTAGGAACATTCATTTAGATGAAACTATTAAGAAATTTGGTTTCATCAAGAATACAGATGAGCTGTGTATGTATAAGAAGATAAGTGAGAGTGCCATTGTCTTGTCGATCTTCTATGTTGATGACATATCATTAGAAATGATATTCTAATGATGTAGTCAGTTAAAACATGGCTATCAAAATGGTTTTCCATGAAGAATTTAGGAGAAGCATGCTATATTCTAGGAATAAAGATCCATAGAGATAGATCTAAAAGCATACTAGGTTTATCCCAATCCAGGTACATATACTTAATATTGAAGAGATTCAATATGAAGGGAAGTAAAAAGGGTTATTTACCCATGAGTCAAGGCATACACCTATCTAAAAGGATGTCACCTAAGATTCCAGAAAAGAAAGATATAGGATGAATAAGTGTTGACCCCTAGAATGATTTTGATGATAACAAAATATTGGAGCATGCATTTGATTACTAACTATTTTCTAATATTTTCTAAGTTTTTGTAGGATGTCTTTAATGAAAATCTACTCTTCCTACAACCTTGGTATATGACAAGCTTATTTTGTTGAAATGTACTTTGTAATGAAGAGCCCAAAGATAAGTATTTTATGTATTTATGAAAATGGGCTATCTCTATGTATTTTTCTAGTTTAAATCTCTTAGATTTAACTTTGATGGAGTTGGAGAGCTTTTGGACTTGATTGAATGTCTCTGGAAGAAATCTGAGAAGTTTGGAAATTTTTTGGACTTAAGTCACAAGAGCCGGCTCAAAGCAGAAGAGCCGACTCGAAGTTCGACATAACACTCAGTTTTCTAGCATGCAAACATTTGAGCCAACTCATGAGTAAAGAGCTGACTTGAGCAGAGTTCAACTTCTGAAGTTATGAGAACTCGAGCCGACTCAAGGAAAGTCGAGCCGACTCGACCAGAGTGATGATTCCTCAGATAGACAACCGAGCCGACTCAAGTACAGGAGAGCCGACTCTTCCAGAGTTCACATGTTTTCAGTTTTGAAGAACCTGCCAGGTGAGCCGACTCGAAGAAGAAGAGCTGACTTGGGTAGAGTGATGTTTTGACCTGTCTGAGAATCTGAACCGACTCGAAGTCCGGTCCCAGGTTTGTAATGGCTAATTCCAGAACTCTCTTTTTGAACCCAAATGGTCTCCAACGGTCATATTTCGAATCTCAATGGTCTATAATGGTTATATCCTCTTAAATTTAGTTAGAGGGACTATTTATGAGAGATTGGAACCACTTTTGAATGGAGGAATGAGAAATTAATGAGTTTTTGAAAGCATACTCAAGAGAGCACTCAAGACCACACCTAACTTCTATCTGATTTCTTGAGACATTTATTAAAGAAGCTAGAAGCCTTGAAGAGCATTCAAAGAGCAATCAAGAGGGCTTCTCAAAAGCTATAATTGCAACTAACCGATAATGATCGGTTTTTCATAGAGTTGCTTTGTTTTCATACTCTTTATTTGAGTTGTTCCAAGTATAGTAGGGGCTGTAACTTGGGATTTGTATAGGTTATTGGTGAGCCTTATAAAACCAAGTATGGGTTGTTAGTGAGCCCAATAAAACTAACATTGTATTGGATTTTTGGTGAGCCCGGGATAAAACCAAGTTTGGGTTTTGGATTGTGAGCTCGTGAAAATAATTCAGCTATATTCCGAGGGTGTATATAGTGAAAATCCCAAGTCGTATCTTGGGTAGTGGACGTAGGAGCGAGGTTACTCCGAACTACTCTAAATCTAATGTGTTTGTGATTATATTTCTTGTGCTTCTGATTTGCTTCCATATTTGTTATCTAATTCACAGCACTCACCATACTAAGTTTGTTTAAAAGGAGCACATATTTGAGAAAAATTTTAAATACCCAATTCACCCCCCTCTTGGATAAGCCACCTGGGTAACAACTGGTATCAGAGCAGTGTCTCTGAATTTACTTAAAGCAAAGATAAATGGCCAATCCCATGAGTACCTCTTTGGTCGAAGGCCAATCCATAAATAGACCTCCACTGTTCACTGGTACTAACTAGACCTACTGGAAAGCCTGAATGAAAATCTACATTCAAGTAGTAGACTTTCAATTATGGAAAATTATTCTAACAGGACCTCACACTCCCACGAAAAAAGTTGATGGTGTGGAAGTCCCAAAACCTAAAGAGGAATGGGATGAACACGACATGAATATGGGTGAGCTGAATGCGAAAGCCATAAATCTATTATATTGTGCTTTGGATGCAAACGAGTTTAATCAAATTTTTACTTGCAATTCAACTATGAAAATTTGGGATAAACTTGAGGTAACCCATAAAGAAACTTTCCAAGTGAAAACATCTAAAATTAATCTTCTTGTACATAGCTATGAACTGTTTAAGATGGAACCAAATGAGACTATATTTGCCATGTTCTCATATTTTATAGATATTATTAATGGTTTAAAGAGTCTTGACAGGATATACTCCAATGCAGATCTCGTGCAAAAGGTTTTGAGATCACTTCTAGATAAATGGGACTCAAAAGTAACTACAATTCAAGAGATCTAGGATCTCAACACATTACCACTAGATGAACTACTGGGTTCCCTGATTACACATGAGCTCACTATGCAGCATAGAAATGAAGATGACATCAAGAAAAAGAAATAAATTGCCTTCAAAGCTGCTATAGAGTTGAAGAAGCATGAAGAAGAAATTGATGAAAAAAGCTCCTCCTCCGAAGATGAACTAGAAGATGATGATATCACACTAGTAATGAGGAGATTCAAGAAGTTTATGGGCAAGAGAAAGGGAAGATACTGGAGGAAGTTTCATAAAAAAGGAGATTATAGCAAAGATAAGGAAAAAGAAAAAGAAAAGGATAAAGAGCAACAGTCTATTTGCTATGAATGCAAGAAATCAGGGCACTTCAGATCAGATTGCTCAAACTTGAAGAATGCATATAAAAAGAAGAAGAAGAAAATAATGGTCGCAACATGGAGCGACAACGAGGAGTCAACTTCGAATGAAGAAGAAGAGACCATAAAAATAGGAACATATGTCTAATGGGTCTTGAAGATAAGGTAATGTCTCCCAAACCTCATGATGAATGCACTTTTGAAGAATTAAATACTTCATTTTATGAATTGTCATCTAAATACAAAAAGGCCGGTCTCAAAATTAAATAGTTGAAAAATAGCAATGTTATTTTAATGAAAGAAAAAAAAAGAGATTTTAGAAAAAAATATAATTTTGCAAAAAGAATTGAATGGCTTTTCTGAAAAGTATAAAGCTTTGCAAATTGAAAAGAATGATTTTCTTGAGAAAAATAAAGCTTTGCATGAAGGAAACATTGGTTTGCAAAAGGAAGTTGAAAAGCTCAAGCCTTGGTTGAAAAGTTAACATTGAGTTCAAACAAGCTTGAGTTAATTTTAAAAGATCAAAGAGATTCAAGTAACAAGGCTGGAATTGGTTTTAATCCTCTGCATACAAATGAAGTTTCAGCTACAAAATTTATACCTTCCAAATCCTTTGTACCAAAGTTTTCAGCACCTAAATTTTATGCATCAAAGTTTTTTATGACAAAATCTGTTGTTTCTAGAGCTTCAACATATGCATCAAGAGTTGTTTGTTATTCATGCAATGGAGTTGGTCATAAAGCATTTGAATGCAATATCAAAGGAAATGTTAGAAATAAGATTAGAAAGATTTGGGTTCCCAAAGGAACCACTCCTCCTAACCTGCAAGGATCCAAGAAAGCTTGGATACCTAAAAGAACTACGTGATTATTTTGTAGGAATGTCTTACAGCCTAAAACATAAAGAAAAGATGGTATCTGGAGAGTGACTATTCAAGACATATGATGGGTGACAAGGAACAATTCATCATCCTAGAGATGAAGGATGGAGGAATGGTCACTTTTGATGACAATGGTAAGGGGAAGATAATTGGCATCGGTAAGATCAGAATTACCCCTTCCATATTTATTGAAAATGTATTGCTAGTTGACAAATTGAAGCACAATTTATTAAGTATTAGTCAATTATGTGATAGAGGCTTTAAGGTTGTCTTTGAATCTTCAATGTGCATTGTAACTAACTCACTTGATCTAGCACTAAGCTCATTGGACATAGACTTGGAAACATATATGTGGTAGATTTAAATGATCTAGCCATGTCTAGTAATACAAATCTTGTAGCAATGAATACTAAAACCAAGGAGTTTAGCTTACTTTGGCATAGGAGATTAGGTCATGCTAGCATGCATACTATATGTAAATTGATTTCCAAAAATCTAGTTAGAGGTTTACCAAAATTCAAAGTTGATTTTGAACATATTTGTGATGCATGCTAATTAGGTAAACAAACTAGGAGAAGTTTTAAATCAAAAAATATGGTTTCCACTTCTAGACCACTAGAGCTGCTACACATGAACCTATTTGGATAAACTAGGACCACAAGCCTAGGTGGTATGAAATATGGACTTGTGATAGTAGATAATTTTTTGAGATTTACTTGGATCTTATTTATTACACATAAAGATGAAGCTTTTAAAGTTTATCAAAAATTTTATAAGAATGTTTTAAACTAGAAAAATTTTTCAATTATTTTCATTAGGAGTAATCACGGTATAGAATTTGAAAATCAGTATTTTGATGATTACTGCACTGAGCACGGCATTGATCACAACATCTCTGCTCCTAGAACATCATAGCAAAATGGTGTTGTAGAGAGAAAGAATAGGACATTGGAAGAGATGGCCCGAACAATATTATGTGAAGGCAATCTTCCAAGATACTTTTGGATAGAAGCTATGAACACTGCTTGCTATATTTTGAATCATGTTTTGATAAGACTGATTTTGAAGAAAACCCCCTATGAACTTTGGAATGACAAAAAATCGAACATTCATTATTTTCATGTATTTGTTTGTAAATGCTTTGTATTAAATAATAGAAAGGATAACCTAGAAAAATTTGATGCTAAATCTGATGAAGCAATATTTCTGGGTTATTCAATCAATAGCAAAGCTTATAGAGTTTTTAATAAAAGGACATTAACAGTAGAAGAATCTATTCATGTTATTTTTGATGAATCTAACCCCTCACCTTCTAGAAGAGAAGAGTGTATAGACAATGATGCAGGTACACTTGATCAAGCAATGGAAGACATGAGCTTGAAAGATAAACTGACTCAAGAAAGAGAAGAAATGGTAAGTAAAGATCATAGTGATCTACCAAGAGAATGGAGGTATGTAACTTCATACCTTAGATATTTGATTATAGGCGATCTCTTACAAGATGTTAGGACTAGGTCATCACTTAGAGAAGAACATGACTATCTAGCATTTGTTTCACAAGTATGACCACATAGTATAGAAAAAGCTGAAAATGACCCTAATTGGATGATGGCCATGCATGAAGAACTTAACCAATTTAAAAGAAATAATGTATGGACCTTAGTAAATAGACTCTCAGATCATCCTATAATAGGAACTAAATGGGTTTATATGAATAAGTTGTATGAATAATGAAAAGTAATTAGAAATAAACCAAGATTAGTGGCTAAAGGATATAATCAAGAAGAAGGAATAGTTTTGATGAAACTTATGCACCCGTAGTAAGATTAGAAGCCATTAGATTATTACTTGCATTTGTTTGCTACATGAATTTCAAATTATTTCAAATGGATGTAAAACATGCATTTTTGAATGTATTTATTTTGGAAGAAGTTTTTGTAGAACAACTACCAGGTTTTGAAAATCATGCTCTTCCAAATCATGTTTTTAAACTAAATAAAGCATTGTATGGACTAAAACAAGCACCTAGAGCTTGGTATGATAGATAGAGCAAGTTCTTACTTGAAAATGATTTTGTTAGAGGTAATGTAGAAACAACATTATTTATTAAGAAGAAAGAGAATGATATGTTAGTTGTACAAATTTATATAGATGACATTATTTTTAGTGCAACTAATGAAGATCTATGTAGAGAATTTGCTGAGTTAATGCAGGGCGAGTTTGAAATGAGTATGATGGGTAAACTAACCTATTTTCTTGGACTCCAAATTAAGCAAACAAAGGAAGGGATTTTTATCAACCAAGCAAAGTACATGAAGGAGATCATTAAGAAGTTTGGTATGGAGTCATCTAAAGAAATGAGCACACCCATGAGCCCCTCCTGCAAATTAGATAAAGATGAAGATGGCAGCAACATTGATCAAAAGCTTTATCGAGGTATGATTCGATCACTACTGTATTTAACTACTAGTAGGCCTGATATCTTGTTCAGTGTATGTAATGTGCTAGATTTCAATCAAACCCTGAAGAATCACATATACTTATTATTAAAAGAATCATAAAATATCTAAAAAGAATAAGTAATCTTGGTATATGGTATTCTAAGCAATCTTCATTAAATTTAATTAAATTTTTTGATGCTGATTATGGTGGATGTAAAATTGATAGAAAAAATACTAGCGGTACTTGCCAGTTTCTAGGGTTGAACTTAATCTCATGGCACTGTAAGAAACAAAACTCTGTAGCACCATCCACTGCTGAGACAAAGTACATGGCTGTAGGTAGTTGTTGTGCACAAGTACTTTGGATTAAGCAACAACTAGAAGACTTTAGTGTTATTCAAACAAAGATTCCTATCAAATATGATAACACAAGTGCTATTAATTTAACAAAGAATCCAATTCAACATTCAAGAACAAAGCATATAGAAATTAGACATCACTTCATTAGGGATCACGTACAAAATGGAGAAATTGAACTTGAATTCATTCCAACAGAAAACCAACTTGCTGACATCTTGTTGACCCCTTGAGTGATTTTGATGATAACAAAATATTGAAGCATGTATTTGTCTTACTAACAACTCTTCAAGTGCATTACAAGTTTTTGTAGGATGATCTTAATGCCCAATTACAACTCCTACAACCTTGTTATATGTTATGTATTATGTTGTAAAAGTTTCATGTAAAGAAGAACGCAAAGAAAGATTGATGTAATATTCATAAAAAAGGGTTACTTCTATGTGTTTTTCAAGCTTAAATTTCTTTAGAATTTGTTGTTAGTTGAGTTGGGAAGAGTCTTAAGTGTTGAAGAGTTGCTGGAAGAATTTTGGAGAAGAGCTAAAGTTTTTATTGAAAATTTACTTGAGCTGACTTGTGTAAAGAGAGCCGACTCTAATCCATGGCATGGTTGAAGGATTTTGGCATGCAGGGATCTGAGCCGACTCGAAAGAACCCGAGTTGACTCATCTAAAGCATCATTTCTTGAATCAGAAAGGTGAGCCAACCCGATGGCAATCCGAGCCGACTCAATCATTTAGTCAGACATCCGAGTTGACCCTTCAGTAATCCGAGCCGACTCCTCTAGAGTCCAGGAAAAATTAGTTCTGAGATAACAACCAAGAGAGCCGACTCTACTAAGATGAGCCGACTCCTCCAAAGTACAACTTTGAAGACCTGAGGATCCGAGCCGACTCGACTGAGGCGAGCTGACTCAACTAGAGTAAGGAATCATCGACACTATGGATCCGAGCTGACTTGATTGTGGTGAGCCAACTCGACCAGAGTGAAGAATCAACTCTCTGAGGATCCAAGCCGACTCGAACATCGATTCCAGGCAAGTAACAGCTAGTTCTAGAACTTCATTTTTTAATTTAAAAAGTACTTTAATAGTCAAATGTCAAGTCCCAACGGTATACAATGGCTATATCCTCCCAAGAAGAGTACAAGACTCTATAAATAAGGGATTTGGACAACCTTTGAAGAAGCTAATGCATGATTGAACATTAAATGAGCTTGTGAGTAAGAAAGCACAAGAAGAACATTCAAGTCAGACTTCAAGTCTTCACCAACTCCAATCAGAAGCTTGAAGCACTTATTGAGAAAGAAGAAGCCATTGAAGTGCATTAAAGTACATTTAAGAAGGCTTCTCTTGAGCTGCAACTGCAACCATCAGACAACTTGGGTTTGTCATTAGTTGCTTACTTTCTTTTAACTCTTTTATGAGTTTATGGGTTATTGGTGAGCCCAATTTAAAAACCAAGTATGCATTATTAGTGATCCCATTTTTAAACTAATGTTGTAAGGGTTTTTGGTGAGCCCGATCAAAACCAAGGTTGGGTTCTTGGTGATCCTGTTCAAATCCAAGTTGGGTTCTTAGTGATTCTATTCAAAACCAAGTTGGGTTCTTGGTGATCCTATTGAAAATCAAGTATTAGGTTTTGAGTTGTGAGCTTGGTAAAATAATCCGACTGTATTCCAATGGTGAATATAGTGGAAATCTTAAGTGGTATCTTGGGTAGTGGACGTAGGAGCGAGGGTGCTTCGAACCACTATAAATATGCTGTGTTTGCATTGTTCTTTTTCTCTTTGTGTTTGCTTCCACTTTCAATTATCTGAAACACAGCACCTCCACACTAAAGTAGATTTAAAAGAGCACATGTCTGCTCAAATTTTTTAAATTCCCAGTTCACCCCCCTCTTGGAAAAGCCACCTGGGCAACAACTGGTATCAGACCAGAGTCTCTGAACTTATTTATGGCAAAGATTGATGGCTCATCCCATGAGTACCTCCTTGACCGAAGGTCAATCCACTAATAGACCTTTACTGTTTACTGACATGAATTATTCTTACTGGAAAGCTAGAATGAAGATATACATTCAAGCTATTGATTTTCAGTTATGGAAGGTCATTCTTAGGGATCCACAAATACCCATGATTAAAGTTGATGGCATGGATATCTCAAAACCTGAAGAGGATTGGGATGATCATAACATGAAAATGGACGAATTGAATGCCAAAGCCATGAACTTACTTTATTATGCTTTGGATGCAAATGAGTTCAATTGAATTTCTATTTTCTCATCAGCAAAAGAAATTTGGGATAAACTGAAAGTGATCCATGAAGAAACTTCCTAAGTAAAGACCTCAACAATCAATCTTCTAGTACATAACTATGAATTATTTAAGATGGAGCAAAATGAAACTATCTCTGCCATGTTTTCACAGTTTATAGATATTATTAACGGTTTGAAAAGTCTTGGCAGGGTTTATTCTAATGCAGACTTAGTATAGAAGATTCTAAGATTACTTCCGGACAAAAAAGACCTTAAAGTAACTGCCATCCAGGAAGCAAAAGATCTAAACACACTAACTATGGATGAACTACTGGGTTTTCTCATCATACATGAACTGGCCATGCAGCATAGAAATCAAAATGAACAGAAAAAGAAGAAAACTATTGCCTTCAAAGCTGCATCAGAATCAAAGAAACAAGATGAGGAATTGGAAGAAGACTGCTCCTCCTCCAAAGAGGACTTAGAGGATGAAGATATAGCTATGGTCATGAGGAGATTTAGAAGATTTATGAGAAAGAAGAAGGAAAGGTACTTCAAAAAATTTCACAAGAGAGGTGAACATAGTAAGGATAAAGAAAGAGAAAAAGAAAAGGATCAAATGCATACATGTTATGAGTGTAAGAAACCAGGGCATCTCCATCTCGATTGTCCTTTGCGAAAGAAAACATTGAAGAAGAAGTAAAAGAAAGCGATGGTTGTAACTTGGACCAACAGTGAAGAGTCGACTTTAACATATGAGGAAGAGACTACAAAAACTGCAAATCTATGTCTTATGGATCTCGAAGATGAGGTAATGTCCCCTAAACCTCAATCTAAATTTACTTTTGATGAACTAAATTTTGCATTCCATGATTTGCTTTCCGAATTTAAAAAGGTTGGAATAAAAATTAGAGCTTTAAAGAATAATAATGACTCTTTATTAAAAGAAAAGGAAGAGATCTTAGAAAAGAACAAATTATTGCAAAAAGAATTAACTGTCTTTTTTGAAAATAACAAAGCTTTGGAAATTGAGAAAAATCTATATTTTGAGAAAAACAAAGCTTTGATTGTTGAAAATAATGATTTGAAAAAGGAGATGGAAAAACTCAAGCCTTTGATTGAAAAGCTTACTTTAAGTTCAAATAAGCTTGAGTTGATTTTGAAAGAGCAAATAATTTCAAGTAACAAAGTTGGAATCAGTTATAATTCTTCGAATACAAATGGAATTTCAGCTACTAGATTTGTATCCTCAAAAGCATTTGTACCAAAATCTATTTCTCAAAATGCTTTTGTATCACATGCTTCTACATCTGCATCACATGCTTCTACATCTAGAACTTTAAAGTTTACATCTTTTCAAAATACTAGAATTGTTTGTTAAGCATGTCATGGGGTTGGACACAAATTTTTCCAATACAATTTGTTAATGAAAAATCGAAATGCAATGAATAGAATTAGAAAGATTTGGGTTCCCAAAGGAGCCATCTCTGCTAACCTACAAGGACCCATGGTAGCTTGGGTACCTAAAAGAACTGCTTGATTATTTTGTAGGAATGTCTTGCAGCTCAAAAAATGAAGAAAAGATGGTATCTAGACTGTGGCTGTTCAAGACATATGATGGGTGACAAGGATCAATTCATCACCCTAGAGATGAAAGGAGGTATGGTAACTTTTGGAGATAATGGCAAGGAGAAAATAATCAGAATTTGTAAGATCAAAATAACCCCCTCTACTTTTATTTAAAATGTATTGCTAGTAGACAAATTAAAGCATAACTTGTTAAGTATTAGTCAATTATGTGATAAAGGCTTCAAGGTTGTCTTTGAATCATCTATGTGTATAGTAACAAACTCACTTGATTCTAGCAACAAATTCATTGGACATAGCTTGGAAATATCTATGTAGTATATCTGAATGATCTAGCCATGTCTAGTAGTAACAGTCTAGTAGCAATGAATGCTAAGACCAAGGAGTCTTGTTTACTTTGGCATAGATGATTAGGTCATGCTAGCATGCATCCTATTTCCAAATTGATTTCCAAGAATCTTGTTAGAGGTTTATCTAAATTTAAAATTGATTTTGAACATGTTTGCGATACTTGCAAAATGGCTAAACAAACTAAGAGAAGCTTTAAATCTAAAAATATGATTTCAACTTCTAAACCCTTTGAGCTACCTTACATGGATTTATTTATACCAACTAGGACCACAAGCCTAGGTGGTATGAAATATGTACTTGTGATAGTAGATGATTTTTCAAGATTTACATGGATCTTGTTTATTGCACATAAAGATGAAACATTTAAAGTTTTTTAAAAATTCTACAAAAAAGTTTCAAATCAGAAAACCTTTCAATTGTTTCTATTAAAAGTGATCATGGCACGGAATTTGAAAATCAGTTTTTTGATGATTATTGCACAGAAAATGGCATTGATCATAACTTCTCCGCTCCTAAAATACCATAACAAAATGGTATTGTAGAGAGAAAAAACAGGACTTTGGAAAAGATGGCCCGAACAATGTTATGTGAAGGCAATCTTCCAAGATACTTTTGGACAAAAGCTGTGAACACTGCTTGTTATATTTTAAACCATGTTTTGATTCGACCAATTTTAAAGAAAACCCCTTATGATCTTTGGAATGAAAAGAAACCAAATATTAATTATTTCCATGTTTCTGGTTGTAAATGCTTTGTACTGAATAATGGAAAGGATAATCAAGGAAAATTTGATGCTAAATCTAATGAAGCAAATTTTCTTGGTTATTCAATACATAGCAAAGCATATAGAGTATTTAATAAAAGAACATTGACTGTAGAAGAATCAGTATATGTTATATTTGATGAAACTAACCCCTCACCTTCAAAGAAAGAAGAGTATATAGATAATGATGCAGGTACACTTGAAATGTAAATGGAAGATATGAGCATACAAGAGAGACTAACTCAAGAAGGAAAAGAGATGGTAAGTAATGATCATGCTGATCTACCAAGAGAATGAAGGTATGTAACTTCTCATCCAAGAGATTTAATTATTGGTGATCCCTCTCAAGGTGTTAGGACTAGGTCATCATATAGAGATACACATGATTACCTAGCATTTGTTTTACAAATAGAGCCACATAGTTTAGAAGAGGCTGAAAATGACCCAAACTGGATGTTGGCCATGCATGGAGAACTAAACCAGTTTGAAAGAAATAATGTGTGGATTTTAGTTGATAGACCATCAGACCATCCCATTATTAGAACCAAATAGGTCTATAGAAATAAACAAGATGAACAAGGTAATGTAGTTAGAAACAAAGCTAGATTAGTGGCCAAAGGGTACAACCAAAAGGAAGGAATATACTTTGATGAAACCTATACACTCGTAGAAAGACTAGAGGATATAAGATTACTACTTGCATTTTGTTGACCCCTTGAGTGATTTTGATGACAACAAAACATTGGAGCATGCACTTATGTTACTAACTACTTTTCAAGTGCTTTACAAGTTTTTGTAGGAAGATTTCATTGCTAAATTACAATGCCTACAATCTTATAATGAGTCATGAGTTGTGCTGTAAATGTATCATGTAAAGAAGAGCCCAAAGAAAATTAATGAAATTTATGAAAATGGGTTACTTCTAAGTATTTTCAAGCTTAAATTTCTTAGAGTCAATTGTTAGTTGAGTTGGGAAGAATCTTGAATGATAAAATATTGCTGGATGAAATATGGAGAAGAAATGAAAGCTTTATTGAAAAACTCATCCGTGCCGACTCAAGTAAAGGAGTTGAATCTAGTTCATGGCACGCATAAAGGATTTTGACATGCAGAGATCCGAGTCGACTTGTAGGAACCCGAGTTGACTCATCCAGTGCATCAATTCTTGAATCAGACAGGTGAGCCGACCCGAAAGAAGTCTAAGCTGACTCAATCATTTAGTCAGACATCCGAGTCGACCCTTCAGAGATCTGAGTCGACCCTTGAGAGATCTGAGTCAACCCTTGAGAGATCCGAGCCGACTCCTCCAGAGTTCATGAAAAATTAGTTCTGAGAGAACATCCCGGCGAGCCGACTCCAATGAGAAGAGCCGACTCTTCCATAGTACAGTTTTGAAGACCTGTGAATACGAGCCGACTCGAATTAAGGTGAGCCGACTCATCCAGAGTAAGGAATCAAGTACACTGTGAAATCGAGCCAACCCGAATAAGGCGAGGCGACTTGACCAGAACTTCTTTGAGAATTTGAGCCGACTCGAAGGTTGATTCCATGCAGGTAACAGCTAGGTCCAGAACTTCATTATTGAATTTAAAAAGTGCTCCAACAGTCAAATGTCACATTCTAATGATCTACAATAAGTATATCCATCCAAGAAGAGTACAAGAGTCTATAAGGGATTGGGATAACTTTTGAAGAAGCTAATGCTTAGTTTAACATTAAATGAGCTTGTGAGTAGAGAGCACTAGTGAGCATTCAAGTCAGTCTTCAAGACTTCACCGACTCATATCTGAAGCTTGAAACATACAATGAAGAAGTTGAAGAAGCCACTAAAGAGCATTAAAGTGCAATTAAGCAAGCTTCTCTCGAGCTACATCGACAACCATCAGACAACATTTGTTTGTCATTTTGTTGTTTATTTTCTTTAACTCTTTTACGAGTTGTTAGGTTATTGGTGAGCCCGGTTTAAAAAGCAAGTAGGTTCTTGGTTAGCTTGTTCAAAACCAAGTGTGGGTTCTTGGTGATCCTGTTCAAAACAAAGTTGGGTTCTTCGTGATCCTGTTCAAAACCAAGTTGGGTTCTTAGTGATCCTATTCAAAACCAAGTTGGGTTCTTGGTGATCCTGTGAAAAACCAAGTGTTAGGTTTTTGGTAAGCCCGTTCAAAAAACTAGGTTAGGTTTGGATTGTGAGCCTGGTAAAACAATCCGACTATATTCCTGTGGTGAATATAGTGGAAATCCCAAGTGGTATCTTGGGTAGTGGACGTAGGAGCGAGGGTGCTCCGAACCACTATAAATTTACTGTGTTTGCATTATGCTTTTTCTATTTACATTTGCTTCCGTTCTTAATTATCTGAAACACAACACCTCCACACAAAAGCAGATTCAAAAGAGCACATATCTGTTTAAATTTTTTAAATTTGTAATTCACCCCCCTCTTGGAAAAGTCACCTGGGCAATAACTAGTATCAGAGTAGAGTCTTTGAACTTAATTAGAGTAAAGATTGATGGCTCATCTCATGAGTACTTCTTTGGCCGAAGGCCAATCTACTAATAGACCTCCATTATTCACTGGCACGAATTATTAATACTGGAAAGCTAGAATGAAGATATACATTCAAGTAGTTGATTTTCATTTTTGGAAGGTCATTCTTAAGGGTCCACAAATACCCATGATTAAGATTGATGGTGTGGATGTCCCAAAACCTAAAGAGGATTGTAATGAATACGACATGAAAATGGGGGAATTGAATGCCAAAGCCATGAACTTACTATATTGTGCTTTGGATGTAAACGAGTTCAACAAAATTTCTATTTGGTCATCTACAAAAGAAATCTAGGATAAACTCGAAGTGACCCATGAAGGAACTTTCCAAGTGAAGACCTCTAAAATCAATCTTCTAGTACATAGCTATGAATTATTTAAGATGGAACAAACTGAAACTATTTCTACCATGTTTTCATGATTTATAGATATTATTAACGATTTGAAAAGTCTTCACAGGGTTTACTCAAATGCAACTTGGTACAGAAGATTCTAAGATCACTTCAGGATAAATGGGATCCCAAAGTAAGTGCCATCCAGGAAGCAAAAGATCTAAACACACTGATTCTGGATGAACTGCTGGGTTCTTTCATTACTCACGAATTGGCCATGCAGTAAAGAAATTGGTGGGGGCACCAGGATCAGACATAGATTACTGGGCCCTATTTGGTTTACCTAGTAATGTGTCAAATTTTGTAATCAACTAGAATTGAGTCATGTAATAAGTTAAAGTTAGTTGATTTGTCTCAATCCTCAACCTAGTCATTATTTTGAGTCCTGTATATCAGTTATGAGTCCAATATAAGCTCAATTTCTGTACAAGAGAAGAGGTTACCATATTTTGGAGTTCCACCAGGCCACATCCAGGAGTCAGAGGCCACTACATCAGTCCATTGGATTTTATGTGACAACCCAGGATCCAAGATGCTTCCGGAAATCTTGATTCCTTCCAGATGCCCTCCAGATATCCAAATTCCCTTCTAGATGCTAGAGCATATTCTCAGAACAGGACACCCATGATTTCAAAGGTCCACCTGCATCCAAGCCCAAAGAAATCAAGCCCAGGTGCCAAGCCCAAGCCCTTAAGAAGCAAGATTCCAGGGAATATTCCTGCTACCAGGCTAACAGGCCACCCCAGCTTCCAGAGGCCCAAATCCATGCACCCAAGCCCCTTTGGGCCGGCCCCTTGCTGCTCCTAGAGACCCAACATGCCCCCCTAGGCATCCTTGAAGTATTGACCAAGTCCAAGAGGTGTCCTTGAGTGGAATAGTCAAAGCATGAAGGAAAAAGGATAAGACTAGGTCAATTCCTAACCTAATGGGAATTTATTTTTCTAACCTAGCTAGGAAAGGACTTGTATTCCAATTGGGAAGAGGACTTGTAACCCTAGTATAACCATGGTTAGTGAGGGCATGGGAACTCTATAAATACCCCACCCCTCCCCCTCTTGTAAGCATCTCTTTCTTA
Source organism: Areca catechu (assembly GCA_021397845.1). Lineage (NCBI taxonomy): Eukaryota > Viridiplantae > Streptophyta > Magnoliopsida > Arecales > Arecaceae > Areca > Areca catechu. Next base: position 71,189,327 of record CM038047.1, read on the forward strand.
TGAATACAACTTGCTGAAATTTTGAGTTACTACCTTATGTTGGTGTTTTGTTTTTGTTCTTTGGTTTGTGTTTTTGTGTTTAGACAAATTCCTTGCTGCCCTAGCATTCTTCCATGCCCTAAATCACTACCATCCAAGCCTTCACATGTCCAAGAAGGAGTGCCCTAGGTCGCCAAGCAAGGAGATCTTCAATAAGCTTCAAACAGCCATCTCTAACCCTAATCTTGATTCCTTTCAACCCATAGTTCCTTTTCTTATTTGTTAATTGATGTTTTGATTAACCCTGATGCTTGTAGGATCCCCGAGATGCTTCCCCTCCCCTGAGGAGGCCTTCTTTGCTGCCCAAACCGCCCAGATTAGCCATCAGATTCAAGGGAGAGAAGGCTTGTTCCAGGCTCCGATCAGAGTGCGTGTGAACCCTGCTACTACTGAATTTCAATCTCTGACTGGTAAGAAACCTTCCCTTCTCTTATTATCTAATTTAATGAAGAAAAGCTATCCTAAACCGGGAGTTTCTCAACTCTCGGGTCCTGGATCTTTCATTAGTTTGCATGAGTTCGCCTACGACTCGATGATTCTTTGCACTACTAGACTTTCCACTAGTTCTTACTTTATTTCAAGAATCTAGCCTGCAATTAAAATTATAAATATTATAAAAAAATATTTTACTATTTTTCATGCATGTTTTGCAGTCGCAGAGTTGTCCCACATCAGTTTGATATCAGAGCGAGTTGTGGATTAGGGTATGCTCCATTTTCGAGCTCGACGGAGTTGAGTTCTTCATGGCCAAGGAGAATGATAGGGATCCAGCCGTCGTCCGGGTATTTTTTCCCAATTTTTTTAATTTTCTCATATTTTTTTTATTTCCCTATTCTCGCTATTCCATCTATCCCTGCTATTCTGGTTTTATTCTTGGTTTATCCCCGAGTTATCCCAGCCTTATTCCATCTCCTCCATCCTTCTCCCGTGATTTTTTTAAAAACTTCCGAACCCTAGTCGCCACCCCCTTCAGCCCCAAATCCGGGCCGCCCGACCCCCGGCCACCCCCATCGGACCGCCGTCGACGCTCGCCGGCCCCCGCCCTTGTCGGAGAAGCTGCCGTCGCTGCCCACGCCTGTGGGAAGACGAACGGATGCGGGAGGCGTCCGTCCGCCCACCTGCGGCCATGCCACCCTGCATCGCCGCCGGCCTACTGCTTGCCACCATTCCCGCCACTCGCCGGCCCCCGCTCGGCCACCGGTGGGGTCCCCCACCGCCCACGCCCATGGGAAGATGAATGGATGCGGGAGGCGTCCGTCCACCCCCATGCGTCCGTGTGACACCGCCGCTCGCCGCTTAACACCGCCACTGCTGCCCGCCTGCTACCATCCCGCCGCCCCGCCGTCCGCCGGCCAAGGCCCGACTGCTGGAGGCCTCGCCGGTGCCCAGGAGTTCCCATGCCATGGAAGGCCAAATGGCACGCATAGGGCATGCCGTGCCCCGCTGTGCCGCCTCGCCTGCAGCCCGCCACCAGCCGTCCGCCGCTCGCTGTCCACCGCCCACTTCTCGGCAATCCGTCGGTGCCCCGCCGGAGTTGGTTCCCTCCCTATCCAGGCCATGGTTTGGAGTTTGCATGGATTTCAGAGCATCCTAGTATTCAATGCAGCATGCTTTCTGGAGCAGATCATCAATCCAACATGCTTCTCAAAGCAAATCAGCACCAATATTGATGCAGCACAATTTTTGGTGTAATTTATTTTTCTTTTTTAGGTTTCTTGTTGGCTAAGTATCTGAGGGTTTTGGTTTTTTTATATAAAAGCCCCCTCTCCCCCTGTAAAGTTTAAGATTTGTTATGAATTTTTGGATTTTCTATTGGTTCCGGTTCTGGGCTGAGGCCCATCTTTCCTTCTCCTGCGGGGGTCGCGGGGGTGTGAGACCCCACTTCCTTCGCTCGCATGCGAGCATCAAGGGGCGCGAGGCCCTAGTTATCCTCCTTTCCATCGAGTTCCCCTCTAGGTCTTATGGATTTTTCTTTACAGCCCCAGGTAGCGATTTAGGTGGGATGCCCTAGGCTCCGCGTGTAGTGAGATGGATGGGACGCCCTAGACTACATGTAGTGGGCTGGGTGATATGTCCTAGAGGAGTGACGTCTTTCCGTGAAGGTGAGTCCCTAGTCCTAGAGTGTCTATGTTTCCTATCCTCCATCCCATGTTTCTCCATCCAAAAAAATTGAAAACCAAAAGAGTTAGGCTGTTTTAGGATTTAGTGTCAGTTCGCCCTAGTCTCGGGAGGCTTCTTAGCCCTCCTATGGTCCTAGTTTGTTTAGATTTTCCTCTATTTTCTCAATAAATCAGGTTACGTCTCATATGTCCTGCATCAGAAATGAAGATGATCAGAAAAAGAAGAAAACAATTGCCTTCAAAGCTACATCGGATTCAAAGAAACAAGATGAGGAATCGAAAGAAGATTGCTCCTCCTCTGAAGACGACTTGGAAGATGTTGATAAAGCCATGGTTGTGAGGAGATTTAGAAGGTTTATGAAAAAGAAGAAAGGAAGATATTTTAGAAAGTTTCATAAGAAAGGGAAACATAGTAAGGACAAGGAAAAAGAAAAAGAGAAGGAACAAATGCCCATATGTTATGAATGTAACAAACAAGGGCATATTCATCCCGATTGTCCTTTACTAAGGAAAACATTCAAAAAGAAAAATAAGAAAGCTATGGTTGCCACTTGGAGTGACAGCAAGGAGTCGACTTCAACGGAAGAAGAAGAGACCACAAAGACTGCCAATCTATGTTTTATAAGTCTCAAAGATGAGGTAACATCTCCCGAACCTCAAATAGAATTTACTTTTGATAAACTAAATTCTGCATTTCATGACTTATTATCTGAGTATAAAAAAGCTGGAGTAAAGATTAGAGCTTTACAGAATATCAATGATTCTTTACTAAAAGATAAGGAAGAGATTTCAGAAAAGAACAAGATATTACAAAAAGAATTAACTGTCTTTTCTGAAAATAATAAACCTTTGAAAATTGAGAAAAATATATTTCTTGAGAAAACAGAGCTTTAAATGTTGAAAATTCTGAATTGAAAAAGGAGGTTGAAAAACTCAAGCCATTGGTTGAAAAACTTACATTAAGTTTAAATAAGCTTGAGTTGATTTTAAAGGAATAAAGAATTTCTGATAATAAGGCTGGAATTGGTTACAACTCTTCAAATGCAAATGGAATTTCAGCTACCAAATTTATATCTTTAAAAGCTTATGTTCCAAAAAGTTTTTCTCAAAAAGCTTTTGTATCAAATCCTTTAATATCCATTTCTAGAGCTTCAAAGTATATTCCTAAGTTTTCAAATCAAAAATCTTTGAAGTCAAATGTTTCTACATCTACGTCACATGCTTCTACATCTAGAACTTCAAAGTTTACTTCTTTTCAAAATTCTAGAATTGTTTGTTATGCATGCAAAGGGGCAGGACATAAGGCATTTCAATGCAATATTTTTAGAAATGCTAAAAGTAAAGTAAGAAAGATTTGAGTTCCCAAAGGAACCACCTCTTCTAACCTGTAAGAACCCAAGCTTGGGTATCTAAAAGAACTTGTTGATTATTTTGCAGGAATGTCTTGCAACCCAAAAATTAAAGAAAAGATATTATCTAGATAGCGATTGTTCAAGATATATGACGGGTGATAAGGATCAATTCATCACCCTAGAGATGAAAGAAGGAGATTTGGTAACCTTTGGAGATAATGGCAAGAGAAAAATAATCAGTATTAGTAAGATCAAATTGACCCCCTCTACTTTTATTGAAAATGTATTGCTAGTGACAAATTGAAGCATAATTTGTTAAGTATTAGTCAATTATGTAAAGGCTTCAAGGTTGTCTTTGAATCATCTATGTGTATTGTAACAAACTCTCTTGATTCTAGCAATAAATTCATTGGACATAGACTTGAAAATATTTATGTGGTAGATCTTAATGATCTAGCCATGTCTAGTAGTTCCAGTCTAGTAGCAATGAATGCTAAGACCAAGGAGTCTTGTTTACTTTGGCATAGACGATTAGGTCATGCTAGCATGCGTACTATTGCTAAGTTAATTTCTAAGAGTCTAGTTAGAGGTTTGTCTAAGTTTAAAGTTGATTTTGAACATGTTTGTAATGCTTGTCAAATGGGTAAACAAACTATGGGGAGTTTTAAATCCAAAAATATGATTTCAACTTCTAGACCCCTTGAGCTACTTCACATGGACTTATTGGACCAACTAGGACACAAGCCTAGGTGGTATGAAATATGCTCTTGTGATGGTAAATAATTTTTCAAGATTTACTTGGATCTTGTTTATTGCACACAAAGATGAAACTTTCAAAGTATTTCAAAAATTTCATAAGAAAGTTTCAAATGAGAAAAATCCTTCAATCATATCTATTAGGAGTGATCATAGTACATAATTTGAAAATCAATTTTTTGATGATTATTGCATAGAAAATGGTATTAATCATAATTTCACGCTCCTAGAATACCACAACAAAATGGTGTTGTAGAGAGGAAGAATTGGACTTTGGAAGAAATGAACCAAACAATGATATGTGAAGGCAATCTTCCAAGGTACTTTTGGGTAGAAGCGGTGAACACTGCTTGTTATATCTTAAACCGTGTTTTGATTCGCCCAATTCTAAAGAAAATCCCTTATGAGCTTTGGAATGAAAAGAAATCCAACATTAATTACTTTCATGTTTTTGTTTGTAAATGCTTTGTACTAAATAATGGAAAGGATAATCTAGAAAAATTTGATGCTAAATTTGATGAAGCAATTTTTCTTGGTTATTCATTATATAGCAAAGCATATAGAGTATTTAATAAAAGAACTTTAACTATAGAAGAATCAATGCATGTTATTTTTGATGAAACTAACTCCTCACCTTCAAAGAAAGAAGAGTGTATAGACAATGATGCAAGTACACTTCAAAAGGAAATGGAAGATATGAGCATATAAGAGAGACCAACTCAAGAATGAAAAGAAGTGGTAAGTAAGGATCATGCCGATCTACCAAGGGAATAGAGGTATGTAACTTCTCATCCAAAAGATTTAATTATAGGTGATCCTTTACAAGGTGTTAGGACTAGGTCATCACATAGAGATGCACATGATTACCTAGCCTTTGTATCACAAATAGAACCACATAGCTTAGAAGAAGCTGAAAATGACCCAAACTGGATGATGGCCATGCATGAAGAACTGAACCAGTTTGAAAGAAATAATGTGTGGACTTTAGTTGATAGACCACCCGACCATCCCATTTTAGGAACCAAATGGGTCTATAAAAATAAGTTAGATGAACAAGGTAAAGTTATTAGAAACAAAACAAGGTTGGTAGCCAAAGGATATAACCAAGATGAAGGAATAGATTTTGATGAAACTTATGCACCCGTAGCAAGACTATAGGCCATAAGATTATTACTTGCATTTGTTTGCTACATGAATTTTAAACTATTCCAAATGAATGTGAAAAGTGCTTTTTTAAATGGTTTTATATCTGAACAAATTTTTGTAGAACTGCCACCAGGTTTTGAAAGTCATGCTTTTCCAAATCATGTATTTAAACTAAATAAACCATTGTATGGTTTGAAACAAGCACCTAGAGCCTGGTATAATAGACTAAGCAAATTCTTGCTTGAAAATAATTTTGTAAGAGGAAATATAGATAAAACTCTTTTTATCAAAAAAATAATGATATATTAGTTGTACAAATCTATGTAGATGATATTATATTTGGTGCAACTAACAAAGAACTTTGTAAAGAATTTGCTAAGTTGATGCAGGGTGAATTTGAGATGAGTCTAATGGGTGAAGTAAACTACTTCCTTGGACTTCAAGTAAAACAATCAAAGGATGGGATCTTCATAAACCAAGCTAAATACATCAAAGGAATCATCAAGAAGTTTGGTATGGAGACAAGCAAAGAATTGAGCACATCCATGAGCTCAACCTACAGATTGGATAAAGATGATGACAGCAACAACATTGATCAAAAGCTATATCGAGGTATGATCGGATCATTAATGTACTTAATTACTAGTAGACCTGATATCTTGTTCAGCATATGTGTTTGTGCAAGATTTCAATCTAATATTAAAGAATCATATATGCTTGCAGTAAAAAGAATTATAAGATATCTAAGAGAAACAAGTTAATTAGGTCTGTGGTATTCAAAGCAATCTTCATTAAATTTAATTGAATTTTTTGATGCTGATTATGTTGATTGTAAAATTGATAGAAAGAGCACAAGTAGCACATGCCAATTTCTAGGATTGAATTTAATCTCATGGCACTGTAAGAAACAAAACTCGGTAACACTATGTACTGCTGAGGTAGAGTATGTTGTTGTTGGGAGTTGTTGTGCACAAGTGTTATGGATTAAACAATAACTAGAAGACTTTGATGTTACACAATCTAAAATTCTTATCAAATATGATAACACAAGTACTATAAATTTGTCAAAAAATTCAATTAAGCACTTAAGAACAAAGCACATTGAAATAAGACACCATTTCATAAAAGATCATGTTTTAAATGGTAAAATTGAATTTTATTCCAACTGAAAACCAACTTGCTGACATTTTCACTAAACTACTCAATCAAGATAGATTTGAAATGATTAGAGGAGAATTAGGACTTTGTGACCCTTTTTAGAAAACTTAACCTGATCTCTTCAAAATTAAGGAAACATTATCTTGAAAGCCTCCTATATCATACCAAGAACTTTGACCATCTCTCCTTGTAAATTTCTGCCATTGAATTTCAATTCTGAACATTTTTGACTCTTTTGGAGAGTTCTAGTTCGAGTTGACTCGAGCTACTGTGCTTAAGTCGAGCTAACTCGAATTCTTAATTAAGTCTTTTATATCTCTGCTCGAGCTGACTCAAGCAAATAGGGCTTGTCGAGCTGACTCGGATGTCAGGCAAGCAATTTTTTATTAGAGCCATAGGACTTAATCTAGGATTTTATATCTTAAGTGTTCACTTCCTACTAGTTTAGAACCCTTGTTCCAACCTGAAAATACCTTCCATCCTTCAAAACCTACCTTTTCTAGCTTAATTTCTTGCATTCTTCTTGAGCTTGTGTAATGGCTCCGAAATGGGCTATCAGTAAGAGGTCAAAACGAGCCGAACCTATTGCTAAAAAGGAAAGGAGGGCCAAGAGATGGCAAGAAGAGTCGACTCGGTCAGCTGAAGTGGAAGAACAAGAAGTGGAATCGAATGCGGCATCATCTCCTGCAACACAAACTATTTCCATGACCAACCGAACCATGACAAGTGGAAGATGAATAATCTTCACATTCTTGAAAGAGTTGGGGCTTTGGATTGGAGATTTAATTGAAGACCAGGGCTGGAGTTTCTTATGTTCCTTAAATGTACCAACATACCTCACTTTGGTAAGAAGTTTTTATGAAAATTTAAGATTGGAAGAGTAGCATGTTGAGTCTGTAGTTAAGGGAAAGAGAATTATAGTGATAGAAGAAAGATTATGTAGCATGCTTGAAATGCCAAATGAAGGGTTAAAGCATCTAATTCTGAAAGATAAACAGAAAACCCACATGATAATTTTAAATAGGGCTAATGTAAGTGGTATTGGGAATATGATGGCTAACACCCTGTCCCTTGAAATGAGGTTATTGCACAACTTTATTAGTAGGATCTTTCATCCTAGAACAGGAAGGTTTGATTGTGTAAGTGAGAGAGATCTTAGCTTTATGGGACATCTAATTGAGAGGGAGGCCCTCAATTAGCTCACATTATGCTACTCCGAATGAAAGAAGCAGTCAGAAAAGTGAACGCCTGTTTGTCATATGGAATGGTTCTTACTTTATTTTTCCAGGCCTCTAGAGTGAACTTAGATGGTGAGGATGGTAAGCCACTCCATCACACTGATACTCCATCACATTATGCTACTCCAAATGAAAGAAGCAGTCAGAAAAGTGAAGGCCTGTTTGTCATATGGAATGGTTCTTACTTTATTTTTCTAGGCCTCTAAAGTGAACTTAGATGGTGAGGATGGTAAGCCACTCCATCACACTGATACCTACTCCTCCAAATCTTTGCAAAGAATGGGATACCAACTAACTGAAGGAGCTTGGAAGAAGAAAGGATCACATTAGAGAGCTATTGGATCTTCTAGCAGTGATGAGGATGATGATGATGAGGAGCAGCTACCTGCGGAGATTATCACTACTGCTGCTACTGAGCCTATTGTTCATGATGCTGTGGAGTCAGAGCATAGAAAGTATGGGAGTCCCAGGATCTCTCCAGCATCTCCACCAGCACCAGCATCTCCACCAGCACCAGCATCTCCACCAGCACCAGCATCTCCATCAGCACCTGCATCTCTACTACCTCCACCACCTACACCTTCTGTGACTACATCTACTCAGGGACCATCTGCTGATACTTCAGGAGTTTCATTATCTCAGGACTTCATTGCTGATCAGATGAGACTACTTACTCAGACCCTGAACAGTACTTTTGGTTTGATGTTTGGCAACCTTCTTCAAACAATTGAAACCAAACTTGAGGACATATGTGGTGAGATTAGACATCTTCTAAGGTGGATAGTGTTCAGTCCACAGGACCTGCACCATAGATGGATCTACAGTTAGTCACAGATTCTTTCAAGGCAGCTTTTGAAGACATTAAAAAATCTATTGATCACAGTATTGAAGAATTCAAAACTGAGTTGAAAGAAATGAGTTACAGGATGGGTTCTATGGAACAAGCAAAGAAAGTTGAAGATTACACCAAAGGAGTAGGAATTCTCATAGCTGAATTTAGAAGACTGAGAGGGTCAGCAGAGGCATTTGCCAAATCCCAAGCAAGTGAGCTAGTTGCACTCAATATAGGAATCAAGAAGATGGAAGAAGAGCTTAATACAGTCTTGGTGACCCTTTGTCATCTATCCACCACTATTATAGCAGCCTAGTCTTCTACTCCCAAACAGCCTGCACCTCCTCCTATGGTTGATCCAAATCCAATTTCATCTTGTCCACCTTCATCTTCTTATCACCCTAGATAGCCTCCACCACATTCTTCTAGGGATAGATGTTCTTCTAGTATTCCTAGGAGTTGGAAAGGTACATATAGACCTGTCAAGGTGGAATCTAGTGATAGTGATTATATTCATCCTATGTATTTTTTATTATTTTTGGATGACTTGTATTGAAAATCTTGAATGAAATGAAAGTATTTATTTTTCTACTCATTGCATTTGAAATGTGATTTGTGCAATTTTATCATCTGCATATCAAGACAAATTTTAATTAGAGTATCAAATTTCTTCGAGAAAGTCAAATTATCTCAAACAATCTTATCAATCTTCTAATTCTAGTTTAAAAACCATGATTTGTGTACTTAACAAAAGGGGAGAATGACTTTAATTGAATACCTTTTTGATTAATGACAAAAAGGAGGAGAATGGTATGTATATGTATGAGTGTGCATGAAAAATATACAAGGGGAAGAATGATATAAATATTGGAAAATTAGAAATTTGCATCAATTTTGCATAGAAACTTGCTTATATTTGCTTTGATAAATTTGCTCTGATTCGTCTGATAAATATTCAACTTAATTATTCTGATATAATTTGAATTGCTCTAATATATTATCAATGGCTATCCATTATTAGCACTGAACAAGCTCTAACATAATATAGCTCTAATACATTATAGCTCTGATACATATTGAAAGATGAACAAGCTCTGATATATATTGAAAGCTCTGATATATATTGAACATATTTCTAAAGCTCTAATTCATTGTCTATATACAAGCTCTAATATATATTAAACTTATTCCTAAAAGATCTGATATATATTGATCTTATCTCCAAAGCTATGATACATTGTCAAATTCTTTCAAATACATTTCAAAATATAGCTCATACATGTTTATACTTATTTGCAAATATACTTCTACATATAATTGTAAAGCTTTTCCTTGCCCAGTGTTTTGTCATCATCAAAAAAAGGAGAGATTGTTGACCCCTTTAGTGATTTTGATGATAACAAAATATTGGAGCATGCATTTATGCTACTAACTACTTTTTAAGTGCTTTACAAGTTTTTGTAGGAAGATTTCATTGCTAAATTACAACTCCTACAATCTTATAATGAGTCATGAGTTGTATTGTAAATGTGTCATGTAAAGAAGAGCCCAAAGAAAAATTAAAGAAATATTTATGAAAATGGGTTACTTCTAAGTATTTTCAAGCTTAAATTCTTTAGAATCAATTGCTAGTTGAGTTGGGAAGAATTTTGAATGCTAAAATGTTGCTAGATGAAATCTGGAGAAGAAACGAAAGCTTCACTGAAAAACTCATCCAAACTGACTCGAGTAAGGGAGCCGACTCTAGTTCATGGAATGCATGAAGGATTCTAGCATGCAGAGATCCGTGCCAACTCATAGGAACCCGAGCTGACTAGTCTAGTGCATCAATTCTTGAAACAGACAGGCGAGCCTACCCGAAGGAAGTCCCAGCTGACTCAATCATTCAGTCAGATATTCGAGTTGACCCTTCAGAGATTCGAGTCAACCCTTTAGAGATCTGAGCCAACTCCTCCAGAGTTCATGAAAAAATAGTTCTGAGAGAACAGCAAGGTGAGCCGACTCTAATAAAAAGAGTTGACTCTTCCAGAATATAATTTTGAAGACCTATGAATTCGAGCCGACTCGAATTAAGATGAGCTGAGTCATCTAGAGTAAGGAATCAAGAACACTATGACTGAGTTGACCTGAATGAGGCAAGGTGACTTGACCAAAACTTCTCTAAGAATCCGAGCCAACTCGAGGGATCTGAGTCAACTTGAAGGTTGATTCCAGGCAAGTAATGGCAAGTTCCAGAACTTCATTTTTGAATTTAAAAAGTGCTCCAATGGTCAAATATCACATCCTAACAATCTACAATGACTATATCCATCCAAGAAGAGTACAAGATTCTATAAATAAGGGATTGGGATAACTTTTGAAGAAGCTAATGCTTAGTTGAACATTAAATAAGCTTGTGAGCAAGAGAGCACTAGTGAGCATTCAAGTCAATCTTCAAGACTTCACCAACTCAAATCTAAAGCTTGGAACATATATTAAAGAAGTTGAAGAAGCTACTAAAGAGTATTAAAGTGCAATTAAGAGGCTTCTCTCGAGCTGCATCGACAACCATCAGACAACATTTGTTTGTCATTTTGTTGCTTAATTTTTAACTCTTTTATGAGTTGTTGGGTTACTGGTAAGCCCGGTTTAAAAACAAAGTAGGTTCTTAGTTAGCCTTTTCAAAACCAAGTGTGGGTTCTTGGTGATCCTGTTCAAAACCAAGTTGGGTTCTTGGTGATCCTGTTCAAAACCAAGTTGGATTCTTGGTGATCCTGTTCAAAACCAAGTTGGGTTCTTGGTGATCCTATATAAAACCAAGTATTGGGTTTTTGGTGAGCCCGGTTGAAAAACCAAGTTAGGTTTGGATTGTGAGCCTAGTAAAATAATCCAACTGTATTCCTGTGGTGAATATAGTAGAAATTCCAAGTGGTATCTTGGATAATGGACATAGGAGCTAGGGTGCTTCGAACCACTATAAATTTACTATGTTTGCATTATATTTTTTCTATTTACATTTGCTTCTGCTCTTAATTATCTGAAACACAGCACCTCCACACAAAAGTAGATTCAAAAGAGCACATATCTGTTTTAAATTTTTTAAATTCCTAATTCACCCCCTTTTGGGAAAGCCACCTGGACAACGCATTTGCTTGCTACATGAATTTCAAACTTTTCCAAATGAATGTAAAAAGTATATTTTTAAATAATTTTTTATCATAACAAGTTTATGTAGAATAGCCACCAGGTTTTGAAAGTCATGCTTTTTCTAATCATGTTTTTAAACTCAAAAAGCGTTGTATGGACTTAAACAAGCACCTAGAGCCTGGTATGATAGATTGAGCAAATTCTTACTTGAAAATGATTTTGTAAGAGAAAATATTGATAAAACTCTTTTTATCAAAAAGAAAAATGATGATATGTTAGTTGTACAAATTTATGTTGATGATATTATATTTGGTACAACTAATGAAACTCTTTGTAGAGAATTTGCTGAGTTGATGCAGGGTGAATTTGAAATGAGCTTTATGGGTGAACTAAATTACTTTCTTGGACTTCAAGTGAAACAAAGAAAGGAAGGGATCTTCATAAACCAAGCCAAATACATCAAAGAAATCATCAAAAAGTTTGGTATGGAGACAAGGAAAGAAGCAAGCACACCCATGAGTCCTACCTGCAGATTAGATAAAGATGAAGATGGCAGTAAAATTGATCAAAAACTCTATCGAAGTATGATCGGATCACTGTTGTACTTAACTGCTAGTAGACCTGATATCTTATTTAGTGTATGTGCTTGTGCTAGATTTCAATCTAATCCTAAAGAATCATATATGCTTGCAATAAAAAGAATCATAAAATGTCTAAGAGGAACAAGTAATTTAGGTCTACGGTATTCAAAACAATCTTCATTGAATTTAATTATTTTTTCGGATGCTGATTATGGTGGATGCAAAATAGATAAAAAAAGAACTAGTGGTACATGCCAATTTCTAAGGTTGAATTTAATCTCATGGCACTGTAAGAAATAAAACTCGGTAGCACTATCTACTGCGAAGGTAGAGTACGTAGCTGTAGGGAGTTGTTATGCATAAGTGCTTTGGATTAAATAACAACTAGAAGACTTTGGTGTTACACAATCCAAGATTTCCATCAAATATGATAATACAAGTGCTATTAATTTGTCCAAAAATTCAATTCAGCATTCTAAAACAAAGCATATAGAGATTAGACATCATTTTATTAGGGATCATGTTTTAAATGTTGATATTGTGCTTGTGTTTGTTCCTACTAAAAATAAACTTGCTGATATTTTCACTAAACCTCTTAATTTAGATAGATTTCAATTGATTAGAGGTGAATTAGGTCTATGTGACCCTTTTTAGAAAACTTGATCTAAATCCTTCAAAACTAAGGAAACATTATCTAGAAAGCCTCCTACATCAAATTAAGGATAATGACCATTTTTCTTAGTGTATACCTTTCAGTTGAGATCATTTTTGAACTGTTTGGAACCTTTTTATGGAGTTTTGGTTCGAGTCGACTTGAGCTACTGTGCTCAAGTCGAGCCGACTCGAATTGTGGGTTAAGCATTTTTATATAAAATTCCCAGAACCCTTCTTAGAGCCTTAAGTTCATTCAAAACCTAGCAGAGCTCTTGTTTACTCTCTCCAAGCTTAGAATCACAAATTCCTACCCTACATTCTCCCAAAATCCATTCTATTTGAACCTAATGTCTCCGAAGAAAGCTGTCGACAAGAGATCTCGATGACTTGAGCCTACATTTGAAAGAGAAAGAAGAACAAAGAGATGACAAGAAGAGCTGACTCGGACAGATGAAGTGGAAGAACATGAAGACAATGAGGAAGACCGAAATCCATCACCTGTGCAGCCATGACCGATCATTCTGATGGGGAACCAACCCGTGACTACTAGTAGGAAAATTAACTTTAAATTTTTAGAAAACCAGGGTTTCTAGATTGGTGATTGGATAGAATCTCAGGCTGGGTACTTTTCTACACTTTGGATTTACCTACATACCCTAGCCTAGTAAGAACTTTCTTTGAAAACCTACCCCTAAAGGAAAATGGAGTTACTTCAATTGTTAAAGGGGTTAGATTGACTGTGAATTAAGAGTGTCTGAGCCAAGTTCTTCAAATGCCAAGCAGAGGAAGCTGCCATCTGGTTATGAGGGAAAGACAAAGGTCTTTGAGGCTAATTTCAGAAACCAACAGTGTGGATGAAATTTCTAATGTAAAAGCCAATGTCCTTTCCCTAGAAATGAGGCTACTTCATAACATTATTAGCAGAATCATTTTGCCTCGCACCGATAGATTTGACTAGGTCAGCGAGAAAGATTTGGTCTTCATGAGATATATGATTGAGGGGGAGGCTCTCGATCTTCCATATATTATGCTGACTCAGATGAGAGATGCAACTAGGAAGGCCAAGGCATGTTTACCCTATGGTATGGCCTTCACACTAATTTTCGGGCATTTTGGTGTTGAGCTAGTGGTGAGGATAGCAGGTTTTTACATCATACTTAAACCTATTCAGTTATATCACTTCAACATATGGGTTACCATCAGGTTGAAGGGGCTTGATTGAAGAAGGGATCAGATCAAAGGGCTGGAGCATCATCAAATGATGTTGAGGAGCATAAGGAGCAGCTACCTAAGGAGATTGGGACTACTGCGAGCCTTCTATAATTAAGGAGACTACTACTACTATTGCCGCTAAGCATACTGTTACTGATGCTGAGGAGTTAGAGCACAGAGAGAGGAGTCCTAGGACTTCTCCAGCATCTCCACCAGCACAAGCTTCTCCACTAGCACCAGCATCTCCACCTACTTCGGTACCAGTACCTTCAGCACCAGTACTTGTAGTGATTGCTACACCTGCTTTGGGACCATCTAATGATACTCCGGGACCATCTGCTGATACTCCAGGACCTCTATGTCTCATGCATTCTTTGCCTAGTAGATGAGACACTATCTCAAACCCTGACCAGCTCTATTGGTTCGATGTTTGGCGAGCTTCGTCAAACAGTCGACACCAAACTTGAGGAGATATGTGGTGATATTAGACATCCACATTCCAGGGTAGATAGTGTTGAGACTGCTAGACCACAACCATAGATTGATATACAGGCACTATCAGACTCCTTCAGGACAGCATCTAATGACATCCAACAAACTGTAGCTTATAGCATTGAAGAATTCATATTTGAGTTGCAATAGATGAGCTATAGGATGGGATCTATTGAGTAGGGTAGGAAGAAGGATGATGATTATACAAAAGGAGTGGGAATTCTCAAAGCAGAGTTAGGAAGAATGAGAGGCTTAGTAGAGGCTTTTACTACAGCTCAGGCTAGTGAGCTCATTACTCTCCAAGAAGAAAACAAGAAGATTCAGACAGAGCTGAGCACTGTATGGATTTTTCTAATGAGGCTATTCTCAGTCATTGAGACTCTTGGAGCAGCTAGACCTATACCTAGTCAGCCTGCACCACATCCTAGACAGCCTGCACCACATTGTTCATAGCCACCACCTTTTGTACCTCATGGTTTATTTGATCCAGAGCCTATCTCTTCCAGACCACCACCTAAAATATCCACTAGGACTAGAGGACCTTTAAGTCAACCTAGGTCTTGGCATGGTAAATCTAAACCAATTGTAGAAGAACCTAGTGATAGTGACTAAACTAATGTTTGTATTTTTGCTTTCAAACTTTCATAATCTGTATTGAAAATCTTTGAATGCAATGAAATTATATCTGTTTATCAAAACTTTTTTGAGAAAGTCAAATTATCTCAAACAATCATGATAATCTTCTCATTCTATTTCAAAAATCAAGATTTGAATAGTTAACAAAGGGGGAGAATAAGTTTAATTGAATACCTTTTTGATTATTGACAAAAAGGGGGAGAATGGTATTGATTATGAATGCATGGAAAAATGGCAAAAGAAAGAATGAAAAAGAATGTTTTTTTAATAAAACCCATGTTGTTTCAAAATTTTAAGAACTTATAAAAAGGGAAAGAAAAATTTATTGAAATTGAATTGCTTGAATTCATTTACATATGCTCTCAAATATTTGCAAATATGCTCTGATTAGAACTTGCTATAAGTATTTGTTGATATCTCAAGACTTGATACCTTTTGCCAACCTAAAACTTTGATACATTTTAGACAAAAATAGCTTTTGATAAGTGTTTATTATGATACATATTAGACTTATTTCAAAAGCTCTGATAAATTATCAATATGTCTTAATTTTTTCAAATACAATCTTGGTATACAGCTCATACATGTTAATATCTACTTCCAAATATATTTATGCATGTAATTGTAAAGGTTTTCCATGCCCGGTGTTTTGTCATTATCAAAAAGGGAGAGATTATTGACCCTTTGAGTGATTTTGATGATAACAAAATATTGGAACATGTATTTGTCTAACTAATAACTCTTCAAGTGCATTACAAGTTTTTGTAGGATGATCTTATTGCCTAATTACAACTCCTACAACCTTGTTATATGTTATGTGTTGTGTTGTAAAAGTTTCGTGTAAAGAAAAACCCAAAGAAAGATTGATGTAATATTAATGAAAAAGGGTTACTTCTATGTGTTTTTCAAGCTTAAATTTCTTTAGAATTTGTTGTTAGTTGAGTTGGGAAGAGTCTTAAGTGTTGAAGAGTTGCCAGAAGAATTCTGGAGAAGAGCTGAAGTTTTTATTGAAAATTCACTCGAGCCAACTTGTGTAAAGAGAGCCGACTCTAATCCATGGCACGGTTGAAGGATTCTGGCATGTAGAGATCCAAGCCAACTCGAAGGAACTTGAGCTGACTCTTCCAGAGCATCATTTCTTGAATCAAAAAGGTGAGCCAACCCGAAGGTAATCCGGGCTGACTCAACCATTCGGTCAACTTTCCAAGTCAAGCCTTCAGTAATCCGAGCCGACTCCTCTAAAGTCCAGAAAAAATCAGTTCTGAGAGAACAGCCAGGAGAGCTGACTCTACTAAGATGAGCTGACTCCTCCAGAGTACAACTTTGAAGATTTGAGGATCCGAGCCAACTCGACTGAGACGAGCTGACTCAATCAGAGTAAAGAATCATAGACACTTAGGATCCGAGCCGACTCGATTATGGCGAGATGACTCGACCAAAGTGAAGAATCAACTCTCTGAGGATCCGAGCCAACTCGAAGCATTCGAGCCGACTCGAACGTCGATTCTAGGCAAGTAACGATTAGTTCCAAAACTTCATTTTTTAATTTAAAAAGTGCTCCAATGGTCAAATGTCAAGTCCCAACGGTCTACAATGGCTATATCCATCCAAGAAGAGTACAAGACTCTATAAATGAGGGATTTGGACAACCTTTGAAAAAGCTAATACATGATTGAACATTAAATGAGCTTGTGAGAAAGAGAGCACAAGAAGAACATTCAAGTCAGACTTCAAGTCTTCACCAACTCCAATCAGAAGCTTGAAGCACTTATTGAGGAAGAAGAAGAAGCCATTGAAGTGCATTAAAGCGCATTTAAGAAGGCTTCTCTTGAGCTACAATTGCAACAATCATACAACTTGGGTTTGTCATTAGTTGCTTACTTTCTTTTAACTCTTTTATGAGTTTGTGGGTTATTGGTGAGCTCTAAAAACCAAGTATGGGTTATTAGTGATCCCATTTTAAAACTAACGTTGTAAGGGTTTTTGGTGAGCCCGATCAAAACCAAAGTTGGGTTCTTGGTGATCCTGTTCAAAATCAAGTTGGGTTCTTGGTGATCATGTTGAAACCCAAGTGTTGGATTTTGGATTATGAGCCTGGTAAAATAATCTAACTATATTCCGGTGGTGAATATAGTGGAAATCCCAAGTGGTATCTTGGGTAGTGGACGTAGGGGCAAGGGTGCTTCGAACCACTATAAATTTGCTATGTTTGCATTGTGCTTTTTCTCTTTGTGTTTGCTTCTGCTTTCAATTATCTGAAACACCGCACCTCCATACTAAAGTAGATTTAAAAGGGCATATATATGTTCAATTTCTTTAAATTTCCAATTCACCCCCCTCTTGGGAAAGCCACCTGGGCAACACATCTTTACTAAGCCTCTTAATGAAGAAAGATTTCAAATGATTAGAGGAGAATTAAGATTATGTGACCCTTTTTAGAATTTCTGACCTATTTTCTTCTAAATTAAGAAAAAATTATCTAGAAGACCTCCTACATCAATTTAAGGACAATGACCATCTTACTTAGTGTACTACCATCATTAAAATCCTTTTTAAAGTATTGTAAAGCCTTTTTGAGAGTTTTTGCTCGAAACAACTCGAGTAGGCAAGGCTTTGGCCAAGCCGACTCGGATGTCGGGATAGGTATTTTTATATAAAAATCGCAGGACCAAAACTAGGGCATAGTCCTTCTTTCAAACCCTATCTAAGGAATAGAAACTTCCATTCCAACTTGGGACCACTCCATCTCTACCATACCTACCTTTGATTGCTTCAAACCTCTCTTCCACCCTTGATTACCAAAAATGGGACCTACGAAGGCAGTGGCTAAACAACCTCATGGTGTTGAATCAAGCACACGAAGGGAAAGGAGATCCAAAAGAAGAGAAGAAGAGTCGACCTATGGCCAGCAACATAAGGAAGAACAAAGGGATGAGTCTCTGTCTCCGCCTAGACAAGTAATCTCCATGGCAAACCGCCCTATCACTAGCGGGAGAAGAATTGTGTTTTCTTTTCTTGAAGAATTAGGATTGAGGATCGAAGACTGGATAGAAAACTAGGGTTGGACCTATTTTTGCTCATTGGACACTGTTCCTTATCCTAATCTTGTAAGAAGCTTTTATGAAAATCTTACCCTGGGAAAATATCATATTGAATCTACTATTAAAGGAGTAAGATTGATTGTGGATAAGGATAGATTAAGTAATGTACTGCAGATGCCAACTGATGTTCTAAACCATTTTGATGGGGACATCTCAAGCATGGATCTTGGAGCAAGCATAATTCTTGGAGTGGCATAGATCTTGAAGCATTTTTGGAATAAATTTATTTAGGATTTAACTTTTGTTTAAAATTTGAATTAGGATTTGGTTGGTTAGGATTGATATATGGATAGGCTTATCTTATCCTATCTTATATTTGAATTTGATTCATTCTTATCTTTTTATCTTGTATTCAAATTCAAATGAGGGTTGGAAATTCTATAAATACCACCCTCAGCCTTTTGTAATAGGAGGATGGATGAATAAAATTTCTATTGTTCTGTGTGAAGGATCTGTGTGATCCTAGGGTATCTATATGATCCCTTCTCCATCTTCCCAGGGTTTCTGTGTGATCCCTGATTTTGGGCATCTGTGTGAGCCCAGGGCATCTATGTGAGCCCCTTTGCTATGTGCTTATTCTTCTAGGGCATCTGTGTGAGCCCCTTTGCTATGTGCTTGTTCTTCTTGGGGAATCTATGTGAACCCCAGTATTTTTTTTCTTAACCCTGCACCCTCTTCTTTCCTCCTTCTTTGCAAATCCTAATCTCTGGTGACTTTCATGCTCACCAGCAATCCAGTCCAATCTCTGTCCCGCATCAAATGGTATCAGAGCTAAAGGATTAGGATTTTTCTGCTTCATCACCGGCCCACTGTTCTCTTTCTTCCCTATTTCAAATCTCATCCACGGATCCTTCCCCAACATCGACGTCGGACCATTCTCCCCCCAGCCGTCCTCAACCCCAGCTCCCAGCCACTCCGTGAAAGACTCTAGTCCACCGACCTCACCGGAGAGATCACCTCCGAGCCCACCGGCGGTCGTCTTCTTCTCTCCGTCAACGACATCTCCCCTGCCTACAGCGGTGACCCCCAACACCTAATTCATCGTCGCCCTCAAGCTTCAGATCGAATGCTCCACTGGATCGCCTCAGTGCTCTCCGTTGGCTAGCAACGTTCCTCCGCCATGGCCGCCACCGTCATCAACCTCGCTCAGCATCAGAGTCCTTTTTGATTGGTTTCAGTTCCATCAACCTCGCTCAGCCTGATTCGACGGAGTCGAGTTCACCCCACCGTAGGAGAATGATGGGGACATCTCAAGCATGGATCTTGGAGCAAGCATAATTCTTGGAGTGGCACAGATCTTGAAGCATTTTTGGAATAAATTTATTTAGGATTTAACTTTTGTTTAAAATTTGAATTAGGATTTGGTTGGTTAGGATTGATATATGGATAGGCTTATCTTATCCTATCTTATATTTGAATTTGATTCGTTCTTATCTTTTTATCTTGTATTCAAATTCAAATGAGGGTTGGAAATTCTATAAATACCACCCTCAGCCTTTTGTAATAGGAGGATGGATGAATACAATTTCTATTGTTCTGTGTGAAGGATCTGTGTGATCCTAGGGTATCTGTATGATCCCTTCTCCATCTTCCCAGGGTTTCTGTGTGATCCCTGATTTTGGGCATCTGTGTGAGCCCAGGGCATCTATGTGAGCCCCTTTGCTATGTGCTTATTCTTCTAGGGCATCTGTGTGAGCCCCTTTGCTATGTGCTTGTTCTTCTTGGGGAATCTATGTGAACCCCAGTATTTTTTTTCTTAACCCTGCACCCTCTTCTTTCCTCCTTCTTTGCAAATCCTAATCTCTGGTGACTTTCATGATCACCAGCGATCCAGTCCAATCTCTGTCCCGCATTACATTTGGTCCTAAAAGATAAGCAGAAAACCCTAAGGACCATCCTAGAATGAAGGGATGAGGATGATGTTGGGAATGTGCAGGCTAACATGTTGTCACTAGAAATGAGACTCCTACACAACATGATTAGTAGGATCTTTTTGCCAAGGACAGGGCGCTTCGATTAGGTGAGCTAATGAGACATGGTGTTTATGAAGCACATGGTTGAGGGGGAGCCCCTCAATCTTCCCTACATTATGTTGGTTCAGATGAGGGAGGCATTCAGGAGAGGGAAGGCTTGCCTACCCTATGGGATGGTATTTACCTTACTCTTTTAGGATTCTGACATAGATTTGATTGGAGAGGATGGACGTCCATTACATCATACTGACACCTATTCTATAAAGTCTCTTCAGAGGATGGGCTACCATCTAGTTGAGGGAGTTTGGTCGAAGAGGGTGTCAGGTCAGAGAGTTGCTACCTCTTCAGATAAGGATGAGGATGAGGATGAGCAGGCAGAGCACCCTTTGGCTGACACTGAGACAGCTGCTGTTCGAGATGATGATGATGATCATGTTACAGAGGCTGAGACTGAGGAGCAGAGACAGTCAGAGAGAGAGCCTGGTAGTCCTAGGACTCCACCAAGACCTTCAGTTGCTCCATCAGCACCTTTAGCATCGACATTTGCACCATCTGCTTCACAGGCCTTCATTGCTCAATAGATTAGACAGCTTTCTGAGTCCCTGACTACTACTTTCAGTTTGATATTTGGCGAGCTTCATCAAACAGTAGATATAGGATTTCAAAAGATCAGATCACAGCTGGGAGAGCTAACCTCTAGGGTTGAGGCAGTTGAGAGTTGTCAGCACCCACAGGATGATATTTAGTCAGATATTAGAGACCGGCGCTTGGATTTCGATTAATTGAGAGGAGCAGTGGATGCTCTTAGTGCCCAGCATACTGCAGAGCTTTAGTGTTTACAGAAAGGAGTTCAGGGCATCTCTATCGAGCTTAGGACTATATGGGTATTCTTATCGAGATTATCTTCTACAATCGAGGCTTCAGGAGCTTCAGCATCTAGAGAGCCACCTCAATCACCACCTCCTGCTTTTGATCCTACACCACTTGCTTCACAGCCTCCTGCACCACCTATAGCCAAGCCTAGTATACCTACTGGTACTAAAGCTGAGCCTGTAGCTAATAGAGCAAAACCCAAATCTAGGGGTAAACAAAAATCTAAGGTATATAAGGCCCCAACTAGAACTAGAAATTGAGATCTTAAATTCAAACCCTTGAAGACTAAGGCCTCCTCCACTGTATTAGAAATTGGCTCTTCCTCTAGTGAGGAAGAAGAGTAGTTGATGTATATTTTTATTGTTTCTTTTTGGATGTATCTTGTATTGCATTTTGATGCATTGTACTTCTTTTCCATAGTAATGAAATGTTTATTTGCAAAGCAATGTGTAATGAAATGTTGTTATATCTTGTTATCTCAATGATTGATCTCTTTAATTACCCTAATAAGGGGGAGAACTTCAAAGAAGAATTGCAATTTGAAAAATTCTATAAGAAAGTGAAATTATCTCAAACAATGTTATTAATCTTCTTATTCTATATAAAAAGTGAATAATATGCTTTTGAACCCTTTTTGATTAATGACAAAAAGGGGGAGTAATTGTATGTGCATGGAAAACTAGCAAATCAATTAAAAATGTGCATGGTAATGAATGAAACAAAGGGAGTTATCGAGTTATCCTATTTTTGCTTAAATTTGCTCTGATCATAACTTGCTCTGATTCATCTCTAGCTTCTAATAGCTCTGATACATTCTTGCTAAATCTGAGCTCTAATGCATTTTTGCTCTGATCCATTTTTGCTACCTTTAATAGCTCTGATACATTATTGCTAACTTTGATACTTTTTGCTACCTTAAGCTCTGATACACATAATACACTTAAGCCCTAATACATTCTTTAATATAGTTGCAAACTCTTGATACATTTTACCTCGATACATTATTGCTCTGATACTTCAAATCATTAATAGCTTTTGATAAATGTTAACTTTGATACATATTGGATATATTTCAAAAGCTTTGCTACTTTATTGATAAGCTTTGATACTTTTCGATACATGTTGATATATATCATTTTAAAGTCATACACAAGTTATTTTGATATGTTTAAATGTTTATATGCTCATAACTGTAAAGTTTTTTCATGCATAGTATTTTGTCATCATCAAAAAGGGAGAGATTATTGACCCCTGGAATGATTTTGATGATAACAAAACATCGGAGCATGCATTTGATTACTAACTATTTTTAAGTATTTTTTAAGTTTTTGTAGGATATCTTTAATAAAAATCCACTCTTCCTACAACCTTGGTGTATGACAAGCTTATTTTGTTGAAATGTACTTTGTAATGAAAAGCCCAAAGAAAAGTCTTTTATGTATTTATGAAAATGGGCTATCTCTATGTAATTTTCTAGTTTAAATCTCTTATATTTAACTTTGATGGAGTTGGAGAGCTTTTGGACTTGATTGAATATCTCTGGAAGAAATCTGAGAAGTTTGGAATGCTTTTGGACCTAAGTCATAAGAGCCGACTCAAAGTAGGAGAGCTGACTCGAAGTCTGGCACAGCACTAAGTTTTCTGGAACGTAGACATTTGAGCCGACTTGTGAGTAAAGAGCTAACTCAGGCAGAGTTCAACTTCTGATGTTCTGAGAACTCGAGCTGACTCAACCAGAGTGATGATTCCTCAGACAGATTACCGAGCCAACTCAAGTACAGGGGAGCCGACTCTTCCAGAGTTTACATGTTTTCAGTTCTGAAGAATCAGCCAGGCAAGCCAACTCGAAGAAGAAGAGCCGACTCGAGCAGAGTGATGTTTTGACCTATCTGAGAATCCGAGCCAACTCGAAGCATCCGAGCCGACTCGAAGTCCAGTTCCAGGTTTGCAACAGCTAGTTCCAGAACTCTCTTTTTAAACCCAAAACAGTCTCCAACAATCATATTTTGAATCCCAACGGTCTATAACAGCTATATCCTCTTGAATTTAGTTAGAGGGACTATTGATGAGAGATTGGAACCACTTTTGAATGGAGGAATGAGAAATTAATTAGTTTTTGAAAGAATACTCAAGAGAGCACTCAAGACCACACCTAACTTTTATCTAATTTCTTGAGGGATTTATTGAAGAAGCTAGAAGCCTTGAAGAGAATTCAAAGAGCAATCAAGAGGACTTCTTAAAAGCTACAAACAACTGCAACAATCTAAATATGATTAGTTTGTTATAGAGTTTCTTTGTTTTCATACTCTTTATTTGAGTTGTTCCAAGTACAACAGGGGCTGTAACTTAGGGTTTGTATAGGTTATTGCTGAGCCTTATAAAACCAAGTGCGGGTTGTTAGTGAGCCCGATAAAACTAACATTGTATTGGATTTTTAGTGAGCCCGGGATAAAACCAAGTTTGAATTTTTGATGAGCTCGAGATAAAACCAAGTTTGGGTTTTGGATTATGAGCCCGTGAAAACAATCCGGCTGTATTCCGAGGGTGAATGTAGTAGAAATCCTAAGTGGTATCTTGAGTAGTAGATGTAGAAGCGAGGTTGCTCCGAACCACTCTAAATCTGTTATATTTGTGATTGTGCTTCTGATTTGCTTCCACATTAGTTATCTAATTCACAGCACTCACCACACTATGTTTGTTTAAAAGGAGCACATATTTGAGAAAAATCTTAAATACCAAATTCACCCCCCCTCTTAGGTAAGCCACCTAGGCAACAATAAGATTCCTTATGCTTTGATAGTGGGATAAAAAATGTATGCAATGCTACGTACCCGGCCTGATGTTGCTTATGCTTTTGGCATAGTAAGCAGGTCTCAGGCTGATCCAGGGAAGGATCATTAGAAAGTTATGAAAAATATTCTTAAGTACCTAAGAAGGACTAAGGATATTTTTCTAATATATGGAGGTTGGATCTAAAACTAGAAGGCTATACAGATTCTAGTTTCCAATTTGATCTAGATGATAATAAATCCATATCAGGGTATGTATTTACTTTGAATGAAGGAACAGTGAGTTGGAAGAGTACCAAGCAGCCAACTATAGCGACTCAGTCAATGAGGCAGAATACATAGCTGCTAATGAAGCCACTAAAGAAGTAGTCTGGATGAAGAAATTCATCACTGAATTGGGCATAGTTCTTGTAATACAATAATTAGTGCCATTATATTGTGATAACATTAGAGCTATTGCACAAGAAAAGAAACCAAGGTCTAACCATAAGTCCAAGCACATCTTGAGATTCTTCCACCTTATTCAAGAAATCATTGAAAGAAATAATGTGGTGGTAGAACGAGTTGATACAAAGAACAATATAGCAGACTCATTTACTAAGGCACTTCCTCTACAGCAGTTAGATCGCCATCTAGATTATATGGGTATTAAATACAAGGGTGATTGGCTTTAGTGCAAGTGGGAGATTGAAAGAATTGTGCCCTGAAAGCTAATTACAGTTATTATATCAGTGGCATTTTTGTATTCTCTCATTCAAGATTGATATACATAATGGCAATTTTTGATTCATCATATAATTGTGTTTTAGTTATAAGATTATGATGAATCCCATAAATTAGGACAATGGTTTTAGGGTTACAAGGATAACAATGAGACCTAATGATGCGGGATGAAAATTAATGAAACTTGGGTTATTTGGAAAATAGGGAAAAACACCTAACAAACTAGGACCGTGTGATGGGGAACTAATATGCATGCCATTTTTTTTGTATGTTTTATATGTTGAGTTAGGTGATTAATTCCCGAATTTTAGATCAAAATTATTTGTAGGGAATTTTGTATGAATTTCTGAAGATCAGCATGCAGATTAGGACCTAGAAAAGTAGCAAAGAAGGACCGCCGGGGCTGAGAAGCCTCGGTTAGGGCAAGTTCTCCTACAATAAAACTACTGGAGGTAGAGGGGTGTACCTGACAACGTCTGTGAAGATCACAGCGAAGGGGTCTCTCGTTCCTCGATGGATGCGGCCTGGAAAATTGAGCCAAAGACCCGTGGATACCCGGCTTTCTGCTCGGTGATCCGATTGAGGCTTGGCTAGAGTCGTTGGATTCGTAGGAACTCAGGGACCTGCAAACGACCTGTCAGGGGTTAGAAAATTCACAAAGAAACAAGAAAACAAAGAAAAAATAGCAAGGGAAGGCTTCTTTTGGAGTGGGCGTCCAGGGATCTGGAGGGTTTGTTGGCAGCAGGAAGATGATTGCAAACACCGGGAAGAAGAACTCTCACAAACCCCTTTATGGACACAGCAGGGTATCACACAACTCAATAGAAGAACTCAAGGTTTTGATTCATATCAAAAATTAGGTTTCATACAAGAGGCTAGGGTCCCTTAAATAGACCCTTAACCTTGGGCTCCAAGTAAGGGCACATAAGTCTTTACATAAGAATCCTTTTCCCTCTCAAACCCTAGCTAGAAAATGAGGAAACATTAGGTAGAAAAAATTCCTAAAAATTCTCTTAACTTGGCCAACACTCCAAGGACACCTAGGGGGGTGTGTTGGGCTTCTAAGAGCAGCAAGGGGCTGGCCCAAAGGGGCTCGGGCACATGGGTTTGGGCCTCTGGAAGCTGGGGTGGCCTGGTAGCCAGGTAGCAGGAATATTCCATGGTATCTTGCTTCTTAGGGGCTTGGGCTTGGCGCTCCTAGCTGGACCTCTGGAATCATGGATGCCCTTATCTATGAATATACTTTGGCATCTGGAAGGGAATTTGGGCATCTGGAGGGCATCTGTAAGAAATCAGGGTTTTCTGAATTTTCCTCCTGGGGTCTTCAAATCTTCAAGCTGGGTTGGACTTAGGCTATACTTCCATGTCTTCAATCTAGTTGGACTTGGTCTTCACTTGTATGATATAGTCTTGAGTCTTCAGTATGCTTGGACAGGACTCAAAAAAATAAAATTAGCTCAACATGAGCTGATTAGCATTGGACTGAACTAGCTCAACATGAGTTGACAAGTACATAACTGAAATAACAACTCAAAATACTCAAATAACAACTAAAATGGACTCAGATGATCTAATCCCTTATTACAGATGGACTCATAAATTATTGATCAATTTACAGAGGGTTGAAAAGCCTCTATCTTATTCTGGTGCCTCCGGTGTCCCCACCAATTCTCCCGGGATGGGAGGAACTCGACCCTGTCGAGTGAAGATCAAACTAGCTCACATATCTCTCGAGAAGGTCTGGGTTGAGGCGTTGCAAGTCCTCTCGAGAAATCTATGAATCGTCCGACTCTGGCTAGCCTTGCCATCGGACCAGGAAGCATTGATAGTCACGGCCCCGGGTCATGATGGCTTGATCGTCCAGGATACGCTCGATCCGTTCTCCTCTCTCAGGCCAATTTGTTAGTGGACACTCTGGGTTAGGGTCACTCACAATGAAAAGGAATAGGTCCAAAGGCCTTACTAGGTATCGCTGCCAGTTCCCTATACTCAACCAGGTCTATAATATTGAAGGTGGAACTAATGCCCAAATTCGAAGGCAAGTCTAACACCTAGGCATTTGATCCAACCTTCTCTATCACTTTAAAAGGTCCGGCTCTGCGAGCATGAAGCTTCTTTTAGGCCTAAGCCTAACCAAGATAGAATCTAGTACATCAAATTCTTTGATCCATCTTCGGGAATTAGCCAGTTTGTTTAACATTAGTGCGGGTGGTGAACATGCTAGGCACATGCAGACTCCTAACAAGATGATGCAAAGGACTCAAACTAACACCTAATAGACTCGACTTTGCATTCCTATCGAAGGAAATTTATTAGACTTTTATGGGCCTAAACCTAAGAGACTATAGACTCTTTAGGTCTGACCCTAGTGTGGTGTGCACAAGAGTATTTACAATAGACTCCAAGCAAATGCCAAAGGGTATGCCAGAAGTATAATGCAAACCTAACATGCGTAATGAATGCATGCAGTACGCTAATCTCAGTTAAATGTAATCTAATAATCCTAGAAATGCTGGAGGTGTCAGGAAAGGGCAGAAAATAGGAAGTGGGTTCAGAATTAGTTTGGTAGGGTAGGGAAAAAGGTTCAAGGTTAGTTGGATAAAGTTCGATATAAGAAGACATGTCAGGGACTAATCCTAGACTAATGAGGCTAACCATACGAGGTTACGGTATATCTATGGGGTTTGCATAATGGAAGGATGGGTTACTAATCTCAGAGAAGAGGTCCTTAATGGGAACTATAGGAGGAGGCTCATCCTGAGGGTACTGATTCAAAGAGATCAAGTCCTTAATAAATTCTTCTGGTTCTTGTATTTTAGGACTAGACTCTATAATTTGGCTCTCCTCTATGGTTTCCTCAGGTAAGGCTCTAGTAGCAGTACCTAGGTTCTCTTCCTCTATTTGTTCTTTCACTATAGCTTTAGGTTGGATGTGGTCAAGGTCAACTACCTCTAGGTTGGCTTCTACCTGGGTATCTATTGGGTCAGCTAATTCTAGGTCATCTAAAGGTGTCTCCTCTTCTCCCTCATACTCATCCACTAAGTTTGCATCAGCTTCATACACTTCCGCGTTAATGTAAGCCTTGTCAATCTCAGGAATGGTTGGAGAAGGTCGGCTAGAGAAAAATTGGCTAGGTCCTGGTTTTTGATTATGGACACTAATCCTAGTAGGTTCATGTTGCCTAAGGGGTAGTGGCTCACTACTGGGTTTATATTTAGGGATACTAATCCTATGGGGTTCAAGTTGACTAGGGGAAACCTGTCGAGTACTAGATTGATACTTAGGGGTTATGGGTTCTCTGGACTCATAGGACAAGGGTGCAGATCTATGGGTCATGGGATTATAGGATCTGGGGTCATAGGATTTTGGGTCAGCTCTATGGTCAGGTTCTAAAGATGGATCATGGTATGGGGTCCTCCTAAAGTTGGGCTCTCTATATGGGTCAGGATATTGGGTCCTCCTAGGGTTGGACTCCCTATATGGGTTAGAATACTGGGTTCTCCTAGGGTTGGACTCCCTATATGGGTCAGAATATTGGGTTCTCCTAGGGTTGGACTCCCTATATGGGTCAGAATATTGGGTGTTGGGTCTACTAGGCTCATAGGGTGTGGGTGCATAGGATCTATGATCATGGGATCTAAAGTCATAGGGTCTAGGTTCATAGGTTATGGATTCATAGGTTCTAGGTTCATAGGATTTGGAGTCATAAGATCTATAGGTTGTGGGTATACTAGGCTTATAGGGAGAGGGTAAATAGGATCTATCTTCCTGGTCTATAAAATCCTGATTGGGTCTTCTAGGACTAACCTTAGGGATTGGGTCATGATGATGGGCTCTCCTAGGTTCAGCCTCAAGGTATGGATCAGGATTTGGGGTCCTCCTAGGTTGAGGATTGTAGTACGGGTCAGGATAAGGGGCTCTCCTAGGTTCGACCTCATGGTATAGATCAGGGTTTGGGGTCCTCCTAGGTTGAGGGGAATCAGGATCTGGCTCAGACTGTGACCCATGGGTTTTTCTTGGGGTCCCTACCCGGACTTTTAACAGATCAAACCTATTGGCAAGATGGTCAATTCTATCATTGGTTTGAATACGAGACTGAGTTAACTAGGTCATCTGGGTAGCTATCTGGGCCATTTAATCAGCTAGGGCTTTCATTTGGGCTTGCAAATTTTCCATGGGTTCAGACATTTGTGAAGGAGGTGGGTGATATGAAACTCCTGATCTAGTGCTCATGCAAGACTCGATCAAACCAACTATAGCTGACTAGACCTAAAGTCCAAAACTGGATGCTCAATCAGGGTGGCAAACTAGCCTATAGTAACCCTGTACTCAGCCAGGCAGGTGTAAGGGGAGTGTTAGGTCCCTGATTGCCAATCCTAGACACCAATCAGAGATTGGCCAGGTAGGCGGACCAGCACACAAGCCCTTCGGGATTGAATCCCTAAACCACCGTTCTAGACACTGAGCACAAAGCACACACGGGTTAGCTTGACACAATGATCTGACACATAGTCCGGACCCGACCAGTTGGTGTCCCTAGCTCACTAGGGCAAATTAAGTCTAGTTAATTTTAGGTTAAGGCTTGGGACTGAATTCAAGGGGTGTGGTTTTGGGCTAAGGAGAGGTGATCAAATCCTCCCCCCATCTGATATAGCAAGAGTGCCCTTAAAAGTAGATTATGCAATGATGGCAGGCAGATGATGATGCAAATTAGGGTTTAGATGTTTTTTTTTTTTGGTATTTTTGGAGAATATGTATTTTTTTTTGGTATTTTCTTAAATAGAAGAAATCTTGAAAATTATGGCCTAATATGCAGGAAATATACTAAAATTAAAAGATATGCAAAAATGCTAAACAAAACCCTAAAACTTCCAACTTGTCTTGCTAAAAAAAACAGAGCCAAAAATTTGCAGGCTGTATTTTGGCTTGCCGAAAATTCACAGGCTATAATAAAATCTGAAAAAACTCTTAAAATTACTGTGAATTATGATGAATCCAAAAAAATAAATTTCTAAATTTCTAAAGTTTTTATTAGGGAGAAATAATTTAAATAACAGAGTATATATGGACTGAAAAATTACAGAAAATAAGCCCTAATCTAAGCTCTGATACCAAATGATGGGGGACTAATATGTATGCCATTTTTTTTGTATGTCTTACATGTTGAGTTAGGTGATTAATTCCCAAATTTTATATCAAAATTATTTGTATGGAATTTTGTATGAATCTTTGAAGATCAGTATGCAGATTAGGACCTAGAAAAGTAGCAAAGAAGGACCGCCGGGGCTGAGAAGCCTCGGTTAGGGCAAGTTCTCCTACAATAAAACTACTGGAGGTAGAGGGGTGTACCTGACAATGTCTATGAAGATCGCAGCGAAGGGATCTCTCGTTCCTCGATGGATACGGCCTGGAAAACCAAGCCAAAGACCCGCGGATACTCGGCTTTCTACTCAGTGATCCGATTGAGGCTTGGCTGGAGTCGTTGGATTCGTAGGAACTCAGGGACCTGCAAACGACCTGTCAGGGGTTAGATAATTCACAAAGGAACAAGAAAACAAAGGAAAAACAGCAAGGGAAGGCTTCTTTTGGAGTGGGCGTCCAGGGATCTGGAGGGTTTGTTGGCAGCAGGAAGATGATTGCAAACACCGGGAAGAAGAACTCTCACAAACCCCTTTATGCACACAGCAGGGTATCACACAACTCAATAGAAGAACTCAAGGTTTTGATTCATATCAAAAATTAGGTTTCATATAAGAGGCTAGGGTCCCTTAAATAGACCCTTAACCTTGGGCTCCAAGTAAGGGCACATAAGTCTTTACATAAGAATCCTTTTCCCTCTCAAACCCTAGCTAGAAAATAAGGAAACATTAGGTAGAAAAAATCCCTAAAAATTCTCTTGACTTGACCAACACTCCAAGGACACCTAGGGGGGCGTGTTGGGCTTCTAAGAGCAGCAAGGGGCCGGCCCAAAGGGGCTCGGGCGCATGGGTTTGGGCCTCTGGAAGCTGCGGTGGCCTGGTAGCTAGGTAGCAGGAATATTCCCTGGTATCTTGCTTCTTAGGGGCTTGGGCTTGGCGCCTGGGCTTGATTTCTTTGGGCTAGGATGTAGATGGACCTCTGGAATCATGGATGCCCTTATCTATGAATATACTTTGGCATCTGGAAGGGAATCTGGGCATCTGGAGGGTATATGCAAGAATTCAGGATTTTTTGAATTTTCCTCCTGGGTTCTTCAAATCTTCAAGCTGGGTTGGACTTGGGCTATACTTCCATGTCTTCAATCTAGTTGGACTTGGTCTTCACTTGTATGATATAGTCTTGAGTCTTCAGTATGCTTGGACAGGACTCAAAAAAATAAAACTAGCTCAACATGAGCTGACTAGCATTGGACTGAACTAGCTCGACATGAGCTGACAAGTACAGAACTGAAATAACAACTCAAAATACTCAAATAACAACTAAAATGGACTCAGATGAGCTAGGACCTTATTATAGATGGACTCATAAATTATTGATCAATTTACAGAGGGTTGAAAAGCCTCTATCTTATTCTGGTACCTCCGGTGTCCCCACCACCGTGGGAAGGCTAAGAAGCCTCCCGGGACTAGGACATACTGACACTAAAATCCTAAGACAGCTGATCTCTTTTGTTTTCAATTTTCTGGGTGGATGTGGCGAAGGAAGGATGAAGATGGGGGACCGGGAAGTGGAACTCATGGCCTTGAGACTCACTCTAGCAGGGGACGCACACAGAAAGTCAGGGGTCAAAGCCTAAAGCTACGATCCTGAGGGATCACTACACTAGCTACCCTGAGTATAAAGCTACCCTCCCGAAGGATCACAGCACCAGGTACCCTGAGCTCTCATCGAACCCATAATGCACATAGCAGGGCTCTCACATAGATGTGCTAGGATGACTCTCAAAGGGAACAAGGGGATAAAGAAGACGAGATATGGGATAACTAGGGTGCTCACCGAATCCATAATGCACACATCAGGAAACACCTCACACCCCTCATCGAACCCATAATGCACATAGCAGGAAACGAAGGCAAACAGGCCTCAGCCCAGAACCAAAATCGGAACCAATGGAAAACCCAAAAATCTATATCAAATCTCTCTAACGATTACAGGGGAGAGGGGGCCTTTATATAGAAAAACCAAAACCCTCAGTTTCTTAGCCTCTAAGAAAACTAAAAAAAGGAAAATAAATTACATCAAAATTCATGTTGCATCAAAAATGGTGCTGATCTACTCTGAGAAGCGTGTCGGCTTGATGATCTGCTGCAGAAAGTGTGCTGCACTAAAATCCATGCAATCTCATCTCACAACCATGCGAAGGATCGATCTATCGATGGAGCACACGGTCGGCGATCGGGAAGCAGCGACGAACGGGGCCGGCAGACGATGAGCGGTGGCCGGCATGTGGTGGGCTAAAGGCGGGGCGACACAGGGGAAATGACACGGCATGCCCAGCATGCCGTTTGGTCTCCCACGATCGTGGGAGACCTCGTGGGCACCGGCGAGGCCACCAGTAGCCCAGCGAGTGGCGGACTGATGGTGGGCGGTGGCGCAGGTGGGCGGCGGCGCAGGCGAGCGGCGGCGCAGGGGTAGCACGGTATGCACGCCGTGCTGCTTGGGCTTCCCACGGTCGTGGGGCCCAAGGGCACCGACGGGTGCCCTCTGGTGGGCGGGCGTGAGCCGGCGGGCGGCGGGCGGGTGGCTGGTGGCAGGCGGTTACGGTGGCCGCGGGATGTGGGCGACGGTTGGTCTTCCCACGGCCGTTCGTCTTCCATGGGCAAGGGTGGCAGCGGTGACTTCTCCGACGAGGGAGGGGGCCGGCGAGCATCGATGGCATTCTGATGGGGGCGGCCGGGGGTCGGGCGACCCAGATCTAGGGCCGGAGGGGGCGGCTACTAGGGTTTTGAATTTTTTTTTAGAATCACAGGAAGAGGATGGAATAAGACTGGAATAAGGTGGGGATAAGATTGGGATGAAACTGGAATAGAGAGAATAGGTGGAATAGTGGGAATAAGTAAAAATAAAAATGCAGAAAAATAAAAAAAAATGGAAAAAATACCTGGACCTGCCCTGGATCCCCATCACCTAAAACCTATAAATCCCAATCTAGAATATTCCTAGTCATAGGATTATCGATTTGGGGATAATGAATCTGGATAGACTAGCACATCCTATGTATGCTCGATGGAGAGGGTGGTTGGTCTCATTACCACATGTGTAGTGACACTAATACAAGGATTTGGGTGCTCATTAGGTTATGAGTTCACTGAATTGATCCAACAAGAGAACATCTAATGGAAGTCTTACTTATCAAAAGATTGTTCTCTTAGTAGGAGTTATGCATGTGATCCTTAGACCTGAGATAATCATAGTATCTTGTGCACATAAACCCATGCTTTAGTGCATACTCATTCATGGCAACTAAGTCATGTACATGGTGCTTCTAGATATGATGGATGTGTATAAAGGTAATGAGTAGGTCAACAAGGAATCAATATGGTGAGGACACCAGAGCTAGGAAAAAATGTTAGACACCTCCAAGCTCATTGTGGATCACCAATGAGTAGTCTGTCTTTCAGTTATGAGTAATTGAGTCCATGCAAATAATTAGTCAACTTTGATTACAAATTAGTCAAGTTAGGTTTGCTTGAATTGAGTCCTGCAATTAGTACTTGATTTAGTCGAGGGGGTTCAAGTTCAATTGTTAGCTAAGGTCAAGTCCAATTATTGAAGCCATGCCATGTCATCATGCCACGTCATGCCACATGGAGCCTTGTCACCCATACTTGGAGTAGTTGTCTCGTTTCATCACCTTGGATGGCCAACTCAATGTCTAAAGAAGGTTGTCTTTTATTTTCATCGAGACATCGAGACAACAAGACATCGAGACAACAGGACAACAGGACATTAGAAGACCTCATCCTTTCTTATCAAAGAATTCGAATTAAAGGAAGGTTACTACAAGAAGGACTCCAAGAAGAATTGTTGCCCATTTTTTTTCTCATGCATCACCCATTTGAAATCCAAGATTGATGCCATTTAAGAGAAATAAAATGGAAGGATTCTCCTCTCATTTAGCACCTCCTCTCATCCTCATATTGTCACCCACATGAAGAGGAGCGCCTCCCCTCATCCATTCAAATTTCAAAGATGTTTTATCCTCATCTAAGTCCAAGGATAAAATGAAGGATTATCTTACCTACTTTCAAATTCAAGAAGATCAAGATAAAGCCTAATTCATGCCAAGAAGGAAGGAGGAATTAGTGCCCATCCATTTCTCATGTCGCACACTTCAAATCCAAAAGGGTGCCTTACTTCATATCACCTCATTTTGTTGCCCATCAACCTTTTCTTCGTTGCCTACATGGAAGGAGTTCTACCAATTTTGAAGTTCAAAGAGTTTCATCCAAGTTAAGAAGGAGATTAGAGTTCTTTATTATCTATATTTATCTTGTATTCAAAGGCAATTTGTTCCTATCTTGCTACTTTGTATGGAGGGTCTATAAATACCACTCCATCCCCTCTTGTAACCATCTTTGAATTATTAATGAAACTCTATCAGTTTGCTTCTACAATTACTGGTTAAGCATTGTAATGTGAGAGTGCTCTGCTAGGTAAGCAGTGCATCTGAGTGTGTGTGTGGGGTGCTGAAGCCCTAGTTATCTCCCGAGTCCAAGACCCAAGAAGCCATGTGCCACCATCTTCAACATCCAATCCAGATCCAGATCCAAGCCGACCATCATTCTTTCCCTCTCTCTTTCAAATTTCTACTTCTTTTTCACCTCTCTAATCACAGTTCTTTTATAGGATCCCTAGTGTTCTCGATCAGAAGAGGAAGGTTTCCTTGCCATCCAACCATCAACTGGAAGATCTACTCCGAAGGAATTGATATTTGAATCCTACCGTGAGATCTTAAGAGTCAAATCCAGATCTACTGCAATGGAGGATGAAAAATCATTATTGGAAAGTAACCCATCCGAATCTCATAGATCTGATTCTGTGAAGCAAGGAAGTCCTAGTTTCAGTGGTTTCCTAATCATCAGATCTAGGGTTCTTTTTGAGATTGCATGCGAATTACATTGCGGGTAGTTAGTAGTAATTTTAGTCTATCTTCCTTAAATTTATTTGATAGCTTATTTGAGTTTTCTACCATTTCTCATTAAAATTAAACTATTAATTGATAGATTAGCCCTTGCATCCATCCCGCATCACAATCACTCCTAGTAAGGGGAGAAGTTATCCCGTGTGATCTCATCGAATGATGACTCAAGAAGTCTTTGATTAAAGCATGATAAAATTAGAAATGATTTTCTAATTTATCATCGGTTAAGTCTTCATTAGAGATTAGATATTTGAATGGATTAAGTAT
Organism: Areca catechu; assembly: GCA_021397845.1. Lineage (NCBI taxonomy): Eukaryota > Viridiplantae > Streptophyta > Magnoliopsida > Arecales > Arecaceae > Areca > Areca catechu. Next base: position 71,224,518 of record CM038047.1, read on the forward strand.
AAGGGTTTGACATTTATCCATACCCATCACTTAATCGGGATAAAAGAAGATCAAAGGATTAAATTCCATGGTAACTTACCACTAAAGGGTATTTTAATAATTTTTACCAAATTCTTCATCTTCCAGGTAGGCATGACACATTGCTAGACATCAATCATGTCTTATAGGTTTTCATGAATCAGATTGGTTGAATTCAAGAGTCAATTTGGAAATTGGTTCGAATAGGCAACTTGGGTCAGCTTGATTTGACCTAATTAGGTCAATTTATTTTGGTCGGATCAAAATAGCTTGGACCTGGACCTACTGCTAGCTAGATGTAGAGCCCAAAAGGTCACACACACTAGGAAATTAACCAAGAAAGTCAATTGGATTTTGGTTAGGGTCATAGGATCCTAATTGTCTAGCTAATTAACATACTAGTATATGTTGGCTAGCCTAACTCCTAACCTAATTAGATTGGGTTTAATTACATGCTATTTGGGCTAACCAATTTAAATGGAATTTAAATTGGGTTGAGCCTTAAGTGGGATAACCAAATTGGATTTTGTCCTAATTTATCAAGCCTTCTCCATTATGTAAATCAAGAGTCCCAACGGCATGGAACTCTTGGTGCCATATTGGCATGCGCACGAATAAAGGGGCACAGAAGGACCAAGAGTCCTACAAATTAATCACCTTTTAGGTAATAAAGCTCAACCCTTAACCTATCTAGTGACACCCATATTAACTAGTATTAGTTAGTCAAATAATATAAGAAAAGGTGTGATCAATGAAGGGATGCGATGCTTGATTCATGGTGCATGGATAAGGAAGAGTCCTTCTGCCTGTTAATCACCTTTTCTTCTAGATAAATATTTTCATTTGATATACCTATTGAAGTGTGAGACCTTATCCTAAATTTAAAAATAATAGGTTAATTATCATATTTTACCATAGAGTCATGATAAGCAACTCTTAGCACATATAATTAGTGAAACGGTGTTTCACTTTACACTTTTCTGCCAAGGGACTCTTTCTGATTAAAGGGTCTTATATGATATGTTAAATCTCAAAAAAGGGGTTAATGAAAAGGTGTATTAGGCACCCACTCTCTTCCTATTTAAAGGCTTTGGTGATTGAAACCAAAACATCCAAAAAAATTCTTTCTATCTCTCTTCATTCTTTTAGGATAAAAGGTCTTTTTAAGACAAGGCTTGTCATTTTAGGACAAGAGTTTAAGAAGAGATATAGGAGGGATAATTGAGTTCTGAGAGAGAATTTAGAGAGATCTCTGAGTGCCCTATAGAAGGGTAGGGGTTCCAGCAAAGGGAGAAAGGTCATTGAAGGAAGAAAGGCTGTCGGGAAGAGTCCTAGTCAAATAAGCAAGCTCGATAGGAGTGCTTCCTTGGTCCGGTTCCTACGTGGATCACCTTTGGAGGTCATACACTTATGTGACTTGTAGAAATTAAGGAGTATAGCACTCCAGGTGTTCCTCTATAATCCTAAATTATGATTTATTAGTTGTTAAGGTCAAGTTGTCCTTGGGTCTAGGGTTTCAGCCGATTAGGGTTTCAATAATGAAAATCTTGAAACTCAGTCTTCCATTGCATCAGCCCGAAACCCAACAGGTAGGGGCCTTCCCAATTTGGGGATAGCTTGCTTTATTTAGCTGGCTAGGAAACCTCTACCCATCTTAGGATGAGGTCCCCCAAGTAGAAGGACCTGGGTCTCACGTGCAAATTATGATACCAAGCCATCTGCTGTAGATGTGCAGCCCTGTGAAGATGGGCCTTGTCCCTCATCTTATCTAGTAGGTTGAGGTTAAAAAGTAGGCATGCTGGGTTATTCAACTCATCAAACTGCTCTACCCATGGAATCGAAAGGCCGACTTCCATTCGTTTTACCATCTTAGTGCCAAAAACTAGGTTGAATAGAATTTCATTGGTCGAAGTTTGAGGCAAAGTACGGTAGGCCCATAGCACATTGGAATGCTCTTCCACCCACCTACCCCTAGCTTCATCTAGCTGAGTACGGAGGCCTTGAAGGATTGTTCAGTTTGTCACCTAGGCTTCTCCATTGGTCTATCTGTTGACTCCTATCTTGATTTTGATGAATTATAAAATACTTAAATATATTTGAGTACTAACTATGTGTTACAAGTATGTTTAGTAGATTAAAGTACTCATCTAAGCTATACTCTATTGAAGAATTCAAATTCTTATCAAACTATTAAAGAAGTCACCTAAATTAATGGAATTTCAAGTTATATAGACTTTGACACTTAAGAATGACCTTGAAGGAGTCAAATTTTGATTTTGGCAAAGTTTCAAGCAAGTGCCGACTCATGAAGATCAAGTATCAACTCAATGTGTCAACTCACAGAACCCTGAGCTGATATGCAGAAAGAGTTTCAGCTAGCATGCATGAAGTGTCGACTCATGAAATCCAAGTGTCGACACATGAATCAACTCATGGTCAAGCAAGTGTCGATTCATGGCCTGAGACCAAAATGAAGATAGAACATGCTGATTTCTGGATTTTGCCCAAGTATCGACTCATGAATATGAAGTGTCGACTCAAGTGTCGACAAACCAGAAGAAGTGTCGATGCACTAGAATACTCCAGAGAACTTTAAAAAGTATTTTTGACCTAGTGTCAACTCAAGTATCGACACATGAGTCGACTCATAACCTGAAGTGTCGACACCTACAGGTCTAGATAAATAGTAATAGCTAGTTTTTTGAAGTACAGATTTGGTCCTTTTACATTTAACAGCTATTTTCTTTTTTATAATGGTCATAAACGGTCATTTAAGGCTTGGAAAGGTATTTAAAGTGGACCAAACACAAGAGGGAGTGAACTAATAAGGATTTATTGAAGAACTAATTGAGCATTCAATAGTTTTAAGTAAAGTTGATCCTTTAAGCATTCAAGAGCATTCAAGTCCAACTCTCAAGCATTGATTAAGGCTTCAACAACTTGGAGACAAGCTTCTCATCAACAATCAAAGAGCTTTAAAGAGATATTTGCTTTTATTTTGAAAGCTTATTGTACTCTAACATTATACTTGATTTATCTTGTTATTCCTAGTTTTAAGTAAATTAAAACTAGTGCTTGGATTGTTGGTGGGCCTTGTTTTAAAAACCAACTAGGTTATTGGTAAGCCTTGTAAAAACTAACTAGGTTGTTGGTGAGCCTTGTAAAAACCAACTAGGTTGTTGATGAGACTTGTGAAAACCAACTAGATTTTTGGTTAGTCTTGAGAAAACCAAAGGGGTTTTGATTAGTGAGCCCGAGAAAACTAATCTACTATAATCAGGGAAGGATTTTAGTGAAATATCTAAGTGGACCATGGAAAGTGGACGTAGGTGCTTTGTGTGCACCGAACCACTATAAATTCTTGTGTTTATGATTGCTTATCTTTCTTTTCTTGCATTTACATTATTACTTCTGCTGCATACTCTTGTTGAGCACACAAATACTTGCTAACATGCTAGCACTTGTTTTAACTATCATAAAAAGTTTTTGAAACCCAATTCACCCCCGTCTTGGGTTGCTTTAGTTGGTGTGGGGACATCGACCAGCACAAATCTCGATGCAGCATGAATCCTAATACAACATGAATCTTGATGCAAATAAATTCAAATTTGAAGATTGGTTTGTTTTGTTGGTTAGGATTGAGTTATCTAGTATGGATAGGCCTTATCTTGTATTTGAATTTGAATCCTTATCTTTCTATCCTATATTCAAATTCAAACGAGGGTTTGGAAAGGTCTATAAATATCACCCTCAGTCCTTTGCAAAAAAAAGAAGATGAATAAAAATGAGTTTTTAGAGAAGAGTGATTCTTCTTTTTTGCTCTGTATGAAGAGGGTAAGAGGCTTAACAATCGCTCCGTAAGGAGAGCATGAGAGGTGCAACCCCAGGACATGATGCGAGGTCATGTGTAGTTATCCCCCTACCATTTGATTCCACCTTCTTTACCACCCTCATGACCTTTGAGATTCACCCCAATGGCTCCATGTAGTGAAGTAGGTGGGATGTCCTAGAGGTGAGAGGTCTCTCCGTGAGTGTAAGTTTCAAAGTCCATGAGATCCAAATCTTTGTCTTCCATCCCCATCTCTTTAGATAAAAAAAAAATCTAGTGGTACCCTAATCCCTAATGACTTCTCAGCTTACCAACGATCCTTCCCTTGATCCCGACCCCCATAAGCTGGGCAATAAGTGGTATCAAAGCCTCGTACTCAGCTAATAGGTCTAACTACCTTGAGTTAAAGATCTATGGTAGCCCCTATAAGAACTAGTGTAGTTGAGATTCAAGCCTCAAATAGACCTCCACCTTTTAATAGCACTAATTACACATATTGAAAAACTCGTATGCGAATTTATATGCATTCTATTGATTACAATCTTTGGAAAGTTATTGTTAAAGGTCCCTATGTTCTTTCAACGATGGTTAATGGCATTTTCATTCCAAAACTAGAAGAGGATTGGGATGAAAATGATATTAAGCAATCAGAGCTTAATGCTAAAGTAATGAATTTACTTTAATGCACATTGGATCCTAGTGAATTCAATAGGATATTGATGAGGACATCAGGAGCAGACAAATTTCAAGATTTCAATTTTGTTCTCTAAGTCATGTATTGGTCAATTTTGAGTCCTGTTGCTGTGTCAACTCCTGGATCGGGAACCGGGATGGCTGGATTGGCTGGAGCGCTCCTCTCATGGGCAAACCTGCAGAAAAGTCTCCAAGGGCGCCGGTGGCATTCCGGAGGGGGACCCTCCGATGATTAAGTTAGCAGGAGGTTGAAGGCAACAGAATGGAGGAATCAAAGGATCAACAGTGTATGGAGAGGGAAGAGTCCTCCTACCTTCGAATGGGGTCCCCCAAGTACCTTATATAGGCATGGAATAGTCAAAAATCTGTTAGGGGAGAGGCTAAGAAAGACCGATCTGCCCCTAGGAGAATTTAGAGAGTGGCCACGAGGCGCGTAGATACGGAGGCACCATGGAAGTAGTGGAGCAGGGCCATTGGGATAGCAGGATCCCGCAGTAATAGAAATATGCTTCTGGAATGCCCGGACGCTAAGGCTTGCCTGTCGGATGTCGGCCATGAGGCGGTCGGTTGGTCGGACCAGAGAACGAGCCTCTGGAGGAGGGTAATGTACCGGACCCCAACAGGAGAGGGCTGTTCGGACCTCAGCTCCGGTGGGTCAAACCTCTGTCGGAGGGCGGTGGGTCGGACCCTAGCAGGAGAGGGTCGTTCGGACCTCAACCCCAGTGGGTCACACTTCTGATGGAGGATGGTGGGTCGGACCCCAGCAGGAGAGGGTCGTTCGGACCTTAGCCCTAGTTGGTCGGACCTCTGCTAGCGGGCGGTGGGCCGGACCCCAGCAGGAGAGGGTCGTTCGGACCTCAGCCCCAGTGGGTCGGAGTTCTGATGGAGGATGGTGGGCCAGACCCCAGACGGAGAGGGCCGTTTGGACATCATCTCCGGTGGGTCGGACCTCTGCCAGAGGGCGGTGGGCCGGACCCTAGAAGGAGAGGGTTGTTCGGACCTCAGCCCCAGTGGATCGGACCTCTGACGGAGTGCGGTAGGCCGGATCCCAGCAGGAGAGGGTCATTCGGACCTTTTCAGTTGAAGCTTTGAGAAGGGCGGCCGAGTCAGACCGCAGAGTTGGGCCGGTTCTGATAGAGGGTGAGCCGTCATGGTACAAAAGTTGTCCCCCTTGCCCTTGTGCTTCGAGCGAGTCCGCAGGCTCGAAGGGCGAGGGCATTAAGTGGCAATAAATGCACTGGCCTGTCAAATGATGGCGAATCCCGCTCGGCATGCTGCATCCGGCCGCCTCCCGCTTCGATTTTTGCCTTGGGACAGATGTCAATGCCTAGTTGGCGAGAACTGGGGGAGCAGCTATGGCTAGTACGGTGCATAGTGGCTATCCATTCGGATTCTTGAAATGACACGGGACACGTGGTTCCATCAAAGCGGTGGGTGCGCTTGCCGAAGTGGCCCATCCACCGTTGCCTCATCTGTCACGTGGATCGCGGCCGGATGCAGTCTGGCACGTCCCCTTGGATTCCCATCCAATCCGGGAACCGAAGTGGTGGCTGTCGAAGCTCGGCACGTGGGGGTGCATTGGGAAGCCGCCCCCGGATGCCTATAAAAGGAGGGGGGCATCGCCTAGAAGGCAGTTGCTGCCGTGCTCGCACTAGAAGAGAAAATCGCCTCCTCCCCCCTCTGCATTGCTCTTAGGCTTCTTTAGAGACCCAAAAATCAGGTTAGTCCCATCTTCATCTTCCCCCATCTTCTTCCTTCTCTACAACCAATCTTGGGATGGCCGTAGCTCGTAGCCATAGGGAACCTGGCCCGTTCGACATTCCGTCGACCATGACCCGAGAAAGGGTCGAGAGCCTCAGGATCATATACAACATACCATCCACCTTGCATCTGACCATCCTTAGCCGAGAGGGTAGGGTAAACGAACCTCTAAATTTAGGAGCCCTATCCATGTACAAAGACCACCTGAAGGCCGGTCTTCGTTTCCCAATCCATAGCTTCTTCGTTCAGGTCTTCAATACCTTTAGGATCACGCCCTCCCAGCTGATGCCGAACAGCATTAGGATCCTGTGCGGCTTTGTAGTTCTGTGTCAGGAGGTCGACATAGAGCCTAGGGTGACCCTTTTCTCCAATTTCTTCCTATTAAAAAAGGACTTCTGGAGTCAGGAGTGGTGGATGTTCAGTCCTCGTCCTAACTGGAAGATCCTAGGGGGTCTTCCATTCGCTATTCATGGATGGAAGTCCAGGTTCTTCTTCGTAGATAGCCTGGAGCTGTGGGGCTTCGAGGCAGCTTGGAGGGGGCCGAGGCCAGATGCCTTGCATGGAAGGAAGGTCTCGAGGACCGACGAGAACGACTTCCACAGGCTGGACGGTGAAGATCCAAAGTTCATTAACTTCCTGCTTTTTGAGGACAGCCTCCACCGGGTCAGACTCAGCTGACAGCCGATGTTAGGTAGGACGAGAGTCATGTAGGGAGAGATCGGCTACCCTCCTTTCCTTCTTTATTTCCTGTCGGCTTGGCGATTGTTACTAACTCTGCTTCCATTGTTGACAAACGAAAAAATGAAGCCGGATCGGGTTATCCTTTTGGCACGGTCAGTGCAGCGAAGGGCCATCCGGATTGCAGAGCCGATGTAGCAAGAGTCGAAGAAACAGGCGGCAGAACCAATGCCTGAAAGGCTGAAGAAGCAATGGATGGCAGAGTTCCATCCCGGTGGTGTCGATCGACTTAGGGGATGACATGCCCCTGAACGAACACCGAAAGGTGATCGCATCCGAGCGATCATCTTCAGCAAGACAGCCGGCCGTCCAAGCGGATGGGAGGCATTCGATGTCGGTAGGGATGGTGGCGGCCCCTGTGCCCCCACCGTTGGAGATGACTGCAACGGTCACCCCGATGACCCAGAGAACCTCGATGGGCGAAGGGCCATCGACTGCTGGCAAGAGGGCCACCTGGGCCCTGGGGAAAGAAGACGAGCACCTGCTGTGGCGCGCGATGGAGGAGGCAAGGGAGCAGCTTCAACGGGCCATCCCTGATACTGACGGGCGATCAGTGAACGAGGTGGCCAGCAGTTCTCTCCGGCATCTTCTGGGGGTAAGCTAAGCTTTGCTTTTCCTGCTTTCACTTTAAATTTAATGCTGGAATCGCCTTAACTATGCTTGTTTATCGGCAGCTCATCAGGGACAACCTCCTGATGGGCCAAGGGCTGGGTGAGCTGCTGTACATAAAGGAGTAGCTGACCTAGAGGGTAGAAGCAGCTGAGCTGGTGAGGGACACCGCTTGGGAGGCCCTGACAGCTTCCAGGGAATAGGTGCTAGGTCTGAAGACCGCAGTAGCCGAAGTGTCCTCCCTGCGGGCCGAGCTGGAGGCCCAAAAGAAGAAGGCAGAGGACCTGCTCACCCACAAAGCTGACTGCGAGGCGAGGCTTAAAGACAAAAAGAAGAAGATCAAAGCCCTGGCTCGTCGGCTGAAGGTCGAGGAGGATCGTGTGACTGATCCGGATTTTCGTGCAAAAAGTTATCAAGCCTCGATGGAAAGGTACAAGGGCCTGCTGAAGTCGGCCCAGGATTTGCTGAAGACGGTCGAGGAGAAAGCCATTGTAGATTACAAGACCTCCGAAGACTTCAAGGAAGAAATGAACGAAGCCAGGACGGTCGGCTTCGATTACGGGTACGATGAGTGCCTGTGGAAGGTTAGCGCCACCTTCTCAGAGTTCGACCTTCCCTACCTTCACCTACCGAAACCAGTAGAGGTAGAAGCTTCGGAGGGGACTGACCGACTGCCCGAGTGACCGAAGCCCCGGTGGAGATCGTTGCAGAGGAAATCAGAGCGAATGCCCCAACTGGTGCCGAGGCGGAGGCAGTCGAGGTGGCTGAAGAGGTCGGAGTGGCAGCTGTAGCCGAAGGGGCCGGCGTGGCCATTGTTGTAGCCTCCGAAGGTCAGACCTAGTTGGTTGTAAAGGTCTAACCTTCAGTCTATGTAAAAATCTTTTTGGAGCAATGAAGAAATCCATTCTTACTGACTTACTTCTTTATACTGTTCATTGTCTTGCTTTCTGAAATTTTGTTAAGTATGGGCCAGTCGGCATATTAGAGTGTGTGGTCAGATCTTTAGGATAAGTATTGAGTGAGAACTTTGACCAAACTAGATCCTCTTAGGATTTTTACTCCAAGTACTAGCCCGTCGGCCTTCTAGACCGAGAATAGATTAGGGCGGTTGAGGCACTGGTCAAATATCAGCTCAGGCCAGAGCAACTAGCTTAGGAAGTTTATCCTAAGTGTTGGTCCGTCAGCTTTCCGGACCCTAAGGCAGTTGAGGCAATGGTCGGATGTCAGCTCAGGCCATAGCAACAAGCTTAGGAAGTTTATCCTAAGTGTTGGTCCGTCGTCTTTTCGGACCCTGAGACAGTTGAGGCAGCGGTCGGATGTCAGTGCAGGCCAAAGCAACTAGCTTAGAAAGTTTATCGTAAGTGTTGGTCCGTCGACTTTCCGGACCCTGAGGCAGTTGAGGCAGCGGTCGGATGTTAGCTCAGGCCGGAGCAACTAGCTTAGGAAATTTATCCTATGTGTTGGTCCGTTGGCTTTCCGGATTGGCTGCCCTAAAGCCTTTGCCGACTGGAGTCGGACTTTCGGAGGTGGGCTGCCCTAGAGCCTTTGCCGACCAGAATCGGACTTTCGGAAGTGGGCTGCCCTAGAGCCTTTGTCGACCGGAGTCGAACTTTCAGAAGCGGGCTGCCCTAAAGCCTTTGCCGACCGGAGTCGAACTTTCGGAAGCGGGCTGCCCTAAAGCCTTTGCCGACCGGAGTCGGACTTTCGGAAGTGGGCTGCCCTAGAGTCTTTGCCGACCGGAGTCGGACTTTTGGAAGTGGGCTGCCCTAGAGCCTTTGCCGACCAGAGTCGGACATTCGAAAGTGGGCAGCCTTAGAGCCTTTGCCGACCGGAGTCGGACTTTTGGAAGTGGGCTGCCCTAGAGCCTTTACCGATTGGAGTTGGACTTTCGGAAGTGGGCTACCCTAGAGCCTTTGCCGATTGGAGTCAGACTTTTTAAAGTTGGTTGCCCTAGAGCCTTTGTCGACCGGAGTCAGTCTTTCGAAAGTTGGCTGCCCTAGAGCCTTTACAGACCGGAGTCGGACTTTCGGAAGTGGGCTGCCCTAGAGCCTTTGCCGACCGGAGTTGGACTTTCGGATGTGGGCTGCCCTAGAGCCTTTGCCGACTGGAGTCTGACTTTCGGAAGTGGTTCGTAGAAGAAATGTGAACTTCATTGATAATACTTACGGAGATTGTCTACATTCCATGGACGTGCCAACTGCTGTCCGTCCAAAAATTATAGTTGATAAGTGCTGGCTTGAACCACTTCAGTGACATGATAAGGTCCTTCCCAATTTAGGGAAAGCTTGCCTTGCTCCGTCGGCCTCAAGACTTCGGCCCTCCGCAGGACCAATCTCCGACTCGGAAAGCTCGTGCTTTGACCCACGAGTTGTAATACTTTGCCATCTTTTGGTGGCATACCGCCATCTTCATGCTTGCCCGAATTCTTGTTTCCTCAAGCAAGTGCAGGTCGGCCCTTCGCTGCTCAAAGCTGGCTGGCTCAGCATAGTGGTCGATCCGGAGGGATTGGAGAGAAGTTTCAATAGGGATGATGGCTTCACTTCTGTGAGGTTGAACGGAGTTTCACCGGTTGATGCTCTGGTGGTCGTCCGATATGCCCATAACATAGAATGGTGTTCTTCCGCCCAAAGTCCCTTTGCTTCATGGAGCCGGGTCTTCAGCCCATGTAAAATCGTTATGTTGGTGACTTCGGCCTCTCCATTGCACTCTGGGTGGCCGACCGAGGTAAGTCGGTGGGAGATTTGGTATTGCTGACAGAAATCTTGGAACTTGGAGTTGTCAAACTGTCTTCCATTATTAGTAATAATTATTCGGGGATTGCCGAATCGAAAGATAATATTGTTCTGGACGAAGTTCTCCACCTTAGCCTCCGTTATCCATGCTAGAATTAGGCTTCCACCCACTTGGTGAAGTAGTCGATAGCCACAAGTAAAAATTTTCGTTGTCCGGAGGCCGGGGGAAAGGGTCCCAGGATATCCATCCCCCACTGTGCAAATGGCCATGAGGTGGTGATCGGAGTCAGCTCGCTAGCGGGCTTTCTTTGAATGCTGGGCCAGTAATATCCCTGCCGGATGATCTTGTAAGCCAGGGATCTCCCTCCGAGGTGGTCGCCATAGATGCCTTCGTGGACTTCTCGAGGGCATAGTCGGCGTCCGCCGGCCCCAAACACTTCAACAGTGGCTGTGAGAACGAACGCTTATAAAGGATGTCATCAAGGACAACGTACTTAGAGGCCGTTAGGCGCACCTGCTTGGCCTCCGTCGGATCTTCAGGAAGAGTTCCCTTGGCCAAGAAAGTAAGGATCGGATCCAACCAAGAAGCTTCGTGTTCCACCTGGTGGACCTCCGTCGTCTCATCGGTAATGCTGGGATGCCGCAAATACTCCACAAAGGTTCGGTCAGAAGTCCTACTGGCAGCCATAGCCAGCCTGGAGAGAGCATCCGCTCGAGAGTTCTGCAGACGAGGTATGTGGAGGATTTCAAAAAATTTGAACCGAGGAATGAGGTTTTGTACCTTGTTTAAATATTTTGCCAGGGTCGGATCCCTGGGCTCAAATTCTCCCTTCACTTGGTTGACCACCAGCTGGGAGTCGAAGAAAACTCTGAGTTGGCTGATGCCCTGTTCATGGGCCTTCCGCAACCCCGCAAGGAGGGCTTCATACTCCACTTTTTTATTTGACACCTAAAATAAAAAGTGTAAAGCATGCTCCAGGTTCTCCCCGTCCAGCTTGGCCAGAATTAGCCTGACCCCACAGCTTGCAAGGTTGGATGCTCCATCCACATGGAGAGTCCAGGATGGTTCTACTTCATAAACAGCATCAGCTTCAAGTATTTCGGCCATTCGAGGAGGCATCTCCTGCTTTCATGTACACTCTACAATGAAGTCAGCAATTACCTGGGCCTTCAAGGCAGATCATGGCTGGAAAGAAATGTCGAACTCTCCTAACTTGATGGCCCACTTAGCGAGACAACCGGATGTATCCAGACTCCGAAGGATCGTCTTGAGAGGTTGGTCAGTCAGCACTACAATCGGATGCGCTTGGAAGTATGGTCGGAGCCGCTTAGCCGATGTGACCAAGAAGTATATTAATTTTGCATCTTGGGGTACCTCATTTCGGTGTCATGGAGGACTTTGCTGATATAATAGACTGGCTTTTGCTGTCCATCCTCTCCGACTCGCACAAGGATGGTGCAAATCACTTTGTCCGACACCGAAAGGTAGAGGTACAGAGGCTCCCCCTCTGTTGGCTTGGCCAGCAATGGAGGGTTTTTCAAGTACTCCTTCAATGCTTCAAAAGCCGACCGACACTCATCAGTCCAAAGAAAATCCTCTGACCAGTGCAGGGTCTTGAAGAATGGAAGGGACTTCTCAGCTGACCTAGAGATAAAACAACTGAGAGAGGCGATTCGGTCGGTGAGTTCTTGGACCTGCTTTTTGTTGGTCGGGTGCGCCATCTCCATGACGGCTTTTATCTTATCAGGATTCACTTCAATTCCCCTCTATGTAACCAGAAAACCAAGGAATTTGCTAGAGGTTACCCCAAAAGTGCACTTCATGGGGTTCGGCTTCATCCGATGGTGCCTGAGTGCGTCAAAGGATTCCTGCAGGTCCTTGATGTGGTCAGCCTTATGGAGACTTTTCACTATCATGTCGTCAACGTAAGCCTCCATGTTTCTCCTCAGCTATCCTTCAAACACCCGGTTGATCAGCCTTTGGAAGGTGGCGCCAGCATTCTTCAAGACGAAAGGCTTCATCCGATAGCGATACAGGCCTTTGTCAATGACAAAGGCGATCTTCTCCTCATCTTCGGGATGCATTTTTATTTGGTTGTATCCGGAAAAGGTGTCCATAAAGCTGAGGAGTTGGTGGCCGGCCATGGCATCCACAAGCTGATCAATTTTGGGTACTGGGAAGCTATCCTTTGGACAGACCTTGTTGAGGTCGGTGTAATCCACACAAATCCTCCACTTTCCGTTGGACTTCTTCAACATGACCACATTCGCCAGCCATTCAGGGTAATGGACCTCCCTGATGAGGCCAACATCACGGAGCTTCTTTACTTCTTCATCAATAGCTTTCTATCTTTCGGCAACAAAGCTTCTCTTCTTCTGTTGGATAGGTCGGTAGGTTGGATTGACCTTAAGCTGGCGAGTGATAACCTCCGACGGTATCCCAGGCATGTCCGACGCCGACCAGGCAAAGTTGTCAGCGTTTCTCCTTAGAAAGCTGATCAGCTCTGACTTAAGGTCTTCACAGAGAGAGCCCCCAATCTGAAGGACTTTAGTATGATCATCCTCTCGGAGTGGAACAAACAGAATTTTTTCCCCGGGATGACTGAGGCCATCGGCCTCAGCCCTTGGGTCAAGTTGCTCCATGGTGGAATGGCCTTCTGACTATTGATTCAAAATGGTCAAACACTGTTTGGCCATCCGGCGGTCTCCCCTCATTACTCCGACCCCATTCCTGGTCGGGAATTTTGCCAATAGATGGTAAGTAGAAACAATGGCTTTAAATTTGTTGAGGGCCGGTCGACCCCGGATAGCATTATAAGATGAGGTCGTCCGTACGACCACAAAGTTGATAAGGAGGTTTTTCTGTAGAGGCTCCATCCCGATTGTCACAGGGAGAACTATTTCACCTTCCACTCCAACAAGGTTGCCCCCGAAGCCTGTCAGCAGTGTGGGGGACTCCAGCAGCATAGATCTGGATATGTTCATTCTCATAAAAGCATCATACAACAATATCTTTGTCGAGCTTCCATTATCAACAAGTATTCTCCTTACATCATAATTGGCAATGACTGCCGACACGACTACAGGATCATTCTTGAAAACATAATTTTCTAGGAGGTCTTCATCAGATAAAATAATGGCATTGGAGCCTTGAGACCTTTTAGCAATATCAGCCCTGTCCTCTTGACTTCCTCCGGACCTCCGGTGCAGCATGCCAACGTCCCCACCAGTTTGCCTTTGATTGGGGAGCCCCGCCTCTTCCGAAGTGTTTTGGCATTTGATGCTTCTGCCCGGTCCCGATGGGGTCAGACATACTTGCGCATGTATCCCCTCTAGATAAGGTCTTCAATGGTGTCCTTCAGTTGCTGGCACTCTTCAGTACTGTGCCCATGGTCTCTGTGGAAGTGACAGAATTTATCCTTGTTCCTTAGGGTAGGAGGGCCCCTCATTGGCTGAGGCCTTTGCAGAAAGGTCTCGTTCTCGATCTCCATCAGGATCTTCACTCTTAGCAGGGACAAAGGCACATAAGTCTCGAACCTTCGGGAGAAGTCCCTCGGCTTCGGACTTCGATGTTGGGCCGACCACCGACTGTCGTTCGGAGGTCAGACTGTGGGAGCCTTGTCGCTCCGCTTCTTTGAGGCTGGCCTTCCTTCAGCTTGGCACCGGCCGGCTGCTTGTTTTTCCCCCAGGATGTACTTCTGCGATCTGGCCAGCAACTCACTGTAGCTTGTCGAGTGCTTCTTGACCAAGGAAAAGGTCAGCTTGGATGAGCGGAGCCCTCGCTTGAAGGCTGACATCGTCACAACTTCATTTAAATCCAGGACTTCGATGGCCGCTGAGTTGAAACGGGCCATGAAATCCTGAAGGGTCTCTCCCTCCTTTTGCAGCACGAGGAAGAAGTAGTTGGTAGTCCTCGGGATCCGACTGCAAGTCCTGAAATGGAAAAGAAAAAGTGATTCGAGTTGATAGAAGGAGAGGATCATACCTGGACGGATGGCGGAGAACTATATCCAGGCTGTTTTCTTGAGGGTTGCAGGGAAGGAAATGTAATGGAGGGAGTCGGAGGTGCCTTGGTCCATCATGTGGGCCTTGTACGTGCCCAGATGGTCCATCGGATCAGTGGTACCGTCGTAGGGTTCAGCCTGTGGGATCTTGAAGTGGCAGGGGATCGTCTCCGCCAGAATTTCCTCGGAGAACGGGGGACGGGAGTCATATACCTGTCCCCCTTCGGCCTTCTGCCGGAGGGCGATTATAGCAATGCGCTCCTCCATGCGCATGATTTTGCTGCCGTAGTCCTTCGGCAGTTCGGCAGCAAGACGACCGCCGAAGGGGATGGACTCGGCGTTGGAAGGCGAAGCAGACCTCGCCCTTTTGCCGTTGGTGCGATCATCCAAGGAACTCCGGGGCTCCGCGGCGGCGTGGGAACCATGCTGAGGGATCTCTGGCCGTCGGCCTCCCGTAGCAACAGTCAGAGGGTTGGTGTAGGAAGCAGCTGGTAGTTGTTGTTGGTTGTCAACTACTTCCTGGAATCGCTGAACCGCAGCCGTGAGTGTTTCGATGCGGTTCACCAAGGTTTGGAACTGTTGCAACCCCAAAGTGATGGTGGGTTCTGCAGCAGTAGGGGCGGTAGCAGCGAAATCATTCTCTCGAAGAGGCTCCTCAGACCTGGAAGGAGAGGTATCTCTCCTGGCAGTGGCATTCAGAGCCCTTCCCTAAGCCATTTTCTTGCCGAGATGATGGATTCCTCCTTTTAGAAGAAAGAGTTGCGGTCCTCATTCTAGCGCCAATCTATTATTGCATCAACTCCTAGACCGAAAACCGGGATGGCTGGATTGGCTGGTGCGCTCCTCTCCCGAGCGAACCTGCAGAAAAGTCCCCAAGGGTGTCGATGGCATTCCGGTGGGGGACCCTCCGAAGCTTAAGTTAGTAGGAGGTTGAAGGCAACAGAATGGAGGAATCAAAGGATCAACAGCATATGGAGAGGGAAGAGTCCTCCTGCCTTTGAACGGGATCCCCCAAGTACCTTATATAGGCGTGGAACAGTCCAAAATCCATTAGGGAAGAGGCTGAGAAAGACCAATCTGCCCCTAGGGAAATCAGGAGAGTGGCCATGTGGCATACGGATATGACGGCACCATGGAAGTAGTGGAGTAGGGCCGTTGGGATAGCAAGATCCCGCAGCAACAGAAAGATGCTTCTGGAATGCCCTGGATGCTAAGGCTTGCCTGTCGGAGTCGGCCATGAGGCGGTTGGTCGGTCGGACCAGAGAACGAGCCTCCGGAGGAGCGTAATGTGCCAGACCCCAATAGGAGAGGGCCGTTCGGTCCTCAGCTCCAGTGGGTTGGACCTCTGCTGGAGGGAGGTAGGCTGGACCCCAGTAGGAGAGGGTCGTTCGGATCTCAGCCCCAATGGGTCGAACTTCTGATGGAGGATGGTGGGCCAGGCCCCAGCAGGAGAGGGTCGTCGGACCTCAGCCCTGATGGGTCGAACCTCTGTTGAAGGGCGGTGGGCCAGACCCCAGCAGGAGAGGGTCCTTCGGACCTCAGCCCCAATGGGTCGGACCTCTGTAGAGGGCGGTGGGCCGGACCCCAGCAGGAGAGGGTCCTTCGGACCTCAGCCCTAGTGGGTCAGACTTCTAATGGAGGATGGTAGGCCGGACCCCAGAAGGAGAGGGCCGTTCGGACCTCAGCTCTGATGGGTCGGACCTCTGCTGGAGGGCGATGGGCCGGACCCCAGCAGGAGAGGGTCGTTCGGACCTCACCCCAGTGGGTCGGACCTTTGACGGAGGGCGATGGGCCGGACCCTAGTAGGAGAGGGTCGTTCGGACCTCTTCAGTTGAAGCTTTGAGAAGGGCGGCCGATTCGGACCGTAGAGTTGGGCCGGTTCTGATAGAGGGTGAGCCGTCATGGTACAACAAGTCCTGTAATAAAGTGAGTCAGTTGGATTCACTAAGCCCATTGAGTCATGTCATTTGAGTTCAATTATTTCAGTTTAGTCAAGAGTTGTGTGTGTTTAATTCAAGAGGATGACCATTGGACCCACACTCAAGTCTCCAACCCAGCATCTGGATTCTCAGGCCACTTCATGCCCTAGCACCCCAGGCTCCTCAATAATCAGCCCCCAGGCCTATAAGTGAAAGGCACCCCCTCAGGCCCATTCTTGCATTTGGCACCCCAGCCCAGTCAAAGCCCAATAGTTGGCACCCATCCCACTCCAGGTCCATCAAGGAATGGTGCCCCTCCAAGCCTAGCCCAACAAGGTTGGCACCCAAGTCCAAGCCCAGCAGGGAATGGAAAGGTCAAAGCATCCCAAGAGGATTTCATACCAGCCCAAGCCCATGGAGAAAAGTCAAAGCTTCCAAGTTCTACAAGGAGTCCAATGTCCAAGTCCTACTAGAATTTAGGCCTTCTAATTTTAATCAAACTTTGTACTCCTAATTCTAGTTAAACCTTGTACTATTGAGGACATTGGCAAGAGGAAGAAATTACAAACTAATGATCTTTGGTTGTAGTCCCATTTCTTTTTTTCAGGTTCTTACAAAATCATGAAGCATTTCTTGAAGACCCCAATTTTATGAAGCAAATTGAAGACCCCTTCTCCAAGCCCATGAGCTGACCAAGCCTTGAAGAAGTTCTCTACTATGAAAGCCTACTTGGAGACCAAATTTTAAAGACCATGTGGAAGGATGAGATAAAGCCAAGTGTTGCAAGGAGATAATGCCACATGGAAGTTCTAGAATTCTCTTGTTAGGATTAGTTGTTAGGATTAGTTGCTAGAAAAACTAATATTGTAATTAGCACCAACTAAGCATAAGTTAGTTGGTTCCTTAATCCACTTTCTTGCCATCCAAAGGAGCTATCCTTGGCCTATAAATAGGGGCCAAGGCTCCCCCTCTTGTAAACATGAAGTAATTTGAATGAATGAAATTTCCTTGTTTGAGTTCTCTTCCATCTTGCCTAGTTCTCTTAAGTTCTTCCTAGAAGGTTGAGTGCTTTCTTTGATTTTCTTTGGAGTGTTGAGTTTGATCCTAAATTGGAGTGAGTGCTTTGAGTTTTGGAGTGCCATAGTTCCATTCCCAAGTTCTTCTACACAAGATCCAAATAGTCCAAGAAGAGGAGGAAGAGCTGCCCAAAAATTCCAGCAATTCTCTTCACTTCTCTTATTAATTCCTTCATTTTTTCCTCAATTTCTTTGAATTTTGACCTCACCTTGACTCTTTGCAGGTTCTCCTTGGTGATTTGAAGACAAAGATGAAGGCTCCATGCCAAGGATCCAAGCTCCAATGGTGAATCCAAGAAGGGAGTGGAGATCTTGCCTCTAGCCTTCAATTTTTTGAGTGGTGAGTGTTTCCCTTCCACTTGAGCTTAATTTCTCTTCATTGTTGGGAAAAAAATCTCTTGATCCTTAGATCTAAGGTCATTAAAGGTTGCTTTGCCTAGTTGAGGGTTTCTATGCCCTTAGATCCTATCTTTTAATTTTTTTGAAAGGAAGCTTGCACAAGGATGTCAGATTTTCTGCTCACCTAGTCTCTAGCTCGAATTTCTTCATCCCTTCCACCCATGAATTCGGTCATATTTGGAGCTCTAATGCTAATATATTGTTGCTAGGTAAGTAGATCACATCCCCACACACCCATTTCATCAAATTCATCCCCCATCATGTACTCCTTGTCCCATACAAACTTGTAATCCAATTTTGACAGGGAAAGGGCCCTGAGTGAATCTATAAATACCTTACCTCTCCCCCTCTTGTAAAATAATCTCTTATTCATGAAATAAACTCTGCAAAATTTTCTTGTAAAAATTTGTGTCCTCCTTTTGGAGTGGGTGTGAGACCCGTTTGCCTTTTTCTTCGGAACATCGAGGGGTGGGGCCCTAGTTATCCCGTTAGCTAGTCTTCTTCCACTAATCCTTAGCTATCATCCATCCAAGCTGAAGCCCTAGCCACCCTCCTTCATCTCCCATCTAGGCTGCCCCTGTAGCATCAGGCATCTCCATCTCCTCCAAGCCTCAAATCGGCCTTGGCGATCCTCCCACTTCTCCTTCTCTTCTAATTCCCCGTTTTGTATTTTTCTCATCATCCTTGACACTAACCACTGATGTTTGCAGGATCCCTCCAGTGCCACACCCTCCAGATGAAGTTTTCTTTGCCCCTGAATGAAGCTAATAAAAAGTTGGTGGATCCACAGGAAAGTGACCGGATCATCCAGTTGTCGATCTGAGTTGAGAGATCTCTTATGCGACATCATGCAAATCATTGCTAGGTATGTAGACCCCTTCTCTTCTCGCTTTTTTTGATTTCTTGAAGTTGAACATGCTCCTAATAGGCCTTCTTAGACCTAGGATTCTTTGCTTGCTTTATTTTTTTTGATAGTTCTAGCATGTGGGTAGGATACTAATTGATACAGGATAACCCTAACCTAGTCTTGTCTAGTTTCGGGGATCAAACCATAACAACCTAAAAATATTTATTTTCTTTAATACGATTTTCCTCATGTTCGTCCCTTGCATATCATCCTGCATCATGTTAGAATCCCATCCCTCATCAATTTTGGTATCAGAGTAGGATTAGGACATGTTCTTGCATCATAGTCTAGATTTTTGCATGCTATTTTCTGCGTATCAAGTCAAGACATAGGACTGTTTTCCCTATCAAATATTTTTATTTTTTTCTGATTTTTATGGTAGTTATACTTTGTTTGGTCCTATATTTTCCTGTTATTTTTTTGGAATATCTCAGATCCGAAAATAAACAAAAAAAGAGCAAAAACAAAACCCTAACAAAATTTGCATCCTGTCATTTGCACTAGGAGTCCACATTTTGATCAGTTTCACAATCTTAGGTATTTTATTTTTCTCTGAAATTTGCACAAAATCCTCTCTGGTTTGTCATGATAATTATAACTATTTTTAATTAATTTTATAAAAAAAATATATAAAAAAACCTGCATCTTAGAAACCCTGACCAGAATTCTAAGTTTTCTGCATCCAGTTAACAATCATAGGTGTTGCATCATCTTACGATTTTTGTTCTACATCAAACTTTGTAGGAATCATCCTCACTATTAGTCCTCTATTATAATTTTTTTTTTGAATTTTTCTGCTCTGAAAACCATACCAAATTCTGTATTAATATAGACCTATAATTTCAGTTTCTGT
Organism: Areca catechu; assembly: GCA_021397845.1. NCBI lineage: Eukaryota > Viridiplantae > Streptophyta > Magnoliopsida > Arecales > Arecaceae > Areca > Areca catechu. The sequence goes on from CM038047.1 coordinate 71,244,056, forward strand.
GAATTCTGCATATCTGATTGAACCAAACCTAACTTACATCCAAACCCCCCCAAAGCCAAGCCAATTTTGTTTGCTCACTTAATCAACTTATAATTAAGTTGCCATCTTATAAAAAAGATAAAAAAAAAAATTATTTTCTTTCTTGTTATTAGATTGCATTAGGGTTCATCGATTGTGCATCATATCATTAAACTAATCTCAAGGGCATTTTTACTCTGTCAGATCAAGAGAGGATTTCATCACCTGTCCTGGGCCCAAAACAACCACCCAGCATCAGCACCCAAGCCTTAATTATAATTAACTAGCAACCTAATAGTTTTAAGGACACCAACAGGTCGGGTCCGAGTCTAGTGAGGGAACTAGTGCACCCAACCCTTCACCTATTCATGAAAGTTGGTGTCTAAGGCTAGAGGTCCAGTGGCAAACGCCCTAAGTGAACTTGTGGTTCTTTAATTAGGACCCTATCACAGGCAGGGAGAGCCTCCCACCACCCCACCTCTTACCTGGCCAGTGGAAGGATTTGGTGCTGTGTTGAGTGTAAGTTGAGTTAACTTATTAGGTTTTGGCTCCAGGTCTAGCAAACCCTAGCATGTGTTAATTTTTGTGTACTTGACTGCATCATATCACCTTGATTGATTGATTACATGACCACTAGGTTAGGAACCCAATACCAACGGTCTAAACCCCAACCCAATTCTACCATGGATTCCAACTTTAAGACTTTCATGAAGACCATCACTGATCAGCTTACCCAAATTAACCATAGATTTGACCAAGTGGACCAAAGACTCGACCAAGTGAACCATAGGTTCGATCAAGTGGATAACCAGGTAGGAAACCTAGAGAAAACCCCTAAGACCCATCCTAGACCTAAACCCGAGCCCAACCCTAGGAGAACCCTATACCATGACCCATTCTTGGAGCCCAACCATAGGAGAACCCCATACTATGACCCATACTTGGAGCCCAACCCTAGGAGAGCCCCACACCCTGAACCAAGCTGGGATCTTAGTGCCAGGAGACCCAACTATGACTTCATAGACCCAAATAAGAGAGCCACTAAGTACATGGGGATATACACACCTAACTTTGGTGGAGATCTTGATCTTAAGGATTATCTTGCTTTGGAAGGCGATATGGATCTGTATTTTGAGCAGGAGCAAATGTATAGGAGACGTCAGTTCGAATATGCTAAACATAAGTTAGTTCGCCAAGCTAAGATAGACTAGAATGAGTTTGAATGAATGTCTAGATTAAAAGGAGAAATGCCCATAACTACCTAGGAAGCCATAAAAAGCAAACTTAAGGAAAAGTACATACCAAGATCCTATAAACCTAGCTCCTATGCACCCAAATCCTCATAACCTAGACCCTATGCACCCATGTCCTATGAGTCCAACGAACCCATAAGCCAATAATTAGAGCCCATATCCTATAAGCCCAAGAAACTCATAACCCATAGGTCTGAACCTATATCCTATGAACCCAAGGAACCCATATCCCTTAGTAGACCTGAACCTCATAGGATTAATATCCCTAGGTATCTGCCAAGCATTACTCAGGTTTTCCCTAGTCGACCTGAACCCCATAGGATTTGTACCCCTAGATATGAGCCCAGCATTAGTCCACCTCCCCTTAGTCGACCCACCCCTGCTATCCCGGTCATTAGTCAATTTTTTCTTAGTCAACCCCCTCCTACCACCCCATTGGTTCACAAGGAAGACATTTAAGAGGAACTATAAGCTGATGTGTACTTAATGGTTGAGTATGAGGAAGAAGAAGAAGAGTTACCTATAGAAGACCTAGAATTAGTTGGCCCAGTGGATATCCAGACTAAAGCCAACCCAGAATTAGTTGACCCAGACCATACTCAGATAAAAGCCAACATAGAATTAGCTAACCCTGACCACACCCAAACTAAAGCTGTAGTGGAAGAACCATTAGAGGAAGAAACCCATGATCCTGTAACTGCAACTCTACCTGAGTAGACACTAGGAGAAAGCCCAATTATAGAGTCCAGTCCTAAGATTCAAGAACCCGAGGAATTTATTAAGGATCTGATCGGTTTAAACTAGTAACCTCAGGAAGAATCCTCTCCTATAGTTCCCATTGACGATCTCTTCCCTGAAATTAATGACCCATTCTTCCATAAGGCAGACCTTGTAGGTATACATCATCATGCGGGATGACTCTAAGACTGCTAAAAATGCATGAAAAATAACAAAATATTTTTTTGTGATTTTTATAATTTTATTTGTAGGCTAGACTCCCAAAATAAAGTAAAAACTAGTGGAAAGACCAGCAGTGCAAAGAATCATCGGATTGCAGGCAAGCTCATGCAAACTAACGAAATAGCCAGGACCTGAGAGTTGAGAAACTCCCAGTTTAGGATAGCTTTTCTTCATTAAATAAGATAATAAGAGTTGGGAAGGTTTCTTATCAGTCAGAGATTAAAATTCAGCAACAGAAGGGACATCGCACTCTGATCGGAGCCTGGAAGAAGAAGCCTTATTTCCCTTGAATCTAATGGTGGATCTGGGTGGTCCAGGTAGCAAAGAAGGCCTCCTCTAGGGAGGAGAATCACCTTGGAGATCCTACAAGCATCAGGGTTAATCAAAACAGCAATTAAAAAATAAGAAAAGGAACTATGGGTTGAAAGGAATCAGGATTAGGGTTAAAGGATGGTTGTTCGAAGCTTGTTGAAGATCTCCTTGCTTGGCGGCCTAGGGCACTTCTTCTTAGACTTGTGAAGGCTTGGATGGCAGTGATTTAGGGTGTGGAAGGAAGCTAGGGCACCAAGGAATTCATCCAAGCACAAAAACACAAACCAAAGAACCAAAACAAAACACCAGCACAAGGCAATAACTCAAAATTTCAGCAAGTTGTATTCATAAGAAAGAGATGCTTACTAGAGGAGGGGTGGGGTATTTATAGAGTTCCCATGCCCTCACTAACCATGATTACATTTGGGTTACAATTCCTCTTCTAAATTGGAATACAATTCCTTTCCTAGCTAGGTTAGAATTACAAAGTTTTAAAAGGACTAGAAATCCCAACTAGGTTAGAATTTTGACCTAGTCTTCTCTTCTTTCCTCTCCCAACTTGGCTTGGACTTGGTCAAACTCCTAAAACTCATTTTTGGACCTTTTGGCAGCAGCAAGGATGCCTCCTTCATGGGCTTGGACGAAAATTTGAGGGGTCTAGGTGGGCTTCCAGGGGTTGGGCGCATGGCTGGCATATTCTAGGGAATCTGGCTAGAATCTTGCTTCTTAAGGGCTTGGGCTTGGCACCTGGGCTTGATTTTAAGGATTGGAATGCTGGAACAGCCTAGGAAACATGGGCTTCTGGTATATGGAATATTTTGAAAGCATTTGGAGGGAATTTGACATCTGAAATAGCACCCGGGGAAAATCAGGGCACAATCAGGGCACCTGGGTGTCGATTGAGCTCCCCTAAGCTGGTGTAACCGCTTCTAGCTTTAGAATGAGGTATGGTGGAACTCCAAAATAGCGTAACCTTCTCTCTTGTATAAAAATTGAGCTCATATTGGACTCATAACTGATATACAGGACTCAAAATAATGACTAGGTTGAGGGTTGAGACAAATCAACTAAACTCAACTTATTACAGGACTCAATTCTAGTTGATTACAAAATTTGACACATGGCTAGGGAAACCAAATAGGGCCCAGTAATCTGTGTCTGATCCTGGTGCCCCCACCACATCAACCCCATAAGGTCAACCTTATTAGTCTAGGACTAATCCCTAACGCCCCTTCCTGTATCCTATTCTATCTAATCAATCCCGGACCCCCTTCTTACTTTCCACCCTACCAGACTAACCTGAATCCACCTCTTATTTCTACCTTTTTCAGAAACTTCCAGCATTTCTAGGACCACTAGATTGCATTTTCTTGAGATTAGCATGTTGCATTCATTCATTGAGCATGTCATGTTTGCATCTTACTTTTGGAGGACCCTATGGCATATAGTAGGAGTCCATGCACCATTCTCATCTGCATGTCACCCTCCTGACAAAGGGTTAAATCCATAGTTGTAGTTTAGGGTTTACTCATTTGTTTGCTTGCATTAGGCATTAGCATGAGTCGTTTGCCTGTTTGTCATTAGGTGTTATGAGTTTTTGCACTGTATGATTAGAGATCTGCATGAGAAATTAATATAAGATTACTGTAAGCAATGATTTTTATAAGAACATGGTTAATTCCTGAAAAGAGTATGAGAGTTTGCTAGGAAAATCTTGTGATGATTAGGCTACATACCCATAGTGCTAGATCCATCAAAGTGATAAAGAAAGTTGGACCTAGTACTTGAGTTACCCATTAGGCATTAAGCTCAACCTTCAATATCTCAAACTTAGTAGAGTATAGAGAACTAGCAATGATACCCAGTGAGTTTTGAGCCTAACCCTTTTCTTTGAGAGCAAACCCAACCTTGAGTGTCCACCATCAAATTAGCCTATGAGAGGAATGATTGAGTATTTCCTGGATGACCAAGCCACTAGTACCCGGATCAAAGGCTTCCATGTCACTTGGTTCATTGGCAAGGTCGACCGAGATCTAAGAAATTATGGATCACTCGAGATGATCCGCAATGTCTTAATCCAGACCCGTCAGAGCAGTACCCAAGCCAGATCAACCTTCTTACTCGATAGGGTCGAGTTCCTCCCACCTCGAAAGAATTGATGAGGACATCAGGAGCAGACAAATTTCAAAATTTCAATTTTGTTCTTTAAGTCATGTGTTGGTCAATTTTGAGTCCTATAATGGAATTTAATTTTGAGTCCTGTAATAAAGTGAGTTAATTAGATTTACTAAGTCCATTGTGTCCTGTCATTTGAGTTCAGTTGTTTCAGTTTAGTAAAGAGTTGTGTGTGTTTCATTCAAGAGGAGGACCATTGGACCCACACTCAAGTTTCCAGCATAGCATTTGGACTCCAAGGCCACTTCATGCCTTGGCACCCCCGGCTCCCCAAGAATCAGCACCCCAGGCCTACAAGTGAAAGGCACCCCCTCAGGCCCATTCTTGCATTTGGCGCTCTAGCCAAGTCAAAGCTCAAGAGTTGGCACCCATCCTAGTCCAGGTCCACCAATGAATGGTGCCCCTCCAAGCCCAGCCCAACAAGGTTGGCGCCCAAGTTCAAGCCCAGCAGGGAGTGGAAAAGTTAAAGCAGCCCAAGAGGATTTCATCCCAGCCCAAGCCCATGGAGAAAAGTCAAAGCTTCCAAGTTCTACAAGGAGTCCAATGTCCAAGACCTACTAGAATTTAGGCCTCCTAATTTCAATCAAACTTTGTACTCCTAATTCTAGTTAAACCTTGTACTCCTTGTCCCATACAAACTTGTAATCCAATTTGGTGCGGGCACCAGACTCAGAAGAAGACTTCAGGACTCCATCTGGATCTCTGATTGACCTTGCCCGAAGAATTAGGGTTTTTTGGTTTTGTAATAAGGGTTGATTTGGTCAACTCAATTTTAGTTGAGTCTGTATTTCCCTGTAATTTAAATTTTGTTGAGTCATGTTGACTCAGTTCAAGTCCTAGTAGTGGTCTAGGTCTTCTCCAGGGTGTCACATTTTCTCCCAAGCCCAAGCAAGTGGGTGCCACACTCCCAGCCACACTCCCAGCCACACGCCAGGGTCCAGGAGGCACCACAAATCCATCCCAGTGTCTTGGTCCCCACACCCAAGGGAGCAAGAAATTTTCTTGAAGCCAAAATCAAGGAGGCGCCCCATATGTACCTTAAAAGGCCAAGCTAAAGGAGGAAAGAAGCATTTCTTGGGGAGCACTTCAAGGGGGCGCCCAATCCATGCCTAAAAAGCCCAAAGCAAAGTTGGAAAGAGCCATGACTTGGGGAGAAAGAAAAGGAGGTGTCCAAAAGAGTTGAGCCATGGAAGGAAAAAAATATTTCTTGAAGAGCAAGGCTAGGAGGCGCCACCTACTTACCATTTGAAGCTTTCAATCAACATTTATGGAACCTCTTGGCCGGCCATATGGGAGGAAATTGATTCTACAAACCTAATTTGAAGATCCATCCTATTAGTCCCACATGGGAAGATGTAAAACCCTGACCTCTTGTAAAGTCCTATAAAATAAACCTCTCTTGTAAGTTTTAAAAACAACTGATGAATGAATTCAATTTATATGTGAGCAAACTTTGTGTTTCTCTCTTCCGCACTTGTATTCAGGTGTTGAGCTCCGTGAGGGAGTAAATCCGGGTTCCCCAGGAACCTTGAGGAGGTGTGAGATCTCCAACCCCAAAACCCTAGGTTAGCCACTTCACTTCCAAACCCTAGCCGCCCATCATCCTCTTCTTTCCACCAAACCCTAGCCTACCCCATCTCTCATGGCCACTCTCTCCAAGTCAAGGCCGACCACTAGCATCTAGGTCCAGTCTGGATACTTCAGATTCAGAGCAATTCCCAGAGGAAGTCAGATCAGCCTCCAGGAGAATCCGGATTTCAGCAACATCAGCTTTCAAGTTCTTCTATTTGGTAAATCCTTCCTTGAGTATCTGGTTCCATAAATTGTTCTTCTTCTTTTCCAGATCTTGAGTTCAGGAGAAGCTAACTCTGCCAAAGGATCAGTATTGGAGGATCCATTGCGAAGATATCTGAATCCGGGGATCCAACAATCTGCTTAAGAGAGTCCTTCCACTAAACTCTGTGAAGATCACTGCCTAGTCTGTAACCCTTCTCTTCTCTTTACTTCTATCCTGTTGAAAGTTCAGAATGAAACCCTAGGTCTAGGAGTTTCTCAACCCCCAGCGATCATTTACTTCTGAACTACTCTGATAAACTAGTTTCTTTAAATTGTGCTTTCAATTATTACATAGTTTCTTTCAATTTAGTTTAACTTTCCTTTGAGTCAAAGCCGACTTCTGAAAATATATTAAAAAAAAAAAAGGAATTAGTCTTAATTTACTTCCACATCGCATCGTCTCATTCGTTCTGCATCATCTTGGTATCAGAGCATTCGTTCTGCATCACAATTTTGATAGGGAAAGGGTCCTGGGTTAATCTATAAATACCCCACCCCTCTCCCTCTTGTAAAATAATCTCTTATTCATGAAATAAACTCTGCTAAATTTTCTTGTGAAAATTTGTGTCTTCTTTTTGGAGTGGGTGTGAGACCCGTTTGCCTTTGTTCTACAGAACATCGAGGGGTGTAAGTATAGGGAAAAACATGCTAGGTAGAAAGAAAGTATTTTAAAATAATTTTAAAATGAACAGTGGAACGCTTGGTAGATCGATCAAAATGATCTACCAATCTGCCAGCAATAGGATCTAGTAAGATAATGCAGCATGCAATATACATCAAGAGAAAGAAAAATAATTAATGATACAAAATTACCTTACCATTATACCTTTGAAATGCTGTGGAAAAAGGTAAAGCGCTCGAGCCACACACGTGTCTGGCCTCTATAGGCAATCCACACCACGGCTCGACTCTGATCAACTCCCTCAGAGTGCTAGCTTTTTGGAATCTTTCGGGCCGATCTTCTTCTTCTCAAAGACAAGGAGGAGAGGTGGAACCCTTCCCAACTTTCTCTCTTCCCAAGACCTAGCTTGAATGCTAGATATTCTCACACCCAATCCCAAGTCCTTACAAAGCCCTCTTTTCCTTTTAGTTCTTCAACCTTTTTCTCTCAGCCAACCAGTAGCCCCTAAAATAACCTATATTTATAGAGGCAGCTAAGAGAGGGAGAAAGGGAAAGGAGGAGTGATTGGGGGAGAAGGTCAAGGGCATACCAATTTGGCTCTAACCATATTAGGAAGGAATGACAATCATTCCATGAAAGTTTGGAGCCAAAATAGCTTGAATTCGAAATTCAAACCAGGTCAAAACCTTCTTAAAAAGCTCCCTAGAAAATCCCATTCAGGTTTTTCTAGTCAAGCAGAGATGAGTCGACTCGAGCAAGGATCGAGTCGGCTCATCCAGGACACAGAACAGTCAAACTGTTCTTTTAGTAGGAATGAGTCAGCTCGAATAGGGGTTGAGTCAGCTCGTCCAAAAATAGAATGAGTCGACTCGAGTAGAGGTCGAGTCGGCTCGAGCAGAGGTCGAGTCGGCTCATCTAGAACATAGAATGAGTTGGCTCGAGTAGGGGTTAAGTCGGCTCATCCAGAAACAAGTTCTGAAAATGTTTCTTGTCACAGCATAGTGTCGATCGCTCAAGTGTCGACACATGGTCAATCATATTAACCGCTAGTGATAGCAAATGATTCTTAATCATCGATCAGCCTTTAGATCAGATAGAAACCCCTATGGTGTGTGACCTCATAGGTTCAAACACTAAGCCGGTAGCATTGGAACACTTCCAGTACCAGTCAAAGTCCTCATCTAGCAATGATACCAAATGTCCATATTGGTCAAAGATTGTAGAGCAACTTTCAAGAACCTCTAGCATATGGTTAACGCATAATTCATCCCTTTGACCTCATAATGCTTAGGATGACATAGGATTTGACTGCCAACCCTAATTTGGTCCATCCAAATCATGTCTCAACTTTACAAGTTCTGTGACTCCTCATAAGAACTATTCTAGCCAAGGTTTTGCTAAATTGAGATACAGTGAGTCATTAACTCCAAACTATTTGGAGGGGTCAATTCCATCTTGATCAATAACCGCTCCACAAGTACTTGACTGCACAGAAACCTTTCATCACTAGATTAGAAATCCAGGTAGTCCGGCACCAAAGTATAATGAGTTGCTTGCAAGCTACCATGGTAACCTCAGGTCTGAGGGACACATATACCTATATCCCTTCATGAGCAATCCTTTGACTGAAGGGAGCTCCGTAGATGGTCATGTTCAGTGAGATGTCACATATTTCACTTGCATGTCACACCAGTGTCTCCCCACTCCTTGGTTAAGAGGACAACCAATAAATGTGACATACAACAACTTATACTCGATACATCCTCGTCTAATAACAATGTATCCTTTGGTTGTGAACCAGTTTAAAAACTACTTGATGTATCTTCTCTATATCAAATAATGTAGTTCTAAGGACTCCATCATGCAGAAGTTTATTTCAAGAAAATATAAATATGATGAATAGCCAAAAGAATAACTTTTATTAATTAAAAATTTATATATAATTACAAAATTAGCACAACTGTCTATAGCCTAGACGATTGACTTTGGGACACAATTCCCAATAGTGAGACCCAAGTTATCCCATTAGCTAGTCTTCTTCCACTAATCTTTAGCCATCATCCATCCAAGCTGATGCCCTAGCCACCCTCCATCTCACATCTAGGCCGCCCCTACAGCATCACGCATCTCCATCTCCTCTAGGCCTCAAATCGACCCCCGCGATCCTCCCACTTCTCTTTCTCTTCTAATTTCCTATTTTGTATTTTTCTCATCATCCTTGACACTAGCCCCTGACATTTTAGGATCCTTCCAGTGCCACACCCTCCATATGAAGTTTTCTTTGCCCCCGAATGAAGTTGATAAAAAGCTGACATATCCACGGGAAAGTGACCGGATCATCTGGGCACCGATCTGAGTTGAGAGATCTCTTCTACGACATCATGCAAATCATTGCTAGGTATGTAGACCCCTTCCCTTCTCACTTTTTTTGATTTCTTAAAGTTGAACATGCTCCTAATAGGCCTTCTTAGACCTAGGATCCTTTACTTACTTTTTTTCTTTGATAGTTTTAGCATGTGGGTAGGATACTAATTGATACAGGATAATCCTAATCTAATCTTGTCTAGTTTTGGGGATCAAACCATATAAATCTAACAATATTTGTTTTCTTTAATATGATTTTTCTCATGTTCATCCCTTGCATATCATCCTGCATGATGTTAGAATCCCGTCCCTTATCAGATATCCACATGTGCATCGGCAAAGAAAATTTGGAACTCACTTGAGGTTACTCATGAGGGTATCCATCAAGTAAAGAACACTAAAGTAAATATGCTTATTCATACATATGAAATGTTTAGAATGGAGCCAAATGAATCAATAACTAATATGTATATAAGATTTACCAACATTGTAAATAGCATGAGAAGTCTTGGAAAAGTTATGTCTAACGCTGACCTTGTTAATAAAATTCTTGGGTCTTTACCAATATCATGGAATCCGAAGGTCATAGCAATCCAAGAAGCAAATGATGTTGAGACACTTCCCTTGGAACAACTTGTCGGTTCACTCATGGCTTATGAGTTGAACTTAAAATAAAAAGTAGTGAATGCAGATAGAAAGAAGAAAAAAATTGCTTTCAAATCCACTACATCAAATGATCCTTCAAGTGAAGAATCAGAAGGAAGTGAAAATGAAAATGAAGAGGCTCTAGTGGCAAGAAAATTAAAAAGATTTATGAGGAAGAAAAAGTTTCCTTACAAAAAGAAGCCTCAGCCTAGCAAAGATAAAGGGAAGGACAAAGAAAAGGAAAAAGAGAAGGAGAAGGACTAACCAATATGCTTTGAATGCAAAAAGCCTAGGCACTACAAGATTGATTATCCTCTCCTCAAGAAGTTTAAGAAGAAATATAAGAAAAAAGCAATGATGGCAACCTGGAGTGATAGCGAAGACTCTAGTTCAGAAGAAGAACAATAAGAAGTCGCCAATCTCTGCCATATGACAATAGAAGATGAGGTACAATCTGAACTTGAATTCAAATTTACTTTTGAAGAACTTAGAGATGCTTTTGATGAACTTGTGCATGAGAACAAATTATTAAAAAATTAAGCACAAAAAGTTGAAAAAGCATGTTGATTCCTTTTCTGTTGAAAACAACAATCTTGTTAATGAAAACAATGATCTAAAAGACAAGATTGGTGTTTTGGAAAAATAAAGGAAAGCTATATCAAAAGAAATAGAAGTTTTAAAAAGATCCAAGGCCTTTGTTCCAAATAATAAGCTTTTAAAGAAAAACAAAGATCTTGAGATAGAAAACAAGAAATTAAAAGATGAGCTTGATAAAGTGAAACTTTTTATTAAAAAGTTTACATTTAGTTCTGAAAAGTTGAATTTATTATTGAATAATCAAAGAGCTGTATTTGATAAAACTAGACTCGATTACAAGCAATAAAAGAAACAAAGATTTTTCAAGAATTTCTTTATTCCAGCATCATCTAATGTTACTTGCTTTAGTTGTAGAAAATTTGGGTATAAAGATTATCAATGCAATCTTAGAAAAGTTTGGGTTCCAAAAGGAACCATAACTACTAACCCTAAAAAATCCAAGGTGGCTTGGATACCTAAAGCAAAAACTTGATCTGTTTTGCAGGTATGTCTTGCAACCAAGGAGAAAAGGAGATTATGATATTTTGACAGTGGTTGCTCAAGATACATGATGGGAGATGTGAAGCAAATCACCTCTCTTGAAGCTTTGAATAGAGGGAATGTAACTTTTGGAGATAATGGTAAAGGCAAAATAATTGGTATCGATAAAGTTGACATCTCTTCTTCTACCTTTATTGATAATATATTGTTTGTTGAAGGATTAAAACATAATTTGCTTAGTATTAGTCAATTTTGTGACAAAGGTTTTGAAGTAGTTTTTGAATCATCTCTTTACATGGTATCTAGTCTTGATGATAATGGAGTAAAACTCATTAGAAATAGGCATGACAACATCTACCTCGTTGATCTTGATAATTTACCTATCCAAGATGGTGAATGCCTAGTTGTAATGAATGCCACAATTAATGAGACTACTTGGCCATGGCATCGTAGATTAGGTCATGCAAGCATGCATTTACTTTTCAAATTATGTAAAAAGGATTTAGTTAAAGATTTACCAAAACATAGATTTGAAAAAGATAAAATTTATTATGCTTATCAATTTGAAAAACAAACAAGAACCTCTTTTAAAACTAAAGGAATTGTTTCAATTTCTAGGCCACTAGAACTACTCCATATGGATCTCTTTGGACCAACTAGGACTATTAGCCTAGGAGGTAAGAGATATGGACTAGTTATAGTTGATGATTTCTCTCGATTTACTTGGATTTTGTTTTTAGCACATAAAGATGAATCCTTTTCTACTTTCATAAAGTTTTATAGAAATGTTTCAAATGAAAAAGGTACTTCTATTATTTATATTCGAAGTGATCATTGTACTGAATTTGAAAATCAAGATTTTGAAGATTTTTGCTATGAAAAAGGCATTGAACATAACTTTTTTGCACCCAGGACACCTCAACAAAATGGAGTGGTAGAAAGAAAAAATAGGACTTTAGAAGAAATGGCACGCATAATGCTTTTCAAAAATGATCTTTCCATATATTTTTGGATTGAAGTTGTTAGTACTGCTTGCTATATTTTAAACTATGTTTTGATTCGATCAATTTTAAAGAAAACACCATATGAGCTTTGGAAAGAAAGAAAACTGACTTTAAAGTATTTTTGTATATTTGGTTGCTGATGTTTTATTTTAAATAATAGAAAAAATAATTTAGAAAAATTTGATGCCAAGTCAGATGAAGATATCTTCTTAGGATACTCTATATCTAGCAATGCATACAGAGTTTTTAATAAAAGAACACTTGTAGTAGAAGAGTCTATGCATGTTGTATTTGAAGAGTCTACTAACAAGTCCTCTAGAAAAGAGGATATTTCTGATGATTGTGTAGGTATTGAAGGACCTAAGAAGCTAACATTGGATGATCATCCTTCCAAGGAGAACAAAGAAGATCAAAATTAGGAGAATGAAGAAGAAGTCACAAGATCCTTACCAAAGAACAAGGATCTATCCAAAGAATGGAGGGATGCGCATGGACATCCTAAGGAATTGATGTAGGTGATCCATCAAAAGGGATAAGAACTAGATCTTCTATTAGAAATGAATATGATTATATTGCTTTTGTTTCACAAGTAGAACCTAAATGCATAGAAGAAGCTGAAAAAGATCCAAATTGGATGATTGCTATACAAGAGGAATTAAATCAATTTGAAAGAAATAAAGTTTGGACATTAATAGAAAGACCATCTAATGCTTCCATAATTGGTACTAAATGGGTATTTAGGAATAAATTAGATGAAAATGGTATAGTAACTAGAAACAAGGCTAGACTGGTAGCTAAGGGTTACAATCAAGAAGAAGGAATTGATTTTGATGAAACCTTTACTCCAGTAGCAAGACTTGAAGACATTAGATTACTTCTAGTCTTTGCATGTTTCATAGATTTTAAATTATTTCAAATGGATGTTAAAGTGCATTTTTGAATGGTTACATAGCTGAAGAAGTTTTTGTTAAATAGCCATCTGGTTTTGAAAATCATGTATATTATGATCATGTTTTTAAATTGTATAAAGTACTTTATGATTTAAAACAAGACCCCGTGCATGGTACGAAAGACTAAGTAAATTTTTAATTAATAATGAATTTACTAGGGATCATGTAGATACAACTTTGTTTCTAAAAAAAAAGGCTAATGATCTCTTAGTTGTATAGATCTATGTCGATGATATTATCTTAGGTGCCACTAATGAATCTCTTTGTCAAGAATTTGCAAAGCTTATACAGGGAGAGTTTGAGATGAGCATGATGAGAGAATTGAGCTACTTCCTAGGACTCCAGATCAAGCAAACTAATGAAGGGATCTTCATCAACCAAGCTAAATATACAAAGGAGATTCTAAAAAAGTTTGGGATGGAGAAGATTCAGCCTATTGGTACACCTATGAGCCCTTCATGTAAACTTGACAAGGATGAAACTAGTAAGAAAGTTGATCCAAAATTTTATAGAGGCATCATTGGTTCTTTACTGTACTTAACTACAAGTAGACCAAATATTATATTTAGTGTATGCATCTGTGCTAGATATCAGTCTAAGCCTAAGGAATCATATTTAATGGCTGTTAAGCACATACTTAGATATTTATCTAGTACTCTTGATATTGGATTATGGTACTGTAAGAATTTAGCTATAGATTTAATTGCATATTCTGATGCTGATTCTGTTGGCTATAAATTAGATAGAAAAAATACTTCTAGAACTTATCAATTTCTTGGAGTTAACTTAATCTCATGGTTTAGCAAGAAATAAAATTCAGTTGCACTATCTATAGCTGAAGCTGAATATATTGCAGCTAAAAGTTGTTATGCTCAAATCTTGTGGATTAAGCAACAACTCGAGGACTTTGGTATCAAACTAACTAAGACACCCATAAGATGTGATAATACAAGTACAACTAACTTAACTAAAAATCCAGTTCAATATTCAAGAAGTAAGCATATAAAAATTAGACATCATTTTATTAGAGACCATATTCAAAACAATGATGTTATGCTTGAATTTGTTTGTACTGAAATGCAATTAGCTGATATTCTGACCAAACCTCTTAAAGAAGATAGGTTCAGTATGATTAGAAGAGAATTAAGGGTCATTAATCCTTTTGATTAGATCTCAATCATCTTTTGTGACCCTTAGGATTTTCCTTGAAAATTTCTTGATCAAATATCCTTGAAAAACATATTCAATCATTTATTGGCTATTACAATCAATTACCTTGATTTTCTATGATTTTTTCCTATTTTTCTAATTTTTTCTCGAAGTGTCGACACTTTGAAGTGTTGACATCTCGAAGTGTCGACACTTGGCTTAAGCCCATGAGTCAACACTTGACCAGTGGGAAACCATGAGCAAATAGGGAAAATGGACCAATTTCTTCCCATTTTCTCCCAATTTTCTTGAGCTGACACTTTTCCCTACTATTCCCTAACTGCTGTTTGATTCCATTCACTATTCTAACCTTCCAATTTTTAGTTTGAGCCTATTCTTTCCCTCGCTTTCACCGTTCTTCATGATTTTATCATGAATGTTTTACCCGTTTCACCTTCCATTGCTTGTATTCCCTTTCCATCCTTGTTTTCCTATTTTCCTAAACCATGGGACCCAGGAAATAGTTGGTTAGGAGACCTCAACCTTCCTCTCAAGGTGTGGAGCGGTGCACCAAAGCCCGTCATGATGATCAGTCTATAGAGGGAGTGACTTAGCAGGAGATTCCAGTCCAACCACATATCCTTGGAGCATACTGTATGGTCTCCAAGGCCATTATTGAAGGACAGAGAGTGGATTTCGAGTTCATGGACCAACAGCATTTTCAGATTGGTGACTAGCTGAGACACACTGGTTTGGCACATTTCTATTCACTCAGGGAGAGATTCTATCCATCACTGATGAGGGAGTTTTATGGTTCTCTAACTAGAGGAGTTGATGGGTGGATGGCACAGGTTAGAGGGACTACTATATCACGATAGCAAAGATACTGAGTAGAGTATGGGAGATTCCGATGATAGGGACTATAGCAGACTCACTTGTAGACAGATCAGTGGCTACAGGATTATATTTGAGAGAGATGATGTTGGAGAGGGAGCCAGCATTTTAGCTTCACGACTATCACCTGAGATAAGGCTCCTGCTTCATATAGTTGCCTGGATCCTTCTCCCGAAGACCGGGCATTTCGACTTCATCACTGAGAGAGAGCTACTAGTGATGGTTTTCCTAATACAGAGGACTCCTGTCTGCCTACTGGTGCTCATGATACATCAAATGACAGAGGTAGCTACTAGTAGGAGACTTTGTTTGCCTTACGGGATGGGTCTGACTATACTATTTAGGGCATATGGAGTAGATCCAGTTGGAGAGCCCTACCGACAGCTACTTCATACAGATGTGTATGATGAGAAGTCATAGAATGGGCTATCAGAAACACAGAGGTCAATGGAAGCGTAGGATTTCAGAACAAACATCTGACACTAACCATGATGATAAGGAGGATGTTGATGTAGATGATGTGGAGGAGGATGTACATAGAGATGAGGCCGGGCCATCTGAGTCACATAAAGATATACCTGAGACATAGCTCGAGCCATCAGTATTGGCACACACTGAGGTGCCACCTCCTGTAGACAGTACAGAGGGCTGGATCACTGGACTGGAGGGTGAGATGTAGATCATTAGACAGCGAGTAGATTTGATGTATGAGGAGATGAGAGCAGGATTTCAGGAGATGAGGGAGAATTTCACTGCTATTCTGGCTTCTATATATGGATTATCTTCTAGCAGGCCACCTTCACCTCCACCTGCACCTCCAGCCCACCTACTGACATTGGGATGGGAGATGGACAGGAGGATTCATCCGTAGACTTTGATATTAACAACTTCATGGTGGTTCCTGAGCCAGATACTGCAGTTGATCAGGATGCTGAGGCCATGATGGATGCTGAGAGGACCTCAGATGTTGCTCCTACTCCACCCATTCCAGCAGATCAGACTCCCATCCTTTCTAGTACCCCCATTTTACCTGATACTTCAAATCCTATTATTTCAACACCCATTCTTTATACTGACCCTTCTGATACTTTATATGACCTTCCTACTCCCTTGATTAAAGTACCACATACCCTTTCCAATAGGACAGTAGTGATTCCTTCCACTTCTTTACACACTTCTTCCATGACCAGAGAGCTAGGATTTTATACTCTTGGTTTCCACATTCTATCATCTGGTCCCATGTTTGACAACACTCCATCTATTCCTGATACTGATATTGACCTTGAACCTGTCCCATTTCCTGATTCTACTATGGATGTTGCCTCTTCTTCAGTACCAGCCAGAGGTAGAGCACGCTGCAGGAGCAGAAGCCAAGGATGCGGTGACATTCCTAGGCATTCCTAGGGCTGTCTACACTAGGCTTGCTGATCTCCGATCGATGTGGACACAACCTCGTCCCTCTAGGATTGCAGGGCCTATTATTCTAAAGATTAGGTCTTCCTCTGATAAGGACAGCATCCCTTAGGTCTAGTCATTCTATTAGTTAGTATCATTTCAGTTGACTATATGAGATTGTTATGTATTAGTTAATTATGTTTGTATCAAACCATGTTTCATTATATCAAAGTTTGAAATTATATATATATATATATGATGACATTTTTAGCATCTTCTTGTGTACTTCTACTTACTGTAATGTTTTTCTTTTTATCTCCACTTTTCACCTTTTTTTTATTATGATAACAAAAAGGGGGAGAAATATGGTAAAATAAGTAAAATGAGAATATTGGTAGCAAATGAGCACAATGTTTAATATTTTGTGGTATCAAAAAGTGCTAGCAAAATGACAAACAAAGGGAGAGAATAATTGATAAGTAATGGTTAAAGGGGGAGGAAATTGCTAAAGAAGAAAATTATGAAAATTTTGAAAAATGCTAATACATGTATGTTTTCGAAACATATTTTTAGATCATATATTGAGGGAGAGCTTTGGTTGCATGCTCTGATACTCTTTCATTTTATGCTCTAATACTTTAATTTTTATGCTCTAATACTTCTTATCTAGTTTCATGCTCTAATACTCGTTAGCTTTATGTTCTGATACTCCTTATTTTCTTTATGATCTGATACTCCTTATTGTTTATGCTCTGATACTCCTAACTTCTTATGCTCTAGTACTCTTTACTGTCATGATCTGATACTCTTCATGCTCAAATATTTTTGCTTTGATACTCTCAATCTTTATGTTATATTATTTACTCTAATATGCTCTGATACTTTTCATGTTGCTCTGATACTCTCTATGATTGCCTTGATACTCTTAAAGATTTTGTCTGATACTCTTCATATTCAACTTGTTTTTGCTCTAATGCTTAACTTTCAAATATATTTTAACTTTGATATACCTTTTGAACATCTCATATAAGCATGTAGCTCTGATACATTTTAATTATAGCTCTAATATATAATAGTTACATCTCTGATACATTGGAACTATATGAATTGAACTCTTCCTATAGATATATCTACAGCTCTGATATGTTGAAACTATATAAATTGAATTCTTTCTTATATATACATATATAGTTCTGATACATCATAGATGAGTTTTTGCTCCTGGTAATCATTTCAACATAGCTCCGATACTTATTATCATTAGCTCTGATACTGATAGACAAATGCTCTGATATGTTTTGAGCTTAAATGTTTTTATATAATTTTTCTCTGATACTCTTGTCAATTGCTCTGATACTTATTACAAACCTTTTGAGCTTACAATGTGCATATACTTAAAGATTTTGTCATCATCAAAAAGGAAGAGACTATTGACTCCTATCTTGATTTTGTTAAATTATAAAATATTTAAGTATATTTGAGTACTAACTGTGTGTTACAGGTGTGTTTAGTAGATTAAAGTACTCATCAAAGCTATACTCTATTGAAGAATTCAAATGCTTGTCAAACTATTAAAGAAGTCACCTAAATCAATGAAATTTCAAGTTATATGGACTTTGGCATATAAGAATGATCTTAAAGGAGTCAAAATTTTATTTTGGCGAAGTTTCAAGCAAGTGTCGACTCATGAAGATCAAGTGTTGACTCAAGGTGTCAATTCACAGAATCCTGAGCTAATATGCAGAAAAAGTTTTAGCCAGCATGCATGAAGTGTCGACTCATGAAATCCAAGTGTTGATACATGAGTCGACTCACTATCAAGCAAGTGTCGACTCAAGGCCTGAGATCAAAATGAAGATAGAACATGCTGATTTTTGGATTTTGTCCAAGTGTCGACTCAAGTGTCAACTCATTAGAAGAAGTATCGATGCACCAGAACATTCTAGAGAGCTTCAGAAAATATTTTTGACCTAGTGTGATTCATGTATCGACACATGAGTCGACTCATGACCTGAAGTGTCGACACCTGCAGGCCTAGATGAACAGAATGGCTAGTTTTTTTAAGCATAGATTTTGTTCTTTTTATGTCTGATGGCTATTTTCTCCTCTTCAATGGTCATAAACAGTCATTTAAGGCTAGAAAGGTATTTAAAGTGGACCAAACACAAGAGGGAGTGAACTGATGAAGATTTATTGAAGAACTAATTGAGCATTCAATAGTTTTGAATGAAGTTGAGCCTTCAAGTATTCAAAAGCATTCAAGTCCAACTCTCAAGCATTGATTAAGGCTTCAACAACTTGGAGACAAGCTTCTCATCAACAATCAAATAGCTTCAAAGAGATATTTGCTTTTATTTTGAAAGCTTATTGTACTCTTACATTATACTTGATTTATCTTGTTGTTCCTAGTTTCAAGTGAATTGAAACTAGTGCTTGGGTTGTTGGTGAGGCTTGTTTTAAAAATCAACTAGGTTATTGGTGAGCCTTGTAAAAACCAACTAGGTTATTGGTAAGCCATGTAAAAACCAACTAGATTTTTGGTTAGCCTTGAAAAAACCAAAGGGGTTTTGATTAGTGAGCCCGAGAAAACTAATCTACTATAATCAAGGAAGGATGATAGTGAAATACCCAAGTGGACCTTGGGGAGTAGATGTAGGTGCTTTGTGTGCACCGAACCACTATAAATTTTTGTGTTTGTGATTGCTTATCTTTCTTTTCTTGCATTTATATTATTACTTCTGCTGCATACTCTTATTGAGCAAACAAACACTTGCTAACATACTAGCACTTGTTTTAACTATCATAAAAAGTTTTTAAAATCCAATTCACTCTTCCTCTTGGGTTGCTTTAGCTAGGCAACATTATCGGTGTCCTATCAACATGAACCGATGATATATGTTCAAGTCATCATAGAACACCTTAAATGCCTATTATCGAATTACCATCCATTATCCATGATGATGGTATGGGGGAGCCCAAAGCGGTAGATGATAGACTTCTAAAAGAAGGATCTCACTTTATTTTTGGTTATCTGGGCCAGGGGTTTTGCCTTCACCCACTTAGTGAAGTAGTCGATGGTGTGCTGCCCAGGTGGCTTACCCAAAAGGGGAGGTAAATTGGGTATTTAAAAAATTATTGCAAGTATGTGCTTTTTTTTTAGTTCTTAGTGTGGTATGTGCTATGAATTAAGTTAACTACTGTGGAAGCAAGTAACAACAGGAAACACAATCACAAACATAGCAAATTTTATAGTGGTTCTGAGCAACCTCGCTCTTATGTCACTACCCAAGATATCACTTGGGATTTCTACTATATTCACCCTCGGAATATAGCCAGATTGTTTTCCCGAGCTCATAATCTAAAACCCAAACTTGGTTTTATCCTGGGCTAACTAAAAACCCAATACAAAGTTAGTTTTGAACGGCATCACTAACAACCCACTACACTTGATTTTTAAGGCTCACTAATAACCTATCAAACTCCAAGTTATAGCCCCTTGCTATACTTGGAACAACTCAAATGAAGAGTTAAAAGAATAAAGCAACAATATGACAAACCGAAGTTATCGGATGGTTGCAGTTGTAGCACTTGAGAAGCCCTCTTGATTGCACTTTGATTGCTCTTCAAGGCTTCTTCACTTCCTCAATTAATGCCTCAAGATTCTGATGAGAGTTGGTGAAGTCTTGAGTGCTTGTTTTGAATGCTCTCTAGTGAGTTCTTTTGAATATTCAGTGAAAGCTCTTTAATCTCTAATTTCCTTTTCATTAACTTGTCCAAAAGTGGTTCATATCACTTATAAATACTCCCTCCAACTGATTTCAAGTGGTTTTAGCCGTTGTAGACCGTTGGGATTCTAAATATGACCGTTGGAGATAATTTTGGATTCAAAATAAGAATTCTAGAACTAGTCGTTACTAACCTGAAATAGTCATTCGAGTCAGCTCAGATAGCTTGAGTCAGCTCAGATCCTCAAGTAGGTCAAAACTTCACTCTGGTCGAGTCGGCTCTTCTGCTTCGAGTCAGCTCGGATTCTCAGTTAGGTCAAAATGACACTTTGGTCAAGTCGGCTCTTCTACTTCGAGTCAGCTTGCTTGGCTGGTTCTTCAGAACTGAGATTTTCAGCACTCTAGAAGAGTCGACTCTTTAATACTCAAGTCAGCTCGGTTATCAGTCTAAGAAAATCTTTACTCTAGTCAAGTCGGCTCAGATACCCTCGAGTCGGTTCAAATTCTCAGAACTTCATAATTGAAATCTACCCGAGTTGGCTCTTCTAACTCGAGTCGGCTCGAATGTCTGCATGCCAGAAAATTTCTTACCATGCCAAACTTCGAGTTGGCTCTCTTGTCTTGAGTCGGCTAGTGCGGACACCAAGAGTAAGAGAAGACTTTAATCAACCTAGGTCAATGCCAATTCTTTATGGCTAGCAGATCTAGTTTCAGTCTTGTAATTTGTCCTTAGTCCTGTTAAGTCTTGAGTCAATTTTTATTTAAGTCCACATTGAGTTGTAATTTTCTTAAATAAAGCATGAGTCAAATCCAACCAAGGAAGCACACATTTGGGTCAATGAATGAAGCCACATCATATGAATCTCCAAAGTCAAGTCAACGGTGCATCACAACCATTGGATGGAATGAAGCCTTGATGGAAGCCACCTCACGAAGGTGCCTTATCCAAGAGGATGGACCCCACGCCAACTAGGATTGCCACCTCATCCCCATGCCACCTAGATTGGAGGAGGGAATCAATTCAAATTCAAATGGGGCCACCACAATTTTCTCCATGAATCAAGCCAAGTCAAATTAAAGATGGGGCGGCCACCAAAGTCTCCATGAATCAAGCAACCCCTCACACTCATTATGGTTAAAGCCACTCCTTGCATCTTGCTATGGTTGCATATTTTTCTCCATGAAATTAGTGAAAATACAAGTCTTCTCTTGGATGCACAACCAAGGAAAGGAGGACACAAGCCTTGATACAAGCCCCACTTCATGTTTTCTTCCAAAATGAGAGATCAACCTTCCAAGTCCAAGGGCGCCAAAATCCCTCTTCCAAGCCTCAAGTCAAGCCACGCCCAATCAAATTCAAAGTCTTGTTCGGCCAAGAAGGAGAAATTTCTGAATTTTTGGGTGCCCCATCAAGAGAAGACTTGTATTTTCATTTGAAATTCAAATTGGGTCCTAAGGTGCCTATAAAAAGGACCTTACCCCTCCTTTGTAATGCTATTGATGATGAATGAAAAAATACAAGTTTTGAGAGCCAATTCTCCTTAGTTGCCTTCATTCCTTAAGAACGTCGATCTTCGTGAGGGAGCGCCTTCGCCTTCGGGCGTCGAGAGGTGTGAGGCCTCGAGTTACTATCTCTTCAACAACTCCATCCTCTAACTTCTAATCGGAGTCCATTGGGATCATCCAACCGAGCGCCTAGCAAGAAGAACTCCACCCATCACCACATCAACTCTCATCCTTTCATCTATTGCTTTCTTTTGATCGAATCCTAACTCTTCTCTTGAATGCCTGCAGGTCCTTTAAGTGCCACGAACATGGAGTCGGCTGCCCTTGCCGTCATGACCTTCGGACAGAAAGCCAGCGCATCCGCGGGGTTGAATGCTTGATCATCCAGGTCGCATCCACGAGAGCGAGTGAACTTGGCATCGGGCACTTTGGATCTTTGAGTTATGCCACCCTGACTCCTAAGTAGGTATTGATCTAAGAGCTAAGTCCTACGGGGTTTCTCAATCTCGAGGTCCTCTTTTTATCCTTGCTTAAGGACTTACTTGCTTGCCTGAAGTTCTTGTTAGTATAGAACCCTAGATTTATTCTCTCTCGTCTTCGAAAATCCTTAACTTCATTAAAACCCTAAAAATCACCAAAGAAAAATCACTTGCATCATTATTCATCTTCGCATCTTCATGAAGTGGGGCTTGTAGCAAGGCTTGTGTCCTCCTCCTTTCCTTGGTTGTGTATCCACCTTTGGTACAAGACATGATATGGGGAGTGGGAGATGGAGGCGCCCATGGATTCTTGCCCTTCCGTCCATAGTTGGCCACATACTTTGGAAAGAAAGCTTGATATGAGGGCTTGAAGCAAGGATCTCATTTCTAACCTCCTTTGACCTTCCATTGGCCGGCCACCCATACTTGGAAAAGAGCATGATAGGGGGGAGAGAAAGAGGGAATGTATCAAGTATTGTGTCCCCCCTTTGGGCATCCAAAAATCTGAAATGTGCCACCCACTTGGCAAGTTGACATGAGGTGTGAGGGAGCGCCTTCGCCTTCGAGCATCGAGAGGTGTGAGGCCCCGTCTTGCCTTCGTCCTTCGGGACGTCGAGGGGTGTGAGGCCCCATCTTGCCTTCGTCCTTCGGGACATCGAGGGGTGTGAGGCCTCGTCTTGCCTTCGTACTTCGGGACATCGAGGGGTGTGAGGCCCTAGTTATCCCCTATCCCATCTTCTTATCCCCTCGTGACCTTGAGATTCATCCTAGCACCTCCAAGTATCGAGGAGGGCATAATGCCTTAGAGATGAGAGGTCTCTTCATTAGGGTGACTCCCAAAGTCCAATTGAGTTTTAGGATTCTTTGAAAAGGAATCCATCTAGGAGAGTTTTAGGATTTTAGTTTCAGTTTCGCCCTAGTCCCGGGAGGCTTCTTAGCCCTCCCACGGTCCTAGTTTGTTTACATGTTTTCCTTTTCTAAATAATCCTGGTTACATCATGTGTCCGTCCCGCATCAAACCCCATAAGGAACAGCCCCCAAAAGTACTAAGGTTTCTAGAAGAGTTTGAAGACATATTCGCAGAAGACCTTCCTAATCATCTTCCATCCTTAAGAGACATTCAATATGCCATAGATTTGGTCCCAGGATCCACATTACCGAACCTTCCCCATTATAGGATGAATCCTACTGAACACTCTGAATTACAACGTCAAGTTAAAGAATTGCTCCAAAAAGTATTCATTAGAGAAAGCCTGAGTCCATGTGTAGTACTTGTTCTTCTGACCCCTAAGAAAGATGGCACTTGGAGAATGTGTATAGATAGCCAAGCCATAAATAAGATCACCATTAAGTATCATTTTCCTATTCCCCGTTTGGATGACATGTTGGATATGATGGCCGGAGCAAAAATTTTCTCCAAAATTGATCTTAAGAGTGGCTATCATCAAGTAAGAATTAGGCTCAGGGATGAATGGAAAATCGCTTTCAAAACCAAAGATGGCTTATATGAGTGGGTAGTAATGCCATTCGGCTTATCTAATGTACCTAGCACCTTCATGAGGATCATGACCCATGTTTTAAGGACATTCATTGGAAAATTCGTAGTGCTCTACTTTGATGACATTCTCATCTACAGTAGAACAAAGAAAGACCACTTAGACCATCTTAGGTAAGTTTGCCAAGCCCTTACACAAGATAGTCTCTATGTCAATCACAAGAAATGTGAATTCATGACCCATAGATTTATCTTTCTAGGATTTGTTATCACCACTGAAGGGGTGTCTGTCAACCCCGAAAAGGTCAAGTCCATAGTTGAGTAGCCCATACCCAAAAGCATCCATGATGTTCGTAGTTTTCATGGTTTAGCCACCTTCTATAAGAGATTCATTCGAGGATTCAGCACAATAGTGGCACCCATTACTAACTGCATTTGGAAGGAAACCTTTGAATGGACAAAACCCGTCAATAGATCCTTCCTAGAAATAAAGAAGAAAATGATACAAGCACCTATTTTGAGGTTACCCGATTTTTCAAAGGTATTTGAGATTACTTGTGATGCCTTTGGAGTATGAATTGGAGGAGTTTTGAGTCAAGAAAGTCATCCAGTGGCATTCTTTAGTGAAAAATTGAATGAGAAAAGGATGAGATACTCAACGTATGATAGGGAATTGTAAACGGTAGTTCAGGCTTTGAGATATTGGAGATACTATTTACTACTGCAGGAGTTTGTTCTTTATTTCGATCATAAAGCTTTACGATTCCTTAATTCCCAAAAGAAATTGAACCCTAGGCATGGAAAATGGGTAGAATGTATTCAGGCATACACCTTTATTCTGAAACACCGTGTTGGTACTAAAAATAGAGTTGCAGATGCATTAAGCCGATGATCCATGCTTTTAACCTCAGTTAGCACCGAGGTTATAGGGTTTGATAGACTGAAAGAGGAATACCCTAAGTGTCCAAACTTTAGTGAAATCTATCAATCCCTCCAAAAAGGACCATCTAGTATACATAGTGATTATACTCTCCTAGATGGATTCCTTTTCAAAGAAAATCAACTGTGTGTTCCCCGAACTTCTATTAGAGAGTTTTTGATCTGGAAAGTTCATGCTGGAGGCCTAACAGGTTATTTTGGTAGAAACAAGACCATCTTAGAGGTAGAAGACCAATTCTTTTGGCCTGGCCTCAAAAGAAATGTGGTCCAAGTTGTAGCTCAATGTCGAACATGTGCTATTGCCAAACAGCAAAGGCAAAACACCGGTCTATACACTCCTTTACCAGTCCTTGATTATCCATGGCAAGATCTTAGTATGGACTTTGTACTAGGACTCCCAAAGACCTCAAGAAGACATGATTCCATCTATGTTGTAGTTGATCGATTTTCTACGATGGCTTATTTCATCCCATGTTTTCAAATCCTAGATGCTTTAAGAATGGCCAAACTTTTTCTTGACGAGGTGGTTAGACTACATGGTTTACCCAAAACCATTGTATCAGATAGAGATGTTAGGTTCACTAGCTATTTTTGGAAGACCCTTTGGCATATGCTAGAAACCAAACTAAAATTCTCCATTGCCTATCATCCTCAGACTGATGGCCAAACTAAAGTAGTCAACCGGAATCTAAGAAATCTGTTGAGATGTCTAGTTGGTTATAGTACGGGTAATTGGGATCTCTTACTCCCTCGTGTTGAATTTGCTTACAACAGCACAGTCAATAGATCTACTAAAAAGAGTCCCTTTGAGGTGGTCCATGGTTACAAACCTAGGAAGTCCTTAGATCTTATCCCTTTACCCATATAAGCATGAATTTCTGAATCAACTGAATCATATGCACAGCATATTAGGGATATACATAAAGAAATTAACAAAAAAATCCAATTGAGCAATGAAACTTATAGGCATATGGCAAATTCACATAGGAGAGTCAAAGAATTCACTGAAGGAGATTATGTTATGATAAGGCTTAGACCAGAACAGTTCCCACCAGGAACCATGAAAAGGTTGCATGCTCGTAGTGCAGGTCCATTTAATGTTATAAAGAAAATAGGATCTAATGCTTATATGCTAGACTTACTATCTGGTTTAGGTACCAGCTCGACTTTCAATGTTTCAGACCTAGTAGAGTATAAGGAGCCAATAATGATACATAGCGAGCCATTTAAGCCTGAGCGATTATTGAGAGTGAATCCATCCCTAAGTGTCCACCAACAATTCTACCAGAACGGTGAGATAAGATTGAGCGTATTCTGGATGACCAAGCCATCACCACCCGGAATAAAGGTTACCAATGCTATTTAGTTCGTTGGCAAGGTCGACCAGAGTCTGAAGACTCGTGGATTACTCGAAAGGATCTACAAAGAATCGATCGAGATTTATTAGAGTACTATAAGAGTAAAGAAGACCCCTACTCGACAGGGTCGAGTTCTTCCCACCCCCGGGAAAATTGGTGCGGACACCAAGAGTAAGAGAAGACTTCAATCAACCTAGGTCAACGCCAATTCTTAATGGCTAGCAGATTGAGTTTCAGTCTTGTAATTTGTCCTTAGTCTTGTTAAGTCTTGAGTCAATTTTTATTTAAGTCCACATTGAGTTGTAATTTTCCTCAATAAATCATGAATCAAATCCAACCAAGGAAGCACACATTTGGGTCAATGAATGAAGCCACATCATATGAATCTCCCAAGTCAAGTCAAGGGTGCATCACAACCATTGCATGAAATGAAGCCTTGATGGAAGCCACCTCACCAAGGCACCTTATCCAAAAGGATAAACCCAATGCCAACTAGGATTGCTACCTCATCTCAACGTCACCTAGATTAGAGGAGGGAATCACTTCAAATTCAAATGGGGCGACCACCATTTTCTCCATGAATCAAGCCAAGTCAAATTCAAGATGGGGAGGCCACCAAAGTCTCCACGAGTTAAGCAACCTCTCACAATCATCATGGTTAAAGCCACTCCTTGTATCTTGTAATGGTTGCATATTTTTCTCCATGAAATTAGTGAATTCAAAATTCTTGGGAGGTCTATAAATACCTCTCCAAGTCTTCTTGTAAAGGTTTATGTTTGAATGAATAAAAGTCTAAAGTTTCCTTTCTCCATTTGTGTTTGCAAATGCCCTCTGTGAGAGAGTGAGTGAGAGGCTCAACCAAGTTCTTTAGTCTTGAAATTCCAGCCAAAGATCCTCTTCCATGGATGCTTACCACAACTTCAATATCAGCCGACCATACTCCATCTAGATCACCAACAATTTCTAATCCCTCCCTTCCATTATATCTACTTCATATTACCTTCCATCTTCTCCACAATACTAATGGTTGTTCTTGCAGGATCTTAAAGAGTATCCAGTCCAGGATGAAGTCCTCCTTGCCTTCAACTCAGTAGTTTGAGCCTCTACTTCCAAGGGATGGTTTAGTTTGATCAGTCAGTCTTAAATCTTGAGGGTTTCTGTAGTGATCCTATTGCAAAGATAGTGAAAGATCATTATTGGTTTCTAAACCCTTCCT
The DNA here is from genome assembly GCA_021397845.1 of Areca catechu. Taxonomy (NCBI): domain Eukaryota; kingdom Viridiplantae; phylum Streptophyta; class Magnoliopsida; order Arecales; family Arecaceae; genus Areca; species Areca catechu. Next base: position 71,271,428 of record CM038047.1, read on the forward strand.
TCCCTCTTGAGATCTAAAATTTATGAATAGAGTATAGTCCTAATTAGATGGTTCCTCTAGCCACGTAGGTCCTAGTTTTTTTTGCTTAATTTAGATTTGCACTGCGAAGCATATGAGCCTCCTAGTTTAGTCTTCTTTAGTGCATCTAAATGACTCCACTATGATTGAAATCTGATCATATGTTTTAAAGTTTTAATTAGCTTAATTGCTTTAGTCATCATGCCATATTTCTTATAAATATGCCGCATCATCAGCTCTTAAGAGTTAGTTCCTCAAATGTTCAAATTTCTTCATACTTCTTCCAGTAACTTCAAAATAGCTCAAAAACATTCCAACTCCTTCAAATACTGATCTTGAAAAAGTTAAACTAGAAAATTACATAGAAGTGGCCCTTTTTATGAATACATGATTGATTTTTCTATGTGCTCTTCTTTACATTGTATTTCAACAAAAAATAACTTGACATTCTACAATGTTGTAGGGAGGAAGGTTGTTCAATGAAAACATCCTACAAAAACTTTTGAGAACACTTGAAAGATAGTCAGTAATTAAATGCATACTCTAATGTTTGGTTATCATCAAAATCATTCTAGGGGTCAACAATCTCCCCCTTTTTGATGATAACAAAATATTGGGCATGGAAAAGCTTTATGTATAAAAAAAAATTTATGTATGACTTTCAAATTAAGATATATTCATGTGTATCAACAAGTATCATGAAAGTATTGAAAGTTTCAGAGCTGATCAACAGAGTATCAAGGCTTTTGAGTTAGATCTAATGTGTATCAGAGTTAACAATTATCAAAAGCTTCTTTTGCCTAAAATAAGTTGAAGTCAAGAATGTATCAGAGCTTAAAAAGAAAAATCAAGACAAAAGGTATTAGAGCTTTAGAAAAATCAAGATACAATGTATCAGAGTACAATATATCAGAGCTTAGGCAAAAATTATCAAGACAAACAAAATGCATCAAAGCTTGGTTATCAAGGAATATTAGAGCTATTATAATATGATTGTATCAGAACTATTATTAAAGCAAGTTGTGAACAACAGGGATGGCTGTTTCACTCAAACCAAGCACAGTTTTAATAGATTTTGCCAAAAGATTTTTCAAGTTTTCCATGCACATACAATTACTCTCCCTTTTTGTCATTAGTCAAAAAGGGTGGTTAGAAGCAAATTACATTATCTTTTTAAATAGAATGAGAACATTGATAACATAATTTCACTTTCTCATAGAATTTTTTCAATTGAAATTCTTCATTAACACTCTGATGAGGTGTTTCTCCCCCTTATTAGGTTAATTAAAGAGATTAAACATTGAGATCATTCAAAGAAGCAGTAAGATATAACAATAAGAAGGCACATCATCAACACAATGATTTACAAAAGATAGCATTTGAATACTTTGAAAGAAAGTACAATACATCCAAAAGATACATAAAAAAGAAAACAGAAATACAAACTAGTCATCTTCCTTACTAGAGGAAGATCCAATGTCTAAAACAACTGATGAGGTCTTGGTTTTCATAGGTTTAAATCTAAGATCTCTATTTCTAGTCCTAGTAGGGGTCTTAGAAGCTTTAGTTTTTCTTTTAGCCCTAGCTTTAGGTTTGGCTCTAGTGGGTGTGGGCTCTACCTTAATATTAGAAGGTGGCATACAAGGTTCTACTAGATATGGTAAAGCAGGCTGTGAAGAGATAGGTATGAGATCAAATAATCCAAGTGGTACAAAAGGTGGTGCCTGAGCTAAAGGTGGAGAAGGTGAGTGTGCTGGTGGATTCCTGGAGGAAGATGCTCCGAAACTAGATAAGAAGACCCAAACTGTCCTCAACTCAGTCTTCAGCTCTTCTACTCCCTTCTGAATGCACTACATCTTAGCTACCTGCTATGCACTGAAAGTATTAGTAGCTCCTCTCAATCTGCCAAAGTTCACATGCAACTCTCTAATGATAGAATGAATGTCCTCCTGCAAATGCGATATGCTCTTACTACCTCCACCTTGGTAGTCAACTATGCCAGCTGTGCCCTGATCTCTTGTAAACCAGTGTTGATTGTCTGACGAAGGTTTCTAAACATCGAAGCAAATGAGCTCATTAGGGTCTCAGAAAGAAGTCTAATCTGCTTGCCTATGAAAGCCTATGAAGCTGATGGTGCTGAAGTAGAAGGTCTAAGAGCATGTCCAATAGAAGGTGCTGGGGGTGTCCTGGGACTGTCAGGCTTTCTCTGTGTCTGACCATGCTCATCAATCTCAGCCTATGTACCATCACCTCGTCTAGCTATAGTGGTCTTGGTATCATCAACTGGATGCCCTGGCTGATCATCCTCATCCTCGTCATCATCCAAGGAGGTAGCAACCCTCTATCCAGATATCCTTTTCGACCAAATTCCTTCTACTAGATGGTAACCCATCCTTTGAAGGGATTTTGTCGAATAGGTATTCGTGTGGTGTAAAGGTCTGCCATCCTCTCCTATCAACTCTAGTCCAGCCTCCTGAAATAGTAGTATGAAGACCATTCCATATGAAAAGCAAGCCTTTACTTTTCTTGTTGCCTCTCTCATCTACACAAGCATGATGTAAGGTAGATGAAGGCCTCCCCCTTAATCAAATGTCTCATGAACACTAGGTCCCGTTCACTTACCCAGTCAAAGCGATTAGTCCTAGGTAGGAAAATCCGACTGATAATATTGTGCAGCAATCTCATTTCCAATGAGAGCATATTTGCCTGCACATTTTTGATTGTGTCCACATCTGATCTTTTCAATATTAATCTCAAAGCCCTTTGCTTGTTTTTCATTACCAAGTGATTTACACCCTCATTCGGCATTTGCAAAATATTGCTCAGTTTTTCTTCATCTATAATCAGTCTTACTCATTTTACTATTGATTCAATGTGGTATTCCCCAAGGGTAAGATTCTCAAAGAAAGCTTTCACCAAATTTGGATAAGTAGGGGTGTTTAATGAGCATAAAAATGTCCAGCCCTGGTTTTCAATCCATTTGAAATAATTTGAAATTCATGTAGCAAGCAAATGCAAGTAATAGTCTAATGGCTTCTAATCTTGCTACGGGTGCATAGGTCTTATCAAAATCTATTCCTTCTTCCTGATTATAACCTTTTGCCACAAATCTTGCTTTATTTCTAATTACTTTTCCTTGTTCATCAAGCTTATTCCTATAAATCCATTTGGTTCCTATTACTGGATGGTCTGAGGGTCTATTTACTAAGGTTCATATATTATTTTTTTCAAATTGATTAAATTCATCATGCATGGCCATCATCCAATTAGGGTTATTTTCAGCCTCTTCTATACTTTGTGGCTCTACTTATGAGACAAAATCTAGATAGTCATGTGCATCTCTAAGTGAAGACATAGTCCTAACACCTTGTGAGGGATTACCAATAATTAAATCTCTAGGATATGAAGTTACATACCTCCATTCCTTTGGTAGATTACCATGATCTCTACTTATCATTTCTTCTCCTTCTTGAGTTGGTTTATCCTTTAAGCTCATGTCTTCCAGTGCTTGATCAAGTGTACTTGCATCATTGTCTATACACTCTTCTTTTCTAGAAGGTGAGGTGTTAAATTTATCAAAGGTAACATGAATAGATTCTTCTACTATTAATGTTCTTTTATTAAACACTCTATAAGCTTTGCTATTGATTGAATAACCAAGAAAGATAGCTTCATCAAATTTAGCATCAAACTTTCCTAGGTTATCCTTTTCATTATTTAACAAAAAGCATTTACAACCAAAAACATGAAAGTAATGAATATTAGGCTTTTTGTCATTCCAAAGTTCGTAGGGGGTTTTCTTCAAAATCGGTCTAATCAAAACACGATTTAAAATATAGCAAGCAGTGTTCACCACTTCTGTCCAAAAGTATCTTGGAAGATTGCCTTCACATAACATTGTTTGGGCCATCTCTTCAAAAGTCATATTCTTCCTCTCTACAACACTATTTTGCTATGGTATTTTAGGAGCGGAGAAGTTATGATCAATGCCATGCTCAATGCAATAATCATCAAAATATTGATTTTCAAATTCTGTGCCATGATCACTTCTTATTGAAATAACTGAAAGATTTTTTTGATTTGAAACTTTCTTGTGAAATTTTTAAAAAACTTTGAATGATTCATCTTTGTGTGCAATAAATAAAATCCAAGTAAAACTCAAAAAATCATCTACTATCACGAGTCCATATTTCATACCACCTAGGCTTATTGTCCTAGTTAGTCCAAATAGATCCATGTGTAGTAGCTTAAGAGGTCTAGAAGTTGAACCATATTTTTTGATTTAAAACTCCTCATAGTTTGTTTACCTAGTTGACAAGCATCTCAAACATGTTCAAAATCAACCTTAAATTTAGGTAAACCTCTAACTAGATCTTTGAAAATTAACTTAGCAATTGTATGCATGCTAGCATGACCTAATCTCCTATGCCAAGCAAGTTAGGCTCCTTGGTTTTAGCATTCATTGCTATAAGACTTGTACTACTAGACATGGCTAGATCATTCAAATCTACCACATATATGTTTCCAAGTCTATGACCAATGAGTTTGGTACTAGAATCAAGTGAGTTAGTTATAATACACATAGATGATTCAAAGACAACTTTGAAGCCTCTATCACATAATTGACTAATACTTAGCAAATTATGCTTCAATTTGTCAACTAGTAATACATTTTCAATGAATGTAGAAGGGGTTATTCTGATTTTACCGATGCCAATTATTTTTTCCTTGCCATTGTCACCAAATGTGACCATTCCTCCATCCTTCATCTCTAGGATGATGAATTAATCCTTGTCACCTGTAATATGTCTTGAACAGCTACTATCTAGATCCATCTTTTCTTTGTATTCTGGGCTACAAGATATTCCTGCAAAATAGTCATGGAGTTCTTTTAGGTACCCAAGCTTTCTTGGATCCTTGCAGGTCAATAGAAGTGGTTCCTTTGAGAACCCAAATCTTTCTAATCTTACTTTTAACATTTCTTTTGAAATTGCATTGAAATGACTTGTGACCAACCCCACTGCATGCATAACAAATAATTCTTAAATTTTGCAAAGATATAAAAGTTGAAGCTCTAGATGCAAATGTAGAATCATTTAAAACAAATGACCTTTGATTTGAAAACTTATGTGCATACGCTTTTGAGGGTATAAACTTTGTTGCTGAAATTTTATTTGTTTGCAAAGAATTATAACCAATTCCAGCTTTATTACTTGAGTCTCTTTGATCTTTTAAAATTAATTCAAGTTTATTTGAACTCAATGTTAGCTTTTCAACTAAGGGTTTAAGTTTTTCAACTTCTTTTTGTATGCCAACATTTTCTTTATGCAAAACTTTGTTTTTTTCAAGGAAATCATTCTTTTCAATTTTCAAAGCAATATATTTTTCAGAAAAGGTATTCAATTCTTTTTGTAAGATCTTATTCTTTTCTGAAATCTCTTCTTTTTCTTTCATCAAGATATCATTACTATTTCTCAAAGATTTTATTTTCAAACTGGCCTTTTTATATTCAGCCAACAATTCATGATATGCATTATTTAGCTCTTCAAAAGTAAATTCTTCATGAGGATCAGGGGACATTACCTCATTTTCATGACCCATTAAACATATATTCATAATTTTTGTGGTCTCTTCTTCTTCATTTGAAGTAGACTCCTTTGTAGGGATACCAGGATCAAACACAGATCCCTGGATCCCATATGGTTTAATTAGTCACGTGTCAAAATTTTGAAAATTTTGTAATCAATTAAGATTGAGTCCTGTAATAAGTTGAGGTTAGTTGATTTGTCTCAACCCTCAACCTAGTTAGTATTTTGAGTTCTGTACATCAATTATGAGTCCAGTATGAGCCCAATTTTTGTACAAGAGATGAGGTCACCTTATTTTGGAATTTCACCAGACCACATCCAGGAGTCAGAGTCCACTACATCAGTCCATTAGATTTTGTATGATACCACAGGATCCAAGATGCATTCCGGAGACCCAGATTCCTTTCAGATGCCAGAGTATATTCCCAGACCAGGGCATCCATGATTTCAGAGGTCCACCTGCATCCTAGCCCAAAGAAATCAAGCCCAGGTGCCAAGCCCAAGCCCTTAAGAAGCAAGATACCAGGGAATATTCCTGCTACCAGGCTACCAGGCCACCCCAGCTTCCAGAGGCCCAAGCCCATGCACCCAAGCCCCTTTAGGCTGGCCCCTTGCTGCTCCTCAGAAGCCCAACACACCCCCTAGGCATCCTTGAAGGGTTGACCAAGTCAAAGCTCAAAGGGAGTTGTCCTTAAGTGAGAAGGAGAAGACTAGTCTAACCTAGTTAGGATTCCTTGTTATTTTAAGCTTTGTAATTCTAACCTAGCTAGGAAAGGACATGTAATCTAACTAGGAAAAGGCTTGTTAACCTATGTATAACCCTAGTTAAGAGATGGCATGGGAACTTTATAAATACCCCACCCCTCCCCCTCTTGTAATCAATTTTTATTCATGATATCAAAAAAAACCCTGGTGAAATTTATTTGAGCTTGCGAGCTTGTGTTTGTGTTACTTTATTTTGTATGGTTCCTTGTTCTTGTGTTGGCCGACCCTTGCCCTTGCAAACCCCTATGCCCTAGCAGCAAATCAACTTCCATACATCAGCCACACCCCTAGTTGAAGAGCCCTTAGGCGTCCAAGAAGAAGAAGCCATCTTCTCCTTCTACCTGCCAGCCCTCGGAGCCCTGATTCCCTTTTCTTCTTTCCATCAATTTCCTTTCTAATTATTTTGTTGTTTCTTGCTGACCTATGATGTTTTGCAAGATCCCCGAGGTGTTTCACCTCCCTAGAGGAGGCTTTCCTTGCCTCCAGGACCACCCCAAATCAGTCATCAGTTCAAAGGAAACCAAGCTTCATCATCAAGACTCCAATCAAAGTGTTGTGTGATCTCTTCATCGGAAGTTCTTCAAATCACTGATTCGTAATATCCTTCCCTTCTTTTAATTTCTAATTTGATGGAGATAAGCTATCCTAATCTAGGAGTTTCTCAACTTTTCGGTCCTGGTAATTTATTATTTTGCATGAGTTGCCTACGATACGATGATTCTTTGTATTGCTATTCCTTATGCTATTTCTTACTTTATTTTGGGAATCTAGCCTGCAAATAAAATTTAAAAAAAAATATAAAAAAAATTAGTTTACTATTTTCATGCATGTTTAGCAATCTTAGAGTCATCCCGCATCACTCCTCACTATCGCTCCAAGTCGCAACCATAGCTTTCTTCTTCTTTTTGAAAGATTTCTTCAAATTCGGACATTCTGATCTAAAATGCCCAGGTTTCTTGCATTCATAGCAAATGGGCCATTATTCTTTATCCTTTTCTTTGTCCTTGCTGTATTCTCCTTTCCTATGGAATTTTCTCCAATATCTTTTCTTTTCTTTTCCATAAACTTCCTAAATCTCCTCACTACAAGTACAATGTCTTCATCTTCAAGATCATCTTCGGAGGAGGGGCTTTCATCATCAATTTCTTCTTCTTATTTCTTCATCTCTGCAATAGCTTTGAAGGCAATTGACTTTTTCTTTTTCAGGTAATCTTCACTTCTATACTGCATAGCCAGCTCATGAGTAATCAGTGATCCTAATAGTTCATGCATCCAATGGTAGAGTATTTAAATTCGTTGCTGATGGGGGACAAGCCTAGGAGGATCTCGTTGGAGAGCTAAGAAGTCTCCTGGGATTAGGGTCAAGAAGGGGATAACTAGGGCCTCGCACCCCGTGATGTTCCGAGGAACAAAGAAAAAGGGCCTCACACCCCGTGATGTTCCGAAGAACAAAGAAAAAGGCCCTCACACCCTGCAATACTCGAAAGCGAAGGAATAGGGTCTCACACCTCGCAAGGCTCGAAAGCGAAGGAATAGGGTCTCTCACCCCGCGACATCCAATGGCGAAGAAAAAATGGGCCTCACACCCTCTCCATGCGGGGTGAATGAAAAGAAACGCTCTTTTCTAAACACTCATATTTTTTCACCAAATTTTTACAAATGACTGAGGGTGGTATTTATAGACTTTCCAACCCTCTACAAGATGAAGATGAAACCTGTCCCAATCTGAACAGACTTCTAACAGATAAAACCTAATAAACTTGGAACACTTGAAACTGAAACAGATTCAAACTAATAATCCTAATCTAAAATAAACTTGAAATTAAAACAACTTCAAACTAATAACTACATCCATATTAGAAAAAAATAAAATTAATAAAATATAATCTGAATGCATCGAGATCTATGCTGAGTTGTTCTAAAATCTGCACGGGCCTGATAACTGTGCATAGGACTTTCTACTTCGAGAAGCGTGCCAGCTTGCAAAACTAGAAGATGATTTATTCGACAGAAGAAGGCTGTAAAAATTTTCCCATGGCCAACTGCTGGACCTCTACGGCCTATTGTTCAATGTCAAACACTCAAATACAATATGAAATCTAGAGCTGGCTGGGGTTTTACTCTTGAAGAACTCAAGGCAGCAGGCATTCCAAAAAAGCTTGCCCCAACTATTGGCATAGCCGTTGATCATCGTTGGAAGAACCATTCTCTTGAGGGTCTCCAAGCTAATGTCTAGAGGCTGAAGACATACAAAGCCAAGCTACTCATCTTCCCAAGGCATGCTCGCACATTTAAGGCTGGTGATTCTGCTTCGGAGGAACTAGCGACTGCCACTCAGGTCCAAGGCCCATACATACCAATCGTCCGGGAGAAGCCCACGGTCAAGCTTGTGAAGGTCACGGATGGGGCTGCATGGGCATCGGCACGGATGCTTGAAAAGGCTTCCTGCGATTGGGCACAATGGCTGTGGAAGTCATCATGGTGGGAGGTGGATGGTGGCAACGCGGCTCCGATTGCACGGGTTGGGCAGTGGCGGTGTTGATGGATCGACCGGGATGGTTGAAAAAAAAGAATATTTTGGACAACAGATGGAGGAAGAAGATGATAGGAATAACAAGGGAATAAGTCAAGGATAAACATGGAATAAAATAAGAATAGAGGGGATAGGTGGAATAATTGGAGTAAAAAAATATAAAATAAAATAAAAAAATATAGAAAAGAAAAAGAAAAATTCGGATGGGTTTTGATATCCCCATCATTCCCTGTGGTGGGAAAAACTTGACTCCATCGAGTCAGGCTCGATGTTGCAACTCTCTCTATTTTTTTTTTTTTTTTTTTCTGTAACCCTAATCCTCTCCCGCTCTGTACCAAATTGATGGGGGACAAGGCTAGGAGGATTATTGGAGAGCTAAGAAGTCTCTTGGGATTAGGGTGAAGAAGGGAATAACTTAGGCCTCACACCCCACGATGTTTCGAAGAACAAAGGAAAAGGGCCTCACACACCGCGATGTTCCGAAGAACAAAGGAAAAGGGCCTCATACCCCGCGATGCTCGAAAGTGAAGAAATAGGGTCTCACACCCCGCGATGCTCGAAAATGAAGGAATAGGGTTTCTCACCCCGCGATGCCCAACGACGAAGGAAAAACGGGCCTTACACCCTCCCCATGCGGGGTGAACGAAAAGAAACGCTCTTTTCTAAACACTCATCTTTTTTCACCAAATTTTTATAAATGACTGAAGATGGTATTTATAGACTTTCCAACCCTCTACAAGATGAAGATGAAACCTGTCCCAATCTTAACAGACTTCAAACAGATAAAACCTAATAAACTTGAAACACTTGAAACTAAAACAGATTCAAACTAATAATCCTAATCTAAAATAAACTTGAAATTAAAACAACTTCAAACTAATCACTACATCCAGATTAAGAAAAATTAAAATTAATAAAATATAATCTTAATGCATCGAGATATATGCTGAGTTGTTCTAAAATCTGCACAGGCTTAATAACTATGCAGAGAACTTCCTGCTCTGAGAAGCATGCCAGCTTGCAAAACTAGAAGACACATTGCTCGATAGAAGAAGGCTGTAAAAATTTTCCCACGGCCAACTGTTGGACCTTTGCGGCCTATTGTTCAATGTCTAACACTCAAATACAATATGAAATCTAGAGCTGGATGGGGTTTTACTCTTGAAGAACTCAAGGCAGCAGGCATTCCAAAAAAGCTTGCCCCAACTATTGGCATAGCCGTTGATCACCGTCAGAAGAACCGTTCGCTTGAGGGTCTCCAAGCGAATGTCAAGAGGGTGAAGACATACAAAGCCAAGCTAATCATTTTCCCAAGGCGTGCTCACACATTTAAGGCTGGTGATTCTGCTCCGAAGGAACTAGCGACTGCCGTTCAGGTCCAAGGCCCATACATGCCCATTGTCCGGGAGAAGCCCACGGTTGAGCTTATGAAGGTCACAGACGGGGAGGCACGGGCATCAGCACGGATGCTTGGAAAGGCTTTCGACAGTTGGGCAGAATGGTGGCGGAAGTCGTCGTGGCGGGAGGTGGATGGCGGCAACGCAACTCCGATACACGGGTTGGGCAATGGCAGTGTTGATGGATCGACCGGGATGGTTGAAAAAAATATATATTTTGGACAACAGATGGAGGAAGAAGATGATAGAAATAACAGGAAAATAAGTCAGGGATAAACATGGAATAAAATACGAATAGAGGGGATAGGTGGAATAACTGGAATAAGAAAGTATAAAATAAAATAAAAAAATCTAGAAAAGAAAAAGAAAAACCCATATGGGTTTTGATGTCCCCATCATTTGCTTCCTGGATGGCAGTTACTTTTGAAGGAAAAAACATGCAAGGTAGAAAGAAAGTATTTTAAAATTTAAAATAAACAGCGAAAGGCTTGGTAGATCGATCAAAATGATCTACCAATCTGCCAGCAACAGGATCTAGTAAGATAATGCAGCATGCATATACATCAAGAGCAAGAAAATAATCAAAGATATAAAAGTACCTTACCATTATACCTTTGAAAATACTATGGAAAATGATAAAAAGCTTGAGCCACACATATGTTTGATCTCTACAGGTAATCCACATCGAGGCTCGATACTGATGAACTCCCTCGGGGTGCTAGCTACTTCGGATCCTTCGAGCTGATCTTCTTCTTCTCGAAAGAAAAAGAGGAGAGGTGAAACCCTTCCCAACTTTCTCTCTTCCCAGGACCCAGCTTGAATGCTAGGTATTCTTACACCTAATCCCAAGTCCTCACAAAGCCCCCTTTTCCTTTTAGTTCTTCAACCTTTTTCTTTTAACCAACCAGCAGCCCCTAAAACAACCTTTATTTATAGAGGCAACCAAGAGAGGGAGAAAGAGGAAGGACGAGTGATTGAGGGAGAAGGTCAATGTCATACCAATTTGGCTTTAACCATATTAGGAAGGAATGACAATCATTCCATGAAAGTTTAAAGCCAAAATAGCTTGAATTCAAAATTCTAACCATGTCAAAACCTTCCTAGAAAATCTCGTATAGGTTTTTCTGGTCGAGTAGAGAAGAGTCGACACAAGCAAGGGTCGAGTCAGCTCATCAAGAACATAGAACAATCAGACTATTCTTTCAAGAGGAACGAGTCGGCTCGAGCAGGGATCGAGTCGGCTCATCCAGAACACAGAATGAGTCGACTCGAGCAGAGGTTGAGTCGGCTCGTCTAGAAAAGTCTTCCAAAAATACTTCTTGTCACAGCTAAGTGTCGACCCCTCAAGTGTCGACACATGGTCAATCATATTGACCGCTAGTGATAGCAAATGATTTTTAATCATCGATCAGCCTTTAGATCAGATAAAAAATCCTATGATGTGTCATCCTATATGTTTGAACACTAAGCCGATAGCACTGGAACACTTTCAGTACTAGTCAAAGTCCTTATCTAGCAATGATACCCGACATTCGGATAGGTCGAAGATTGCAGAGCAACTTTCAAGAACCTCTGGCATATGGTTACCTCATAATTCATCCCTTTGACCTCAGAATGCTCAGGATGACCTAGGATTTGACTACCAACACTAATTTGGTTCATCCAGATCGTGTCTCAACTTTACAAGTTATGTGACTTTTCACAAGAATTATCCTGGCTAAGATTTTGCTAAATTGAGACACAGTGAGTCATTCACTCCAAACTATTTGGAGGGGTCAATTCCGTCTTGATCCACCACCGCTCCATAAGTACTTGACTGCACCTAGAAACCTTTCATCACTGGATTAGAAATCCAAGTAGTCTGGCACCAAAGTACAGTGAGTTGCTTGCAAGCTACCATGGTGATCTCAGATCTAAGGGACACATATACCCATATCCCTTGGCGAGCAACCTTTGGCAGAACGAAGCTCCGTAGATGGTCACGTTCAGTGAGATGTCACACATTTCACTTGTATGTCACATCAATGTCACCATGCTCCTTGGTCAAGAGGATAACCAACCAATATGAGATAGAACAAACTATACTTGATACATCATCATCCTATAATAATGTTTTCTTTGGTTGTGAACCAGTTTAAGAACTACTTGATATATCCTCTCTATATCAAATATAATGTAGTTCTAAGGACTCCATCATACAAGAGTTCTTTTCAAAAAAATGCACATATGATAAACAGCTAAAATAATAACTTTTATTCATTAAAATTCATATACAATTACCAAATTAGCACAACCATGTACAGCCTAGACGATTGGCTTTGGAACACAATTCTTAACAACTTTCGGATCTCACTTATCTAGAAGTGATCTTAATATCTTTTGCATAAGATCTGCATTAGAGTAAGTCCTGCAAAGACTCTTTAAATTGTTAATAATATCTGTAAAATATGAGAACATGACAAAAATAGTCTCATTGGGTTCCATCTTGAATAGTTCATAATTATGTACAAGAAGATTAATCTTTGAGGTTTTCACTTGGAAAATTCCTTCATGGTTTACCTCGAGTTTATCCTAAATTTTTTTTGATGATGTGCAAGTAGAAATTCGATTAAACTCATTAGTATCCAAAGCATAATATAACAAGTTCATGGCTTTGGCATTCAGCTCACCCATTTTCATATCGTGTTCATCCCATTCCTCTTCAAGTTTTGGGACATCCACGCCATCAACTTTTATCATGGATATTTGAGGTCCCTTAAGAATGACCTTCCATAATTGAAAGTCTATAGCCTGAATATATATTTTCATTAGGGCTTTTCAATAAGTATAGTTAGTGCTTGTGAATAGTGAAGGTCTATTTGTAGGTTGGCCTTCGACCAAAGAGATACTCATAGGGTTTGCCATAAGATCTTTACTCTAATAAAAATTCAGAGACACTGCTCTGATACCAGTTATTGCCTAGGTGGCTTATCCAAGAGGAAGGTGAATTGGATATTTTAAAAATTATTGCAAGTATGTGCTCCTTTTTAAGTTCTTAGTGTGGTATGTGATGTGAATTAAGTTAACTACTACGAAAGCAAGTAAGAACAGGAAACACAATCACAAACACAACAAATTTTATAATGGTTCGGAGAAACCTCGCTCCTACATCCACTATCCAAGATACCACTTGGGATTTTCACTATATTCACCCTCAAAATATAGCCGGATTGTTTTCACGGGCTCACAATCTAAAATTCAAACTTGGTTTTATCCCGGGCTAACCAAAAACCCAATACAAAGTTAGTTTTGAACGGGATCACTAACAACCCACTACCCTTGGTTTTTAAGGCTCACCAATAATCTATCAATCTCCAAGTTATAGCCCCTTGCTATACTTGGAACAACTTAAATGCAGATTTAAAAGAATAAAGCAATAATATGACAAACTGAAGTTGTCGGATAGTTGCAGTTGCAGTACTTGAGAAGCCCTCTTGATTATACTTTAATTGCTCTTCAAGGTTTCTTCACTTCCTTAATTAATGCCTCAAGATTCTGATGAGAGTTAGTGAAGTCTTGAGTGCTTGCTTTGAATGCTCTTTAGTGAGTTCTTTTGAATATTCAGTGAAAGCTCTTTAATCTCTCATTCCTTTTTCATTAACTTATCCAAAAGTGGTTCATATCACTTATAAATACTCTCTACAATTGATTTTAAGTGGTTTTAGCCATTATAGACCATTGGGATTCAAAATATGACCATTGAAGACCATTTTGGATTCAAAATAAGAGTTCTGGAATAAGCCATTACTAACCTAAAATAGTCATTCGAGTCCGCTCAAATAGCTCGAGTTGGCTCGGATCCTCAGGTAGGTCAAAACTTCAATTTGGTCGAGTCGGCTCTTCTGCTTCTAGTCCGCTCGGATTCTCAGTTAGGTCAAAATGATACTTTGGTCGAGTCGGCTCTTCTGCTTCGAGTCCGCTTACCTGGCTGGTTCTTTAGAATTGAGATTTCCAGTACTCTGGAAGAGTCGGCTCTTCAATACTCGAGTCGTCTCGATTGCTAGTATGAGAAAATCCTCACTCTAGTCAAGTCGGCTCGGATACCCTCGAGTCGGCTTGAATTATCAGAACTTTAGAATTGAACTCTGCCCGAGTTGACTCTTTTGACTCGAGTCGGCTCGAATGTCTGCATGCCAAAAAGCTTCTTGTCGTGCCAAACTTTAAGTCAGCTCACCTGTCTTGAGTCAGCTTTTGAGACTTAGTTCCTCGAATGTTGAAATTTCTTCAGACTTCTTCCAGTGACTTCAAAATAGCTCAAAAACTTTCCAACTCCTTCAAATACTGATCTTGAGAAAGTTAAACTAGAAAATTACATAGAAGTGGCCCTTTTTATGAATACATGATTGATTTTTCTATGGGCTCTTCTTTACATTATATTTCAACAAAAATTAACTTGACATTCTACAATGTTGTAGGGAGGAAGGTTGTTAAATGAAAACATCCTACAAAAATTTTTGAGAACACTTGAAAAATAATCACTAATTAAATCCATGCTCTAATGTTTGGTTATCATCAAAATCATTCCAAGGGTCAACATGGTGATAAACAATATCTTCACTGGTCGGAATCGACAGAAATGGCCCTAGTATGTCCATTCCCCACCAAGCAAATGGCTAGGGTGAAGAAAGTTGGGATAGTGGGGTGGCTGTCGCTGGCAACAGTCGCACTTCTGCACAAACTTGACTACATCATCTCACATGGTGTCCCAATAATACCCATTTCTAAGGGCTTTATAGTCTAGGATCCTACCCCCAACATGATTCTGCAAATGCCTTCGTGGATCTCCTAGAGGATGTAGGCAGTCTCCAATGGTCTCAGTCATTTTATTAAGGGGTAAGAATATGACCTCATATAGAGCTACATGCCCATTAGCATGAATCGGGTGGCTTTCTACTTTAGGAGACTAGCTTCAAAGCGATTATCAGGTAGGATTCCCTCGGTTATGTACTTGACATAAGGATCCATCCAGCTCAGCTTGTAAGTGACCTACTAGACCTTCTTTGTCGCCTCGATGCTAGGGGCCTCTAGGTGTTTGACGAATGCTCACCCCAACGAAGAGTTAGTCAAGGTTGCAAGCCTAGAGAGGGTGTCAGCATGGTTATTTTCTTCCTGAGGGATGTGAGAGATGCTGAAGTGTTGAAAACCTACGATGCAGGCACGTACCTTGTCCAGGTACCTTGCCATCATGGGGTCTCGAGCTTCAAACTCACCAATAACTTGGCTTGCCATAAGTTGCAAGTTGGTGAAGACCCTTAAGCTTTCCACTCCTAGTTCATGAGATATTCTCTGCCCTACCAGGAGTGCCTCATACTTGGATTGGTTATTCATTGCTTTGAAAAGGAAACGTAGTGCATACTCTACGACCACTCCATCTGAGTTAGTGAGGATGAGTCCGACCCTGCTTCCCATGGAGTTGGATGCACTCTCCACAAGGAGGATCCAGGTGGCCCCCTTATGGGTTGACCATTGCGCTGGCTTAGTTGGGGCCTCCTTCAAGTTGGCATCTGCTCACGTGCATTCGACCAGGAAGTCGAGCAGAACTTAGGCCTTTTGGGATGGCCTCAAGCGATATGAGATGTCAAACTTGCTAAGCTTCATCACCCACTTGGTTAAGCATCCCAAAGTGTTCGAATGGCTTAGTATGGCCCTTATGGTTTGGTCGGTGAGGACCACAATCGGGTGAGCTTAGAAGTAAGGCATGAGATGCTGATCAAAAACAATAAACATGAAAATATTTTTTTTGGATCAAATGTACCTAACTTCTGCATCATGCAGCACCTTGCTAACATAGTAAACAGGCTTCTGGGTGTTGTCTTTCTTAGCATGGATGAGCATCAAGTTGACTACCTTCGAGGATATAGGTAGGTATAGGAGGAGCTCTTCTTCTACCTCTGGTCTAGAGAGCAAGGGGGTGAAGCAAAAACTTCTTCAGCTCTTCAAAGGCTTTCCTGCACTCCTCTGGCCAAGTGAAGTCATGCATCTTATGCAATAATTTAAATAAAGGCAAGAAACATTTGGTGGAGAGAGAGATGAAGTGATTAAGGGCGGTGATGCAAGTGGTCAAGCATTAGACCTCCTTCAAAATTGGGTGCCTCATGTCTATGACTGTCTATATCTTCTTCAGATTCACCTCGATCCCATGCTGGGTGACCATGAAGCCAAGAAATTTTTTGGCCATGATGCCAAATGCATACTTAGCTGGGTTCAACTTCATTTGGTGAAGGAGGAGATTGTCGAAGGTCTCCCCTAGGTTAGCAATGTGGTCAACCTCCCAACTACTTGTAATGAGCATGTCATCGATGTAGACCTGCATGTTGCTACCTATCTAGTCTATGAAGACCCTACTGACCAAATGCTGATAGGTCACGCCCGCATTCTTCAGGCCAAATGGCATCATCTTGTAGTAAAATGTGCCTCTATCTATCACAAACGCAGTGTGCTTTTCATCCTCCTGGTCCATTTAGATTTGGTTATACCCCAAATAGGCATCCATGAAGCTAGGTAGCCTGTGCCCATATGTCGTATCTACAAGCTGATTGATCTTAGATAGTAGAAAGCTATCCTTTGACTACTCTCGATTGAGGTCGGTATAGTCAATGTAGATCCTCCACTTTCTGTTGGCTTTCTTGACCATGACCACATTTGTGAGCCAGCAAGAATAATGCACTTCCTAGATGAAGCTGCAGCAAATAGCTTTCCAACTTCTTCATCTATCACCTTCTGCATTTCTAGTGCAAAGCTTCTCTTCTTTTATCAGATAGGCTGACTCTTCGGATCAATGTTCTGCTTGTGCATGATCATCTCGGGGGGAATCCCTAGCATATCTAATGTGATCCAAGTGAAAACATCATCATTGGCTCACGGGAAGCTAAGTAGCTGGGCTCTTTCATCTTTAGCTAGGAGCACTCAAACCTACACCATCTTCGAGGGGTCCCCTCTACTGCGGGCACCAGGCTCAGGAATAGACTTCAACCGATACAAATTAGGCAAGATTCTCTATGGTTGGAAGATTGAGAGCTCGAGTCCTGTAATAAGTTTTATTTGGATCTATTAGTCCTATATCATTTCATTTTGGTAATTGAGTCCTGTATTTCCTTCAATTAAGTCTTCATTGTAATTGAGTCAAGTGAGTTCAACCAAGACCAATATGTTTTCAGCACAACAAGTACAAATAAGGAAGGTGGGCGCATGGACCATGGGATCACCAACTTGGAAGCCACTTCATCACTCCACTTTGCCGCATCACCAAGACACCTCACCATTGATTGCCGCCCAAGAAGAGAAGGAATTCAAATTCAAATGAGAACACATTCTCCTCCACAATCAGCTCCCCTCTTCATGAGATGCCCACTATTATCTCCCCTTATTTTGTATTGTTTGAATTTTAAATTTTGAATTTCAAATGGCTTGGTGGTCTATAAAAAAGGATCCAAACCTTATTGTAAGGAATCATGAAATTTGAATCAATGAAGAAAGAATTTTCTTGAAATTTTCCCTTGGTTGAATGCTTGGTCTCTTGTGAGAAGGTGGGAATGAGGCCTAGAGTTTTCTTCCCCTTTCGAACTCTAGTCATCCAACCTAGCTTCCTCCCATCCCTCTTAGTCCATTTGGCCAACCAAAGAAGCACCTCCATTAGTCCACATCTCCTCCATCTCCAATGAATCCAATCATTCAAGGAGTCCTTCACAAGATCAAGCCAAGGGTTGTCATCTAAAAGAAGCCATAGAAGATCCATGCCAAGACAATTCCAAGCTTTCCTTCATTATTTCGAAGATCTCTTCCCTCACTTCTCCATTTCAATCCTTTTCTCTAATCTCCCCTTACATCTTTTTGTTGTAGGATTCTTGGGCTTCCAGGCTCCTAAGAAGGTCTCCCGTGCCAAAGAACCGGATACAAGAGGCCTTGCAACCTAGAGGAATATCCCTATCATCCAGGAAGCTTCTTCTTTGAGTGTTCCCAGTATTAAAACTATAAGTATTAATTGTCGGGTAACCCTCTTTAGAAAGGCTTTCAGATATGTAATTATTATATTAACTTAATCCTAGTTTGAGTGGTTTCTTAACCACGAAGGTCCTCTTATTTTCTTTGACTGGTTTTATTTCTAGTCAAGTTTAATATTTAGATTCCTATCATTGAATTCCGACTTCATTACTTGAATAGCTGCATCTATTTACTTCATATTTCATTTAATCATTACTGATTCTCTTAGGAATGCATCATTTCATCATTGTCCCCCATCATTTTAGTATCAGATCATGGTAGGCTAGGGTTAAGTTCTTTAAGTACCACTACAACAAAAGAATGTATTACCGACCAAAATATAATTTGGTTGAGAATAATTAAGCTCTTTACCAACCAAATTATAATTATTTATGATCAAAAAAATTTTGGTATTATTTGAGATACTGCATGAAAAATTGGCAACCATTGTTTTTGTATTCACGACCAATTATATTTTTGTCATAAAAAAAAATATTTATCAACCAAAATTTTAGTTGCTAAAATTAATAACAACCAAATATATATAGATTATTAAAAAAAATTTAATTTTTAAATTCATTATCAACTAAAATATAATTTGGTTGTAAAAAAAATATAGTACCGACCAAAATATAATTTTGTTGAGAATAATTAAGTTTTTTTAGCAACCATTATTTTTGTATTCATGACCAATTATAATTTTGTCATAAAAAAATTATTTATCAACCAAAATTTTAGTTGCTAAAATTAATAATGACCAAATATACATAGATTATTAAAAAATAATTTAAAATTTAAATTCATTATCAACCAAAATATAATTTGGTTGTAAAAAATATATATTACCGACCAAAATACAATTTGGTTGAGAGTAATTAAGTTTTTTTAGCAACCATTGTTCTTGTATTCACGACCAATTATAATTTTGTCATAAAAAAATTATTTATCAACCCAAATTTTAGTTTCTAAAATTAATAACCACCAAATATAAATAGATTATTAAAAAATAATTTAATTTTTAAATTCATCATCAACCAAAATATAATTTGGTTGTTAAAAAAATGTATTACCGACCAAAATACAATTTGGTTGAGAATAAATAAGTTTTTTTAGCAACAATTGTTTTTGTATTCACGACCAATTATAATTATGTCGTAAAAAAAAATATTTATCAACCAAAATTTTAGTTGCTAAAATTAATAACCACCAAATATATATAGATTATAAAAAAATAATTTAATTTTTAAATTTATTATCAACCAAAATATAATTTGGTTGTAAAAAAAAAATTTGTTAAAAATAAAGAACGTGCGCGCCATCAGAATTTTTTTTCCCTCGCCTGGCCTTTTCCTTTTTGCTCCTGCTCATATCCCCCTACTTCCTGGCCTCTTCCTCTTCCTCTCTTCGGCAGCTCTTCTTCGGTTCCACCTCTCAGATCGGTGAAGAAGCGGCGGCGAGTGGCGGCAACGGCTTCCTTCACTTCCGGTCGTCATCCAGGTGAGTCTTCGAGTAATTTTTTTTTTTGGATTGTGATATCTGTCAGGAAGGAGGGGCGTTGAAGGAGAGAGCAGAGCGGCGCATCTGAGGGTGGTGGGGGAGACGTCGGTGACGAGGCAATGGGTGAGGGAGATGAGGAATAGATGGGAGGGGCAAGAGCGGTTCAGAGATACGAAGATGTGGGCGGATCGTGACTCGGTGTGGAACTGAGGGAGGGAACTGGCAACAAGGGTCGTCACGATCCAGGGGGGACGGGTAGGGGTGCAGGGGGGCACGACAGTGAAGGGCCACGGATGATCTCTGAGGGTAGGGGTGCCGGGGGGGCACGGTGGTCAAGGGCCATGGCCGGCAGCAATTGGGGAGTCCTATGGAACAAAAAAAAAAAAGAGTTCGGCAAAACACAGGTAGCTGGGAATGGGGATAGCAGCAATGGGCGGGGCAGGGAGTCCTACGGAGGAAAAAAAAAAAGGAGAAGTTCGGGAGAGAGGGGAACAGAGCAGAGAGAAGTGATGGGGTGGGTCGCCGCCGGAAAAGGGTCGAGGGACATGGATGAGAGCTTGGATCTCTTCTCCAGCATCCGCCGGCACCCGATGATCAGTTACGGGAATGGGGATGGCAGCAATGGGTGGGGCAGGGAGTCCTACGGATGAAAACAAAAAAAGAGAAGTTCGGGAGAGAGGGGAATAGAGCAGAGAGACCTCTCCACACGCGCCTCCCCCCCCCCCCACAACCTCTCTGTCTCTATATCTCTCTTCTCTCCCCAAGTCTTAAGCCAATGGAGGGCGAAGACCCATAAACGAGAGGCCTCAAATCTCTTACCCTCCTACACGTCCCCCCTTTTCTGTCTCTATATCCGTCTCCAAGTCTTAAGCCGATGAGAGGGAGTAGAGGCATAAAACCTTATCCCCTATCCTCTCTCCTCATCTCCTCTATATCCTATACCTTCCCTTCACCTATCTCTCTCCCACCACATCCAAAATCCATTCCAATATTCTCTTTTCTCTTCCCCTCTCTCACTTTGTATCTGCTTATAATTCTCTTTTGCTTTTTCTTTCGCATTGCTTTCTTCTGAGAGAGCTTTCTCTCTTTCTGTCATTCCATCCTCCATTTGTATTAATTAAAGCTTGTGCCTTCTCTTTCCTCTTCTTTAATCACTCTATCCAATCCCATGTAGCTCTACTTTCTATGTGCATCTTAGAAGAAATCTTAAAGCATTTTGAATTCAAATAATAATCCTTATAGAGAGAAGGAAGATCATTTTTGTTATCTCTGAGTCTGATTCTGGTGCTCGATGGCTCCCAAGGCCGGGAAAGCGAAGCCTCACAAGGCCAAGGGTGACAAGAAGAAAAAATTAGAAAAAGGTCTTCTAATTCAAGGTTTAGTTGGATCTTCAAACACTTTATTTAAGGATAAATTATCCATAGGATTGAACTTTAGGATACAGGTAGCAGCAAAGAAAAATGTTAGATAGCTACAATAGGGTAAAGAGTTTTCGGACCTAATGTCAGATCCCATGTCATATATAGGTGATTCATAATAATCTTTTTTCGGTCTTGGAATTATAGGAAGCAAACTTTTATTCAATAGAAAACTTCTTTACTTTACTGATCTTCTCTTAACACTTGTAGTCATGGCATACACTTGAGATAACTTAGTCAATCAAGACATTGCAACGAGTGCTGTTGCCAAAGTTTCCTTTTAGATACTTTTTCTTTTAAATTAGACCTAGTTAGGAGTCCTAAGAAAAAAAAAGAAATGTTTGCCATAAGAAAGAGATATTTCATGTACATATAAGCATTGTAGTAGTAAGATTTTATTTTGATTGTTTCTTTAATTCAAAACTTAGTTTAACATAAAAATAATTTTTTATGTGTGCCTTTTTATCTCAGATTGAAATAAATACAAAAACTGAGGAGATTGTATGAAGGGAACTCAAATGCATTTTTAATCTCATATATTATGTATCCTTGTATGATGGTTAAGAGTTGGATGACTGCACAAAATTGGACTGAACAGTATGTTAAGGGAGTTCAAGCTTTTATGGAATTCATTGCTGATCATATGGGTAAAGAATGTGAGGTTAGATGTCCATGTATTGATTGTTTGAACCTATATATCAAGAGTTAGGATGTGGTTCATAATCATTTACTAATTCGGGGGATGGATGCAGATTATACTAGATGGATATTTCATGGAGAACATACAACTTTTAAAATTCCAAGACCATATGAAACTTTTTACAATCATGATGATGTGGATGATGATAGTGTGCCATGCAATGACATAGATGAGGATGATGGAGTTCATGAAATGCTAAATGACTTTGAAAATTTTTTAAATAATTATCACATGGATCATAATAATGGTGTGTCCGATCTTAATGGAAATGATGGTTCGCAAGATGTATTTGCTAAACTTTTGAGGGATGCTGAAAGAAAACTATATTCGGGTTGTTCAAAGTTTTCTACTTTGTCATTTTTGGTGAAGTTACTCCATTTAAAAGTTTATAATAAATGGAGCAACAAATCATTTGATATGTTACTTAAATTACTAAAAGAAGCATTGCCAGAAGGGGAGACACTTCCTAAGTCCCAATATGAGGCAAGAAATGTGTTGCATGGTTTGGGTTTAGGATATAAAGCTATTCATGCATGCAAGTATGTTATGCATTATTTTGGAAGGAGTTTGAAAATCATGAAGAGTGTCCTGTTTGTTGTACATCTAGATGGAAAATCAATGATGGTAAGGGTAAGAAAGTGCCATATAAGATATTGCGTTACTTTCCATTAAAACCAAGGTTGCAACGCCTTTTTATGTCAAAGGAAACTGCCTTAGAGATGCGGTGGCATAAGGATAAACGTATAGATGATGGAAAGGTGTTGAGACATCCAGCCGACTCGGAAACTTGGAAAATGTTCGATAATGATTTTTCATGGTTTGCTGCAGATCCTCGTAATGTTAGACTTGGTCTTGCTACTGATGATTTTAATCCATTTGGTAATATGAGTACATCATATAGCATGTGGCCAGTTATTTTGGTGCCATACAACTTGCCCCCTTGGAAATGTATGAAGGAGAAATCTTTCATGATGTCATTGCTTATTCCAGGCCCCCTAGCACCTGGAAAAGATATTGATGTATATATTTAACCTTTGATAGATGAATTAAAAGACTTATGGGAAATTGGTATGCAGACATATGATGCTTGCAGTAGATCAAATTTTCAATTGCATGCTGCAATGTTGTGGACTATAAATGATTTTCCAGCATATGAAAATGTATCTGGATGGAGTACAAAAGGATATATGGCATGCCCAGTTTGTAATTACCAGACATGTTCTCATAAGTTAAGAAGTAAAATTTGATACATGGGGCATCGACAATACTTGCCACATGATCATAGTTGGCGAAAAAGTAAGAAGTTTGATGGAAAGATTGAGCATCGAATGCCGCTACAAGAGTTATCTCGGGATGATATATTGCGACAATTGGCAAGCTTAAAAGATATGCAACAAGGAAAGCATCCAAACAATAGAAAGAAAAAACGTTCTCTAGCCGAGTTGAATTGGACTAAACGAAGTATTCTTTTTGAGTTGCCATATTGGACAAAATTGAAATTGAGGCATAACTTGGATGTTATGCATATAGAAAAGAATATTTGTGATAATATTCTAGGTACATTGTTGAACATTGATGGAAAAACAAAAGATACTTTGAAGGCAAGGCAAGACTTGAAAGACATGAATATAAGGAAGGAATTACACTTAATACAGAGAAGTGATGGCTCATATATCATTCCACCTACTTGTTATACTTTAACTAAGAATGAGAAACAGATATTATGTGAGTTTTTTAAGTCAGTGAAGTTCCTGGATGGATATGCTTCAAATATCTCTCGGTGTGTGAATGTGAATGAAGGAAAACTCATGGGTTTAAAAAGTCATGATTGCCATGTTATTCTTCAAAGGATACTTCCTGTTGGCATTCGTGGATGCTTGTGAAGGGATGTGTGTATTGCACTAGCAGAGTTGGGAGATTTTTTCCAAAGCTTATGTTCCAAGACACTTAATGTGGAAGAAGTACAAAAATTGAAAAAAGAAATTGTATTGATCCTTTGCAAGCTTGAAATGATCTTTTCACCTGCTTTCTTTGATGTCATGGTGCATCTGGAAATTCATCTACCCAATGAGGTAATACTTGGGGTGATGCAGAACAAATAAGATGATGTGATGCGGAAGTAAATTAAGACTAATTTTTTTTTTTTGTGTTTTGTTAGAAGTTGGCTTGACTCAAAAACAAGGATAACTAATATTGAAAGAAAATATGCACTGAAAGAAAGCACAGTTCAAAAGAGTAGATTATCAGAGTAATAAAGAAGTAGGATCGCTGGGGATTGAGAAACCCCCAGACCTAGGGTTTACTCCTCTTTCAAGAAACAGACGAAGAGAGAAGAGAAGGTTTTATACCTGACTGTGATATCTCTCTATGCTTCAATTGAAGGACACACTCGAGCAGATTGTAGGATCCTTGGAGATGGGGTATCTTCGTAATGGATCCTCGGATTGTAGTCCTATGGCAAGGTTGGCCTTCTTCTCGTATTCTGAATCTGGAAAAGATGAAGAACAAGATGAGGATGTAAGAAACTCAAGGAAGAGACCTTTACTTGGGATAGCTCTGGACTGCTCGAACTTTGAAGATGAAGGAAGAGTATGGAGGTGGCGGTGGATGATGGAGTGGATTTAAGGTTTGGCTGGTAGGGCGGCGGCTTGCAGATGAAAAGGACCTAGGGCTTGATATAGTGGGTGGTGGCTTGGAGAAGGAGATGGCGGCCTTGAATGAAGTGGGAATAGGGTTCAGGAATTTGGGTGTTGGAGGCTAGGATGATGAAAGGAAATTAGGGTTGGCGGCCAGGGATGAAAGCGGGGCAGGGTTTTGGTAACTTTGGAGATCTCTCACCTCCTCAAGGCTCCAATGGAACCCGGATTTACTCCCTCACGGAGCTCAACACTCAAAGAAGTGCGGAAGAAGAGAACACAAGGTTGCTCAATACAAGAAAAGATTTCATTTACTCATTCCCATCAAAAGATTACATAAGGGTCCAATATATAGACCTTGCAAGAGAAACAAAATTACACTACTTCCCATGTGGGACTAAACATTCATCCTAAGCATGAAAAACTTCCCCTTGACCGACTAGGCTTCTTTCTTTGGAGTGGGCAGCCTCAAATGCAAGGTTATGGCTTCATATGGCAAGTATGTGGGGCACCTCCTAGTTCTTCTCCTTAAGTCATGGGTTTTCCTTCCATGACTTGCTCTTTCTTGGAAGAAAATACTCATCTCCTAATCTTTCTCCCCAAGACTAGGCTCCTTCCATTCATAGCCAGGTACTTTAGGCAGGTGTGGGCACCTACCTTGAAGTCCTCTCCAAGAAAACTCCCCTGCTCCTTTAGCTTGGTTACTTTTGGCAGCTTGTGGGTGCCTTCCTTGACTTCTCCTAAGAAAATTTTCTTGCTCTCTTGGGTGTGGGGACCAGGGACACTAGGATGAAATATGGCGCCAACTGGTCCTGGGAGTGTGGCTGGGAGTGTGGCGTCCACTTGCATTTGGCCTTGGAAGAAAAAATGACGCCCTAGGGAATGGTGCCAACCAGGACTTGACTTGGAATTAGACTGAGTCAACATGACTCAACAAAATGAAATGCAGACTCAAAGAAATAAAATAATCTGGTTGACCAGGTCAACCCTTATTACAAACCTTAATCTTCGGGCAAGGTCATTCAGAGATCCAGATGGAACCCTGAAGTCTTCTTCTAATTCTGGTGCCCGCACCAATTCTCCCGGGGTGGGAGGAACTCGACCCTGTCGAGTAAGGCTCAAGTTGGCTCTCGTATCTAACAAGAGATCTGGATCCTGCTCTTGTAATTCATCTCGGGAGATCCAAGAGTCATCAGAATCTGGCCTTCCTTGCCAGCGGACCAGGTATCTTTGGTATCCTCGATTACGAGTCGAGATAACCTGATTGTCCAGTATCTTTTCAATCTGTTCGTTCCTCACTGGCCAGTTTATTGGTGGACACACAGGGTTGGGTTCACTCTCAAGAATAGGATTAGGCTCAAAAGGCTCACTGGCAATCATAGCTGGCTCTCTATACTCTACTAGGTCTGTAATGTTGAAAGTGGGGCTAATGCCTAGTTCTGGAGGCAACTCGAGCACATAGGCATTGGATCCTACTCTCTTCACCACTCTAAATGGTCCAGCTCCTCTAGCATGTAACTTTCTAACAGTTCCAGGAGGAAACCGTTCAGGCCTTAACCTAATCATTACATAGTCTCCCTCAACAAAAGTTTTGATTCGCCTTTGAGAATCAGCCAACTTCTTATAAGTTTCATTACTTAAATTTATTTTGGCATGAATTTCTTTATGCAAGTCTTTTATATGCTATGCAAAAACTTCAGCAGACTCGGAGACTCGTGTGTGGACTGGTAAAGGGGCTAGGTCAAGAGGTGTGTGAGGTTTGTACCCATGCACAATTTTATATGGACTCTTACCTGTAGACCTATTGACCGAGTCATTGTATGCAAATTCAGCCCTAGGTAAGTACAAATCCCAATTCCTAGTGTTTTCACCAACAAGACATCTTAGCAGATTGCCTAAGCTACGGTTCACTACCTCAGTTTGGCCATCAGTTTGGGGATGATAGGCAGTTGAAAACTTAAGTTTTGTCCCTAACTTATGCCAAAGGGTTTTCCAAAAATAGATGGTGAACCGGACATCCCTATCTGAAACAATTGTCTTAGGTAGGCCATGGAGTCTAACTATCTCATTAAAGAATAGGGTGGCTACCTTAGATGCATCAAAAGTCTGGGAACAAGGCAAGAAGTGGGCCATCTTAGAAAATCGGTCGACTACGACACAGATAGAGTCATGCCTCCTCTGGATCTTAGGAAAACCTAACACAAAGTCCATACTCACATCTTGCCAAGGATGATCTGGGACAGGGAGTGTGGTATAAAGGCCGGTGTTCTGTTTTCGCTGTTTGGCAACAGCGCAGGTCCGACACCTAGCCACAATGTGTGTTACATCTCTTTTTAAGCTAGGCCAGAAAAAGTGGTTTTCAACAGCCAGGGTGGTCTTGTCTTTTCCAAAATGGCCTGCTAGACCCCTAGCATGAATTTCCCAAATCAAAAATTCCCTAAGAGAAGTTCTAGGGATGCAAAGCCTATTCTTAAAGAACAGAAAGCCATCTAAAAGGGTATAATCCTTATGATCACTAGATGGTCCTTGAGCTAGATCCTGATACACAGTCTTAAAATCCGGACACGACTCATATTCCTCTTTGATCTGCTCAAACCCTACGACTTCAGCCCTAACAGAATTCAATAACAAAGATCGACGACTAAGGGCATCAGCTACCTTATTTTCAGTCCCAGCCTTATGTTTCAAAACAAAAGTATAGGACTGGATATACTCTACCCACTTAGCATGCCTAGGGTTAAACTTCTTCTGGGAATTCAGGAATCTAAGAGCCTCATGGTCCAAAAACAGCACAAATTCTTGCGGTAGCAAATAATGTCTCCAGTAATGCAAAGCTTGAACTACCGCATAAAATTCTTTATCATAGATAGAATACCTAAGCTTAGCATCATTAAGTTTTTCACTAAAGAATGCTACGAGATGATTCTCTTGGCTTAGGACTCCACCTATACCTACACCTGAAGCATCACAGGCAACCTCAAATACTTTAGAAAAGATGGGTAACCTCAAAATGGGTTCCTGGGTCATCCTATCCTTAAGATCTAGGAAGGCTTTATGGGCTGCTTTAGTCCACTGAAATTCTCCCTTCCTAATACAGTCTGTGATAGGAGCAACTACAATACTAAACCCCTTGATGAGTCGTCTATAGAAGGTAGCCAAGCCATGGAAACTCCTAACTTCAAGCACACAGGTCGGCTCTGGCCATTTTACTATGGACCTAATATTCTCTGGATCGGCAGCCACGCTGTCAGGGGTTACTACAAAACCAAGGAAGATAATATTACTGGTCATGAATTCACACTTCTTGAGATTACCGTAGAGACTATCATTCCTCAAAACTTGGCAGACTTGTCTAAGGTGGCCTAGGTGGCCTGCAGGGGTCTTACTATAGATCAGGATGTCATCGAAATAGACCACTACAAACTTCCCTATGAAAGCTCTAAGCACCTGGGTCATAATCCTCATGAAAGTACTAGGGGCATTGGACAACCCAAAAGGCATAACAACCCATTCGTAGAGACCATCCTTAGTTTTGAAAGAGGTTTTCCACTCATCCCCTGGTCTAATTCTAACTTGATGATAGCCGCTCTTGAGATCAATTTTGGAAAAAACCATTGCACCGGCCATCATATCTAGCATGTCATCTAGTCTAGGGATGGGGAACCTATACTTGATTGTGATTTTGTTGATGGCATGACTATCAACATACATCCTCCACGTGCCATCTTTCTTTGGGGTCAGTAGTGCAGGGATTGCACAAGGGCTAAGACTCTCTCTAATGAACCCCTTCCTCAACAATTCTCCAACCTGCTTTTGCAGTTCCTCATGCTCAGATGGATTCATCCTATAATGGGGCAAGTTGGGTAAAGTAGCTCCTGGGATTAAATCTATGGAATGCTGGATATCCCTAAGAGGTGGAAGGTGGTCTGGCAGATCCTCGAGAAAAACATCTTCAAATTCTTCTAACAAAGGCCTAACTTCCTGAGGAGGCTCTGAGGGTGTAGGAGTCCTAAGTTCCTTATCAGTCAAAATCCAAATGGGTGAACCACTATGAATTTCTTGTTCTAGATCCTTAGCACTAATTAGGTTCACTCCTATCTTCATCTCTTTGACCTTATTGGGTCCTTTAGCTACCTTGTCCTTAGGAGGGACTGAATGGATTGTGATCTTTTTCCCATTAAAACTAAAGACACAGGTATTGGATTTTCCTAAGAGGGTGGCATCATGATCATATAACCAAGGTCTCCCAAGAATTATACTGCTCACCCCCATGGGTAAGACATCACACCAAATCTTCTCTTGATAGGATTGCATCTGGATTTGGACCTGACATCTAGACTGGATGGGTATAGAGGTAGAGTCTACCTAAGAAACCTTATAGGGGTTGGGGTTGGGGACTGGGGTTAAGCCTAACATTTTGACAGTGCTAGCAGAAATGGCATTCACACAGCTCTCACTATCTATGATGATCTTACATACCTTTTTCCCTAATTTAAGGAAAGTCTGTAGGATGTTAGTCCTACGCCAATCCTCCTGAACTCTACTCTGGGACAGGATGCATCTCACAACTCCTACTCATACTCTGTGGGTTCCTCCTCTCCTTCATACTCATCAACCAAGTTCATTCCGACCTCATAAACTTCTTCAAATTCCTCATTAGGCCTGGAATTCTCTTCCTCTCCCTCTTCTATGTAAAGGGATCTACGTGGGCACTGGCTAGAAAAATGACCTACCCTATGGCACTTAAAATAGGCTATGGCTGTACACTGGCAGGAGATATGACCTGGTTTCTGACACTTAAAACAGGTGATACTAGAACTAGGGGTTCTCTGGGTGTCAGGTGCCTTACCTTTGTCCATGGGCCTAGGGGTGGGAATACCCTGAAAAGGTTTGCTAGGGGTAACTTGGCTAGGTCCATTTCTTGGGATTGGGGCACTAACCCTAGAAGGTATAGGTCCTCTCTGAAATTTCTCAGGGTTTAGTGCAATCTGATAGGCTTGGTATAGGTCAGTAACCTCTCTCAGAAACAACTCCCTCTTAATGTCTTCCCTAAGTCCAGCCCTAAATCTAGACAAAGTGACCTCATGGGCTTCACTCACATCACATCTCATCAAGTACTCATCAAAGGTGGCTATGTAGTCTGAGACAGATCGATTCCCTTGTTTCAAGGTTTGCCATTGGTCTAACAGATTCTGCTGGTATGAAATGGGTAGGTACTTATCTCTAAGCTTCTCTTTCATACCCTGCCAAGTGGTTATGGGCTCAACATTTCATCTCCTAGTGGTTAGCTCAATGTTCCCCCAGTATAACCTAGCTTGATGCGCTAACTTCATCTTGGCAAACTTGAACTTCCTTTCCTCAGACATGGTATACCACACAAAGTACTGGTCCATCTCACCCTCCCAATCAGAATACACCTTAGGGTTTAAGCTACCATCAAAAGTGGGTGCATCTAATTTGATGTTCCGGATGAACCTATCATCTCTATCTTTAGGCTCTGGGTCAGGCCTCCTATGATTAGGTTCAGGATCTCTGTATAAAGATCTTCTAGGTTCCTGGTGTGGGTGAGGTTGAGGCACATTAAAATCTAGGTCAGGAGTCCAATTTTGATGTCTAGGTTCCTCAAGTACTTGGACTCGATCCCTAAGCTGGGTAAGATCCTCACAGACTTGATCCTTAAACTGGGCAATAGTATCAGTCATATCCTGACTCAATTTGGTCATACTTTCGGTAAGAGTTCTAATCATGGCCTCTAAATCAGGTTGGGTTTGACCAGGTTGGTAGGGTACTCCGTTTCGGGTGGACATGATGATGCAAGCAAGCACACCAAATGAGACTCGACTGAAATGACTACGGGCTAACTAGACCTAGAGCCCAAACTAGATGCCCAATCAGAGTGGCAAGCTAGCCTGTAGTAACTCGGGACTCAGCCAGGCAGGTGTAAGGGGAGTGTTAGGTCCCTAATTGCCAATCCTAGACACCAATCAGTGATTGGCCAGGTAGGCGGACCAGCACACAAGCCCTTCAGGATAGAATCCCTGAACCACCGTTCTAGACACTGAGTACAAAGCACACATAGAGTAACTAGACAAACTGACTCAACACTAGCCTAGACCCGACCAGTTGGTGTCCCTAGCCCACTATGGCAAATTAGGTCTAATTAATTTTAAGATTAAAGGCTTAGGTTCGAATGCACGGGAGGTGGTTTTGGGCTAACGAGAGGGTCTCAATCCTCCCCTTATGTTGCAACTTCGGTGTCCTTAAGATAGATTCAATTTATGCACACTCAAATAAAAAAATAGCTTGGAGAAAATAAAAAAGCAGAACAGCAGTAAAATTGATCTCAGAAAATCTACAGAAATTAATAAATCATAAGAATTTTATGTAAATTACTTTCAATTATATTGGTTCCAGCAATACAAGAATTACTTAATTTGAGATTTTTTGAAGGAAGAAACAATTTGAATAACAGGGCAGTTATTGGCAGAAAACAGAATGTGTGTCCCGTTTACAATCCCTGCCTAGAAGTTATAACCCAGCGGCACCCCTACATGCCCTAGGAACCCCCATGGAATGGGAGGAGGAGGCTTGCGTCTCACTTGTTCCTATGACCGGACAGCCAGGGGAGTCTACTCCAAGCAGTAAAAGTAAAAAGGAACGAAAAAATAATCAAACAAGCAAGAACCCTAGACAGGGCTCTGATACCAAAAATGATACAGAACAAATAAGATGATGCGATACGGAAGCAAATTAAGACTAATTTTTTTTTTTTTTTGTGTTTTGTTAGAAGTTGGCTTGACTCAAAAACAAGGATAACTAATATTGAAAGAAAATAAGCACTGAAAGAAAGCACAATTCAAAAGAGTAGATTATCAGAGTAATAAAGAAGTAGGATCGCTGGGGATTGAGAAACCCCCAGACCTAGGGTTTACTCCTCTTTCAAGAAACAGACGAAGAGAGAAGAGAAGGTTTTATACCTGACTGTGATATCTCTCTGTGCTTCAATTGAAGGACACACTCGAGCAAATTGTAGGATCCTTGGAGACGGGGTATCTTCGTAATGGATCCTCGGATTGTAGTCCTATGGCAAGGTTGGCCTTCTTCTCGTACTCTGAATCTGGAAAAGATGAAGAACAAGATGAGGATGTAAGAAACTCAAGGAAGAGACCTTTACCTGGGATAGCTCCGGACTGCTCGAACTTTGAAGATGAGGGAAGAGTATGGAGGTGGCGGTGGAAGATGAAGTGGATCTAGGGTTTGGTTGGTAGAGCGGCGACTTGCAGATGAAAAGGACCTAGGGTTTGATATAGTGGGCGGTGGCTTGGAGAAGGAGATGGCGGCCTTGAATGAAATGGGAATAGGGTTTAGGAATTTCGATGTTGGCGGCTAGGATGATGAAAGGAAATTAGGGTTGGCGGCCAAGGATGAAAGCGGGGCAGGGTTTTGGTAACTTTGGAGATCTCTCACCTCCTCAAGGCTCCAATGGAACCCGGATTTACTCCCTCACGGAGCTCAACACTCAAAGAAGTGCGGAAGAAGAGAACACAAGGTTGCTCAATAAAAGAAAAGATTTCATTTACTCATTCCCATCAAAAGATTATATAAGGGTCCAATATATAGACCTTGCAAGAGAAACAAAATTACACTACTTCCCATGTGGGACTAAACATTCATCCTAAGCATGAAAAACTTTCCCTTGACCGACCAGGCTTCTTTCCTTGGAGTGGGCGACCTCAAATGCAAGGTGATGGCTTCATATGGCAGGTATGTGGGGCACCTCCTAGTTCTTCTCCTTAAGTCATGGGTTTTCCTTCCATGAGTTGCTCTTTCTTGGAAGAAAATACTCATCTCCTAGTCTTTCTTCCCAAGACTATGCTCCTTCCATTCATAGCCAGGTACTTTAGGCCGGTGTGGGCACCTACCTTGAAGTCCTCTCCAAGAAAAATCCCCTGCTCCTTTAGCTTGGTTACTTTTGGCAGCTTGTGGGTGCCTTCCTTGACTTCTCCTAAGAAAATTTTCTTGCTCTCTTGGGCGTGGGGACCAGGGACACTGGGATGAAATGTGGCGCCAACTGGTCCTGGGAGTGTGGCTGGGAGTGTGGCGTCCACTTGCATTTGGCCTTGGAAGAAAAAATGATGCCCTAGGGAATGGCGCCAACTAGGACTTGACTTGGACTTAGACTGAGTCAACATGACTCAACAAAATGAAATGCAGACTCAAAGAAATAAAATAATCTAGTTGACCAGGTCAACCCTTATTACAAACCCTAATCTTCGGGCAAGGTCATTCAGAGATCCAGATGGAACCCTGAAGTCTTCTTCTGATTCTGGTGCCCGCACCATGGGGGTCCTGTACAATTCCGATGGATGTTTCCTATTGAAAGGTAATGTGAATAGTTAAACTATAATTTATTTATAGTTGTCATTGAGATAAGAAATGAATATATTTTTAATACATTATTTGTTTATTTGTTTCATTAGATTTTTGGGAAATCTTAAAAAAAATGTGCGAAACAGAGCTCGTTCTGAAGGTTCAATAGCTGAAGCTTATGTTGTCAGTGAATGTTTAACTTTTTGCTCATTTTATCTTCATGGAATTGAGACTCATTTCAATAGAGAGGAAAGGAATTGTGACATAGTAGAAGATGGCGGGTTATCTATTTTCTCTCATAGATTTAGATCACTTGGAGCAGCAAAATATGTTCAAATGTCATCCAATGAACTCGGGATGGCTCATTGGTATGTGCTATCTAATTGTGAGGAGTTAGAGCCTTATCTTGAGTAAGTATTTATTAGTGCATATATCTTAGATGTACAAATCAATGGTTGTATGTTTGTAAATTAATTACAATGCTACTTGATAGAAAACATTTGGAGGATCTTAAGAGAGAATGCACAACTAATGTAGAGAGAAGACAAATGGAGCAATTCCCATCGTAGTTTAAAAAGCATGTACGTAAATTATCATAATGTTGAGTGCATATCTACATTAACTATATATTAACTAAATATATCTTATTTTTTTTGTAGATGACACACTTGTTCAATCAAAAGGAATCAAAAGCAACGGTGGCATTATATTCATTAGCATGTGGACCTCACATTTGTGTTAGAAAATATGCCGGTTGCATTTTCAATGGTATTAGGTTTCACACAAGAGATTGTGATGACCGCCGTAGAAGACAAAATAGTAGGGTGACTGTAGAAGGAAATAATGGAGATGATGTCATTGACTACTATGGCATGATCAATGAGATCATAGAGTTAGAATATATAAGAGATAAGAGGGTAGTTCTTTTCAAATGCATTTGGTTTGATGTTGGGAATAAGAGGTCCAGCATACAAATAGATGGCAAGATTATTGGTATTAACGTGAGCAAAACATGGTTTGGTAATGATCCTTTTGTACTTGCTACACAAGCAAAACAGGTCTTCTATCTCAATGATACTAAATTAGGAAAAAATTGGCGAGTTGTGCAAAAATTCAAACATCGGCATATATTTGATATTTCAGAAAATCAAGATAATGAGCTAAATGTGAATGAGCTGAATGTGAATGAAGTTTATTAAGATAATGAGCTGAATGTAAGTGATTCAATTGTTGAAAATCTAGATGTTGAACCTTTGGTTAGACATGATGTCGATCCAAATATTATTGAAGCTAATATAGTACACATAATAGATGGAGTGCATGAAAAGGTCAATGAGTTTCTCACAGATGATGATTTAGAAGATGAAACATTGATAGAATATTATGATGATGCAGACATAACTACTTATGATGATCATGACGGTGACATTGATGATGATTTAGAAGATGAAACATTGATAGAATATTGTGATGATGCAGACATAACTACTTATGATGATCATGACGGTGACATTGATGAAGATACATAGTTAATATCTTCATTTTTATGTAATAAATGATTATACATCATCTTTATTTCATCATTATTTTTTTTAAATTTGCTTGTGTTCATTATTTGTACTAACTTGTTTAACTATTTATTTGTAGTGATACTTGAGAATGGTTCCAGGATTGAAATGCCGTACAAGGGCCGATTCCAATAATGTTCATTCCACCAAACCTACCCCAATAGTAGAGCCATCTACATTTTTGTCTCATCAAAATGCTTCTAACTCACCCCCCATTGAGTTTATAGTACCACCCAGTCAGCCCAGTTCTGTAGCTGCAAATGAGCCATGTGTGCCACTTAATACATCTTATTCTGCACAAGGTGATATAGTTATTTTTTAATTAAGTCCTTTGATTTCCAAAGAAAAAAATTTCTTATTTATATTTTCAAATGTTTACAGGTTCTGCATCAACGAGGAAGGGTCGTGGTCCTACACGCGGTATTGGTTTGAGTAAGATGAAAAAAATACTAGGTAAAAATCTGATAGTTGTGATTGATGTAGATCAAGGGAGACCAGTTGATTGAGTGCAATCAGCAAAATTCTTTAGTGAAGTGGGTTTTGTTTCTTGTCAATGTATGCGTGTGTCTAAAAAATTTAAGGATCTAAATGAAGATGACTTAAATCCTGCATTTGATAGGTTGGAGGTAAGACATTTTTATGAATTTTCATATAAAGTTATAGAATCTTGTTATGAACATGAGGACATGGAAGTATTTTTAGGTTGCCCATGTAAGAGCCAATTCTTTTACACATTATATGTTTCTTATAGTTGAAGATTACTGCATGCACATAGAATGATGGTGCTTTTTTTTTGTTTATATAATTTATAGAGCAAATTGAAGATTCAGGATTTGAGAGAGGACTCAGAAGTAGCGAAATGTTTGCTTCAAAGGATGCAAGCACGTGGCAAGGATGTGTGGTCAAACTTACGAAAGCATTATTTGAAATTTAGCTCTGATGCAGAAGCAAGGCGAAATAAGCATGTCAATATATCTCAATAGAATTGGGATGAGCTATGTGATTATTGGTCTAATCCTTGTGTGAAGTTTTATAATCTTCTACCTAGTAACAAAATTTGATTTTTTGTTTTTATTAGTCCATATGCTAACAAACATAGTTACTAACATTTGAAAGTTGTTTGTATTTTTTTTATCTCAAGGAAATTTGTTCAATCAATGCTGCAAATCGAGTAGAGGCAAAGATGATGCATAAAACAGGATCTATGGCATTTGTAGCAGTGCGACATGAAATTGTAAGAGACTATTTTATAACTTTTATATTATTAAACATAGTTTAGGTTTTTAATAAATTTATTGACTTTGGTGTAATATTAATCACAAAAAGAGCTCAATGGTGAAGAGTGTGACAGAATTACCTTGTTCAAGCGCACTTACTGTAATTTAGCAGGTGTATGGACAAACTCTTATGCAGAGGAGTGTTATGTAAGTTAACATGTTTAGTTTCATTCATTATACAAATTTTCAAATTTTCAAGTTTTAATCATATAACGATTTTTGTCTTAGAATGAAATGCAAAGGTTATTGGCCGAGTCTGAAACTGAAGGAAACTCTATAACTATGGATGAGATTTGTGACAAAGTATTGGGAGTAAGATCTAGATACATTAAGGGACTTGGGCATGGTCCGAAGCCACAACAAGCCTCAAGATCAAAGTTTAAGTTAAACCAACTTGAAGAACAATTAAAAGAATCTCGATTGGAGAATGACAAGTTGAAAGAAAATATGGATGAACTCAGGGACAGGTTGGATCAGCAAGGATGTCTAATCGAGATATTACTTGCTGCACAGGGTCAATCCGTAACCAAACCATTATGGTAATTTGTCATCTTTTAATTTTATAAATTAATGATATGTAAAATATTAATCTTGTTTTACTTGATATGGTTACATTCTTATTTTTGCAGAAAAGGTACACTTAGAAATGGTGTTCAACAACATGTCTTCAATCTTTTGGGGTAAGTGTTGTAGCCTAAATTATCTCAAGTGTCTGCTTCTCATTTTTGTATCCTGGTTGTTACTTGTACCTGTGTTAATGGATACTTGGTCTGCTAAAGATTACTAGAAATCATAACAAAGAGCTGAAGCATGTGTCTTGCTAGATTCTATACATACTTTTAACTTTATATTGATTTTACATCTTTGATCACAATATATACTATGAATATGTGCCATAAGGATGGATTCGATTCTTAATTTGGAAATTAGCTTTCAGACTATGTTACTTTGTTTTAATGTCAGAAGAATTCTTAAATGGTAGCTTTGCATAATCTCAAAAGAGAGAGAGAGAGAGAGAGAGAGAGAGAGAGAGAGAGAGAGAGAGAGAGAGTTTGCCCTTCCTCCCATATCTCTCAACTAGAAAAAAACCTTAGGGATAAGAATACTAGCATATGGCCCTAAAATCGAGCTTCTTGATGTTGTGACCCACCTGAGAAAATATTTGTATTTTTACATTGAGCTTTTTATTCTCTTTGCTTTCATTTCTTGGATGAAATATTTACATATACTTGGGGGCACCTACATATCCGTTTCAAAAATTTTGCATAAATAGACAAAGTATGCATATTAAAAAATGGGATACAATGCACCCTATGAAGCAGAAGTATGTATAAAACCACAATGTATGGGTCACCATGTATGGTACCTGTTCATCTCTACTCTGATGATCTCACATAGATACAAGTTCTAGATATCATGTAACCTTGAACTTTTAGCCCTTCAAATATTTCTGGACTTTTCAGATAGCCAAATTATCAGTTCATAATCATGCCCTACCAAGGGAATTTAGTACAGGTCCTTTAAGTTATGATTACCTTACAGCTCATGATAAAGAGTATACATAAAAATATGACATGTTTGTGTTTGCTTGTACCATTGGTTAATATTATTCTGACATCTACAGGATGATGTTTACATGGAAAATTTAGATAAAAGAGATTGGGTTTCCATATGGTCTTTATCTAGTTTCAGGAAACATGTGATGCTTTATGCTAGGATATAATTTGGTTTGCACTAAGGAAAAAGGCTTGTGAGTGACACATTGATATTGTTCATGACATATTCTGAGCTAGCAACAAGTGCTAGGTAGTTGTGCTAAGATATCTAAATTTCTAGTCACAGTGGCCTTGCACGAACAATAGCACTAAACCAGTTGCAGATGGTGTTGCAATTAATATTTATGAAGTTGAATGGTGGTTCATGTTCTTTACAGAAGGTATGTGTAACTAGGAATAAGACGTCAAGGTTGAATCATAAATTGGAGTTATGAAGGAAAGTCTTAGAAGATAAGGGCCTATGGAACTACCAGAATAGAATTTGAGAAATTAGAATGTTATATTAGTGAAAAAGCAAAGAAAAATGATGCCTGAATTAGAATTTGTGGCTAAAAGATACCATATCGTGATCCATTTCGTTAGATCTACCATGCAAGGGATGAGTGAAGACATCTAAAATAATTAGATTTTGGTGCATGAAGTGGAGAAGTGCTTTTAATGTGTTATGTGAGCAGGACAATGCTTTGGATTTAAATGAAAAATTTTGATAAATGGCAGTAACATATAAAACATTACATAGTTCAGAATTCAGAAGTTGAGTATTGAAATAGGCTCAAGCACTTCATTATAAAAAATTCAATAAAGAGTATGGTATTTCATTAGTTCTTTACTTGTTTGATCTTCTACAAAGATGTACTAACCTCCATTATATTTCATTAGTTCATTACTATTGCTGTTCTCTTTTTATATTTGATTAGTTTAAAATATTCACAAATAAAGACTTATCTTTTATATTTATTCATGCAGGTTGATGATTTTGGAGCACAAAATCTATTGAAGTGCAAATTTTGTGCATTCCTGCTCATGTTTTAGAAATGTTTGATTACTTATTTTTGAATATGTTTGATCTTTTGAAGAGCAGTGAATGTATTTTTGATGCCAACAACTGTTTATGATTCCAATTTGGATATTATAGCCAAACATTTTGCTCATTTTGGATTATTGTATGTATTGACAAATTTATATTCAAGACTAAGTATTTGGATCTCTTTCACTAAATTTTGTTAAATTTTCTTGATTTTGTAGATTTTCAATTATAAAGAGTTTATAACAATGATGAGTATCTTTGAATACAGGTGACATCAAGAACATACAAATGTATCAAATAGGCATGGGTGAAAAAAAAGGTTTTTTTGACCAAAAAGTTGGTTGTTAATATTTTTTATTTTTTAAAACCCAAAAGTTGGTTGGTAAAGGTTTTCTTCCAACTTTTATGTCATACATATTTCAACCAAAGAAAATGGTTGGTAATAGTATAAATTTTTTTTCCTACAAAAAATAATTGGTTGCTAAAAGTTTACATGAAATTCTTTTCAACTAAAATAAATGGTTGATAATAATCATCATAGTTTAATGTCGACCAAAGTATTTGGTTGTTCATGTTGTATTAAATATTTAACGACCAAAATAGTTGGTTTGTAAAGGTTTTCCCCCAACTTTTATGTCATACATATTTCAACCAAAGAAAATGGTTGGTAAAAGTATAAACTTTTTTTCCTACATAAAAAAATTGGTTGTTAAAAGTTTACACGAAATTACTAAATATTTAATGACCAAAATAATTGGTTGGAAATACTAAGACATTTTTGCAACCAATTATTTTAGTTGTGAATTAGTTATTAAGTGCAAAAGGTATTAGATATTTCTCAACCAATATTGACTTTTTGTGACAAAAATTTGGTCATTTATCGACCAAATAATTCGATGCTAAAAATTTATTTTTTCCCAACCCAATCTATTTTGGTCGTCTTATATTAATATTTTCCAACCAAACTAAAAATTGGTTGCTAAAGGTAATTTGGTGCAGACACCGATAACGGTCTTCACTCACTATGGATCGACTCCTGATGCAGCACATCCAACCCCGACTTGCAGAATAATTTTATCTTGTTAGAATAATACAAGCAAGACAACTACCAGGACAACTACTAGTCAACTACCAGAGCAACTAACAATCAACTACTATCAAAAGACTACCAAGCAACTACCTCTCAACTTCTCTTGGGATTACTATATCATCATGCCACTTCACCAAGCTTAGAGGGTGCCACATCATCATCCACATCATCAAGCAACACCACCTAATGGGATTGCCACCACATGTGCCACCTCATCCATTGAAGTGGGCGACCAAGAAGGAGTCAAATTCAAATTTGGGCGGCCAAACTAAACCTCCACCTCATGTAACCACTTCCCCCATATCTCTCCAACCATCCCATGTATCTCTCCTCTCTTTTAAATTTTAAATAAAGGACTTGGTAGCTTATAAAAGGAGTCCAACGCCCCATTGTATGTAGTTGATTTTTTTTGGGGATAAAATAAAATGAAGAAGAAGGTCTTTGTCTTGCCATTATTTGAGTATTTGTGATGTTCTCTTATAGCTTTAGATAAAGTTCTAGTTTGAAGTTTGAGAAGCATTTCTTCTTTGGGCGTACAACTTCCATCTAGTTTCAAGTGTCAATTCCATTTCCAAGAAGAAGACATCAAGGAGACATCCTTCCATGGATCCCATCTTCCCCAATAAGAGTTTCTCGAGCCTCCATAAGAAGAACAATTCTTATGATCTCCTCTTTTCCTTTGTGTTTTGATATTTTTAAATATTCCATTTCTAATCCTTTCCTTGCAGGGTTCTCTTTAATCCGGAGTTCAAGAGCTCGTCATCTTGCCAAAGGAGCACGAATGGATGGGGAGTATTTCCTCGAAACGATCATCTTCTCATCCAGGATTGGTTTTTTTGAATGTTACTACGGGTCTATTACTTCAAAAAGAGAGCTCATTATTGGTAACAAATCTTCCCCATCTCTTCATTTCTGATCTATTGAAGGTTAACCTCTAGGTTCTTAATCCTTTAGCCTTAGATTTAATCTTCTTTTAGGACAATCTGGCTATTATTGTGGCATATGTTTAAGAATTACCAAATCTTTCTCTAGGTCTTGCTTGAGTCTCTTAGATTGAAAGCTAGTTCATGTGTTTAGGTTTTCATTGCTCAACTTTAACTCATCCTCAATAGAAAGCATTTTCATGCCGCATCATTTTGGTATCAGAGTATGGTTGGATTAGGGTAGGATTTTGCATAGATGCTGAAATTCATTGTTTGCTGGAATTCTGCACATAGAGTTTTAATATCTTGCATAGCCTGTTAAGTGTTTGCATAATTGCATATTAAATACCAAGGTGAAATCAGGTTGTCCTACTATAAGGGGGAATCCTTATAGTGTAAGGTTGTCCTATCTTGGTCATTACCATTGTTAGCATAGATTAATTTCTCAATTGTCTTACTTGCGGGAATTTTCTGAATCTATGCATATATGGTCTGATAAATGAATTGTTTCTCTTAACATAGAACTCAGAATTTAGTGATTCTT
The DNA here is from genome assembly GCA_021397845.1 of Areca catechu. Lineage (NCBI taxonomy): Eukaryota > Viridiplantae > Streptophyta > Magnoliopsida > Arecales > Arecaceae > Areca > Areca catechu. Next base: position 71,312,354 of record CM038047.1, read on the forward strand.
ATTTTTTTAGATCTGTTATAATTGGTATAAGTTTACATAATTTTTCTAGAATTTTTAGTTAATTGTAGAATTTTCGAGCTGTGATTTAGTACTGTTCTGTCTAAAATTTCAGTAGAGTTAATTTTCAGCATGGTTGTGTGCATTCATCTTAACTCAATTAAGGGCACCAATATGACATGGGGGCAGGATTGATCACCTGTCCTTAGCCCAAGAACAACAACCCTCATTGTGCATCGAACCCAATCCCCTAATTAAAATTGAGTAGAACCTTATTTGCCCTAGTGGATTAGGGACATCAATTGGTCGAGTCCTTGTTAGTGTCAAGTCATTGTGTCAACTAGTCTTGTGTGTGCCCTATTACTTGGTGACTAGGATTGGAACTAAGGGCTTGGGTGCTGATCCGTCTACCGGGCCAATTCCACCGGGCCTAGGTAGGCCAAAGAAGGGATCTCACACTCCCCTTGTTCTGACACCAGGCCAAGTGTAGAGTTACTACAATCTAGTTTGCCACCTTGATTAGGCGACTAGTTTGGGACTTTAGGTCTAGTTCAAGTCAATTGGGACAAGCTTGTGCAACCAATTCTTCACCTATTATTTGAAGCTGGTGTCAAGGATCGAGGTTAAGTGGTTAAGCCTAAACGGTTCTTGTGGTTTTTAATTAGGTCCCAGCGAGAGCTGGGGAAACCTCCCACAGACCTACCTCCTGACTGGCCAGTGGAAAAGAGTAGTTGTTGGTTTCATTGTACCTAGCCAACTTAGTTTATTTGAGCTAACAGGTCTAGAAAACCTTAGCCCGAGTTTGAGTCCACTTGCATGAATGACAACTAGAGCAGGGACATCATATTCACCAGCCCAAGCCCAGTCAAGTATAGCCATGGACCAAACTCTTGGAAATCTGATTAAAGCCTTGAATGATCAAGTGGCCCAACTAAACAAAAATTTGACTGAGCAATTGGCCCAAACCAACCAGAATGTGGCCCAGACCAACCAGAGCATGAATGATCAGTTAGCCCACATCACGACTAGGTTGGATCAATTAGAATGTAGAACTCCTGGAGGAAACCATGAAGTCCAGAATGAACCCGAACCTTATCTTGAACCTGAGTTTGAAACACCAGTCAACCCTAGAAGGGTCCCATGCCAAAACCATTTTCATGAGCCCAACCCTAGGAGACCTCAGCAAGATCATTTCTGTGAACCAAATCATAGGGGGCCCAATCATGAGCAAGCCCATGAACCCAATCCAAGGAGACTCTATCTTGAGCCCACTTATGAACCAAATGTCAGGAGACCCACTCCAATTCAGTTAGACCAAGATGATCAAGCCATAAAAAATGTTAGGTTGGAAGCACCCACATTTGATGGAATCTTAGATCCCAAAATTTACATCGATTGGGAAGGAGAGATGGACCAGTACTTTGACTAGTATGACATGACTGAGGAAAGAAAATGTAAGTTTGCAAAACTAATGTTGGTAAGACAAGCTAGGCTCTATTGGGAAAATGTTGAGCGATTTGCAAGGCAAAGAGGTGATGTGCCTATAGTAACCTGGAGAGCGATGAAACTTAGGCTTAGGGAAAAATACCTTCCCATGTCCTACCACCAAGGACTCCTAGATCAATGGCAAAGACTTACTCAAGGAAATAGGAGTGTCGCAGAGTACATTGCCAAATTTGATGAGTTTGTAATGAGGTGCAATGTTGATGAATCTGAGTCGGTAACCCTGTCTAGATTTAGAGCTGGACTGAGGGAAGAAATCCAGAAGGAATTATTCATGAGGGAAGTCCATGATCTAGAACTGGCCTATCAGATAGCTAGAGATGCTAAGAGATTTCACAGGAGTCCAGTTTATCGTAGACCCGATGCCCCTAGGATTAGTGTACCTAATCAGCAGATAGGACCCAGTCAGTCTAGATTCAACCGACCCAATCCTAATGCACCTGTGACCCGAAGAGATGATAAAGGGAAATCACCTGAAGTCCAAAGAAATCCGAATGCATGTTTCAAATGTCAGAAGGTAGGTCACTATGCTAGCAACTATCCAAGTCGATCCTTACACATAGGGGAAGTAGAAGAGGAAGCCATAGAACCCCAAGATGAGTGTGAAGAGGAAATATACCAGGAGGATGATAATTTGGTTGAAGAATATGAAGGTGATGAAGCCCTGGTAGATCATGATCTTTTAGGAGTGGTTAGGTGTATCCTCACCCAAACCAAAGACCAAGAAGACTGGCATAGGACTAGTATCCTACAGACTTTCATCAAGATAGGCGAAAAAGTGTGCAAGGTCATCTTAGATAGTGGTAGCTGTGTCAATGCCATATCCACCAACATAGTCAAAAACCTAGGATTGTCCACTGTACCCCATCCTAATCCATATAAGGTATCCTGGATAGACTCAACCTCTATTCCCATCAAGTCTAGGTGCATAGTTACCATCCAGTTCCAGTCCTACCAAGAGAAAGTTTGGTGCTATGTTCTTCCAATGGGAGTTAGCAGTATCATTTTAGGACGACCATGGTTATACGATCATGACGTTATACTCTATGATCGCTCTAATTCATGCTCGTTTACTCATAATGGGAAGAAGATTGTAATCCATTCTTCTCCACCTAAGGACCCAATTAAAAGAGGATCTAGCCAATTGAGAAATAAGACACAAGGGATAAACATGATCACTGCTAAAGAATTGGAGCAAGATATTAGCAACGGTTCACCTGTTTGGGTTTTGACAACTAAAGAACATCAAGAGCCCTCCCCAAAAGAACAACCTCAGGAAGTCGTTGAAGTGCTAGATGAGTTTAAGGATGTTTTCCCTGATGAGTTACCCGACCAACTCCCACCCCTAGGGACATCCAACATGCAATAGACTTAGTCCCTGGAGCGACCTTACCGAACCTTCCCCATTATAGAATGAACCCTACCGAACATCAAGAATTGCAACGACAAGTAGGAGAACTTCTTAGGAAAGGATTCATTAGGGAGAGTTTAAGCCCATGCGCAGTCCCAGCCTTACTCACCCCTAAGAAAGATGGCACGTGGAGGATGTGTGTCGATAGTCATGCCATAAATAAGATCACAGTGAAATATAGGTTTCCCATCCCTAGATTGGATGACATGCTAGATATGATGGCCGGTGTGACGATATTTTCTAAGATTGACCTGAAGAGCAGCTATCACCAAGTTAGGATTAGACCAGGGGATGAATGGAAGACTGCCTTTAAGACTAAGGATGGGTTATTTGAATGAGTAGTCATGCCTTTTGGACTATCAAACGCCCCTAGAACCTTTATGAGAATTATGAACTAGGTCCTACGATCCTTTATCGAAAAGTTTGTCGTTGTGTATTTTGACGACATCCTTATCTATAGTAGGACTAGAGATGATCATTTGAACCATCTAAAGTAAGTATCTTTGGCACTTAGGAAGGATAATCTCTATGCCAATTTGAAGAAATGTGATTTTGTGACTACTAGAGTTATCTTTCTAGGATTTGTCGTAACCCCTGAAGGAGTATCTGCTGATCTTGAGAAGATTAGAGCAATTGTAGACTGGCCAACACCCAATAATATTCATGAAGTAAGAAGTTTTCATGGCCTCGCTACATTTTACAGAAGATTCATTAGAGGGTTTAGCACCATAGTTGCTCCTATTACGGATTGCATTAGGAAAGGCAATTTTGAATGAACAAAAGCTACTGATAAGGCCTTCCTAAATATTAAGGACAGGATGACACAAGCACCGATCTTAAGATTACCCAATTTTTCTAATATTTTTGAGGTAGCTTGTGATGCCTCTGGAGTAGGAATTGGAGGAGTCTTAAGTCAAGAAAGTCATCCAGTGACATTTTTTAGTGAAAAGTTGAATGAGGCTAGGATGAAATACTCAACCTATGTCAAGGAGTTATATGCGGTAGTTCAGGCTTTGAGGTACTGGAGACACTATCTGCTACCACAAGAGTTTGTCTTATTCTTGGATCATGAAGCCCTTAGGTTTCTTAGCTCCCAGAAAAAGTTGAACCCTAGGCATGCCAAGTGGGTAGAGTTCATCCAAGACTATATCTTCGTCCTAAAGCACCGTGCAGGAACTGAGAATAGGGTTGCTGATGCCTTAAGTCGTAGAGCATTGCTCTTAAATTCAGTCAGCAACGAAGTCATAGGTTTTGAGAGACTTAAGGAGGAATACGAAACCTGTCCGGATTTTGGAGAGATCTATCAGGCTTTACATCTAGGACCATCTTGCAATCATAGTGACTATACCCTTCTAGATGGTTATCTTTTTAGAGAAAACAGGCTCTGTGTTCCAAGAACCTCCTTAAGAGATTTTCTAGTTTGGGAGACACATGCTGGAGGTTTGGCTGGCCATTTTGGATGAAATAAGACTATCTTAGCTGTTGAGGAATAATTCTACTGGCCAGGCCTTAAGAGACAGGTAGCAAACCTTGTAGCCCAATGTTGGACATGTGCTGTTGCAAAACAGCAGAAACAGAATACCGGGTTATACACTCCTTTACCTGTACCTGAGTGTCCATGGCAGGATCTTAGCATGGACTTTGTTCTAGGGTTACCCAAGACCATCAGAAAACATGATTCAATCTTTGTAGTGGTCGACCGGTTTTCGAAGATTGCCCATTTCCTACCCTGCTCCCAAACTTCTGATGCCTTTAGGGTAGCCAAGTTTTTTCTTGATCAAGTAGTCAGGCTACATGGGCTACCAAAAACCATTATTTCTGATAGGGATGTCCGTTTTACAAGTTACTTCTGGAAAACCCTTTGTCACCTATTAGGAACTAGACTGAAATTTCAACTGCCTACCACCCCCAGACTGATGGACAGACCGAAGTTGTGAACAGAAGTCTAGGAAATTTGTTGAGATGTCTAGTGGGAGATAGTCTAGGAAACTGGGATTTGTTATTGTCTCGTGCTGAGTTCGCTTATAACAGTTCGGTCAGTCGATCTACGGGCAAAAGTCCATTTGAAATAGTCCATGGTTACAAACCTAGGAAGCCTTTAGATCTGATCCCACTACCCACAAATGCACGAGTTTCTGAGTCTGCAGAATCCTATGCACAGCATATTAAGGATTTACATCATGAAATAAACAAGAAAATTCACTTGAGCAATGAATCCTATAAACATAAGGCTAATTCACGAAAGAGAGTCAAGGAATTCTATGAGGGGGACCATGTAATGATTAAACTCAAACCTAAAAGATTCCCATCAGAGACTTTTAAGAAATTACATGCCCGTGGTGCAGGTCCATTCAAGGTCATAAAGAAGATTAGCTCTAGTTCTTATGTATTGGATTTACCTTCTGACCTAGGTATCAGTCCAACCTTCAATGTTTCAGACTTAATAGAGTATAAGGAACCAATGATGATACCTAGTGAGCCTTTTGGGCCTGACCCTATTTTTGAGAGTGAACTTGTCCTAGAGAATCCACAAACCACCTTTCCAAAGAAATGAGAGAAAATTGAACAGATTCTGGATGATAAGATTGTCACCACCAGGAACAAGGACTACTATCGTTATTTGGTCCGTTGACAAGGGCGACCTGAATCTGACAACTCTTGGATCACTGGAGAGGACCTGCAATAAATGGACCTGGATTTATTTGAACAATATCAAAGCCAGATTGGACCATATTCGACAGGGTTGAATTCTCGTCACCCCAGGAGATTTGGTGCGGACACCGACAACGGTCTTCACTCACTATGGATTAACTCCTGATGCAGCACATCCAACCCTGACTTGCAGAATAATTTTATCTTGTTAGAATAATACAAGCAAGACAACTACCAGGACAACTACCAGTCAACTACTAGAGCAACTAACAATCAACTACCATCAAAAGACTACCAAGCAACTACCTCTCAACTTCTCTTGGGATTACTACATCATCATGCCACTTCACCAAGCTTAGAGGGTGCCACATCATCCTCCACATCATCAAGCAACACCACCTAATGGGATTGCCACCACATGTGCCACCTCACCCATTGAAGTGGGTGACCAAGAAGGAGTCAAATTCAAATTTGGGCGGCCAAACTAAACCTCCACCTCATGTAACCCCTTCCTCCTATATCTCTCCAACCATCCCATGTATCTCTCAACTATCCCATGTATCTCTCAACCATCCCATGTATCTCTCCTCTCTTTTAAATTTTAAATAAAGGGCTTGGTAGTTTATAAAAGGAGATCCAACGCCCCATTGTATGTAGTTGATTTTTTTTGGGGATAAAATGAAATGAAGAAGAAGGTCTTTGTCTTGCCATTATTTGAGTATTTGTGATGTTCTCTTATAGCTTTAGATAAAGTTCTAGTTTGAAGTTTGAGAAGCATTTCTTCTTTGGGCGTACAACTTCCATCTAGTTTCAAGTGTCAATTCCATTTCCAAGAAGAAGATATCAAGGAGACATCCTTCCATGAATCCCATCTTCCCCAACAAGAGTTTCTCGAGCCTCCATAAGAAGAACAATTCTTATGATCTCTTCTTTTCCTTTGTATTTTGATATTTTCAAATATTCCATTTCTAATCCTTTCCTTGCAGGGTTCTCTTTAATCCAGAGTTCAAGAGCTCGTCGTCTTGCCAAAAAAGCATGAATGGATGGGGCGTATTTCCTCGGAACGATCATCTTCTCATCCAGGATTGGTTTATTCGAATGTTACTACGGGTCTATCACTTCAAAAAGAGAGCTCATCATTGGTAATAAATCTTCCCCATCTCTTCATTTCTGATCTATTGAAGGTTAACCTCTAGGTTCTTAATCCTTTAGCCTTAGATTTAATCTTCTTTTAGGACAATCTGGCTATTATTGTGGCATATGTCTAAGAATTACCAAATCCTTCTCTAGGTCTTGCTTGAGTCTCTTAGATTGAAAGCTAGTTCATGTGTTTAGGTTTTCATTGCTCAACTTTTAACTCATCCTCAATAGAAAGCATTTTCATGCTGCATCATAATTGCCAACGGGGCTTTCATGACCAAAATAGCGACCAATTTTTTTAGTTGGTAAAAGGTTTTAGCAACCAAAAACTGACTTTTTGCGACGACTTATTTGGTTGTTAATTGCATTATTTGTTGTAGTGTACTTTGATCGGGTGCTTCACCAGGCCATCGGTCTTAGGAGAAAAGTAGGGTTTCAAGACCCCCTCTTCCCATTCCATGGGGATATCCTAAGGCGTGTAGGGGTGCCATTGTGATTGACCTATGAAAAAGAAAACAAAGAGCACTTAGGGCTTTCAGTTTTTCTATTTCCTGTATTTCTAAATAGGCTGATTGTAATTCGTATAAAACACTAAAATAAGTAGTTAATTTTTTATTGAAGTAATTTCTTTCCTAATCCATATTAAGTTAGCTATCATCATGCAAAATTTTATCCTCAGAAAAAAATCATAGAAAAAATAAAAATTCCTACACTCCATCACTATTACTAAAATTCTTGTATGTTATGCTCTGTTCCTTTTAGCATTATTTGAGTTCCAAGAATTTTACAGAAAATCATAGATTTTACTTTTTTATTTACTTAGATATGGTATACCCTCTATAAGTTAGGAGTGTTTTGCAATTTTTTTAGAATTTTCTGAAATTAATTTATAGCACTTCTGTGCCCTACGTCAGAACTGCAACATACTAAATTTCTGCACCTGAAATTAGGGTTCATATGCATGCTTGCATTCATCTCATGATTAATCATTTTAAGGGCATCATTATGACATGGGGGCAGGATTTCATCACCTGTCCTTAGCCCTAAAAAAAAATCACCACCCTCCATATCAGACCCAACCTTTAATTAAAACTAAGTAGACACTTAATTTGCTCTAGTGAGCTAGGGACACCCACAAGGTCGGGTCGAACCAAGTGTCAAGCTAATTTAGACAACTTGTTTATGTGTGCTTATGTATCTAGTGTCTAGGCAAGTGGTTTAGAGACAAGAGCCCGAAGGAAGGTGGGTTGGTCTGCTTACCTGGCCAATTTTAAATTGGTATCTAAGGCAAGCAAAGAGGGACCTTCACCAACCTTACACTTACCTGGCCAGGTGCTAAGTTACTACAACCAAGAATGTCATCTTGACCTAATATTTGGTTTGGACTCTAGGTCTAGCAAACCCCTAGCCTGAGTTTGAGTCTGTGTGTGCATGGCAACTAGATCAGGAGCACCTTACCAGCAAACCCAAGCTTAATCGAGTACAACCATGGACCAAAATTTTGAGACCTTGTTGAAGACTTTGAATGATCAAGTGGTACAACCATGGACCAAAATTTTGAGACCTTGTTGAAGACTTTGAATGATCAAGTGGCCCGACTGAACCAAAACCTGACTGACCAATTGGCCCAACCAACCAAAGCATGACTGATCAGATGACCCATATCACTACTAAGCTTGACCAAATAGAGGCTCGTGCCCCTGGAAGAACCCATGAAGTCTAGATTGAATTAGAGCCTGAACTAGAGTTTGGTACACCCATCAACCCTATAAGGGCTCCGCACCAAGACCTTTTCCCTAAACCCAATCCTAGGAGGCCTCATCAAGACCCTTTCTTTGAGCCAAATCCTAGGAGACCCCACCCTGATCGAGTCCATGACCCGAACCCTAGGAGAGCACCTAATGACTCAGCTTATGAGCCAAATTCTAGGAGACCCAATCAAGACCAAATGGACCATGATGACCGAACCCTTAGGAACATGAGGTTGGAAGCACCCACTTTTGATGGAAATCTAGATCCTAAGGTTTATATAGATTGGGAGGAAGATATGGATGATTATTTTAAGTGGAATGAAATGTCTGAGGATGGAAAGGTTAGGTTTGCCCGAGTGCATCTATGGGATCTAGCCGAGTCTTATTGGAACAATGTTCATGGAAGGAGGGCATATGAGAGACACGAACCCCTTAGGACCTGGAAAGAAATGAAGAGCAAGCTTCGTGAAAGGTATATCCCTGTGTCCTACCAACAAAATCTCCTAGACCACTTAGAGAGGTTGACCCAAGGTAATGGATTAGTCAGTGATTATATTGATAGATTCGAGCATCTAATGCGCTATATTATGAAAATGGATCCATATGATATCCTAATTCGATTTGAAGAGGGTTTGAGAAAAGATATCCAAAGAGAATTATTTAGACATAATATCTATAGTTTGGTGCAAGCCTACTGAGTAGTCCAAAACTATGAGAGGTCCTTGAGGCATGCTAGATCAAATACTTTGGACCTAAATCCAACCTCTACCAGCTTGAATCATATCCCCATTGGTCCGACACCTAGTGTGAACCAAACTTTTGTATCATCTCCAACCCAGAAGGATAACATTGAAAAGGAATTAGATATGGCCGACCCAGGATTAGTTGACCAGAATGAAGCCATACTAAAAGAACAATTAAAGGAGGAAAAATTAGAACCCATGATAGAAGTATATGAGGATGACATGAGTTTGGTAGACGAATATGAAGGAGAAGACTTCGAGAAGGACAACACTAGGACGAATATGAAGGAGAAGACTTCGAGAAGGACAACACTAGTACCTTACCTGAGAAAATCCTTGTAGAAGATAAGAGTGTTGAGCCTAGTCCTGAAACATCAGAACCACAGGAAATTAGTGGGGACTTGGTTCCTATAAGTCAATGCCCTCAGGAAAAGCCTACTCCTTTAGCCTCAACCCAAGACCTCATTCAGCTCCCTTGTAAAGAGTTCTTTCTTCTAACCCCAGTCGATAACCTTTTTTTGGAACTGACCAAGTCTTCCCTTCTTGAAAAACCTGCACTTATAATGACCAAATTCTCCATCCATCAATTTGACCTTATGACACCCATAGATCAATATTCAAACCTTAAGGTCATCCTGAGTAAGCAAGGTCTATTTCATGCTTTCCATAAGTTACCCCAAGACTCTAATTCCTATTTTCTATCCTTCCCTGAGTCTTCTCGTGTTTCTAGAGCTATTGGGTTACATTTTGTAGAGATTACTAGGTTGCATGAATCCTTAGAGCCCATCCCTTTTGCTACCTACTTCTGGTATACCTTATGGCATTTGCTAGGGATCCATGGTAATTTTTCATGTGCATACCAGACCAGTGTCAAACCTAGAGAGTCAAAAGTCTGTTAGGTTTAGGCCCTAAGAGTCCAATAAAATCCCTCTCAATAAGAATGCATAGTTGAGTTTGCATTTTGTTAGGTGTCTGTACGAGTATCTGAGTATGCCGAGTCATATGCACAGCATATCCAGAAATTGCATAAGGAAATTAGTAAAAAGATTCAAATAAGCAATGAAGTCTATAAGCATATGGCTAATTCACATAAACGAATGAAAGAATTTAATGAAGGGGACTCTGTAATGATTAAACTTAGACCTGAAAGGTTTCCACCGGAAACTATGAAAAAAAACTGCATGCCCAGGGAGCTAGACCTTTCAAAGTAATTAAGAGAATTGGACCTAATGCATATGTGTTAGAGTTACTATCAGATTATGGCATTAGTTCAACATTTAATATTGCTGATCTGAAAGAATATAAAGAGCTGGCATTAATTCCTAGCGAGCCTTTTGGGCCATCTCTTGCCTTTGAGAGCGAAACCCTACCTGAGTGTCCACCAACAATTCCATAGACCGGAGAGATAAAGTTGAACGTATCTTAGATGACCAGTGATTACCACTAGAAGTAAGGGCTATCAACGTTACCTGGTTCATTGGTAAGGCCGACCAGATTTTGAGGACTCCTAAATCACCATAGAGGATCTGCAGCAAATTGACCCGGACCTACTAGAAAGATATCATAGTCAGACCGATCCTTACTCGACAAGGTCGAGTTCCTCCCACCCGGGAAGAATTGGTGTGGGCACCAGGCTCAAGAAGAGACTACAACCTATACAAATTAGGTAAGATTCTCTATGGTTGGAAGATTGAGAGTTCGAGTCCTATAATAAGATTTATTTGGGTCTATTAGTCCTGTATCATTTTATTTTGGTAATTGAGTCCTATATTTGCTTCAATTAAGTCTTCATTGTAATTGAGTCAAGTGAGTTCAACCAAGACCAATCTGGTTTTAGCACAACAAGTCCAAATAAGAAAGGTTGGTGCATGGACTATGGGATCACCAACTTGGAAGCCATTTCATCACTCCACTTTGCCACATCACCAGGACACCTCACCATTGATTGTCGCCCAAGAAGAGAAGGAATTCAAATTCAAATGAGACCACATTCTCCTCTACAATCAGCTCTCCTCTTCATGAGACACCCACTATTTTCTTCCCTTATTTTGTATTGTTTGAATTTTAAATTTTGAATTTCAAATGGCTTGGTGGTTTATAAAAAAGGCTCCAAACCTTATTGTAAGGAATCATGAAATTTGAATCAATGAAGAAAAACTTTTCTTGAAATTTTCCCTTGCTTGAATGCTTGGTCCCTTGTGAGAAGGTGGGTGTGAGGCCTAGAGTTTTCTTCCCCTTTCCAACTCCACTCATCCAACCTAGCTTCCTCCCATCCCTCTTAGTCCATTCGGCCAACCAAAAAAGCACCTCCATTAGTCCACATCTCCTCCATCTCCAATGAATCCAATCATTCAAGGAGTCCTTCACAAGATCAAGCCAAGGGTTGTCATCCAAAAGAAGCCATAGAAGATCCACACCAAGACAATTCCAAGCTTTCCTTCATCATTTCGAAGATCTCACCCCTCACTTCTCCATTTCAATCCATTTCTCTAATCTCCCCTTACATCTTTTTGTTGCAGGATCCCCGGGCTTCCAGGCTCCTAAGAAGGTCTCCTGTGCTAAAGAACCGGATACAAGAGTCCTTGCAACCTAGAGGAATCTCCTGTCATCCAGGAAGCTTTTTCTTTGAGTGTTTCCAGTGTTAAAACTATAAGTATTAATTGCCAGGTAACCCTCTTTAGAAAAGCTTTCAGATATGTAATTATTAGATTAACTTAACCCTAATCTAAGTGGTTTCTTAACCATAAAGGTCCTCCTCTTATTTTCTTTGATCGGTTTTATTTCTAGTCAACTTTAATATTTAGAATCCTATCATTGAATTCTTACTTCATTACTTGAATAGATGCATCTATGATGCGGAAAACAATGAAAATGGCATGCTCTTAATCAAATTAGTAAAACTCAAATGAAAACAAAGCAATAAGAGTTAGCCATTCAAAGCAAAGAACATAGATGTAAATAAAGGAAATTCTGAAATGTCACACAAAACCCTGAAATTTGTTCTATTCAAGATAATTAAGAGAGAAGGATCTTAGTGGTTAGGAAACCACTCAGATTAGAGCTAATTCACCTTACCAATTTCAGATCTGAAAGAGTTCATAAGAGGGCTTCCAGGCATTAAACTACTCTCTTGAATAACACACTCAGGGGGGGATTCTGGATGATAAGGAAATTACCCTAGGTAGGTTTTCTAGTTCTTAGCAAATCCAACCTCCTTCTTTGGAACTCAAGAATAAACCCGGGGATCCTACAACAAAATTAGATGGAGGGATTAGGAAGAGAATTTATGATTGGGATAAAAGAAATAAAGAAATAAGATGGGAAGAGGTTGTGGAGGTTTGTCTTGAATCTTCCATGGCTCCTTAGCAGGATGACTTTAAGGTTTGTTGTAGAAACCCTTGTTGCACTAGTTGTTGATGAGGAAACCCTTGGCAAGCTCTTGGAAGATTTCCTCTAAGCCGAATTCATGCAAGATCTTGGAGTGGAGAGGGAGAGTTGTAGATTACAGGATATCAAAACTTCAAAGCCTCATACCTTACCCTCTCATAGGGTACCAAACATCATAAGCAAGAGAACTTCTTTGGAAAAGAAAGGCTATTTTTTTCATTCATCATCATCTACCCTTTTTACAAAAACCAAGGACTCTTATAAGAATTTCTTTGCAGTCTTTTTTGTTTTTGAATTCAAAATGCAACTCCTAGAAAGGTGGGTCATCCCCATGAATGTAGGAGAGATGGGTGGGGAGGTTGGCCAATTCAAAATTCCCTCTTCTTTGGCCAAATTTCCTTGAATTTGAACCTCCTTGTGATGTGGCAAGGAGGTGGCTTCCATGTGATGATGTGGCTTCATTTGGTGGTGAGCCCATGGACCATGCTCCCTTTGACTTTTGACTAGACACTAACCCTTCATGATTTTGCAATTGGATTGGCCCGAACTTGACTTAAACAAGACTCAATGAAATTTGATTTAAATAGGACTCAATGAGACTTGACTCATGACTCAATTTAAAAGAAAACAAATGCAAAATTAAATTATTACAGGACTCAAATAAGAACTAAATTATTACAAGACTCAAATAAGAACCTAGCTAAGCTTGCTGAAATCTCTTCTTGTGCCTGGTGTCCGCACTAATTCTCCCCTGGTGGAAGGAACTCGACCCAGTCGAGTAAGGATCAACCTGCTCATGATATCTTTCTAATAGGTCTGGGTCAATCTGTTGAAGATCCTCTCTGGTGATCCAGGAGTCCTCCGATTCGGGTCATCCTTGCCAACGAACCAGGTAACGTTGATAGCCTTTATTCCTAGTGGTTATTGCCTGATCATCCAAAATTTGTTCAACTCAATCTTTCCGGTCTGGTGGCTTTGCTGGTGGACATTCAGGTAAGGTTGCACTCTCAAAAATAGGACAAGGCTCAAAAGGCTCACTAGGAATTAATGCCGGTTCTTTATACTCTTTCAGATCAGAAATATTAAAGGTTGAACTAATGTCATATTCTGATGGCAACTCTAACACGTATGCATTAGGTCCAACTTTCTTAATTATTTTGAAAGGTCTAGCTCCTCGGGCATGTAGTTTCTTCATAGTTCCTGGTGGGAACCTTTCAGGTCTTAGTTTAATCATTACAAAATCTCCTTCATTATATTTTTTTGTTCTTTTCCGTGAATTAGCCATATGCTTATATACTTCGTTACTCATTTGAATTTTTTTTCTAATTTCTTTATGCAATTCTCTAATATGCTGTGCATATGACTCGGCAGACTCAGAAATTCGTGCATGTGTGGGTAGCGGAATAAGATCTAAAGGCTTCCTAGGTTTGTAACCATGGACTATCTCAAAAGGACTTCTGCCCGTAGACCTATTGACCAAGCTGTTGTAAGCAAATTCGGCACGAGGGAGGAGAAGATCCCAATTACCCATATTTTCACCAACTAAGCATCTTAACAGATTCCCTAGGCTTCGATTGACTACCTCAGTTTGTCTATCAGTTTGTGGGTGATAGGCTGTAGAAAATTTCAGTTTGGTGCCTAGCAAATGCCATAACGTCTTCCAAAAGTAGCTGGTGAACCTAATATCTCGATCATACACTATGGTTTTAGGTAGCCCATGTAACTTGACCACTTCATCTAGAAAAAGTTTGGCTACCTTGGATGCATCGAATGTTTGCGAACATGGGATGAAATGGACCATTTTTGAGAACCTATCGACCACAATAAAAACTGAATCGTGTCTCCTTTTGGTCTTAGGTAAACCTATCATGAAGTCCATGCTCAGGTCCTGCCAGGGACAATTAGGTACAGGTAAGGGTGTATAGAGTCTAGTGTTTTGCTTCTGCTGTTTGGCAATAGCACAAGTTTTACATCTGGCCACTATTTGGGCAACTTGTCATTTCAGTCCTGGCCAATAAAACTGATCTTCTACAGCTATGATGGTTTTGTTTCTACCAAAATGACCAGCTAAGCCTCCGGCATGGGTTTCCCAAACTAGAAAGTCCCTTAAAGATGTTTTGGGAATACAGAGTTTGTTTTCTTTGAATAGGTATCCATCTAAAAGGGTGTATTCACTATGATCAGAGGATGGTCCTTGTTTTAAAGCCTAAAAAATTTCACTAAAGTCTGGACAGGTGTCATATCATCCTTAATTCTTTCAAAACCCATGACTTCAGTGCTAATTGAATTTATAAACAAGGCTCTACGACTCAAAGCATCAGCAACCTTATTTTCAGTTCCGGCACAATGTTTCAGGATGAAAGTGTAGGCTTGGATGAACTCTACCCACTTGGCATGCCTAGGATTCAGTTTCTTCTGGGAGCTTAGAAATCTAAGGGCTTCATGATTAGAAAAGTGGACAAACTCTTGCGGTATCAGATAGTGTCTCCAATATCTCAAAGCCTGGACTACCGCATACAACTCTTTATCATACGTTGAATATCTCTCCCTAGTCTCATTTAGCTTTTCACTAAAAAATGCCACTGGATGATTCTCTTGACTCAATACTCCTCCAATACCTACTCCAGAGGCATCACAAGCTACCTCGAAAATTTTAGAAAAATCTGGCAGTCTTAAGATAGGTGCTTGTGTCATCTTTTTCTTAATATCTAGGAAGGCTTTGTCAGCTGCTTTTGTTCATTCAAAACTTTCCTTCCTAATACAATCCATTATCGGGGCAACAATGGAGCTAAATCCTCTAATAAATCTCTTATAGAAAGTGGCCAATCCATGGAAGCTACGAACATCATGAACGGTTTTGGGAATGGGCCATTCAACTATAGATCTTATCTTTTTAGGATCGGCTGAAACTTCATCAGGGGTGACAATGAAACCTAGGAAGGTAACTCTTTGGGTCATGAATTCACATTTCTTTAAATTAGCATAGAGTTCTTCTTTCCTAAGGGCTGTACAGACTTGTCTAAGATGGTCCACATGGTTTTCTTTGGTCCTACTATATATCAAGATATCACCAAAATATACCACCATAATTTTTCCCATGAAAGCTCGTAGGACCTGGGTCATCATCCTCATAAATGTACTCGGTGCATTGGTTAATCCAAAAGGCATTGCTACCCATTCATATAACCCGTCCTTAGTTTTGAATGCTGTTTTCCATTCATCCCCTGGTCTAATTCTAACCTGGTGATAGCTGCTCTTCAGGTCAATCTTAGAAAACACATTTGCGCCGGCCATCATGTCCAACATATCATCCAAACGGGGGATGGGAAATCTATATTTTACCGTAATTTTGTTTATGGCACAACTATCGATGCACATTCTCCACGTGCCATCCTTCTTAGGGGTTAGAAGTGCAGGTACAGCACAGGAGCTCAGACTTTCTTTGATGAATCCTTTTCTAAGAAGGTCCCCTACTTGTCGTTGCAATTCTAAGTGTTCAATAGGGTTCATCCTATAGTGAGGTAAGCTGGGTAGGGTGGCTCCAGGGACTAAATCTATAGCGTGCTGAATATCCCTTAATGATGGTAAGTGATCAGGTAAGTCTTTAGGAAAGACATCTTTAAATTTCTCTAACAATTTGATCACTTCCTTAGGTTGTTCTACAAGGTTTTGACTTTGGGTTTCCTTAACAGTTAGCATCCAAATGGGTGAACCTCCATTGATTTCTTGTTCTAATTCTTTTGCATTTATTAGGTTCAATCCCGGTCTCGTCTTTCAGGTTGCTCGACCCTCTCTTAGTGTTGTCCTTAGGCTGAGTAGGGTGAATGACAATTTTCTTGTCATTAAAAGTGAAGGCACATGAATTTGATCGACCAAAAATGGTCGTATCATGGTCAAATAGCCATGGCCTGCCTAGGATGATGCTACTTACTCCCATAGGGAGCACATCATACCAGATCTTTTCTTGATAGGATTGGAATTGGATCTGGACCTGACATCTAAATTTGATAGGTATCGAGGTAGCATCTATCCATGAAACTTTGTAGGGGTTGGGATGAGGGATAGTGGTTAATCCTAGACTCTTGGCTACACTTGTTGAAATTGCATTGACACAGCTACCACTATCGATTATGATTTTACAAACTTTCTCCCCTATCTTGACAAAAGTCTGTAGGATACTAGTCCTTCGCCAATCTTCCTGTACCTTATTTTGGGTCAAAATACATATGACGACTCCTAGCATTTCTGATGAGTCAATAATCTCTTCATCCCCTTCATACTCATCAGCTAAACAATTATCGGCCTGATATACTTCTTCCACACAATCTGCTAAGGGCTCTATGGGCTCAGATTCATTTTCCTCTACTGCTCCTATGTGTAAGGCTCTATTTGGACAGTTGCTAGCATAGTGACCTACCTTTTGACATTTGAAGCATGCATTCGGATTCCTTTGGACTTCAGGTGCTTTCCCTTTATCATCTCTTCGGGTATGAGGGGTGTTGTAATTGGGTCGATTATACCTTAACGGGTTTTGTCCTGGTTGCTGACTAGAAACACTAGGCCTAGGGGCTTCAGGTCGACGAAAAACTGGACCCCTATGGAATCGTTCTGCATCACGCGCTATTTGGTATGCTTGCTCCAAATCATGGACTTCCCTCATGAATAGTTCTTTCTGGATTTCCTCTGTAAGTCCGGCTCTAAACCTAAACAAAGTCACTGACTCTGATTCATCGACATTGCATCTCATTACGAACTCATCGAACTTTGCAATGTACTCAGCCACACTTTTGTTCCCATGTGTCAGTCTCTGCCATTGATCTAACAATCTCTGATGGTAGGACATAGGAAGGTATTTCTCTCTCAACCTAAGTTTCATTGCTCTCCAAGTTACTATAGGGACATCTCCTCTTTGTCTAGCTAGTCTCTTAACATTTTCCCAATGTAACCTAGCTTGACGCACAAGTTTAAGCTTTGCAAATTTACACTTCCTATCCTCACTCATCGCATACCAGTCAAAGTACTGGTCCATCTCACCTTCCCAATCAATGTAGATTTTGGGATCTAATATTCCATCGAAGGTGGGGGCTTCCAACCTAATGTTCTTCAAGGTTCAATCATCTTGTTCCAATTGGGCTGGGGTGGGTCTCCTAGGATTTGGTTCATAGATTCGATTAGGATCATGCTCTCGTAAAAGGCCTTGTCTTGGGATCATTCTAGGGTTGGCTGGTGTCTCAAATTCAGGCTCAGGGTCTAGCTCATTCTGGGCATCTTGATTTCCTCCAGGGGTTCTAGACTCTAGTCGGTCAAGCCTAGCAGTAATGTGGGACATTTGCTCCCTCATGCTCTAGTTGTTTTGGGCCAACTGATCAGTCAAATTTTGGTTGAGTTGGGCCATTTGGTCATTTAGGGCTTTCATCAGGGTTTCAAGATTCGGGTCCATGGCTACACTGGATTGGGTTTGGACTCGTGAATATGAAGCTCCTGATCTAGTTTTCATGAAATAATGCACTCAAACCAAGACAACTAAGGCTCCTAAACCTAGAGCACAATTTAGAGATCTAATTAAAAGGACCAACTAGCTAGTAGTAACTTATGTAACTTGGCCAGGTAGGTGAAAGGGGAGTGGAGGTCCCTGTTTTGCCAATCCTTAGACACCAATCTGAGATTGGCCAGGTAGGCGGACCAACCCACAAGCCCTAATGCACCAATCCTAGACACCAAGCCCGTAAGCACACACCAATTAGTTGACACAATTAACTTGACCCTAATCTGAACCCGACCCGTTGGTGTCCCTAACCCACTAGGATAATTAGGTCTAATTGATTTTAATTAAGGGATTGGGATCGAGATGACGGGTTGTGGTTTTGGGCTAAGGACAGGTGATTAATTCCTGCCCCCATGTCATAATGATGGCCTTAATTGATTTATCATGAGATGATGCAAAACATGCATATAAATCCTAATCTCAGCAGCAGAAATATTGTGTGTTGCAGTTCAAAGTGGGGCTGAGAAGTGCTGTGTAACAGTTTCAAAAAAATTTGAAAAATTCACAGAAGATTGATAACTTATAGAGGATATGCTATATGAAAGAAAATTAGAAGATAAAATCTATACTGTGCTGAGCAGATCATTAAAGTTAAACAATGTGAAAAGGATCAGAACAGAATATACAGGAATTTCAGCAACAGTGATGGAATGCAGTAATTTTCATTTTTTTTGTGATTTTTTTCTGATGATGAAATTTAGTATGGTGACAACTAACTTGAAATGGAACAAGAAAAAAAATGTTTCAATGCAAAATGCACTACTTTCCTTTGGAGTTGCAGGCGGATTACAGTCAGCCTGCACAGATTTACAGCAAGCAGGGAAATCAGACCTACATAGATTTCTTCTATGTGGTCAATGAGCAATAACTAATATAGGACAACCTTACACTATATGGATCCACCTTATAGTAGGACAACCTGATTTCACCTTGGTATTACGATGCAAAGATTTGGCTATAATCTTATAGCACAAGAGAAAATATCATGCAAACCAGAAAACAGGGTTTTTAACTATGATGCTCTAATCTAACCGGCTCTGATACCAAATGATGCGGAAAACAATGGGAATGACATGCTCTTAATCAAATTAGTAAAACTCAAATGAAAACAAAGCAATAAGAGTTAGCCATTCAAAGCAAAGAACCTAGATGTAAATAAAGGAAATTCTGAAATGTCAAACAAAATCCTGAAATTTGTTCTATTCAAGATAATTAAGAGAGAAGGATCTTAGTGGTTAGGAAACCACTCAGATTAGAGCTAATTCACCTTACCAATTTCAGATCTAAAAGAGTTCATAAGAGGGCTTCCAGGCATTAAACTACTCTCTTGAATAACACACTCAGGGGGGGATTCTGGATGATAAGGAAATTACCCTAGGTAGGTTTTCTAGTTCTTAGCAAATCCAACCTCTTTCTTTGGAACTCAAGAATAAACCCGGGGATCCTGCAACAAAATTAGATGGAGGGATTAGGAAGAGAATTTATGATTGGGATAAAAGAAATAAAGAAACAAGATGGGAAGAGGTTGTAGAGGTTTGTCTTGAATCTTCCATGGCTCCTTAGCAGGATGACTTTAAGGTTTGTTGTTGAAACCCTTGTTGCACTAGTTGTTGATGAGGCAACCCTTGGCAAGCTCTTGGAAGATTTCCTCTAAGCCGAATTCATGCAAGATCTTGGAGTGGAGAGGGAGAGTTGTAGATTACAGGATATCAAAACTTCAAGGCCTCACACCTTACCCTCTCATAGGGTACCAAACATCACAAGTAAGAGAACTTCTTTGGAAAAGAAAGGCTATTTTCTTTGTTCATCATCATCTACCCTTTTTACAAAAACCAAGGACTCTTATAAGAATTTCTTTGCAGCCTTGTTTGTTTTTGAATTCAAAATGCAACTCATAGAAAGGTGGGTCATCCCCATGAATGTAGGAGAGATGGGTCGGGAGGTTGGCCAATTCAAAATTCCCTCTTCTTTGGCCAAATTTTCTTGAATTTGAACCTCCTTGTGATGTGGCAAGGAGGTGGCTTCCATGTGATGATGTGGCTTCTTTGGTGGTGAACCCATGGACCATGCTCCCTTTGACTTTTGACTAGACACTAACCCTTCATGATTTTGCAATTGGACTGGCCTGAACTTAACTTAAACAAGACTTAATGAAATTTGATTTAAATAGGACTCAATGAGACTTGACTCATGACTCAATTTAAAAGAAAACAAATGCAAAATTAAATTATTACAGGATTCAAATAAGAACTAAATTATTACAGGACTCAAATAAGAACCTAGCTAAGCTTGCTGAAATCTCTTCTTGTACCTGGTGTCCGCACCAATCTATTTACCTCATCTTTCATTTAATCATTACTGATTCCCTTAGGAATGCATCATTTCATCATTATCCCCCATCACCCTCCAAGGGGAAATGACAACAGTTGCTTAACAGGTCCCCCTTTCACCTCTGGCACCCTCTGGTCCAACTGGTCTACTACTAATCCTTCCTTGGCTTTTTGATTCCCTAGGATTGTTTGGAAATAATATTGGGTTACCTGTCGATCTCCTCACATTTCCTCGATTCTGTATGGGGTCGAGAATCGGACAAGGAGATGTTTGGTAGAGATTACTATGTCGAGTTGGTTCAGCTTGGGCCATCCTAGGATTATGTTGTAAGCCAAGGGATGTTGGACAATGATGAAAGTTATTGAGATGGTGCTCTTCTAAGGGGCGTTCTGACCATAATCGATAGGGTGATCTCTCCCTCGACCCCGATCGAGTCCCCGGTAAAGTCGACTAGAGGGGCAAAGACTGGTTTCAGCAAGCTAGGAGATAGATCTATCTTGATAAAGGCATCATAAAAAAGGATATCCGCGAAACTTTCACTATCAACCATAATTCTCTTTCTAGAATATTTCATTATTATCATGTCTACGATGACAACATCATTGTTTGGATTTTCTACCCCAACCAGGTCTCCTTCTATGAAAGGGATTATAGTGTTAGCTCCCCTCTCCCCGTAGCCCTCTTCGAACCCCGCCCTGTCCCCTAGGAAATCATTCCAATTGGCTTCTCCATGGGCTAGTTGTTGATGTCTGTGTGGGGGGCCTCGACACCATGGGTCATGGATGGAGCTCCTTGCCCAAAAAACTTTTTGAGTGTAGGACCTAGTGTGGTGCTTCTAAGGCTTAGGAGGCCAAGGCTAAGGCTAAGGCTAAGGTCCAATGCCCATGAGGTGGTCATTGGATTTCTAGGGCTAGTTTGGGCCCTAGGGTGAAAGGCTATCAGCCTTTCGGGTTTTGAGGCTCAAGGGACTTGAGCCTCAAGGGGCCAACTTGTATTGGGCTATGTTTGAATCCTAAGTAGATGAGATTGAGTCAAGACCAGGGTGTGCATGGGCTTGGATAAACACAATCTCTTATCAAGTTAGCTAGAGGGAGGTTTTGGGTTAGGTCAAATTGACCTAGTATATATATATCTTGTATATGGGGCTGATTAGAGTCATGTTAATGAAAAATCATTTTCTCCCTCATACTCTCTCTCTTCCTTTCTCTCTCCCTCTCTAAATGCTATCCCATATTAGAAGAAAAATCCTAGACACCATGTCCTAGGGCAAGGAAGAAGAAAAAATCAAGGTATTTGGATTCCTTGTCAAACTAGGAATTCCTAACACCTAAGGAGTTGGAGAGTTATCCCATATTCCTTGCTTTTGGAGTTTGACCAGGGGTGTTTCCGGCCTGACTCCTACTGGTTTGAGGTGACAAACAAAGGAGTTTCAGATCTGGAATAGATTTGGAAGGTTATGGGGGTGTTGGATCTCTTGGAAACGTTCTAGGTATCAAGAATTCAGGTTGTCGGTCTTCTTCTTGTTCAAATCCCTATTGCTGTAATCCAAACTGAGATTTCCATGTCTTAGATCTTAGGTTTGAAGATTTTATGAGTGGGGTTTTTGATTTGGAAGCAAGATCAACTCGTTTCAAAGGTCTTTTCAAAGGTACAACTCTGAAAACCTTGATTGCTGAAATTCTGCATAGGCTGTTGTGTGTTTTTTGGTGTTTATTTGCCATCAAAAGTATTCCAAAAACCTTTGTGGCTGGTTCCAAGATCACCAGAAGTAGAGGGTTTCTCCAACATCTAGTATCAGAGCAAGATTGCTTGATTTGGTGGAGGAAAAACCAAAGTTTTGCTGGGATCTTGTCAAGGTGCTGAACAGATTTTGTTTTAGAACACTGCGGTGATTATTTGGTGTTGGTTTTATAAAATCTATTTGGGATGGCATCTAGTAGCATTAAAGAAAACTCTAGGAAGTTCGATGGCAAGGAAAATTTCAGCCTTTGGCAGCAAAGGATGATGGATTTATTAGTACAAAATAGAATATTTAAGGTGCTGGTATGGGAAAAGCCTGAGAAGATGAGTTTGGGAGATTGGGAGGAACTGGAGGAAATAGCTTTTAGCACGATTAGGATGTGCTTGGCTGATCAAGTCCTGCCTGAGATTAGTGGTGAAATCATGGTGTAGGGGCTTTGGAAGAAGTTGGAGAACACATACATGGGCAAAAATATGACAAACAAGCTGTGGTTGAAGAAACAGTTGTACAGCTTGCGGATGCCTGAGGGAGGAGACTTGATTGCCCGTATCCAAAGATTCAATCAAGTATGCTCGATTGTTATGAGCCTTGATGTAAAGATAGATGAGGAGGATAGGGCTCTTCTTTTATTGTGTTCACTTCTAATATCATATGATGGTCTCGTAACAACCTTGGTATATGGAAAAGAGACCTTAAACTTCGAAGAAGTGGTTGGAGTTCTCAGGTCAAATGAGCAGCAGGAAAAGCTTTGTAAAGGAGGTTCAAGTTCAGAAGTTCATACTATAAATGAGAGGCAAGGAAGGCCTAGAGAGGGGCTCGAGGCAAATCAAAGGGTAAGTCAAAGTCTTGAAGTAGTCAGAAGGACTAGAAGTGCTACAAGTGTCATTAGCCTGGTCATCTAAAAAGAAATTGTCCACTTCTAAAGAATGAGAAGGGGAAGGGCTTTTCCAAAGGTGAGTCAACCAGTGAGAGTGGTGCACATTCATCTAAGGATAGTGGAGATGACTTACTGGTTGTATCAGATGGGACCACAGAGTATGACGTGAATGGACATTGGGTTCAGTCTATTTGTATCATTACACTTCATACCGAGAATGGTTCACTTCTTATACCAAAACCAATGGTGGAAGTGTGAGTCTTGGAGATGATCACCCATGCAAGGTTGCTGGTGTTGGTACTATTAGGGCGAGGATGTATGATGGAGTTATACGGCACTTACCAATGTCAAGCATGTGCTGGAGCTGAAGAAGAACCTAATTGAGAGCTGAAGAAGAACCTAATTTCCCTGGGTTATTTGGAGAAGCAGGGTATGCATTTTACAGTCTACAGAGCAGCGGGTGCTTGAAGATAACCAAGGATGCCTTAGTGGTGATGAGAGAGAGAAGACTGAGCAACAATCTATATAGGATGGAAGGCTCAATAATGACGGATGTGTAAAGGTACTTGCAGCAGCACAGGAGGAGCAGCTTGCCTACCAGTTATGGCACTATCATATGGGTCACATGAGTGACTGAGGGCTCATGGAACTCAGCAAGAAGGGTTTGATTCCAGCACTCAAGAAAGAGAGAAAATACTTATGTGAGCCCTGCATCTATGGCAAACAGCACAGGGTATAGTTTGCTAGTAGTACCAAGCAGAGTGAAGGTGCTTTGGAGCTAGTTCACTTAGATGTATGGGGATCGGCACCTGTTTTAGCTAGGGATGGAGCTAGGTACTTTGTTACCTTCATCGATGACATATCTAGCAGAGTGTGGCTATATTGATTAGGAAAAACTCAGAGGTCTTTGCCCGGTTCAAAGCCTAGCAAGCTAAAGTGAAAAAGGAGATAGGAAAGCCAGTCAAGTGCCTGTGATTTGATAATGGACGGGAGTACACCAGTTTTGAGCTTAGAAGCTGCTGTGAGGAGAATGGGATCAAATGCCAATTCATAGTGAAGATGACTCCCCAACAAAATGGCATGGTTGAGAGGATGAATAGGACATTGACCGAGAAGGCCAGGAACTTGAGGCTGCAAGCATCATTGCCCAAAATTTTTTGGGGAGATGCTTTAACTTTCTCTTATTTTCTTGTAAACAGGTCCCCAAATAGAAAACTCAATGGTGGCATTCTAGATGAGGTTTGGAGTGGGAAGAAGGTGGAGCTTGGCCACTTGAAGGTTTTCGGTTGCCCAGCATATGCATTGGTGGATGGAGCCGATAGGAGCAAATTGGACCCGAAGTCGTGCAAACTGATCTTCATCAGATATCCACAAGGCATAAAGGGTTACCTACTCATGGATCCTCATTCTCAAAGGTCCAAAATCAGTAGGAATGTTATATTTGATGAGAGGAGCCTTCTGAAGAAGCTTGGGGTTGCAGATGGAGCAGAAAGGTTTGCACAGGACAGCAAAGCGCAGCATTCACATACAGGTGATGTGCCATCAGTTTCTACTTTGAATCATGTTCACTTTGAGGTGGAGACTTGCAGGCATGTTCCCACACATGTGGAAGACCAGCAAGGAGGGACATCTAACCAGAAGTAGGTGCAGGAAGAGCCAGACATTGCAGACTTGCAGGAAAGCACAAGAGGAGTGGCACTGCACAAGCTGAAGCATACGATACGGAAACCGGTATGGTCTGGCATGGATGAGACCATTTCTTATGCTCTCATCTCTACCAATGGAGATCTAGAGATATTTGAGGAGACCATGGAGAGTTTAGATAGAGAATTATGGATGCAGGCCATAATGGAGGACATGGAGTCTCTCAGAAAGAACAAGACATGGCAGCTTATGGATCTACCTAGTGGAGCTCAACCCATTGGCTCCAAATGGGTTTTCACTAAGAAGGAGGGACCCTCAGAGCAAGGTGGAGTGATGTACAAGGCTAGGCTTGTAGCCAAAGGGTCTCTCACAGAGAGAAGGAATTGACTACTCTGAAGTTTTCTCTCCCATTGTCAGGCATACATCTATTAGGGTGCTTTTGAACATTATAGCAGCTCAGGATCTTGAGCTAGAGTAGATGGACATCAAGATAGAATTTCTCCATGGAAATCTAGAGGAGAGCATCTACATGAAGCAGCCATAGGGGTTCAGAGAACCTGAATCAAAGGAGAAGGTGTGTTTGTTGAAGAAATCATTATATGGGCTGAAGTAGTCACTAAGGCAATGGTGCAAGTAGTTTGACACCTTCGTGAGAAGCATTGGACTTGGTGCAATTTTGATCCATGTGTTTATACTAAATCTTTAAAAAATGGATCTATAGTATACTTACTCTTGTATGTAGATGACATGCTGATAGCATGCAAGAGTAAGAGAGTTGTGCAGGAATTGAAGACAAGCCTATCTCGGGAGTTCGAGATGAAGGACTTGGGGCCTGCAAGGAAGATATTAAGCATGGAAATTTTCAGAGATCGAGCCAAGAGGTTGCTGCATTTATTTCAAGGAGGTTACATTCGAAAGGTACTAGAGAGGTTTGGGATGAAGGAAGCCAAACCGACATCATTGCCACTTGCAGGACATTTCAGCATTTCGAAGAGTATGTCACCACAGACTGAGGTGGAGGCTTAGGATATGGAGAGAGTACCATATGCCTCTGGTGTGGGGAGCCTAATGTATGCCATGGTATGTTGTAGGCTGGATTTAGCCCATGCATTGAGTTAGGTGAGCAAATTCATGGCATAGCCTGGCAGGGAGCACTGGCAAGCACTGAAGGGGATCTTCAGATACTTTGCGGGTTCAATTTGAGTTGGCATCTGCTACAGAATATGAGGAGGTGCTAAGGGACACTCTAATATGTCCAAGGATGCTCAAGGATAGATAGAAGGCTTCGTGGATGCTGATTTTGGTGGAGATGTGGACACCCATAGCTCTACAACAGGATTTATATTTAGCCTGAATGGAGGTCTTGTTTCATGAAGGTCTTTCTTGTAGCCCATAATGACGTTATCCACCACTGAAATAGAGTATATCAACATCACAGAGGCAGCGAAGGAGGCTCTATGGCTAAAGGGATTGGCGGTGGAGATGGGCTGCAAACAGGAAGCAGTCAGGGTGTACTGTGATAGCCAGAGTGCATTGTTGCTTGCACAGAACTCCGTTAATCATGCCAGGATGAAACACATCGATATTATATACCATCAGATTAGAGAGCTTGTGGAAGAAGGTGAGGTGGAGCTTGTGAAGGTTCATATGAAAGAGAATCCAGCAGATGCACTACGAAGGTTCTTCCGCGCGACAGCTTTCACATATACATGGCACTAGTGTAGTTGATGGACAGGACAGAGTTGGCTGAGGCCTTGGGGCACCATGGTGGAGTTTGTAGGACCTGGTGCAATGCTTCCAAGGCTCAGGGGACCAAGGTTAAGGCTAAGGTCCAATGTCCATGAGGTGGTCATGGGATTTCTAGGGCTAATTTGGGCCCTAGGGTGAAAGGCTATTAGCCTTTCGGGTTTTGAGGTTCAGGGGACTTGAGCCTCAAGGGACTAACTTGTATTGGGCTATGTTTGAGTCCTAGGTAGGTGAAATTGAGTCAAGACCAGGGTGTACATGGGCTTGGGTAAACACAATCTCTTATCATGTTAGCTAAAGGGAGTTTTTTGGGTTATGTCAAATTGACCTAGTATATATATATCTTGTATATAGGGCTGATTATAGTCATGTTAACAAAAAATCATTTTCTCCCTCATACTTTCTCTCTTCCCTTCTCTTTCCCTCTCTAATTGCTGTCCCATATCAGAAGAAAAACCCTAGCCACCACATCCTAGGGCAAGGAAGAAGGAAACATCAAGGTATTTGGATTCCTTGTCAAACTAGGAATCCCTAGCACCTAAAGAGTTGGAGAGCTATCCCATGTTCCTTGCTTTTGGAGTTTCACCAGGGGTGTTTGAGGCCTAATTCCTACTAGTTTGAGGTGCCAAAGAAAGGAGTTTCAGATCTGGAATAGATCTAGAAGGTTGTGGGGGCATTGGATCTCATGGAAGCGTTCTAGGCATCAAAGATTCAAGCTGTCTGTCTTCTTCTTGTTCAAATCCCTATTGCTATGATCCAAACTAAGATTTCCATGTCTTAGATCTTAGGTTTAAAGATTTTGTGAGTGGGGTTTTTGATTTGGAAGCAAGATCAACTCATTTCAAAGGTCTTCTCAAAGGTACAACTCTAAAAATCTTGATTGCTGAAATTCTGCATAGGCTGTTGTGTGTTTTTTGGTATTTGTTTTCCATCAAAAGTACTCCAAAACCCTTTGTGGCTGGTTCCAAGATCACTAGAAGTAAAGGGGGGTTTCTCCAACTCCAAGGTAGCTACACTGGATTAGTTCTTCAATCTCCTTTTTCAAATGGTAGCACTCCTCGGTGTCATGGTCATGATCTCGATGGAACTAATAGTACTTAGATTTGTCACGGCCTCCGGCCAACCTCAGTAGGAGAGTGTGGTGTAGGTAGTGCTTGCCTTCGATCTCCATCAAGATTTTGGCTCTCGGGATGAGGAGTGGGATATACTTCTATCCCTAGTGGGGATGTCCTTTGGCTTGGGGCCTTCCTGGTGAATCAAGATAGCCTTCTGCTCTCGAGGCTCACTTCACTCTCCTTGGGCCTGGCTCTTCCAGCACCTCCCATCAAGCTCCCTCTAGATATGATCAGCCTCCTCTGCATGAGTATACTTTTGAGTGCAAACAAGGAGCTCTGAATAGGTCTTTGGAGGTTTCTTATCAAGAGAGTAGGTGAACTGGGAGGTCTTGAGCCCCCTTTTTAAAGCTAGCATGGCAATGGGCTTGTCCAAGTTATATATTTCCAAGATGGCCACCTTGAAGTAGGTCATGTAGTCCCTAAGGGACTCTTGGTCTAGCTGGCGAATTGAGAAGAGACTATTAGCTTCCCATGGTACCTTTTGACAGGCATCAAAGAGCACCGTAAACTTCTTCTCTAGCTGCTCAAAGGTGTCAATGCTCCTTGGCTTGAGGTGGGAGTACCAGACTCGATCCGCTTATGAAGCATGGCTAGGATGGCAGTGTAAAGGAGGGCGTTAGTTGCCCCTTGGACTCTCATAAGAGTCTTGTAGCTCTTAAGGTGATCAAGGGATCCATGGTCCTGTCCTAGGGATCCAACTGGGGCATGTGAAATCGACCAGGGATTAGCTCCTCTTGGATCTGGCGGGAGAAAGAAGGGCGAGTGTCATAGCCCATAGGCTCGTGGGCAATGCCTTAGAGGTCAGTGAACTGGCGAGCAAGGTCAGTCAACCTACGCTCATGCTCCTCCAAGCACTCCTCAATGGTGGGGGCACCAGGATCAGACACAGATTACTGGGCCCTATTTGGTTTACCTAGCCATGTATCAAATTTTGTAATCAACTAGAATTGAGTCCTATAATAAGTTGAGGTTAGTTGATTTGTCTCAACCCTCAACCTAGTCATTATTTTGAGTCCTGTATATTAGTTATGAGTCCAATATGAGCTCAATTTTTATACAAGAGAGGAGGTTACTATATTTTGGAGTTCCACCAGGCCACATCCAGGAGTCAGAGGCCACTACATTAGCCTATTTGATTTTGTGTGACAACCTAGGATCCAAGATGCTTCCGGAAACCTTGATTCCTTCCAGATGCCTTCCAGATACCCAGATTCCCTTCCAGATGCTTGAGCATATTCTCATAATAGGGCACCCATGATTCCAGAGGTCCACCTGCATCCAAGCCCAAAGAAATCAAGCCCAGGTGCCAAGCCAAAGCCTTTAAGAAGCAAGATTCCAGGGAATATTCCTACTACCAGGCTACCAGGCCACCCCAGCTTCCAGAGGCCCATACCCATGCACCCAAGCCCCTTTGGGCTAGCCCCATGCTGGTCCTAGAGGCCCAACACGCCCCCCTAAGCATCCTTGAGGTGTTGACCACGTCCAAAGAGGTTTGACTAGGTCCAAGTTGAAGAAAAGTGGGAGATGACCAAGCCTTTTCCTAACCTAGTTGGGATTTCTAATCCTTTTAAACTTTGTAATTCTAACCTAGCAAGGAAAGGACTTATATTCCAATTTGGAAGAGGATTTGTAACCCAAGTATAACCATGGTTAGTGAGGGCATGGGAACTCTATAAATACCCCATCCCTCCCCCTCTTGTAAGCATCTCTTTCTTATGAATACAACTTGTTGAAATTTTGAGTTACTACCTTGTGTTGGTGTTTTGTTTTGGTTCTTTGGTTTGTGTTCTTGTGCTTGGACAAATTTCTTTCTGCCCTAGCTTCCTTCCACACCCTAACTCACTACCATCCAAGCCTTCACACGTCCAAGAAAAAGTGCCCTAGGCCGCCAAGCAAGGAGATCATCAACAAGCTTTGAACAGCCATCTTCTAATCCTAATCCTGATTCCTTTCAATCCATAGCTCCTTTTCTTATTTTCTAATTACTGTTTTGATTAACCCTGATGCTTGTAGGATCCCCGAGATGCTTCCCCTCCCCTGAGAAGGCCTTCTTTGCTGCCTGGACCGCCCAAATCAGCCATCAGATTTGAGGGAAACAAGGCTTCTTCTTCCAGGCTCCGATCAGAGTGTGAGTGATCTCTTCTGCTACTAAATGTTAATCTCTGACTGGTAAGAATCCTTCCCTTCTCTTATTATCTGATTTAATGAAGAAAAGCTATCCTAAACTGGGAGTTTCTCAACTCTCGGGTCCTGGATCTTTCATTAGTTTGCATGAGTTTGCCTGCGACCCGATGATTCTTTGCACTGCTAGTCCTTCTGCTAGTTTTTACTTTATTTTGAAAATCTAGCTTGCAATTAAAATTATAAAAATCATAAAAAAGTTATTTTATTATTATCCATGCATGTTTAGTAGTCTTAGAGTCATCCCGCATCACTCGACTTGCCATCAGATGGCCTCATCGATTGATCCCTTTTTGGAGGCTACAGGAGGTGAGGTGGATGGAGATTCGGGTAGCTCATGCTTTAACCCCCTCCCGTGCTAGCACTAGTGGCTCGAGGGGCCATTACAGTCCAAGATAGGAGGGTGGGTCTCCCGATCGGCCGAACCACCTTTGTGCCCCCTCCTAGATGAGCGATGGCTCCTGTGATGGTGATGTGGGGATTGTGGGAATGATGTCGCCTGCACATAAGATGGCCCCTCATTGAAGGATTGGAGACTAGCATGATTGGTGGTAGCAAGGACCACGAGGGTTCCCGAATGCTGCTATGTCACCATACATCAATGCTGATGCTATAGTCATTGGACTACCATGGTAAGTGTTTGGACTTGCTATGCAGCGCTATGATTTGCACCTGCTAGTCCATTAGTGGTGGAGGTGGTGGAGCCAAGAGCTCCACCTCCTGACTATGTTGATCATGGTGGTGGGATAGATTCCCAATGCTGCTGGAGGATGCTTCGCAATCATGCATTACAACCATAGCATCATTGCAATGAGGTGATGGTTTGAGGCTGCCACCCCCTTCCTGGCATGCCAATCTATTATTGCCTAGATCATCATCACCTACAGCCCTAGTGGATCTGGAGGCCATGTCTGGTGCTCTGTAGATCGGGTCCCTTATTCTTGGATGATCCCGAGTGGTTGGACCTGCAAGAAAAACCTAGGCTGGGGGCACCGGTGGGGACACTCTGACACTTAAGTTAGTTTGGCGATTGAGGGCAACAACCCTTTCTCATGGTGGCTGGGCCGCTGCCATGGAGAGAAGGGTGAGAATTTTTCTGTAAGTAAGCAGGGTGTTGCTTGTATCTTACCTTTGTCGGAGGTCCCTCTTACCAATATAAAAGACGACACCACAGGATAAGATCTGAAATCCTAGCAAAGCACTCCCCTGCAGGGGGTGTAGGTTTGGCAAAGCACTCCCCTATGAAATGTGCAGGTTTGGCAGAGCACTCCCCTACAGGGTGTACCTTTCTGACCATTATAATGGATTTGATAAAGGTGGCGACACTACGCTCCTGAATCATGGTTGTTAAGACTCCTAGTTTTGGTGCCAGAATTCGACAGGCAGTACACATTCCACCGGGGGTTGCAGCTTTTGTTGGCCAGTTGTCTGCCATGACTTGCATGGGGGTTTTCCAAGGCCTGCGGCTTGGCTTGATCCGGAGTTCAACTCTATCACAAGCTCTAGCTAGTCCAGAGCTCTACTCAGCCCGAGACTTAGCTTGGCTAGGAGCTCTTTCCAACCCAGAGCTCTACTCAGCCCTCAAGCTTTACTTGGCCAAGAGTATTTGCTGACCTGGAGCTCTGCTCGGTTAGGTGCATTTACTGACCTAGAGCTTTACTCAGCCCCTAAGCTTAGCTCGGTCGAGAGCATTTACCGACCTAGAGCTCTACTCGACCCCGAGGTTACCTTGGTCAAGGGGACCCATAGTTACCATGTTGGTGCTTACCCATGTCATATATCATCTTGAGTGGTATGCTTATACATTATTCTTTATTAAATGTATATTAATATTATGGTTTCTACTTTATCACTGCAGGATATTTTAGATGCCAATAAGTTGATTGATGCCAATTATATAGATTGGTTAAGAAACATAAGAATTATCTTAACTCAGGAGAAGGTATCCTACATCCTCAATTCTCCTGATCCAGATCCGATCAGAGATGATATTTCAAAGGAGGAAAGGGCCACATATAAAATGTGGCAGAATGATAGTTTAACTATCAAGTGTATTATGTTGGCCTCTATGAGCATTGAATTACAGAGACAACATGAAGAAATAGAATCTTAGTCCATACTACTCAATCTTAAAGAGCTTTATGGAGAGCAAAGTAGGGTTACCTAATAAGAAATATCAAAGTAGTTGTTCCAAGCATATATGAGTGAGGACTCATTTGTACAAGTCCATATACTAAAGATAATTGACTTAATCACTCGATTAGGTCAATTAGGATTTGTTATGGATGGAGAGCTTAATCAAGACTTGATCCTACAATCACTCCCTGATTCCTTCTTAGTTTATCATGAACTATTACATAAATAAATTGAACCTTTCATTACCTAAGCTACTTAACATGCTTAAGATAGTTGAGAGCCATTTTAAAGGGGGCAAGGCTCATCTTCTTCTAATTAATGGGAAGAAGAAAACAATAATGAAAATGATTCAAAGAGAAAGTGGAGCCCTAAGAAAAGCATCCAGAAGAGGAAGAAGGCAAAGAAGCCCTCTACTGATGGAACCTATTTTTACTACAGCAAGCAGGGATACTAGAAGAAGAAGTATAAGTCATATCTTGTTAGTTTGAAGCTTGATACTGGTAAAACATCAAAAGGTTTGTACATGATGCAAACTAACTTGTTATTGAGTACTTCAGTTTTTGATTCATGGGTATTGGATACCGCATGTGGGTCTGATATATGCAAGTCTTTGTAGGGATTTTACAAAATTAGGAGCTTGAAGAAGGATGACTTCGAACTTTATGGTACGAGTAGTGAAGCCATTTAAGTGAGAACTGTGGATACCTATCTATTATTATTAACTTTGGATAAAATTTTAGAATTGAAAGACTGTTACTATGTTTTACCATATTTCAAATATTATTAGAAATATTATTTCAGTAACCTTATTATTACAATAAGATTTTGAAATTAATATAAAGAATAATAGATGCTCCATTTTTCATTCTAATAATTTCTTTGAAACTAGTTTATTTATTAATGATCTTTTACTTCTTTCACTTAATGATAAAGTTTTACTTGTTGAAAATAAGAAAAGAGAAGATATCAATGTCACTTTACTTTGGCATTGTTAATTAGGTTATATTAGTGAGTCTAAGATAAACAAGTTATACAAAGTTAAATTCTTTAATCCTTATGATTATCAATCATTAAGAACTTGTAAGTCCTGTTTTATGAGTAAAATGACCAAATCTCCATTTATCGATCATCGAGATAGCGCAATTGAGTTATTCAAGCTAATACATACAGATATATATGGACCTATGTCAACTTAAGCTAGAGAAGGATACTCTTATTTCATCACCTTTACTAATAATTTATCTAGGTTTGGATATGTGCATCTTTTGAAACATAAATCTAAAGCCTTTGATAAATTTAAAGAGTATCAAAGTATGGCTGAGAAGCAAATTAGAAAAAGTATTAAAATCCTTTGATCAAATGAAGGAGGAGAATACTTATCTAGTAAATTTCTTGATCATCTTAAGGACAAGGGCATTCTCTCATAATGGACACCTCCATATATACTACAATTAAATGGTATAGCAAAAAGGAGGAATTGTACCTTGTTAGACATAGTAAGGTCCATGATGAGCTTCACTGATCTTCCTATATCCTTCTAGGATTATGCCCTAAAGACTCCTGCTTATATACTAAATAGAGTACCATCAAAATCAGTAGCTAGCACTTCATATGAATTATGGAAAGGTAAAAGATCAAGTTTTTAATATCTTAAGATTTGTGGTAGCTTGACTTATGTCAGAAATGTGTTTGGACATAAGCTGAGTGTTAGGGCTGATGAATATAGGTTCATAGGTTATCCCCAAGAGGTTATTGGATGTCTCTTATATCATCTTACTGAATAAAAGATTTTTGTTAGTAGGCATGCCCTTTTCTTGGAAAAGGAAGTATCCAAGAAGGAGGCAATGGGAGGATAATTGAACTTAGTGAAGTTCAAGATCAACAACCTACTCCTATAGATAATTAACCTCAAATTCCTCAGCCACAAGTACCTATTAATCATATATAACCACAACATACAACTCCTCTCTACAGGTCAGAGAGAGTAGATAATGCACCTCTCAGCTATAGCTTTGTCAATGGAAATGACAATGAAGCCAGCATCATTCAAGATGATGATCCTTTGACCTATACAGAAGCTATCAAGAGTAAAGACTCTAACAAATAGCTTGATGTCATGAAAACTAAAATGGACTCCATGTATTTCACTCAAGTTTGGACCTTGGTTAATCCACCTAAGAGAGTAAACCCAATAGGATACAAATGGATCTTCAAAAGAAAGATTGGAGTAGATGGCCAAGTAAAAAGGACTTCATACACCCCTCGTAGGTGGATGACATCTTCCTGGATCATGGTTGAGGCCATGCCTACCAGACTTGCAGGCGCTGGAGTATTGACCACCAAAGCAACAATCATTGAGACAGGAAATGAGAGGAGGAAGAAGATGAAGAGCTAAACAATGAAGTAGAAGCCCTTATAGAAGGTCAAGACCATCAAGCACAGCCTTGCCAAAAAGATCCTACAAAAGACCTGAAGAGGAGATGAGAGGAGGCAAGAATAGGAAGAAAGACCAACTTGGCATAGAAGAAGACCCCGAGAGTAATCTAGGTTCAAAGTTCTTCTCTCTCTCTTCTCCCTACAACCTAGTGAGGGTAATATCCCTTTGATGGAGATGGAAAGCCCCTTTAAGCCAATCCTAACGGTCATATTTAGCCCCTTTTTTTGGTATGATCCTTTGAGATCTGGAAGCTTGGCAGGCACCCTTTCTTGAAAAGTTGCATCACCACAAGTGCCCCTCCCACTCATTCACTCTCCATCCTAGGAAGAGTGAGCGAATGATTTCAAATTTCCATCACTGGAGCCATGTGGCGGCCCCTGATTGGATGAGGGAAGACGTGCAAGCCACCTAATGCACTGGGTTTTAATTGCGATCCTGTAACAGACTGCATCAATGGCTCTCTCTCTCATGATCAAAATACAAATACAGTTGGTGAAAATCCATCTAGAAGCCCTGCTGACAACTTGATAGTGCCCAGATCGATCCAGTTTCCGAGGCAATCAGGCTAGATACTCTCATCTCTCAAAAGCAGCAAAATCATCAAACTTTTTAGACTTGGAAGTGGGGGGCATTTGATATAGTTATTGTTGATGTGGCTCAAATAGCATCCTAGAGTGCCATGTGCACCACCAGCAATGGCGGATCTATTTATCATATACAAAATAGTTCAGCCATCTGCATGACAAGAAAGCTGGAGCCAACTAGCTGCACGCCTAAGAAGAGTCACAGGTGTGGCTCATTAACTAAGTACCCTTATTTGGACCAATTAGCCACCTCCGAGATGGGTGGCGGAGATGTGCTAATACCATTTTCTACTGCATTTCACTCCATGCCCCTGATCGGCTTCCTATTCAGATCGATCAGCTAGTCGACCCAATATAGTTTGATAGATAACTGAGCTTGCCTCCCATTCGGGCCGTATAACACACTGGTAGCCATTGGCCCATCCTATTATAGCTGGCCCATGTGTGAGTAGTGGCAGATAAAATCCCATCAACTCCTGACACCACAACAAAAAAATTTCAGTGGTGGGAATCTCAGGGAACAAGACCTTATCACATCAGCCAAATATGTTACATTTGTCAAAGATGGACACATTTTCTAATGACATTCTGTTACACCATATGTACAGGTAAGAGGGACCACCAGCAAGATATGGACTCAGATATTCCTACATGCTCTTATTCTCATACTCACCGGATCACCCCAAGCTTTATATCCCGGTCGCTGTAGTTTCACGTTTTCCGATCACTAGAGCATCGGAGTGTCCCCAGTCTAGGGACGTTTTGCAAGTCATCAGAACATAGCAGTCCTAGAAGATCCTCAGTCCTTGCTAGAGAAGACCGGTGCATTCTTACTTCATCGCCGAAGCTCGATGACAAGCGAATAGATAGCAACACAAACCACCATGCATCATAGGGGATCCATACTTATATATCAAATATTAGAGTTTCATAGATTACAAGATTGGTCAGACTATTTTAAGATTTTTTTTGGATAGTTGAACTTGCCCTTACCAGGTTTCTTTTGAATTTTTAGATAGTCTAACTCTTCTTTACATTTGGTCTTGAATGGAGCTCGTATTTGTGATGGAAGTGGGACATGAAGGGGAATATAAATCATGACCATGAGCAGCTTGGGCTCGTTTTGCCCTGGAAAGGGCCAGGGCTCAACCAATTGTTAGAGCTCAATCCGTAAACATGCTGATCCTGAAGGCTTAAAATAGAACGTCAATCAGGTTAAGAGGACATCTTGCCCTGCTGGTAGCAGTAATTAATACCATGTGCAAAGCAATAACGAAAGCCATCTCTTCTCCGTTCTAAAAATATGATTTGAATCAACCATTTGCCGTTTCTCTATTCCAACAAGCGTATGCACCTGGCACAATATGCTTAAGATATGATAAGGGGAAGGACGGCGGGAGATGGCGACATCATGGTGGACGATGATGGCGAGAGGAGCGGATGTAGGTGCCGGGGGAGGAGGTTCTGTCAAGGTAGAATAGGGCAGAGTGGTTTGAAAAAGGTAATGCGCATCCAAGCTAAATCCACTTCCTCCTGCTTTGCTATCTAATATCAGGATAATTTGGTCCTAAAATTCTCACGTGACCCTCACATGATGAAGTTCTATAAACCTAGATAAATAAAGATGGACTACGGGATCACTTTAAATTACTTAGTAAACTTTAAGGATCAATTTGCAACTTTTTAAACTTAGAAGGTATTGAATGAAACTGGCTCTAAATTGAGAAGTGTTTAAGCAATTTTTCTAGAGTCTTTGTGGGTCAATTTGTGATATTATTTCTGGCAAAAGTCATTTTCTTTACAAAAGATGGGTAAGAGGACATAAAGAAATTGAGAAGCAGGAGTATTTATGACAAGATTATGATAGACATTAAGTTTTTATCCGGCATTTATAATGTGATAAGCCAAGTAATCCGATACGCCGAAGGATAAGCAAAAGACCGTGTCAGGCCCAAAAGCTAGTGAGACGGTAATCAGTTGACCGCACCTACGAATCCGTTAGTCTGACTCGTCAGTAAAGTCCAACTCATTCACAAAGGTCAACCAACTTCAAGAAGGATGAGAGGATGGCAAGAAAAGAGTTAGTTGTTCTACCTGAATAATCATTAATCATTATAACAGGCTTAGGATAGTTCTCAACAGACTAACGTCAGAACTAACTGCAAGAAGCTCTTTCAACAAAATACTGTTAAGGCTAATGCCTATAAATATGGGACCTCCGGGGATTAGTAAGAATAGCTAGAAGTATTCTCTCATTCATGTCCATTTTTTCTGAGATTCTATATCTGTTACTCGAATCCTTGCTGGCTTAGACATCAGAGTGTCCCCCATCGGAAATTCTTCGGTGAATGGATTTGTTTTGCAGGACCCTACAGGGAATTCGATCGGGTGATACTTGACAGTGCGGAAGGATCACCTGGGTTGGACGATAACAATATATAATGTGCTTGTTCTTAATGAAAATAAATAAAAAAAAGCCTAGACATAATAGTTTTGATCTTTTGTCATAGTTATACAAAGACGTAAACATGGCATACATACCTCTTAGATTATAGAAGTAAATAAATAAAAGTGCATAAATAGCTCCAATCTTTTGTCACATTCATACAAACATGTATAAATAGCATGGGTATCTTTTATATTGTAATTAATCCCCTTTTTTTTTTTTTTTCTTATTGTGGGCCATATGAATAAGTTGCTTTACAAGCCTGTCTGCAGGAATGGAATTGGTCAAGGAATTAAAGCGCTACTGGAGCAACATCACCAGATAGTCCAGATCAAATCAAACAAGAAAAACAACATCACTACTGCATAACACCAGCTCTCTCTGACCACAAAATGCACCTAGATCTCCTTTCCAGTGGAACCCAAATAAATTATGGCATTCCACCGAAGCCAATCATGACATCTAATCCACTTTTATCCCATCTAACTTGTTCTTTTCTCATTATAAATAGCTTCCATTGTCCTTGATGAATCTCCTCCAAACAAGCGACCAAAACCAGGGTGAGCCCATCCTACCTGCCTCCCACAATCTATTTTAGAAACTGTGGTCTATGTATATAAACCCTTGTCATGTATTACATTTATGTTATTTGAAGCATAATAATGAGAGCTCCACCAATTGGCATATAAAAATGTGGAAGAATTAAATTATTCACGTCAAACACAAACAATTAGGGGCGCAACATTTTGAATCACATATATTCTAATTGAATGCCTGCAGGGAAGAAACAAAAATCTAAACTAATTTGGTCATTTCGATTGTTTTGCATGAAAATAGAGATGATTCCCTAGCAATCCCGAGGGTGAGATTTTTCATACAAAATTATTAATTATATATTTTAAATTTATCCTTTTTTTGAAATTATATTTTTATTTTTTCTTAGTAGTCATGCCGGTCCATGATCAGAGATCAAACTTTCATTAAGGGATCAAACTTCTCAAGTTGTTTCTGCCTCCATACTTGGAATATGCTTCCTAATACAAATAGCTTAAAACATTTATGATTCATTATTATAAATCTTCACAGCCTAATATTTGGGTGGACTAATGATTATGATATATTAGATGATTTTGAGAGCATTTTACAACAAATAAAAAATACATAAAAAATTAAAAATAACAAATTTTAAAATAAAAATACAAAAGGTTGTGTCGATATCGTCATCCAATAGCATATATTCTCACTTGTATTTTCATCCTCTTGTATTGTACTAATTGATGTTGAATCCCAGATGGCTGATCTCTTTGGTAAACATGGGGGAATGGAAAATGAGAGATGCCAACCAGTCACCTATAATTGTTGCAAAACAAGTCCCTGACTGGAGATTTTTTGGTGGAGGACCCTCTGATGCTTAAGTCAATAGAATTCTAATGAATAGATGAAAAATTTTAGAAAAATTGAAGTGTCAGGGTTTTTCTAAGCACAGTATTAGTTTATCCTTGAAGGTCCCATCTTACCGGTATTTATAAGCATTTACAGTAACTAGATTCTGTTGGAAGAAGCTTCTTTCCATTATCCTTAACGACATTTCATTGGGACTAACTTATTCTTATTATAGCAGACAACTAGTGTAACCAAATTTATGTTGTGATAGTTGTTTTCTTGTCCACTAACTTGGTTAGACATCTCCAATTCATCCACTAGTAGGCCTTGGTCATCGGCTTGTTCATCGGCCATTTTACTTTGTTTGGTTATTTGGTCGTCTAGTTTCTCAAAGGAGGGTTGATCGGACTTTTAAAATCATCGGCCTTGCTTTAAGTTTATTAGCCACTCTATTTTAACATTCTCCACTGATCAGTTGGTATAACATTTGCCTCCCACTCCCAATTTCATAACATTTTGTTGTTTTGGGAGAAGAGAGTGCATAGCATTCATGAATTTTGCCACCTCGAGCTCCTCTTCCTTCCTTTTTCCTTATGCTGGCTATCAATATTCTTCTAAAAGGTTATGGAAAAAATTTATTTTGTCATTTCGTTGTTAGAGCTACCATTATTTGAAGAGGTGGTTATTAATGGCAGGATCTAGCAGTGATTTGAAAAATTGAGTTACTTTTTTTTCGGGCATTTTACCTTTGACACGCGTTGAACTTCCATTAATGGCAAGGTCATTCTCGTAGATTAAGTTCACGTATCAGCATCTCAGCAAAAGTGTAGCAAACAACCATCACCTTTTTCAGTTGCGATCTGTACACGTGGCATAATCAAGTGCATCTCTCATCGTCCAAGAATTAGATCAGTATCATTGACGTCATCTATATAAGGGAGTCTTCTTCCTTCCCTAGGGTTCTTCAAATCCTGGGACTCCATTTATTGTTCCAAAAGCTTTTTCTTTAGGGCTCCCATCTTCTTCAAGTTTCTCTCTTTTCTAGACCTTCCACAAGGTTGGTCCTCTTTGACAAATCCCTTTCTTTCTTCTCCTTCTTTTCTAAAGAAGCTTTCTTAGATATGGTTAGGCTTTTGAGAGTCCCTGCTGCTACCAAGGCTTTTGTTTCTAGAGGGGAGACTCCACAGCAGCCTCCTAAGAACTCTAGTCCTGTGAGGACAAAAGGTCCAAATGTTGAAGACCTTTGTCCAAAATAGGTGAAGGGTTCTCTTACCTAGCCTGTGAAATTATTATAAAATTCTACAGGATTCCAAGTGTCTACTCTTAGTTCTGATGATCCCCATTGGTGATATAGCAATATACGAGGACTACCTTAAGGCAGGGCTCTATTTTCCTCTTCACCCCTTTATCACTAGGATTTTTAACTTATACAAGCTTGTTCCAATGTAATTAACTTTGAATAGTATTCAGGTTATTTGTGCCTTCATTATCTTGTGCCATGTTCTTCGGATCGAGCTTAGGACTTCCATATTCTATTTCCTTTTTATGATTAAGAGGGATCCTCATGGCCAAGGATGGTGGGTCATTGAACCATGCCATAATGGAAGTCTTGCTTCCATCAGGGATCTTCCATCTACCATTCATGGATAGAAATCTTGCTTCTTCCTCTTATCATCTCAATAGCTTTGGAGCTTTAATACTGAATAGAGGGAGCCTGGTCTAACCTCCAATGATGGTAAGAAAGTTCTCGTAACTGACAAAAAGGATTTTGAAAAATTCTTGAAAGCTCGAGTCCCTTCGATGAAGGAGATGCTGGGCGAGTAGAGCTTCTTTCCTGCTAGAATTAGTATGACACCTAGTTTAGGTATAGTCTGATCAATAAGTTGTATCTATTAGATGTATATCCTAGAAGTCAATCTACTGACACATTAGGATATAAAATTATATTTAATATTCTTGTTTGGGTAATTGCATTTATACATGTAGTAATGTGTTCACGTATCATCCAAGAAATTAATGGACAATGATATTGATATGGCAACATCGCTGATGTGGAGCATGCGTCAGGTCCAGTTGGCTGCCAGGCAGCACCACGCGGCATCATCTCCGGACCCTCCGGCCAGGTGGCCTGTCCGGCGGTAAAGCCGCCCTCGGGACCAAGCTCGGCACCTTTGCCACTCCGCCAGGTGTCGATCCAGGTGGGAACCACCTCGGCCAGAGTGGCCCCGCCTCTGCTCCTTCTCCAGGTGGCACCCTCAGATGGGCCTACCTCGTCGAAGTCGAGCCAGGCTCTCCCTGCTCCCTCACCAGGTGGCACCCTAGATGGGTCCACCTCGGTCGAGGTCG
This sequence comes from Areca catechu, assembly GCA_021397845.1. NCBI lineage: Eukaryota > Viridiplantae > Streptophyta > Magnoliopsida > Arecales > Arecaceae > Areca > Areca catechu. The sequence continues at coordinate 71,353,450 of CM038047.1, forward strand.
AGATGGCCTCTGCCACTCCGCCAAGTGTCGATCTGGCAGGATCCACCTCGACCGGAGTGGCCCTACCTCTGCTCCTTTGCCAGGTGGCACCTGCAGATGGGCCCACCTCGTCGAAGTTGAGCCAGGCTCTCCCCACTCTCTCGCTGGGTGGCACCCCTAGATGGGTCCACCTCGACCGAGGTCGAGCTGGCCTCTGCCACTCCGCCAGGTGTCGATCCAAGCAGGATCCACCTCGGCCAAAGTATCCCCGCCTCTGCTCCTTCGCCAGGTGGCACTCCCAGACATGCCCACCTCACCGAAGTTGAGCCAGGTTCTCCCTGCTCCCTCGCCAGGTGGCACCCCCAGATGGGTCAACCTCGGTCGAGGTCGAGCTGGCCTCTGCCACTCCGCCAGGTGTCGATCCAGGTGGGATCCACCTCGGTCGGAGTGGCCTTGCCTCTGCTCCTTTGCCAGGTGCCGTCCCTAGATGGGCCCACCTCGTCGAAGTCAAGCCAAGCTCTCCCAGCTCCCTCGCCAGGTGGCACCCCCAGATGGGTCCACCTCGATCAAGGTCGAGCTGGCCTCTGCCACTCTGCCAAGTATCGATCCAGGCGGGATCCACCTCGATCGGAGTGGCCCTGCCTTTGCTCCTTCGCCAGGTGGTGCCCCCAGATGGGCCCACCTCGTCGAAGTCGAGCCAAGCTCTCCTTGCTCTTTCACTAGGTGGCACCCCCAGATGGGTCTACCTCGACTGAGGTCGAGCTAGCCTCTGCCACTCCGCTAGGTGTCGGTCCAAGCGGGATCCACCTCGATTGGAGTGGCCCCGTCTTTGCTCCTTCGTCAGGTGGCGCCCCCAGATAGGCCCACCTTGTCAAAGTCGAGCCAGGCTCGCCCTGCTCCCTCACTAGGCGGCACCCCCAAATGGGTCCATCTCGATCGAGGTCGAGCTGGCCTCTGCCACTTCACTAGGTGTCGATCCAGAAGAGATCCACCTTGGTCGGAGTGGCCCTGCCTCTGCTCCTTCGCCAGGTGGCACCCCCAGATGGACCCACCTCGTTGAAGTTGAGCCAGGCTCTCCCTGCTCCCTCGCTAGGTGGCACCCCTAGATGGGTCCACCTCGACCGAGGTCGAGCTGGCCTCTGCCACTCCGTCAGGTTTCGATCCAGGCGGGATCCACCTCGGTCGAAGTGGCCTTGCCTCTGCTTCTTCGCCAGGTGTCAACCTAGGCATGGTCCACCTCGGTCGAAGTCGGCCCTTTCTATAGAAGATGGAAGGACCGGGGGTGCAAGCCCCGAGGAAGCTACTGAAGACGGCGCGCATAGATGGCACGCCCGGTATGGTGTCCCTAGGCCTATAATGGTGTGCGAAACCTTGTTTGCACCAGTTTGGAAAGAGAACGCTACCCGAGGCATCGAACCCAGCATCCGGTATCCCGATATTCCAAGAAAGGAGGGCCACGATCAACGTCTCAGGCCTGAGGGTGCCTTCGCAAGGATCGGTATCCCGCCAAGTTTTCCCTCTTATGACAGCACGGCTAACGAGACCGGTTAGCCACTTAACTCCCGACCGTAAGGGGGACGAGGGGGGAATGGTCGCTGACCTCCAGAGCCCTCCGAGGGGATCGGGGCATGGACAGAGGCATGGATGGGCGACCTAAAAAGGAAGATCAGGGGCAAGAAGGAAGGTAAGTAATCGAGAGGACAAGCAATCCCGTAAGAAGAAGAGGCGATCCTAAGCCGGAGGCTCCAGAGGAACTCGCACGACCGAGTCCAACGAGCTCGATTGCAGGAACTAGAGTGCCTTTCCCTCTCATTCTCATTCTTCTTCTCATCTAAGATTTCTCTAAGAACGGAGATCCAGCAGGTTTCCATCTTAGTGGATCTGTTCCACTTTACCGCTCTCTAACTTGATCGTCAGAGTGCCTCCACCAGGATCCCCACCCTAGGCCTCTAACCTCATTTTTGCAGGTCTGGGAGCACCGGGATTCTGCAGCATAGGAGACCCCAGTCCAGCACCAACTTACAACTGCAGGCCACAGCGATAAGGTCAGCAATAGATTAGCATGCCAGGTAGGGAGGACGAGGCTCCTAGATGAGTAAGCCCCCCTCGAGCTCGAGAGAAGCTCGATTCCAAGTATGGTGGTGACACACAGACGTGAAGCCTCCACCAGCCAAGCAGAAGAAGTTCCCTCTCCCCCGGGCCCCCGTAGCCTGGAAAGGGAACTCCCCGCTCCTGTTCCACCTCCTCAGCTACCCTTGATGGATGGTTAGTATGCTACCATTGTCTAACAATCACAAATACTGACCACGATCGTGAGGCAGCTACAGAATTAGCAGTGCTCCCTGGTGACCCAACCTCAGCTAGGGACCCCCGCAGGCCCCCGCGGTAGCCTACACTCCATCTAGAGCAGGCTGTCCCACCCGCGGGCAGCAACCAATCCCTGCAGGAGTCACCAGACTCCCGTGAAGAGAAATCATTCTGGGTCGGCAGACCATGAGAGTCGATCCCCGATGGGCAACGACGATGTTGCCAAGTGCGGCAAGCACCATCATGGCAAGGACCCTTGCCACGACCCGTCGGCACATTCCTCCCTAGCAGCCTCAGTGGAAGATTCCACTGACGAGGCCATCAGGCGTCTAGGTGAAAGGTGCCTGGAAGAGCAAGAGAGCAAGTTGGCGGAGCTCTCCCACCAGTTTGCCAACATGCAGGGCTCCCCCAGCGAGCCAGTGGGCTACAATGCCTAACCCCCCTTCTCTCGAGAAACCCAAGAGGAACCGATTTCGAGTTGGTTCCGTATGCCTCAGGTGGATCCCTACGATGGGACCACCGATCCCCTGGACCATCTAGAGAGCTATAAGGCTCTCATGAGAGTTCAAGGGGTGATAGACGTCCTTTTGTGCATTGCCTTCCCGGCCACCCTCCGAAAGGCCGCTCGAGTTTGGTTCATTCATCTCGAGCCTGAATCTATCGACTCCTTCCAGTAGTTGGAAGGAAAGTTTATGGCATACTTCGATGCTTGTCGAAAGGTGCCAAGAGAGGTGGACAGCCTCTTTTCCATCCGCCAGCAATACTAGGAGCTCCTGCGGGACTATGTAACCCGCTTCAAAATTACTGCCCTGGAGATCTATAGCTTGGATGAGCCCGTCGTCATGCTGGTATTGAAGTGTGGGCTCAAGACCTTCTGTTTGACATATTCGTTGGACAAAAAATCGCCCAAGATATACTATGACCTCCTCCTCCGTGTCCACAAGTACATCCGAGCTGAGGAGGCCGACCGCAACAGGAGAGAACTAGACGGGAAGCCTTCAAAGAAGCCAGCCTCAAAGGATGTTCAGGGGACTCACAGGCCTAGGCCGCCCACGGACTTTCAAGCGGGGTCGAAGCCCAAGAATGGTCCCACTCTGGAGCGGGCCTTTACTCCCCTTGTTGCTCCCAGAACTAAGATCCTCATGGAGATCGAGGGTGAGGGTTACCTCCACCAACCTTCTCCTCAGAACCTGAAGAACCATTGTGACATGATGAAGTACTGTCAGTTCCATCGTGACCATGGCCACGACACAGAAGTCTTGGAAATTGTGTCCCAAAGCCAATCACCTAGGCTGTAGACGGTTGAGCTGAGTATTGTACTATTTGTATAAATTAATAAATATTATTTTAGCAGCTCATCGCATTCTGACTTTTTCCTATAATGAACTCTTTCTCATGTGATGAAGTCCATAGGACTACACTGACTTCGATATAGAGAGGATATATCTAGTGGTCCTTAAACCAGGTTCACGACCAAAGGATGCATTATACTGGACAACAATGTATCATGTGTAGGTTGTTATGGTTCACATCGTTTGGTTGTCCTCTTGACCAAAGTAGTGCGGTGACACTGATGTGATATGCAAATGGAATATATGATATCTCATTAAACGTGACTCCATGTAGCCCCTTTTCTGCCAAAGGGATACTCACGATTGGATATGGGTATATGTGTCCCTTCGATCTGAAGTCATCATGATAGCTTACAAGCAACTCCCTATTCTTTGGTGCCGGACTACTCGGATTTCTAATCTAGTGACAGAAGGTTTCTAGGTATAGGCAAGTACTTATGGAGCAGTGGTGGACCAAGATGGAATTGACATGTCCAAATTGTTTGGATTGAATATCTCGCAGTGTCTCAATTTAGCAAATCCTTGGCCGGGGTAGTCCTAGTAAGGAGTCACTTGACTTGCAAGGTTGAGACATGTTATGGATTGACTCAGCTAGGGTTGGCAGTATAATCCTAAGTCATCCTGAGCATTGGAGGTCAAAGGGATGAATTATACGGTAACCGTATGCCAGAGTTTCGATTGATTGCTCTCGCATCTTCGACCTATCCGGATGCCAAGACCCATTGCTAGATGGTATCTTATGCTGGTACTAGAACTGTTCCAGTGCTACCGCCTAGGTTTGAACCTCTGAGATCACATGCCATAGAGGATTTCTCCCTGATCCAAGTATCGATTTATGATTAAGAATCATTTCGGTAACGGTTTGATTGAGCACTCTTTAGATTGACCCAGTTTTGGGTCGATCAAAAATTGTTCGGGTCCACCGGGAATTGTTTCTGGGTGACCGGGACTTGACAAAGCCTTTTTGTTGACCCCTAAAGTGATTTTGAAGATAACAAAACATTGGAGCATATATTTAATTATCTAACAACTCTTCAAGTGATTGACAAGTTTTTGTAGGACAGCTACATTGACACATTTTTTTCCTACAATCTTTAATGTTTTGTGTTGAGTTGTAAAATACTTAGATTCTTGTAAAGAAGAACCCTACAAAAAGTTTCCTATTAAAATCAGTTAAAGGGTTACTTCTACTAGTCCTTCTTGCTTCAAGTTTTTTTGAATTTATTGTAAGTAGTGCTTGAAGAAGATTGTTAAAGCTTGGGACAAGTGTTTTGGAAGTTTGAAGCTGATCTGATTGAAAAACCACCATCGGGCTGACTGGATGAACAATCCAGCCGACTCTGGCACTAGCACTGAAGACAAGTTCTCTGGTACATAAATCCAGCCGACTGGCACCAAGGACCAGCCGACTCATCCAGAACAAGGTTGAGAACATTCTGAGATCCTCAGGAATCTAGCTGACCGGATTTAGATCCAGCCGACCAGATTTAGATCCAGCCGACTCATCCAGAACTCAATTGAAAATGGTCTGAGAATCCTCTGAGATTCCAGCCGACTGGAATTAAGCCCAGCCAACTTGTCCAGAATGAGGTATTTTTTCAACTGTGGAAGCTAGCCGACTAGCACTCAATCCAGTCGACCTGAACTTCATCTGAGCCAACTCGAAGTTTGTCCGAGCTGACTAAAATGACGGGGTCACCTCTAACGGCTAGTTCCAGTTCTCAGTTTTTGAATTCCAAAGGTGCTCCAACGGTAACCTGTCACCTCCCAACGGTCTACAACGTTCAAAATTATGGGAAGGCAGTTGAAGTCTCTATAAATAAGGTATGAGAACATCCTTGAAGAGGCTAATGATTTATTGAGCATTTATTGAACACTTATTGAAGTGAAGTGAGAGAGCACTAGAGCTTTAAAGATTACCTTCAAGCCTGCAACAACTCTTACCAGAAGCTTGAAGCACCTTTTGAGGAAAGCAAGGAAGCCATTGAAGTGCATTGAAGAGCATTCAATGGATCTTCACTCGAGCTGCATTAGCAACCACCCAGACAACAGAGTTTGTCTTTATTGTTGCTTTTCTTATTCTATCTTTTAGAATATCTGGGTTATTGGTGAGCCCTGTTATAAAAACTAATTATGTTACTTTGGTGAGCCTTTAAAACCAGAGTGTAGAGGTTTCTTTGGTGAGCCTAGCTAAAAACCAAAGTGTAGAGGTTTTAGGTGAACCTGTAAAAACCTAGCTTGGTTTTCTTTGGTGAGCCTAGTTTCAAAAACCAAAGTGTAGAGGTTTGGATTTTGAGCCTGCAAAACAATCCGACTGTATTGCGGTTTGGGGGATATTGTGGAAATCCCGAGTGGTGAACTTGGGTAGTGGACGTAGGAGCTGGGTTGCTCCGAACCACTATAAATCTGCTTTGTTTGTGTTGTGTCAGTTTCATATTTTAGCTTCTGCTTTCTTTCTCTGATTAACACAGCACCTAATCACTAATTGGAATTAATTGTGCACATACTTGCGAAAATTTTATAATTCCTAATTCCTCCCCTCTTGGGACTAAGCCACCTGGGCAACAGCTGGTATCAGAGCAGTGTCTCTGATTACTTGAGTTAAGATCGATGGCTCATCCCATGAGTGCATTCTTAGCCGAGGGCCAATCAACAAATAGACCTCCACTATTCACAAGCACTAATTATTTATATTGGAAGGCATGGATGAAAATTTACATACAAGCTGTAGATTTTCAATTATGAAAGGTCATCTTGAAAGGGCCACATATTCCCATAATTAAAGTTGATGGCATGGACATCCCTAAGCCTGAAGAGGACTGGGATGATCATGACATGAAAATGGGGGAATTGAATGCCAAAGTAATGAACTTATTATATTATGCTTTGGATGCTAACGAGTTCAACCGAATTTCCACTTGCTCATCGACAAAGGAAATCTGGGATAAACTCAAAGTGACCCATGAGGAAACTTCCCAAGTGAAAACCTCCAAGATAAATCTTTTAGTTCATAATTATGAATTATTTAAAATGGAACCTTCTGAAACAATATCTGCCATGTTCTTTACATTTACATATATTATTAACAGTTTAAAGAGTCTTGGCAGGGTATACTCTAATGCAGATCTAGTTCGGAAGATCCTTCATTCTTTGCCAGACAAATGGGATCCCAAGGTAACTGCGATCCAGGAAGCCAAAGATCTCAACACTTTGATGCTGGATGAATGCTGGGATCACTCATCACCCACGAGCTAACAATGCAACATAGAGCAGAAGATGAGCAAAAGAAAAAGAAGACAATAGCCTTCAAGGCTACTTCCGATTCAAAAAGGGATGATGAAGTATCTGAAGAAGAAAGCACCTCCTCCAATGATGACCTAGAAGACGAAGACATCGCTATGGTTGTAAGGATATTTAAAAAATTTATAGGAAGAAAGAAAGGAAGGTACAACCGAAAATCTCACATGAAGGATTATGGAAAGGAAAAGGAAAAGGATAGAGAGAAAGACAAAGAGGTAGTCCCCACATGCTACGAATGTAAGAAGCTGGGGCATATACGTCTGGACTGTCCAATGTTAAAGAAATCCTTCAGACAAAAGAAGAAGAAGAAAGTCATGGTTGCCACATGGTCCGATAGTAAAGACTCAACTTCATCGGAAGAAGAAGAGACCACCAAGACTGCCAATCTTTGCTTAATGGGTCTCGAAGATGAGGTAACATCCCCTAACAACTGCATCGAATTTACTTTTGAAGAATTAAATTCTGCTTTTCATGATTTACTCTCTGAATTTAAGAAAGCTAGAGTAAAGATAAAATCATTAAAAAATATGAATGATACTTTACTCAAACAAAAGGATGAGATTTCAGAAAAGAATATTTTATTACAAAAGGAATTGCATATCTTTTCTGAAAAATTTGAAAAACTAAAAATGAGAATTTATCATATGAAAAGAAAAATACTGATTTACTTGCTGAAAATAATGAATTAAAAAAGGATGTTACAAAACTCAAGTCTTTGGTTAAAAATCTCACTTTATCTTCAAATAAGCTTGAGCTAATTTTAAAAGAACAACAAATTTCTTGAAATAAAGCTGGAATTGGTTTCAACACTTCTTTTGTAAATGGAATTTCAGCAACAACTTTTATGAAATCCAAAACACCAGCTCAAAACATTTTATCTCAAAAAGTTTCAGCCACACCAAAAGCTGTTTCTACTTCAAAATCTTTATTATATGCTCCTAAGAATTTGATCAAAAATGCATACATTCCAAAAACTTTGAAATCTGCATCAAGTGCATCAACTTCTAGAATTTCAAATTCTGTTTCTAACAAAAATTCTAAAGTTGTTTGCTATGCTTGTAAAAGAATTGGACATAAAGCTTTTAAATGCAATAATCTTAGAAATGTCCATAAAAAGATAAAAAAGATTTGGGTTCCTAAAAGAACCACCTCTGCTGACCTGCAAGGACCTAAGGTAGCTTAGGTACCTAAAAGAATTCATTGATTATTTTGCAGGAATGTCTTGCAGCCCAAAAATTGAAGAAAAGGTGGTACTTAGACAGCGGCTGCTTAAGACATATGACGGGTGACAAGGACCAATTCATCATCCTTGAAATGAAAGAAGGAGGTATGGTCACCTTTGGAGATAATGGCAAAGGGAGAATAATCGATATCGGTAAGATCAAAATAACTCCCTTCTCTTTTATTGAAAATGTTTTGCTAGTAGACAAATTGAAGCATAATCTGTTAAGTATAAGTCAATTGTGTGATAAAGCTTCAAGGTTGTCTTTGAGTCCTCTATGTGTATAGTAACTAACTCTTTAGATTCTAGCAATAAATTTATTGGACATAGACTCGGAAATATCTATGTGATAGATCTTGAAGATCTTGCCATGTCTAGTAGCCCTAGTCTAGTTGCAATGAATGCCGAAACCAAAGAGTCAGGCTTACTATGGCATAGACGATTAGGTCATGCTAGCATTCATACAATTGCTAAATTAATTTCTAAAGATCTTGTTAGAGGCATGCCTAAGTTTAAAGTTGATTTGAATCATGTTTGTGATGCATGCCAAATGGGTAAACAAACTAGGAGGAGTTTTAAATCAAAGAATGTAGTTTCTACAACAAGACCTCTTGAACTACTTCACATGGATCTTTTCGGACCTACTAGGACTACAAGCCTAGGAGGGATGAAATATGCTCTTGTGATAGTAGACGATTTTTCGAGATTTACATGGGTTTTGTTTATCGTATCGAAAGATGAAACTTTTCATGTTTTTAGAAAATTTCATAAAAAAATGTTTCAAACCAAAAGAACTTATCTTTGATTTCAATTAGAAGTGATAACGGAACTGAGTTTGAAAATCAATTTTTCAAAGATTATTGTACTGAATTTGGCATTGATCACAACTTCTTCGCTCCTAGAACACCTCAACAAAATGGTGTTATAGAGAGGAAAAACAGGACGTTGGAAGAAATGGCTCCCACAATGTTGTGTGAAGGCAATCTTCCAAAGTACTTTTGGGCAGAAGCAGTGAACACTGCATGTTATAATTTAAACCGCATTTTGATCCGTCCTATTTTAAAGAAAATCCCCTATGAGCTTTGGAATAACAAAAAATCCAATATTAGTTATTTTCATATATTTGGTTGTAAATGCTTTGTGCATAACAATGGAAAAGATAATTTAGGAAAATTTGATTCTAAAGCTGATGATGCAATTTTCCTAGACTATTCATTACATAGCAGAGCATATAGGGTTTTTAATAAAAGGACTTTTACTGTTGAAGAGTCAATTCATGTTGTTTTTATTGAAACTAACCCTACACCTTCTAGAGTGCATAGATAATGATGCTGGAACATTGCAAAAAGGAATGGATGACTTGAGCATTCAAGAAAAAAGACACTCAAGATGGAGAAGAAACGGTAAGTAAGGATCACACTGATCTACCGAGGGACTAGAGGTATGTTACATCTCACCCTAAGGAATTAATAATAGGAGATCCTTTACATGGTGTTAGGACTAGGGCTGCACATAAGGATGCACATGATTAGCTAGCCTTTGTATCACAAATAGAACCACAAAGCTTAGAAGAGGCTGAGACTGACCCAAACTGGATGATGGCAATGCATGAAGAACTAAACCAATTTGAAAGAAATAAGGTATGGACACTTGTAGATAGACCTACAAACCATCCAGTTATAGGAACTAAATGGGTCTATAGGAATAAATTAGATGAACAAGGAAATATCATAAGGAACAAAGCTAGATTAGTGGCTAAGGGATATAACCAAGAAGAAGGTATTGATTTTGATGAAACTTATGTACCCGTAGCAAGACTAGAAGCTATTAGATTATTACTTGCATTTGCTTGCTACATGAACTTTAAACTCTTTCAAATGGATGTAAAAAGTGCATTTCTTAATGGTTTTATCTCTGAACAAGTTTTTGTGGAACAACCACCAGGTTTTGAAAATCACGCTTTTCCAAATCATGTATTCAAATTAAACAAAGCATTGTATGGTTTAAAACAAGCACCTAGAGCCTGGTATGATAAACTTAGCACTTTCTTAATTGAAAATGATTTTTCAAGAGGAAATATAGATAAAACTTTGTTTATCAAAAAGAAAAATAATGACATCTTAGTTGTACAAATATATGTAGATGATATCATTTTTGGTACAACTAACAAATCTCTATGTAAAGAATTTGCTAAGCTTATGCAGGGAGAATTTGAAATGAGCTTAATGGGCGAGCTGAACTACTTCCTTGGACTTCAAGTAAAATAAACTAAGGAAGGCATCTTCATCAACCAAGCCAAATACATTAAGGAAATCATCAAAAAGTTTGGTATGGAGAGTAGCAAAATAATGAGCACATGCATGAGCCCAGCTTGCAGACTGGACAAAGATGAGAATGGATCCAATGTTGACCAAAAGCTATATAGAGGTATGATCAGATCCTTATTATATTTGATTGCAAGTAGACCTAATATATTATACAGTGTATGTGTATGTGCTAGATTTCAGTCATTACCAAAAGAAATACATATGCTTGCTGTAAAAAGAATAATTAAATATTTGAAAGGAACAAGTAATTTAGGAATTTGGTATTCTAAACATTCTACTTTGAATTTGATTGGATTCTCTGATGCTGATTATGCTGGTTGTAAGATAGATAGAAAAAGCACTAGTGGTACATGTCAATTTCTAGGGTTGAATTTAATTTAATGGCACTGTAAGAAGCAAAACTCCGTAGCCTTGTCCACAGCTGAGGCTGAGTACGTGGCTGCCGGTAGTTATTGTGCTCAAGTGTTATGGATTAAACAACAACTAGAAGATTTTGGTGTATCACAATCTAAAACTCTAATTAAATGTGATAACACAAGTGCTATCAATTTAACAAAGAATCCAATTCAACACTCTAGAACCAAGCACATTGAAATTAGACATCATTTTATTAGGGATCATGTTTCAATGGTAATATTGTGCTTGACTTTGTGCCAACTGAAGATCAATTAGCTGACATTTTCACCAAGCCACTCAATCAAGATAGATTTGAGCTAATTAGAAGTGAATTAGGACTTTGTGATCCCTTCTAGATTCTTTAACTTAATTCCTTCAATTCTAAGGAAATTGCATCTAGAAAACCTCCTCTATCTATTTTATTTTATTGAGCTCTAATTATCTTTAAATTCTATTCAAAATCCTTCTGAATTTTGTTCAAATTTCTCAAAACCCTACTTTTCTTGTTTGAGTCGACTGGATCCTTATCTAAGTCGACTGGATTTTTCTGTGAGTTTTGAACTTGTTCTGGCCTAGCCGGCTCTAACAGTTTCCAGTCGACTGGAATTTCTGATGATTTTAGAGAAGCTTTAGTGGTGTGGACACCAGAAACCGAAAGAAACTTCACTCCAACAAGGTTAGCCTTATCCCAATTTGGATCGAAGATAATTAGGTTACCTTGTATTCTTTAGTTCAAAAATATTTTATTTTCAAGAGCCATTTCCTTTTCAAGAGTCTTGTAAATGATCAAGAGTGTTTATTAAGTCCTATAATTACTTTTAAAAAAAATTCATTTCCTATAAGTCCGTTTCAAGTTTTAAAGTTTAGGTCAGTCAAGTCAGTTCAGTTGAGTTAAGTCTATTTCAAGTTAATCAAGTCTTAAAGCAATGAAAGCCAGCAACAAGACCAAAACTCTGGACCCCAGAATTTGACCACAAGAAGAAGAGAAGACACATCAACCAAGCAAGAGAAAAGGACCATCAACTAGGACAACTTGAAGAGAAGACTCAAATTCTGGACCCCAGAATTTGACCACATGAAGAAGAGAAGACACATCAACCAAACAAGAGAAAAAGACCATCAACTAGGACCACTTGGCACCACATGTCATTCCTTATCCAAGTAGAAGACCATCTCATCATGCCACGTCATCAGGCACCACCTCACTAGCCACCTCATCACTTTTTGGCGCTAACAAGGAAGATTCAAATTCAAGGAGGTTGGCCACACCCCTCCAAGTCCTCCATCAAATCCTCCAACCCCCCCCATCCCTCCAAACTCTCCACCAAATCCTCCAACCCCCCTTGTAATTCTCCTCAATTTGGAAAGTTTTTAAATTTCAAAAGCTAGCTTTGTGAGGCTATTAAAGGCCTTGGACGCCCATTATAAAGGGGTTTTTTTTTGGGAATGAATGAAAATTGAAGTTGAATTTTGGAAGTAGAAATTGTCTTGTTTTTTTTTTTTTTTCCTTATGTGAAAGTCTCCCATCCTCTTCCTCCATGCCAAAGCCATTCCTTTCCCCTAGCAAAGCATCTTCCAAGCTCAAGTGAAGGCATTGGAGTCAGCCAGATCTTCTCAAATTTCTGTTCTTAGTTCATAAATTCTCCCATCCTTTCTATATGTTTTTATCCTTCTTCCTTAACTTTGATCTTCATTGCAGGGTCCTTCGAAGTCTTTAAGTTGTGGACTGGGTTCACCTTGACAAAGAACCAACAAGCTGAAGCCCCAAGTCCAGGGTTTTGATCTCTGTTATCCAGGTTCTTCAGTTCTGAGCGTTGGTAGTTTCAAGGTATGAATCAAAAGAAGGTTGGAAAGCTCATCAAGGTAAGTCCACAATCATTAGCCCCTATTGTCTAGATCTTCTTCCTTCTTAGTTTAGGATTGTGTCTAATCAAGTAAAAGTCCCCTTTCTTATAATCCTTAAGTCTTATTATGATGAGTATAATGCTAGCGTAATTAGGTTTCATTGCTCTACAAACCATATTCAAAACATTAATCATATGCTTGCCGCATCATCTTGGTATCAGAGCATGGTTGCATTAGGGTAGAATAGTTTTCTTTAAATCCAAGCAAAATCTAAAATTCACGCCTCCTGAGCGGGTGTACTCCAGTACACTATCACGACCCATGGGAATAATGAGCCCCTGGCCAGACGTGAATTTCTTAGATTGAAGTTTGGGTAAGCCATTGTACTTGTTTGATTAGGTTCTGTTTTCTGAAAATTTGCATCTGTTTACTGTAATCCGTCTGCAGCTCCAAAGGCAAGTCACTAATTTTTTGTTGAAATATTTTTTTCTTGTTCCTTTTTAAGTTAGTTATCACCATATTAAATTTTATTATCAGAAAAAAATTATAAAAAAATAAAAATTTTTGCAGTTCGACACTATCATTAGGGTTCTGTTCTATCCTTTTTATTTATCTTCATTTGTAGGATCTGCTTAGAGTAGTATAGATTTTAATTTTAAAATTACTTTCATCTGCATTGAAACATATAAGTTAGGAATCCTCTGTGAATTTTTCAAAATTCTTGGACATTTTTTTCATCACGTTTTCCACACCACTTTCAAACTGCAACACACTTCTGCAGCACCTTTGTATTTCATTCATCTCATGAGAAATCAAATTAAGGGCATCAATTTGACATAGGATCAGGGTTTCATCACTTGTCCCTAGCCCAAAAATCACCAACCAGCATATCGATCCTAGCCCGTTAATTAAAATTGAGTAGAACGTTAATTGCCCTAGTGGGTTAGGGACACCAACAAGTTGGGTTCAGGTTAGGGTCAAGTTAACTATGTCAGCTAATTGGTGTGTGCTTACTGGCTTGGTGTCTAGGATTGGTGCATCAGAGCTTGTGATTTGGTCCGCCTACCTAGCCAATCTCAGATTGGTGTCTAAGGTTGGCAATCAGGGACCTTCACTCCCCTCCACCTACCTGGCTAAGTCCCATAAGTACTACTAGCTAGTTGGTTCACTTAATTAGACTTCTAATTTATGCTCTAGGTCTAGGAAATCTTAGCTCGAACTTGAGTCCATTTGCATGCATGACAACTAGAGCAGGGACACCATATTCACCAATCCAAGCCCAGTCCAGTGTAGCCATGGACCCGAATCTTGAAACCATGCTGAAAGGCCTAAATGATCTAATGGCCCAATTGAACCAAATTCTGGCTAAACAATTTCCCTTAGACCAACCAACTCCTACTATCCCATTAGCTCATATGAATGATAGGAGTAAGAACCCTGAAGTACAAGTTGAGTTCATTAATACCCAAGACTTAGGGTATCCTCAAACTGAAGGGCTAGGGAAGGAAGAAGGCAAATCTGAACCTAGTAAATATGTGTATGAGACTAACATAAGTTTAATAGATGAATATGAAGGGGAAGACTGTGAAGAGAATAACTTTAGTACCTTACCTGAGGAAACCTTTGGTAAAGAAAAGATTATTGAGCCTAGTCTTGAAACATCAGAACAACCAAAATTTAGTGAGGACTTGGTTCCTGTAAGACAATGCCCTCAGGAAGAACCCAATACTTTAGCTTCGACACAAGAACTCCTTCAGGTACCTAAGAAGAACCCAATCATTATTTTAGAAGACTTTCCTGATGACCTTCAACTACCTAGAAGCATCCTGCCTGTAGATCAAAATTCTAATCTTAAGGTCATCATGAGTAACCAAGGTCTGTTTCAAGATTCTCCTAAATTATTCCAAGTCTCGGATTCCTATTTCCTGCCTTTCCCTGAGTCTTATCATAATTTTAGAGCCATTAAGTTTCATTTTGATGAGATTACTAGGATGCATGAGCTTTTAAAGCCTATTCCTTTTGCTACCTACTTTTGGAAAACCTTATGGCATTTGCTAGGAACCCATGGTAAATTCTCATGTGCATGCCAGACCAGGGTCAAACCTAGAGAGTCATTAATCTGTTAGGTTTAGGCCCTAGAGAGTCCAATAAAATTTCTCTTAATAAGGATGCCTAGTTCAATCTAAATTTCGTAAGTGCTTGTGTAAGTCTCTGAGTCTACTGAGTCTTTTGCATAGCATGTCACAAATCTGTATAAAGAAATCAGTAATAAGATCAACCTGAGCAATGAAACTTACAAACACTTAGCTGACTCACATAAGAGGGCTAAAGAATTCTGTGAAGGGGATTATGCGATGATTAGGCTCAACCCTGAACGGTTCCCCTCTGGAACCATAAAGAAGCTGCATGCCCGCGGAGCGGGACCTTTCAAGATCTTAAAGAAAATAGGGCCTAATGCATATGTTTTGGAACTTCCACCTAATATGGGTATCAGTACAACCTTTAATGTTTTAGACCTAGTAGAATACAAAGAACCAGTATTAATACCTAGTGAGCCTTTTGGGCTAGAAACTTTCATTGAAAGTGAACATATTTCCGAGTGTCCACCACCAACCCTACCTGAGCGGAGAGAGAGGATTGAGAGAATCCTGGATGACAAGACCATTACTACCAGGAATAAAGACTATCAGCGATACCTGGTTCAATGGCAAGGTCGACCTGAGTCCGACAACTCTTGGATTACTCGAGAGGACCTACAAAGACTTAACCCAGACTTGTTCGAGCATTACCAGGGCAAAACTGAACCATACTCGACTGGGTCGAGTTTTGCCCACCCCAGGAGAATTGGTGTGGACACCAGAAACCGAAAGAAATTTCACTCCAACAAGGTTAGCCTTATCCCAATTTGGATCGAAGATAATTAGGTTACCTTGTATTCTTTAGTTCAAAAATATTTTATTTTCAAGAGCCATTTCCTTTTCAAGAGTCTTGTAAATGATCAAGAGTGTTTATTGAGTCATGTAATTACTTTTAATAAAATTTCATTTTCTGTAAGTCCGTTTCAAGTTTTAAAGTTTATGTCAGTCAAGTCAGTTTAGTTGAGTTAAGTCTATTTCAAGTTAATCAAGTCTTAAAGCAATGAAAGCCAGCAACAAGACTCAAATTCTGGACCCCAGAATTTGACCACATGAAGAAGAGAAGACACATCAACCAAGCAAGAGAAAAGGACCATCAACTAGGACCACTTGAAGAGAAGACTCAAATTCTGGACCCCAGAATTTGACCACATGAAGAAGAGAAGACACATCAACCAAGCAAGAGAAAAGGACCATCAACAAGGACCACTTGGCGCCACATGTCATTCCTTATCCAAGTAGAAGACCATCTCATCATGCCACCTCATCAGGCACCACCTCACTAGCCACCTCATCACTCTTTGGCGCCAACAAGGAAGATTCAAATTCAAGGAGGTTGGCCACACCCCTCCAAGTCCTCCACCAAATCCTCCACCACCCCCCCCCCCCCCCCCATCCCTCCAAACTCTCCACCAAATCCTCCAAACCCCCCTTGTAATCCTCCTCAATTTGGAGAGTTTTTAAATTTCAAAAGCTAGCTTTGTGAGGCTATTAAAGGCCTTGGATGCCCATTGTAAAGGGGGATTTTTTTGGGAATGAATGAAAATTGAAGTTGAATTTTGGAAGTAGAAATTATCTTGTTTTTTTTTTTTTTCCTTATGTGAAAGTCTCCCATCCTCTTCCTACATGCCAAAGCCATTCCTTTCCCCTAGCAAAGCATCTTCCAAGCTCAAGTGAAGGCATTGGAGTCAGCTAGATCTTCTCAAATTTCTGTTCTTAGTTCATAAATTCTCCCATCCCTTCTATATGTTCTTATCCTTCTTCCTTAAATTTGATCTTCATTGTAGGGTCCTTTGAAGACTTTGAGTTGTGGACCAGGTTCACCTTGACAAAGAACCAACAAGCTGAAGCCCCAAGTCCAGGGTTCTGATCTCTGTTATCCAGGTTCTTCAGTTTCGAGCATTGGTAGTTTCAAGGTATGAATCAAAAGAAGGTTGGAAAGCTCATCAAGGTAAGTCCACAATCATTAGCCCCTATTGTCTAGATCTTCTTCCTTCTTAGTTTAGGATTGTGTCTAATCAAGTAAAAGTCTCCTTTCTTATAATCCTTAAGTCTTATTATGATGAGTACAATGCTAGTGTAAGTAGGTTTCATTGCTCTACAAACCATATTCAAAACATTAATCATATGCTTGCCGCATCATCTGGCCGAGTCGACTGGAAACCCTTTTAGGGCTTCTCGAGTCAACTGGATTTTCGCACCGAGGCTTTTTATTTAGGGATATAAACTGTTCTACGATCCATTTAGCTTCTGTATTGTTTCTTCTAATGGTTCACTCATCTCCTAAACCCTCTCCAAAGTCTTCCTTCTCCCTTCCAAGCATTCCATTTTCTTGTTCTTCGGTCTTCCCTAGCTATGGCACCCAAACGTGTGACAGGGAAACGGTCCGCTAGGGCTGCTCCTTCGGCTGAAAGAGAAAGAAGATCCAAAAGAAGACAAGAAGAGCCAAGCACTGAAGAAATGGCAGAGGAAGCCACAAGAGAATCTCCATCAGCTCCCAGCCATGTGCCCTCAATGTCTACTCGTCCGGTAACCTCTGGGCGACGTATTAATTTTGAGTTTATTAAGGGCATTGGATTAAAGATAGGAGACTTAATAAAAGACCAAGGGTGGAGGAAATTTTGTTCATTGAATGAGAAAACCTATCCCACTTTGGTTAGAAGTTTTTATGAGAACCTAAGGTTGGGAACTAACCATGTGGAATCCACTGCCAAAGGGAAAAGGGTTATTGTTAATGAAGAGTCCTTGCATGAATTACTGGATATTCCTTCTGAGGGACTGAGATTTTTAGTGATCGAAAATAGAGAGAAGACATTGAGAACAATTTTGAACAAAGAGGTTGTAAGAGGCATTGGCACTGTTTTAGCTAACACCCTTTCATTGGAAATGAGACTACTTCACAACTTTATTTGTAGAATTTTCCTACAAAGAACTGGTAGGTTCGATTGGGTGAGCGAAAAGGATCTATGTCTCATGGAGCACATTCTTGAAAGAACCCTTGTCAATTTGTCTTATATTATAACCATGCAGATGAAAGAAACTGTAAGGAAAGCCAAATCCTGTTTGCCATATGGTATGATGCTTACAGTGTTGTTTAAATCCCATAGAGTCAGTTTAGATGGTGAAGATGGATTGGAATTACATCACACTGATATCTACATATCTAAAACACTTGAGAGAATGGGATATTTTCAAGTAGGAGTCTGGAGAAAGAAGGGAACAAATATAAGAGCCATTGGCAGCTCCAGTAGTAGTAGTAGTGAAGAAGAGGAAGAGAAAGAACATATAGAAGCAGCTGGAACTTCTACATCTGTACCAGAACCTGAACCATTTGTACCTGAGCCTGCTGCTATCACTGAGGAAACTAGAGCACCATCACCTATGTTTGACATGCCCGCAGCAGAATTTGACTTGCCAGCACCGGAGTTTGACCTGCCTTCTACTGATGTTCCTTTGCATGACTATCCTACTGCAGCTACACAGCCTCAAATTATCCAAGTCCAGATTGAAGAGCAATTGAAGAACTTGACAAATTCACTTACTAGTACTATGACTTCCCTATTTAGTGATTTGAAACAATCAGTGGACAATAGGTTGGACAAATTAGAAGAGAATGTATCAAATCTAAAAGAAAAGGTTGAAGCTATTGAAGCTTCAAGGACTGCACCTCAAATAGACCTTCAGCCTATTCTGAATTGCATCTCTTCAAATTTTGAAACTGTTTTGAAGTCTGTGGATGCCACTTTAAATGAATATCAGACTGAATTAAAAGAGATTAGAGGCAGAGTTGGAACCATTGTTGATACAAGAAGCATGGCAAAAGATTATACTAGAGGCATTGGTATCTTAAGATCGGAGTTTGGCAGACTTCGAGGATCAGCAGAAGCCTTTGCCAATGTCCAAGCAGCTGAACTTGTGACTATGCAGAAAGAGATAGGAGAAATGAAAGAGGCAGTAGATAAAGTACCTGTTAGCCTCAAGGACCTGGATCAGCGGATGGGAGAAATGTGGGTGGAAATGGTATCCCTCAACAGCATTGTCAGATCATTGGAAATCACAGCTAGGACAAGACCATTATATGATCCGCCACCCATCTCCACTAGGGCACCTAGTACTTCTATTCACCCTAGGGCTCCTCCACACAGTCATTCTCCTAGACCCACTTCTTGGCAAGGTGTCAATGTTCCTAGTGATGATTCTGATTAGACATCTTGTAGTTTCAATACCTTTTTGGATGCTTTTTGGAACTTTTGTAATAATGTACTAAACACTTTTTGACAGAAATGAAATGAACTTTTTTTTTTTTGGTTACTGTGTAATGTGTGTATACTTATATTATCTTGATTTCATCTCTATTTGTTTAAATAGAATTCTCTCTCAAAGTTGAGAAAGTGAAATTATCTCAAACAAATATTAAAATTTTCTCAATCTATTTAAAATTCTGAACTTACCTGTTTAACCTTTTTGAATTGTTAACAAAAAGGGGGAGAATCATAGTGTGCATGAAAGAATAAATGAATTGCAATAATAATACTAAAGTAAAGTAAACAGGGGGAGTTTTTTAAGGCATCTCTGAATGATCTCTTGCATATCATTTTGATAAATTGTTCAAATAAATGTTAAAGGGGGAGAAACTTAGAGAAAATCTATATTGTCTAGAAATCTTATAAACAGGGGGAGATATACATGCTTAGTTTACATGCTTCAATGATTATTATGATGCTCTCAACTTATCATTTCTATCAGTTGATACTTAATGTTGCCTGATACATACAAGCAATCAATCTCTGATACTCACAGTTTATGAATTTGATTTTGTGAAAAACTGTATAGCACATACTGATATACATCTGAGATTACAGTTGATTTTTAAATTTAAATGCTTACATACTTGTGAATAGTTTAAATTCTTTTCATGCCCAGTGTTTTGTCATCATCAAAAAGGGGGAGATTGTTGACCCCTAAAGTGATTTTGATGATAACAAAAAATTGGAGCATATATTTAATTATCTAACAACTCTTCAAGTGATTGACAAGTTTTTGTAGGACAGCTACATTGACACATTTTTTTCCTACAGTCTTTAATGTTTTGTGTTGAGTTGTAAAATACTTAGATTCTTGTAAAGAAGAACCCTACAAAAAGTTTCCTGTTAAAATCAGTTAAAGGGTTACTTCTACTAGTCCTTCTTGCTTCAAGTTTTCTTGAATTTTTTGTAAGTAGTGCTTGAAGAAGATTGTTAAAGCTTGGGACAAGTGTTCTGGAAGTTTGAAGATGATCTGGCTGAAGAACCACCTTCGAGCCGACTGGATGAACAACCAAACCGACTCTGGCACTAGCACTGAAGACAAGTTCTCTAGCATGCAGATCCAGTCGATTGGCACCAAGGACCAGCCGACTCGTCCAAAACAAGGTTGAGAACGTTCTAAGATCCTCAGGAATCCAGCCGACCGGATTTAGATCCAGCCGACTCATCTAGAACTCAGTTGAAAATAGTCTAAGAAGCCTCTAAGATTCCAGCCGACTGGAATTCAGCCCAGCCGACTCATCCAGAGTGAGGTATTTTTTCAAATATGGAATCTAGCCGACTGGCACTCAACCCAATCGACCTGAACATCATCCGAGCCGACTCGAAGTTTGTCCGAGCCGATTGGAATGACGGGGTCACCTCCAATGGCTAGTTCCAGTTCTCAGTTTTTGAATTCCAAAGGTGCTCCAACGATAACCTGTCACCTCCTAATGGTCTACAACGTTCAAAATCATGGGAAGGCAGTTGAAGTCTCTATAAAGAAGGTATGAGAACATCCTTGAAGAGGCTAATGATTTATCGAGCATTTATTGAATATTTATTGAAGTGAAGTGAGAGAGCACTAGAGCTTTAAAGATTACCTTCAAGCCTACAACAACTCTTACCAGAAGCTTGAAGCACCTTTTAAGGAAAGCAAGGAAGCCATTGAAGTGCATTGAAGAGCATTCAGTGGATCTTCACTCGAGCTGCATTGGCAACCACCCAGACAACAGAGTTTGTCTTTATTATTGCTTTTCTTATTCTATCTTTTAGAATATCTGGGTTATTGGTGAGCCCTGTTATAAAAACCAAATAGGTTACTTTGGTGAGCCTTTAAAACTAGAGTGTAGAGGTTTCTTTGGTGAGCCTAGCTAAAAACCAAAGTGTAGAGGTTTTAGGTGAACCTGTAAAAACCTAGCTTGGGTTTCTTTGGTGAGATCGGTTTCAAAAACCAAAGTGTAGAGGTTTGGATTGTGAGCCTGCAAAACAATCCGATTGTATTCCAGTTTGGGGGATATAGTGGAAATCCCGAGTGGTGAACTTGGGTAGTGGACGTAGGAGCTGGGTTGCTACGAACCACTATAAATCTGCTTTGTTTGTGTTGTGTCAGTTTCATATTTTAGCTTCTGCTTTCTTTCTCTGATTAACACAACACCTAATCACTAATTGGAATTAATTGTGCACATATTTGCAAAAATTTTATAATTCCCAATTCACCCCCCTCTTGGGACTAAGCCACCTGGGTAACACTTTTATTAATTAGATTTTGATCTAATTATATAGTGAATTGGTTTAGAACTAGTTTGGAATTTTTTGAACCAGTTGTGAACTGGCTTTAGACCAATCCACATGGTAATAAGGCTTGGGCGAACAGGGCATTTTAAGCATCTTTTCTTCTCCTCCTTCCACTCATTTTGGCTAGAATTAAATCGATGTTTTAAGGCTCTTCATTGCCTCATTGATAACGAATTTGATTCGTTGTCATACCGTGTGGCCTATCAAATTCCCAGCAGGTCTTTTCAGCTCCCAAAAATGACCGATTTCATGTTTCTCGCTGGATAAATTTCTGGGCGATGAAAAATTTAGAGTGAGTTTTTCTTTAGAAAGCTTCCACCATCCTTTCCACCGGTGTTTTTTGGGCCTAGGTATTTGTTGAGAGATTGGGAGTGAAACATTTATTTGATTCCTTATTTTTGTTGGTGCTCAATCGGTGGAAGAAACTTTGTTTTGGAGAAGCCAAATTACAGAACATAGTGTTCTATTTTCTTTCCTCCCTCTCACCATTTCAAGAGCTTCCGGCGACTAGCATCGCGTGAGAAGCTGGATCAGAGGAAGCCTAGGTGTGTCCCGCCTCTAGAGGGTGTTCTTTTGAGCACCTGTGAGCTGCATCAACCTCCCTTGCTGCTGGTTTTGGTTTCCCCTATTTTTGGTTGCAGGACTTGCTGTTCTGAATTTTTGCATCAAAGGAACTTCAATGTCATTGGATTAACGATCCTTTAGCTCTCCATTGAAGCAAGTTCCATCAAGATTTTGCCTTGCTATTGGTGTAGGAGAGACTAAAAGATTCCCATTTTTGGTTTGGGTTTGCTGCACTTGAAAAAGAAGAAGAGAAGCTTTCCAAATAGTTGCTGGAAGAAGAAGACTGGAATAAAGTTATTCCAGATATTCTAGCTATTCCAGCAGTTATCCCTGCTTTATTCCAAGCAAGAATAAGGTAAAACTTGTGTTTTCATTTTTCATGCATGCGTAGATCTAAGTTTATTAAATTGTTTATAAATATTACATGCCCATTTCATACCTTCTTTTGCCTGTAAATGCATCTTGAAAATTATTTTAAAATACATACCTACTCCTTGTGCTGTTGCATGCTTAGTATAGGCACTAGCAACCCCGTGTTTACTTTCAAGAAGAGTGCCGTAATCCGAAATAGGAGATCGAGGACCTAATCAAGAGGGCTATCTCAAGAAGTTCATGGGAAGGGGAGCCCCGGTGGAGGACCAGCCACTCGCGGCCCTTCCTCCCATCCTTGCAATCAACAACCGTCCCACAGAGAAGCCTGTGGGCATGATTTCTTAGGGGATAGGGCACGCATCAAAGAGAGCCCGGAAGGGAGAAAATCTAGAAAATGTACTCCCCTTTGAAAAGGGAAAGGGAGGTGAAAATGAAAATATAAATATAAATAATGATGCGGTGGTGGTCGAAATGACCATCGCTAAACATCCTGTACATCGGATTATGGTTGATAGTGGGAGCACTACCGACATACTTTTTTACGATGCTTTCTCCCGGATGAATCTATCTCATGACCGATTAAGGCCGGTGCACACCCCTCTTATGGGTTTCACCGGAGACTCTGTGGGAGTCGAAGGGGAGATCACTCTCCCTGTTATCGCCGAGACTCCATCCCAGTAGAGCACGGTCATGATGACCTTCACTGTTGTTCGACTCCCATCTCCATACAATGCCATTTTGGGTCACTTAGGGCTCAACCAGCTTGATGCAGTCATCTTCATCAAAAGATTCTTGGTGTAGTTTTCCATTATCTTCGGCGTGGGAGAGATGAGGGGGGCAGTTCAGCCCGTTCAGCACTGCCTGCAGGCCATCCCGGGCGCCTGAAGCACTGAGCTCGAATATGATGTTATGACCTCGACCAGAGAGTGCAGGATCCTAGGGGTGGCCTGGTGGAGCATTTGCTGACATACCCCCTTGGCTCAGACTTGCAGAAAATGGTGTAGATAGGAGCACAACTTCCAGAGGATGAGCGGGTTCGCTTGCTGGACTTCCTCCGGACGAATGCAGATGTGTTCACATGGTCTACAGCGGACATGCCAGGTATTCCCTCGGAGGTCATCACCCACCAGTTGAAGATCGATCCGAAGTACCGTCCAATTAGGTAGAAGAAGAGGAGCTTTGCTGCAGAAAGGCAGAAAGCGATCAATGAAGAGGTGGAAAAGCTTCTCAATGCCGACTTCATGCAGGAGGTATACTATCCCAGTTGGCTAACGAACGTGGTGATGGTGAAAAAGAACAACGACAAATTGAGGATCTGCATGGACTACACCGACCTCAACCGAGCCTGCCCAAAAAATAGCTTCCCCCTCCCAAAGATCGATCAACTTATGGACACCATGTCGGGTCACCGCCTCCTATCCTTCATGGATCCTTCTCTGGGTACAATCAGATCAGGATGCACCCGGAGGATGAGGAGCACACTGCCTTCATCACGGATCGCGGGACCTTCTGCTAAAAGATGATGCCCTTTGGCCTGAAGAATGCTGGCGCCATGTATCAGCGGTTGGTCAACAAGGTCTTCAGCGACCAAATTAGCCGCAACATGCAGGTGTACGTGGACGACATGCTGGTGATGAGTAAGCCGACCTCAAACCACGTCGACAATCTTGGGGAGACCTTCTGCAACCTCCACCTCCACCAAATGAAGCTGAATCTGATAAAGTGCACCAAATGGAGCCGCCCACCTCCAAGAAGCAAGTCCAGTGGCTCATCGGCTGGGTGGCAGCCCTGAGTTATTTTATCTTGTGATCCGCTGATCGTTGCCAGCCCTTCTTCAAGGTACTGAGAAAGATGTATGACTTCTCCTGGATGAATGAGTGCCAAGAGGCGTTCGAGGAGCTGAAGAAGATCCTGGCATCCCCACCACTACTCTCCTGGCCAGAGGAGGGAGAGGAGCTCCTCCCATATCTGGCGATCACTCTAGAGGCCATCATCTTGGTCTTAGTCTAGACGGATGACAAAGGGATCCAGAGACCTGTGTACTATACAAGCAAGCTCCTTCGCGATGCGGAACTCAGGTACTCCCGATTCAAAAAGTTGATTTTTGCACTAATAATGTCTGCCCAGCGCCTCAGGCCATTTTTCCAAGCACATCCCATTGCGACCCTGACGGATTAGCCATTGAAGGCCGTGGTCAGCCAACTTGACACATCTGGTCGCCTGGCGAAGTGGGCGTTGAATCTCAGCGAGTTTGAGATCGCCTATCGACCGTGGTCGGCTATGAAGGCATAGGTACTGGCTGACTTTCTAGTTCAGTGTGCAGGCCTGGGCGAGGAGGCGGAAGAGAGCCCCTAGAGTCGACAACCAGGGCCTGAACCTGAGGAGGACATATGGGTCCTGCATGTGGATAGAGCCTCTAACTCCAGTGGAAGCGGGGCTGGGCTCATCCTCGCCGATAATGAGGGAGTCGTAGCTGAATGCACGCTCCGCCTCCAATTTGCCACCACCAACAACCAGGCAGAGTACGAAGTGCTCCTCGCAGGGCTAAGAGTTTCCTGCAAGCTCTGCATGACCAGCCTGAGGGTCTTCACCGACTCCCAGCTGGTCGCCGGACAGGTTTCGGGCGAGTATGAGGCATGGGATCCTCAGATGTTAAAGTATCTGGAATTGGTGCATGCGAGCTCGACGAGCTTCAAGCGCTTCAGCATCTCCCACATCCCGTGCAGTGAGAATGCTTGTGCTAACGCCCTCTCTCGCCTAGCAACCCTACTGGACTCATCACCGGGTTGCGCCCATATCGAGCATCTCCAAGCCCCGAGCTATAAAGTCCCTAGAGAGATCCAACAGGTCACCCTGGAGCCCAGCTGGATGGAAAGGTATATCAAGTACATCACGGATGGCATATTTCCTAAGGATCAGGTAGAGGCCGGCCTCATTAAGAGGAAGGCCGCGTGCTTCATGCTGATGGATGGACTGCTCTACCAGAGGTCATATTGAAAGGGATATGCCCTACAAGCCAATCTACGTTGTATCTCCCAAGCCATTGTAATTGAAAATTTTCTAAATAAAGGCATTATTTTTCATCATACGCTGTGTTTATATTATGATGAACCCCATAGATTAGGGCTATGATTTTAGGGTTATGATGAGATCATACCAGTGAGACCTAAAATCTTAAAACCTTAATATAAAGTATTCATAGTCAAAGGAACCATGAGTAGGGGATCAGGATTTTCCGGTAAGACTAGCACATCCCATGTATACTGTAAAGGGTGACTGCTCTCACAGTCACTTGTGTATGACACTAATACTGGGATGTGGGTGCTCATTGGAGAATGAGTTCACTGATATGATCCAACTTGAGAACATCTAATGGAGTCTTAGCTACATGTCAATAGAAAGTTCTCATAATGGGAGTGGTACAAGTAATCTTTTGACCTGAGACTTCCATAAGTACCTTATGTACATGAACCCATTCTTTGGTTCAATCCTAATCATGACACTGAGTCATGCACAGGATTGATACTGGGAATGGTGAATTGGATATGAAAGTAATGAGTAGGTCGACAAGGAATCGATCACTCTTAGTAAGAGGAGAATGCATCCAGCTAGTTAACAATCGGATGATGATTCAGGGAATCTTTGATCAAAGTAAAGATATTAGAGATGGTTTCTAATATCAAGATAATTGAATCATCGATATAAGATTGAGCTAGAAATAAATATAATATTGGATTTGACATATATCCATATCCATAGTTATATTTTGGGTGTGGGCTAATTGAAAGATTCAATTGTACGGTAACTCTCTACTGAAGGGTAAATTTCATATTTCACCAGAATTTCCATATCTTCCGGGTAGACATGACACGTTGCTAGATGTCAATCTTGTCTTGTGGGTTGATCAAATTCAAAGATCATTTATTAGGAAGAGTCCTAATTGATCAAATCGGGTAAGCCCGGTTTGACCTAAATCGATTAGAAAGAGTTCTAATCAAATTAGGTCAACTTGTATTCGAACCCACTGCTGGCTAGATGTGGAACCCAATGGGTCACACACTTAAGAGAATTGATCAAGAGTTTAATTTGGAATTAAATCATCTTTGCAGGATAACACTCTAGCAGGTGTTGCAAACCCTAGCTTCTATTCGAATCGGATTCGAATTAGGGTTCCGGATTGGTTCAAATTGGATTCTAATTGGACCTAATTAGACCCTAATTATGAAAATAGGATTATGGCTAACCCTATTGGCTAGCCATGTAACTTGGCTAGCCTCCCCACCCGCCCCCCTTGCAAATTCATGCCAAATGCCAAGAGTCCATGCGCATATGGACTCTTGGCGCGCCATTTGGAAGAGTCCATGGCGCATGGACTCTTGGCGCGCCCCACTTAAATCTTCGATGTTTTTATTTGGGGCGGCCTCCTTTCTTAGTGATTAGCGCACCATCTGTCCCCCCTTGGATGGGAATCCAATGGCTGATGGGATTTTAAGAAAGAAGGAATGCGCTAACTCTTCCCGAGCGCGCGAAATAACATCTCTTCGGAGATGAAAAGTCGTGACTTCCTTCCTTTTAAAACACCGCGATTTTTCCTTTAAGAAAAGCCATGGGATTTAATCTGGAAGGCCATGAGATGGGAGGATAGGGCATGAGAAATAGGGAAGGGGCGTGAGACAAAGTGGAATGGGGTTTACGGAGAGTTGTGTTCTTTTGAGAAGACATCTCTCTGTAATCTATTTAAACAACAGAGGTCTCGGGTGTTTTGCCTAATGAACAATAGAGTCTTTTATTTTTCTTTTCTTTCCAGGAAACTGATTCCTCCTTAGCTTGTTTAGGACACAAGAGTTTCCCTCTTACAGAGTTCTCTTCTCTGTTGAAACTCAAGTCCAAAACAAGAGATAGGAAGAATCTCTTGATCGGTAAAAGAAAAGAACTCTTACTATGTTTCTATTTCCTTTTACTTTAAGACATTAATGTCTTAAATCCTCCTCCTCCTTCAAGACAAGAGTTTTATTCTTTGGACAAGGTCTTAAGAAAGGGAGAGGAAGAAGAAAGAAAGGAAGTAAGGAGCCCCTACCCTGCAGTTTTAAAGCCATAGTCCTCTTGAGTTCTAGGATAAGAATTCTTTGAAGGAATTTTGAAGAAGCTTGCATCTTGATCAATCATCTTGTGGATCACCATTGGAGGGTGGACATTTGGATGCCTGGTGAAATCAAAAGAAGCATTCAACACCAAGTTCTGATTCTACATCAAAATTGGACTTAGCGTTAAAAGGTTGGTGCCCTAATTCTAACAATGTTAGTTTGTATGTTTTAATCCTGAATAAGGAGATCTTGGCTAAGGGATTATGGTGCAAATTTCATCATTTTTGAAATTACACTTCCGCTACGGTGCACCGGATTCCCAACACATATTCCTACCTACTACTCAAGTGTTTAAAGCCCACGAAGGCTACACTCGTGCTCCAGGAAATTCACGAGGGCCTCTACGGGAACCATGTGTGGGGAAGGACTCTAGCATACAAAGCCCTCCGTCAAGGATACTACAGGGAGACAATGAGGGAGGACGCAGCCAACTTCGTTAAGAGGTGTGACCGCTGCCAACATCATGCCGTCGTGCAATGCCAATCAGCTACGCTGCTCTCCCAACTATCTGCCCCGTGGCCTTTTGCCCAGTGGGGCATGGACCTCCTTGACCCATTTCCTCCCGCGTCCGGGCAACGTAAGTTCTTGATTGTCGCCATCGACTACTTCATGAAGTGGGTCGAGGTCGATCCATTGGCCCGGATTATGGAGGCAAATATTAGTAAGTTCCTTTGGAAGTCGATTGTATGCCGCTTTGGACTTCCCCACACCATTATCACTGATAACAGATGTCAGTTCAACTGTTAAAAATTCGAGGAGTTCTGCAACGACCTTGGAATTTATCATCGCTTCACCTCGGTGGTGCATCCACAGACCAATGGGGAATCCGAAGTAACCAACCGGACCATCCTGCAAGGGCTCCAGACCAGGTTGGACCAAGCTAAAGGGAGATGGGCTGAAGAACTTCCCAGCATCCTGTGGGCGTACCATACAACTCCAAGGACAGCCACAGATAAAACTCCTTTCAACCTTGTCTTTGGGTTGGAGGCAGTAATCCCAATGGAGTTAGCCTGCCGACATTACACATGGAATAGTATGATGAAGGTGAGAACCCAGCACGGCTGCTGCTCAACCTGGATCTCCTTGAGAAAATGAGGGACAAGGCATGAGTTCGGATGGCAGCCTACCAGCAATGGGTGGCTAGGTATTACAACTCCAAGGTAAGGCCGAAGGTCTTTCGCCCGGGAGATCTAGTGTTGCATCATGCCGAGGCTTCCCAACCTTGGGTCCCTATCAGGGAAGGTCCCTATCAGGTGGTCGAAGTACTCCCTCATGGTGCCTATTATCTTGCCGAGCTCGGTGGGGATCGATTTCCATAGACATGGAATGTCGCAAACTTAAGGATGTATTATTACCAATGATGTAAGATTTCTTGAATATTAACGATGAAACTTTTGCTTTGCGTAATGTTTGTTTCTGTCTCATAGGACCAACACCGCCCGGCCTTAAGTTTGGTGAACGAAGGCGAGGCAAAGATCCCACAAAGCAGTCCATGAGAAGTGCAAGGCCCCGGAGTTCAGTCTGGAGTGTCGAGTGGAACCCAGTTCTAGGCTCTAGAATTCAGTCCTGAGAACCGAACAGAACACAGTTCCCCCACGAGATCCCGAAGTTTAGTTCGAAAAGCCGAATGGAACCCAGTTCTGACAAGAGGCACTGGAGTTCAGTCCTAAAGGTGGCGCGGAACTCAGTTCTGCCATGAAATCCTGGAGTTCAGTCTGGAAAGCTGAATGGAACCCAGTTCCGACATGAGGCACCGGAGTTCAGTCTGGAAGGTGGCGCGTAACCCAGTTCCCCCATGGAATCCAGGAGTTCAGTCTGGAAAGTTGAACAGAACCCAGTTCTGACATGAGGCACCAAAGTTCAGTCCAGAAGGTGGCACGGAGTCCATGAGATCCCGAAGTTCAATCCGGAAGATGCTCCGGCAACCTAAGTCCCGAAGCCATAAGATCTCGGAGTTCAATCCAGAGGATGTCCCTATGACTTAAGTCCCGGTGCCAAAGATCTTCAAGGTGCAAGCCCGCCAGGAGTTCCTCCCTGAAGCATGAAGGCCCCCTGGACTTTGTTCCAAACTGAGGGCCCAAGTCAAGTTGCAAACCGGAGTTATAGATTTTGAACTCCTGTAGAAGACAGTGGCAGGCAACGTTGCAACCACACTAGAAGGCAGCAAAAAGAAAGCTCAATGAAATGATGAAGGAAAATAGACTTTCATTTCTAACGAGAGCTTTTCTTACAGGAAGAAGGGCCCCGACAGACCGGGTGACCCAAAGGAAAAACAAAAAAATGACAAGCAAAGAGCAAAATTTTATGCTAAGGTACAAAGTGGAAAATCTGGAATCATTCAGCCGTTGCCGGTCCCTCCTCCGGCTAGGTGGCCTCCGTGCCACCGGCCACATCCTCAGAAGGCTGTCTGGGAGCCTCCTCACCAACAGCGGGAGGTACTGCTCCTCCTCCCTGAGGCTGCCCCTTTGGCTTGCCAAGAGCGACCCCGGTTAGGTCGAGCTCGGGAAACTGGGTGGCCACCTATCCCCGGTAGACCTCGAAGCCCTTCAAGAAGGAATCCACGGTGGCCTCGTGCATTTCCTTCTCGAACTCTTCGGAGGATCAGAACCTCTGCACGACCTCCTGCGTCTCCTTTCGCGAGGCTGCCAGCAACCCATTGATGTAGAAGGTCTTCTCTTTGGCCGCTGCCAACTCCTTAAGGACCTTCTCAACCCGGTGCTTCAGTGACTGGGACTGCCCCCTGAGGCGGATGATCTCGACCGCATCATCTTCGGCCCGACGCTAACTTGAGATCCTCTCCTCGGAGAGAGAGGACTCCAGTTCCCTAACCCGACCATCGGAATGGGCCAGGTCCTCTCGAAGGGTCTCATTCCTCCCTCGCAGCTCTTGGCCTTTATCCACTAGATCCATCACGTCGGTCGCCAACTTGCTCAACTTCCGCTCCTTCTCGGCCTCTTTCTTCATCGAGGTGGAGAGAAAATCCCGAAGTAGCAACATGTCGATCCCAATCTGCATCAGAGGAAGAATTAAGGGTTCAAGAAGACCCAACTGGAACATTAAATGGAAGGGCGAGATGCTTACCGTGAAGAGCAGGGGAAGGGTCCCGAGTAGGAAGTCTGTGTAGTCCCGACCGCCCCTCAGGCGATGGTCTTAAGGCCGCGCTACAAACTCCATCTTCTCCACGAGGCCTTGGTCATGGATGACGGAGGAGCCCCCATGGAGGGTGGGCGGTGCCAATTGAGGATCGAGAGGGGACTGAGCTGGAGTCCCCACACTGGGTGGAGCCATGATCGAAGGCGCCACCCTCAGTATGGCCGTCGCCATCGCTGGCATGGCGACTGGTGCAGCAATAGCGGGGGGAGGAGCCGATCGCCCCACCTCCCCACCCTCGTCAATCTTGACAATGTCTGCGACGGGTGTTTGTCGCTGGGATGGCCTGGGAGCTAGACTCGTCACCCTGGGCCCAGCAAAATTTGGAGTGGGCCTGGGCCCCTGGCCCGCCTCCATTCATGCCCACTTCGGGGGAGTCTCCTGGGACTCTTTGGGGGTGTTCCTCTTTCTGGGCCCCTTCCATTAGGCTTTCGACAGAGAACTTCATCCCTGGAGAAAGGAGAGGCCAGAGCGTCAGATGGTCCAGTAAAAAAAAAAAAAAAAAGAGAAGAAAGAAGAAAGAGCAGAGGCCCATCGATCATCCGTACTGGGCTAATCCCTACCTCGAACAAGTTCTGCTCTGAGAGCAGAACATCAAGAGAAGGGACTACATCACCTAGTAGCTGAGAGTAGTCCTCCTGATCTGCCAGCTCGACCTGGGAATTATGGTTTAGAGACCGATCCGGCTCACTCCAGACCCAATCGACATCCCGGACTGAAGCAAAAATGAACCGGTTCTTCCATCCCTTGATCGATGTAGGGAGGTCGAGTCGGAGGTACCTGGGCTAGAGAGAAAGGTGCCACCAGCAATCGTCGGTGGAGTACCGCTTCAGGATGAAAAGGGCCCTGAATAGCAAAAAATAGGCAACGAACCCATGGAAATGGCAAAAAACTATGAAGGTGGAGATGACCCTGATGGCATTGGGAGCCAACTGGGCCGGAACGAGATGGAAATGGCTAAGGAAAGATAGAAAGAATGGATAAAAAGGAAAGCGAAGATCCCTGGCAAGGATGTCTTCGTAGAAGGCGATTTTGTCAGGGCCACTGGAGGTCACCCGATCCCTCGACCTTGGGAGTGAAAGCTGAATGAAGTCCAGGATGCCGTACATATCCTGGATCCAGGAAAGGTCATCTCCGATCATCGTCGAAATGAAGCCAAAGGGACCAGAAGAAGTCTTTGCCACTAGAGGGGGAAGAGCAAAGACAGGGATAGCAAGAATGATAGGAGGAGCCCTAGGAGCCCTATGGACTCTGATGGTTATGCCGCCCGGTCGCAGTCGCCACCGGACGTCGATGGGAAGTCATCCTCCGAAGAGGAGGGCGATGGAGTCCTCAGCCGGGATGGACCAGCCTCGTTTGGGTTAGAAGAAAAGTGGTGATGACAAGCCATCGAGACAAGAAAGGAGCAGATGAAGGAGCAAGTGAGAATTAAAGAAGAGCAGATGAAGGAAACTGGGTCGCATGGCAATTACCGGGATATTGTGGTGGAAGAATGGTGATCCGAGAGAAGAAGAGAGATCGCTGCAACCATCGGCGAGGTGTGAGAAAGCCAAAAGACCTCGTTTTTAGAAAGTCTCCTTTCTTTTCAAACCAATCAATAGCGACCGTATAGCTCCTTTTTCGCCAACGCCATCGATTGGGTGCCACGTGTGAAAGTGCCCGACGACAACACTTTGGTTCGCTAAAAACTACCTTGAGTTTAGCACGGCACAATTATAACCCCGTGGACACGCTGACATGGCATTGGCGTATTGGACCTCAAGAACAGCAAGCGGATAGGCAGCGATCTCGACATTTATTGTGCATAATTTTTTGTCCTTCCACGTCATCTCCAAATTAACTCCCCACGTCCCTAAGCGATGCTCCGATGGGACATAGGAGTGGGGGGAAACTGATATGGCAACATCGCTAACATGGAGCATGCGTCAGGTCCAGCTGGCCGCCAGGAAGCACCACGCAGTGTCATCTCCGGACCCTCCTGCCAGGTGGCCCGTCCGGCGGTAAAGCCGACCTCGGGGCCGAGCTCGGCACATCTGCCACTCCACCAGGTATCAATCCAAGCAAGATCCACCTCAGCCGGAGTGGCCCTACTTCTGCTCCTTTGCCAGGTGGGGCCCGTAGATGGGCCCACCTTACCAAAGTCAAGCTAAGCTCTCCCTTCTCCCTCGCTAGGTGACACCCCCAGATGGGTCCGCCTCAGCCAAGGTCGAGCTAGCCTCTACCACTTCGCTAGGTGTCGACCCAGGCAAGATCCACCTCGATCGGTGTGGCCCTGCCTCTGCTCCTTCATCGATGGTGCCCATAGACAGGCCCACCTCACCGAATTTGAGCCAGGCTCTCCCCGCTCCCTCACCAGGTGGCACCCCCAGATGGGTCCACCTTGACCGAGGTCGAGCTGGCCTTTGCCACTCCGTCAGGTGTCGATCCAGGCGGGATCCACCTCGGCCGGAGTGGCCCCGCCTCTGCTCCTTCACCAGGTGGGGCCCTAAACAGGCCCATATCATTGAAGTTGAGCCAGGCTCTTCCCACTCCCTCGCCAGGTGGCACCCCTAGATGGGTTCACCTCGACCGAGGTCGAGTTGTTCTCTGCCACTCTGCTAGGTGTCGATCCAAGCGGGATCCACCTCAACTAGAGTGGCCCTACCTCTGCTCCTTTGCCAGGTGGTACCCCCAGATGGGCCCACCTCGTCGAAGTTGAGCCAGGCCTCCCTGCTTCCTTGCCAAGTGGCACCCCCAGATGGGCCCACATCGACTGAGGTCGAGCTGGCCTCTGCCACTCCATTAGGTGTTGATCCAGGTGGGATCCGCCTCAGTCAGAGTGGCCCTGCCTCTGCTGCTTCGCTAGGTGGCACCTCCAGATGGGCCCACCTCACCAAAGTCAAGCCAGGGTCTCCCTGCTCCCTCGCTCGGTGGCACTCCTAGATGGGTCCATCTTGGCCGTGGTCGAGCTGGCCTCTACCACTCTGCCAGGTGTCAATCCAGACCAGATCCACCTCGATCAGAGTGGCCCTGCCTCTGCTCCTTCACTAGGTGGCGCCCGTAAATGGGCCCACCTCATTGAAGTCGAGCTAGGCTCTCCCTGCTCCCTCACCAGGTGGCACCCCCAGATGGGTCCACCTCGGTTGAGATCGAGCTAGCCTCTGCCACTCCGCCAGGTGTCGATCCAGGTGGGATCCATCTCGGCTAGAGTGGCCCTGCCACTGCTCCTTCTCCAGGTGGTGCCCCCAGATGGGCCCACCTCGTCGAAGTCGACCCAGGCTCTCCCTACTCCCTTGCCAGGTGGCACCCCCAGATAGGTCCACCTCGGTCGAGGTCAAACTAGCCTCTGCCACTCTGCCAGGTGTCAATTCAGGCAGGATCCACCTTGATCGGAGTGGCCTTGCCTCTGCTCCTTCACCAGGTGTAGACCCAGGCATGGTCCACCTCGATTGAAGTTGGCCCTTTCTGCAGAAGATGGAAGGACCGGGGGCGCAAGCCCCAAGGAATTTTCTGAAGATGGTGCTCATAGACGGTGCACCCGGTATGGTGTCCCCAGACCTATAATGGTGCACAGAATCTCGTTGGCACTAGTTTGGAAAGGGAACCCTGCTCGAGGCACTGAACCCAGCATCCGATAGCCCGGTATTCCAAGAAAGGAGGGCCACGGTCAACACCTTAGGCTTGAGGGTGCCTTCGCAAGGAACGGTATCCCGTCAAGTTCCCCCTCTGTGACAGCACGGCTAACGAGACTGGTTCGCCACTTAACTCCCGATCGTAAGGGGGACGAGGGGGGAATAGTCGCTAACCTCCAAAGCCCTCCTGGGGCATCGAGGCATGGACAAAGGCATGGATGGGTGACCTAAAAAGGAAGATCAGGGGCAAGAAGGAAGGTAAGCAATCGAGAGGGCAAGCAATCCCGCAAGAAGAAGAGGTGATCCTAAGCCGGAGGCTCGAGAGGAACACGCAGGACCGAGTCCAACGAGCTTGATTGCAGGAACCAGAGTGCCTTTCCCTCTCATTCTCATTCTTCTTCTCATCTAAGATTCCTCTAAGAACGAAGACCCAGCAGGTTTCCGTCTTAGTGGATCTGTTCCACCTTACCGCTCTCTAACTTGATCATCGGAGTGCCCCCGCCGGGATCCCCGGCCCAGGTCTTTAACCTCATTTTTGTAGGTCCAGGAGCACCAGGATTCCGCAGCACAGGGGACCCCAGTCCGGTGCCAACTCACAGTTGCAGGCCACAGCAGTAAGGTCGGCAATAGATATATTCTCAAGAATTGAGAATTTGAGATATGTGTCATCATAGATTAATTTTTAAATACTCTCAATTGTAGGATATCACGAGAATGGTGATTGACCATGTTTGATCAGTACATAGATCACTTTTCTTTCAGGATAGATGAGTCTTGAATCTATAGTATGGAGACATTGGAGCAAGAGTGTAAGTAGTTATTAGAGAATGACGGTACTTAGCATGGGTATTATGAGAAGTCACATAGATATCTACTCACTTGTCAGTGACTTTTTCGATGATGTAGTTATGTGAGTGGTTCTTTGACCTACGATACCTTGGCCACTCATAATGGGGTTGCTATAGTTTGATAATACAGAACATTGGCTGGTGCGGACACCAGAGGCACCAGAATAAGATAGAGGCTTCTCAACCCTCTATGGATCACTTAATGACATTCGAGTCCATTGTAATAAAGCTTAGTTTAGCTAAGTTATCTTTATTTGAGTCCTGTATTAGTCAGCTCATGTTGAGATAGTTCAGTCCAATGCTAGTCAGCTCATGTTGAGCTAATTTTATTTTTTTTGAGTCCTGTTCAAGTACATTGAAGACTCAAGACTACATCATACAAGTGAAGACCAAGTCCAATCAGATTGAAGACATGGAAGTATAGCCCAAGTTCAACCCAGCTTGAAGACTTGAAGACCCCAGGAGGAAAATTCAGAAAACCTTAATTCCTTCCAGATGCCTAGATTCCCTTCCAGAGGTCCATCTGCATCCTAGCCCAAAGAAATCAAGTCCAGGTGCCAAGCCCAAGCCCTTAAGAAGCAAGATACCAGGGAATATTCCTGCTACTTGGCTACCAAGCCACCCCAGTTTCCAGAGGCCCAAGCCAATGTGCCCGAGCCCCTTTGGGCCGGCCCCTTGCTGCTCCTAGAAGCCCAACATGCCCCCTAGGCATCCTTGGAGTGTTGACCAAGTCAAGAGAGGAGGAGAGAATTTTTAGGGATTTTTTTTACCTAATGTTTCCTTATTTTCTAGCTAGGGTTTGAGAGGAAAAAGGATTCTTATGTAATGTCTAATGTACCCTTACTTGGGACCCAAGACTAAGGGTCTATTTAAAGGACCCTAGTCTCTTGTATAAGAATTGATTTTGATATATTAATTAAAACTTGAGTTCTCTTCAATTGCTGTGTGTTACCTTGCTGTGTGCATAAAGGGGTTTTGAGAGTTTCTTCTTCCCGGTGTTGCAGCTATCTTTCAACCGCCAACCATCCTTCTAGAGCCCTGGCCACCCTCCTCTAAAACTTTCTTCCCCTTACTATTTTCTCTTGTTTCCTTGTTCCCTTATGAGTTTTCTAACCCTTGACAGGTCATTTGCAGGTCCCCGAGTTCCTACGAATCCAACGACTCCAACCAAGCCTCAATCGGACCACCGAGCAGAAAGCTGGGTATTCGCGAGTCTTTGGCTCGGTTTTCCAGGCCACATCCATTGAGGAACAAGAGATCCCTTCACTGCGATCTACATCGGGCGCATCAGACATTGCCAGGTACACCCCCTCTGACGCCGGTAATTTTATTATGGGAGAACTTTCTCTAACCGAGGCTTCTCAGCCCCGACGATCCATCTTTACTACTTTCTTAGGTCCTAATATGCATGCTTAGTTTCTAAAATTCATATAGAATTCCCTACAACATATTTTGATCTGATATTCAGAAATTAATCACCTAACCCCACATACAAAATTCACAAAATTAATCGCATGCATATTAGTCCCGCATCATTGGCCCTAGTCATTCAGGCCATTATAGTATTAATTGGCTATAGTAGGTTCACTGTAGGAGTTAGGAGTGTACTTATAAATGACCTATCAACCTTAATAGTTAAGGTATAGTCCTATACGAATTACGAAGCTAAGTCTTTAAGATCATGACCATGGCAAGGTAAAGGATGGAAAAGAGTTTTTAGGATGCTTAAGGTTTGGCAAGTTTTCATGACCTATATCTTATCGAGATTCCTGATAGAAGAACTCAAGCAGATGGTAACTACACCTAGAAATTCTTTCTTCTATTATAGTGGGTTGCCATTATATGCTACTAGTCATCACTAGTGGATTGTGAAAATCTACTAGATCATTTTGGATCAACTATCCTTGATTGGATGAGCTGGAATTATTACAGTCTATCAAAAGAGTTTGATGATACTATGATAGAATCATGGTATGTCTCACTACCAGATAGAATGGAACTTGAGGGGTCACACATAATAGGAGTTTGACCTGATCACATAGTTAGATCGAAATATATAAGAGTTACATATTTAAAAAATCTAAATTTGTAAGGATTACAAATTTGGAACCTACTAATTTTAGCACCTACTAATTTTGGCACTTGCTAATTTTAGCAAGGACTTTATTGGAGTTATAATTTAATTAGATGATTTGATCATTTAATTATGATTAGGCTTGATACAAATTGAATTAGATTCGATTTTGTTGAGTTTGGATGATGATCTAGTCTAATTAGATTTTGGACTAACCTAATTGCAATTATTGCAAGTCAATTTGGTTTTTCCTAATTGGTTGCCTAATCCTAGGTGAATTAAATCTAATTTAATGCAGTTAGGTTTGTTTGATCTATTCTATTTGGGTTTACTCATCCTAATTAGATTAGGATCTAATTCCTAATTAATTATAGATTTAAATCTAAACCTACATTGGTTAGGAATTAGGTTAGTTAGTTTCCTAGTGGTCAGAATTAGTTAGCTAGTTGGCCTAACTAATTCCTTTCTAATTCCTAATTAGTCATGGGTTGAAACCTAAACCTATTAAGATTAGTTAGGTTAGTTAGAATCCTTAAAGAGTTAGGACAAGGAGTTAGTTTATTGAACTAATTCTTAACTAATCCTAACTAATAACTAATTTATTCTCTCTCTCCCTTCCCACCTATTTTTTTCTCTCTTAGCAAGTAAGAAAGAAGCTTTCATGACAATTAATTTCACATGAAATCCCAAGAATGGTGTGGAAGGAATGTGGGTGCACAAGGTAGTTGGATGCCCCTGGGTCTCTCTCTCAATCTTATCATAATCTATTTAGTTATAGGTATTTTAATTTGATTAAAAACCTTGTCCTAAGTTTAGTTAAGAAGGGACTCTAGGGAGGATATGTGGCATGAGAAAAGAAGGATATGAGGTTTACATATTGTTTTAATATGGAGTCTCTTGGAGTTATTTTAATATGAGATCTTTCTTAATTCTCATCACCCCATCCTTTCTTCTTCTTGGTTCTTGACTGCACAAAATAAAGAAGAGACAAAAAATATTATTCATCACCCTCCATCCTCCTCTCAATCTTGAATAAAGGATTCAATTTAAGAAGAGAAAGATTATTCTCCCTTGATCTCTTGAGAAGAGATCAATCTTCTTTCAAGATCTCTAACATATAGAAAAATAAAAGGAAGATAGGAAGGAAGATTCGATCTAATGGTCAAAGCAATGCTTGCAAGGTGCTAGCATTTCAGTATCCTTAGGGCTTCGATCAGGCCATCTCCGTGTGGATACTAGCAAAGGCTGGGCATGGACACAACTCCAATGGAACCCAGGGTTTTTTCCCATATCTGATCTTGCGAAACCTAGAGTTTTTTCAGATCCGATCTGATGAAAATAGTGTAGCACAATAGGTAAATGGATTTAATAGTTGTATTTTTATTTATTGATTTATATTATATGTTCATGATTGGTTTCTATTATGCATGTTTAGAGTAGGTTTTTATTTTACTGTACACTAATTTTAATTAATTAAAAATTTTTGAAAAACTTGCAAGCAACCCAGGGATCGTTAGACGATTCCTTTAATAGCTTCTTATTTTTTGTTATCTTGTTATTGGACTGAATTAATCAGTATCTCTTTTATAGATGAGAATATGAGGCCTGATCCCAAGAAGCTTCATCAGGCAGTATGAAAGAGGTACGTCTTTTCCACAAAGGTGCCTCATGAGTCGAAGAGGACATGTGTTACTCTGGGTTTGTCTATCTCTTGGGTTCCATCATTCTGGTTGCCCATACTCAACTATTATGCATGTAGAGATAGTGGTGATTTCTGATGATAACATCTCCATTGTTGATCTTCAATCGATGAGAGCCACTTCATCAACCTACCTATCTTATGCATGATCATTCAGCCCACTAGTGGGTCATCCTATTCTACATGATTGTGTCGATAAAAGAAAGGCACCTCAAGTTCTTGTAGAGTTTGAAGGAGACCATCGAGCTATCAAAGAGCTTGAAACTTATGTCAACCTCAATTTTTTCTCTAATGAGTCAGGACTACAAAGCCCTGAGCTGGCTCTTTGATTAGTAAAAGCTATCATTCTTCCAAGAGATTGGAAAATGACCAAAACTCAACTTCTGGATAAAGTTATTCCTTCTCTATATCCAAGTCTTCTCAAGGTAACTTTTCCTTGTTTGTCTTGATAAATACTGCTAATTGCATTTCTAACCTTAGAATTATATTTGTTTTAGTTTACTCATGAGGTGACTTTGATAAAAGAGAGCTTCTAAGGATTTGCAGAGCTCAATCGGACTCTCAAGGACCAGCTTGAGATTACACAGGCCTAAAGGGAAGTTGTCGAGGAGCTAAAACAAAGCTTGGACACCAAGTTTGAAAAAGGTGTTGCAGACATTTCTTGTTTACAAAAAGAGCTTAAGTTGAGACAGAATAAGTTGTCTAAAGTAGAGGCCAAGTTGAAGAAAAAGAAGAAGAAACTCACTTCCAATAAGAAGATAATGAAGGAGTAGAAGCAAAAAACCATTGCTTGCTCAGAAGGAAGAGGCAAGGAGAAAGGTTGGTGATGCAGAACAAATAAGATGATGCGATGCGGAAGTAAATTAAGACTAATTTTTTTTTTTTTTTTTTTTTGTGTTTTGTTAGAAGTTGGCTTGACTCAAAAACAAGGCTAACTAATATTGAAAGAAAATATGCACTGAAAGAAAGCACAATTCAAAAGAGTAGATTATCAGAGTAATAAAGAAGTAGGATCGCTGGGGATTGAGAAACCCCCAGACCTAGGGTTTACTCCTCTTTCAAGAAACAGACGAAGAGAGAAGAGAAGATTTTATACCTGACTGTGATATCTCTCTTTGCTTCAATTGAAGGACACTCTCGAGTAGATTGTAGGATCCTTGGAGACGGGGTATCTTCGCAATGGATCCTCGGATTGTAGTCCTATGGCAAGGTTGGACTTCTTCTCGTACTCTAGATCTGAAAAAGATGAAGAACAAGATAAGGATGTAAGAAACTCAAGGAAGAGACCTTTACCTGGGATAGCTCTGGACTGCTCGAACTTTGAAGATGAGGGAAGAGTATGGAGGTGGCGATGGAAGATGGAGTGGATTTAGGGTTTGGCTGGTAGGGCGGCGGCTTGCAGATGAAAAGGACCTAGGGCTTGATATAGTGGGCGGTGGCTTGGAGAAGGACATGGTGGCCTTGAATGAAGTGGGAATAGGGTTTAGGAATTTGGGTGTTGGCGGCTAGAATGATGAAAGGAAATTAGGGTTGGCGGCCAGGGATGAAAGCCGGGCAGGGTTTTGGTAACTTTGGAGATCTCTCACCTCCTCAAGGCTCCAATGGAACCCGAATTTACTCCCTCACGGAGCTCAACACTCAAAGAAGTGCGAAAGAAGAGAACACAAGGTTGCTCAACACAAGAAAAGATTTCATTTACTCATTCTCATCAAAAGATTACATAAGGGTCCAATATATAGACCTTGCAAGAGAAACAAAATTACACTACTTCCCATGTGGGACTAAACATTCATCCTAAGCATGAAAAACTTTCCCTTGACCGACCAGGCTTCTTTCCATGGAGTGGGTGGCCTCAAATGCAAGGTGATGGCTTCATATGGCAGGTATGTGGGGCACCTCCTAGTTCTTCTCCTTAAGTCATGGGTTTTCCTTCCATGACTTGCTCTTTCTTGGAAGAAAATACTCATCTCCTAGTCTTTCTCCCCAAGACTAGGCTCCTTCCATTCATAGCCAGGTACTTTAGGTAGGTGTGGGCGCCTACCTTGAAGTCCTCTCCAAGAAAAATCCCCTGCTCCTTTAGCTTGGTTACTTTTGGCAGCTTGTGGGCGCCTTCCTTGACTTCTCCTAAGAAAATTTTCTTGCTCTCTTGGGTGTGGGGACCAGGGACACTGGGATGAAATGTGGCGCCAACTGGTCCTAGGAGTGTGGCTGGGAGTGTGGCGTCCACTTGCATTTGGCCTTGGAAGAAAAAATGATGCCCTAGGGAATGGCGCCAACCAGGACTTGACTTGGACTTAGACTGAGTCAACATGACTCAACAAAATGAAATGCAGACTCAAAGAAATAAAATAATCTGGTTGACCAGGTCAGCCCTTATTACAAACCCTAATCTTCGGGCAAGGTCATTCAGAGATCCATATGGAACCCTGAAGTCTTCTTCTGATTCTGGTGCCTGCACCAGTTGGAATGGTCGAAGAAAGAGTTTTACAGGTGGTGGAAGATTATAAGAAATCATCTACCTTTGAAGAAGAAATGACTGAAGTAGGAGTTTTAGTTATGAGATTGGCTTCAATGATTACAAGGAAAGAGTTAAAGAACTCTTTCCATATGTGGACCTTTGCAAGGTTGCTATTCGAAGAGAAGCTGAAGAAGTAATTGAAGGAGATGAAGAACAGGCAATCGAAGGAGTTCTAGCTAATGAACTTACTCCTCCAACCACTACTTTTGAAATACCAAGAGCTACTTCCCCAGTAGCTACTCCTGAGATGCCAGCAAGGGTCATCCCAGCCAAAGGAGTTGTTCTAGCTGAGAAAGTTATTTTAGTTGATGAAATTATCTCAGTAGCTATTAAACTAGAAGTAGTTGTTTTTGCTAAGCCATTTGGAGAATCTCATCAACTGGTCCCAGCACCTGAAGGTTGACCTTTAAAGGATTTCTTTCTTTTTTGCTCTAGTGATTTTGTTCTTGTTTGAAGGTATGTTTGTCTTAGTTTTTGGCTACCAATCCTTTGTAAGGATTGTTAACTTTTTACTAAAACTTATAGAAACTTTTCCTTTGAATGGAAAAATATCAATGAAGTTTGTTTCTTTTCTAACATGATTCTTTCTTGCTGTTCTTTTGCTTGAAAACTTTTAAGTATCAAAATTTTGACCAAAGAATTGATTAACCAGTCTACTAATATTGACTAGCTAACCAAGACTACATTCCTTTTCTTACTAGTAGACTTTTCTTCTTTTGTCTTATTATTATTGTCGAACATACTGATGAGTTGGGAAATTAAGCTAATTATTTAATTTATCGAACATACTTATGAGTTGGGCAGTTAACCAACTATTTAATTTATCAGACATAATGATGAATTAGGCATTTAAGCTAACTATTTAATTTGCCAGACATACTGATGAGTTGGATAGTTAAGCCAACTATTTAATTTATTAGACATATCGATAAGTTCGATAGTTAAGCTAACTATTTAATTTGTCAGACATATCGATGAGTTGAATAGCTAAGCTAACTATTTAATTTATCAGACATACCAATGCATTGGGTAGTTAAGCCAACTATTTAATTTATCAGATATACTGATGAGTTTGGTACTTAAGCCAATTATTTAATTTATTGGATGCTCCGATGAGTTGCACAATCAAGCCAACTATGTGATATTGTTGGATATATCGATTGATCATAGATAACTAGGTATCAGTTAGCTATCCATTATAAAAGAACTCTTATATCATGCAAAAAAGTAACTTTATTAAGTCACTAGTAATACATGCATAAATTTTCTACGTTCCATGATTGAGTAACTCGATATCCTTCCAAGCATTCAATCTGATATACACTAGGGCATATTATCTCAAAATTTGATATGGATCTTCCTAGTTTGGAGAGAGTTTTCTTTGTTTAGTAGACCTAAACACTTCAGCTCTTTGTAATACAAGATCACCTAGCTGAAAAATCTTAGGGTTAACCTGGGAGTTACAATATTGGGCAACCTTCTATTGTAAGATGCTATCCTCAAATGATCTTGGAATTTTGTTCCTTCCAACAAGTCTAAATCTATTCTTCACAGCTCTAAATTACTAGGTTCTTTGAAATGTTCAACCCCCATGATGGCAAGCCAATTTCCACTGGTATCATAGCTTCAATTTCAAATGTTAAGTAAAATGGTGATTCTCTTGTTAGAGTTCAAAGAATTATTCGGTAAGCCCAAAATACTGAACTTAATTCTTTGGCCCAAAGTCTTTTTGTCTCATATAGCCTTGCTTTTAAACCATAAAGAATTGTTTGGTTTGTCACTTCAGCTTCATCATATGATTGAGAGTATTTAATGGAGGTCAATTTATGAACAATATGATATCGAGTACAGAAATCTTTTGAACCTTTGATTATCGAATTATCTCTCTGTTGATCCATGGAATGATTTTGATGATTACAAAATATTGGAGCATGTATGCATTACTAATTCTTTCAATCACTTAAGAAGTTTTGCAGGAAAGTATGTATCTTTAGTTCAGATGGTTTTCTAACTAGTTGAGATGTATTCCAACATTATATGAACTCATGTACACTTTAAGTTGTAAAGCCCTAATTTTTCATCCATGTAATCTTATAAAAAGGGCTCTAAATTAGTAAAATTGAGAGTAAGTTAGACATGTTTGGTAAGCTCTTTGAATCTTTTTGAAAGACATGCTCTTGTTGGAATCTTGAATTGAAAAAGTTTGGAGAAGTTTGAAGCATAAAAAGAATTTTTTGCAAAAGCAGACTCCTATTCTGGCACGGCACAAAAAATTTCAGAGTTTTAGAAGTTCGAGCTGACTCGAGCCTTAAGAGCCGACTCGATGAAGAACTAATATTTTTGGTGTTTGAGATCTCGAGCCGACTCAAGCCCAGAAGAGCCGACTCGTCCAGAGTTTATGTTGTTGGTGATTGTGACTTCGAGCTGACTCAGCCTTGAAGAGCTGACTCCTGCAGAATTTGTTCTTCCATTGACTAAGAGTTCGAGCCGACTCAACCCAAAAGAGCTGACTCGCTCAGAACTTTTATTTGGGTTGTCTGAGACTTCGAGCCGACTCATGCTTCTCGAGCTGACTTGAGTGATGGGTTTTTACAGTCTAACGGCTAGTTGCAGAATCTTATTTTTGAACTCCAAAAACCCTCCAATGGCTCTATTTCAATTTCCTAGGCCCTACAATGGCTAGTTTTGATTGAAGACTATAAAAGGGAGTATTTATGATGGTTTCATTCTTTGGAAGTTATTCTTTGAATTACTTCTTTGGATAGATTATTCATTGATAGATTATTCATTGATTATTCTTTGGAAGTTAAGGAGTTTTCAAGTCTTTCACCAACCCACTTCAAGAGCATTCAAGAAAGGATTCAAAGCTTCACCAACTATTTTTCATTCTTGAATCCAACCTTTTGAAGAAGTAAAGATGCCACTTGAAGAGCAGTAAAGAGCATTCAAAGCTAGGCTTCAATTTGATCTTCATTGGCAACACTCATACAAGTTTGGTTTGTTGTAAAGTTGCTTTATACATTTGATTTATCTTATCTTCTCTCTAAGAATAGCAAAGGGCTGTGTCTTGAGAGTATGTTGGGTTTCTCAGTAATCCTAGTATAAAACCAAGTGTAGGTTTTCTTTGATGAGCCCAGTTTTAAAAACTAAAGGGATTTAGGTTCTTAGTTAGCTTGTGTTA
Organism: Areca catechu; assembly: GCA_021397845.1. Lineage (NCBI taxonomy): Eukaryota > Viridiplantae > Streptophyta > Magnoliopsida > Arecales > Arecaceae > Areca > Areca catechu. The sequence continues at coordinate 71,398,055 of CM038047.1, forward strand.
AAACCAAGTATGGATTTTCTTTGGTGATTCCGGTAAAACCAAAGTGTATAGGTTTGGATTGTGAGCCTATTAAAACAATCCAACTGTATTCAGGTGGGGGATATAGTGAAAATCTCAAGTGGTGCTTGGGTAGTGGATGTAGGAGCAGGTTGCTCCGAACCACTCTAAATTTCTTGTGTTTGTGATTATGCCTATTTAACTTCATTACATTTATTTACTTGCTTCCACAGTGCATTGTTCACCACAATACTAAAAGGATTTTAAATTGCACATACTTGCTAAAGTTTTTATGATCCCAATTCACCCCCCTCTTAGGAAGCTACCTGGGCACATAAATTTCTTAGAGTAAAGATTGATGGCACATCTCATGAGCACCTCCTTGACCGAAGGCCAATCGACAAATCGACCTCCACTTTTTACTGGAACTAATTAGACATATTGGAAGGCTAAGATGAAGATATACATTCAAGCCGTAGACTTTCATTTATGAAAAATAATTCTAAAAGGACCTCAAGCACCCACTATTAGAATTAATGATATTGAGGTTCCTAAATCAGAAGAGGAAAGGGACGAGATTGATATGAAATTGGCCAAGCTGAATGCCAAAGCCATGAATTTACTTTATTACGCTTTGGACCTAAATGAGTTTAACAGAATTTTCACTTACAATTCTATTAAAAAATCTGGGATAAGCTTGAGATCACACACGATGGCACATCACAAGTTAAAACTTCAAAAATCAATCTTCTTGTGCATAATTATGAATTGTTCAAAATGGATCCAAGTGAAACTATATCTGCTATGTGTACATCTTTTACTGGTTTCATAAATGGTCTTAAAAGTCTTGGTAGGATTTATACTAATGCTGATCTAGTCCAAAAGGTTTTGAGATCTTTGGCAGATAAATGGGAAGCAAAAGTTATAGCTATTCAAGAGGCAAAGGACTCAAACACCCTACCATTGGATGAGCTGCTAGGATCATTGATCACTCATGAGCTAGCCATGCAGCAAATAATAGAAGAAGACTCAAAGAAGAAGAAGGTCATTGCTTTTAAAGCAATAGAAGAGGACAAAGATGGAGATTCAGAAACTTCTGATGATGATATAGAAGATGATGAATTTACCCTAGTAATGAGAAAGTTCAAAAAGTTTATGGATAGAAGAAGAATAAATAGATGGAGTAAGCAATTTAAATGAGGAGAATTTGGAAAGGAAAAAGAAAAAGACAAAGAAAAGGATAAGGTCAAAGATCAAACTCCAATTTGCTATGGATGCAAGAAGCCAGGACACATACATCCTAATTGTCCAGAATTCAAGAAGAAGTTGTTAAAGCAAAAAAAAAGAAACCAATGCTTGCAGCATGGAGCGATAGTGATGAATCTACATCAACCGAAGAAGATGAAGATACAACAAAGATAGCTCAAATCTGCCTTATGGGTTTAGAGGATGAGGTAACAATTTATGAACCTAATTTATATTTTACTTATGATGAGCTGCATAATGCCTTTTGTGAACTATTAATTGAATACAAAAAGGCTGGTTTAAAAATGAAGAGTTTAAAAAATAATTGTGATACTTTTGAAAAAGATAAAAATGAAATTGGTGAAAGAAACAAGATTTTACAAAGAGAATTAAATTTGACATGTGAAAGACTTAAAGCTATTTAGTTTGAAAAGGGAGAACTTCTTGAAAAGAATAAAACTTTACAAAATAAAAATACTGACTTGCAAAAGAAAGTTTAAAAGCTTAAACCATTGGTTGAAAAATTAACTTTAAGCTCTAACAAACTTTAATTGATTTTGAAAGATCAAAGAGATTCAAATAGCAAGTTTGGAATCGGTTATAAAAGTTCATATTCAAATAAGTTTTCTGCATCCACATCTTATGCTCATAAGTTCATTACATCAAAGAAATATAAACCTAAGTTTGCATCATTATACACTTGTTATTCAAAGCCAAAAATTATCTGCTATGCTTGTAATAATATTGGTCATAAAGCATTTGAATGTCATTTGAAATATAATGGCAATAAGAAAATTAAAAAAATTTGGGTTCCAAAAGGAGCCAATCCCACTAACTTGCAAAGACCCAAGAAAGCTTGGATACCTAAATCCATTACTTGATTATTTTGCAGGGATGTCTTGTAGCCATGAATGCAAAGAAAAGATGGTACCTTGATAGCGGCTACTCAAGATACATGATGGGTGATATTGATCAATTCTTCATCCTAGAACAAAAAGATGGTGGCATGGTAACCTTTGGTGATAATCGCAAAGGAAGGATAATCAGTATTGGTAAAATCAAAATTATTTCTTCTACCTTTATTGAGAATGTACTTTTTGTAGAGAAATTAAAACATAATCTTTTAAGCATCAGTCAACTTTGTGATATTGGTTTTAATATATTCTTTAAATCTTTACAGTGTATAGTAGTTGATCCTCTTGACTCTAGTACAAGTTCATTGGACATAGACTTGGTAATATTTATGTAGTAGATCTTAATGATCTAGCTATGTCAAGTAATACAAGTCTTGTGGTAATGAATGATAAGAGCAAGGAATCAAGTTTACTATGGCATAGATGACTTAGACATGCCAGTATGGCTACTATTGCAAAGCTTATTTCAAAAGTTTTAGTTAATGGTCTACCAAAATTTAAAGAAAATTTTAATTATATCTGTGATGCATGTCAATTAGGAAAGCAAGTGAGGGGGAGTTTTAAATCCAAAAATATTGTTTCTACCACCAGACCTTTAAAGCTACTTCATATGGATTTATTCGGACCTACTAGGATAACAAACCTAGGTGGTATAAAGTATGGTCTTGTGATTGTAGATGACTTTACAAGATATACTTGGATTTTATTCATTACACATAAAGATGAAACTTTTAAAGTATTCATAATGTTTTATAAAAGTGTTTCAAACTTGAAAAATCTTTCTATTATTTTCATTCGTAGTGATCATGGTACGGAATTTGAAAATCAACATTTTGATCACTTTTGCACAAAGCATGGTATTGATCACAACTTCTCCGCTCCTAGAATACCATAGCAAAATGGTGTTGTAAAGAGAAAGAATAGAACTTTGGAAGAAATGTCTAGAACAATGCTTTGTGAAGGAAATCTTCCAAAATATTTTTAGGCAGAAGCTATGAATACTGCTTGCGATATCTTAAATAGAGTTTTGATTAGACCTATTATAAGGAAAACCCCCTATGAATTGTGGAACAATAGAAAGCCTAATATCAATTACTTTCATGTTTTTGGTTGCAAATATTTTGTACTCAATAATGGTAAAGATAATCTTGGTAAGTTTGATGCAAAATCTGATGAGGCTATATTTCTTGGTTATTCTACAAATAGTAAAGCCTATCAAGTTTTCAATAAAAGAACTTTAACTGTGGAAGAATCAATTTATGTTGTTTTCAATGAAATTGACATGACATCTTCTAGAAAAGAAGACTGTGCTGATGATAATGCAGGTACACTTGAACATGGATTAAAGGATATGACTATCAAAGATAATTAAACATGTGAACAACATGAAGAAGAGGTAAGCAAAGATCATGAAGATATACCTAAAGAATGGAGGTATGTACACTCACATCCTAAAGAACTTATTATAGGAGATCCATCTCAAGGTGTTAGAACTAGAGCTTCACATAGGGATGCACATGATTTGATCACTTTTGTATCTCATATAGAACCACATACTACAGGAGAAGCTGAAACCGACACAAATTGGATGTTAGCTATGCATGATGAATTAAACCAATTCATGAGAAATAATGTTTGGACACTTGTAGAAAGACCAAATGACTATCCTATTATAGGTACTACATGGGTTTATAGAAATAAGCTAGATGAGCAAGGTAATGTAATTAGAAATAAGGCTAGACTGGTAGCTCAAGATTATAATCAAGAAGAGGGAATAGATTTTGATGAAACCTATGTACCAGTAGCTCGGCTAGAGGCTATTAGATTACTCTTGGCATATGCATGTTTTTTGAACTTTAAATTATTTCAAATGGATGTAAAGAGTGCTATTTTAAATGGTTTTCTATCTGAAAAAGTTTTTGTTGAACAACCACCTGGTTTTATTGATCACACTTTTTCAAATCATGTTTTCAAGTTGAATAAATCTTTATATGGTCTTAAATAGGAACTAGAGTCTAGTATGATAGATTAAGCAAGTTTTTAATCAGAAATAATTTTATAAGAGGTAGTGTTGATACTACCTTATTCATTCACAAGAAAAATGATGATATTTTAGTTGTTCAAATTTATGATGATGATATAATATTTGGATCTACTAATGAATCCTTGTGCCAAGATTTTGCTAAGTTAATGCAGGGAGAATTTAAAATGAGTTTAATGGGTGAGCTAAGCAACTTCCTTGGACTTCAAATAAAAAAATCAAAGGAAAGAATTCTGATCAACTAGGACAAATATATTAAAGAGATTATCAAAAAGCTTGGCATGGAATCAAGTAAAGAAGTTGGAACACCCATGAATCCTGCATGCAGACTTGATAAAGATGAAAATGGCACAATTGTTGATCAAAAATTGTATAGAGGTATGATTGGATCTCTACTTTATTTAACTGCCAGTAGACCTGATATTTTTTTTAGTGTTTGTATGTGTGCACGTTTTCAATCAAATCGAAAAGAGTCTCACATTATTGCTGTTAAAAGAATCATTAAGTATCTCAAAGGCACATGTAATATAGGATTATGGTATTCTAAGCATTCATCTTTAAAGTTAATTAGTTATTATGATGCTGATTATGGTAGCTATAAGATTGATAGAAAGAGTACAAGTGGCACTTGCCAATTTCTAGGTGTTAACTTGATTTCATGGCAATGCCGTAAACAGAACTTTGTAGCACTGTCTACTGCTAAGATAGAATATGTGGCTGCGGGGAGCTGTTGTGCACAAGTTTTATGGATCAAGCAACAGCTAGAAGATTATGGTGTTATCCAGTCTAAAATTCTTATTAAATGTGATAACACGAGTGTTATTAATTTATCTAGAAATCTAATTTAGCATTCTAGAACAAAGCATATAGAAATTAAACATCATTTCATTAGAGACAATGTATTAAATAATGTTGTAGAATTAGAATTTGTGCCTACAGAAGATCAACTTACTAATATTTTTACCAAACCTCTTAGCCAAGATAGATTCGAAAAGATTAGAGGTGAGTTAGGTCTGTGTGACCCATATTAAAAGTTTGACATAATTTTTTAAAAATAAAGAAAAATTATTTAAATGTTTCAAAATTCACTTTAGAGCTTATGACCACTTCCTCTAGTGCTAGGTAACCTGTAGATTTTTATTTTTTAGATTTTTGAGCCTTAATCTTGATTTTTACTCGAGCCGACTCGAGCACCTTGTTCTGTCAAGTCGAACCTTTTTAAATAGGGCATCGTTAGGTTTCAAATTTATTTTTCTTCTACCTTTCCTATTCTACTCCAACCATTCCCTATTCAAAACCTAGGAAAAACCTTGGAACTCCACCAAACCTCTCCTAAACCCTAATCTAACCAAAATGGGTCCTTGGAAAGCTGTAGGAAAGAAAGCAAAATGGGTTGTGCAGACCATAGCAGAAGAAAGAAGAACAAAAAAGAGATTGGACACTTCACATCCCACTGAAGAGCCACAAGAAGAACAATAAGAGGCTCTGGAAGCTCCAAGACAAGTTGTTCTTATAGGAAACAGGCAAGTTACTTCCGGACGATGTGTTGATTTTACTTTTCTTGAACAAGAAAATCTGAAAGTAGGGGATTGGCTTATTGCACAAGGATGGAAATCTTTTTGTATGATGAATATACCTACATTTCCAAACTTAGTAAGATAATTGTTTGAAAATATGTCCCTTGGCACATTTCATGTGGAATCAATTGTTAAAGGGAAGCACATTGAGATAAATGAGCAAAAATTAAGTGAAATTCTTTAGATCCCTAAGGAAGGGGAGAGCTTTTTCGTGTTAAAAGAGAAATAGAAAACTTTGAGGATTATCTTAGAAAGGAATGATGTTTCTAGTGTAGTGCATGTTAGGGCAAACCAACTATCTTTGGAGATGAGATTGATTCATAATATTATTAGCCATGTTTTTCTATCCAGAACTGGAAGGTTTGACTTGGTGAGTGAGAGGGATCTTGTATTTATGAGATGTTTGGTTGATGGGGAGGCCCTCAACTTACCTTATATCATGACATCCGAGATGCGAGAAGCAACTCATAGGGCACGAGCTTGTCTTCCTTGTGGCATGGTTTTTACACTGCTCTTTCAAGATACCGAAGTGGATTTATCTAGTGAGGACAGCAGGCCTTTACTTGATACAGATAGATATAATGTAAAGTCATTGAGCAGGATGGGATTTCTGAAGGTTGATGGGCACTGGATCAGGAAGACTTCTAGATTACCAGTGACACATTCTGATGGGGAGTTAGATGAGGATGACCAGACAGGTCAGGCATAGGGTACTAAGGCTGAGCTACAGACTGATGAGGCTAGACCTTCTGAGCCAGTACCTTCTACACCTCATTCACCTATGAGAGGATCTACTGCTGATGGTTTAGGTGATGATCGTAGGTTGCAGCTTATTCTGGATGAGATCTCTACTCTACAGAGAGGTAGGACAGAGATAGATGTTAGGATAGTGGCACTTCAGACTAAGATGCGAGATGGCTTCCAGCAGATATTATCAGTTCTTCAGCAGATCAGTACTGCCAGTCATTCAGCACCTCCTCCATCTTCAGCAGGACCTAATATTCATGATACAGACTGTGCACAGGGAGAGACTGAGCATCACACTGACATTCATACTGTAGCTACTCTTTTTGTTGGGCCTAGTACTAGTACTCAGAGTCAGAGCACTGGCATAGCAGACACTCCGGCGATGCAGATTCTATTGACTACCAGCACCCTTGCATTGTCTGATGATCTTCCTTCTGGACGGCCGACACATATCAAGATTTTTTCAGAGGCTCTAACCAAATCTAGACCTCGAACTTCTAGGTCTTCAGCTCCTATTAGGACTAGACTTAGGGACCTTAGACCTAGGTTCCCTAAATTTAAACCTGCCCCTAGTATTTTAGAGGTTGGTTGGTGCGGGCACCAGACTCAGAAGAAGACTTCAGAGCTCCATTTGGATCTCTGATTGACATTGCCCGAGAAATTAGGGTTTGTAATAAAGGTTGACCTGGTCAACCAGTTTATTTATTTTATTTATTTCTTGAGTCACCATTTAAATTTTGTTGAGTCATGTTGACTCGGTGAAAGTCCCAATGTGGTTTCAATTTGGTCCAAAATGGTGCCACATTTCTCTTCCAATCAACTCAAGGTTCAAGCAAGTGGAGGCCACACTCCAAGCCACACGCCCAGCCACACTCCGAGCACACGCCAGAGTCCAGGAGGCGCCATAGAGGCATCCCAGTGTCATGGTCCCCACATCCAAAGAAGAAAAAATCAAATTGGAGGCTAAATTAAAGGAGGCGCCCACACCTGCCTAATTTACCTAAGCAAAGAAGGAAGAAAACTTCTCTTGGAGAAGAAATCAAAGAAGGACATCCAACCTACTCCTAATTGAAGTTCAAATCAAAATCAAAGAGCTTAACTTGGAGTGGAAGAAAAGAAGAAATACCATAAGAAGAAGAGGACTCCAAATCCAAATCCAACTCCAAAGGAGGTGCCATAAAAGTTCCAAAACAATTCCTTTATGGCCGTCCCAATTTTTTTTGGACTCTTGGTCGGCCAAGGGAGAGGATTTTCTACCTAATCTAGGGGTTGGAAGAGTTTAGTCCCACATGGGAATTTGTACAAGCTAGGAGAAAATTTTAGGTCTATATAATAGACCTCTCTTTGTAACTTTAGAAAATCAATGAAGAAAAATTATTTTTGCTATTCTCTTGTGTTGAGTGACCTAGGTTTCTCTTCTTCCGCACTATTCTAAGTGTTGAGCTCCGTGAGGGGGTAATCCGGGTTCCATTGGAGCCTTGAGGAGGTGAGAGATCTCCATCTTTATCCAAAACCCTAGGTTAGCCACTTGAAATTCCAAAACCCTAGCCACCTTTCATTATTTTCCATCCACCAAACCCTAGATCCATCCATCTCCCATGGCCTCTCTCTCTCTACAAGTCCAGGCCGTCCACCTTCATCCAGATCCAGTCCGGCTACTTCAGATCCAGAGCAAGTTCCAAGGAAAATCACATCAGCATCCAGGAGAATCCAGTTTTCAGCAATTTCGATCTTCAAGTTCATCAACCTGGTAAATTCTTTCCTTGACTCTCTGATTCCATCAATTGTTTTTCTTCTCTTCCAGATCTTGAGTTCAGGAGAAGCCAACCCGCCAAAGGACCAGTACTGGAAGATCCATTGCGAAGAAATCTGAATCCGAGGATCCAACAATCTGCTCGGGAGAGTTCTTCCACCAAAATCTGTGAAGATCATTGTCTGGTTAGGTAAACCATCTCTTCTCTTTATTTCTGTTCTGCTGAAAGTTCGGAGCGAAACCCTAGGTCTGGGAGTTTCTCAACCCCCAGCGATCCGTTGCTTCTGAACTACTCTGATACTTTAGTTTCCTTAAAATTGTGCTTTCAATTATCATATTAGTCTCTTTCAATGTTAGGTTAACTTTTCTTTGATTTGAAGCCAACTTCTACAAACATATAAAAACAACAAAAAAATTAGTTAATCTTAATCTACTTCCGCATCGCGTCCCTTTATTTGTTCTGCATCATTGGTTCTTCTTCTAGTGAAGATGAACCTAGTGATGATGAGCCTAGTCCTTTCTTCTGACCTTTAGGATTTACTTTTTAGCATTTCCTGTTCTTTGTGATACTATTTTTTTTTGGGTGTGCTTTAGCACTTTTGTAATGTATCACTTTTGTACTAACTCTTCATATATATCTATATATCCTTTGAAAGTCTTATGTTTCTCCCTAAATTATATACTTTTGTGTTGATGACAAAAAGGGGGAGAAGAGCATAAAAATGAGAAGAGAGCTTTTATGTTATATGAGAAAGGGGGAGCTTTTATTGAGCTTTTATTAAAAAATTTTTCAAATGCAACGAGAAAAGTCTTCTAATTGAAGCTAGAAGTTAGTACTATGATGATTTGACACTTAGTGCATGCATAATACAGTAATGATACATTATTTTGATACTACTTCACTTCAACAACTTGATATTTTATTTGCTTTGATATACACTACCTTGAATACACCTTAGTACATGTGAATATGGTACACAATATATCATTACAAGTAATTGTAAAGTGTTTTAAATCTTTTCATGCCCAGTATTTTGTCATCATCAAAAAGGGGGAGATTCTTGACCCCTGGAATGATTTTGATGATTACAAAATATTGGAGCTTGTATGCATTACTAATTCTTTCAATCACTTAAGAAGTTTTGCAGGAAAGTATGTATCTTTAGTTCAGATGGTTTTCTAACTAGTTGAGATGTATTCCAACATTATATGAACTCATGTACACTTCAAGTTGTAAAGCCCTAAACTTTCATCCATGTAATCTTGTAAAAAAGGCTCGAAATTAGTAAAATGAGAGTAAGTTAGACATGTTTGGTAAGCTCTTCAAATCTTTTTGGAAGACTTGCTCTTGTTGGAATCTTGAATTGAAAAAGTTTGGAGAAGTTTGAAGCATAAAAAGAATTTTTTGCAAGAGCCGACTCATGGACCAAGAGCTGACACCTATTCTGGCACGGCACAAAAAATTTCAGAGTTTTAGAAATTCAAGCCAACTCGATGAAGAACTAATATTTTTGGTGTCTGAGACCTCAAGCCAACTCAGCCCAGATAAAACCAAGTGTGGGTTTTCTTTAGTGATCCTGGTAAAACCAAAGTATATAAGTTTGGATTGTGAGACTGTTAAAACAATCCAACTATATTCCCGTGGGGGATATAGTGAAAATCCCAAGTAGTGCTTGGGTAGTGGACGTAGGAGCGGGTTGCTCCGAGCCACTCTAAATTCTTTGTGTTTGTGATTATGCTTGTTTAACTTCATTGTATTTATTTATTTGCTTTCGCATTGCATTGTTCACCATAATACTAAAAGGATTTTAAATTGTATATACTTACTAAAATTTTTATAATCCCAATCACCCCCCTCTTGGGAAGCCACCTGGGCAACTCTCTCATTATCAGTGATGATGGCATATAGAATTCCAAATCAATAAATTATATTATTTTTAATAAAGTTTTTGACCTTTTTTTCAGTTATGTTGGCTAAGGGCTTAGTCTCGATCCACTTGGTAAAGTAATCGATAGCCATGATGATAAACTTTCTTTGACTAGAAGTCAGGAAAAACGGGCTGAAAATATCCATTTTTTATTGAGAAAATGGCCAAGGAGTTGTTAACTAAGTTAGTTGATTTACAGGATGCCTTTGGATGTTTGAGTATCTTTGGCATTGATCATATTTCCAAACAAATCAATCATATCTTTGTAGATAGTCAGTCAATAATATCCTTAACTTATTATCTTATAGGCTAAGGATTTGCCCCCAAGTAATCAACGTATATGCCTTCATATACTTCTCTGAGGGTGTAATTGGTATCTATTGGATCCAAATACTTTAGGAGGGATAGGGTAAAAGATCTTTTATAAAGAACTCCTTCTATAGTTATGTATTGCAAATCCATCCACCTAATTTGCTTGGCTTTACTAGGATCTTCAGGCAAGATTTCTTCAATTAGATATTTGATGATCGGATCCATCTAGCTAGTTTCATGTTTTACTTGATGTATTTCTATGCGTTTGTCAATGCTAGGAGTCTCAAGGTGCTCAATATCTATTTGGCCAAGAGAATCGATAGTTATTGTAGCCAGCCAAGAAAGTACATCAGCTCAAGCATTCTTAGCTTGAGAAACATGAGATATTTCAAAGAAGTTAAATTCAGATATGGAAATTTGTATCTTCTCCAAATATTTTTCCATGATCATATCTTGGACTTCAAATTCTTCATTTATTTGATTAACTACCAGTAGGGAATCTATGAAGGCCCTAAGCTTCTAGACTTTAAGCTCTTTGGCAATTCTCAATTTCGCCTTTCTTGGCTTGATTGTTCGATGCATGAAAGGCAAACTAAGGAGCATATTCAGTAATAATTCCTTCAGAATTTGCCAAATCAAACCTACCCCATTACCTAATAGGTTAGATGCTCCATCTATATGGAGTATCCACTCAAGTTCTTGGTATTTTCATTAGCCTTTTCTCGATTAACCCCTTTCTTGGTTATCTTTTACTTATCTTCTTTAGCAGCCCAAGTGTACCCAGCAATGAAGTTTACCAATATTTGAGCTTTCATCACTGGGCATGGTCGATAGGATATGTCAAACTTGTCTAATCTAATGGCCTACTTCACCATGATTCCAATATATCAGGGTATTGTTAGATGGCTTTTAGTAACTGATCTGTTTGTACTATTATTAAATAAGTCTGGAAGTATGGCCTTATGCATTTTGTTGGTACCACTAGTGCACAGACCAGCTTTTTTATCTTTGAGTATTCTCTCAGCATCATGTAGCAACCTGTTGGAATAATAAACTAGATTTTGGATACCTCTACTCTCCTCTTTGACAAGCACTAAACTCACTACCTCATGCGAAGCAGAGAGATATAAGTATTCATCTACTAAACTAGGATCAGCCTCATACACTTCTACCTCAAGCTCATTAATGGGTTCTGGGGTCTTTGCCTTGCAAACTAATGGGATAGGAGTAGTAGGCTGGTCTAAAGGAAGTCGGCTAGGTTTGGACTTAGGTTTAAGGGAATTAACCTTATTGGACTTAGATTGACTGATCATGAGTTCCCTCTGATATAACTCGAATTCCCTAGCTAAGTGATAGGCTTCCTCTAGGTCCTGAATTTGCTAATGAAATAGCTCCCACTGGATATCCCTACACAGGCCATCTTGAAATCTAGCCATGATCTTAGACTTAGGTTCAACTATGTTACATTTCCTACTAAACTCGTTAAATTGGTTAATGTACTCAGACACAGTCTTATTACCCTGCCTCAATTCGTACCATTGGTTTAAAAATTTGTATTCATAAAATTCACCTAGGTACTTCTCTCTTAACTTACTTCTAATGGCTTTCTAGGTACATATTTCATCTCCTCAATAACATTCATCCTCAATAACTGCCCAATGTACCTTAGCATATCAGGTTAAACTACGTAGGGCCAATCTAAATTTTCCCAACTCCGACATCCTAGTGTACTCAAAATACTGATCCATTCTTTCCTCCCAATCAATATATAACTCTTGTCTTCCATCAAAAGTGGGTGCATAAGGTTGGGTGTTCCTAATGGGTCTTTCCTCTGAATCAACAAAGTATGGGTATGGACATCTAGGATTAGACTCAGGGGCAAGATCATGATAATATGCTCTTGGATCAAGGGAGTTGGGCCTAGATGATCTACGTTTAGTATGGGCCATACGGGCTTCTAGGCTTCAAGATTATCCAAGGATTCAGCCAAAGGTGGAGATGGTGGGTGATGTGGGACTCCTAATCTAGTGCTCATGCAAGACTCAACACTGACTCGACTACAGCTGCCAGACCTAGAGCCCAATCAGAATGGGTTGTCCCAACTTACACACAACTCAAATCCTAATCCTTCAATCTGGCTAGGTAAGAGGTGAGATGGTGGGAGGCCCCCTGCTCTCGCAGGGACCCAATTAAGGAACCACCAATTCGCTTAGGTCGTTTGACACTATACCTCTTGCCTAGACACTAGTATCCAGTAATAGGAAATGAATTGGGTGCGCTAGTCATCCCACAATGATTAAACCCAACTGATGGGTGTCCCAGCCCACTAAGGCAAATTAAGTCTAGTTAATTTTAAATTAGGCTTGGAACCGAATACAAGGGATGTGGTTTTGGGTTAAGGAGAGGTTATTAACTCCTCCCCTTATCTGACATATAGAAAGTGCCCTTAAGGTATTTTATAAAATGATGGCAGGCAAATGAGAATGCAAATTAGGGTTTAGGTGTTTTTGGTATTTTTGGAGAATGTATAATTTTCTTTTTTTGTGTTTTGGTATTTTTTTAAATAAAAAGATAATTGCAGATTATGACCTAATATGTAGGAAACATGCCAAAATTAAAGATATGCAAAGATTATACTAAAAAAACCCTAAACTTTTTGAAATTGGCTTTGCTGCCAAAATAGAGCAGAACTGTTCTCAGGTAGTGTTTCGGCTGGGAGAAAATCCATAGATTGAAATAATTCTTGATAAAATCTTGGAAATTAATTGAATTATGAGAAATCCAGCAAAACAAATTTTAGAATTTTTTAAATTTTTTGTGGGTAGAAACAATTAAAAGAACAGGGTATATACTGAAAGGCCGAAAATAGAAAAAACTCTAATAGAACTCTCTGGGTTCTTCTTCAGGGGTCTATTCACAACGGCACCCCTACCACCATAGGAGATCCCGTAGATTGGGAAGAGAGGGTCTTGTAGCCCTACTATTCTCCTATGACCGGACAAGCATGGTGAAGCACCCAATCCGAATATCTAAAGAGAACCGAGCTCAAAACAGGCTTTGATACCAAATGATGCGGAACTAGATATGCATGCAAGTTATTTTTATTTATTTTATATATTAAGTTGTATGTTTGAATCCTGAAGATCAGACCAAGAGACTAAGTTGAGAGTTCTATATGAAATTAAGAAGCAAAAGCATGCATAACAAGACCTAGAAAGAAAAAGAAAGTGGATCGCCGAGGCTGAGAAGTCTTAGTTGGGCTAGTTCATCTTCAATAAAGGGACTGACAGGTAGAGGGGGTGTGCCTGACAATAGTTGATGCACCAGATATAGATCGTATATGAAGGGATCACTTTCACTCTCGAATGCATCATGGAAAATCAAGCCGGAGAATCGCAGATTCTAGGCTTTCTGCTCGGTGATCCAATTGCGGCCCGGCTGGAGTCGTTGGATTCGTAGAAGTCGAGGGACATACAAACAGCCATTCTATGATTATGTTGCCTAGAGAGCAACCCAAGAGGAGGAGTGAATTGGGTCTCTAAAATTTTAAAACTAAGCTTGATAATACAAGTAGCAAACTTTACAAGACGATATGCAATTCAATTCAACAAGGTACTAAAATTTAAGTGCAATGCTCTAAAGCAGTAGTGCAATGAAAATTAAAAGCAATAGCAAGAATGTAAAGAGCAAGGAGGGAGAGAACAAGTAATCACAAACACCACAAGCTATAGTGGTTCAGTGCCAACAATGCACCTACATCTACTCCCCAAGATCCCTTGGAAACTCACTATAATTAAACGATTTCATCCGATTAGTTTTCTGGGCTCACTAATCAAAACCCGGCTTGTTTTACAAGGCTTACAAGTCACAACCTCACTTGATTTTACGGGCTAACCAAGAACCTAATTGGTTTTCACAAGGCTAACCAAAAACCTCCCTTGGTTTTCTGAGCTAACCAAGAACCTTAGTGGTTTTGCGGGCTAACCACCAACCTAATTGATTTTCAAGGCTTACCAATAACCTCACTTGGTTTTCCAATAGGCTAACCAAAAACCTTTACAAGATATAAGGTGGAGAAATAAAGAACCAATGTAAGCTTTCAATAATAAAGCAAATAAGTCGATGTAGCTCGATGTAGTATTACTTTGCTCTTGTTGAAGCCTTTTGAATGCCCAAGATTGAATGATCTTCAATGCTCTTGATGGCTTTGAATGCTTGGAGGCTTCCTTTAGCTTATGAGTGGTTGAACCTTGAATGAATAGGAGTTAAGGCTCTTCTCTCTTCTTTTCTCTCTAAACTCTTTTGGATATTCAATACATATATTCTTCATTTTATTTGGAGCCTTTAAATACCTTCACAAGCCCTCAAAATCGGAATATAGTCGTTACACTTGAAAAACTAGCCGTTGGGGGTATTTGGGACGAGTTCTGTTTTTGAAAAAACTAGCCATTATTGTTGCCAGAACTCCATGTGTCGACACTTCCTCTTCATGTGTCGACACATAATGTCGACACATGTTCTTCTTGAGTTGACACCAGTTCAAACTGCTCCATTCAGATTCTCTGAAAAAATTAGTTGAGTCGACACATTCTCAATTGAGTGGACACCTTGAGTGGACACCTTGTATCCATGTGTCGACACATCAATTGTTCCTTCAACTTCTGCAAGTTCTATGACTTGAAAGTCTTAGGCGATGTGTTGATCCATGTGTTGATACCTTGAGTCGACACATAAGGTCCATGTGTCAACACATCATCTGTGCCATTTGAAATATTACTGCATACCGGCCTGAGTCGACACTTCTTCTTTATGTGTCGACACATCATGTCATGTGTCAATACCTTGAGTCGACACTTCATTGAAAAATTGCAGAAATTGCTGAATTTGTGCTGGAACATGTTTCCATTTGCCTTTGTCATCCATTCAACCATTTCTTTGAGTGTCCAAATCTTATTTTGAGCAGTCATTTCATTCAACCTTGGTTCTTCAATGTAAATATGCTTCTTCAAATTTTATGAGCATCCTTTCAATGGAAACACACTTAAAGCAAATCATTAATCCTTAAATTATACTTAACTATTTTGCTTATCATCAAGATCAATTAGTGGAGTTAACAATCTCCCCCTTTTTGATGATAACAAAACCCTTAAGTATAAATTGCTTTAAAAGTAAGGCTTTAAGAGAATTGTTTAAGGTGCATAATATTGAAAGCATCAAATATATCAGCATTACTTGCATTAAAGATATAATCATTTAGACCACAAGTAAGAGAATTAGAGCTTGTTGCAAGATTAGAAAGTATCGGAACTATGATATACGTTTAAATTCATAGAGTGCATGTATTATGATACTTTACAAGGAAATTTCAGTAATCAACAAAGCTCCTCCTGAATTAATGATTCATAACAAAACTTGTAAAAAATCTTTTCTAACATTGAAAGAGGGGTTTTTAATGATTAAACTTATTTCGAAAGGATTTTCATTGAACATAAGGTAAAGCTCCCCCTTTCTTAAGGAATTTTGTAAATGATTTTCAATTTATTTTTTTTTAAAAAAAATTGCGTATACATATCATTTTTCAAGAATTTTAAAAAATTTGTCATTTATACTTAAATTTCTCATCAAATAACTTACTCCTCCTTTTTGTTATCATTAAAAAGGTAGGAAGTAAAGAAAATGAATAGACAAGATATAGCATAGTCATTGAATGTGTAAAAGCAATTCAAGACATCATTCATTTGATCAAACACATAGAAATGAGAAAACAAAAAGTTTTTCATATATGTCAGGAGCTTGTACATCAAGTACACAACAAAGGTAAAAGTACATATAAGCATAAATGTGAACTATCTAGAAGTATAATACTATCTAGAAGTACATCAATATCCTAATCCTCATCCATCAAGTCATCAGAAGATGAACCAATCTCGATCGGTCCGGTATCAGAAGAAGATCGAGCTCACGGCCATCATGATCGAAGATCTCGTAGTCTGGTCCTGGTCGGCTGAGGAGGGGTCTGGTGTCCACGTCCTTTGCGATGAATATAAGTCCGACCTCTGGCTGAAGCAGTAGAGGTAGGAGCTACGTGCTCCGCAGGAACTGAACTGATCGGGTGAATCATCTTAGCAATAGCTGGAGCAGGAGTACGATCAAAAGTAGGGCCTGAATCAAGATGATGAAAGCCTGGTGTATAAAACCCAAGCTCTCGAGTGACTGATGAAGCATGAAGGGTAGGACTATCAAAAGCAGGTGTAATAGCTGATGATACAGGCATATCAAGAATAACAGTATCAACTGTGGAAGGTATCGGTGTATCTACAATAGATGTATCAAAAGAGGGTGTCTCAATGATAGGTGTATGAATGTCAGGAGAATCAACAGTTTGTAAATCAATAACAGGTATATCAATAACAGGACTAAGAATTGGAATAGGAACTGGAACTGGAGTGTGATCAACCGATCTGGAAGGAGAGGATGAATCAGGAAACGTGACAGGTGAGAAGGATGGGTCAACAACAGGGATCACAGGCATGTCATCCATCACCTCCGCAACTGGCTCTGACGTAAGATCAGCAATATCAAACCGGTCTGAGTCAGTCTCCATGTCTCCATCAATATCTCCAATAATAGTGTCTCCATCTCCAACTGTAGTCTCAACACCAGTGTCGATATCAGTAAGGTCATCAGCTGGTGCTAGGGCAGGTACATCAACAGAAGCAGGAATAGTGTTTACAGCAAGAGCACTCGTCAAAGATCTGGACAGTGTTGAGAGAATAGCCAAAATACCATCTGTTGTACCATGATGGCTCATCCCCTATCAGAATCGGCCCATTTTTGCAGTCCGGTCCAATCGCTTCGGTCAAGAAGGGTCCAACCTACTGGAGTCAAGGTCTAAACGACCTTCTCCTGCTGGGGTCCGGCCCGCCATCCTCCGCCAGGGTCCGACCCACTGGAGTCGAGGTCCGAACGACCCTCTCCTACTGGGGTCCGGCCCGCCATCCTCCGCCAGGGTCTGACCCATTGGAGTCGAGGTCCGAATGACCCTCTTCTGCTGGGGTCCAGCCCGCCGTCCTCCACCGGGGTCCAACCCACTAGAGTCGAGGTCCGAACGACCCTCTCCTGCTAGGGTCCACCCCATCGTCCTCCGCCAGAGTCCGACCCACTAGAGTCGAGGTCCGAACAACCCTCTCTTGCTGGGGTCCGGCCCGCCATCCTCTGCCAGGGTCCGACCCATCGGAGTTGAGGTCCGAACGACCCTCTCCTGCTAGGATCCGGCCCGCCATCCTCCACCAAGATCCGACCCACTGGAGTTGAGGTCCGAACGGCCCTCTCCTACTAGGGTCCGGTCTGCCATTCTCCTTCGAAAGTTCGACCTTCGACCCGATGACCGACTGCCTCATAGCCGACGTCCGATGGGTAGGCCTTGACTTCTAGAGTACTCCAGAAGTATCTTTCTGTTATGACAGAATACTCCATCCCAACGGCCCTGCTCCACTACTTCCACGGTGTTGCTGTATCTACACACCATGTGGCCACTCTCCAGATTCTCCTAGGGGCAGATTGGTCTTTCTCAACCCCTCCCCTAATGGATTTTGGACTGTTCCGTCCCTATATAAGGTACTTGGGGGACCCCGTTTGAGGTAGGAGAACTCTTCCCTCTCCATACGCCGTTGTTCCTTCGATTCCTCCATTATGTTGCCCTCAACCTCTTGCTAACTTAAGCATCAGAGGGTTCCCCGTCGGAACACCACCGGTGCCCTTGGGGACTTTGTGCAGGTTCGCCCGGGAGAGGAGCGCCTCAACTGATCCAGCCATCCCAGTCCCTGGTCCAGGAGTTGACGCGGCAACATATTGGTGCTAGAGGAAGGGCCCCTTTCTTCTAAAAGGAGGAATCCATCACCTCAACAAAAAAATGGCAAAGGGAAGAGCTCCAAATGCCAATACCAGGAGAGATACCTCCCCTTCCAGGTCTGAGGAGCCTCTCCGAGAGAATGATTTCGTTGCTACCACCCCCACTGCTGCAGAGCCCACCATCACTTTGGGGCTACAATAATTCCAAACTTTGGTGAACCACATTGAGATACTTACGACTGTGGTTCAGCGATTCCAGGAAGCAGCCGACAACCGGCAACAGTTACCAGCTGCTTCCAACTCTAACCCTCGGATGGCTGTGGTTGGAGGCCGACAGCCAGAGATCCCCGAGCATGGTTCCCACAATGCCGTAGAGCCCTGAAGGTCCTTGGGAGATCGCACCGATGGTAAAAGGACGAGGTCTGCTTCGCCTTCTTACGTCGAGTCCATCCCCTCCAGCGGTCGACCTACCGCCGAATCTCTGAAGGACTATGGCAGCAAGATTATATGCATGGAGGAGCATATTGATGAAATTGCCCTCTGGCAGAAGGCCGAAGGGGGACAGGTATACGACTCCTGTTCCGCGTTCTCTAAGGAAATTCTGGCGGAGATGATTCCCCGCCACTTCAAGATCCCCCAGGTGGACCCCTAAGACGGTACCACCAATCCGATGGACCATCTGGGCATGTACAAGGCCCACATGATGGTCCAAGGCACTTCTGACGCCCTCCACTGCATTGCCTTCCCCGCGACCCTCAAGAAGACCGCCCGGATGTGGTTCTCCGCCATCCAGCTAGGTATGATCCACTCTTTCTCCCAACTCGAATCCCTTTTTCTTTTCCATTTCAGGACTTGCAGTCAGACCCCGAGGACTACCGACTGCCTCTTCCTCATGCTGCAAAGGGAGGGAGAGACCCTCCGGGATTTCATGGCCCATTTCAACTCGACGGCCATGGAAGTCTCGGACCTGAATGATGCAGAACGAATGCTCTGATACAAAAATTGATGCAGAACGAAAGAGAGCTGATGCGATGCGGAAGTAAATTAAGACTAATTCTTTTTTTTTTGTTGTTTTTTTGTTTAATATTTCATAAGTCGGCTTTGACTCAAAGGAAAGTTAAACTAAATTGAAAGAAACTATATAATAATTGAAAGCACAGTTTAAAGAAACTAGATTATCAGAGTAGTTCAGAAGTAAAGGATCGCTGGGGCTTGAGAAACTCCCAGACCTAGGGTTTCACTCTGAACTTTCAACAGGACAGAAGTAAAGAGAAGAGAAGGGTTACAGACCAGGCAGTGATCTTCACGGAGTTTAGTGGAAGGACTCTCTTGAGCAGATTATTGGATCCCCGGATTCAGATATCTTCGTAATGGATCCTCCAATACTGGTCCTTTGGCAGAGTTGGCTTCTCCTGAACTCAAGATCTGGGAAAGAAGAAGAACAATTTATGGAACCAGATACTCAAGGAAGGATTTACCGGATAGAAGAACTTGAAAGTTGATGTTGCTGAAGTCCTGATTCTCTTGGATGCTGATCTAGCTTCCTCTGGGATTTGCTCCGTATTCGAAGTAGCCGAATTGGACCTGGATGCTGGTGGTCGGCCACTACTTGGAGAGAGGGGCCGTGAGAGATGGGGTAGGCTAGGGTTTGGTGGAGTGAAGAGGATGATGGGTGGCTAGGGTTTGAAAGTGAAGTGGCTAACCTAGGGTTTTGGGGTTGGAGATCTCACACCTCCTCAAGGTTCCTAGGGAACTCGGATTTACTCCCTCACAGAGCTCAACACCTGAATACAAGTGTAGAAGAGAGAAACACAAAGTTTGCACACAAATAAATTGAATTCATTCATCAATTATTTTTTAAAACTTACAAGAGGGGTTTATTTTATAGGTCTTTACAAGAGGTCAGGATTTTACATCTTCCCATATGGGACTAATAGGATGGATCTTCAAATTAGGCTTGTAGAATCAAATCCTTCTCATATGGCCGGCCAAGAGCTTCCATAAGTGTTGATTGGTGGCTCCAAATGGTAAGTAGGTGGCGCCTCCTAGCCTTGCTCTTCAAGAAAATTTTTTTTCCTTCCATGGCTCAACTCTTTTGGACACCTCCTTTTCTTTCTCCCCAAGTCATGGCTCTTCCCAACTTTGCTTTGGTCTTTTTAGGCATGGATTGGGCGCCCCCTTGAAGTGCTCCCCAAGAAATGCCTCTTTCCTCCTTTAGCTTGGCCTTTTAAGGTATATATGGGGCGCCTCCTTGATTTTGGCTTCAAAAAAAATTCTTGCTCCCTTGGGTGTGGGGACCAAGACACTGGGATGGAGATGTGGCACCTCCTGGACTCTGGCATGTGGCTGGGAGTGTGGCGCCCACTTGCTTGGGCTTGGGAGAAAATGTGGCACCCTGGAGAAGACCTAGACCACTTACTAGGACTTGTACTGAGTCAACATGACTCAACAAAATTTAAATTGCAAGGAAATACAGACTCAAGACTAAAATTGAGTTGACCAAGTCAACCCTTATTAAAAAACCAGAAAACCCTAATTCTTCGGGCAAGGTCAATCAGAGATCCAGATGGAGCCCTGAAGTCTACTTCGGAGTCTGGTGCCCGCACCACTGAACAAAGCTGTAGCGATGTCAGCCTTCAAGCGAGGGCTCCGCTTATCCAGGCTGACCTTTTTCCTGGACAAGAAGCATCCGACAAGCTATAGTGATTTGCTAGCCAGAGTACAGAAGTATGCTCTAGAGGAAGAACAAGCCACCAGCTGATGCCAAGCTGAAGGAAGGTCGGCCCCGAAGAAGGAGAGCGACAAAGCTTTCAAAGTCTGACCTTCGAATGACAGCCGGCGATCGGCCCAACACCGAAGTCCGAAGCCCAGGGACTTTCCCTGAAGGTTCGAGACTTACACGCCTTTATCCCTACCGAGAGAGAAGATTTTGATGGAGATCGAGAACGAGACCTTTCTGCAAAGGCCTCGGCCAATGAGGGGCCCTCTTACCTTAAGGAACAAGGACAAGTTCTGCCACTTCCATAGGGACCGTGGGCACAGTATCGAGGAGTGCCTGCAGCTGAAGGATGCCATCGAAGACCTCATCTGGAGGGGGTACCTGTGCAAGTATGCCCGACCCCATCGGGACCAGGCAGAAGCATCAAATGCTAGGAGCCCTCCGGAGGAGGTGGAGCTCCCCAATCAAAGACCAACTGGTGGAGACGTCGGCATGCTACACCGACGGTCCGGAGGAGGCCAGGAAGGCGGGATGGATGTCGCTAAGAGGTCTCGAGGCTCAAATGCCATTATCTTTTCTAATGATGATCTCCGGGAAAATCATATCTTTGAGAATGATCCTATAGTCGTGTTGGCTGTCATTGTCAATTGCGATGTAAGGAGAATACTTGTTGATAATGGAAGCTCAACAGAGGTATTACTGTATGATGCTTTTGTGAGAATGAACTTGTCCAGATCCATGTTGCTGGAAACCCCCGCACCGTTGACAGGCTTTGGAGGCAACTCCATCAGAGTGGAGGGTGAAATAGTTCTCCCTGTGATAATTGGGATGGAGCCTCTCCAGAAAACCCTCCTCATCAACTTTGTGGTCATACGGACGACCTCACCTTACAATGCTATTCTAGGCCAACCGGCCCTCAACAAATTCAGAGCCATTGTTTCTACTTACCATCTGTTGAACAAGTTCCCAACCAGGAACTGGGTCGGAGTGATGAGGGGGGAGCGTCGGATGGCTAGGCAGTGCTTGACTATTTTGAATCAACAGTCAGAAGGCCATTCCGCTATGGAGCAACAGTTGGGAATTGTGTCCCAAAGCCAATCGCCTGGGTTGTAGGTGGTTGTGCTAAGTATTGTACTTTTTCAATGAATTAATAAAATATTATTTTTGGCAGTTCATCACATATTGTATTTCCCTAAGAGAACTCTTTCTATGTGATGAAGTCCTTAGGACTACACTGATTTCGATACAGAGAGGATGTATTGAGTGGTCCTTAAACCCTGTTCACAACCAAAGGATATATTGTACTGGACAGCAATATATCAAGTATAGGTTGTTGTAGTTCACATCGTTTGGTTGTCCTCTTGACCAAATGAGTGTGGTGACACTGATGTGATCTGCTAGTGGGATATTTGATATCTCATTGAACGTGACTCCGTGCAGTCCCTTTCTGCCAAAGGGATACTCACGATTGGATATGGGTATAAGTGTCCCTCTGACCTGAGGTCATCACGGTAGCTTGCAAGCAACTCCCTGTGCTTTGGTGGCGGACTACCCGGATTTTTAATCCGGTGATGGAAGGTTTCTGGGTACAGGCAAGTACTTGTGGAGCAGTGATGGACCAAGATGGAATTGACCTGTCCTAACAGTTTGGATTGAATGTCTCGCAGTATCTCAATTTAGCAAATCCTCGGCCGGGGTAGCCCTAGTGAAGAGTCACTGGGCTTGCGAGGTTGAGACACGTAGTCGACTGACTCAGTCTGGGTTGGCAGCCCAATCATAGTCGTCTTGAGCATTAGAGGTCAAAGGGATGAATTATACGGTAACCATATGCCAGAGGTTCGATAGTTTGCTCCCGCATCTTCGACCTATCCGGACGCCGGGACCCATTGCTAGATGGTTTCCTGTGCTGGTACTAGAACTGTTCTAGTGCTACCGTTTAGGTTCAAACCTATGAGGTCACACGCCACAGAGGATAACTCTCTGATCCGGATACCGATTACGATTGGGAATCGTCTCGGTTTCATGGTCCCAGTATTTTTTTGAGCACTTGTTTTTCCCGTCTTGCCCTTGTCTGTGTCGACTGGAAAATGTTTCGGGTTGACGAGCTCTGCGCCAGGATTTTTCTGAGTCAGTTTTGAACTGATTCAGAGTTTGTTTCGGCCTCCAATTGGTTGTGAACCAATTGAACCCAATTTTTTGGGGTTGAACCAATTAAATTAAATTGAACCCCTTTTAGTTGGACCGGTTTTTTGAACCAAGGATTGAACCAACCGTTTGGTTTAAATAGGTTTGAACCAATTTCCTTTGGACCGGTTTTGAACCGGTGCTCTTTCTTTCACCGTGTAAGTTTTTACACGTTGGAAGACCAAACGACCGAAATCGCTGGGCAACGTCTCTTCTACTCCCTCCACCGGATGGCCTTTAACCCTTCGTTCATTGCAGGTTAAAGGGTGTAACTCTGCCGTTCCCTGCCTCTCCCTCTCCCACGTCCCTGCTGCCTTTAAATTTATGCAATCCCCTGTTTCAGAACGAGGTTCTTTTTCATCACCGTGCAAAACACCAGGGCGTCTTTCTTTGTGAGGCTGTGTGTTCTCCCTTTTTTGAGAGCTCCAACCTTGCTTCCATTGAGTGATCCTTGGGGTGGGATTTGGAGTGTGTGAGGGAGAGAAACAAGGCATCAATCCCCTCTTTTAAGTGCTCAAAATCCCTGCTGCAGCAATTCTGTTTTGCTGCAGCAACCTGTGACCGTGAACCATCTTCCGGCGGCTAGCACCGCGCATGGAGAGGGATCGGAGAGCCCCGGGTGTATCTCCCCTCTAGAGGGAGTATTCTTCTACTCCTCGGAGCAAACCACGCGAGCCGGGATCGCTCCAGTTGCCCGAAATCCAACGACGAAGACAGCTACTCTGTTCTGCTGCCATTTTCGCACAACAGACTTCGGCGAATTTTTACGATTTATTGGCTTAGTTTTTCTTGAAGAAACTAGTGCCAAATCGAAGAGGACTTCCTTAAGAATCTACAGCTCAAATTTGGGAGCGATTGGAGATCCGGAAGGTGGCATTCCGGGGACTTTTCGGAAGCCCAGTTTTCAGCCCAAGGTGGAACATGACTGGAATAACTTTATTCCAGTTATTCCAGTCTATTCCAGGTTTATCCCAGACTTATTCCAGCTGGGAATAAGGTATGTTTTTGGGTTTTATTTTCGGTGCATGTGTAGATCTAGATTTATTAAAATATTTATAAATATTATATGTCCTGTATCATGCCAATACATGTATCTTGCATATGCTAGATCCTGTGCGGAGTAGGTATTTTTCGCATTTATTAATAATATTTTAAAATACTTACCTATTCCCTGTGCTGTTGCATGCTTAGCGTAGGCACCTGCAACCACATTTTTTACTTTCAGCAACTTAACCCAAGGGCTGAAGCCGACGGCCTCGGTCAGCCGGGGAGAAGATTCTGTTTGTCCCACTCCGAGAGGACGATCTCGCTAAAGTCCTTCAGATTGGGAGCTCTCTCAGTAAGGACCTTAAGACAGAGCTAATCAGCTTCTTAAGGAGAAATGCTAACGTCTTTGCCTGGTCGGCGTCGGACATGCCTGGGATACCGTTGGAGGTTATTACTCACCAACTCAAGGTCGATCCGGCCTACCGACCTATCCGACAAAAAAAGAGAAGATTTACTATCGAAAGATAGAAAGCTATTGATGAGGAAGTGAAGAAGCTCCGTGATGCCAGCTTCATCAGGGAGGTCCAATACCCTGAATGGCTGGCGAATGTGGTCATGGTGAAGAAGTCCAATGGAAAATGGAGGATTTGTGTGGACTACACCGACCTCAATAAGGCTTGTCCGAAGGACAGATTCCCAATACCCTAAATTGATCAGCTGGTGGATGCCACGGCTGGCCATCAGCTTCTCAGCTTTATGGATGCCTTTTCCGGATACAACCAAATAAAGATGCATCCGGAAGATGATGAGAAGACCGCCTTTGTCACTAACAAAGGCCTGTACTGCAATCGGATGATGCCTTTCAGCTTGAAGAACGCCGGTGCCACCTTTCAACGGCTGATCAACCGGTTGTTCGAAGGACAACTGGGGTGAAACATTGAGGCTTACGTAGACAACATGATAGTGAAGAGTCTCCATAAAGCTGACCACATCAAGGACCTACAAGAATCCTTTGATGCACTTAGGCGCCATCGGATGAAGCTGAACACCACTAAATGCACCTTTGGGGTAACCTTTGGTAAATTCCTTGGATTTCTAGTTACATAGAGGGGAATTAAAGTGAATCCTGACAAGATCAGAGCCATCATGGAGATGGCGCACCCGACCAACAAAAAGCAGGTCCAAGAGCTCACCGACCGAATTGCCTTTCTCAGCCGTTTTATCTCCTGGTTGGCTGAAAGGTCCTTGACATTCTTCAAGACCCTGCACCGGTCGGAGGGGTTTGTTTGGACAGATAAATGTCAGGCGGCTTTCGAGGCATTGATGGAGTACTTGAAGAACCCTCCGCTACTGGCCAAGCTAGCAAAGGGGGAGCCCTTATATCTCTACCTTTCGACATCGGACGAGGTAGTTTGCTCCATCCTCGTGCGAGTCAGAGAGGATGGACAGCAGAAGCCCATCTATTACATCAGCAAAGTCCTCCATGATGCCGAAACGAGGTACCCCAAGATGCAAAAATTAATATACTCCTTGGTCACATCGGCTAAGCGGCTCCGGCCGTACTTCCAAGCACATCCGATCGTAGTGCTGATCGACCAACCTCTCAAGGCGATTCTTCGGAGCCCGGACACATCCGGTTGGCTCGCTAAATGGGCCGTCAAGTTAGGAGAATTCGACATCTCCTTCCAGCCGCGATCTGCCTTGAAGGCTCAGGTAATTGCTGACTTCATTGCAGAGTGTACATGGAAGCAGGAGATGCCCCCTCGGATGGCCGAAATTCTCGAAGCAGATGCTGTTTATGAAGCAGAACTAGCCTGGACTCTCCATGTGGATGGAGCGTCCAACCTTTCAGGCTACGGGGCCGGGCTGATTCTGGCCGAGCCGGACGGGGGGAACCTGGAGTATGCTTTGCACTTCTTATTTCAGGTATCAAATAATTAAGCGGAATAAGAAGCCCTCCTCGCGGGGCTGCAGATCACCCATGAACTGGGCCTCAGCCGACTCAGAGTTTTCTTTGATTCCCAGCTGGTGGTCAACCAAGTAAAGGAAGAATTTGAGGCCAGTGATCCAACCCTGTCAATGTATTTAAACCAGGTACAAAGCCTCATCTCTCGATTCAAATTTTTTGAAATCCTCCACATACCTCATCTGCAGAACTCTCAGGCGGATGCTCTCTCAAGGCTAGCTATGGTCGCCAGCAAGACTTCCGACCAAACTTTTGTGAAGTATTTGTGACATCCCAGCATTGCCGAAAAGCGACGGAGATCCATCAGGTGGAACATGAAGCCTCTTGGATGGACCCAATCCTTACTTTCTTGGCCAAGGGAACCCTTCCTGAGGATTCGGTAGAGGCCAAACAGATATGCCTGACAGCCTCCAAGTACGTCATCCTTGACGGTGCTTTGTATAAGTGGTCATTCTCATAGCTGCTGTTGAAGTGTTTGGGGCCGGCTGACGCTGACTATGCCCTCAAAGAAGTCCATGAAGGTATTTGTGGCGACCACCTCGGAGGGAGATCCCTGGCTTACAAGATCATCCGGCAGGGATATTACTGGCCCAGCATTCAGAAGGATGCATCAGACTTTGTCCGAAGATGCAATGCATGCCAGAGGTACTCCATCATTCAGAGGAGGCCCGCCAGTGAGCTGACTCTGATCACCGCCCCATGGCCATTTGTGCAGTGGGGAATGGATATTCTGGGACCCTTTCCCCTCGCCTCCGGACAAAGAAAATTTTTGCTTATGGCTATCGACTATTTCACTAAGTAGGTGGAAGCCAAACCACTAGCGCAGATAATGGAGCCTAAGGTGGAGAACTTTGTCTAGAACAATATCATCTTTCGATTCAGCATTCCCCGGACTATTATCACGGACAATGGAAGACAATTTGACAACTCCAAGTTCCAAGACTTCTATCAGTAATACCAAATCTCTCACTGACTTACCTCGGTCGGCCACCCATAGTGCAACGGTGAGGCCAAAGTCACCAACAGGACGATCCTGCATGGGCTGAAGACCCGTCTCAATGAAGCAAAAGGGCTTTGGGTGGAAGAACTCCATTCTTTGTTATAGGCATATCGGATGACTGCTAGAGCATCCACCGGTGAAACTCCGTTCAACCTCACTTATGGAAGTGAGGCCGTCATCCCTATCAAAATTTCTCTCCAATCCCTCCGGATCGACCGCTATGCTGAGACAACCAACTCCGAGCAACGAAGGGCTGACCTGCACTTACTTGAGGAAACAAGGCTTTGAGCAAGCATGAAGATGGCGGTATGCCGCCAAAAGATGGCAAAGTACTACAACTCGCAAGTCAAGGCGCGAGCTTTTCGAGTCAGCGATTTGGTCTTGCGGAGGGCCAAAATCTCGAGGCCGACAGAGCAAGGCAAGCTTTCCCCAAATTGGGAAGGACCATATCAGGTCTCTGAAGTGGTTCTAGCCAGCACTTATTGGCTGGAATTTTTGGACGGACGACAGTTTGTGCGTCCGTGGAATGTAGACAATTTCCGCAAATATTACCAATGAAGTTCATATTTCTTCTACGAACCACTTCCGAAAGTCCAACTACGGTCGGCAAAGGCTCTAGGGCAGCCCACTTTCGAAAGTTCGACTCCGGTCGGCAAAGGCTCTAGGGCAGCCCACTTCTGAAAGTCCGACTCCGGTCGGCAAAGGCTCTAGGGCAGCCCACTTCCGAAAGTCCGACTCTGGTCGGCAAAGGCTCTAGGGAAGCCCACTTTCGA
The DNA here is from genome assembly GCA_021397845.1 of Areca catechu. Taxonomy (NCBI): domain Eukaryota; kingdom Viridiplantae; phylum Streptophyta; class Magnoliopsida; order Arecales; family Arecaceae; genus Areca; species Areca catechu. The sequence goes on from CM038047.1 coordinate 71,426,049, forward strand.
AAGTCCGACTCCGGTCGGCAAAGAAATAGGGTAGCCCACTTCCGAAAGTCCGACTCCGGTCGATAAAGGCTCTAAGGTAGCCCACTTCTGAAAGTTCGACTCCAGTCGGCAAAGGTGCTAGGATAGCATCCGGAAGCCGATGGACCAACACTTAGGATAAATCTCCTAAGCTAGTTGCTCCGGCCTGAGCTGACATCCGATCGCTGCCTCAACTGCTTCAGCGTCCAGAAGCCGACGAACCAACACTTAGGATAAATCTCCTAAGCTAGTTGCTCTGGCCTGAGCTGACATCCGACCGCTGCCTCAACTGCTTCAGCGTCTGGAAGCCGATGGACCAACACATAGGATAAATCTCCTAAGCTAGTTGCTCTAGCCTGAGCTGACATCTGACCGCTGCCTCAACTACTTCAGCATCCGGAAGCCGACGGACCAACACTTAGGATAAATCTTCTAAGCTAGTTGACGATAGGCCAGTACTTGGAGTAAAAGTCCTAAGAGGATTTAGTTCATTCCGGTTCACTCAATACTCACCTAGAAGGTCCGACCACTCGCTCTAATTTGCCGACTGGCCCATACTTAGCAAAATTTCAGAAAGCAGAGCAAAGAACAGTATAAAAGGAAAGCAAGATAGTGAGGAAAAAGTTTTCTTCATTAGTTCAAAAAGACGATTACATAGGCAGAAGGTCAGACCTTTACAACTGCCTAGGCCTGACCTTCGGAGGGTACAATAGCAACCACTTCGGCCCCTTTGGCTGCCTCAGCCTTGGCATTAGCTGGGACATCTACTCCAGCTACCTTCATAATGGTTCCCACTGGGACTTCAGCTGCTTCGGTAGTCGGGTCCATCGCTTCAAAAGTTCTTGCCTCTGCTGGCTTCGACAGTTGGAGGAAGGCGAGGTCGAGCTCTGGGAAGGCAGTGCTAACCATCCCCAGGCACTCATTATACCTGTAGTCGAAGTCGACCATCCCGGCTTCGTTCATTTCCTCCTTGAAGTCCTTGGAGGCCTTATATTCCGTGACGGCATTCGCACCGGCCGTCTTTAGCAAGTCTTGGGCCGACTTCAGCAAGCCCTTGTACCTTTCCACCGAATTCTGGTACCCCTTCGCGCGGATGTCGAGATCGACCAGGTAACCTTCCTCAACCTTCAGCCGACGTGCTAGGGATTTGATCTTTTTCTTCTTCCCCTTCAGCCTGGCCTCCTGATCAGCTTTTTGGGTGAGCAAGTTTTTCGTCTTCTTCTTTTCGGCCTCCAGCTCGGCCCGCAAGGGGGACACCTCGGTTGCCACAGCCTTCAGGTCGGTCACCTGTTCCCTGGAGGCCGTCAGTGCCACCCAGGCGGTGTCCCTCGCCAGCTCGGCCACCTCGGCCCTCTGGGTTAGCTGCTCTTTTGTGTGTAGCAGCTCTCCCAGCACTTGGTCCATCAGAAGGCTATCCCTGACAAGCTGCCGATAATCAAGTATGGTTAAGAAAGTTGCAATGTAAAACTTAAGGTGAAAGCAGGAATAGAAAAAGCTTACCCCCAAGAGATGGCTGAGTAAACTGTTGGCCGCCTCGCTCACGGACCGCCCGTCAGTATCGGAGATGGCCCGTTGAAGCTGCTCCCTTGCCTCCTCAGTCGTGTGCCACAGCACGCACTCTTCTTCCTCCCCGAGGGCCCAGGTGGCCCTCTCGCCTACAGCCTATGGCCCTTCACTCGCAGGGGCTCTCTAAGTCGCCCGGGGGACCGTCATGGTCGTTTCTGATGGTGGGGGCGCAGGGGCTGCCACCGTCCCTGCCGACGTTGAATGCCTCCTTTCTGCTTGGACGGTCGGCCATCCTGCTGAAGATGACCGCTCGAACGCAATCATCTTTTGTCATTCGGTTAGGGGCATGTCGTCCCCTAAGTCGATCAACACTACCAGAATGGACGACTCCACCATCCATTGCTTCTTCGGCCTTTTGGGTGCTAGTTCTTTCGCCCGCTTCCTCGGTTCTTGCTGTGTCTGCCCCACGATCCGGACCACTCTCCTGTGCACCGATAACGCCGAGAGAACAGCCCTATCCAGCTTCATTTTTCCACCTGTCGATAATATAAGCAGGGTTAGCAATAGTCGCAAAGCCGACAAGGAGTAAAGAAGAAAAGGGTGAAAGTCGATCTCTCCCTACATAACTCTCGTCCTACCTAGCGTCGGCTGTCGGCTGAGCCCGGCCCGGTGGAGGCTGTCCTCAAAAAGTAGAAAGGTAATGGATTTTGGATCTTCACCATCCAACCTATGGAAGTCGGCCTCGTCGGCCCTCGAGACCTTCCTCCCATGGAAGGCATCCAGCCTCGGCCCCCTCGAAGCTGCCTCGAAGCCCCACGGCTCCAGGCTGTCTATGAAAAAGAACCTGGACTTCCATCCGTGAATAGCGGATGGAAGCCCCCCTAGGATCTTCTAGTTAGGACGGGGACTAAACATCCACCATTCCTGACTCCAGAAGTCCTGCTTCAATAGAAAGAAATTTGAAAAAAGGGACACCCCAGGCTCTATGTCGGCCTCTCGACACAGGATCACGAAGCTGCACAGCACTCGAATGCTATTCGGTGTCAGCTAGGAGGGCATGATCCTAAAGGTATCGAAGACCCAGACGAAGAAGTCATGGATCGAGAACCGAAGACCGGCCTTCAAGTGGTCTTCATACATGGGAAGGGCTCCGAGGTTCAAGGGTCCATTTATCCTACCCTCTCGACTAGGGACGATCAGGTGCAGGACGGATGGTTTATTGTATATGGTCCTGAGGGTCTTGACCCTCTCTCGAGTCATGGTCAACGGAATATCAAACAGGCCAGGCTCCCTATGGCTACGAGCTACAGCCATTCTAAGACTAGCTGCAGAGGAGGAAAAAGAAGATGGGAGAGGATGAAGACGGGACTAACCTAGTTCCTGGGTCTCTAAGAAAGCCTAAAAGCAAAGCGGAGGGGGGAGAAGGCGATTATCTCTTCTAATGCAAATGCAGCAACAAGTGCCTCCGGGGCGATTCCCCCCTCCTTTTGTAGATATCCGGGGGTCACGTCCCAACGCACCCCCACGTGCCGAGCTCCGACGGCTATCGCTTCGGTTTTCGGATTTGACAGGAATCCGAAAGGATGCGCCAGATCGTAACCGGCCGCAATCCACATGACAGGCGAAACAACAATGGATGGGCCACTTCGGCGAGCACACCCACTGCTCTGATGGCACCACGTGTCCCACGTCGCTTCGAAAATCTAGATGGACACCATCACATGCCGTACCAGCCATTACTACTCTGCCACACCCCGCCAATCAGGCTTTGCCACCTGTCCCGAGGGGCAAGAATCGGGGTGGGAGGCGGACGAACACGGCACGCCGAATCGGATTCGCCATCATTTGAAAGACTGGTGCATTTAATGCCATTTAATGCCCTCGCCCTTCGAGCCTGCGGACTCACTCAAAGCACAAGGGCAAGGGGGACAACTGTTGTACCATGACGGCTCATCCCCTATCAGAACCGGCCCAATTTTGCAGTCTGGTCTGACCGTTTTGGTCAAGAAGGGTCCAACCCACTGGAGTCGAGGTCCGAACGACCCTCTCCTGCTGGGGTCCAGCCCACCATCCTCCATCGGGGTCCGACCCACTAGAGTCAAAGTCCTAACGACCCTCTCCTACTGGGGTCCGGCCTGCCGTCCTCTGCCGAGGTCAGACCCACTGGAGTCGAGGTCTGAACGACCCTATCCTGCTGGGGTCTGGCCCGCCGTTCTTCGCCAGGGTCCGATCCACTGGAGTCGAGGTTTGAACAACCCTCTCCTGCTGGGGTCTGGCCCGCCGTCCTCCGCCAGGGTCCAACCCACCGGAGTTGAGGTCCGAATGACCCTCTCCTACTAGGGTCTGGCCCGCCATCCTCTGCCAGGATCCGACCCACTAGAGTTGAGGTCTGAACGACCCTCTCCTACTGGGGTCCGGTATGCCATTCTCCTTCAAAAGTTTGGCCTTCGACTCGACGACCGATCGCCTCATAGTCGACGTCCGACGGGTAGGCCATGACATCCAGAGTACTCCAAAAGTATCTTTCTGTTACGACAAAATTCTCCATCCCAACGGCCCTGCTCCACTACTTCCATGGTGTCACTGTATCTACGTGCCATGTGGCCACTCTCCAGATTCTCTTAGGGGCAGATCGGTCTTTCTTAACCTCTCCCCTAATGGATTTTGGATAGTTCCGCGTCTATATAAGGTACCTGGGGGACCCCGTTTGAGGTAGGAGAACTCTTCCCTCTCCATACGCCGTTGTTCCTTCGATTCCTCCATTATGTTGCCCTCAACCTCTTGCTAACATAAGCATCAGAGGGTTCCCCATCGGAACACCACCGGCGCCCTTGTGAACTTTGTGTAGGTTTGCCCAGGAGAGGAGCGCCTCAGCCGATCCAGCCATCCCAGTCTCCGATCCAGGAGTTGACGCGGTAACAGATTCACTAAGGCCAATGTGGCTCTCTCTCGTCTCAGCAATAAAAATGTCTAGACGCTGCCTCATGATGAAAACATCGATCTCTATGCATCTAACTCTGTCCTTTAAGGTATCCGAAGTACCACGAGTCTCTGTCTGTGCTGGCTATGGCTGGGCAGATGTAGAAGGATCAGGCTGAGCTGGCTATGCTGCCGTCTTAGGCTGTGTCTCGCTCAATCCAGCCTTACATGAAAGAATCCGCTCCTCCTCTACTATGACCTCATTAATGTCAGCTCTATCCTCGGCCTGTCCTGATGTCCTCTGTGTCCACTGGCCTCGGACTAAATGATAACCCATGCGATGTAGTGACCTGATGTCATATACATCAGTATGGATCAAAGTATAATAAGGCTCATCCTGGAAGCTGACTCCATACTCCTAAAATAGTACAGTCAATCTCATGCCATACAGCAAGCAAAGCCGCTGACTAGATGCCACCTCAGTAATCTGATGAATCATCATAATAGGAAGACAAATCGGCATCCACTGAATCAGTGAGACCATCACCAGCAACTCTCACTCGGCAATGTAGTCGAAATGATCGGTATTCGATAGAAGAATCCGTGCGACAATATGATGTAGCAGTCTTATCTCCATAGATAGTCTCGATGCTGGAACAATGGCTCCCTCTGGTAAGATATCGGACTCAAAATTACACTGGAGGCCAGTAACTCTATCCATCAGACTGTCAATAACTGATCCAGTCATGGGTATATCCAACACTCAGCTCAAAATCTCTGATGAAATGGGGATATCCCATCCTCTATCCTGTGCAACCCAACCATCTGATCCACGGGCAAGTGATCCGTAGAACTCTCTCATCAACTCGGGATAGTATGTCTCGCTGAGCAAACAAAAAGAGGCCAACCCAGCATGTCTAATCCAATCTCCAATCCTGAAATGCTGCTGGTCTAAGAAGGAGAAGTCCACTCGGCATCCTCCAACCACTGTCTTGGAGCTCATCCGACTAGAAGGTGTAAACAATGGTCATGCAGGTAGATCTGGAGCTCTAGACTCGTGTTGTGCCTTCGTTCTCCACTCCTCTTCATGCTGTGACTGATGAGGTTGGTGAACGACTTGTTTGCGAGGACCCATTATCAAGAATCAAAGATTTGGCAAGGTTTTTGGTGGAATAAGGAGGGTTTCTAGGGTTTAGGAGCTAAAACCTAGGAGAAAATCCAACAAACATGGCCACTGATCTTCCAAATCCAAGAAAATGGCTGGTAAAAGCAAGGAAATGAGAGGATGAATAGGATGGATACCGAGAATCGATGTGTCGGCTCGGAGAAGAAAGAATTTGGGGGAAAAATGATTCAGAAATCCCTTAAATCTTAGTTTCCTGTCGGTCATGTGTTGACTCGTGCATGTGTCGACACATTTTGGTGTCGACTCATGATGTGTCAACACATCGACTTAAAAACTAAAAAATTAGGAACTTCACAGAATAATCAAAATCAATTGAAATAACAGGTTTTTAGAGTCAAATCATCAATGATTAATCATGATTCATCATAAATAAGGTTGAATAGATCTAATTTGAGTCAAATTTGGGGGAAAGGATTTAATCAAATGGATTGATGATCCCGAGCTCTCTTCTAATCATACAGAATCGATCTTCAAAGAGAGGTTTAGTTAAAATATTTGCTAATTGAAATTCAGTACATATAAATTCAAGCAAAATATCATTGTTTTCAACATGATCTCGAATAAAGTGATGCCTAATTTTAATGTGCTTGCTCCTAGAGTGTTGGACAGGATTTTTAGTCAAGCAAATAGCACTAGTATTATCACATTTAATAGGAGTTCTAGCCAACTTGATTCCAAAGTCTTCAAGTTGTTGCTTAATCCATAGGATTTGAGCACAACAACTTCCTGCTACAATATACTCAGCCTCAGCTATGGATAGTGCAACTGAAGTTTGTTTCTTGCTAAATCATGAGATTAAGCTAACCCCAAGAAATTGGCAAGTTCCACTAGTACTCCTATCTAATCTACAACCAGCAAAGTCTTCATCAGAATATCCAATCAATTCAGCAGAAGAATTTTTAGCATACCATAAACCAATACTAATAGTACCAGACAGATATCTAATAATGCGCTTAACAGCCATAAGATGTGATTCCTTAGGTTCAGACTGATATCTAGCACACATGCAAATACTGAACATAATATCTGGTCTACTAGCAGTCAGATACAATAGAGCCTATCATGCCTCTGTATAATTTCTAATCTACAGATTTACTAATTTCATCTTTATCTAGTTTACATGAGGGGCTCATAGGCTTACCTATTGACTTAGTAGTCTCCATCCCAAACTTTTTGATAATTTCTCTTATGTACTTAGCTTGATTGATGAAGATACCGTCTGAAGTTTGCTTGATCTGGAGTCCGAGAAAGAAGTTTAGTGCACCCATCATACTCATCTTGAACTCACCCTGCATAAGCTTAGCAAACTCTTGACAAAGAATTTCATTAATAGCACCAAAAATGATGTCATCAACATATATTTGTACTACTAATAAATCATTATCTTTCCTTTTCAAAAATAGTGTTTCGTCAACATTTCCTCTAGAAAATTTATTTTCAATAAGAAATTTGCTTAACCTTTCATACCATGCTCTAGGTGCTTGCTTCAACCCATAAAGTACTTTGTGTAGTTTGAAAACATGATCATGATGTGCATAATTTTCAAAACCAGGTGGTTGTTCAACAAAGACCTTTTCATTTATAAAACTATTTAAGAAAGCACTCTTAACATCCATTTGAAATAATTTGAAGTTCATAAAGCAGGCAAATGCTAACAATAGTCTAATTGCTTCAAGTCTAGCAACAGGAGCAAAGGTTTCATCAAAGTCAATCCCTTCCTCATGATTGTAGTCTTTAGCAATTAGCCTAGCTTTATTTCTGATGACAATACCATTTTTATCTAATTTATTCCTAAATACCCATTTAGTGCCAATAATTGAAACATTAGATGGTCTTTCTACAAGTGTCCAAACATTATTTTTGTCAAATTGTATTAGTTCTTCTTGCATAGCATTGATCCAATTAGAATCTTTTTCAGCTTCTTCAAAACATTTAGGTTCTACTTGAGATACAAAAAGTAATATAATCACATTCATTTCTAATAGAAGCTTGAGTTCTTACCCCTTTAGATGGATCACCTAAGATTAATTCCTTAGGGTGTCAATGAGCATACCTCAACTCCTTAGGTAGATCTGATGCATTGGAGTGTCATCTTCTTTCTCATCATTGTCCTGATTTTCTTCATTTGGTTGAGCTTGATCATCCAATGTCAGCTTCTGAAGTTTGTCAGCACCTACACATTCATCAGATGTATCCTCTTTTCTTGAGGATTTGTTAGTAGATTCTTCAAATACAACATGTACTGACTCTTCTACAACTAAAGTTCATTTGTTAAATACTCTATATGCCCTGCTTGATGTAGAGTATCCTAAGAAGATATCTTCATCAAACATGGCATCGAACTTCCCTAGATGATCTTTTCCATTGTTCAAAAAAAAACATTTACAACCAAAAATTCAAAAATATTTCAAAGTTGGTTTTCTTTGGTTCCAAAGCTCATATGGAGTTTTCTTTAAAACAGGACGTATCAAAACTCGATTCAAAACATAACAGGCTGTATTTATAGCTTCAATCCAAAAATATCTTGGCAAATCGTTTTCACAAAGCATAATGCGTGCCATTTTTTCTAAAGTGCAATTTTTTCTTTCTACTATCCCATTCTACTGAGGTATCCTAGGTGCAGAGAAATTGTGTTCTATATCTTTTTCATTACAAAAGTTTTCGAAATCTTGATTTTCAAATTCGGTTCCATGATCACTACGAATACAAATGACTGAAACACCTTTCTTATTTGAAACATTCCTATAAAACTTTATGAATACAGAAAATGATTCATCTTTTTGTGCTAAAAGGAAAACCCAAGTAAATCTCGAAAAATCATCCATAATGACTAATCAATATCTCTTGCCTCCTAGACTTGACGTTCTAGTTGGTCCAAAGAGATCCATATAGAGTAGTTCAAGTGGTCTACTAGTAGTTACAAATCCTTTTGGTTTAAAAGAAGTTTTGACTTGTTTTCCAAATTGACATGCTTGTCCAATTCTATCTTTTTCAAAACTGATTTCAAGTAAACTCTAACTAAATTCTCTTTGAAAAGTTTTGAAATAAGGTACATACTAGCATGCCCTAACCTTCTATGCCATAACCAACTAGTCTCTTCCTTGGCAGAATTCATTATAACAAGGCATTCTCCATTAGGCAAAGATAGATCATCAAGATCTACTAGATAAATATTTCCATGCCTTTTTCTAATGAATTGTGCTCCATTTATATATGGACTAGAAATCATGCAATAAGATAATTTTAAAACTACTTGAAAACCTTTATTGCAAAACTGACTAATGCTCAAAAGATTATGCTTTAAACCATCTACTAAAAGTACATTACTGATACTATTAGAAGGAGTTATGTGAACCTTACCAATACCTATGATTTTACCTTTACCATTATCATCGAAGGTCACATTCCCTCCATTCAAAGCTTCAAGAGAAGTGAATTGCTTGATATCTCCTGTCATGTACCTTGAGCAACCACTATCAAGATACCAAATTCGTTTATTTTTCTTGGTTGCAAGACACACCTACAATAAGATCAAGCTTTGACTTTAGGTACCCAAGCCAACTTGGGTCCTTTAGGGTTAGCATTCAAAATGGTTCCTTTTGGAACCCACACTTTACCAAAAGATATGATTTTTCTGAAATTATATTGATATGATTTATGACCTAATTTTCTACAAATAAAATAAGTAATACTAGATGATGCAGGTACAAAAAAGTTTTTGAAATACTTTTGTTGCTTTTGTGGTTTATATCCTAAACCTGCCTTGTTAAAAATAGCTCTTTGATTGTTTAACAGTAAATTCATCTTTTCTGAACTATAAGTAAATTTGTCAACAAAAGGTTTTAATTTTTCAAGTTCATTTTTGTGTTTAGCATTTTTAAATTCTAAATCCTTGTTTTTCTTTAAAAGCTCATTGTTAGAAACAATTTATCTAGGCCTTTTTAAAACTTCATTTTCCATAACTAAAGCATTATTTTTCTTTTCCAAAATATCTAGTTTAGATTTCAAAGTACTAACATCATTTAGTAAAGAGTTGTTTTCTAAAGAAAAATAGTTTGCATGCTTTTTTAGTTTCTTATTTTTAGATAAAACTGATTTATAATCATGCATAAGCTCTTCAAAAGCACTTCTAAGTTCATCGAAAATAAAATCAACTTCAGAGTCGGAACATACCTCCTCATTGTCCTGATGTGCCATGAAGCAGAGATTTGTAATTTCAGTATGCTCTTCTTCTGAATTGGAGTTTTTGCTATCACTCCACGTGGCCATCATTGCTTTCTTCCTTAGTTTCTTCCTTGATTTCTTGAGGAGAGGATAATCAAATTTGTAGTGCCCGGGCTTCTTGCACTCGATGCATGTAGGTACTTCATTCTCCTTTTCTTTTTCTTTATCTTTCTTTTTTTCCTTTCCTTTTTCATTGGATTGAAATTTCTTCTTGTGGGAAAACTTCCTCCTCTTCATGAATCTTCTAAATTTACGAGCAAGGAGGGCTTATTAACCTTCTTCCTCTTCTTCATCTTCAGACTCATCAATCGAGGATTCTTCTTGAATATTAGACTTGAAAGCAATCCCCTTCTTCTTCTTGTCCATGTCCATTGATTTTTGTTTTAGATTGAGCTCATAAGTCATGAGCGATCCCACTAGCTACTCAAGAGGTAGCTTGTTCATATCCTTTACTTCTTGAATTATGGTCACCTTTGGATCCCATGACATCGAAAGTGACCTAAGAATTTTATTCACAAGATCAGCATTAGATATGACTTTACCAAGACTTCTCATAGCATTTACAATATTTGTAAAACATGTATACCTATCAGTGATAGATTCATTTGGTTTCATTTGGAACATCTCATATGTGTGCACTAACATATTGATCTTAGTGTTCTTCACTTGATCAGTACCCTCATGAGTAACTTCAAGTGTGTCCCATATTTCTTTGGTGGATATGCATATAGATATCCTATTAAACTTACTAGGATCTAATGCATAATACAAGAGATTCATTGCCATAGCATTGATTTTGGATTGTTTAATATCATTTTCATCCCAATCCTCTTCAAATTTTGGGATGGAAACACCATTAACCACCACCGAAAGAATATGAGAACCCTTGTCAACTACTTTCCACAAATTATAATCTATAGAATGCATATAAATTCTCATACTAGTTTTTCAATAAGTATAATTTGTTCCATTGAAAAATGAAGGTCTATTTGAGGCTTGTCCCTTAACTACACTAGTACCAATTGGGGTTGCCATAGATCTTTACTCAAGGCGGTAATGCTTATATACTAAGAACAAGGCTCTGATACCACTTGTTTCCTAGAGAGCAACCTAAGAGAGGGGGTTGAATTGGGTCTCTAAAAATTTAAAGCTAAGCCTGATAATACAAGTAGCAAACTTCACAAGACAAGATATGCAATTCAATTCAACAAGGTACTAAAATTTAAGTACAATGCTCTAAAGCAGTAGTGCAGTAGAAATTAAAAGAAATAAGCAAGAATGTAAAGAGCAAGGAGGGAGAGAACAAGCAATCACAAACACCACAAGCAATAGTGGTTCGGTGCCAACAATGCACCTACATCCACTCCCCAAGATCCCTTGGGAATTCACTATAATCAAACAATTACAGCCGATTAGTTTTTCGGGCTCACTAATCAAAACCTGACTTGTTTTACAAGGCTTACAAGTCACAACCTCATTTGGTTTTACGGGCTAAACAAGAACCTAATTGGTTTTCACAAGGCTAACCAAAAACCTCCTTTGGTTTTCTGGGCAAACCAAGAACCTTAGTGATTTTGCGGGCTAACCACCAATCTAATTTGTTTTCAAGTCTTACCAATAATCTCACTTGGTTTTCCAATATGCTAACCAAAAACCCTTACAAGATATAAGATGGAGAAATAAAGAGCCAATGTAAGCTTTCAATAATAAAGCAAATAAGTTGATGTAGCTCGATGTAGTATTGCTTTACTCTTGTTGAAGCCTTTTGAATGCCCAAGATTGAATGATCTTCAATGCTCTTAATGGCTTTGAATGCTTGGAGGCTTCCTTTAGCTTGTGAGTGATTGAACCTTGAATGAATAGGAGTTAAGGCTCTTCTCTCTTCTTTTCTCTCTAAACTCTTTTTGGATATTCAATACATATGGTGCGGGCACCAGACTCAGAAGAAGACTTCAGGGCTCCATCTGGATCTCTGATTGATCTTGCCCGAAGAATTAGGATTTTCTGATTTTGTAATAAGGGTTGACTTGGTCAACTTAATTTTAGTTGAGTATGTATTTCCCTGCAATTTAAATTTTGTTGAGTCATGTACAAGTCCTAGTAGTGGTATAGGTCTTCTCCAGGGTGTCACATTCTCTCCCAAGCTCAAGTAAGTGGGCGCCACACTCCCAGCCACATGCCAGAGTCCAGGGGGTGCCACATCTCCATCCCAGTGTCTTGGTCCCCACACCCAAGGGAGCAAGAAATTTTTTTGAAGCCAAAATCAAGGAGGCGCCCCATATGTACCTTAAAAGGCCAAGCTAAAGGAGGAAAGAAGCATTTCTTGGGGAGCACTTCAAGGGGGCTCCCAATCCATGCCTAAAAAGACCAAAGCAAAGTTGGGAAGAGCCATGACTTGGGGAGAAAGAAAAGGAGGTGCCCAAAAGAGTTGAGCCATGGAAGAAAAAAAATTTTCTCTTGAAGAGCAAGGCTAGGAGGCGCTACTTACCTTTCGGAGCCACCAATCAACACTTTTGGAACCTCTTGGCCGGCCATATGTGAGGGAATTGATTCTACAAACCTACTTTGAAGATCCATCCTATTAGTCCCACATGAGAAGATGTAAAACCCTGACCTCTTGTAAAGACCTATAAAATAAATCCCTCTTGTAAGTTTTGAAAACAACTGATGAATGAATTCAATTTATGTGTGAGCAAACTTTGTGTTTCTCTCTTCCGCACTTGTATTCAGGTGTTGACCTCCATGAGGGAGTAAAATCCGGGTTCCCTAGGAACCTTGAGGAGGTGTGAGATCTCCAACCCCAAAACCCTAGGTTAGCCACTTCCATTCCAAACCCTAGCCGCCCTTCATCCTCTTCATTCCACCGAACCCTAGCCTACCCCATCTCTTACGGCCCCTCTCTCCAAGTAGAGGCTGACCACCAGCATCCCGGTCCAGTTCGGCTACTTCGAAGACAGAGCAAATCCCAGAAGAAGTCAGATCAGCATCCAGGAGAATCAGAATTTCAGCAACATCAGCTTTCAAGTTCTTCTATCTGGTAAATCCTTCCTTGAGTATCTGGTTCCATAACTTATTCTTCTTCTTTCCTGGATCTTTAGTTCAGAAGAAGCCAACTCTGCCAAATGGCCAGTATTGGAGGATCCATTGCGAAGATATCTGAATCTGGGGATCCCACAATCTGCTCAAGAGAGTCCTTCCACTAAACTCTATGAAGATCACTGCCTGGTTTGTAACCATTCTCTTCTCTTTACTTCTGTCCTGTTGAAAGTTCAGAGCGAAACCCTAGGTCTGGGAGTTTCTCAATCCCCAGCGATCCTTTACTTTTGAACTACTCTGATAATCTAGTTTCTTTAAATTGTGCTTTCAATTATTACATAGTTTCTTTCAATTTAGTTTAACTTTCCTTTGAGTCAAAGCCGACTTCTAAAAATATATATATAAAAAAAAGAATTAGTCTTAATTTACTTCTGCATCGCATCATCTCTTTCGTTCTGCATCATTTTTGGTATCAGAGCTTTCGTTCTGTATCAATTTTGGTATCAGAGCCCTGTCTAGGGTTTCTGACTTGCTTGCATGTTTTGAGTGTCTCTCTTTTTTACTTTGTCTGCTTGAAGTAGACTCCCCAGGACGTCCGGTACTAGGAACGAAGTGAGGTGCAAACCTCCTCTTCCCATTCCATGGGGTGTTCCTAGGGCGTGTAGGGGATTCGCTAGGTTACAACATCGTAGCAGGAATTGTAAACGGGGGAAGCATTCTGTTTTTAGTCTGTAACTACTCTGTTACAGGAATTGTTTCTCATTGCAAGTAACTCCAAATTATATGACTTTTATTTTGCTGGAACCAGTATAATTGAAACTATTTTACATAATTTTACTGTAATTTATTAGTTTCTGTAGAATTTTTGAGAGTTAAATTACAGCAACTCTATTTTTGTGTTTCTGCAATTCAATTCTTGAGTGATCATCTCCTAATTCATCTTAAGGGCAATTGAGCATCTAAGATAAGGGGAGGAGTTGATAACCTCTCCTTAGTCCAAAACCACCACCCATTCATTCGATCCTAAGCCTAATTTTAAAATTTATTAGACTTAATTTGCCCTAGTGGGCTAGGGACACCAACAAGTCGGGTCTAGGCTAGTGTTGAGTCAGTTTGTCTAGTTACTCTGTGTGTGCTTTGTACTCAGTATCTAGAACGGTGGTTCAGGGATTCTATCCCGAAGGGCTTGTGTGTTGGTCCGCCTACCTGGCCAATCTCTGATTGGTGTCTAGGATTGGCATTTAGGGACCTAACACTCCCCTTATACCTGCCTGGCTGAGTCCCGAGTTACTACAGGCTAGCTTGCCACTCTAATTGGGCATCTAGTTTGGGCTCTAGGTCTAGTTAGCCCGTAGTCGTTTCAGTCGAGTCTCATTTGGTGTGTTTGCTTGCATCATCATGTCTACCCGGAATGGAGTACCCTACCAACCTAGTCAAACCTAACCTGATTTAGAGGCCATGGTTAGAGCTCTTACTGAAAGTATGAACAAATTGAGTCAGGATATGAATGAGAATTTTACCCAGCTTAGGGATCGAGTCCAAGTACTTGAAAAACCTAGGCATCAGAATTGGACTCCTGACCCAGATTTTAATGTGCTTCAACCTCACCCACACTAGGAGCCTAGAAGACCTTTATACAGAGATCCTGAACCTAATCATTGGAGGTTTGATCTAAGAGCCTATGACCATGATCTTGCCCCTGAGTCTAGCCCTAGGAGCCTATACCCATACTTGGTTGACTCAGAGAAGGGACCCGTTAGGAACACCGAACCTTATGCACCCACTTTTGATGGAAGACAAGAGACATATATTAAGTGGGAAGAACAAATGGATCGGTATTTTGAGTGCACTAACATATCGGAATTAGGACAAGTTAGGTTGGCCAAAACCAAGTTCACCAAACATGCTAGGTCGCATTGGTATGCTATTGAGCGTGAGTGTTATCAAAGAAAAGAGGAAATATATACTTGGAGAGATATGAGAAGTAAGTTGAGAGATAGGTACCTAGGTAGATCCTATGAGAAAAGACTTTTAGACCAATGGTACCAATTGCGACAAGGTAATAGGCCTGTGTCTAAATATATCGAGGACTTCCAGTGGTATGACATGAAATGCAATACCATTGAGACCGAAGCTCAGATCACATCGAGGTTTAGGGTTGGGTTACACCCAGACATTTATAGGAAGCTATGCCTTGAAAAGACCAATAAGTTAGACCGAGCCTACCAAGAAGCCCAAGACTATGAGTGGTCTTTAAGATATAACCAATCAGTACTTTGGACTTAAAGCCAACCTCTACCAACTTGAGTCAAGTTCCAATTGATCCGACACCCATAGTGAACCAGACTTTTGTTTGTCAATTCCCGCATGTGTCACCTCTTGACCAGAAGGATACCAATGAGGAAGAAGGGTTAGGTATGACAAGCCCAGAATCAGTTGACCCGATTACCACTGACCCGAAACCCATTGAAGATGGCATCGAGGAAGTATATGATGCTGGCTTGAGTCTAGTTGATGAATATGAGGGGGAAGAACTTGTAGAAGGTGACATCGATACTATTGGTTCCTTACCTGAGGAGACCTTGGAAAGCAACCAAGTGGTAGGACCTAGTTCAGAAATTCAAGAGATTTGTGAGAACCAGGTTCCTTTAGTCAAATACCCCCAGGAAGAACTCATAGTGTTAGCCCGAGCTATCAGTTCGTACCCTCTAATGACAGTCATTCCCCAAGTACCGATTGAAGATCTTTGCACTGAACTGTTTAAGTTTGCCCACCCTATGGTAGATCCTTTCCTTAGGATGACTGAATCAAGCCTCTTACAATTGGACCTTGTCCCATGCCCAGCCACTAAGGTCTCTCCCGTAATCTCAGTTGAACATCCTTTTCTTGAGCGGATTGATTCACCCAGTCCTGTAGAAGTCCTCCTTATGGCCCCAGACCCCTTCCTTTGCATGACTGAGCTACCCTTCTATAGGGTATACATTTCCTCACCCATAGGTCAAATTTTAAGTCTTGAGGTCATCATCCATAGACCCTTCCATGAATCATTCTCTAATCCATCTCTTGAGAAAGTGGATCATTATTTGCTTAGAGAACAAACCTTAACTGTTGCAATCACATGTCCTAGGCTACTCCCCGAACCATCTCTTGATCCATTCCTAGGAGTAGCAAACTTTTCCTTTCGTAAGGATGACCAGTTGACACTCATAGATCACCATTCAAACCTTCAGGTCACCACCTTTAGTCAGCAGGTAATTCGAGACTCCGCCTCATATTTCCTCCCTTTCTCTAGGACTTCCAATGCTTCTTACACCATCCAAGTATACTTTGTCGAAGTCTTTAGAGTGAACCATGTGTCAGAACCTATTAGGTTTGCCACCTACTTCTGGAAGACCTTATGGCACCTACTAGGCACCCATGATAAGTTTTCATGCTCTGCATGCCATCCTCCGACCCAAGGTCAAACCTAGAGAGTCGTAGTTTGTTAGGTTTAGATCTAGGGTTCCTTTGGAATAAAGTCCATTCTTTAGGAATGCGTCGTCAGTCTAATTTAGTTTTTCTTGACCCTTTACTAGACTTTGGCTCAGATTTTGATTTGATTGAGAGCCCCAGGAATTGGGATTTGTATTTGGTCCAGGACTAGAATTGCATTCAATGTTTCGATCAATAGGTCTATAGGCTAGAGTCCCTTTGAAATTGTTCATGGATACAAGCCTCACACACCACTTGATCTGATTTCACTATTAGCCCACACACACAAGTCTCTTGATGCACTTGCATAGCATGTAAAGGACTTGCATAAAGAAATTCATTCCAAAATAACTTTAAGTAATGAAACTTATAAGAAGTTGGCTGATTCTCAAAGACGAGTCAAAACTTTTGTTGAGAGAGACTATGTAATGATTAGGTTAAGGCCTGAATGGTTTCCTCCTGGAACCGTTAGAAAGTTATATGCTAGAGGAGCTGGATCATTTAGAGTGTTGAAGAGAGTAGGGTCCAATGCCTATGTGCTCGAGTTGCCTTCAGAACTAGGCATTAGCTCCACTTTCAACATTACAGACCTAGTAGAGTATAGAGAGCCAGCTGTGATTCCCAGTAAGCCTTTTGAACCTAATCCTGCTCTTGAGAGTGAACCCAACCCTGTGTGTCCACCAACAAACTGGCCTGTGAGGAAAGAGCAGATTGAAAAGATCCTGGATGATCAGGTTATCTCTACTCGTAATCGAGGATACCAAAGATACCTGGTCCCTGGCAAGGAAGGCCAGATTCTGATGACTCTTGGATCTTCCGAGAAGAATTACAAGAATTGGACCCAGACCTCTTGGAGAGAAACTAGAGCCAACTTGATCCATACTCGACAGGGTCGAGTTCCTCCCTCCCCGGGAGAATTGGTGCGGGCACCAGACTCAGAAGAAGACTTCAGGGCTCCATCTGGATCTCTGATTGATCTTGCCCGAAGAATTAGGGTTTTCTGGTTTTGTAATAAGGGTTGACTTGGTCAACTTAATTTTAGTTGAGTCTATATTTCCCTGCAATTTAAATTTTGTTGAGTCATTTACAAGTCCTAGTAGTGGTCTAGGTCTTCTCCAGGGTGTCACATTCTCTCCCAGGCTCAAGTAAGTGGGCGACACACTCCCAGCCACATGCCAGAGTCCAGGGGGCACCACATCTCCATCCCAGTGTCTTGGTCCCCACACCCAAGGGAGCAAGAAATTTTCTTGAAGCCAAAATCAAGGAGGCGCCCCATATGTACCTTAAAAGGCCAAGCTAAAGGAGGAAAGAAGCATTTCTTGGGGAGCACTTCAAGGGGGCGCCCAATCCATGCCTAAAAAGACCAAAGCAAAGTTGGGAAGAGCCATGACTTGGGGAGAAAGAAAAGGAGGTGCCCAAAATAGTTGAGCCATGAAAGGAAAAAAATTTTCTCTTGAAGAGCAAGGCTAGGAGGCGCCACCTACTTACCTTTTGCAGCCACCAATCAACACTTTTGGAACCTCTTGGCCGGCCATATGTGAGGGAATTGATTCTACAAACCTAATTTGAAGATCCATCCTATTAGTCCCACACGGGAAGATGTAAAACCCTGACCTCTTGTAAAGATCTATAAAATAAACCCCTCTTGTATGTTTTGAAAATAACTGATGAATGAATTCAATTTATGTGTGAGCAAACTTTGTGTTTCTCTCTTCCGCACTTGTATTCAGGTGTTGAGCTCCATGAGGGAGTAAAATCTGAGTTCCCTAGGAACCTTGAGGAGGTGTGAGATCTCCAACCCCAAAACCCTAGGTTAGCCACTTCCATTCCAAACCCTAGCCGCCCTTCATCCTCTTCATTCCACCAAACCCTAGCCTACCCCATCTCTTACTGCCCCTCTCTCCAAGTAGAGGCCGACCACCAGCATCCTGGTCTAGTTCGGCTACTTCGAAGATAGAGCAAATCCCAGAGGAAGTCAGATCAGCATCCAGGAGAATCAGGATTTCAGCAACATCAGCTTTCAAGTTCTTCTATCTGGTAAATCCTTCCATGAGTATCTGGTTCCATAACTTGTTCTTCTTCTTTCCCAGATCTTGAGTTCAGAAGAAGCCAACTCTGCCAAAGGGCCAGTATTGGAGGATCCATTGCGAAGATATCTGAATCTGGGGATCCCATAATCTGCTCAAGAGAGTCCTTCCACTAAACTCTATGAAGATCACTGCCTGGTCTATAACCCTTCTCTTCTCTTTACTTCTGTCCTATTGAAAGTTCAGAGCGAAACCCTAGGTCTGGGAGTTTCTCAACCCCCAGCGATCCTTTACTTCTGAACTACTCTGATAATCTAGTTTCTTTAAATTGTGCTTTCAATTATTACATAGTTTCTTTCAATTTAGTTTAACTTTTCTTTGAGTCAAAGCCGACTTCTGAAAAAAAAAAAAAAAATATATATATATATATAAAAGAATTAGTCTTAATTTACTTCCGCATCGCATCATCTCTTTTGTTCTGCATCATTTTTGGTATCAGAGCTTTCGTTCTGCATCACATATATTCTTGATTTGATTTGGAGCCTTTAAATACCTTCACAAGCCCTCAAAATTGGAATATAACCGTTACACTTGAAAAACTAGCTATTGGGGGCATTTGGGACGAGTTCTGTTTTTTAAAAAACTAGCCATTACTGTTGCCAGAACTCCATATGTCGACACTTCCTCTTTATGTGTCGACACATAATGTCGACACATGTTCTTCTTGAGTCGACACAAGTTCAAACTGCTCCATTCAGATTCTCTGGAAAAATTAGTTGAGTCGACACATTCTCAGTTGAGTTGATACCTTGAGTCGACACCTTGTATCCATGTGTTGACACATCAACTGTTCCTTCAACTTCTGTAAGTTATGTGGCTTGAAAGTCTCAGACGATGTGTTGATCCATGTATTGATATCTTGAGTCGACACATATGGTCCATGTGTCGATACATCATCTATGCCATTTGAAACATTACTGCATACCGGCCTGAGTCAACACTTCTTTATGTGTCGACACATCATGTCATGTGTCGACACCTTAAGTCGACACTTCATTGAAAAATTATAAAAATTGCTAAACTTTTACTGGAACATGTTTCCATTTGCCTTAGTCATCCAATCAACCATTTCTTTGAGTGTCCAAATCTTGTTTTGAGCAATCATTTCATTCAACCTTGGTTCTTCAACATAAATATGCTTCTTCAAATTTTGTGAGCATCCTTTCAATGAAAACACATTTAAAGCAAATCATTAGTCCTCAAATTATATTTATCTATTTTGCTTATCATCAAAATCAATTAGTGGAGTCAACATGTTAGAAAACAAAGTGCAAATGGAGAGTTAATTCAAAAACCACCAAGGGGATGAAGGTGTTTGAAGAGGGCGGCTAGGGCTTGGAATGACAGATGGAGTCTAGAGACTGGGCGCAGGACATCGGGAATAAAGAAAGGCTCACATAGAATCCCCTTAGCACACAATAGGTAGCACATAGCAATTGGAAGAAACTCAATTATATTCATTAAAAATATTATTAAATCTTTATACAAGGGGTCCCTTATATAGAGTCATGAGACTTAGGGCCCAAGCAAAAGAAAACAAGGAAAATAAGATGTGATCACTTTCTTCCTAAAGTGTGGGACTGAATACATGGATGAAAACACTCTCATGCCATACAAAATCTCTCCAAACAAGGTAGGTAGTGGACATCCAAGGGGGGGACCACTTCTTTCCTAAGCAAGCTGGCATGAATCAAGGGATTCATGTTTATCTGTTTTGATTTTCCTTCTTGTCATGCTGGCTTGTGGAGTTTGTGTGCTTGGGGTGTGGAATGGGTGTGTTGGCATGTGGTCATCAACTCCTCATGCATGGGCCGACTTCATGATCCTCCAAGTAATCCTAGTTGACAAAATCCAGGGTGTGAATGGGACTCCATGCGGCTGCTGAGGTGGCATGCTGGGTGGTGTCCTTACATGCTTGAGTCTTCTTTGACTGAGCTTGACTCAAATAGACTCCATACAACTGGACATGATTACAAGACTCGGAATATGATTAGCTCAACATGAGCTGACTTGACTGACTGATCCAAAATCCTAATAGTATGGATGAAATGCTACATACAGGACTTAGAAAGAAAACTAGTTCAACATGAGCTGACTAGTACAGGACTCAAATGACAACTCAATTAGGCTAAGCCCTTATTACAAATGGACTCAAATGCTACTAAGTAATCCACAGAGGGTTGGGAAGTCTCTATCTTATTCTGGTGCCTATGGTGTCCCCACCAGGAATCCCCAGCCTGGGTCTCTCCTATCTTGTAGGAAGAAAGGATGAGGACCGGCGTGGCCGTGAGCAAGCAGCCATAGAGCAGGATGCAATGAATGGGTCTGCGGGCCATCGCAGTGCCCGATGGCAATGGGAGGATCCCCCGGCACGATCAAGCTATAGGTGGCAGCAATCTTGGCAACAATAGATTAGCACGCCAGGTACGGGAATGTTTTCAAGATCCTGGTGACCAACAGATTGGCATGCCAGGAAGGAGGAAGTTTTCAAGATCCTGGCGACCAATAGATTGGCATGCCAGGTAGGGAGAAGTTTTCAAGATCCTAGTGACCAATAGATTGGCATTCCAGGAAGGTGGAAGGTTTCAAGATCCTGGCGACCAACAAATTGGCATGCCAGGAAGGGGGAAGTTTTCAAGACCATCCTCAACCCTGGGGGGCAAACAGGGGGTACAAAAAAAAACAAAACAAAACAAAACAAAAATGATCGTGCTTTCCCGAAAGCCAGTCACCTCCGGCTGCGCCGTCTAGTCAGAATCGGCCCCATCAATCTTCTCTTAAGCTGATGATCAGCAAGTTCAACCCATATTTCTCTCCGTAAAGGAGTAACTCACTCCTATCCAAGCAACCAGAGTCCAACGGGTAACTCTCGCCCCCTATCACCTTCATTATGAGAAAAGCTATGTGATAGATCCACAGGGAAAGCTTCTGTCTCACCATCAACAGCAAGTATCATAGCCTAACACCTACTATTGAGACCAAAGTCCAATGGATGCCAACCGGGAAACCCTAGGGGTCGTGCCATCTACTGCTTGACTCTCAGCTCAGCCCTTGCCATGTTCAAAGTTTGAAGATGTCGGCGACGACTCAACGTAGTCCCGCCATCTACCACGAGGCTCACAGTTTGGCAACTGCTATGCTGATAGTCCAAAGATGTTTGCGGAGTCTCCGAAAGGTCTCGCCATCTGTCGCTTGACTCCTAGTTTAGCTCTTTCCCTGCTCACAGTCCAGAGATATCCGCAGTTACTCAACACAGTCCCACCATCTACCGCGAGGCTCACAGCTTGGCATCTACTGAGCTAATAGTCCGGAGATGTCCCCGAGAACCCTGTCAGTCCCATTGTTCACCACCCGGCTTGCAGTGTGGTCAACCGATGGGCCTACGTTGAAGCCCCGAGCCTGGAGTAGCTTGCCACCTCGTCAAGATTGTAAGACTCCTTCCTTGATTATTAAAACTCACCTCCAATGCAACCTTGTCTTCCGCTTGTGCAGGGACTCATTCAACTGACACTGAGCCAGCCTATGTCCGGAAACTTAAGAATCCTGGCACTCCAAGCTCGAAAATTTATGAAGCCTGACACTCTAAGCCTGGAAACTCCCGAAGCTCGACACTCTAAGCCCGGAAACTCCCGAAGCTCGACACTCTAAGCCCGGAAACTCCCAAAGCATGGCACTCTAAGCTCAGAAACTCCCGAAGCACGGCACTCTAAGCCCGGAAACTCCTGAAGCCCAGCACTCTAAGCTCAAAAACTCTCAAAGCCCGGCACCCTAAGCCCAAAAACTTTCGAAGCGTAGCATTTTAAGCCTGGAAACATCCAAAGCCCGGCACTCTAAGCCAGAAAACTTCCAAAGCCCGACACTCTAAGCCCAGAAACATACGAAGCCCAGCACTCAGGACCAGAAGCTCTGCCGGCCTCCTAGCTTCGATCACCTTGCCCACAGTCCAGAGATGTCTACCGGTAAATCCCAAAAGTCCTGGCCATCTGCCGCCCAACTCGCAGCTTGGCGCACCTAGCATCCTTCATCAGGCCACTCGACCTCCTTCATCAGGCTCCTCAGCCTCCAGCATCAGGCCTCCCAGCCTCCGGTGCCAGGCTCCTCAGTCTCCTCCATCAGGCCTCTCGACCTCCTTCATCATGCCTCTCGGCCTCCTTCATCATGCTTCTCAACCTCTGGCATCAGGCCTCTCGGCTTCCTCCACCAAGCCCTACTTCTCAACCTCTGGCATCAGGCCTCTCGGCCTCCTCCACCAAGCCCCACAACCTCCTTCATTAGGCTCCTCAGGCTCCGGCATTAGGCCCCTCAACCTCTTTCATCAGGCTCCTCGGCCTCCGGTACCAGGCCCCTCGACCTCTTTCATCAGGCTCCTCAGCCTCCGGTATCAGGCCTCCGAGCCTCCACCACCAGGCCCTTCGACCTCCTTCATTAGGCTCCTCCTCCTTCATTAGGCTCCTCAGCCTCTGGCACCAGACCCCTCAAACTCCTCCGTTAGGCCTCTCGGCATCCTTCATTAGGCTCCGCGGCCTCCTTCATCAAGCTCTTCAACCTCCAGCATCAGGCCTCCTGGCCTCCTCCACCGGGGCCCTCAGCCTCCTTCAGTAGGCTCCTCAGCCTCCGGTACCAGGCCCCTCAGCCTCCTTCATTAGGCTCCTTAGCCTCTGGTGCCAGGCCCCTCGACCTCTTTCATCAGACTCCTCAGCCTTCGGTACCAGGCCCCTTGGCCTCCTTCATTAGGCTCCTGAGCCTCCGATGCCATGCCCCTTGACCAATTTCATCAAGCTCCTCAACCTCCGGCATCAAGCCTCCGGGCCTCCTCCACCAGGCCCCTCGGCCTCCTTCATCAGGGTTCTCCGCCTCTTGCATCAGGCCCCTTAGCCTCCTTCATCAGGCTTCATAGCCTTCAACATCAGGCCTCCCGGCCTCCTTCATCAGGCTCCTCAACCTCCGATGCCAAGCCCCTCGGCCTCCTTCATCAAGCTCCTCAGCCTCCGGTGCCAGGCCCCTTAGCCTCCTTCATTAGGCTCCTCAACCTCCGACATCAGGCCTCCCGACCTCCTCCACTAGGCCCCTCGGCCTCCTTCATCAGGCTCCTCCTCCTCCTTCATCAAGCCCCTTGGCCTCCTTCATCAAGCTCCTCAGCCTCCAGCATCATCCTGCGAGAGCCGAAGTTTTGGAACAGAATTAAGATGGCCCCAAGCACGCACCTCCCTATTCTGAAGACTAAAGAAGGGGAAGAAAAAATGGAGACACACTAGATGATAGAAGAAAAGATTTTTTTCATTTGATCAAAAGTCTCTTACATCAAAGTAGATCCCCCGACAGGCCAGGAGATCTCTCAAAGGGCAGATTACAAGCAGAGAGAAAGGGGAACTCAGACCAATGAATGGGCTCTCCCCCCTGGCAATGACCTTTACCTCCAGAAGTATGCCAGCCTTCTCTACTATGGCAGATGCCCTTCCTCAGGTGTTTTGCTTGCCATTGGCTGAGAAAGAAGCATCACTCCACCACCGCCTCTACCGTGCTATCCTTGGAACTCACCAATCCAATGATTCCAAGGGCAGCTACAGTGGTGCCCCATTAGGCTCCCTTCCGTAGCACCATAGCGACCGTAGCCTCCTCCACGATGACCACCACCCTAGCCACTGCCTCATCATCAAGGACCTCTGATCTTAAGGGGAGGCACGAGCAACCTCTTTCTCCTTCTTCAGCTCTACTATCCCTATTTTTGAGAGAAGCCTCTTTTTCTCTCCTTCAGGGGTCCCCACTAGAGGGAACTTCGAGCTCGACGGATTTCTTCTCCATCCTGGATGTCCATGCCTTGGTACCATCTGATCTCCCTTGAATAGGGTGAAAAGACTCCCTCTCCCCCTCTGCCTCCTTGACCGGGAGACTGAAGTCCATCAGGGGCCCTCCTTTGGCGCAGCCAAAAGGTGAGGGGAGGGAAGAACGAATAAGCATGAAGGAAGGAGAGGAGCATACTATGGAATGTTGTGCATTGGCACTCAAAAGGTCCCTTAAAAAGGCATGGTGGTAAGCCCTTCGCAGTAAAGACCACCGCTTGCCTCCACTACATCCTGATGTAGAGCATGTGCCCTTTCGACTCCATGTCCAATGGGAGGTCTCACCGTGGCCCTTCAGGATGCCCCAGATATGCTAAGCCCGCGGTCAACGCTTCGATTCAAATGAAACAGTTATGTTGCCTAAGTAGAAAACTAAGTGGAGCGTCGCCTCGTTTGTACCAGGGCCATGATTTTCAGGCTGCAAGCACTCGAGGCATTGATGGCATCGAAGGAACATCCCCCATGTTAGTGGGCTCATTACTCCCTTCACCCCGAGCACTGCCACACCCTCAAGGCTTGGGAGTAGGGGGCATCTGATGTGGCCACATCCACTGATGTAGAGCACACGGGTGGCTACGATAATAGAAGACTTGCCACCCAGGCATGGCACCTCAGCTCCCAGCCGAGGTCAGGCTCATTCGATGAGTCCCCCCGTCTGAGACCAGTTCCCTGCCAAGGTCAGCTCTCAACCGAGGTCAGGCTCATTGGGCGAGCTCCCCGTCTGAGGCTGACTCCATGCCGAGGTCAGCTCCCAACTGAGGCTGGGCTCATTAGGCGAGCCTCCCATTTGAGATCATCTCCCTGCCAAGGTCAGCTCTCAGCCGAGGCCAGGCTCATTAGGCGAGCCCCCCATCTGAGGGCTGCTCCCTACCAGGGATGTGTCCGTACCCTAGAGTGGAGCCCCCGATATGGAGTTCTTGCCAGAGGAATAGATATTTCAATTATGGTGAAGCAAAGCCTGGCTGCTCGTAGCTTTCTACAGGTGACGCCAGAGGTATGACGTGAGCATCCCGAGACCCCACGCCTAGCGATGTACTACCACATCCACAGCTACACCACTAATAGCCAACGACGGTCATAGTGCAACACTCAGAGCTTCCCCAAGTTAAGAATCCGACCAAGGCCCCAAGACCTGCGGCCCTTGGCAATCTCTCCCGAAATAGAAGTGCCCCTCCAATAAAGGGCATCGAAGCCAAGAAGGCGTGGAGGACTTTTCTCGACTCGAAGAGCCACTTGAAGACCCAAGAAAGGGAGGATGTTCTCTCTCTCTATCTCAAGCTCTCCCAAGGCCAAAGGGGTCCGACCCAACCTCCGGAAGAAGGTAAGGAAGGTATGCACACATGGAAAAGTAAGGGAGAGGTAAGTAGGCAGACAACTAAGCACCACCGGGCGAACCACCGGCCCGAGAAGCCTCCCCACTCTTCACTCTCGATCCCTCCTCTTTTCCACTCCTTTACATTCTTGTTCTCAAGTCACACCCTCCCGGCGGATGGGTCCCCTAAGCCGTACATCGTAGAGGTCTTGTTAGTTCTCCTCGAACATTCCACTAACTTGATCATCAGAGTGTCCTCGCCAAAATTCCTGGCTCGAGTCTCCCTTGTCTTACAGGAAGGAAGGAAGAGGACTGGTATGGCGAGTAGCGGGCAGCCACAAAGTGGGATGGAGCGGACGGGTCCTTGGGCATCGCGGTGCTCGACAGTGACAGGAGGATGCCCCGGTATGACCGAGCTGCAGGCGGCGATGATCTTAGTGACAACAGATCAGATACTTCTTCAATTCTTCAAAGTCTTGTTGGCAATCCTTTGACCATTAAAAATTTTTAGTTTGCCATAAGGTTCTAAAAAATGATAAACATCTTTCAACCGATCAAGAGATGAATCAACTTAATGAACCAATGCACCCGGTCAATTATTGTACTTCCTTTAGAGGGTGTCTCATGTCGAGAATCACTCTTATTTGTCAGGGTTGGCTTCGATTCCTCGGTTGGTGACTAGGAATTTGAGAAATTTTTCTGATATCACTCCAAAAATGTACTTTATTGGATTCAATTTCATCTAATGATGTTATTGCATGTCGAAAGCTTCTCCTAAGTCCTCGATATGATCTGATGTTTGGACGCTTTTTATCAATATATCATCGACATAAGCCTCCATATTTCTCTCAAGTTATTTTTCAAAGATTTTGTTGATCAGCCATTGGTAGGTTGCCCCGGCATTCTTTAAACTGAATGACATCACTTGATAGCAGTAGAGGCCTTTCTCAGTTACAAAGGCTATCTTCTCTTCATCTTCAGGATCCATGTGGATTTGATTATAACTCAAGAAAGCATCCATCATGCTTAAAAGCCTATGCTTGGCAGTCGCATCAACCAATTGGTATGTTTTTGATAAAGAGAAGCTATCTTTAGGATAAGCTTTATTGAGATCTATATAGTCAATACAGATCCTCCACTTTTCATTTGTCTTTTTAACTATTATCACATTGGCAAGCCAATCTGGGTAATGGATTTCTCTAATAAATTTTTTTCTGTCAAATGGACTTACATCCTTGGTTGCCTTTGAACTTATGAGGAATAACTTCTGAAAGAATCCCAAGCATATTCATAGCCAACCAAGCAAAAACATTGGCATTGCACCAAAGAAAATCCACCAACTAGGCCTTTGTTTCCTTATCCAGAAGACTCCCAATTTGCATGATCTTGCTGGATCTTCTTCCTTCAATAGCACAAAAATAGTCTTCTCAGCTAGTTCACAATATCTTTCAACCTCTCTCTGATATAGCTATTCAAGTGACATTTCATTTATCGATTGCTTATCTTGGATCAACAGGCATTGCTGAGCAAGTCGTTGGTCTCCCTTCATTTCTCTAACCCCATTTTTGGTCAGGAAACATACTAGAAGATGACAGGTTAAAACATTTGCTCAAGACTTTTTCAAAGCTGATCATCCTAGTATGGCATTATATGCTGAAGGTACTCAAATGATAGTAAAGTTAATGGAAAGGGTTTTTTGTTAAGGTTCTATCCCAATAGTTACAAGAAGTGCAATTTCTCCTTCAACTCAAACTGAGTTTCCATTGAACACAACTAATGAAATTGATAGTTTTTTTAGTCTATTCTAAGAAAGATGCATATTAACAAAAGCATCATAAAACAACATCTCAGTAAAACTTTCATTATTTATTAGAATTCTTTTTACATCATTGTTAGCTATCAATGCCAAAAAAATGACAGGATCATCTAGGAGGTTTGAATTCCCAAAGATCATCATTAGAAAAACTAATTCATTATTGCTCTGGTATCACTTTGGAGCATCTTTTTTGGCTTTTGCCCCACCTGAGCTTGCCCCCAATGTATCAAGCCGACTAACCCATCAATGGATTGTTTGTTAGCAAGTTCTGGTTATCGATGGTCTTCTTAGGTGTAGTTACTTCTATCCGATGATCTTTATCATGAACATATTTTTCTAGATAGCCATGTATGATTAAGTTCTCTATTTCATCTTTCAACAGAATGCATTCTTCAATTAAATCACCTTAATCATGGTGGAATTGATAGTATTTGTTCTTGTTCCACGAAGTTGGTAGTGTGTGCATAGGTCGAGATCTTTATAAGAAATTCTCCTTCTCTATCTCCATTAGGATTTTCTTTTTTGAGGAAGAGACTGAGGAGTGTAATTATAAAATTTATAGGTTAAGTTATTTGGCTTAGGACTTTGTCATTGAGCTTAGACATTTTTGTCACAGCGGGGTTGTGATTTTGATAGAAAAGTGCCCTAAGAGCCAATCATTATGAGGGCCTTTTTGTAAACTTCCAGCTTATGTATGACATACTTTCATATTAATAAAGGCATTTGATTCATCATATACTGTTGTATCATGTTTTTATTGATTATGATGAACCCCATAGAGTAGGAAAATGGAATTAGGGTTATGATGGAGTTCATAATAGTGAGACCTAATTTTCTATAAACCCTAATCTAGAATATTCTTAGTCATTGGACCATCGATTCGGGGATCGATGAATCCGAAAAGACTAGCTTATCCTATGCATGCTCAGTTGATGAGGGTGGTTTATCTCACAACCACTTGTATAGAGACACTAATATTAGGATAAGGGTGCTCATCAAGGTATGAGTACACTGGACTGATCCATACCGGGATTATCTTATGGAAGTCTTACTACTTGTCAAAAGATAGATCCCAGAGTAGAAGTTGTGCATGTGATCTTTAGACCTGAGGTCACCATGATTCCTTGTGCACACTAAGCCAATCTTTAGTTCATACTCATTCATGCCATTGCGACATGTACGGGGTGTTCTGGGTATGGTGGAAGGTGTACGAAGGATGTGAGTGGACCAACAAGGAATCGATCATTCCTAGTAAGAGAAATTGTTATCCCATGCAATCTCTTCGATGAGTGACTCAAGGAGCCTTTGATAAAAGCAGGATGATATTAGTGGAATCTAATCAGTCATCAGCTGAGTTCTCATGATCGAGCTGAGATTCGATATGATGAAGTGTTTGTTGGGGTTTCAAGTGCACCGCAGCGGAAGTATAAATTTCAAAATGATGAAATTTGCACCGAAATCCCTTAGCCAAGATCTCCTTATATACTAATTAAAACATACATACTAACATTGTTAGAATTAGGGCACTAACCTTTTAACGCTAAGTCCAATTTTGATGTAGAATCAGAACTTGGTGTTGAATGCTTCTTTTGATTTCACCAGGCGTCAAAATGTCCACCCTCCAATGGTGATCCACAAGATGATTGAACAAGATGCAAGCTTCTTCAAAGTTCCCTCACTTGAATTCTTATCCTAGAACTCAAGAGGACTATGGCTCTAAAACTTCAGGGTAGGGGCTCCTTACTTCCTTTCTTCCTTCTTCCTTTCCCTTTCTTAAGACCTTGTCCTAAGAATAAAACTCTTGTCTTAAAGGAGGAGATGGATTTAAGACACTAATGTCTTAAAGTAAAGGAAATAGAAACAGAGTAGGAGTTCCTTTCTTTTACCGATCAAGAGATTCTTCCTATCTCTTGTTTTGGACTTGAGTTTCAACAGAGAAGAGAACTCTGTAAGAGGGAAACTCTCTTTGTCCTAAACAAGCTAAGGAGGAATCAGTTTCCTGGAAAGAAAAGACAATAAAATAAACTCTGTTGTTCAAAAAAAAATAATCATCTGAACACCCGAGACCTCTGTTGTTTAAATAGATTTCAGAGAGATGTCTTCTCAGAAGAACACAACTCTCCGTAAACCCCATTCCACTTTATCTCACGCCCCTTTCTTATTTCTCACGCCCAATCCACACATCTCACGGCCTTCCAGATTAAATCCCACGGCTCTTCTTAAAGGAAAAACCGCGGTGTTTTAAAAAGAAGAAAGTCGCGACTTTTCATCTCCGAAGAGATGTTACTTCGCGCGCCCGGGAGGAGTTAGCGCTTTCTCTCTTTCTCAAAATCCCATCAGCCGTTGGATTTTCATCCAAGGGGGGGGAGAAGGAGCGCTAATCACTTAAGAAGGAGGCCGCCCAAATAAAATCTCCGATGATTTTATTTGGGGCGCGCCAAGAGTCCATGCGCCATGGACTCTTCCTTAAGGCGCGCCAAGAGTCCATATGCGCATGGACTCTTGGTGTTTGGCGTGAAAAGCAAAAAGGGGGCGGGTGGGAGGCTAGCCAAGCTACATGGCTAGCCAATAGGGTTAGCCATATTCCCATATTTCTTAATTAGGGTCTAATTAGGTCCAATTAGAACCCAATTTGAACCAATCCGGAACCCTAATTCGAATCCGATCCGAATAGAAGCTAGGGCTTGCAACACCTGCTAGAGTGTTATCTTGCAAAGACAATTTAATTCCAAATTAAATTCTTGATCAATCCTCTTAAGTGTGTGACCCATTGGGTTCCACATCTAGCCAGCAGTGGGTTCGAATACAAGTTGACCTAATTTGATTAGAACTCTTTCTAATCGATTTAGGTCAAACCGGGCTTACCCGGATCGATCAATTAGGATTCTTCCTAACATGTGATCTTTGAACTTGATCAACCCACAAGACAAGATTGACGTCTAGCAACGTGTCATGTCTACCCGGAAGATATGGAAATTCTGGTGAAATACCAAAATTACCCTTCAGTAGAGAGTTACCGTACAATTAAATCTTTCGATCAGCCTGCACCCAAAATATAACTATGGATATGGATATATGTCAAATCCAACATTATATTTGTTTCTAGCTCAATCTTATAATGATGATTCGATTATCTTGATATTAGAAACCATCTCTAATATCTTTACTTTGATCAAAGATTCCCTGAATCATCATGCGATTGTTGACTAGCTGGATGCAATCTCCTCTTACTAAGAGTGATCGATTCCTTGTTGACCTACTCATTACCTTCATATTCAATTCACCATTCCCAGTATCAATCCTGTGCATGTCTCAGTGTCATGATTAGGATTGAACCAAAGGATGGGTTCATGTACATAAGGTACTTATGGCAGTCTCAGGTCAAAAGATTACTTGTACCACTCCTACTATGAGAACCTTCTATTGACATGTAGCTAAGACTCCATTAGATGTTCTCAAGTTGGATCATATCAGTGAACTCATTCTCCAATGAGCACCCACATCCCAGTATTAGTGTCATACACAAGTGACTGTGAGAGCAGTCACCCTTTCCAGTATACCCGGGGTGTGCTAGTCTTATCGGAAAAACCCTGATCCCCTATTCAGGGTTCCTTTGACTAGGAATACTTTAGATTAAGGTTTTAAGATTTTAGGTCTCACTGGTATGATCTCATCATAACCCTAAAATCATAGCCCTAATCTATGGGGTTCATCATATAATAAACACAGCGTATGATAAAAAATAATGCCTTTATTTAGAAAATTATCAATTACAATGGTTTGGGAGATACAACAGAGATTGGTTTGTAGGGCATATCCCTTTCAATCTCCCACTTGCACTAAAGCCAATCGCCTTTGAATCTTAATCCCATACATTCTAGGTGGCGATCAAAATCTCGCTGTGGTAGAGCCTTAGTGAACGGGTCTGCTACATTGTTCTTTGTATCAACTCTATCTATGTAGACATCTTGTCTTTCTACTATTTCTCGGACAAGATGGAAGCGTCTCAGAATGTGCTTGGACTTATGATGAGCTCTTGGTTCCTTAGCTTGAGCAACGGCCCCAGTGTTGTCACAGTAAAGTGGCACTGGGTTTTCAATTTGAGGAACAACACCCAACTCTGTGATGAACTTCTTCATCCAGACTGCTTCCTTGGCGGCTTCACTAACAGCTATGTATTCTGCCTCTGTGGTTGAGTCAGCTACAGTCTGCTGCTTGGTACTCTTCCAACTCACTGCTCCACCATTTAGGGTAAAAACATATCCCGAAATGGATTTGCTATCATCAGGGTCTGATTGAAAACTAGAATCAGAATAAGCTTCTAGTTTAAGATCAGAACCACCATAAACCAAAAAAATATCCTTAGTCCTTCTTAGGTACTTAAGAATATTTTTAACTGCTTTCCAATGATCCTCTCCTGGATCAGCCTGAAACCTACTGACAATGCCTAAAGCATATGCCACATCAGGCCTGGTACATAACATGGCATACATTATGGATCCTATTGCCGAAGCATAGGGTATAGAATTCATTCTATCTCTTTCTTCAGGTGTCTTAGGAGACAACCTTTTAGAAAGATGTATGCCTTGACTCATAGGAAGATAACCTCTTTTACTTCCTTCCATGCTGAATCTTTTCAGCACTAAGTCAATGTACCTAGATTGGGATAAACCTAGCATCCTCTTAGATCTATCTCTATAGATCTTAATACCTAGTATATAGGATGCTTCTCCCAAATCTTTCATGGAAAACTGGTTTGATAGCCAAACCTTGACTGATTGCAACATTGGGATATCATTCCCAATGAGGAGTATGTCATCTACATACAGAACCAAGAAGACTATGGCACTCCCACTAGTCTTCTTATAAACACAGGGTTCATCCACATTTTTGATAAAACCAAATCTTTTAATAGTTTCATCAAAGCGGATGTTCCAACTCCTGGAAGCTTGCTTTAATCCATAAATGGATTTCTTCAGCTTGCATACTTGATTAGGTTTATTTTTTGAAATAAAACCTTCTGGCTGTGACATGTAGACTTCTTCCTCAAGGAAACCATTGAGGAATGCAGTTTTCACATCCATCTGCCATATCTCATAATCGTGGTATGCTGCTATAGCAAGTAAAATCCGAATTGATTTTAGCATGGCAACAGGTGAAAAAGTTTCATCATAATCAATTCCCTGTTTTTGTCTAAAACCTTTAGCCACTAATCTGGCTTTATAGGTTTCAACTTGGCCATCAGCCCCAATCTTTTTCTTATAGACCCATTTACACCCAATAGGATTAACACCCTCTGGTGCATCAACCAAAGACCATACTTGGTTTACATACATAGAGTCTACTTCGGATTCCATGGCTTCTTGCCATTTATCTGAGTCAGTACTCAAGATAGCTTCCGTATAGGTCAGAGGTTCATCATTTTGAATGACTTGAGCTTCATTATTTTCAATAATAAACCCATACCTCTCAGGTGCCCGTGGCACTCTGTCAGACCTACGAGGAGGAGTTTTGTGTTCTGGTTCTGTCCTAACTATATGTTCTAATGGTTGAGAATTGTCTATCTGTATTTCTTGCACTTCTCCAAGTTCAATTGTTCTACCATTGCCCTTTTCCAAAAGGAACTCTTTTTCTAGAAAAGTGGCATGCCTGCTAACAAAAATCTTTTGTTCAGTAGGATGGTAGAATAGATATCCTCTACCTTCTTTAGGATATCCTACAAATAGACATTTATCCGCTCTAGGTTCCAACTTATGTCCAAAATTTCTTTTAACATAAGCTGGACATCCCCATACCTTAAAATATTTAAGATATGGTTTCTTTCCACTCCAAATTTCATATGGAGTACTAACAACGGATTTAGAAGGTACCTTGTTCAGAATATAAACAGCAGTTTCTAGGGCATGACCCCAGAAAGAAATGGACAAATTTGTGAAGCACATCATGGATCGTACCATATCTAATAAGGTACGATTCCTCCTTTCAGCTATACCATTTAGCTGTGGTGTATAAGGAGGGGTCCATTCAGAAAGGATTCCATTAACTTTAAGATAGTCTAAAAACTCCGCGGATAAGTATTCTCCTCCTCGATCAGAACGAAGAACTTTAATACTTTTCCCGGTTTGTTTTTCGACCATACTTTGATACTCCTTAAATTTATCAAAGGCTTCAGATTTGTGTTTCATAAGATACACATATCCGAACCTAGATAAATCATCTGTAAAAGTGATAAAATATGAGTATCCTCCTCTGGCCTGAGTTGTCATTGGACCACATACATCAGTATGTATAAGTCCTAATAACTCAGTTGACCTTTCCCCATGTCCAGTGAATGGAGTTTTTGTCATCTTACCCATGAGACATGATTCGCAAGTTCCTAATGATTCATACTCATAAGGATCAAGGAATTTTTCCTTGTATAACTTGCTAATCCTAGACTCATTAACATGACCAAGTCTATGATGCCAAAGTAAAGTATCATTAAAGTCTTTTCTTTTCCTTTTAGTATTGACATGAAAAATACTATCATTGGAAGAAAGAGTTAAGAGCCCATTGCTAAATATGCCAGAACAAATAATTTTATTAGATAACATTATTGAGCAACCAGTGCTCGTTACATCCATTACATATCCTTGTTTTAATAACAAAGGAATAGATATAATGTTCCTAATAATCTTTGGCATATAGTAACAATTCTCTAGCTCCAAGATCTTCCCTGAAGGCAACTTCAGAATATAGGTCCCTACAGCTTCTGCTTGGATGATATCACCACCAGCACCGTAGAGATTGAAGTCGCCTTCCTTCAATACTTTAAGCTTGTGGAGGTCCTGCAAAGATTTGCATATATGGTAACCACAAGCGGTATCCAATACCCAAGTATTTGATATAGACGAATTTAATGTCAATATAGTATGTATCTCATACATACCTTTTGGTGCGTCTGCCGCACCAGGCTTCACAGTTGCAAGGTAAGCCTTGCAATTCCTTTTCCAATGTCCCGCTTTGCCGCAAAAGAAACAGGTTGACTGTTTTGAGACCTTCTTTCCTTTCTTGTTCTTATTGATGCCACCCTTAGGGTTTAGTCTCCTGCTAAAACCCTTTTTGCCTGATTTCTTCTTATTGGTCTTATCAACAAGAAGAAGTGGAGCCTTTTCTTTCTTAACATGGCTCTCTGCTATTTTTAACATATTTAACAGCTCAGGCAAGGAAGTGTTCAGTTTGTTCATGTGATAATTCAAGACAAACTGAGAAAATGACTCTGGGAGTGATTGCAGGATTAAATCCTGATTCAGCTCCCCATCCATAATAAACCCTAATTGACCTAATCTAGTGATTAAGTCAATTACCTTCAGGACATGATCCTGAACGGATGTACCCTCTGTCATCCTAGCACGGAATAACTGCTTAGATATTTCGTATCTAGCAGTTCTGCTTTGTTCTCCATAAAGCTCCTTTAAATTGAGCATTATGGATTGAGTATCCATGCTTTCATGCTGCCTCTGTAACTCATTGGTCATAGAGGCCAGTATGATACACTTGACAGTGAGGGAGTCATTCTGCCACATTTTGTATGTGGCCATATCTTCCTGTGTGGCATCATCCCCTAGTGGATTAAGATTAGGGGTATCAAGAATATAAGAAAGTTTTTCTGAACTCAGTATAATCTTTAAGTTTCTCAACCAGTCCACATAGTTTGGACCAGTCAGTTTGTTGGTATCTAAGATGCTTCTCAGTGATAATGAAGATGCCATTTATCTACATTTAATTAAGAACAATACATAAGCAAACAACCATGAAATGATTTACATAATTAAATTAGGTCTTCAATTTAATTATGTCTCCCACTATTTTATCAAAAATCATAGCCCTCACTATGATAATCGAGAAGAACCCTGATCGGTTTTCTTAGTGAGATCGAGATCCTTATAATTTATAAAAGATCTTGCAGACAACACAACAAATCTTTTATAAGTTGTAAGGTAGGAAACTCTTCCAATTATATCTCATATAATTCTCAAAAATAACTTGGCCTCTAGAACATTATAAGTCTTGCAGAATACACAACAAACCATAATGTTCTAGTTAAGTCAAGACCCTTTCATTTCTATACAGTCAATATTCAAATATAATGCCCTTGTAGATAACACAACAAGGCATTATACTGAATATACTGTAAGGATATTTTGTACTAGACCAATATTATGTCAATCACCCTATTAGGTCTTGCAGACAACACAACAAACCTAATGTGGTTCATAACACAGTAATGATCCAGCATGAAGGAAGGCCAACATATAGCAATTTTTTAACACTAAGCATATAAGTCAAGATTTAAATATAATCAAATCGGCCAGGCAAGTGGAAGAGATGTGGGAGTCCCCCCGTTGCTTTCCTAGACACCAATAAAAATTGGCCAGGTCAGTCAACGGAACCAATTAAAAACCACGATTCTCTTTACCTTCCCAGAACCACCTTTCTAGACACCGAATGATCAATTGTTCATCATGACTAGTGATGCTTATTAGTTAAATATGCTATGACTTAATATGATTTTAAGAAGAGGGCTTTATAAAATTGCCAGCACATTCTTACATAAAAAAAAACATATCATAATGATATCACTCTGATAAACATATATGTGCTAAGTGTGTCATCATACTAGGACAACCATTTACCACATAATGGATCCACCATTATGCCAGGGCAACCTTATTTCAGTATGATGACTTCAAAACTAATCATATCTCTATAATAATTAGGGTTTGAGTGAAAAACCCTAATTAGTGGCATACATCAAAACATTAATTATCATATATGCATTCCTTAAATTATGCTAAGCGTATCAGCATTCAAGGGTTTAAAACCTTAATTTCGATACTACAACAAAAATGCATATAATATGTTTTAACTGTAATAAGGATGGCTCTGATACCACTGTTGGGGTTTCAAGTGCACCGCAGCGGAAGTATAAATTTCAAAATGATGAAATTTGCACCGAAATCCCTTAGCCAAGATCTCCTTATATACTAATTAAAACATACATACTAACATTGTTAGAATTAGGGCACTAACCTTTTAACGCTAAGTCCAATTTTGATGTAGAATCAGAACTTGGTGTTGAATGCTTCTTTTGATTTCACCAGGCGTCCAAATGTCCACCCTCCAATGGTGATCCACAAGATGATTGAACAAGATGCAAGCTTCTTCAAAGTTCCCTCACTTGAATTCTTATCCTAGAACTCAAGAGGACTATGGCTCTAAAACTTCAGGGTAGGGGCTCCTTACTTCCTTTCTTCCTTCTTCCTTTCCCTTTCTTAAGACCTTGTCCTAAGAATAAAACTCTTGTCTTAAAGGAGGAGATGGATTTAAGACACTAATGTCTTAAAGTAAAGGAAATAGAAACAGAGTAGGAGTTCCTTTCTTTTACCGATCAAGAGATTCTTCCTATCTCTTGTTTTGGACTTGAGTTTCAACAGAGAAGAGAACTCTGTAAGAGGGAAACTCTCTTTGTCCTAAACAAGCTAAGGAGGAATCAGTTTCCTGGAAAGAAAAGACAATAAAATAAACTCTGTTGTTCAAAAAAAAAATCATCTGAACACCCGAGACCTCTGTTGTTTAAATAGATTTCAGAGAGATGTCTTCTCAGAAGAACACAACTCTCCGTAAACCCCATTCCACTTTATCTCACGCCCCTTTCTTATTTCTCACGCCCAATCCACACATCTCACGGCCTTCCAGATTAAATCCCACGGCTCTTCTTAAAGGAAAAACCGCGGTGTTTTAAAAAGAAGAAAGTCGCGACTTTTCATCTCCGAAGAGATGTTACTTCGCGCGCCCGGGAGGAGTTAGCGCTTTCTCTCTTTCTCAAAATCCCATCAGCCGTTGGATTTTCATCCAAGGGGGGGGAGAAGGAGCGCTAATCACTTAAGAAGGAGGCCGCCCAAATAAAATCTCCGATGATTTTATTTGGGGCGCGCCAAGAGTCCATGCGCCATGGACTCTTCCTTAAGGCGCGCCAAGAGTCCATATGCGCATGGACTCTTGGTGTTTGGCGTGAAAAGCAAAAAGGGGGCGGGTGGGAGGCTAGCCAAGCTACATGGCTAGCCAATAGGGTTAGCCATATTCCCATATTTCTTAATTAGGGTCTAATTAGGTCCAATTAGAACCCAATTTGAACCAATCCGGAACCCTAATTCGAATCCGATCCGAATAGAAGCTAGGGCTTGCAACACCTGCTAGAGTGTTATCTTGCAAAGACAATTTAATTCCAAATTAAATTCTTGATCAATCCTCTTAAGTGTGTGACCCATTGGGTTCCACATCTAGCCAGCAGTGGGTTCGAATACAAGTTGACCTAATTTGATTAGAACTCTTTCTAATCGATTTAGGTCAAACCGGGCTTACCCGGATCGATCAATTAGGATTCTTCCTAACATGTGATCTTTGAACTTGATCAACCCACAAGACAAGATTGACGTCTAGCAACGTGTCATGTCTACCCGGAAGATATGGAAATTCTGGTGAAATACCAAAATTACCCTTCAGTAGAGAGTTACCGTACAATTAAATCTTTCGATCAGCCTGCACCCAAAATATAACTATGGATATGGATATATGTCAAATCCAACATTATATTTGTTTCTAGCTCAATCTTATAATGATGATTCGATTATCTTGATATTAGAAACCATCTCTAATATCTTTACTTTGATCAAAGATTCCTTGAATCATCATGCGATTGTTGACTAGCTGGATGCAATCTCCTCTTACTAAGAGTGATCGATTCCTTGTTGACCTACTCATTACCTTCATATTCAATTCACCATTCCCAGTATCAATCCTGTGCATGTCTCAGTGTCATGATTAGGATTGAACCAAAGGATGGGTTCATGTACATAAGGTACTTATGGCAGTCTCAGGTCAAAAGATTACTTGTACCACTCCTACTATGAGAACCTTCTATTGACATGTAGCTAAGACTCCATTAGATGTTCTCAAGTTGGATCATATCAGTGAACTCATTCTCCAATGAGCACCCACATCCCAGTATTAGTGTCATACACAAGTGACTGTGAGAGCAGTCACCCTTTCCAGTATACCCGGGGTGTGCTAGTCTTATCGGAAAAACCCTGATCCCCTATTCAGGGTTCCTTTGACTAGGAATACTTTAGATTAAGGTTTTAAGATTTTAGGTCTCACTGGTATGATCTCATCATAACCCTAAAATCATAGCCCTAATCTATGGGGTTCATCATATAATAAACACAGCGTATGATAAAAAATAATGCCTTTATTTAGAAAATTATCAATTACAATGGTTTGGGAGATACAACAGAGATTGGTTTGTAGGGCATATCCCTTTCAGTGTTAGGGTTTGACATCTATCTATACCTATCACTTAATCGAGATAATGGGAGATCGAAAGATTGAATTGTACGGTAACTTACTACTGAAGGGTATTTTGGTATTTTCTACCAAATTCCTCATCTTCCGGGTAGGCATGACATGTTGCTAGATGTCAATCTTGTCTTATAGGTTTTCATGAACCAATTGGTTTGGTTTCATGAGTCAATTCGATGTGTGATTCGAATTGGACAATTAGGTGAGCTAATTTGACCTAATTAGGTCAATCGGGCTCGATCGGATCGAATCGGCTCAAACCTAAACCTACTGCTAGCTAGATGTGGAACCCAATGGGTCACACAAAATAGAGACTTGGCCAAGAAAGTC
Organism: Areca catechu; assembly: GCA_021397845.1. NCBI lineage: Eukaryota > Viridiplantae > Streptophyta > Magnoliopsida > Arecales > Arecaceae > Areca > Areca catechu. The sequence goes on from CM038047.1 coordinate 71,465,194, forward strand.
ATTCATGATTTAATTAGGGTCATAGGATCCTAATTGGTTTGCCATATTGCATACTTGTATATATAGGCTAACCTAATTCCTAACCCAATTGGATTGGGTCCGGTTGCTTGCTAATTGGGCTAACCTAATTATGGGAAACCTAAATTAGGTTGAGACCTAAGTGGGGCTAGCCAAATTGGAGTTTAGTCTGATTTTAATTTGGACTTAAGGGCATTTTAGGCAACATATATGAAGAGTCCCAATGGCATGGGACTCTTGGTACCTAAATGATACCTTAACTTCAAAAGGACACGAAGGGCCTACAAACCTCTGATCTAAAAATAAAAGATATGGTCAGAAAGTTTATTTCATGCCCTTTCTAATGACACCCATATTGTATATGTTTGACTAAGTCAATTTTATGCTTTGGATGGAATAAATGGAAAGGGAAAGACTATTGGTGCCCTTTGGTGCACCCGGGAGAATAAGTGGCGCATAGAAGGACTAAGAGTCCTTCTGCAGATGAGACTCTAATAGTTTCATTAGGAAGGCATCTCTTCATTTTATCTCCATGGTCTTAAGAAGTCTAATAGCTGGTTTAAAGTTTAAAGGGATGGCTTGAAGAGGTGTGTAAGGTGACGCGGACATGAAGAGTCACGCCTCTTCATATGCGTGTGCACAACAGAGGGCAGAGTCCTTCTGCCTTTAAAACTCTTCAAGCCTCACATTACTTTGGATTAGAAAAGGCATCTTCCTATCTCAGAAATCAGTATTTGACACATGACGTGATGGGGATTGATCTGGAAAGTGAAAGAACATAGATATGACTCTCCATTCCCGAAGAGTCTTATCAGATATGTTGTTTCATATCTGATAAGTTTTGTTGAGATGCATTTCATGCCCCATCTGAGATTATAAATAAGGGTATGGTGAAATGAGAAAGTTTTGTTTTTCAGTCTTCTGAGAGTCAGAGTGTTCTTCCACTTTCTCCCTCCCTCCTTCTTGTTTTAGGACAAGACTTGTCTTGTAAAGACAAGTTCTTCTACACCAGGACAAGGCTTGGTTTTGGGACATAAGCCTATAGAGTCCTAGAGGAGGGTAGTCCTAGATCCTACAGTGGTTTAGGATAGTATCTTGAGTGCCCTTCATTAGGACAGGGTGTCCTATAATGGTCAATAAACCAAAGGCTACCGAAAGAGTTCCACTTCTCCAAGCAACTTGAAGGAGTTCTTTCTTGGTTCGAGTTTCGTGTGGGTCACCGTTGGAGGGCTTGCACTTGTGAGCCTTGTGGAAAAGTTAGATTTCAGCGATCCAGGTATTTTTCTTGACTTTATTTAATGATTCATTAATTGTTATTACCCAAGGGGTTCCTGGGAATTAGGATTTTCTATACATGGTATATATGTTAGGGTATCATGCTATGAAATTTTATTTTGAAAGTCAATTCTGAATACTGCATGATCCCCGGCACCCTAGGAGAATTCCTATTAGTGGTATCAGGGCCATCCTTGTGGCATTCTAATTATGAATAATTTTGGAGTTGGATTAAATTCCACTATCGAGCCGACCCGAACCTTATCGAGTCGACTCAACCATGTTCATATGTATGATATTATGTCAATATGAAATAATGCATTAGCCAAGTAACTGCTTTGGATTGGGTTAGTCACCATGGCCGTCTGGTCATAGGAGCCAAGTAGGGTTTAAAGGCCCTTTCTTCCCATTCAATCGGTCTCCTATGGCATGTAGGGGTGCCGCTGTGGCCATATCTCATGAATAAGTGAGGCGAGAGGTATTTTTTTATCTATCATGCCTTGATTTGCATATATGGATAATATGCTGTATGACATGAAATTTAAGGCATATTGATATGCATTGTGTTTATATTTGTTATAAACTTGGTTATCATGTTTATGTTTATATTTGCAATAATAAACACTATTATCATGATAGTTTTAAAATGTGTTTTGAGACCATCAAAGCCCTCATTAAAAAGTATATTTAGTCATAGTATAAAACTTAGTCAAGATGCAAAACCGGTTAAGGATTGATCAGCCAATTGGTGTCTAGGCAAGTGGTTTTGGGAAGGTAAAGGGAATGAGGTTTATAATTGGTTCCGTTGTCTGACCTGGCCAATCTAATTGGTGTCTAAGGAAAGCAACGAGGGGACCCCCTCACCCCTCCCACTTACCTGGCCAATTTGGTCATATCTAAATCTTAATTTGGTAATGCTAATTGGTTAAGTATACTATAATTTGCCTTCCTTCATACTAAGCCAAATTTATGTCAAAACTATAGTAAGTTTGTTGTGTACACACAAGGCCTACTCTAGGAATTGATATAAGATTTGTCTTGGTGCACTTAGTGCTTTATAGCATGTTTGGATATGTTGCTTTGTTGTGTACACACAAGGGCAACATTATTTAATCATGGCTATATGGAAATGAAGGGTCCGACTAAACTAAGACATTATGGTTTGTTGTGTACACACAAGGTCATAAGTGTCCTAGAGGCAAAGATAATTGTTGAGAATTGCACGGGTTGCAATTGGAAAGGTTGTCCTACCTTTGAACTCATGTGTGTTTGTTGTGTACGCACAAGGCACTCATGAGGAATAAGGATCTCAACCCCACTAAGAAAACCAGGAAGGTTTCTCACTTACCATAGTTGAGGGTTATGGTATTTGAAGAAAATAGTGGGATACATAATTAAATATAAAGTCCTTATCTAATTATGAATGTCATAATTGAGTGGTTTGTTAATATTGTTCTTTAATTAAGTATAGGATATTTAAATAATGGCTTCAAACTTATCACTGAAGGGCATCTTGGATGCCAACAAGTTAACTAGTCCAAATTATGTGGACTGGTTGAGGAACCTGAGAATTGTATTAACTTAGGAGAAGCTTTCATATATACTGGATTCTCCGAAACCAGTGTTAATCAGAGAGGATGCATCAGAGGAGGATATTGCCATATACAGGATGTGGCAAAATGATAGTACAACTGTCAGATGCATCATGTTGGCCTCAATGAGCAACTAGCTTTAGAGGCAACATGAAGGCATGGAACCTCAGTCCATATTGCTCAATTTAAAGGAGCTATATGGAGAGCAAAGTAGGGTTGCTCGATGCGAGATATCGAAGCAGTTATTCCGTGCTCGGATAAGTGAGGGTTCACCTGTGCAAACCCATGTCCTAAAAATGATTGACTTGATCACTTGATTGGGTCAATTAGGGTTTGTCATGGATGGTGAACTCAATCAGGACTTGATCCTGCAATCACTCCCAGATTCCTTCTCTCAGTTTGTTCTCAACTACCATATGAATAAATTGAACATTTCATTGCCAGAGCTGCTTAACATGCTTAAGACAGCTAAGAGCCACTTTAAAAGAGATAAGGCTCACGTGCTTCTTGTTGATAGAAAGAAGCAGGCAATGAAGAAGGGTATGAAGAGAAAATTCAACCCTAGGAAAAGCATCTAAAAGAAGAACAAGAAAGCTAAGAAGGCTGATGGAGCTTGTTTCCATTGCGGTAAGACTGGGCATTCGAAGAAGAACTTCAAGGTTTTCCTTGCAAGTGTGAAGTAAGATGCAAGTGGAGCATCTAAAAGTTTGTACATGATACAAACTAATTTATCATTGAGTGCTTCCGCTTCTAATTCATGGATATTGGATACCGCATGTGGATCTCATATATGCAATTCATTGTAGGGACTCCATAGAATTAGAAGATTGAAGAAGGGTGACTTTAAGCTGCATGGGGCAAGTGGTGAAGCCATACATGCTGAAGCTGTGGGTACCTATCTTCTTTTATTACCTTCGGGTGATGTAATAAAGTTAGAAGAATATTTCTATGTACCAGATATTATTAGAAATATTATTTATATACCCTTGTTATTACAACAGGGATATGAAATAAGTGCAAAGAGCAGTGGCTGCTCTATTCTTCATAATAATAAAATATTTGGACATGGATCTTTTGTAAATGATCTTCTAACTTTACAACTCAATGATAATATTTTTCTTATTGATAATAAGAAGAGGAAAAGAGATAATGACAATGTCACATATCTCTAGCACTGTCGATTGGGTCATATCAGTGAGTCAAGAATAAACAAGTTGGTCAAAGATAATTATTTTAACTCTAATGATTTCCAATCATTAGGAACTTGTGAATCTTGTCTCAAAGAAAAATGACCAAGTCTCCATTCACTGGACATGGAAAAAGGGCAACTAAATTATTAGGTCTAGTGCATACTGATGTATGTGGGCCTATGTCAACTCAGTCCATAGGAGGATATTCTTATTCATCACTTTTATTGATGATTTATCAACGTACGATCATATGCATCTTATGAAATACAAGTCTGAAGCCTTTGATAATTTTAAAGAATATCAAAGTATGGTTGAAAAACAAACTGGACATAGTATTAAAGCTCTTCGATCTGATCGAGGAGGAGAATACTTATCTAGTGAGTTCCTAAACCATCTAAAAAATAAAGGCATTATTTCTGAATGGACCCCACCTTATGCACCCTAGTTAAATGGAGTGGCAAAAAGGAGAAATCGCATCTTATTGGATATGGTGAGGTCCATGATGAGCTTCAAAAATCTTCCCATTTCCTTTTAGGGACATGCCCTGGAGACTGCAGCACATATATTAAATAGGTTTCCATCTAATTCAGTAAGTAACACTCTATATGAGTTATGGAATGGCAAAAGACCAAGTCTTAAGTACTTGAAGATTTGGGGTTGCCATGCTTATGTCAAGAATAACTTTGGACATAAGTTAAGTGCTAGAGCTGACAAGTGTAGATTTGTTGGTTACCCAAAAGTAGGTATGGGATACCACTTTTATAATGCTACTGAACAAAAGATAATTGTCAGTAGGCATCTACATTCTTGGAACAAGAGTTTATCCAAGAAGAATGTAGTGGTTCTTCACTTGAGTTATGTGAAGAACAGAACCAACAAACCAATGAGCCTTCAAGTGAAGTTTCTCAACCAGAGATTCTTATAGATTAAGAATAACCACAATACACACCTCCTCTCCGAAGGTCAGAGAGGGTGCGAGGAGCACCTCTCAGATATTGCTTTGTCATGGGGGATGACAATGAAGCCAGTATCATACAGGATGATGATCCTGTGACCTATTTGGAAGCTGTCAAGAGTAAAGACTCAAATAAATTGCTTGATGCCATGAAATCTGAAATGGACTCCATGTATTCCAATCAGGTTTGGACTCTAGTAGATCCACCTGAAGGAATTAACCCAATTGGGTGTAAATGGGTCTTCAAGAAGAAGATTGGAGTAGATGGTCAAGTTGAGACCTACAAGGCTTGACTGGTAGCAAAAGGTTTCAGACAAAAACATGGTATAGACTATGATGAAACTTTTTCTTCAGTAGCTATGCTCAAGTCCATTCAGATATTGCTTGCAATAGCAGCATACCATGACTATGAAATCTGGCAAATGGATGTAAAGACTACTTTCCTCAATGGAAACCTTAAGGAAGAAGTCTACATGTCACAGCCAGAAGGTTTTGTCTCGAGTGGGAGACCAAACCAGGTATGCAAATTAAAGAAATCCATTTATGGACTTAAGCAAGCATCGAGTAGTTGGAACATCCATTTTGATGAAACAATCAAAGGATTTGGTTTTATCAAAAATATAGATGAACCATGTGTGCACAAGAAGACAAGTGGGAGTGCACTTGTTTTCTTGGTTTTTATATGTGGATGACATACTGATTATTGGGAATGATATCCCAATGTTACAGTCGGTTAAAACTTGGATATCATCAAAATTTTCCATGAAGGATTTGGGAGAAGCATCCTATATACTGGGTATAAGGATCCATATAGATAGATCCAAAAGGATGCTAGGCTTATCCCAATCCAGGTACATTGATTTAGTGTTGAAGAGATTCAACATGGATGGAAGTAAGAAAGGTTACTTACCTATAAGTCAAGGCATACATCTCTCTAAGAAAATGTCTCCTAAGATATCAGAAGAAAGAGAGAGGATGGCTATGATTCCTTATGCTTTAGCTATAAGATCGATAATGTATGTCATGTTATGTACCAGACTTGATGTTGCATATGCCTTGGGCATAGCAAGTAGGTTTCAGGTAGATCCAGGAGAGGATTATTGAAGAGCTGTGAAAAATATTTTTAAGTACTTGAGAAGGACTAAAGATATTTTTCTAGTATATGGAGGATCTGAGTTGAAACTAGAAGGATATACAGATTATGGTTTTCAATCAGATCTAGATGATAGCAAATCCACATCATGGTATGTCTTCACCCTGAATGGTGGTGCAGTGAGTTGGAAGAGTACAAAGTAGCCAACAGTAGCTGACTCAGTCACTAAGGCAGAGTACATAGCTGCTAGTGAAAATACAAAGGAAGATGTCTGGATGAAGAAATTCATCATGGAATTGGGCATGGTTTCAGATGTACAACAGCCAGTGCCATTACACTGTGATAACACTGGGGCTGTTGTACAAGCTAAGGAATCGAGGTCTCATCACAAGTCCAAGCACATTCTAAGATAGTTTCACCTCGTTCAAGAGATTATTGAAAGATAAGATGTCGTCATTGAACGAGTTGACACAAAGAACAATATAGCATACCCATTCACTAAAGCTTTAACCAAGCAAAAATTAGATCGTCACTTAGATTGTATGGGCATAAAATACAAGGGCGATTGGCTTTTGTGCAAGTAGGAGTTTGATAGAAAAGTATCCTAAGAGCCAATCACTATGAGGGCCTTTTTGTAAACTTCCAGCTCATGTATGACATACTTTCATATTAATAAAGGCATTTGATTCATCATATACTGCTGTATCATGTTTTTATTGATTATGACGAATCCCATAGAGTAGGTCAATGGAATTAGGGTTATGATGGAGTTCATAATAGTGAGACCTAATTTCCTATAAATCCTAATCTAGAATGTTCCTAGTCATTGGACCATTGATTCGGGGATCGATGAATCCGAAAAGACTAGCTTATCCTATATATGCTCAGTTGATGAGGGTGGTTGATCTCACAACCACTTGTGTAGAGATACTAATACTAAGATAAGGGTGCTTATCAGGGTATGAGTACACTGGACTGATCCACACCAGGATTATCTTATGGAAGTCTTACTACTTGTCAAAAGATAGATCCCAGAGTAGAAGTTGTGCATGTGATCTTTAAACCTGAGGTCACCATGGTTCATTGTGCATACTAAGCCATACTTCAGTTCATACTCATTCATGCTATTGTGACATGTACGGGGTGTTCTGGGTATGGTGGAAGGTATACGAAGGATGTGAGTGGACCAACAAGGATCGATCATTCCTAGTAAGAGAAATTATTATCCCATGCAATCTCTTCGATGAGTGACTCAAGGAGCCTTAGATCAAAGAAGGATGAGATTAGTGGAATCTAATCAGTCATCAGCTGAGTTCTCATGATCGAGCTGATATTCGATATGATGAAATGTTAGGGTTTGACATCTATCCATACCTATCACTTAATCGGGATAATAGGAGATTGAAAAATTGAATTGCATGGTAACTTACTACTGAAGTGTATTTTGGTATTTTCCACCAAAGTTCTCATGATTGAATTGCTCTCCCTCTCCTTGTCTTGGTCGGCCAAGGGGGTGACCATAAGTGGCCGACCAAGGGAAGGGTCACCATAAGAGATGGCGCCCTAATTCCTTCCTGGGCCTGGGCTGGCCCAATTTCCTTCCGGCTGGTTCAGGGCTTCAGGTTTGTGCTTGTTTTAATTTTCTCATCTTGGGATCTTCAAGTCTTCAAGCTGGGTTAGACTTGGGCTCAACTTCTATGTTTTTAATCAGGTTGGACTTGGTCTTCACTTGTATGATGTGGTCTTGAGTCTTCGATATGCTTGGACAGGACTCAAAAAAATAAAATTAGCTCGACATGAGCTGACTAATACTGAACTGAACTATCTCAACATGAGCTGACTAGTTATAGGACTCAAATAAAATAACTTAACTGGACTAAGCTTTATTACAATGGACTCGAATGTCATTTAAGTGATCCACAGAGGGTTGAGAAACCTCTGTCTTATTCTAGTGCCTTTGGTGTCCGCACCAATTCTCCCGGGGTGGGAGGAACTCGACCCTGTCGAGTGAAGATCAGACTAGCTCATATATCTCTCGAGAAGGTCTGGGTTGAGGCGTTGCAAGTCCTCTCGAGAAATCCATGAATCGTCCGACTCTGGCCAGCCTTGCCATCGGACCAGGAAGCGTTGATAGCCATGGCCCCGGGTCATGATGGCTTGATCGTCCAGGATACGCTCGATCCATTCTCCTCTCTTAGGCCAATTTGTTAGTGGACACTCTAGGTTAGGGTCACTCACAATGAAAAGGAATAGGTCCAATGGCCTCACTAGGTATCGTTGTCGGTTCCCTGTACTCAACCAGGTCTGTAATATTGAAGGTAGAACTAATGCCCATATCCAAAGACAAGTCTAACACATAGGCATTTGATCCAACCTTCTTTAATACTTTAAAAGGTCCGGCTCCACGAGCATGAAGCTTCTTAACAGTCCCAGGTGGGAACCACTCAGGCCTAAGCCTAATCATGACAGAATCCACTACATCAAATTCTTTGACCCTTCTTCAGGAATTACCCAATTGTTTTAAGATTAGTGCGGGTGGTGAACATGCTAGGCACATACAGACTCTTAACAAGATGATGCAAAGGACTCAAACCTATACCTAATAGACTCGACTAAAGAGGTTTATTAGGTCTTAACTACCACTTGGGCATGGGGGCATGAGTCGTGGTTGATGGATGACATGCAGAAGAAAATTTGCTAGTAACTCCTAATAGGTGCCGAGGGTCTGCCAAAAGTAGGTAGCAAATGGGATGGGCTCTATAGATCCTTGCAACCTAGTAACCACAACAAAATGTAACCTAATAGTTCTAGACACATGAGAAGACTCAGGAAAGGGTAGGAAATAGGAAGTGGGTTCAAAATTAGTCTGGTAGGGTGGAGAAAAAGGTTCTGGGTTAGTTGGATAAAGTAGAATAAAAGAAGGCATGTCAAGGACTAATCATAGACTAAGGAGGCTAACCTTACGAGGTTGCGGTATATCTATGGGCAAGAAAAGGTCCATGCTATGGAAGGATGGGTCAACAATTTCTGGGAAGAGATCTTCAATAGGAATGGCAGGAAGGGATTCATCCTGAGGGCAAGGGGTTAAGTAAGCCAAATCCTCAATAAAGTCTTCTTGTTCATGGAATTTAGGAATAGGCTCTATAATTAGATGCTTTTCTAGTATTACCTCAGGTAAAATCCTAGTATCAGAGTTCTCTTCCTCTAATTGTTCTTCCACTATAGCTTTAGGTTGGATGTGGTCAAGGTCAACTAGCTCTGGGTTGGTTTCTACCTGGGTATCTACTAGGTCAGCTAATTCTAGGTCTACTAAAGGTGTCTCCTCTTCTCCTTCATACTCATCCACTAGGCTCACATCAGCTTCATACACTTCCACGTTAATGTAAGCCTTGTCAATCTCAGGAATGGTTGGAGAAGGTCGGCTAGGGGAAAATTAGCTATGTCCTGGTTTCTGATTATGGACACTAATCCTATGGGGTACTAATCCTATGGGGTTCAAATTGACTAAGGGAAACTTGACTAGTACTAGATTGATACCTTGGGGTTATGGGCTCCCAAGGCTCATAGGACAAGGGTGCAGATCTATGGGTCACGGGATTATAAGATCTGGGGTCATAGGATTTGGGTTCAGCTCTATGGGTCTTGGGTCTACTGGACTCATGGGATATGGGTTCGTAGATTCTAGAGTCAGAGGATTTGGAGTCATAAGATCTATAGGCTATGGGTATACTAGGCTTATAGGGAGAGGGTAAATAGGATCTATCTTCCTAGTCTACAAAATCATGATTGGGTCTTCTAGGACTAACCTTAGGGATTGGGTCATGACGAAGGGCTCTCCTAGGTTCAGCCTCAAGGTATGGATCAGGGTTTGGGGTCCTCCTAGGTTCAATATCATAGTATGGGTCATGACGATGGGCTCTCCTAGGTTCAACCTCTCGGTAGGGATCAGGGTTTGGGGACCTCCTAGGTTCAGTATCATAGTATGGGTCATGACGATGGGCTCTCCTAGGTTCAACCTCACGGTAGGGATCAGGGTTTGGGGTCCTCCTAGGTTCAGTATTATAGTATGGGTCATGACGATGGGCTCTCCTAGGTTCAACCTCACGGTAGGGATCAAGGTTTGGGGTCCTCCTAGGTTCAGTATCATAATAAGGGTCATGACGATGGGCTCTCCTAGGTTCAACCTCATGATAGGGATCAGGGTTTGGGGTCCTCCTAGGTTCAGTATAATAATAAGGGTCATGGCGATGGTCTTTCCTAGGTTCAACCTCACTATAGGGATCATGGTAAGGGGTTCTCTTAGGGTTAGGCTCCTTATATGGGTTAGAGTATTGGGTTCTCCTAGGATCGGACTCCCTATATGGGTCAAAGTATTGGGTTATCCTAGGATCGGACTCCCTATATGGGTCAGAGTAGTGGGTTCTCATAGGGTTGTGATGGGGAACTAATATGCATGCCATTTTTTTTGTATATTTTACATGTTGAGTTAGGTTATTAATTCCCGAATTTCAGATTAAAATTATTTGTAGGGATTTTTGTATGAATTTTTGAAGATCAGCATGCAGATTAGGACCTAGAAAAGTAGCAAAGAAGGACCGCCGGGGCTGAGAAGCCTCGGTTAGGGCAAGTTCTCCTGCAATAAAACTACTGGAGGTAGAGGGGTGTACCTGACAACGTCTATGAAGATCGCAGCGAAGGGGTCTCTCATTCCTCGACGGATGCGGCCTGGAAAATCGAGCCAAAGACCCGCGGATACCCGGCTTTCTGCTCGGTGATCTGATTGAGGCTTGGCTGGAGTCGTTGGATTCGTAGGAACTCGGGGACCTGCAAACGACCTGTCAGGGGTTAGAAAGCTCACAAAGGAACAAGAAAACAAAGTAAAAACAGCAAGGGAAGGCTTCTTTTGGAGTGGGCGTCCAGGGATCTGGAGAGTTTGTTGGCAGCAGGAAGATGATTGCAAACACCGGGAAGAAGAACTGTCACAAACCCCTTTATGCACACAGCAGGGTATCACACCACTCAATAGAAGAACTCAAGGTTTTTATTCATCAAAAATTCTCCTCATACAAGAGGCTAGGGTCCCTTAAATAGACCCTTAACCTTGGGCTCCAAGTAAGGGTACATAAGTCTTTACATAAGAATCCTTTTCCCTCTCAAACCCTAGCTAGAAAATAAGGAAATATTAGGTAGAAAAATTCCTAAAAATTTTCTTGACTTGGTCAAGACTCCAAGGATGCCTAGGGAGGCGTGTTGGGCTTCTAGGAGCAGCAAAAGGCCGGCCCAAAGGGGCTCGGGTGCATGGGTTTGGGCCTCTGGAAGCTGGGGTTGCCTGGTAGCCAGATAGCAGGAATATTCCCTGGTATCTTGCTTCTTAGGGGCTTGGGCTTGGCACCTGGGCTTGATTTCTTTGGGCTAGGATGCAGATGGACCTCTGGAATCATGGATTCCCTTATCTATGAATATACTTTGGCATCTGGAAGGGAATCTGGGCATCTGGATGGCATCTGCAAGAAATCAGGGTTTTCTGAATTTTCCTCCTGGGGTCTTCAAATCTTCAAGCTGGGTTGGACTTGTGCTATACTTCCATTTCTTCAATCTAGTTGGACTTGGTATTCACTTGTATGATATAGTCTTGAGTCTTCAGTATGCTTGGATAGGACTCAAGAAATTAAAATTAGCTCAACATGAGCTGACTAGCATTGGATTGAACTAGCTCAACATGAGCTGACTAGTACAGAACTGAAATAACAACTAAAAATACTCAAATAACAACTAAAATGGACTTAGATGAGCTAAGCCCTTATTACAGATGGACTCATAAATTATTGATCAATTTACAGAGGGTTGAAAAAGCCTCTATCTTATTCTGGTGCCTTAGGTGTCCCCACCAATTCTCCCGGGGTGGGAGGAACTCGACCCTGTCGAGTGATGGTTAGACTGGCTCACATATCTCTCGAGAAGGTCTGGGTTGAGGCATTGCAAGTCCTCTCAAGAAATCCATGAATCGTCCGACTCTGGCCGGCCTTGCCATCGGACCAGGATGCGTTGATAGTCATGGCCCTGGGTCGTGATGGCTTGATCGTCCAGGATACGCTCGATCCGTTCTCCTCTCTCAGGCCAAATTTGTTTGTGGACACTCTAGGTTAGGGTCACTCACAATGAAAAGGAATAGGTCCAAAGGCCTCACTAGGTAGCGCTACCGGTTCCCTATACTCAACCAGTTCTGTAATATTGAAGGTAGAACTAATGCCCAAATCCGAAGGCAAGTCTAACACCTAGGCATTTGATCCAACCTTCTCTATCACTTTAAAAGGTCCGGCTCTGCGAGCATGAAGCTTCTTTTAGGCCTAAGCCTAACCAAGATAGAATCCACTACATCAAATTCTTTGATCCATCTTCGAGAATAAGCCAGTTTGTTTAACATTAGTGCGGGTGGTGAACATGTTAGGCACATGCAGACTCCTAACAAGATGATGCAAAGGACTCAAACTAACCCCTAATACACTCGACTTTGCATTCCTATCGAAGGAAATTTATTAGACTTTTATGGGCCTAAACCTAAGAGACTATAGACTCTCTAGGTCTGACCCTAGTGTGGTGTGCACAAGAGTATTTACAATGGACTCCAAGCAAATGCCAGAGGGTATGCCAGAAGTATAATGCAAACCTAACATGCGTAATGAATGCATGCAGTACGCTAATCTCTGTTAAATGCAATCTAATAATCCTAGAAATGCTGGAGGTGTCAGGAAAGGGCAGAAAATAGGAAGTGGGTTCAGAATTAGTTTGGTAGGGTAGGAAAAAAGGTTCAAGGTTAGTTGGATAAAGTTTGATATAAGAAGGCATGTCAGGGACTAATCCTAGACTAATGAGGCTAACCTTACGAGGTTGCGGTATATCTATGGGGTTTGCATAATGGAATGATGGGTTACTAATCTCAGGGAAGAGGTCCCTAATGGGAACTATAGGAGGAGGCTCATCCTGAGGGTACTGATTCAAAGAGATCAGGTCCTTAATAAATTCTTCTGGTTCTTGTATTTTAGGACTAGACTCTATAATTTGGCTCTCCTCTTCGGTTTCCTTAGGTAAGGCTCTAGTAGCAGTACCTAGGTTCTCTTCCTCTATTTGTTCTTCCACTATAGCTTTAGGTTGGATGTGGTCAAGGTCAACTACCTCTAGGTTGGCTTCTACCTGGGTATCTATTAGGTCAGCTAATTCTAGGTCATCTAAAGGTGTCTCCTCTTCTCCTTCATACTCATCCACTAAGCTCGCATCAGCTTCATACACTTCCGCGTTAATGTAAGCCTTGTCAATCTCAGGAATGGTTGGAGAAGGTCGGCTAGGGAAAAATTGGCTAGGTCCTGGTTTCTGATTATGGACACTAATCCTAGTAGGTTCAGGTTGTCTAAGGGGTAGTGGCTCACTACTGGGCTCATATTTAGGGGTGCTAATCCTATGGGGTTCAAGTTGACTATGGAAAACCTGACTAGTACTAGATTGATATCTAGGGATTATGGGCTCCCTAGACTCATAGGATAAGGGAGCAGATCTATGGGTCACGAGATCATAAGATCCGGGGTCATAGGATTTGGGTTCAGCTCTATGGGTCTTGGGTCTACTGGACTCATGGGATATGGGTTCGTAGATTTTAGAGTCAAAGGATTTGAAGTCATAAGATCTATAGGTTGTGGGTATACTAGGCTTATAGGATGTGGGTAAATAGGATCTAGAATCATAGGATCTAGGTTCAGTATCATAGTATGGGTCAGGCTGAGTGGCTCTCCTAGGTTCAACCTCACGATATGGTTCAGGGTTTGGGGTCCTCCTAGGTTTAGGATTATAGTATGGGTCAGGCTGAGGGGCTCTCCTAGGTTCAACCTCTCGGTATGGATCAAGGTTTGGGGTCCTCCTAGGTTGAGGATTGTAGTACGGGTCAGGATAAGGGGCTCTCCTAGGTTCGACCTCATGGTATAGATCAGGGTTTGGGGTTCTCCTAGGTTGAGGGGACTCAGGATCTGGCTCAGATCGTGACCCATGGGTTCTTGCTATGGTCCCTACACGGCCTCCTAACTGGTCAAACCTATTGGCAAGATGGTCAATTCTATTGTTGGTTTGGGTAGCAGACTGAGTTAACTGGGTAGTCATATGGGCCATTTGATCAGCTAGGGCTTTTATTTGGGCTTGTAAATTTTCCATGGGTTCAGACATTTGTGAAGGAGGTGGGTGATATGAAACTCCTACTCTAGTGCTCATGCAAGACTCGATCAGACCGACTATAGCTGACTAGACCTAGAGTCCAAACTAGATGCTCAATCAGGGTGGCAAACTAGCCTATAGTAACCCTGTACTCAGCCAGGCAAGTGTAAGGGGAGTGTTAGGTCCCTGATTGCCAATCCTAGGCACCAATCAGAGATTGGCCAGGTAGGCAGACCAGCACACAAGCCCTTCAGGATTGAATCCCTGAACCACTGTTCTAGACACTGAGCACAAGGCACACATAGGTTAACTTAACACGGTGATCTAACACTAGCCCGGACTCGACCAGTTTGTGTCCCTAGCCCACTAGGGCAAATTAAGTCTAGTTAATTTTTAGGTTAAGGCTTGAGACCGAATGCAAGGGATGTGGTTTTGGGCTAAGGAGAGATTATCAACTCCTCCCCTTATCTGATATAGCAAGAGTGCCCTTAAAAGTAAATTATGCAATGATGGCAGGCAGATGAGGATGCAAATTAGGGTTTAGATGTTTATGGTATTTTTGGAGAATATGTAATTTTTTTTTTGGTATTTTCTTAAATATAAGAAAACTTGCAAATCATGGCCTAATATACTAGAAATATACTAAAATTAAGAAATATGCAAAAACTCCTAAACAAAACCCTAAAACTTCCAAACTTGTCTTGCTAAAAAAAAACAGAGCCGAGAATTTGCAGGCCCTATTTCAGCTTGCAGAAAATTCACAGGCCATAATAAAATCTAGAAAAATCTTTAAAATTACTGTGAATTACGATAAATCCAGGAAAATAAATTTTAGAATTTTTGGAGTTTTTAAAATGGAGAAATAATTAGAATAACAAAGTATATACAGACTGAAAAATTATAGAAAACAAGCCCTAATCTATGCTCTGATACCAAATGATGGGGAACTAATATGCATGCCATTTTTTTTGTATATTTTACATGTTGAGTTAGGTTATTAATTCCTGAATTTCAGATCAAAATTATTTGTAGGAAGTTTTGTATGAATTTTTGAAGATCAGCATGCAGATTAGGACCTAGAAAAGTAGCAAAGAAGGACCGCCGGGGCTGAGAAGCCTCGGTTAGGGCAAGTTCTCCTGCAATAAAACTACTGGAGGTAGAGGGATGTACCTGACAACATCTATGAAGATCGCAACGAAGGGGTCTCTCATTCCTCGACGGATGCAGCCTGGAAAATCGAGCCAAAGACCCGCGGATACCCGGCTTTCTGCTCGGTGATCCGATTGAGGCTTGGTTGGAATCGTTAGATTCGTAGGAACTCGGGGACCTGCAAATGACCTGTCAGGGGTTAGAAAGCTCACAAAGGAACAAGAAAACAAAGTAAAAACAGCAAGGGAAGGCTTCTTTTGGAGTCGGCGTCCAGGGATCTGGAGGGTTTGTTGGCAGCAGGAAGATGATTGCAAACACCGGGAAGAAGAACTCTCACAAACCCCTTTATGCACACAGCAGGGTATCACACCACTCAATAGAAGAACTCAAGGTTTTTATTCATCAAAAATTCTCCTCATACAAGAGGCTAGGGTCCCTTAAATAGACCCTTAACCTTGGGCTCCAAGTAAGGGTACATAAGTCTTTACATAAGAATCCTTTTCCCTCTCAAACCCTAGCTAGAAAATAAGGAAATATTAGGTAGAAAAATCCCTAAAAATTTTCTTGACTTGGTCAAGACTCCCAGGACGCCTAGGGGGGCGTGTTGGGCTTCTAGGAGCAGCAAAAGGCCGGCCCAAAGGGGCTCGGGTGCATGGGTTTGGGCCTCTGGAAGCTGGGGTGGCCTGGTAGCCAGGTAGCAGGAATATTCCCTGGTATCTTGCTTCTTAGGGGCTTGGGCTTGGCACCTGGGCTTGATTTCTTTGGGCTAGGATACAGATGGACCTCTGGAATCATGGATGCCCTTATCTATGAATATACTTTGGCATCTGGAAGGGAATCTGGGCATCTGGAGGGCATCTGCAGGAAATCAGGGTTTTCTGAATTTTCCTCCTTGGGTCTTCAAATCTTCAAGCTGGGTTGGACTTGTGCTATACTTCCATGTCTTCAATCTAGTTGGACTTGGTATTCACTTGTATGATATAGTCTTGAGTCTTCAGTATGCTTGGACAGGACTCAAAAAAATAAAATTAGCTCAACATGAGCTGACTAGCATTGGACTGAACTAGCTCAACATGAGCTGACTAGTACAGAACTGAAATAACAACTAAAAATACTCAAATAACAACTAAAATGGACTCAGATGAGCTAAGCCCTTATTACAGATGGACTCATAAATTATTGATCAATTTACAGAGGGTTGAAAAAGCCTCTATCTTATTCTGGTGCCTTAGGTGTCCCCACCAGGTTGGGCTCTATGGTTTCACTAGGTTGAGTTGGGTTGAGGCTATTGGTCTGGGTCAACTGAGTCATTTGGGTAATTAACTGGGTAGACATCTTAGCCATTTGGTCTATAAGGGCTTGAATCCTAGCTTCCTGCTTATCCATGGGTTCAGGGAGATGGTGGATGAGATGGGACTCCTGATCTAATGCTCATGCAAGACTCGATCAAATCGACTATAGCTGACTAGACCTAGAGTCCAAAACTAGATGCTCAATCAGGGTGGCAAACTAGCCTATAGTAACCTTGTACTCAGCCAGGCAGGTGTAAGGGGAGTGTTAGGTCCCTGATTGCCAATCCTAGACACTAATCAGAGATTGGCCAGGTAGGCGGACCAGCACACAAGCCCTTCGGGATTGAATCCCTGAACCACCGTTCTAGACACCAAGCACAAAGCACACACAGGTTAGCTTGACACAATGATCTAACACTTAGCCCGGACCCGACCAGTTGGTGTCCCTAACCCACTAGGGCAAATTAAGTATAGTTAATTTTAAGTTAGGCTTGGGACCGAATGCAGGGGATGTGGTTTTGGGCTAAGGAGAGGTGATCAAATCCTCCCCCCATCTGACATAGCAAGAGTGCCCTTAAAGGTAGATTATGCAATGATTGCAGGCAGATGAGGATACAAATTAGGATTTAAATATTTTTGGTATTTTTGGAGAATATGTAAATTTTTTTATATATATATATTTTCGTATTTTCTTAAACAGAAGAAAACTTGCAAATTATGGCCTAATATGTAGGAAATATACTAAAATTAAAAGATATGCAAAAAGATGCTAAGCAATATCCTAAAACTTCCAAACTTGTCTTGCTGAAAAAAAACAGAGCCAAAAATTTATAGGCTATATTTTGGCTTGAAGAGAATTTACAGACCGAAATAAAATCTACAAAAATTCTAAAAAATACCTTGAATAATGATGAATTTAGAAAAACAAATTTTAGAGTTTTTAAAGTTCAGGATAGGGAGAAATAACTAAATTAATAGAGTATATATGGACTAAAAAATTACAGAAAACAAGCCCTAATCTAAGCTCTGATACGAGATGATGCGGGACTAACATGCATGCAATTATTTTTGTATATTTTATATGTGGGGTTAGGTGATTAATTCCAAATTTTAGATCAAAATTAGTTGTAGGGAATTATGTATGAAATTTTGAAGTCAAGCATGCAGATTAGAACCTAGAAAAGTATTAAAGAAGGATCGCCGGGGCTGAGAAGCCTCGGTTAGGGCAAGTTCTCCTACAATATAATTACTGGAGGTAGAGGGGGTGTACCTGACAATGTCTGAAGTGCCCAGTGAAGATCATAGCGAAGTGATCTCTCATTCTTCGATGGATGCGGCCTGGAAAACCGAGCCAAAGACCTGCAGATACCCGGCTTTCTGTTCGGTGGTCCGATTGAGGCTTGGCTGGAGTCGTTGGATTCGTAGGAACTTGGGGACCTACAAACGACCTATCAGGGGTTAGAAAACTCAAAGGAGATCAAGAAAATAAAGAAAAAAAATAAAGAGAAGAAAGTTTTGGAGGGGGCTGGAAGGATGGTTGGCGACAAGAAGATGGTTGCAAACATCGAGAAGAAGAACTCTCAAACCCCTTTATGCACACAGCAGGGTAATTACACAAAGCAATATAAGAACTCAAAGTTTATTTTATATCAAAATCAAGCTTCATACAAGAGACTAGGGTCCCTTAAATAGACCCTTAACCTTGGGCCCCAAGTAAGGGTACTTAATACTTTACATAGGACTCCTTCTCCCTTTCAAACCCTAACTAGGAATATAAGGTAACATAGGTAGAAAATCCCACACAAATTGCTCTCCCTCTCCTTGTCTTGGTCGGCCAAGGGGGTGACCATAAGTGGCCTACCAAGGGGAGGGTCACCATAAGAGATGGGCCCTAATTCCTTCCTGGGCCTGGGCTGGCCCAATTTCCTTCTGGCTGATTCAGGGCTTCAGGTTTGTGCTTGTTTTAATTTTCTCCTCCTGGGATCTTCAAGTCTTCAAGCTGGGTTTGACTTGGGCTCAACTTCCATGTCTTCAATCAGGTTGGACTTGGTCTTCACTTGTATGATGTGGTCTTGAATCTTCGATATGCTTGGACAGGACTCAAAAAAATAAAATTAGCTCGACATGAGCTGACTAATACTGAACTGAACTAGCTCAACATGAGCTAACTAATTACAGGACTCAAATAAAACAACTCAGCTGGACTAAGCTTTATTACAGTGGACTCGAATGTCATTTAAGTGATCCACAGAGGGTTGAGAAGCCTCTGCTTTATTCTGGTGCCTTTGGTGTCCGCACCAATTAAGAGGGTATGATGAGAGATTAGTGGGTGGGTTTTGAGTCTCTAGGGATTCCAAGCAAGTTATAAAAACCTTTGGAATTTAGCAACAGCAACTATAAAAATCTTGAAAAGCCCAGCATTAATTCCCATAACCATTACAGCATTTAATGAAGCGTTCTTGAATTTCAGCAGTCTGTTAGTCGAGTAGACTTGACTATTCGAGTCAGCTCAAGCTAAGTCGACTCGATCGTTCGAGTTGACTCGAGAGCAGCATTGACAACTCTTGTCAAAATAGTCCGGAATGATTCCCAATCGTTCGCATGCCAACAAAGCAAGAAGAAACCCCATGGTGTGTGACCCCATAGGTTCAAACAATTAACCGATAGCACAAGAATATTTCCAATACCAACCAAAGTCGTCATCTAGCAATGACCCCCGATGTCCAGATAGGTTAAAGGTTGCAGAGAAACATGAACCTGTTGAATATGGAATATCAGTTAACTTATTCCTTTAATCTCCTAATGCTCTGGATGGCTTAGGGTTAAACTGTTTAACCCTTATCAGTCCATCTCAATATGTCTCAAACAAAGAATCCTTGTAAACCTTACAAGGAATGCTCTGGCCAAGGTCTTTCTCAATTGAGGCATACTAAGCATTCAATCCAAACCATTTGGTGAGATAATCCTATCTCGATCCTACTATCGCTACACAAGTACTTGACTATACCCAGCAACCTTCCATCACTATATTAGAATTCTGGGTAGTCCGGTACCTAAGCACAGTAAGTTGCTCGCAAGCTGCCATAGTGATCTCAAGTCAGAGGAATAATTCATGTCCACATTCTAATGCAAGACTTCTCTTTGGCAGAAAGAGAATCTCGCATGAGAGTCACATTCAGTGAAGTGTCAAATACAACACCTGATGTCACACCAGCATCTTAATGGTACTTGGTTAAGAGGACAACCAACAGATATGACATCAACAACCTACTCTCGATACACCATTATCCTAAATTAGCATATCCTTTGGCCGCGAACCAATTTATGAACTACACAATGCATCCTCTCTACATCGTATACAAGGTAGCTCAAAGGACATCATCATACAAGAGTTCAATTAGGGAGATGTCATGTGATGAACAACCAGAATAAACCTTTTATTCAATTCCATAATTCATACACATATACATGAGTCGCACAACCATCTACAACCTAGATGATTGGCTTTGGGACACAATTCCCAACAACTCCCACCTAGACTAAAGCCAATTGGAATAGAATCTAATTCCCATCTTTCATTTGCAATCGTCAAACTCTTGAATTCTAATGGCTTTAATGAAGGGGTCGGCCAAGTTCTCTTGACCATCGATCTTCAGAAGCTCGATGTCACCTCATTCAATAATCTCCTGGACAAGGTGATAACGACGTAGAATATGCTTGGTCCACTGATGTGTCTTCGGCTCTTTGGCTTGAGCTATGGCTCCAGTGCTGTCACAATATACTAGAATAGGACCATCCAAGGAGGTTGCCAATCCCAGCTCGCCTAGGAACTTCTGCAACCACATAGCCTCCTTTGCTACATCTGATGCCGCAATATACTCTACCTCACAAATAGAATCAGCCACTATATGCTGCTTGGAACTTTTCTAGTACACAGCTCCACCATTAAGGGTAAACACAAAACCAGACACACTCTTACTATCATCTCTATCTGACTGAAAACTGGAGTCAATATACCCTATAAGTTTTAAGTCAGAATCTCCATAAATAAGCCATTAATCCTTAGTATTTCTCAAATCCTTCAGGATGTTCTTAACAACTTTCCAATGAGCTTCACCAGGGTCAGATTGGTATTTGCTCACTACCCCTACTGAGTATGCCACATCTAGTCTAGTACATAGCATAGCATACATAATAGAACCTACTATCGAAGCATATGGAATCCTACTAATACGCTCTCTTTCTTCAGGAGTTGTCGCACAATCCTTCTTTGAAAGAGTAATTCCATGATCTATCGGAAGATAGCCTCTTTTAAAATTTTTCATGCTGAACTGCTTCAACACAATGTCTATGTACATAGATTGGGATAGTCCCAGAAGCCTCTTAGATCTATCTTTATAGATCTTCATACCCAGTATGAATGAGGCTTCACCCAAGTCTTTCATAGAGAATTGAGATGAAAGCTAGACCTTTATTCCTTGTAATGCTAGAATGTCATTCCCAATTAGAAGAATGTCATCCACATATAAAACAAAAAATACAACTACAGAATCATTTTCCCACTTATATATACAAGGTTCCTCTCCATTCCTTATGAAGCCATATGTCTTGATACATGTATCAAAGCGCATGTTCCAACTCCGAGAAGCCTGCTTTAATCCATAAATGGACTTCTGTAACTTGCACACTTTAGACTCATATGTGGATTGAACCCTTCAGGTTGCATCATATACACCTCCTCCTCTAACTCACCATTTAGGAAAGCTATTCGGACATCCATTTGCCAGATTTCATAATCTAAATGTGCTGCTAAAGCAAGCATAATTCGAATGGACTTAAGTATTACCACAGGAGAAAACATCTCGTCATTGTCAATACCATAATATTGACGATACCCCTTGGCAACCAGATAGGCTTTACAGGTCTCCACCTGTCCATCTGCACCCCGCTTCTACTTGAAGATCTACTTGCAACCAATGGGTTTTGTCCCTTCAGGTGGATCAACCAATGTCCATACATTGTTGATTTTCATGGATTCCATTTTGGATTTCATAACTCTCAGCCATGACTCAGAATCAGACCTTGAAATTGCATCCATATAGCTGATCGAATCCTCGTTATTCTCATGGAGCTCAACAAGATCACCATCCTGGACCAAGAACCACAGTATCTGTTCGATGGACATGGTACTCTACCAGATCTCCTTAATGGCCACAGCATGGGCTCTGGATTTGATCTAATCAAATCCGATTCTGTAGTGGTCTTAGAGTGAGAAGGTTCTTCTATCTATTAAACTTCTCCAAGTTCAACCTCAGCAGCTTGAGTCCTTCACCAAGGTACTCCATTTCTAAAAAGGTTGCCCTAAGACTAACGAACAACTTTTGTTCCTTAAGCAGATAGAAACAATACCCTTTGGATTCTTTAGGATACCCAAAAGCGATAGCAATACAATCCTGAGTTTTTAATACATTGGCTCCACCCAGTGATTTTGATGAATAACAAAACATTGAGTGCATATTGTATACTAATGTGGATTTGAAGTTATGAGTTTTCAGGAAGAAAGCATCTCAAAATCTCAAAAACTTAAGGTTCATGGCACGTAATGGCACGGAGCATTTTTCACGAATCCGGACATCCTCTTCATTGAAAAAGGGCATCTAAATGATTAAATATTTTGTGTTTATGATTCATTTAAAATTTCAAAGTCTATATTTATGTTTTTGAAGTTATTTACACTTGAATCTGAGCTTTTCAGTTTCAAGTGTCGACACTTGGAAAGTCAAGTGTCGACACTTCAGCATTTGGCATGGACAAAAATCCTTGGCATACCAAGTGTCGACACATAGAACTAAGTGTCGATACCAAGTGTCGACACTTAGGTTTCCAAGTGTCGACTCAAGGCCTGAGAATTTTGAAAATACAGAACTTTGTTATTTGAGGATTTTTGTGTCAAGTGTCGACACCTGTGCATCAAGTGTCAACACTTGAAAGTTCAAGTATCGACACCTAGAGATCAAGTGTCGACACTTGACAGCCAAGTATCGATACCTGACAGTCAAGTGTCGACACCTGACAGCCAAGTGTCGACACTTGCAGCCTGACAGCTCTAACGGATCTATTTTTCTGGCTTGCAGAACTTGCTTTTCAAGCTCCAAATGGCTATTTCTGAGGTTCTAACGATCACAAACTATTTTTGGAAGGTTCTTGGTGTATTTAACCTCCACCAACCTCATTTTAAAGATAAGGAAGTGTATTGAAGTGCATTCAAGTCTACTCAAAAGCCAAAAAGCCTATATTCTCTCAAATACTTCACATCAAAAGCCTCTTATAGTTTGATTCCTTGAAAAGCCTACAAGCTCATCCTTACTTCATTCCAAAAGAAGCACTTTGAAGAAGATTTCAAGGAAGAGTCAAGAAAAAGCATCAACTTGAGCTTCAAAGATTCCATTCTACTCTTGAAGAGAGTTTGTTTTAGTTTTAAAATTGTATATCTATTTTTACATTGTGATTTGACCTTGCTTTCAAGGATGTCTTGAAAGAAAGTTATTGTGGTTTGTCGGTGAGCCAAAGGGATAAAACCAACTAGGGTTAACTTTTGAGCCCGGAGACAAAACAAGTGTCAAGGTTTGTTGGTAAGCCCAAGTAATAAAACCAACTTAGGTTTTGACTTGTGAGCCTTGTGAAAAACAAGTCAACTGTAATCTTGTTTGGATTATAGTGAAATTCCCAAGGATGGCTTGGGGAGTGGATGTAGGTGCTAGGTTTGCACCGAACCACTATAAACCTTGTGTTTGTGTGTGATTGCTCTCTTCCTCTCTTGCTCTTTGATTATTGCTACCGCTTTACATATCTTGCATTGAATTCATCATTTTTCACTAGCACCACTAGTCCCTCTCATTGTTGTTTTAAATTTTCTTAAAGACTCAATTCACCCCCCATCTCTTGGGCTCCATTTCTGGGCAACAAGTGGTATCAGAGCACCGGTACTCTCTAGTAGGTCCAAGGATCTTGAGTAAAAGATCATGGCAGCCCCAATAGGAATGGGTATTGTTGAAGGTCAAGCTTCAAATCGTCCCCCACTTTTCAATGGCACAAATTACACATATTGGAAAACATGCATGTGCATATTTATTCAAGCTCTTGATTATAATTTGTGGAGGACAATTGTAAAAGGTCCTCATCAGCCTACGATGTTGATTAATGGCATTCTCACTCTAAAGTTGGAAGATGATTGGGATGAGAATGACATTAAGCAAATCGAGCTTAATGCGAAGGCTATGAATCTATTATTTTGCTCTCTTAATCCAAGTGAATTTAATAGAATATCTAATTGTCTCTCCGCCAAGAAGATTTGGGATACACTTGAGGTTACCCATGAGGGTACACACCAAGTGAAAACTACCAAGGTCAACATGCTTATTCACACTTATGAAATGTTTAAAATGGAACCTACTGAGTCTATTAGTGAGATGTATACTAGGTTCACAAATATTGTGAATGGCATGAGAAGCCTAGGAAAAATTATTTCTAATGGTGAACTTGTGAACAAACTTCTCAGGTCTCTACCAGCTTCGTGGGATGCAAAAGTAATAGCTATTGAAGAAGCTAAGGATGTCAACACTCTCCCACTGGAACAACTGTTGGGTTCTCTAATGACCTATGAGCTCTCTCTCAAATAAAAGAATGGAGAGGTCGACAAAAAGAAGAAAGTAATCGCGTTCAAATCTACTGTGATAGAAGAATCAAGCGAAGACTCCGAAGAAGATGATGAAGAAGATGAGATGGCTCTATTAGCAAGAAAATTCAGAAGGTTCATGAGGAAGAAAAAGTTCAACTTCAAAAAGAAACCTCTGAAAGGTGAGCCAAGCAAAGAAAAGGACAAAGAAAAGGAGAAGGAGCAGCCTACATGTTTTGAGTGCAAAAAACCCGGCCATTTCAAGGTAGACTGCCCCTTGCTAAAGAAAAGTAGAAGAAAGCTGAGAAAGAAAGCCATGATGGCAACCTGGAGTGAAAGTGAAGACTCTAGTTCTGAGGAAGAACAGCAGGAGGTGGCAAACTTCTGTCTGATGGCTGATCATGATGAGGTATGTTCTGAAACAGAAAATGAATTTACTTTTGATGAGCTTCATGAAGTTTTTGATGAATTAGTCATAGAATTTCAAAAATTAAAATCAAAACATAAAGATTTAAAGAAGCAAAATTTGGATCTAGCCAAAACAAATAACAACCTTTCAAATGAAAATGAATGCCTTCTTATTCAAAATAAAAAAATTAAATGATAAGATTGTAGCACTTGAAAAAGAAAAAGATGTCTTGAAAAGGAAAAGTGACCCACTTTCAAATGAAAATTTGTCAAAACAAAGCAAAGAAATTTTAAATGAAAACAAAAGATATAAAGAAGAAATTGAAAAATTAAAACCTTTTGTAGAAAGATTTACTTATAGTTATGAAAAATTGAATTTGCTTTTAAATAACCAAAGAGCAATATTTGATAAAGCAGGTTTAGGATTCAGAACTCAAAAGAAACAAATTTTTTTAAAAAATTTCTTTGTGCCTGCATCTTCATCCATTACTTGCTATACTTGTGGTACTAAAGGACACAAATCTTATATGTGCAACAAAAAAAGGTTAAATAATACTAAGAAAGTTTGGATTCTGAAAGGAACCAATGCCACTAACCAAAAAGGACCCAAGATAGCTTGGGTACCTAAAGTCTCCATTTGATCTTTATTACAGGTATGCCTCGCAACCAATAAGAAAAGGATGTGGTACCTTGATAGCGGTTGCTCAAGGCATATGACAGGAGATGTGGAGCAGTTCTCATCACTCGAATATCAAAATGGTGGCAATGTAACTTTTGGTGATAATAGAAAAGGCAAAATTATCGGTATTGGTAAAGTCCATATCACCCCTTCTCCTTATATTGATAATGTCTTATATGTTGATGGTTTGAAACATAACTTGCTTAACATTAGTCAGTTTTGCGACAAAAAATTTAAAGTTATTTTTGAATCTTCTTTGTGCATTGTTTCTAGTCTAGATGATAATGGCATTAAGTTCATTGGTCATAGGCATGGCAATATTTATATGGTTGATCTTGATGATCTTCCTATTCAAAAAGGTCAATGCCTAGTGGCAATGGAAGCCAAGATCGATGAAACTAGTTGGCTTTGGCATCGCAGACTAGGACATGCAAGCATGCATTTAATTTCAAAACTTAGCAAAATGAACTTGGTAAAGGATTTGTCTAAACTCAATTTTGAAAAAGACAAGATCTGTAGTGCATGTCAACTTGGAAAACAAACCAAATACTCTTTCAAACCAAAAGGAGTAATCTCTACATCTAGACCTTTGGAATTGCTTCACATGGACCTCTTTGGGCCAACTAGAACATCTAGTTGGCGAGGTAAGAAGTATGGTCTAGTCATTGTAGATGATTTCTCACGATTTACATGGGTCATGTTTTTAGCACATAAAGATGAAACTTTTTCTGAATTCATTAGATTTCATAAAAGAGTTTTGAATGAAAAAGCTGTTTCAGTCATATCTTTGAGAAGTGATCATGGAACCAAATTTAAAAATGCTGATTTTGATAAATTTTGTATTGAAAATGGCATTCATCATAATTTTTCTGCACCTAGGACACCTCAACAAAATGGGGTGGTAGAAAGAAAAAATAGAACTCTTGAAGAAATGGCACGCACCATGCTTTGTGAAAATGATTTACCTAGATATTTTTGGGTGGAAGCCATAAATATTGCATGCTATGTTTTAAATCGAGTTTTAATTCGACCGATTCTAAAGAAAACACCTTATGAGCTTTGGAAGGGTAGAAAACCCTCAATTCATTATTTTCATGTTTTTGGATGCCGTTGTTTCATCTTAAATAATGGTAAAGATAATTTAAGTAAATTTGATGCCAAATCAGATGAGGGAGTCTTTCTAGGCTACTCCACATCTAGTAAGGCATACAGGGTCTTCAACAGAAGAACACTTGTTGTTGAAGAATCCATACATGTGGTATTTGATGAATCTAACCAAAAATCTTTAAGAAAAGAAGCTGTACTTTCTGATGAAACAGGTAGCAAGAAAACTGAAGGAATAAACAACAATGAAGGGCTTACCAAGGAACAGAACGATGATCAAAACACTGAAGCAGATCAAGCACAAGGTGATGAAAACACGTCAACAGTTGATCCATTACCAAAAGAATGGAGGTATGCTCATGGACACCCAAAAGAACTAATTATCGGTGATCCATCTAAAGATGTAAGTACTCGATCATCCCTTAGAAATATCTGTGATTACTTAGCTTTTGTTTCTCAAATTGAACCTAAAACTATTGAGGAAGCTGAATGTGATAGTAATTGGATAAATGCTATGCAAGATAAACTTAACTAATTTAAAAGAAACAATGTTTGGACATTAGTAGATAAGCCTTCAAACACTTCGATTATTGGTACAAAGTGGGTTTTTCGAAATAAACTTGATGAAAATGGAGTAGTTACTAGAAATAAGGCTAGACTAGTTACCAAAGGATACAATCAGGAGGAAGGAATAGATTTTGATGAAACCTTTGCTCCTGTAGCTAGACTTGAGGCAATTAGGCTATTATTGGCTTTTGCTTGCTTCATGAATTTTAAATTATATCAAATGGATGTTAAAAGTGCCTTTTTAAATAGTCTAATTGAAGAAGTTTACGTTGAGCAACCCCCTAGTTTTGAAAATTCTGAATTTCCAAATCATGTTTACAAACTTCATAAAGCTTTATATGGTTTGAAACAAGCTCCAAGAGCTTGGTATGATCGTTTAAGCTCCTTTTTGCTCAAAAATGATTTTACAATAGGTAATGTAGACAAAACTTTGTTTTTAAAGAAAAAGAATGATGATCTCTTGGTAGTACAAATCTATGTAAATGACATAATATTTGGTGCTACTAATGAATCTCTTTATCAAGATTTTGCAAAGTTAATGCAGGGTGAGTTCAAGATGAGCATGATGGGAGAACTGAATTTTTTCCTCGGACTCTAAATAAAGCAAACCAAAGAGGGGATCTTCATCAACCAAACAAAATATACAAAAGAAATACTCAAGAAGTTTGGGATGGAGAACACTAACCCTTTAGGTACCCCTATGAGCTCTACTTGTAGACTTGACAAGGATGAATCTGGTAAATCTATTGACCAAAAACTATATCGTGGCATGATCGGTTCATTGTTATATCTTACTGCCAGTAGGCCAGATATCATGTTTAGCATCTGTATGTGTGCTAGATATTAGTCTAATCCTAAAAAGTCTCATCTTTTGGCTGTTAAACGCATACTTAGATATCTATCTTGTTCAATTAAAATTGGTTTATGGTACTCTAGAGATTCTTTATTTGAATTGATTGCTTATTCTGATGCTGACTTTGTTGGGTATAAACTTGATTGTAAAAGTACTAGTGGAACCTGTCAGTTTCTTGGAGTAAATTTGATCTCTTGGAGTAGCAACAAATAGAACTCAGTTGCTTTATCTATGGCGGAAGCCGAATATATAGCAGCTGGAAGCTGTTGTGCTCAAATCCTTTGGATCAAACAATAACTCGAAGATTTTGGCATTAAACTAACTAAGACACCCATAAGATGTGATAATACTAGTGCAATCAATCTATCTAAAAATCCTGTGCAACATTCAAGAAGTAAACACATTGAAATAAGGCATCATTTCATAAGAGATCATGTACAAAACTCTAATGTTATTCTTGATTTTGTATGTACTGATGATCAGTTAGCAGATGTGTTTACCAAGCCTTTGTGTGAGGATAGGTTCTGTCTGATTAGAAGAGAGTTAGGTGTCATTGATCCCTTCTCCTAGAACTCTCTTAGTTTTATTTATACCTAAATCTTTTCGCTCAAAACCACTTACTTAAAGCCCCAAAAACTTGATTAAATTGTTTCCTATTTTTCAAAAAAAAATTTGGATTTTCTCAAATTTTTTGGCCAAGTGTCGACACTTAGAAATTGTCAAGTGTCGACACCTGACCAAGTGTCGACACTTGACAAATTCTAAGTGTCGACACTTGCAGGAAAAATCTATTTTTAACCGACAGACCGAGGGTTTTGTTTTTTGTCTTCCCCCGTCACTTTCGAGCAGCAGTGGTCCCCCATCACTCCAAATCTTCCTTTTCCCGTTTACCCCAACTAGATTCAGGTAATTTCCCCTTTCTATTTTTACTCTATTTCTCCTCTTTTTCATTTTATTTTTGATGTTTTCAAACTGTGCAACCTAGAATAGGGTTTTTCCGAAACTTTTTAGGAATTTTAACCAGATTTTCACATGTTTTAATGGATTTCTAAAGCTCCATTTGAGGGAATGGTGGTTTAAAGGTATTTTTCTCAGATTTCCCACATTTTTTGGTCGTTTTCACGCTTATCTCACCCATTTTTTGGAAAAATACTGTTTGATTGAGTTTAGCGAAAATAATTTGGGTTTTCATCTAAATTAAGTATACTAAATCCATTTATTGTTGTTTTAGAAAGGTTTTTCATGATGTTCTTGTGACATTTTCACCACTTTGCTAAAACCCTAAGTGATTTAGACACAAATTCCATGGGTTTTGATTTTTTGGCCTTACAAAAAGTAATTTTCCAAAAGTTCAAATATGTTTTGATGAACAAAAATATTTTCTATAATTATATGTTCGGAATATTGTCATTTAATCAAGTATAAGTTATAAAAATCTCACCTTTAAACTGATTGACAGTTTTTCCAAATGTTGTTTGAGGTATTTTACAACCCAAAATTGGTTTAATTCTGGTTTTCAAAATCTATCTGAACACATTTTAAGAAATGAAACTCTCCTTATCTCAGCCTGTAGCCAGTCCCATAGTTCTAAACCTATCTTCCTTCTTTCCTAGTCAGCTTGCTGTAATGGGTCCCAAGAAGAGACTTGCAGTTAGGGAGATGCCTAGTCGTGGTGTAGAGAGGAGGTCGAAGGCCAGATTTGACCCTACTCAGGCTAGCAGTTCAGCCACACCGAGTTCCCCCCTGCAGAGAGGATGGCAAGGAAGTTAGTAGCCTCTGAGAGGAGAGTCGACCTAGAGTGTTTTGATAGGCACCATTTCAGTTTACGACAGGTGCTCACTGATGCAGGATTAGTACCATTCTATACTATGTAGGAGAGGTACTATCCTCACCTAGTGAGAGAGTTCTATGGTGCGTTGGATTGTCGATGACTTCTGTGGACTACGACAGTCAAAGGCGTTCAGATTTCACTGGCAGCAGAGCTATTGAGTAGAGTATGGGAGATCCCCCATAGGGGAATCTGTCTTTTCGGTAGATGACAGAGAGGCTGCCTTTAGGTGTATTCTTGAGAGAGAGGATGTTCATGGTATATCCATAGTTACCGCGAACCAGTTACTTTGGAGATGCGCCTATTGCACCATATCACGACATGTATACTTCTGTCGAAGACTGGGAGATTTGACTTCATCACTGAGAGGGAGTTGATGGTGATGATAAGTCTGATAGAGAGGAGACAAATTGATCTTCCTTGATTCTAGTTCAGATGCATGATGCTGCGACTCAGCGCCGTCACTGTTTACCTTATGGCATTGCACTGACCAGATTATTTAGAGCTTGTGGAGTATCACTGGAGGGGGAGATCCCCAAGGAGATACTACACACAGATGTATATGACGAGAGGTCTTTGCACCGTATGGGATATAGACTAGTTGCAGGTCAATGGGTGCGTAGAGAGTCTGGCCAGGAGCTAGATAAGGAGGACGAGCTTCGAGAGGCAGAGACAGGAATATCTGAGCCAGCAATTTTTCCTCCCGTTGATATCCCATTGTCACAGGCAGAGCATTCGACTCCTAATACTTCAGCTCCTCCGCCACTTTCTACTGGACTATCTTTTGAGGAGCATGCCAGAGAGCAGTTCACTGAGATCATGGGTGAGTTGACTCAGCTATACAGCGAGGTTGAGATTCTTCGAGCACATACTACCTCGGAGCATGCTGAGATCCGTAGATCTATGGAGGAGGGATTCTTTCGTATTGAGGATCTGTTGAGATCCCTTATACCTCCTGCAGCCCCTGCAGTTGTATCCTCTGATGATGATGATGATGATGATGATCGTGATGATGATGGTGGTGGCGATCACCAGAGCGACCATGCTGATACTGCTGAGGGTGGTGATCGGGCAGATATGGATGACGATAGAGCCACAGAGATTGTGGGCCATGACAGTGACAGTGATGATAGTGCTATGATTATGAGGTGGTCAGTCGCGATCCACCCACTGCCCCAACTGCTCCTACTGACTTGGTTGATTCCACACCAAACTTTGTTAAACTAGCTGATTATCTTTCCCCCCTTCCACTAGATCATCTAGGGTTGTACCCGCCTTTGGTCCTTCTGGCCGCACTAGGAGTCATCGAGCTTTAGTACCTCCTAGGGCCTTAGCCACTAGATCTAGGATCAGTGCCCCATATAGTCTTGAGATTCCATCTGATGAGGATTAGCCTCACAGATGTCTGTTATAGTTCATATGTTGTATGTTTCTGATATTTGTATGACTATGATGATATCTGTATGTTTCAGTTCTTGCTGATGACTCAGCAAATTTTTATACTAAAAACTTGTCTATTATATATATATTTCAGTTTAGTGCTCATTATTTGTGCTTGAATGGTTCAATTTACCTTTTTTAGCTCTGATACTCTTTTATCTTGGTATATTTTTGGCTCTGATACCTATCTTATTTGATTCTCTACCATCTTTTTGTCTCCATGCTCATTGTGAGGGGGAGGTTATTCCCATTTCTAATGATTGACAAAAAGGGGGAGAAATAGTATTGATTGTATTGATTGTATAGATGCATAATTTTTGAATTTTTGTGGTTTCACCTTGTAAGAATCTTTGAAATTTACTTTAATAAGAAATATCTAATTAAGGGGGAGATTGATTCTTCCTAACTCTGAAGTTTTTTTTTGCCCCACATATGGACTTAAATTCATATTCATAAATTATAATAGTTAAAGTTTGAAATGTATTGCTATTTTACTCAAGGTTTTGTTATCATCAAAAAAGGAAAGATTGTTGGCTCCACCCAGTGATTTTGATGAATAACAAAACATTGAGTGCATATTGTATACTAATGTGGATTTGAAGTTATGAGTTTTCAGGAAGAAAGCACCTCAAAATCTCAAAAACTTATGGTTCATGGCACGTAATGGCACAGAGCATTTCTCATGAATCTGGACATCCTCTTCATTGAAAAAGGGCATCTAAATGATTAAATATTATGTGTTTATGATTCATTTAAAATTTCAAAGTCTATATTTATGTTTTTGAAGTTATTTACACTTGAATCTGAGCTTTTCAGTCTCAAGTGTCGACACTTGGAAAGTCAAGTGTCGACACTTCAGCATTTGGCATGGACAAAAATCCTTGGCACGCCAAGTGTCGACTCCCAGAACCAATTGTCGACACTTAGGTTTCCATGTGTCGACTCAAGGCCTGAGAATTTTGAAAATACAGAACTTTGTTATTTGAGGATTTTTGTGTCAAGTGTCGACATGTGTGCATCAAGTGTCGATACTTGAAAGTTCAAGTGTCGACACCTAGAGATCAAGTGTCGACACTTGACAGCCAAGTGTCGACACTTGACAGCCAAGTGTCGACACTTGACAGCCAAGTGTCGACACTTGCAGCTTGACAGCTCTAATGGATCTATTTTTCTGGCTTGCAGAACTTGCTTTTCAAGTTCCAAACGGCTATTTCTGAGGTTCCAACGGTCACAAATCATTTTTTGGAAGGCTCTTGGTGTATTTAACCTCCACCAACCTTATTTTAAAGATAAGGAAGTGTATTGAAGTGCATTCAAGTCTACTCAAAAGCCAAAAAACCTATATTCTCTCAAATACTTCACATCAAAAGCCTCTTATAGTTTGATTCCTTGAAAAGCCTACAAGCTCATCCTTACTTCATTCCAAAAGAGGCACTTTGAAGGAGATTCCAAGGAAGAGTCAAGAAAAAGCATCAACTTGAGCTTCAAAGATTTCATTCTACTCTTGAAGAGAGTTTGTTTTAGTTTTAAAATTGTATATCTATTTTTACATTGTGATTTGACCTTGCTTTCAAGGGTGTCTTGAAAGAAGGTTATTGTGGTTTGTTGGTGAGCCAAAGGGATAAAACCAACTAGGGTTAACTTGTGAGCCCGAAGACAAAACAAGTGTCAAGGTTTGTTAGTAAGCCTAAGTGATAAAACCAACTTAGATTTTGACTTGTGAGCCTTGTGAAAAACAAGTCAACTGTAATTTTGTTTGGATTATAGTGAAATTCCCAAGGGTGGCTTGGAGAGTGGATGTAGGTGCTAGGTTTGCACCGAACCACTATAAATCTTGTGTTTGTGTGTGATTGCTCTCTTCCTCTCTTGCTTTTTGATTATTGCTACTGCTTTACATATCTTGCATTGAATTCATCATTTTTCACTAGCACCACTAGTCCCTCTCATTATTGTTTTAAATTTTCTTAAAGACCCAATTCACCCCCCCTCTTGGGCTCTATTTCTGGGCAACACGATACCAGCTATCAAAATTGGGTCCAGAAAGTTTGTCATTATCTAATAATGACCGGAGCGACAAAGTGGTCAACATTATCTGAAAAAGGAGAACAAGACCTATCAGTATATGAATTATTTAAAAAATCTTAAAGACATGGATTTTAGTCTAAAGGTTTCTCCTACTATTTTATTCAGACTAGTAGCCTCTACCTCCAATCCGAAGAATAACATTTATCCTTAGAGGGTACCAGGATCCAATAGACTACTTTGGCCGGC
Source organism: Areca catechu (assembly GCA_021397845.1). Taxonomy (NCBI): domain Eukaryota; kingdom Viridiplantae; phylum Streptophyta; class Magnoliopsida; order Arecales; family Arecaceae; genus Areca; species Areca catechu. The sequence continues at coordinate 71,498,779 of CM038047.1, forward strand.
CAACCCAGATGCTTCTAAAGGTAGCTACAATACCAATTGCTTCTCTAAGCAATTCATAGTAATCATTTTGCCCCAGGGGTCCTCATAATCGACCTTTGGGCCTCCTATTGAAGGTCCTAGTTAGGTCCAACCAATAACATGATCAAATTCAATGCTTCTAACTAACCCATGATCAAGCCCGACTTTGGCCGACCCACCTGACCATGTGTTAAGATAGTCATACTAAGTCATCATATGTTGAATGGAAATGATGGGGACATTGAGCCAGTTCAGATCCAGCCAGTTCAGACCGAGCAGCCAGCCCAGATCTCGGTGCCAACCCAGTACGGATCTTGATATATTTTTTTTATTTTTTTTTTAATTTTATGGGTGTACGTGGGATTTGGGATATCTCCAAATCGGAGATTAGTTTTATTTAGAGTTATCGGAATCTCTTATAGTTCCGATTACTTTGAGATTATTTAGGGATTTAGTTTTACCGATAGTATCTTGTTTTTAGGTTTATTTAAGATCATGTTCTTGATGAATAAAAAATTAGCGAAGATTATATTTGAGAAAATATCTGGGTGCGTCCCGACTTCTCCCCCTTCTCTTCTTCCCTCTCCTCTACCTGGGTCTCCTCTCCCTCTTCTCGATATTTTTCCTCCCGGCTATTTCCTCTCTTCCCTTCCCGGTTCTCTCTCTCTTTCCTCTTTCTCTTCTCTATGCTTTCCCTCCTCTACTCCTCCTCCAATTGACTTCTCACGAACGAATCAACTGAAGCCAGACCAACACCGTCCACCGCTCTCCCACGGGATCTGCCCGACCGGAAGCCTCCAAACGGGCCAAGCCGGCCTTTCCGTCGCCACCGACGCCCTCTGTCACCGCCATCTCCGTTGACTGGCCAACCGACCGACCGGAAGCTTCCAACCGAGACAAGCCGACCACCGTCGCTACCCTCTGCAGCCATCTCCGTCGATCGGCCTTCCCTAAGCGCGACCGATGCCTCACCTCGGCATCGTCTCCACCGCAGGCCTCCACGCGACGCCTTCCGCCGGTCTCTTCCTCCCTTCCGGCCACCGTCGCTACCCTCTGCAGCCACCTCCGTCGACCGGCCAGCCCTAAGCGCGATCGACGCCTCACCCTCTGAACCATCGTCGTCTTTCGCCCGGAGTCGTTCACAGCCGGCCAACAACCCCTCTGCTGCCAACTTCTGCACCGCACAGACCCCAGAGCGCACGGATCCCAGAGGAGCGCACAGATCCCAGAGCACACGGACCCCAGAGCGCACGGATCCCAGAGCGCACGGATCCCCGAGCGCACGGATCCCAGAGCATAGATTTCAAAGCATTGGATTTTAATTAAATTTTATTTTGGAATTTATTCTTCACTTGTATTTTTTTTGGTGTTCCAGGTCCATCGGCTTCTGATCCACCTCACTCGTGAACTACTGGTCCGGATTTTGGACGATCTCAGGACGATCTCCCTCTTCCAAATTTCGTGAGATTCCGTGTTTTTTTTTTTTTTTTTTGGGTGAGATCCATTTTGATAACCTGACCCAATTGCTGGTTATTTTTATTTAATTAGATTTAATTTATTTAAATTGAACACCCTAATCTAGAGATCATTTCTTAACGATCAACGGTCCGACACCGGTCTTGATATCAGAGTGTACGGTCCCGCATCAAATTGGTATCAGAGCAATAGGTTAGGTTAGGGTCAATTTTAATTTTGCATGACAACTAGGTCAGGAAACAAATATCAATCAGAACATTCTTCCGTAGATAACAAAATGGATCCCAGTTTAGAAGCTGCCCTTCAAGTAATCATGGGTAAACTCGAAAAAATTGACAGCAAGTTAGGATCTTTAGATGCCAGGGTATTAACTCTTGAAGAGGAACGACTAGTGAACACCAATTACCCTATTAGGAACTCTTCATCAAGAGTTACAGATCCTAGAGTTCCAGATCCTAGAGATCCTAGAGACCGAAATGACTACCTAGATCATGATAGTGGTCGTACTCAAATCCTTCGACCTGACCCTAGGGATCGACATGATTATCCAGGTAATCAACCAACACTTAGGTCTTATCACAACCCAATCGATAAAGATGAACGAATCATGAGGAGTGTTAAGATTGACGCCCCAAGTTTTGTAGGTCGCCTGGACCCCAAAGAATATATTGACTGGGAAGCTAATATGGACCATTACTTCTCCTGGTATGATATGTCTGAGGATAGAAAAGTTAGGTTTGCCCAAATGAGATTGTTAGGCCAAGCAAAGCTATATTGGCACAATGTCCAGAGGTTAGCCATTCATAGGAGACAGGACCCTGTTGGAACATGGGATGAGATGAAGGATAAGCTTCGAGAGAAGTATCTTCCTGCATCTTATCAACAGCAACTTTTGGATCAATGGCAAAGGTTGACCCAAGGAACTGGACTTGTAAATGATTACATCGATAAATTTGATGAATACCTTATGCGATGTAATGTGCATGAAGACCCATCTGTCACTTTATCCCGGTTTAGAGCTGGTCTGAGAGTGGATATCCAAAAGGAATTATTTTTGAGAGAAGTTTATAGTCTAGAGCAAGCATATCAATTAGCTCAAGACTATGAAAGATTTCAGCAAATGTCTATCACTCGTAGATCTGAACCTTCTAGACCAGGAATTTTAGGTCCAAGGCCTAGCATGAACCTAGCCCCGACTGGTCCACAACCTAACATTAGTCAGGCCCCTGGTAGTCGACCCCCGAGAGATGACAAAGGAAAAGGGATTATAGGAGAAACTTCCCGTGGAAGTAGCTCTAAGATCCACTGCTTTAGATGTAATGGGATAGGTCATGTAGCTAGCCAATGTCCATCTAGAACCTTGCATATAGGGACACTTGAAGAACAAGAAGATCTAGGTGATGTCCTTGAAGAAGAAGTTTACACTGCTGACCCAGGATTAGCCGATGCCTACGAAGAACAAGATCATGAGGTTGGAGCTGAAAAACAATTAGGAGTTAATTTGATTAATAATTTGGATCTAATTGAATGTAAAGAACCAGCATTGACACCTGGTGATGTATTTGAGCCTGCATTCTTTGAGAGTGATCATCTTTTTGAGAGTCCACTTTTCCAAAAGAGAGGACAACACGATATGATTAAACGAATTTTGGACGAGGAGATCAAGTCTTCAAGGAGTCAAAATTGCTACCGCTACCTGGTTCACTGGCGAGGCAGACCAAAGTCAGAGGACTCCTGGATTACTGAAGAGGAGCTCCAGAACATTGATCCAAACTTATTTGAGCACCTCCAGCCTGACTCGACAGAGTCGAGTTCTCCCCACCACAGGGAAAATGATGGGGACATTGAGCCAGTTCAGATCCAGCCAGTTCAGACCTAGCAGCCAGCCCAGATCTCGGTGCCAACCCAGTACGGATCTTGATGTATTTTTTTTATTTTTTTTTAATTTTATGGGTGTACGTGGGATTTGGGATATCTCCAAATCGGAGATTAGTTTTATTTAGAGTTATCGGAATCTCTTATAGTTCCGATTACTTTGAGATTATTTAGGGATTTAGTTTTACCGATAGTATCTTGTTTTTAGGTTTATTTAAGATCATGTTCTTGATGAATAAAAAATTAGCGAAGATTATATTTGAGAAAATATCTGGGTGCGTCCCGACTTCTCCCCCTTCTCTTCTTCCCTCTCCTCTACCTGGGTCTCCTCTCCCTCTTCTCGATATTTTTCCTCCCGGCTATTTCCTCTCTTCCCTTCCCGGTTCTCTCTCTCTTTCCTCTTTCTCTTCTCTATGCTTTCCCTCCTCTACTCCTCCTCCAATTGACTTCTCCCGAACGAATCAACTGAAGCCAGACCAACACCGTCCACCGCTCTCCCTCGGGATCTGCCCGACCGGAAGCCTCCAAACGGGCCAAGCCGGCCTTTCCGTCGCCACCGACGCCCTCTGTCACCGCCATCTCCGTTGACTGGCCAACCGACCGACCGGAAGCTTCCAACCGAGCCAAGCCGACCACCGTCGCTACCCTCTGCAGCCATCTCCGTCGATCGGCCTGCCCTAAGCGCGACCGACGCCTCACCTCGGCATCGTCTCCACCGCAGGCCTCCACGCGACGCCTTCCGCCGGTCTCTTCCTCCCTTCCGGCCACCGTCGCTACCCTCTGCAGCCACCTCCGTCGACCGGCCAGCCCTAAGCGCGATCGACGCCTCACCCTCTGAACCATCGTCGTCTTTCGCCCGGAGTCGTTCACAGCCGGCCAACAACCCCTCTGCTGCCAACTTCTGCACCGCACGGACCCCAGAGCGCACGGATCCCAGAGGAGCGCACGGATCCCAGAGCACACGGACCCGAGAGCGCACGGATCCCAGAGCGCACGGATCCCCGAGCGCACGGATCCCAGAGCATAGATTTCAAAGCATTGGATTTTAATTAAATTTTATTTTGGAATTTATTCTTCACTTGTATTTTTTTTGGTGTTCCAGGTCCATCGGCTTCTGATCCACCTCACTCGTGAACTACTGGTCCGGATTTTGGACGATCTCAGGACGATCTCCCTCTTCCAAATTTCGTGAGATTCCGTGTTTTTTTTTTTTTTTTTGGGTGAGATCCATTTTGATAACCTGACCCAATTGCTGGTTATTTTTATTTAATTAGATTTAATTTATTTAAATTGAACACCCTAATCTAGAGATCGTTTCTTAACGATCAACGGTCCGACACCGGTCTTGATATCAGAGTGTACGGTCCCGCATCAAATTGGTATCAGAGCAATAGGTTAGGTTAGGGTCAATTTTAATTTTGCATGACAACTAGGTCAGGAAACAAATATCAATCAGAACATTCTTCCGTAGATAACAAAATGGATCCCAGTTTAGAAGCTGCCCTTCAAGTAATCATGGGTAAACTCGAAAAAATTGACAGCAAGTTAGGATCTTTAGATGCCAGGGTATTAACTCTTGAAGAGGAACGACTAGTGAACACCAATTACCCTATTAGGAACTCTTCATCAAGAGTTACAGATCCTAGAGTTCCAGATCCTAGAGATCCTAGAGACCGAAATGACTACCTAGATCATGATAGTGGTCGTACTCAAATCCTTCGACCTGACCCTAGGGATCGACATGATTATCCAGGTAATCAACCAACACTTAGGTCTTATCACAACCCAATCGATAAAGATGAACGAATCATGAGGAGTGTTAAGATTGACGCCCCAAGTTTTGTAGGTCGCCTGGACCCCAAAGAATATATTGACTGGGAAGCTAATATGGACCATTACTTCTCCTGGTATGATATGTCTGAGGATAGAAAAGTTAGGTTTGCCCAAATGAGATTGTTAGGCCAAGCAAAGCTATATTGGCACAATGTCCAGAGGTTAGCCATTCATAGGAGACAGGACCCTGTTGGAACATGGGATGAGATGAAGGATAAGCTTCGAGAGAAGTATCTTCCTGCATCTTATCAACAGCAACTTTTGGATCAATGGCAAAGGTTGACCCAAGGAACTGGACTTGTAAATGATTACATCGATAAATTTGATGAATACCTTATGCGATGTAATGTGCATGAAGACCCATCTGTCACTTTATCCCGGTTTAGAGCTGGTCTGAGAGTGGATATCCAAAAGGAATTATTTTTGAGAGAAGTTTATAGTCTAGAGCAAGCATATCAATTAGCTCAAGACTATGAAAGATTTCAGCAAATGTCTATCACTCGTAGATCTGAACCTTCTAGACCAGGAATTTTAGGTCCAAGGCCTAGCATGAACCTAGCCCCGACTGGTCCACAACCTAACATTAGTCAGGCCCCTGGTAGTCGACCCCCGAGAGATGACAAAGGAAAAGGGATTATAGGAGAAACTTCCCGTGGAAGTAGCTCTAAGATCCACTGCTTTAGATGTAATGGGATAGGTCATGTAGCTAGCCAATGTCCATCTAGAACCTTGCATATAGGGACACTTGAAGAACAAGAAGATCTAGGTGATGTCCTTGAAGAAGAAGTTTACACTGCTGACCCAGGATTAGCCGATGCCTACGAAGAACAAGATCATGAGGTTGGAGCTGAAAAACAATTAGGAGTTAATTTGATTAATAATTTGGATCTAATTGAATGTAAAGAACCAGCATTGACACCTGGTGATGTATTTGAGCCTGCATTCTTTGAGAGTGATCATCTTTTTGAGAGTCCACTTTTCCAAAAGAGAGGACAACACGATATGATTAAACGAATTTTGGACGAGGAGATCAAGTCTTCAAGGAGTCAAAATTGCTACCGCTACCTGGTTCACTGGCGAGGCAGACCAAAGTCAGAGGACTCCTGGATTACTGAAGAGGAGCTGCAGAACATTGATCCAAACTTATTTGAGCACCTCCAGCCTGACTCGACAGAGTCGAGTTCTCCCCACCACAGGGGAAATGATGGGGACATTGAGCCAGTTCAGATCCATCCAGTTCAGACCCAGCAGCCAGCCCAGATCTCGGTGCCAACCCAGTACGGATCTTGATGTATTTTTTTTATTTTTTTTTTAATTTTATGGGTGTACGTGGGATTTGGGATATCTCCAAATCGGAGATTAGTTTTATTTAGAGTTATCGGAATCTCTTATAGTTCCGATTACTTTGAGATTATTTAGGGATTTAGTTTTACCGATAGTATCTTGTTTTTAGGTTTATTTAAGATCATGTTCTTGATGAATAAAAAATTAGCGAAGATTATATTTGAGAAAATATCTGGGTGCGTCCCGACTTCTCCCCCTTCTCTTCTTCCCTCTCCTCTACCTGGGTCTCCTCTCCCTCTTCTCGATATTTTTCCTCCCGGCTATTTCCTCTCTTCCCTTCCCGGTTCTCTCTCTCTTTCCTCTTTCTCTTCTCTATGCTTTCCCTCCTCTACTCCTCCTCCAATTGACTTCTCACGAACGAATCAACTGAAGCCAGACCAACACCGTCCACCGCTCTCCCACGGGATCTGCCCGACCGGAAGCCTCCAAACGGGCCAAGCCGGCCTTTCCGTCGCCACCGACGCCCTCTGTCACCGCCATCTCCGTTGACTGGCCAACCGACCGACCGGAAGCTTCCAACCGAGCCAAGCCGACCACCGTCGCTACCCTCTGCAGCCATCTCCGTCGATCGGCCTGCCCTAAGCGCGACCGACGCCTCACCTCGGCATCGTCTCCACCGCAGGCCTCCACGCGACGCCTTCCGCCGGTCTCTTCCTCCCTTCCGGCCACCGTCGCTACCCTCTGCAGCCACCTCCGTCGACCGGCCAGCCCTAAGCGCGATCGACGCCTCACCCTCTGAACCATCGTCGTCTTTCGCCCGGAGTCGTTCACAGCCGGCCAACAACCCCTCTGCTGCCAACTTCTGCACCGCACGGACCCCAGAGCGCACGGATCCCAGAGGAGCGCACGGATCCCAGAGCGCACGGACCCCAGAGCGCACGGATCCCCGAGCGCACGATCCCAGAGCATAGATTTCAAAGCATTGGATTTTAATTAAATTTTATTTTGGAATTTATTCTTCACTTGTATTTTTTTTGGTGTTCCAGGTCCATCGGCTTCTGATCCACCTCACTCGTGAACTACTGGTCCGGATTTTGGACGATCTCAGGACGATCTCCCTCTTCCAAATTTCGTGAGATTCCGTGTTTTTTTTTTTTTTTTTTGGGTGAGATCCATTTTGATAACCTGACCCAATTGCTGGTTATTTTTATTTAATTAGATTTAATTTATTTAAATTGAACACCTTAATCTAGAGATCGTTTCTTAACGATCAACGGTCCGACACCGGTCTTGATATCAGAGTGTACGGTCCCGCATCAAATTGGTATCAGAGCAATAGGTTAGGTTAGGGTCAATTTTAATTTTGCATGACAACTAGGTCAGGAAACAAATATCAATCAGAACATTCTTCCGTAGATAACAAAATGGATCCCAGTTTAGAAGCTGCCCTTCAAGTAATCATGGGTAAACTCGAAAAAATTGACAGCAAGTTAGGATCTTTAGATGCCAGGGTATTAACTCTTGAAGAGGAACGACTAGTGAACACCAATTACCCTATTAGGAACTCTTCATCAAGAGTTACAGATCCTAGAGTTCCAGATCCTAGAGATCCTAGAGACCGAAATGACTACCTAGATCATGATAGTGGTCGTACTCAAATCCTTCGACCTGACCCTAGGGATCGACATGATTATCCAGGTAATCAACCAACACTTAGGTCTTATCACAACCCAATCGATAAAGATGAACGAATCATGAGGAGTGTTAAGATTGACGCCCCAAGTTTTGTAGGTCGCCTGGACCCCAAAGAATATATTGACTGGGAAGCTAATATGGACCATTACTTCTCCTGGTATGATATGTCTGAGGATAGAAAAGTTAGGTTTGCCCAAATGAGATTGTTAGGCCAAGCAAAGCTATATTGGCACAATGTCCAGAGGTTAGCCATTCATAGGAGACAGGACCCTGTTGGAACATGGGATGAGATGAAGGATAAGCTTCGAGAGAAGTATCTTCCTGCATCTTATCAACAGCAACTTTTGGATCAATGGCAAAGGTTGACCCAAGGAACTGGACTTGTAAATGATTACATCGATAAATTTGATGAATACCTTATGCGATGTAATGTGCATGAAGACCCATCTGTCACTTTATCCTGGTTTAGAGCTGGTCTGAGAGTGGATATCCAAAAGGAATTATTTTTGAGAGAAGTTTATAGTCTAGAGCAAGCATATCAATTAGCTCAAGACTATGAAAGATTTCAGCAAATGTCTATCACTCGTAGATCTGAACCTTCTAGACCAGGAATTTTAGGTCCAAGGCCTAGCATGAACCTAGCCCCGACTGGTCCACAACCTAACATTAGTCAGGCCCCTGGTAGTCGACCCCCGAGAGATGACAAAGGAAAAGGGATTATAGGAGAAACTTCCCGTGGAAGTAGCTCTAAGATCCACTGCTTTAGATGTAATGGGATAGGTCATGTAGCTAGCCAATGTCCATCTAGAACCTTGCATATAGGGACACTTGAAGAACAAGAAGATCTAGGTGATGTCCTTGAAGAAGAAGTTTACACTGCTGACCCAGGATTAGCCGATGCCTACGAAGAACAAGATCATGAGGTTGGAGCTGAAAAACAATTAGGAGTTAATTTGATTAATAATTTGGATCTAATTGAATGTAAAGAACCAGCATTGACACCTGGTGATGTATTTGAGCCTGCATTCTTTGAGAGTGATCATCTTTTTGAGAGTCCACTTTTCCAAAAGAGAGGACAACACGATATGATTAAACGAATTTTGGATGAGGAGATCAAGTCTTCAAGGAGTCAAAATTGCTACCGCTACCTGGTTCACTGGCGAGGCAGACCAAAGTCAGAGGACTCCTGGATTACTGAAGAGGAGCTGCAGAACATTGATCCAAACTTATTTGAGCACCTCCAGCCTGACTCGACAGAGTCGAGTTCTCCCCACCACAGGGGAAATGATGGGGACATTGAGCCAGTTCAGATCCAGCCAGTTCAGACCTAGCAGCCAGCCCAGATCTCGGTGCCAACACAGTACGGATCTTGATGTATTTTTTTATTTTTTTTTTAATTTTATGGGTGTACGTGGGATTTGGGATATCTCCAAATCGGAGATTAGTTTTATTTAGAGTTATCGGAATCTCTTATAGTTCCGATTACTTTGAGATTATTTAGGGATTTAGTTTTACCGATAGTATCTTGTTTTTAGGTTTATTTAAGATCATGTTCTTGATGAATAAAAAATTAGCGAAGATTATATTTGAGAAAATATCTGGGTGCGTCCCGACTTCTCCCCCTTCTCTTCTTCCCTCTCCTCTACCTGGGTCTCCTCTCCCTCTTCTCGATATTTTTCCTCCCGGCTATTTCCTCTCTTCCCTTCCCGGTTCTCTCTCTCTTTCCTCTTTCTCTTCTCTATGCTTTCCCTCCTCTACTCCTCCTCCAATTGACTTCTCCCGAACGAATCAACTGAAGCCAGACCAACACCGTCCACCGCTCTCCCTCGGGATCTGCCCGACCGGAAGCCTCCAAACGGGCCAAGCCGGCCTTTCCGTCGCCACCGATGCCCTCTGTCACCGCCATCTCCGTTGACTGGCCAACCGACCGACCGGAAGCTTCCAACCGAGCCAAGCCGACCACCGTCGCTACCCTCTGCAGCCATCTCCGTCGATCGGCCTGCCCTAAGCGCGACCGACGCCTCACCTCGGCATCGTCTCCACCGCAGGCCTCCACGCGACGCCTTCCGCCGGTCTCTTCCTCCCTTCCGGCCACCGTCGCTACCCTCTGCAGCCACCTCCGTCGACCGGCCAGCCCTAAGCGCGATCGACGCCTCACCCTCTGAACCATCGTCGTCTTTCGCCCGGAGTCGTTCACAGCCGGCCAACAACCCCTCTGCTGCCAACTTCTGCACCGCACGGACCCCAGAGCGCACGGATCCCAGAGGAGCGCACGGATCCCAGAGTGCACGGACCCCAGAGCGCACGGATCCCAGAGCGCATGGATCCCAGAGCGCACGGATCCCAGAGCATAGATTTCAAAGCATTGGATTTTAATTAAATTTTATTTTGGAATTTATTCTTCACTTGTATTTTTTTTGGTGTTCCAGGTCCATCGGCTTCTGATCCACCTCACTCGTGAACTACTGGTCCGGATTTTGGACGATCTCAGGACGATCTCCCTCTTCCAAATTTCGTGAGATTCCGTGTTTTTTTTTTTTTTTTTGGGTGAGATCCATTTTGATAACCTGACCCAATTGCTGGTTATTTTTATTTAATTAGATTTAATTTATTTAAATTGAACACCCTAATCTAGAGATCGTTTCTTAACGATCAACGGTCCGACACCGGTCTTGATATCAGAGTGTACGGTCCGGCATCAGGAAATCCCACTTACCTGATGACCACCCGTTCTTTAGAACTGTCGATGATCACCCAACTTATGGACTCAATGCCAATCCAACTTAATGGGAGGCTAAGACTTAGGATATCACATAACTTTATCTTTTTATGGACCTAATAATTTAGAGGATTTAAGTTTTTATGACATTTGAGATGAAGACATGGACCTTGATCAAGAAAACTCCCAACAAACACTTAGAGGATTTCTAGATCAATTTGGTCCATGAGCACCTATATACCAGTTAGACTGATTAACCTTAGTTAACATGGGTCAACTTGAATCAATAGATAATCTAATCAAGTCTGGTTCACCACGTTAGCCAGGTAAGTAAGATCAAGGGATGGGTTAAGCCAAGTAAGCCTCTTGCCTTGGACACAATCCATGAGTTGGCCAGGTAAGAGTTAGCCCCTAAGAACCTTGATCACAACTGTCAAACTTACCTTAGACACTAAGTGGTTTACCATACTCAATCAGACTAGCCTAAAGACCGGGGCTCACCACGAAGCCATGAATCAAGTCCATTTAGATGTATGAACTGATCTAACTAACTATTAGAGAGATCTATAGAGGAGAGACCTAATTCAACTTTTGATTAGTCTTTTCTTTATTTAATCCATTCATCTAAACCTAGGTCTAACCCATTTAAGGATCCAATTCTAGCTAACCCAATAACCCATGGTTTATTAATCATGACTTAATATTAGAATCATATCCTAAATCTTAAAAATATACAACTTAATTCCCAATTAAGTGTATCACACTAATTGAAACATTTTCAAAATCAAGTGAAATAATTTCATAAAAATCTGAAGCTTAAAATTATTGTTTCATAGTTTTTTGGTAGAGTCAGCTCTTCCAAAACATAGTTTTCTGGTTGAGTCAGCTCTTGCAGGTCAAATCAGCTTTTCCAGAATACAGTAACTTAAAATTTCAGTCATTTCTACTTGAACTTTTCAAAGTTTTAGATCAAACATCTTTTAGATCTCATCTAAACATGGTTATGATCTATTAACCATAGATTAAAACCATTTTAATCCATCAAATTCCCTACTTTCTTCTTCATAAGGTTGTGACGTAGCGGCACCCCTACACGTCATAGGAAAATCCCTTGAAATGGGAAGAGATGGTCTTTAAACCATACTTATCTCTTATAATTGGATGGCTTTAGCAAATCCACCTTAATCCAAGTACTTTATAAAAGAAATAATCCGATTTCATACAAAAACATTAAACAACATGTGCATCCAACCTGGATGCTCTGATACCACTGTTGGGGAACCAAGGAAATGGGAACCGTATGGTATGGCCCAAGACATGCAATTTAAAACCTTTTTCTAGATTACATGATGCAGCAGAAGCAGATAAATAATTTATCTAAGCATGTTAATCTAATTAACACAAGTTTCTTGTGCAGATCTTAATGCATGTGTAGAATAATGTATATATGAAATCAAGCATCCATTGAATGAAAAACAAAACTATTCTAGATTCACACAATAATGCAACAAATTATAATATGTCAAGCATATAATCTAAAGGCATACCTTTAAGATGACGATCACCTGTAAGGCACGTGCTTCGATAGCAAGGTAGAACAGCACCCGATGGAGATCAGCCCTATAGAAAGATGATTAGGCTCTGCGAGCGGCACACACGTGCTGCCTCTACAAGTGGTTCACATCGGGTAGAGGAATTCCTTCTCCTTCCTTCGAGGTACTAGCCCCTCCGGAGACACTGATGGCAGCAATGACTCCTTCGAATCCTTGAAGATGCGTGGACTCCTTCAACTCCTTGAAGGGCTGTTGCTGTAGTGGTACTGGAATGAAGATGCTTGAGAACCCTTTTCCAATGCTCTATCCCAAATCTTCAACAAAAGGTCTACACACAGGAATCCCAAAATCCAAGCTCACTCTATCCCGGAGATCAAATATCGCAATCTCTTAAGGATCAACCAAGATCTCTATCCCAAAAATTTTCTGGGCAGAGTCTTAACCTTGATCCAAATCTGGAGTGTAGAACGTTGAACATCAACTATTGACCTTCTTCAGCCCTGCTTTTATAACAGCATCCTCCAAAACCATTAAGAGGGTATAATGAGAGATTAGTGGGGGGGTTTTGAGTCTCTAGGGATTCCAAGCAAGTTATGAAAACCTTTGGAATTCAGCAACAGCGACTATAAAAACCTCGAAATGCCCTGAATTAAATCCCATAACCATTGCAGCATTTAATGAAGCATTCTCAAATTTCAGTAGTCTATCAGTCAGTCAACTCGACTGTTCGAGTTGGCTCGAGCTGAGTTGACTCGACTGTTCGAGTCTGCTCGAGAGCAGCATTGACAACCCTTGTCAAAATAGTCCAGAATGATTTCCAATCATTCGCATGCCAATAAAGCAAGAAGAAACCCCACAATGTATGACCCCATAGGTTCAAACACTAAACCAGTAACACAAGAACATTTTTAGTACCAGCCAAAGTTACCATCTAGCAATGACACCCAGCATCCGGATAGGTTGAAGGTCGCAAAGCAATATGAACTTGTCGAATATGGAATATTAGTGAACTTATTTCTTTAATCTTCTAATGCTCCAGATGGCTTAGGGTTAAACTACCCAACCCTTATCACTCCATCTTAACATGTCTCAAACAAAGAATCCTTGTAACACCATACAAGAAATTCCCTAGCCAAGGTCTTTCTCAATTGAGGCATACTAAGCATTCAATGCAAACCATTTCGAGAGATCAATCATATCTCGATCCTACTACCGCTACACAAGTACTTGACTGTACCCAGCAACCTTCCATCATCAGATTAGAAATCCGAGTAGTCTGGTACCTAAGCATAGTGAGTTACTCGCAAGCTGCCATAGTGATCTCAAGTCAGAGGAATAATTCATGTCCATATTCTAATGCAAGACTTCTCTTTAGTAGAAAGAGAATCTCGCATGAAAGTTACGTTCAGTGAAGTGTCAAACACAATACCTGATGTCACACCAGCATCTCCATGCTACTTGATTAAGAGGACAACCAACAAATATGACATCAACAACCTACTCTTGATACACCATCGTCCTGAAACAGTTTATCCTTTGGTTGCGAACCAGTTTATGAACTACACGATGCATCCTATTTACATCACTACAAGGTAGCTCAAAAGACATCATCATACAAGAGTTCAATTAGAGAGATGTCATGTAATGAACAACCAGAATAAATATTTTATTTAATTCAATAATTCATATACATATCCATGAGTTGCATAACCACCTACAGCCTAGATGATTGGCTTTGGGACATAATTCCCAACAAAGTCTTTTTTAGCATCATTAGAAAAGCAAAATAGTGAAAGGTGTCGCTTTCACCCTGGATCATCATATGAGCTTAGTAATTGTCTAAGTAATCCAGTGGATCGGTAGTCCTATTATAAGGCTCCAATTGGGGCATTTTAAAATAAGGTAGAAATATTTCTTCCATGATTCAACATGAAAATGAGGGCCATGAATTATATCTGACCTGTTCATCGATTCCTCGATTATCATCCAGTTTTGCAAATTATAGCTCTAGCTTTTGAAATTTTCTCTTGTAATCATCGTATTGACGGGTTTCTTGACCTTGTTGAGTAACTTCTAGGGTGGAAGAGTCTTCTCTTGAAGATTCCATGAAAGAACTTGGACACTTCTCTTTTTGCTGACTACCTTCCTGTCAATCATATTCAAGGCATCATGAAGGACTTCATCGACTTGGGGATCATCGATCTGGAGAGCATCGATAGAGAGAATGTCGAACAATCTATTGATGCCAAGATTCTCTTAAAATAGATCGTCGGCTATGTTTGGAGATGATTGTCGGAGTAGGTGGCCCCATCAGTCTTGTTAATCGTTGATCGTGGCTTCTTGGAGACTTTGAACAACAACGGTCAAGGCTTCCACTTTGTTCAAAAGAACAGCGAATTGATGTTGCTCTGCCACCATCATTGGAGGTGTATTATTGGCCCTCAATAGTGGGTTGGGTGGGTCATCTCTCCAAGATGATTGATGACCTTTATTAGCTAAAGTATTCTATACTTTGTCTTTAACCACTGTTTATCTTCTCTAGATTTTCCTTCGTAGTTAGGAGATGGGTGATTGACCACATGCAAATCCCTGACCTAGCATGCCAATTTATTGATGCTAAACCCTAGATGGCCAACCTCTTTAGTTAAAATGGGAGAATGGGCAATGAGAGATGCCAACTGGTCAC
Source organism: Areca catechu (assembly GCA_021397845.1). Lineage (NCBI taxonomy): Eukaryota > Viridiplantae > Streptophyta > Magnoliopsida > Arecales > Arecaceae > Areca > Areca catechu. The sequence continues at coordinate 71,513,918 of CM038047.1, forward strand.
CTACAACTCCTATAAAAGAAGTCCATGATTGAAGATTTTTTGGTGGACGACCCTTCGAAGCTTAAGTTAGTGGGATTCTAGTGAATAGATGGAACATTTTAGAGAAGTGAAAGTGTTAGAGTTTTCCTAAGCACAGTATTGGCTTACCCTTGAAGGTCCCATATCATGCCCCGACCCGATGCTTAAACCAAGTGTAACAAATGGCCGCATATCCCTAGGATGCAATTCCATTGGATATGCAAGGCCAATCCTTCAATTCAATATCCAAGCTATGGTAGAGAACAAATTTCACTAATTATTTATTTATTTATAGAGTTTTCCATCAAGGTTACTAGGTAGATAAAACTTAACTAAAATTTAAGATAAAACATAAACTAAAAGATTAACACCTAAATCCTAGCTCCTCACTAGCTGGTTCCAAAGCCTGATTGATCTTTCTGATCTATAACAAAAATATAAAAAAATAGGGGGTGAGCTATACAGGCTCAGTAAGTTATCATCATATCTAATATAAGCATAAATATGATAATAACAAATTACAAATATACATAAATTATACATCACAGAACAACCAGCTCACGATAAAATAAAATGCAACATCACATTAATATGCACATTCAATTATAAATGACATGACTATAGATGGCCAACCATTTACTTTACTCTCCTAGTCCCTCTGACTATAGCCACGATCAACCCGTGGCTAGTCTCGAAAGAGACTAAATCCTGACAACCAAAATCGGTCATGTGCCAATGATCGCCCCATTGGAGGCCTGAAAAGAAACTAGCTCTAATATCAAACGAGAAAACATGAATCCTCAGCATGTGCCAAAAACTACCATGCATGGCTAAAAATAAAAGGCAACTAACTCCTGACTATACATACCATACATCGGTCATATATCAGTGATCGCACGACTGGAGGTCCGGACGAAGACTAGGTCCTCGTGTGATTATAGTCGGACTAGAGAGCATCAACACCAATACACATAACAATATATGCAACCCAATATAGATCAAATTATGCTACACATGTTTAATATTTCATGACATTCAAAACATATTTAGCATGTAATACTAGAAGTCAAGATAACTTACTTGAAACTAATTCTATCAGGAACACGCAACTTGAATCCTAGATCCATAATACTTTTTCACTGATAAAGATAATGAAGGCTCTAATAAAATAAGTTAAATAATTAATCCTGAATCTAAATAAGATAAAAGATTTTTCAGTTTCGTCTAGGACTAGGCTCGATGTAGATATCTATTTAGGTCCGGTTGATGGAAATCGAATTAATCAATAAGAAAATAGTCTAAATATCCAAATCAAATTGATTTTACAAAATTTATTTATTTATTTAGTTTTATTCTTTTTCTTCTCTCTGCTTTCTCTCCTCTTCTTCTCTCTACCTTTCTCTTTCTCCTCTTCTCCTTCTCTCTCCTCTTCTCTCTCCTCTTCCTATCTCTTCTTTTTCTCTCCTTCCTCTCTCTCCTCCCTTTCTCTCTTCTTTATCTCTCCTCTCTCTCCTCCCTTTCTCTCTTCTTTCTACCCTTTCTCTTTCTTCTTCTTTCTCTCTTTCTCTCTCCTCTCTCCCTCTTTCTCTCTCTCCTCCGCTCTCTTCTTTTTCTCTCTTCTCCTTCCCTCTCCTCTTTCTCTCTCCTCTCTTTTTTCTCCCTTCTTCTTTCTCTCTTCTTTCTCTCTCCTCTTTTTTATTTATTTTTTCTTTTCTTCTTTTTTACTTCTTCTTTTTTTCTTTTTCTTTTCTTTTATTTTTCCTCTTCTTCTTCCTTTTTCTTTCTTTCTTTCCTCGACTCCCTCCTTAGCTTGGCCGAATAGGCCTCCCTTGCTCCAATGAGCTGGAGAAGGGCAGAGGTCCACTGGAGACTTCCAAGATGGAGCAAGGACGGGGGTCGGCCGATGCATCCACAGCCTTCCTGGCCACGGGCAAGGAAACTGGAAGAAGAAAAAGAAGAATCCACCCATACAACTAATTACTCATGTAAATCAAAAGCTTAGAGAGAGGAAGACTCACCGGTGATGGTGCAGGAGCGATCGGCCATTAGAGGATAGGGAGAATCGATAAAAGAATCAATGATTGGAAAATGGTTTTAAAGAAAAAAAATGAAGAATTTCCTCACTGTATAGGAAAGAACTCAGTCAATCGAGTCCTCCTCCCCATCACGACACTCCATCGGCCAACTCCAACTCTTCCACGGCTCCCTTCCAAACTCTTCAGCGATCATTTCGATCGAGCAAACAGGGGAAGGAGATCCCCTACTTTGGTAAGCATTTTTTTTGTGTGTGTGCTGGGTTGAAGTCGGCTGGGCCTACCGACTTTGGCCCAAAAGCCCAGTTCTCATATTCTCCCCCTATTAAAATAATTTTGTTCCCGAAATTAGCTTGCATGAGGTTTAAACTTTAGGGGTACCCAATCCTTATGACTATCAAGTTAAGGAATCAATATTCTTATCCAACTTTAAACAATTTTAAACCATCATACTTTCATTGCACACTCCGATATAAATTATTAAATCCTCTAATTTCATTAAGTGCATTCTAACAAGGAAACCACTTTATATTAGAATCTAAACAAAATCTAACCTTCCAATATTTTAAATAAAACGAGATCAAAATGATTTAATTTTCTTATCCTTATAGGTCTCGAGCATATCACATCAAATTTAAACCTTGATCCATTTCCTATATTTAAAGCTTTTGCATAAAATTATACCATCCATTCAAGACATCAATAATTCTAGTCCAAGTCTGAACTATTTATACTTCCCTTGATAATTCAGTTAGATAATCTAGATCAACTTTTTTCTTGAAAGGTAACATTAATTCTAACAAAGTAAATATTTTTAAATTAATAATCTTATGATTAGGATCAACTATACGATCTTTCCATGATTCTTAGCATCAATTAACAAACCATCTAAAATATTATCCTTCATAGATTAAACCTATATAAGTCTTCTAATATCCATTTCCTCTTAATGCCACATCAGTAGAACAGTAATCTAAATCTTCTCATATATCTTAAATTTGACTTAGAGTTTAACATATCAAATAATCTTCAACATATATATGAAAGATCAAGTAATCCAATTTAAAACTATTAACAGATGGCATCAAAGATTCTATCAAGATATACATGCTGTTGTACCATGATAGCTCACCCTCCACCAGAACCGACCCAGTCCTGCAGTCCGACCCAGCCACCCTTCTCAAGACTCCAACTAAGGAGGTCCGACCCATCGGAACTGAGGTCCAAACGACCCTCTCCTACTGAGGTCCGGCCTGTCGCTCTCCTTCAGAGGTCCGACCCACCGGAGTTGAGGTCCGAACGACCCTCTCCTGCTGAGGGCCGGCCCGTCGCTCTCCTTCATAGGTCTGACCCACCAGAGCTGAGGTCTGAACTATCCTCTCCTGCCGGGGTCTGATCCACTGCTCTCCTTCGGAGGTTTGGCTTTTGGTCCGACCGACCGACCACCTCACGGTCGACATCCGACCGACGAGTCTTAGCATCCAGGGTGTTCTAGAAGCACCTTTCTGTTGCTGCGGGATCCTGCTATCCCAACAGCCCTGCTCCACTACTTCCATGATGCCGCCATATCTGCGCACCACATGGCCACTCTCCAGATTCTCCTAGGGGCTGATCGATCTTTCTTAGCCTCTCCCCTAACAGATTTTGGACTGTTCCACGCCTATATAAGTACCCAAGGGACCCCATTCGAAGGTAGAAGAACTCTTTCCTTTCTAGAGACTGTTGATTCCTTGATTCCTCCATTTTGTTGCCTTCAACCTCCTGCTAACTTAAGCATCGGAGGGTCCCCCACCGGAACACCCTCGGTGCCCTTGGAGACTTCTTTGCAGGTTCGCCCGGGAGAGGAGCGCTCCACCCATCCAGCCATCCCGGTTCCCGGTCCAGGAGTTGACACCGCAACAGATTGGCGCTAGAGGAAGGGCATCCTTATTTCTTCTAAAAGGAGGAATCCATCATCCCAGCAAGAAAATGGCTAAGGGAAGAGCTCCAAATGCCACTACCAGGAGGGATGTCTCTCCTTCCAGGTCCGAGGAGCCTCTTAGAGTGAATGATTTTGCTACCACCGCCCCTGCTGCTGCAGAACCTACCATCATATTTGGGGTGCAACAATTCCAAACCTTGGTGAATCGCATTAAGACAATTACTGCTACAGTCCAGCATTTCCAGGAAGCAGCCGATAACCATTAGCAGAAACTAGCTATTTCCTGCACCAACCATCCGACTGCTGCTGAGGAAAGCTGGTGACCGAAGGTCCCTCAACACTATTCTCACGTCGCCACAGAGCCCCGGAGGTCCTTGGGTGATCGCGCTGATGGCAAAAGGGCAAGGTCCGCTTCACCTTCCTATGCTAAATCTGTTCCTGTCAATGGTCGGCCTGCTCTTAAGCCTACGAAGGACTATGCCAGCAAGATCATGCGCATGGAGGAGCACATTGCTGAAATCGCCTTTCGGTAGAAGGCCAAAGGGGGACAGGTATACGACTCCCATCCCCCATTCTCTGAGGAAGTTCTGGCGGAGACGATCCCCCACCACTTCAAGATCCCACAGGTGGACCCCTACAACGGTACCACTGATCCGATGGACCATCTGGGCATGTACAGAGCCTATATGATGGTCCAAGGCACCTCCGACGCTCTCCATTGCATCACCTTCCCTGCGACCCTCAAGAAGACCGCCCGAATGTGGTTCTCTGCTATCTGACCAAGTACGATCCACTCCTTCTCTCAACTTGAATCATTTTTTCTTTCCTATTTCAGGACTTGCAGTCAGATCCCAAGGAATACCGACTGTCTCTTCCTCGTGCTGCAAAAGGAGGGGGAGACCCTTCAGGATTTCATGGCCCGTTTCAACTCTGCAGCCATGGAAGTCCCAGATTTGAACGAAGCTCTAGCAATGTCAGCCTTCAAGCGAGGGCTCCGCTCGTCCATGCTAACTTTTTCCCTGGTCAAGAAGCATTCGACAAGCTACAATGAACTACTGGCCAGAGCACAGAAGTATGCCCTGGCGGTATAACAAGCAGCTGGCCGACGTCAAGCTGAAGGAAGGCCAGCCCTAAAGAAGCAGAGCGATAAAGCTCCCGAAGTTCAACCTCTGAGCGACAGTCGGCGGTCGGCCTAACGTCGAAGTCCAAAGCTGGGGGATTTCTCCCGAAGGTTTGAGACTTATGCACCTCTGTCCATGCCAAGAGAGAAGATCCTGATGGAGATCGAAAACGAGACCTTTCTGCAAAGGCCTCGACCGATGAGGGGACCTCCTGCCCTAAGGAACAAAGATAAATTTTGTCATTTCCATAGGGATCATGGGCACAGTACTGAAGTGATGCAGGACGAAGTGCTATGATACCAAAAAAATGATGCAGAACAAAGAACAAAGAAGCATATGCGGAAGTAAATTTAGGATTAATTTTTTTTTTTTTTATTTCAGAAATTGGCTTTGACTCAAAGGAAAGCTAAACTAAGTTGAAGGAAACTAGGTAAGGATTGAAAGCACAATTTAGAAGAAACTAAATTATCAGAGTAGTTTAGAAGTAACGGATTGCTGGGGGTTGAGAAACTCCCAGACCTAGGGTTTTGCTCTGAACTTTCAACAGGACAGAAATAGAGAGGAGAGATGGTTTACTAACCAGACAGTGATCTTCTCAGAATTTGGGTGGAAGAACTCTCTCGAGCAGATTGTGGGATCCTCGGAGTTGGCTATCTTCGCAATGGATCCTCCAATACTGGTCTTGTGGTTTGGTCGGCTTCTCCTGGACTCAAGATCTGGGAAAGAAGAGGAACAAGTGATGGAATTCAGATACTCAAGAAAAGATTTACCAGGTTGAAGAACTTAAAAACTGAAGTTGCTGAAATCAGGATTCTCCTGGAGGCTGATCTGACTTCCTCTTAGAATTGCTGTAGATCTGAAGTATCCGGACTGGAGCTGGATGCTGGTGGTCGGCCTGGACTTGGAGAGGGTGGCCGTGAGAAGTGGGATAGGCTAGGGCTTGGTGGAAAGAGAAGGGTGATGGCGGCTAGGGTTTGGGAGTGGAGTCGCTAACCTAGGGTTTGGGGTTTTGGAGATCTCACACCTCCTCAAGGTTCCTGGGGAACCCGGATTTACTCCCTCACGGAGCTCAACACCTGGATGCAAGTGCGGAAGAGAGAAAACACAAAGTTTGCTCACAAAAAAAATTGGTTTCATTCATCTGATTGATTTAAACTTACAAGAGGGGTTTAATTTATAAGGCTTCACAAGGGAGTAGGGTTTTACATCTTTCCATGTGGGACTAAAGGAGGGGATCTACAAATCAGGATAATTCATACACATATGGTCGGCCAAAGTACCAAAAAAATTGATTTGGGTTATAAAAGGCAGGTAGATGGCGCCTCCTTGCTTGGATCTTCAAGAGAATTTTTTTCCTTCCATGGATCAACTCTTTTGGACTCCTCCTTTTCTTCCTCCCTAAGTCAAGGTCCTTCCCATCTTTGTTTTGGATTTTTTTGGCAGGTAGTGGGTGCCTCCTTGAAGTTCTCTCCAAGAGAATTTCTTCCCATTCTTACTTTGGTTCTTTTGGAAAAGTCTTGGCCGCCCCCTTGATTTGTGGACTCCTGGTGGATTTCTCCTCATCTGGCGCATGAGAGAAGGAAGCTGCTATCTGTGGAGTGGGGACCAAAGGCTGCTGGATGTAGATATGGCACCCCCTGGACTCAGGCGTATGGCTGGGAGTGTGGCTGGGAGTGTGGTGCCCACTTGCTAGGCCTTGGGAGAAAATGTAACACCCCAGGTTGAAACCCTAGTCCACTACTGAGTCAACATGACTCAACAAAATAAAATGCAGGTAATGTAGACTCAAGCTAAATTAAGTTGATCTAGTCAACTCTTATTACAAACCAAAAACCCTAATTCTTCGGGCAAGGTTAATCAGAGATCCAGATGGAGCTCTGAAGTCTTCTTCTGAGTCTGGTGCCCGCACCAATTCTCCCAGGGTGGGAGGAACTCGACCCTGTCGAGTATGGATCAAGTTGGCTCTGGTATCTCTCCAAGAGGTCTGGGTCCAGCTCTTGTAACTCTTCTCGGGAGATCCAAGAGTCATCAGAATCTGGCCTTCCTAGCCAGCGGACCAGGTATCTTTGGTATCCTCGATTACGAGTAGAGATAACCTGATCATCCAAGATCTTTTCAATCTGCTCTTTCCTCACAGGCCAATTTGTTGATGGACACATAGGGTCAGGTTCACTCTCAAGAGTAGGATTAGGTTCAAAAGCCTCACTGGGAATCACAGCTGGCTCCCTATACTCTACTAGGTCTGTAATGTTGAAAGTGGAGCTAATGCCTAGTTCTGGAGGCAACTCGAGCACATAGGCATTGGATCCTACTCTCTTTACCACTCTAAATGGTCCAGCTCCCCTAGCATGTAACTTTCTAACGGTTCCAGGAGGAAACCGTTCAGGCCTTAACCTAATCATTACATAGTCTCCTTCGTCAAAAGTTTTAACTCGCCTTTGAGAATCAGCCAATTTCTTATAAGTTTCATTACTTAAATTTATTTTGGCTTGAATTTCTTTATGCAAGTCTTTTATATGCTGTGCAAAAACTTCGGCAGACTCGGAGACCCGTGTGTGGACTGGTAAAGGAGCTAGGTCAAGAGGTGTGTGGGGTTTGTAACCATGCACAATTTCAAATAAACTCTTACCCGTAGACCTATTGACCGAGTCATTATATGCAAATTCAGCTCTAGGTAAGTACAAATCCCAGTTCCTAATATTTTCACCAACAAGACACCTTAGCAGATTGCCTAAACTACGGTTCACTACTTCGGTTTGGCCATCAGTCTGGGGATGATAGGCAGTTGAAAACTTATGTTTCGTCCCTAACTTATGCCAAAGGGTTTTCCAGAAATAGCTGGTGAACCGAACATCCCTATCTAAAACAATGGTCTTGGGTAGGCCATGGAGTCGAACTATCTCATTAAAGAACAGGGTGGCTACCTTAGATGCATCAAATGTTTGGGAACAAGGCAAGAAATGGGCCATCTTGGAAAATCGGTCTACTACAACACAGATAGAGTCATGCCTCCTCTGGGTCTTAGGCAAACCTAACACAAAGTCCATGCTCACATCTTGCCAAGGACGATCTGGGACAAGGAGTGGGGTATAAAGGCCGGTGTTCTATTTTCGCTGTTTGGCAACAGCGCAGGTCCGACACCTAGCCACAATATGTGCTACATCTCTTTTTAAGCTAGGCCAGAAAAAATGGTCTTCAATAGCCAGGGTGGTCTTATCTTTTCCGAAATGGCCAGCTAAACCTCCAGCATGAGTTTCCCAAATCAAGAATTCCCTAAGAGAGGTTCTAGGGATGCAAAGCCTATTCTTAAAGAACAGAAAGCCATCTAAAAGGGAATAATCCTTATGTTTACTAGATGGTCCTTGAGTTAGATCCTGGTATACAGTCTTGAAATCGGGACACGACTCATATTCTTCTTTGATTTGCTCAAACCCTATGACTTCAGCCCTAACAGAATTCAACAACAAAGATCGACGACTAAGGGCATCAGCTACCTTATTTTCAGACCCAGCCTTATGCTTCAAAACAAAAGTATAGGACTGGATATACTCTACCCACTTAGCATGCCTAGGGTTAAGCTTCTTCTGAGAATTCAAGAATCTAAGAGCCTCATGGTCTGAAAATAGCACAAATTCTTGCGGTAGTAAATAATGTCTCCAGTAACGCAAAGCTTGCACTACCGCGTAAAATTCCTTATCATAGGTAGAATACCTAAGCTTAGCATCATTAAGTTTTTCACTAAAGAATGCTACGGGATGGTTCTCTTGGCTTAGGACTCCACCTATACCTACTCCAGAAGCATCACAGGCAACCTCAAATACCTTTGAAAAGTTCGGTAGTCTCAAAATGGGTGCCTGGGTCATCCTATCCTTAAGATCTAGGAAGGCTTTATGGGCTGCTTTGGTCCACTGAAATTCTCCCTTCCTGATGCAGTCTGTGATAGGAGCAACTACGGTACTAAACCCCTTGATGAATCGCCTATAGAAGGTAGCCAAGCCATGGAAACTTCTGACTTCATGCACACTGGTCGGCTCTGGCCATTCTACTATGGACCTAATCTTTTCAGGATCGGCAGCCATGCCATCAGGGGTTACAACAAATCCAAGGAAGATAATCCTACTGGTCATAAATTCACACTTTTTGAAATTACCGTAGAGACTATCATTCCTCAAAACTTGACAGACTTGTCTAAGGTGGCCTAGGTGATCTGCAGGGGTCTTACTATAGATCAGGATATCATCAAAATAGACCACTACAAACTTCCCTATGAAAGCTCTAAGTACTTGGGTCATAATCCTCATGAAAGTACTAGGAGCATTGGACAACCCAAAAGGCATAACAACCCATTCAAAAAGACCATCCTTAGTTTTGAAGGCTGTTTTCCACTCATCCCCTGGTCTAATCCTATCCTGATGATAGCCGCTCTTGAGATCAATTTTAGAAAAAACCATGGCACCGGCCATCATATCAAGCATGTCATCTAGTTTAGGGATGGGGAACCTATACTTGATTATGATTTTATTGATGGCACGACTGTCAACACACATCCTCCACGTGCCATCCTTCTTCGGGGTTAGAAGTGCAGGGACTGCACAAGGGCTAAGACTCTCTCTAATGAACCCCTTCCTCAACAATTCGCCAACCTGCTTTTGCAGTTCTTTATGCTCCGATGGATTCATCCTATAATGGGGCAAGTTGGGTAAAGTACATCCTGGGACTAAATCTATGGAATGCTGAATATCCCTAAGAGGTGGAAGGTGGTCTGGCAGATTCTCGGGAAAAACATCCTCAAATTCTTCTAATAAAGGCTTAACTTCCTGAGGAGGCTCTGAGGGTGTAGGAGTCCTAAGTTCCTTAGCAGTCAGCATCCAAATGGGTGAACCACTATGAGTTTCTTGTTCTAGATCCTTGGCACTAATTAGGTTCACTCCAGTCTTCATTTCTCTGACCTTACTAGTTCCTTTAGCTACCTTGTCCTTAGGAGGGACTGAATGGATTGTGATTTTCTTCCCATTGAAACTAAAGACACAGGTGTTGGATTTTCCTAAGAGGGTGGCATCATGATCATACAACCAAGGTCTTCCAAGAATTATACTGCTCACCCCCATGGGCAAGACATCACACCAAATCTTCTCTTGATAGGATTGCATTTGGATTTGGACCAGACATCCAGACTGGATGGGTATAGAGGTAGAGTCTACCCAAGAAACCTTATAGGGGTTGGGGTGGGGGACTGGGGTTAAGCCTAACATTTTGACAGTGCTAGTAGAAATGGCATTCACACAGCTCCCACTATCTATGATGATTTTACAAACCTTATCCCCTAGTTTAAGGAAAGTCTGTAGGATGTTAGTCCTACACCAATCTTCCTGAACTTTAGTCTGGGACAGGATGCATCTCACAACCCCTAAGTGGTCAGATTCAGTGGATTCTTCCTCTCCTTCATACTCATCAACCAAATTCATTCCGGCCTCATAAACTTCTTCTTCAAACTCCTCATTAGGCTCGGAATTCTCTTCTCCTCCCTCTTCTATATATAGGGATCTACGAGGGCACTGGCTAGAAACATGACCTACCTTATGACACTTAAAACAAGCTATGGCTGTGCACTGAGTGGAGATATGACCAGACTTTTGGCACTTAAAACAGATGATACTTGGGGTTCTCTGGGTGTCAGGTGCCTTACCTTTGTCCATGGGCCTAGGGGTGGGGATACCCTGATTAGGCTTGCTAGGGGTAACCTGGCTAGGTCCATTTCTTGGGATTGGGTTACTAACCCTAGATGGCATGGGTCCTCTCTGAAAATTTTCAGTGTTCAGTGCAATCTGATAGGCTTGGTCTAGGTCAGTAATCTCTCTCAGAAACAACTCTCTCTTAATATCTTCCCTAAGCCCAGCCCTAAATCTAGACAAAGTGACTTCATGGGCTTCACTCACATCACATCTCATTAGGTATTCATCAAAGGTGGTTATGTAGTCTGAAACAGATCGGTTCCCTTGTTTCAAAGTCTGCCATTGGTCTAACAGATTTTGCTGGTATGAAATGGGTAGGTACTTGTCTCTAAGCTTCTCTTTCATACCCTGCCAAGTGGTTATGGGCTCTACATTTCGTCTTCTAGTGGTCAGCTCAATGTTCCCCCAGTATAACCTAGCTTGACGTATTAATTTCATTTTGGCAAACTTGAATTTCCTCTCCTCAGACATAGCATACCACTCAAAGTACTGGTCCATTTCACCCTCCCAATCAGAATACACCTTAGGATTTAGGCTACCATCAAAAGTGGGTGCATCTAACTTGATGTTCTGAATGAACCTATCATCTCTATCCTCAGGTTCTGGGTCAGGCCTCCTATGATTAGGTTCAGGATCTCGGTATAAAGGTCTTCTAGGCTCTTGGTGTGGGTGAGGTTGAGGCACATTAAAATCTGGGTCAGGAGTCCAATTCCGATGCCTAGGCTCCTCAAGTACTTGGACTCGATCTCTAAGCTGGGCAAAATTCTCATTCATATCCTGACTTAATTTGTTCATACTCTCAGTAAGAGCTCTAACCATAGCCTCTAAATCAGGTTGGGTTTGACCAGGTTGGTAGGGTACTCCATTCCGGGTAGACATGATGCAATCAGGCACACAAAATGAGACTCAACTGAACGACTACGGGCTAACTAGACCTAGAGCCCAAACTAGATGCCCAATCAGAGTGGCAAGCTAGCATGTAGTAACTCAGGACTCAGCCAGGCAGGTGTAAGGGGAGTGTTAGGTCCCTGAATGCCAATCCTAGACACCAATCAGAGATTGGCCAGGTAGGTGGACCAGCACACAAGCCCTTCGGGATGGAATCCCTGAACCACCGTTCTAGACACTGAGTACAAAGCACACACAGAGTAACCAAACAAACTGACTCAACACTAGCCTTGACCCGACTTGTTGATGTCCCTAGCCCACTAGGGCAAATTAGGTCTAATCAATTTTAGATTAAAGGCTTAGGTTCGAATGAAGGGGTGGTGGTTTTGGGCTAAGGAGAGGTTATCAACTCCTCCCCTTATCTTACATGCTCAAATGCCCTTAAGATGAATTAAGAGATGAACACTCAAAAATAAATGGATTGCAGAACATAAAAACAGAGTTGCAGTAATTTAATTCTCAGAAATCTCACGGAAACCAATAAATCATGGGAGAATTATTCAAATTAGTTTCAATTATACTGGTTTCAGAAAAACAAAAATCACTAAATTTAGAGTTACCTGCAGTGAGAAATAATTCCTGCAACAGAGTAATTACGGGCTGAAAACAGAGCACTTCCCCGTTTACAATTCCTGCTACGAAGTTATAACCCAACGGATCCCCTACACGCCCTAGGAACACCCCGTGGAATGGGAAGAGGAGGTTTGCACATCGCTTCATTCCTAGGACCGGACGTCCTGGGGAGTCTACTTCGAGCAGACAAAGTAAAAAGAGAGAGACTCAAACAAGCAATCGAAACAGAAACCCTAGACAGGGCTCTGATACCAAAAATGATGCACGACGAAGTGCTCTGATACCAAAAAAATGATGCAGAACAAAGAACAAAGAAGCGTATGTGGAAGTAAATTTAGGATTAATTTTTTTTTTTTTTATTTTTATATTTCAGAAATTGGCTTTGACTCAAAGGAAAGCTAAACTAAGTTGAAGGAAACTAGGTAAGGATTGAAAGCACAATTTAGAAGAAACTAAATTATCAGAGTAGTTCAGAAGTAACGGATCGCTGGGGGTTGAGAAACTCCCAGACATAGGGTTTCGCTATGAACTTTCAACAGGACAGAAATAGAGAGGAGAGATGGTTTACTAACCAGACAGTGATCTTCTCAGAATTTGGGTGGAAGAACTCTCTCGAGCAGATTGTGGGATCCTCGGAGTCGGCTATCTTCGTAATGGATCCTCCAATACTGGTCTTATGGTTTGGTCGGCTTCTCCTGGACTCAAGATCTGGGAAAGAAGAGGAACAAGTGATGGAATTCAGATACTCAAGAAAAGATTTACCAGGTTGAAGAACTTGAAAACTGAAATTGCTGAAATCAGGATTCTCCTGGAGGCTGATCTGACTTCCTCTTAGAATTGCTGTAGATCTGAAGTATCCGGACTGGAGCTGGATGCTGGTGGTCGGCCTGGACTTGGAGAGGGTGGCCGTGAGAAGTGGGATAGGCTAGGGCTTGGTGGAAAGAGAAGGGTGATGGCGGCTAGGGTTTGGGAGTGGAGTGGCTAACCTAGGGTTTGGGATTTTGGAGATCTCACACCTCCTCAAGGTTCCTGGGGAACCCAGATTTACTCCCTCACGGAGCTCAACACCTGGATGCAAGTGCGGAAGAGAGAAAACACAAAGTTTGCTCACAAAAAAAATTGGTTTCATTCATCTAATTGATTTAAACTTACAAGAGGGGTTTAATTTATAAGGCTTCACAAGGGAGTAGGGTTTTACATCTTCCCATGTGGGACTAAAGGAGGGGATCTACAAATCAGGATAATTCATACACATATGGTCGGCCAAGGTACCAAAAAAATTTGATTTGGGTTATAAAAGGCAGGTAGATGGCGCCTCCTTGCTTGGATCTTCAAGAGAATTTTTTTCCTTCCATGGATCAACTCTTTTGGACTCCTCCTTTTCTTTCTCCCTAAGTCAAGGTCCTTCCCATCTTTGTTTTGGATTTTTTTGGCAGGTAGTGGGCGCCTCCTTGAAGTTCTCTCCAAGAGAATTTCTTCCCATTCTTACTTTGGTTCTTTTGGGAAAGTCTTGGCCGCCCCCTTGATTTGTGGACTCCTGGTGGATTTCTCCTCATCTGGCGCATGAGAGAAGGACGCTGCTATCTGTGGAGTGGGGATCAAAGGCTGCTGGATGTAGATATGGCGCCCCCTGGACTCAGGCGTATGGCTGGGAGTGTGGCTGGGAGTGTGGTGCCCACTTGCTAGGCCTTGGGAGAAAATGTAACACCCCAGGTTGAAACCCTAGTCCACTACTGAGTCAACATGACTCAACAAAATAAAATGCAGGTAATGTAGACTCAAGCTAAATTAAGTTGATCTAGTCAACTCTTATTACAAACCAAAAACCCTAATTCTTCGGGCAAGGTTAATCAGAGATCCAGATGGAGCTCTGAAGTCTTCTTCTGAGTCTGGTGCCCGCACCATGAAGAGTGCCTGCAGTTGAAGGATGCCATTGAAGACCTCATCCGAAGGGGATACCTGCACAAGTATGTCTGACCCCACCGGGATCGGGCCAAAGCATCAAATACCCGAAACCCTCTGGAGAAGACGGAGCTCCCCATCAAAGGTCGATGGGCAGGGATGTTGGCATGCTGCATTGACGATCTGGAGGAAGTTACGAGGACAGAGCCGATATTACTAAAAGGCCCAGGGGCTCTAGTGCCATCACTTTCTCTGATAAAGATCTCCTGGAAACCCAAGTTTTTGAGAATGATCCTATAGTCATGTCGACAGTGATTGCCAATTACGATGTAAGGAGAATACTCTTTGATAATGGAAGCTCGACAAAGGTATTGCTGTATGATTCTTTTGTGAGAATGAATTTATCCAGATCCATGTTGCAGGAATCCCCCGCGCCGCTAACAGGCTTCGGGGGCAACTCCATCGGGGTGGAAGGAGAAATAGTTGATGCAGCACGAAAGCTCTGATACCAAAAATGATGCAGAACGAAAGCTGTGATACCAAAAATGATGCAGAACGGAAGCTCTGATACCAAAATGATGCAGAACAAAAAAGATGATGCGATGCGGAAGTAAATTAAAATTAATGTATTTTTTTTTATTTATTTATTTTCAGAAGTCGGCTTTGACTTAAAGGAAAGATAAACTAATGCTGAAAGAAACTAAGAAATGACAGAAAGCACAATTAAAAGGAGTGGATTATCAGAGTAACTCAGAAGTAGGATCGCTGGGGATTGAGAAACCCCCAGACCTAGGGTTTACTCCTCTTTCAAGAAACAGACGAAGAGAGAAGAGAAGGTTTTATACCTGACTGTGATATCTCTCGTTGCTTCAATTGAAGGACACTCTCGAACAGATTGTAGGATCCTTGGAGACGAGGTATCTTCGCAATGGATCCTTGGATTGTAGTCCTATGGCAAGGTTGGCCTTCTTCTCGAACTCAGGATCTGGAAGAAGAAGAACAAAAAAAAGAACCAGAAACTCAAAGAAAGACACTGACCTGAGGACTTAATGAAGATTGTTGGATGTAGAAGTTCCGGAGATCTTGATACTGATCTGACTCTTCTTTGAACTTGCTCTGTAGTTGAAACAGTTGATCTGAACCTGGATGCTGGTGGCCGGCCTCTATGTGGAAGAGAGGGGCCGTGGGATGTAGATGGAAAATTAGGGTTTGGTGGTGGTGGAGTAGAGATGGGTGGACTAAGCTAGGGTTTTGGAGTTGGAGATCTCACACCTCCTCAAGGTTCCTAGGGAACCCGGATTTACTCCCTCACGGAGCTCAACACTTGAATACAAGTGCAGAAGAGAGAAACACAAAGTTGCTCACAAAGAAATTGATTTCATTCATCTGATTTTTTCAAGAGTTACATAGAGTTGAATATATAGACATAATAAAGAAATAAAATTTCATACACTTTCCATGTGGGACTAATAGGACTAACCTATACTTTAGGCATCAAATTCTCTTCCCAAGACTCCTTCCATGAGTGGGCAGCCCAACAACTCCAAGAAAACTTGAAAATCAGCTCCAAATGGCAGGTTATGGGGGTGTCTCCTAGTATCTCTCCATGAATCAAGGATTTTCCCTTCATGGTTTGGCTCTTTTGGACACCTCCTAGTCTTGCTCCACAAGTTTAGGCTTCTTCCTTTCATGGCTTTGGCACTTTAGGAAACTTTTGGGTGCCTCCTTGATTTTCTCCCCAAGACATGCTCTCTTCCCTTTTATAACTTGGGTTTTTATGGAACATTGTGGGGCACCTCCTTGATCCTCTCTTCAAGAAAAATTCTTGCCATCCTGGCTTGGGTTTATCTGGAAAGAAGTTGGCTCCTCCTTGGATTGAGGTATCTTGATGGATTTCTCCCCCAAGTGGTGCATGAAAGAAGGGACCTGCTTTCTTGTAGTGTGGGGACCAAGGCACACTGGATGGAGATGTGGCGCCTCCTGGACTCTGGCGTGTGGCTGGGAGTGTGGCGCCCACTTGCTTGGTCCTGGGAGAAAATGTGGCACCTTGGAGAAGACCTAGACCACTACTAGGACTTGTATTGAGTCAACATGACTCAACAAAATTTAAATTACAGGGAAATACAGACTCAAACTAAAATTGAATTGACCAAGTCAACCCTTATTACAAAATCAGAAAACCCTAATTCTTCGGGCAATGTCAATCAGAGATCCAGATGGAGCCCTGAAGTCTTCTTCTGAGTCTGGTGCCCGCACCAATTCTCCCAGGGTGGGAGGAACTCGACCCTGTCGAGTATGGATCAAGTTGGCTCTGGTATCTCTCCAAGAGGTCTGGGTCCAACTCTTGTAATTCTTCTCGGGAGATCCAAGAGTCATCAGAATCTAGCCTTCCTAGCCAGCGGACCAGGTATCTTTGGTATCATCGATTACGAGTAGAGATAACCTGATCATCCAGGATCTTTTCAATCTGTTCTTTCCTCACAGGCCAGTTTGTTGGTGGACACACAGGGTCAAGTTCACTCTCAAGAGCAGGATTAGGTTCAAAAGCCTCACTGGGAATCACAGCTGGCTCCCTATACTCTACTAGGTCTGTAATGTTGAAAGTGGAGCTAATGCCTAGTTCTGGAGGTAACTCGAGCACATAGGCATTGGATCCTACTCTCTTCACCACTCTAAATGGTCCAGCTCCTCTAGCATGTAACTTTCTAACGGTTCCAGGAGGAAACCGTTCAGGCCTTAACCTAATCATTACATAGTCTTCCTCAACAAAAGTTTTGACTCGCCTTTGAGAATCAGCCAACTTCTTATAAGTTTCATTACTTAAATTTATTTTGGCATGAATTTCTTTATGCAAGTCTTTTACATGCTATGCAAGTGCATCAAGAGACTTGTGTGTGTGGACTAATAGTGAAATCAGATCAAGTGGTGTGTGAGGCTTGTATCCATGAACAATTTCAAAGGGACTCTAGCCTATAGACCTATTGATCGAAACATTATATGCAAATTTAGCCCTGGGTAAATACAAATCCCAACTCCTGGTATTCTCACTTAACCAAAATCTGAGACAATGTCCTAAACTCGACTGACGATGCATTCCTAAAGAATGGACTTTATTCAAAGGAACCCTAGGTCTAAACCTAACAAACTACGGCTCTCTAGGTTTGACCTTGGGTCGGAGGATGGCATGCAGAGCATGAAAACTTATCATGGGTGCCTAGTAGGTGCCATAAGGTCTTCCAGAAGTAGGTGGCAAACCTAATAGGTTCTGACACGTGGTTCACTCTAAAGACTTCGACAAAGTATACTTGGATGGTGTAAGAAGCATTGGAAGTCCTAGAGAAAGGGAGGAAATATGAGGTGGAGTCTTGAATTACCTGTTGATTAAAGGTAGTGACCTGAAGGTTTGAATGGTGATCTATGAGTGTCAACTGGTCATCCTTACGAAAGGAAAAGTTTGCTATTCCTAGGAATGGATCAAGAGATGGTTCGGGGAGTAGCCTAGGACATGTGATTGCAATAGTTAAGGTTTGTTCTCTAAGCAAACAATGATCCACTTTCTCAAGAAATGGATTAAAGAATGATTCATGGAAGGGCCTATGGATGATGACCTCAAGACTTGAGATTTGACCTATGGGTGAGGAAAGGTATACTCTATAGAAGGGTAGGTCAGTCATGCGAAGGAAGGGGTCTGGGGTCATAAGGAGGACTTCTACAGGACTGGGAGAATCAATCCGCTCAAGACAAGGATGTTCAACTGAGATTACGGGAGAGACCTTAGTGGCTGGGCATGGGACAAGGTCCAATTGTAAGAGGCTTGATTCAGTCATCCTAAGGAGAGGATCTACCATAGGGTGGGCAAACTTAAACAGTTCAGTGTAAAGATCTTCAATTGGTACTTGGGGAATGACTGTCATTAGAGGGTACGAACTAATAGCTCGGGCTAACACTATGAGTTCTTCCTGGGGGTATTTGACTAAAGGAACCTGATTCTCACAAATCTCTTGAATTTCTGAACTAGGTCCTACCACTTGGTTGCTCTCCAAGGTCTCCTCAGGTAAGGAACCAATAGTATCGATGTCACATTCTTCAAGTTCTTCCCCCTCATATTCATCAACTAGACTCAAGCCAGCATCATATACTTCCTCGATGCCATCTTCAATGGGTTTCGGGTCAGTGGTAATCGGGTCAACTGATTCTAGGCTTGTCATACCTAACCTTTCTTCCTCATTGGTAGGCTTGGGTTCTCCCTCATTAATGTCATCCTTAGGATTCTTACCACTTAGCTGTGCACAAGCCAGTCCTATGCATGGGCACTGACTAGATTTATGGCCTCTTTCTCCACAAAACAAACATTCTTGCGATATAGGAACCTGGGTCACACTGGGTTTCAAGCTAGTAGAGACCTTACTTGGGCATGGGTGTGGATCTAAATGGTTTGATCTAGAAGACTTGGGTTGTTGAGTGACTGGTCTAGAATATTGTAAGGACTTCTCAAAGACACGATCCACACTATAGATATCATGGTTAGGCTTCCTAAGGTTATGCTCGGGATCACGGTATAAGGTCCTCCTAGGCTCCTGGTATGGATGAGGTTGGGGCCTATTAAATTTTGGATCAGGGATCCAATTTTGATGTCTACGTTTCTCAAGGACTTGGACTTGATCCCTAAGCTGGGTAAAATTCTCATGGACTTGTTCTTTACACTGGGTAACAGTAGCAGTCAAATCCTGGCTTAACTTGTTCATGCTCTCAGTAAGAGCTCTAACCATGGCCTCTAAATCAGGTTGGGTTTGACCAGGTTGGTAGGGTACTCCATTCCGGGTAGACATGATGCAAGCAAACACATAAAATGAGACTCAACTGAACGACTACGGGCTAACTAGACCTAGAGCCCAAACTAGATGCCCAATCAGAGTGGCAAGCTAGCCTGTAGTAACTCAGGACTCAGCCAGGCAGGTGTAAGGGGAGTGTTAGGTCCCTAATTGCCAATCGTAGACACCAATCAGTGATTGGCCAGGTAGGCGAACCAGCACACAAGCCCTTCGAGACGTAGTCCCTGAACCACCATTCTAGACACTGAGTACAAAGCACACACAGAGTAACTAGACAAACTGACTCAACACTAGCCTTGACCCGACTTGTTGATGTCCCTAGCCCACTAGGACAAATTAGGTCTAATCAATTTTTAGATTAAAGGCTTAGGTTCGAATGAGTGGGTGGTGGTTTTGGGCTAAGGAGAGGTTATCAACTCCTCCCCTTATCTTAGATGCTCAAATGCCCTTAAGATGAATTAAGAGATGAACACTCAAAAATAATTAGATTGCAGAACACAAAAATAGAGTTGCAGTAATTTAATTCTCAGAAATCGCACGGAAACCAATAAATCATAGGAAAGTTATGCAAATTAGTTTCAATTATACTGGTTTCAGAAAAATAAAAATCACTAAATTTGAATTTACCTGCAGTGAGAAATAATTCCTGCAATAGGGCAATTACAGGCTGAAAACAGAGCACTTCCCCGTTTACAATTCCTGCTACGAAGTTATAACCCAACGGATCCCGTACACGCCCTAGGAACACCCCGTGGAATGGGAAGAGGAGGTTTGCACCTCGCTTCGTTCCTAGGACCGGACGTCCTGGGGAGTCTACTTCGAGCAGACAAAATAAAAAGAGAGAGACTCAAACAAGCAATCAAAACAGAAACCCTAGACAGGGCTCTGATACCAAAATTGATGCAGCACGAAAGCTCTGATACCAAAAATGATGCAGAACGAAAGCTGTGATACCAAAAATGATGTAGAACGGAAGCTCTGATACCAAAAATGATGCAGAACAAAAAAGATGATGCGATGCGGAAGTAAATTAAAATTAATGTATTTTTTTTTATTTATTTATTTTCAGAAGTTGGCTTTGACTTAAAGGAAAGATAAACTAATGCTGAAAGAAACTAAGAAATGACAGAAAGCACAATTAAAAGGAGTGGATTATCAGAGTAACTCAGAAGTAGGATCGCTGGGGATTGAGAAACACCCAGACCTAGGGTTTACTCCTCTTTCAAGAAACAGACGAAGAGAGAAGAGAAGGTTTTATACCTGACTGTGATATCTCTCGTTGCTTCAATTGAAGGACACTCTCGAACAGATTGTAGGATCCTTGGAGATGAGGTATCTTCGCAATGGATCCTCGGATTGTAGTCCTATGGCAAGGTTGGCCTTCTTCTCGAACTCAGGATCTGGAAGAAGAAGAACAAAAAAAAAGAACCAGAAACTCAAAGAAAGACACTGACCTGAGGACTTAATGAAGATTGTTGGATGTAGAAGTTCCGGAGATCTTGATACTGATCTGACTCTTCTTTGAACTTGCTCTGTAGTTGAAACAGTTGATCTGAACCTAGATGCTGGTGGCCGGCCTCTATGTGGAAGAGAGGGGCCGTGGGATGTAGATGGAAAATTAGGGTTTGGTGGTGGTGGAGTAGAGATGGGTGGACTAAGCTAGGGTTTTGGGGTTGGAGATCTCACACCTCCTCAAGGTTCCTAGGGAAACCGGATTTACTCCCTCACGGAGCTCAACACTTGAATACAAGTGCAGAAGAGAGAAACACAAAGTTGCTCACAAAGAAATTGATTTCATTCATCTGATTTTTTCAAGAGTTACATAGAGTTGAATATATAGACATAACAAAGAAATAAAATTTCATACACTTTCCATGTGGGACTAATAGGACTAACCCACACTTTAGGCATCAAATTCTCTTCCCAAGACTCCTTCCATGAGTGGGCAGCCCAAAAACTCCAAGAAAACTTGAAAATCAGCTCCAAATGGCAGGTTATGGGGGTGTCTCCTAGTATCTCTCCATGAATCAAGGATTTTCCCTTCATGGTTTGGCTCTTTTGGACACCTCCTAGTCTTGCTCCACAATTTTAGTCTTCTTCCTTTCATGGCTTTGGTACTTTAGGAAACTTTTGGGTGCCTCCTTGATTTTCTTCCCAAGACATGCTCTCTTCCCTTTTATAACTTGGGTTTTTATGGAACATTGTGGGGCACCTCCTTGATCCTCTCTTCAAGAAAAATTCTTGCCATCCTGGCTTGGGTTTATCTGGAAAGAAGTTGGCTCCTCCTTGGATTGAGGTATCTTGATGGATTTCTCCCCCAAGTGGCGCATGAAAGAAGGGACCTGCTTTCTTATAGTGTGGGGACCAAGGCACACTGGATGGAGATGTGGCGCCTCCTGGACTCTGGCGTGTGGCTGGGAGTGTGGCGCCCACTTGCTTGGTCCTGGGAGAAAATGTGGCACCTTGGAGAAGACCTAGACCACTACTAGGACTTGTATTGAGTCAACATGACTCAACAAAATTTAAATTGCAGGGAAATACAGACTCAAACTAAAATTGAGTTGACCAAGTCAACCCTTATTACAAAACCAGAAAACCCTAATTCTTCGGGCAATGTCAATCAGAGATCCAGATGGAGCCCTGAAGTCTTCTTCTGAGTCTGGTGCCCGCACCAATAGTTCTCCCTGTGATAATTGGGATAGAGCCTCTCCAGAAAACTCTCCTCATCAATTTTGTTGTCGTTCGGATGACTTCGCCTTACAATGCTATCCTAGGCTGACCGGCCCTCAACAAATTCAGAGCAATTGTGTCTACTTACCATCTGTTAGCAAAATTTCCAACCAGGAACGGGGTTGGAGTGATGAGGGGAGACTGTCGGATGGCCAGGCAGTGTCTAACCATTATGAATCAACAGTCAGAAGGCCATCCCACTCTGGAGCAACTTGACCCAAGAATTGAGGCCGATGGCCTCATTCAACCAGGGGAAAGAATTATGTTTGTTCCCCTTCGAGAGGATGACCCCACTAAAGTCCTTCAGATTGGGGGCTCCCTTAGTGAAGATCTTAAGTCAGAATTGATCAGCTTTCTTAAAGCTAATGCCGACATCTTTGCCTGGTCAGTGTTGGACATGCCTGGAATACCGTCGGAGGTCATCACTCACCAACTCAAGGTCGACTCGACCTACCGACCTGTCTGACAAAAGAAGAGAAGCTTTGCTGCTGAAAGATAGAAAGCTATAGATGAAGAAGTAAAGAAGCTCCGCGATGTTGGCTTCATCAGGGAAGTTCAATACCCTGAGTGGTTGGCGAATGTGGTTATGGTAAAGAAATCCAATTGAAAGTGTTGGATCTGTGTGGACTACACCGACCTCAATAAGGCCTGTCCGAAGGATAGCTTCCCAATATCCAAGATTGATCAGCTGGTGGATGCCATGGCCGGCCATCAACTTCTCAGCTTTATGGATGCCTTTTTCGGCTACAATCAAATAAAGATACATCCAGAAGATGAGGAGAAGATCGCCTTTGTCACCGACAAAGGTCTGTATTGTTATCGA
Organism: Areca catechu; assembly: GCA_021397845.1. Lineage (NCBI taxonomy): Eukaryota > Viridiplantae > Streptophyta > Magnoliopsida > Arecales > Arecaceae > Areca > Areca catechu. The sequence goes on from CM038047.1 coordinate 71,536,551, forward strand.
ATGATGCCCTTCGGCCTAAAAAACGCCGGCGCCACCTTCCAGAGGCTGATCAATCGGGTGTTCGAAGGTCAGCTGGGCAGGAACATGGAGGCTTATGTGGATGACATGATAGTGAAGAGTCTCCATAAGGCTAACCACATCAAGGATCTGAAGGAATCCTTTTATACACTCAGGCGCCATCGGATGAAGCTAAACCCCATGAAGTGTACTTTTGGGATAACTTCTGGCAAATTCCTTGGCTTTCTGGTTATGCAGAGGGGAATTGAAGTGAATCCCGACAAGATAAAAGCCGTCATAGAGATGGTACACCCGACCAACAAAAAGCAGGTCCAGGAGCTCACCGGCCGGATCGCCTCCCTCAGTCATTTTATCTCCCATTCGATTGAGAAGTCCTTGCCATTCTTCAAGACCCTGCACCGGTCTGAGGGTTTTGTTTGGACTGATGACTGTCGGTCAGCTTTCGAATCATTGAAGGAGTACTTGAAGAACCCTCCGCTACTGGCCAAACTGGCGAAGGGGGAGCCTTTATGCCTCTACCTTTCGATGACAAACGAGGTGATCTGTGCCATCCTTGTGCGAGTCTGAGAGGACGGACAGTAAAAGCCTATCTATTATATCAGCAAAGTCCTCCACGATGCCGAAACAAGGTATCCCAAGGTGCAAAAGTTAATATACTCCTTGGTAACATATGCCAAGCGGCTCCATCTATACTTCAAAGCGCACCCGATTGTAATGCTGACCGACCAACCTCTTAAGGCAATCCTTCGGAGCCCAGACACATCCAGTCGGCTCGCCAAGTGGGCCATCAAGCTAGGGGAGTTCGACATCTCTTTCTAGCCATGTTTCGCTTTGAAGGCCCAGGTAATTGCTGACTTCATTGTAGAATGCACGTGGAGATAGGAGATGCCTCCTTGAATGGTCGAAGTACCTGAAGCTGATGCCATCTATGAAGTGGAACCAGCCTGGACTCTCCATGTGGACGGAGCTTCCAACCTTGCAGGCTGTGGGGCCGGATTGATTCTGGTCAACCCGGACGGGGAGAACCTAGAGTATGCATTACATTTTTTATTTCAGGTGTCAAATAATCAAGCAGAGTACGAAGCCCTCCTCGCGGGGCTGCAGATCGCCAACGAATTGGGCATCAACTGACGTAGAGTTTTCTCCAACTCCCAGCTTGTGGTCAATCAAGTGAAGGGGGAATTCAAAGCCAGGGATTCGACCCTTGCAATATATTTAAACAAGGTACAAAACCTCATTCCTCGGTTCAAATTTTTTGAATTCCTCCACATACCTCGTTTGTAGAACTCTCGGGCGGATGCTCTATCAAGGCTGGCTATGGCCGCCAGCAAGACTTTTGACTGAACTTTTATGGAGTATTTGCGGCATCCTAGCATTGTCGAAGAACCAATGGAGGTCCACCAGGTGGAACATGAAGCTTCTTGGATGGATCCGATCCTTACTTTTCTGGCCAAGGGAACTCTTCCGAAAGATCCGGTGGAGACCAAGCGGGTGCGCCTGACGACCTCTAAGTACGTCATCCTCGATGGTGTTCTTTATAAGCGGTCATTCTCGTAGCCTCTACTGAAGTGCTTGGGGCCGGCGGACACCGGCTACACCCTCAGAGAGGTCCATGAGGGCATTTGTGGCGACCACCTTGGAGGGAGATCCTTAGTTTACAAGATCATCCAGTAGGAATATTACTGGCCTACCATTCAAAAGGATGCATCAGACTTCGTTCGAAGGTGCGATGCATGCCAAAGGTACTCCATCATTCAAAGAAGACCTGCTAGTGAGCTGACTTCGATCATCGCCCCATGGTCGTTCGCACAGTGGGGGATGGATATCCTGGATGGATATCCTAGGACCCTTCCCCCCGGCCTCCGGGCAATGGAAATTTTTGCTTGTGGCTATCGACTATTTCACCAAGTGGGTGGAAGCCGAACCACTAACGCAGATAACGGAGGCTAAGGTGGAGAACTTTGTCTGGAACAATATCATCTTCCGATTCGGCATTCCCCAAATGATTATCACTGACAATGGAAGGCAATTTGACAACTCTAAGTTTCAGGATTTTTGTCAGCAATATCATGTCTCTCACCGACTTACCTCGGTCAGCCACCCTCAGTGCAACGGAGAGGCCAAAGTCACCAACCGAACAATCCTGCACGGGCTGAAGACCCGGCTCAATGAAGCAAAGGGACTTTGGGCGGAGGAACTCCATTTAGTGTTATGGGCATACCGGATGACTGCCAGAGCGTCGACTGGCGAAACTCCATTCAACCTCACTTACGGAAGTGACGTCGTCATCCCTATTGAGACTTCTCTCCAATCTCTCCAGATTGACCATTACGCCGAGCCAGCCAACTCCGAGCAGCGAAGGGCTGACCTGGACTTGCTTGAAGAAACTAGACTTCGGGCAAGCATGAAGATGGCAGTATGTCACCAGAAGATGGCGAGATATTACAACTCGTGAGTCAAGGCACAAGCTTTTATAGTCGGAGACCTGGTTGGTGGGGACACCAAAGGCACCAGAATAAGACAGAGGCTTTTCAACCCTCTGTGGATTGATTAATAATTTATGAGTCCATCTGTAATAAGGGCTTAGCCCATCTAAGTCCATTTTAGTTGTTATTTGAGTCTTTTGAGTGGTTATTTCAGTTCTGTACTAGTCAGCTCATGTTGAGCTAGTTTAGTCCAGTGTTAGTCAGCTCATGTCGAGCTAATTTTATTTTTTTGAGTCCTTACAACCATATTGAAGACTCAAGACCATATCATACAAGTGAAGACCAAGTCCAACCAGATTGAAGACATGGAAGTATAGCCCAAGTCTAACCTAGCTTGAAGATTTGAAGACCCCAGGAGGAAAATTCAGAAAATCCTGATTCCTTGCAGATGCCCTCCAGATGCCCAGATTCCTTCCAAATGCCAAAGTATATTCATAGACCAAGGCATCCATGATTTTAGAGGTTCATCTACTTCCTAGCCCAAAGAAATCAAGCCCAGGCGCCAAGCCCAAGCCCCTAAGAAGCAAGATACCAGGGAATATTCCTGCTACCTGGCTACTAGGCCATCCCAGCTTCCAGAGGCCCAAACCCATGCGCCCGAGCCCCTTTGGGCCGGCCCCTTGCTGCTCTTAGAAGCCCAACACGCGCTCCTAGGTGTCCTTGGAGTGTTGGCCAAGTCAAGAGAATTTTTAGGGATTTCACTACCAAATGTTTCCTTATTTTCTAGCTAGGGTTGGAGAGGGAAAAGGATTCTTATGTAAAGACTAATGTGCCCTTACTTGGAGCCCAAGGTTAAGGGTCTATTTAAAGGACCCTAGCCTCTTGTATGAATGGAGATTTTTGATATGAATTAAACCTTGAGTTCTTCTATTATTTTGTGTGATTATCCTGCTGTGTGCATAAAGGGGTTTGAGAGTTCTTCTTCCCGGTGTTTGCAACCATCTTCCTGCCGCCAACCATCCTTCCAGCGCCCTCCAAAACTTTCTTTCCTTTGCTATTTTCCTTTGTTTTCTTGATTTCCTCTGAGTTTTCTAATCCCTGACAGGTTGTTTGCAGGTCACCGAGTTCCTACGAATCCAACGACTCCAGCCAAGCCTCAATCGGACCACCGAGCAGAAAGCCAGGTATCCGCAGGTCTTTGGCTCGATTTTCCAGGCCGCATCCATCGAGGAACGAGAGATCCCTTCACTGCGATCTTCACCAGGCACTTCAGACGTTGTCAGGTACACCCCCTCTACCTCCAGTCTTATTATTGTAGAACTTGCCCTAACCGAGGCTTCTCAGCCCCGGCGATCCTTCTTTAGTACTTTTCTAGGTTTTAATCTGCATGCTTGGCTTCAAAAATTCATCCAAAATTCCCTACAACTAATTTTGATCTGAAATTCAGGAATTAATCACCTAACCCCATATATAAAACATAAAAAAAAATTGCATGCATATTAGTCCCGCATCACTGGTCCTGCGAAGGGCCGAAATCTCGAGGCCGACCGAGCAAGGCAAGCTTTTGCCAAATTGGGAAGGACCCTATCGGGTCGTCGAAGTGGTCCGAGCCGGCACTTATCGACTTGAATTTTTGGATGGATGGCAATTGGTGCGTCCGTGGAATGTAGACAACCTCCGCAATTACTATCAATGAAGTTCATGTTTCTTCTACAAACCACTTTTGAAAGTTCGACTCCGGTCAGCAAAGGCTCTAGGGTAGCCCACTTCCGAAAGTCCGACTCCGGTTGGCAAACGCTCTAGGGCAGCCCACTTCTGAAAGTTCGACTCCGGTCGACAAAGGCTCTAGGGCAGCCCACTTCCGAAAGTTCGACTCCGGTCGGCAAAGGCTCTAGGGCAGCCCACTTCCAAAAGTCCGACTCCAGTTGGCAAAGGCTCTAGGGCAGCCCACTTCCGAAAGTCCGACTCCGGTCGGCAAAGGCTCTAGGGCAAAGGCTCTAGGGAAAGCTGACAGACCAACACTTAGGATAAATTTTCTAAGCTAGTTGCTCCAGCCTGAGCTGAAATCCGAAGGCTGCTTCAACTGCTTCTAGGTCCGGAAAGCCGATGGACCAACACTTAGGATAAATTTCCTAAGCTTGTTGCTCCAGCCTGAGCTATAATCCAACCACTGTCCTAATCTATTTTCGATCCGGAAGGCCGACGGGCTAGTACTTAGAAGGGAAATCTCAAGAGAATCTAGTTCGGCCTAAGCTACTCTTCAACACTTACCTTGAAGATCCGACCACTCATTCTGACATGCCGACTAGCCCGTACTTAGCAAAATTTCAGAAAAGAAGACATTGGATAGTGTGAAAAGACAAGACATTAAGAAAAGATATCTTCATTACTTCAAAAAGGTTCTTTACAAAAACTGGAGGTCAGACCTTTACAGATGACTAGGTCTGACCTCCGGGAGTTACAGTAACTACGGCCACTTCGGCCCCTTCAGTCCCAGCTGCTGCTCCGGCCTCTTCGGGTCCTTCGGCTACCTCTTCCTCAGCACCAGCTGGGGTGTCCGCTCCAACTACTTCCGCAATGACCTCTGCTGCGGCGTCGGCCGCTCAGGCAGTCGGGTCCGTCTCGTTCGAAGCTTCTGCCTCCGCCGGCTTCGGTAGCTGAAGGAATGCCAGATCAAGTTCTGGGAAGGCAACGCTAACCTTTCCCAGGCACTCATCATACTTGTACCTGAAGCCAACCATCCTAGCTTCGTTCATTTCCTCCGTAAAGTCTTCGGAGGCTTTATAATCTGCCACGGCCTTCTCGTCGGCCATCTTCAGCAAATCTTGGGTCGGCTTCAGCAAGCCCTTGTATCTTTCCATCGATGCCTGATAGCCCTTCGCACGGATGTCGAGATCGATCAGGTGACCCTCCTCAACGACTAGCCGATGGGCCAGGGTCTTGATCTTCTTCTTCCTTTCTTTTAGCCTTGCCTCCCGATCAGCTTTCTGGGCGAGTAGGTCTTCTATCTATTTCTTCTAGGCCTCCAGTTCGGCCCGCAAGGGGGACACCTCTGCCTCTGCGGCCCTCAAGCCCAGCACCTCTTCCCTGGAAGCTGTCAATGCCACCCAGGATGTGTCCCTCACTAGCTCGGCCACTTCAGCCCTCTGGGTTAACTGCTCTTTTATATAGAGTAGCTCACCCAGCCCCTCATCCATCAGGAGGTTATCCTTGACGAGCTGCCGACAAACACTCATGGTTAGAAAATTACCAATCAGAAATTTTAAGTGAAGGCAGGAAGAGTGAAACTTACCCCCAATAGATGGTAGAGGGAACTTCTAGCTGCCTCATTCACCGACCGCCCGTAAATGTCGTGGGTGGCCCTCTGAAGATGTTCTTTCGCTTCCTCAGCAGCGCACCACAATAGGCGCTCCTCCTCCTCGCCCAGGGCACCAACGGCCCTCTCACCAATAGCCGACGGCCCCTCTCCCGTGGGGGTTCTCTAGGTCGTCGGGGGGACCATTGTAGTCATCTCCAGCGGTGGGAGCGCAGAGGCTGCTACTGTCCCTGCCGACGTCGAGCGCCTCCCTTCTACCTGGATGGCTAGTTGTCCTGCTGAAGAGGATTGCTCGAACACGATCACCTTTTGGCATTCGGTCAGGGGCATGTCATCCCCTGAGTCAACCGACAGCACCGGGACGGATGGCTCCACCGTTCGTTGCTTCTTCGGCCTTTCGAGTGCTTGTTCTCTTACCTGTTTCTTTGGCTCTTGTTATGTCGGTTCTACGATCCGGATGGCTCTCTGCTGCACCGACCGTGCTGAAAGGATAGCCCGATCCAGCTTCATTTTTTTGCCTGTCAACAATGAAAGTCAGAGTTAGTGGCAGTCGTCAAGCCGACAAAAAATAAAAAAGAGTAGCCGACCTCTCTCTACATGACTCTCGTCCTACCTAACATCAGCTGCCGGCTGAGTCCTGCCTGGTGAAGGCTCTCCTCGAAAAGTAGAAAATTGATAAATTTTGGATCTTCACCATCTAATTTGTGAAAGTCAGCCTCATCGGCCCTCGAAACTTTCCTTCCATTCAAAGCATTCGGCCTCGGCTCCCTCCAGGCTTCCTCGAAGCTCCATGGTTCCAGACTATCTACAAAGAAGTATCGGGACTTCCATCCATGAATCACGGACGGAAGTCCTCCTAGGATCTTCCGGTTAGGACGGGGACTGAACATCCACCATTCTTGACTTCGAAAGTCTTGTTTCAGTAGAAAGAAGTTCGAGAAGAGGGTTACCCTAGGCTCTATGTCGGCCCCCCGACACAGAACTACGAAACTGCACAGAATCCTAATACTGTTCGACGTCAGTTGGGAAGGCGTGATCCTATAGGTATTGAAGACATGGACAAAAAAGCTATGAATCAGGAAACGAAGACCGGACTTCAGGTGGTCTTCGTACACAGGGAGGGCTCCTAATTTCAGAGGTCTATTTACCCTACCCTCATAGCTGGGGATGGTCAGATGTAAGGTGGAAGGAATGTTGTATATAGTTCTAAGGTTCTCGACCCTCTCTCGGGTCATAGCCAACGGGATGTCGAAGGGACCAGGTTCCCTATGACCGTGAGCTACAGCCATCCTAAAATGGATTGCAGAGAAGGAAGGAGGTGGAGGAAGACGAAGATGGGACTAACCTGATTTTCTGGGTCTTTAAAGGAGCCTAAAGAGAGCGCAGGGAGGGAGGAGGCGATCATTTCTTCCAGCACAAATGCAGTAACAGGTTCCTCCTAGGCGATGCCCTCCTCCTTTTATAGGCATCCAGGGGCCGCATCCCAATGCATCCCCCACATGCCGAGCTCCAACGGTCGCCACTTCGGTTACCGAGTTGGGCGGGAATCCGAGGGGACGCGCTGGATCGTTTCCGGCCACGATCCGCATGACAATCGAAGCAACGGTTGATGGGCTGCTTTGGCAAGTGCACCAACCGCCCTGATGTCGCCACGCATCCCACATCGCTTCAAGAATCCAAACGGACAGCTACCATGCACCGTACCAGCCATAACTACTCATCCAGTCCTTGCCAACCAGGCACTGACACCAGTCCCAGGGCGAAAATCGAAGCAGGAGGCGGCCAGACGCAACATGCCGAACCGGATTCGCCATCATTCAAAAGGCTAGCGCATTTATTGCCATTTAACACCCTCACCCTTCGAGCCTATGGACTTGCTCGAAGAACAAGGGCAAGGGGGACAACTATTGTACCATGATGGCTCACCCTCTACCAGAACCGACCCAGTCCTGCGGTCCGACCCGGACACCCTTCTCAAGACTCCAACTAAGGAGGTCCGACCCACTGGAGCTGAGGTCCAAATGACCCTCTCCTGCTGAGGTCCGGCCTGTCGCTCTCCTTCAGAGGTCCAACCCACTGGAGTTGACGTCTGAATGACCCTCTCCTACTGAGGTCCGACCCGTCGATCTCCTTCAAAGGCCCGACCCACCGGAGCTGAGGTCTGAACTATCCTCTCCTGCTGGGGTCTGATCCACTGCTCTCCTTCGAAGGTTTTGCTTTTGGTCCGACCGACCGACCGCCTCACGATCGACGTCCGACCGGCGAGTCTTAGCATCTAGGGTGTTCAAGAAGCACCTTTCTGTTGCTGTGAGATCTTGCTATCCCAACAGCCCTGCTCCACTACTTCCATGATGCTGCCATATCTACGTGCCATGTGGCCACTCTCTAGATTCTCCTAGGGGCAGATCGATCTTTGTCAGCCTCTCCCCTAATGGATTTTGGACTGTTCCGCGCCTATATAAGGTACCTAGGGGACCCCGTTCGAAGGTAGAAGAACTCTTCCCTTTCTAGAGACTGTTGATTCCTTGATTCCTCCATTCTATTGCCTTTAACCTCCTGCTAACTTAAGCATCGAAGGGTCCCCCGCCGAAACACCACCGGCGCCCTTGGGGACTTCTTTGCAGGTTCACCCGGGAGAGGAGCGCTCCAGCCCGTCCGGCCATCCCGATTCCCGATCCAGGAGTTGATGCCGCAACACATGCCATGTCTATATAATATCATTTAATCTACTAATAGTAAATTACAAATCTATGCATTATCCTAAACATATTTTCTATTACATATTTTCAATAATAATCACCATATAGATTCATCAAAAATCTTCCTTAATATCATTAAATTCTTTCATAACCTACATCCTAAACATCTTCTTGCAATTGTCTCAAATTTTATAATCCAGTAATTAACAACAAAACTCGTATGCTATCATGATCTTCATTCATATCATGTTTTGATTTCCAAAATCATTTAATTGATAATTGAATATACATATTCAGCATAACATAACACACTATATTTCCGGGCCAATACTTCTGAAGCTCGATCAAATCCATTTATCACATCTTATCTAGCTCTACAATATTCATAATATGCTTATTTATCATGATCAAATAATATAAATCATTCAACCTTTTAAACTCATTCAAGATCAATCTCATGACAAAAATCATGTTTCACTTTTGTGCTAATTATATGCCAGAACTTATGCACAATACCTAAGGATTAGAAATCCAAACTTCAAATCCATTCTTGCAACTTTTATCATATCCCGATTGATCATATCACAGTCCATAGTGATCACAACCTAAATTTTAATATCACTCAAATCATATCCTAATCACTTATATCACAGACTGAAGTGATCATATCCCAAGCTTTGATATCATGTTAATTTCTAATTACCTATATCACAATCTGTAATTATATCAAAATTAGATTTTCAAAGTAAATCAAATCCATAATATCACTTAAAATATAGCTCCATATATCTATTATCTAGTCTCGATGATATTCTTCCAAAAATTAAGCTAGGAGAGTTTAATCCAATATTTTATTTATGCAAGCCTTCTATATTTAGCAAAATCCTTAGAATTATAACATACACCTATCAAAGAAAATTAAATAAACTTTTAGTATCGACAAGTATTCTAGAATATTAAATCAAAACCTTAATTCTATCCTACTCTTACTAACTAAGTCATCTTGATCTTAAACCTTTGCTCTGATATCATTAAATCTATACACCCCGACCGGATGCCCAAGCCAGGCATAATAGATAGCTGCATACCCCTAGGATTCAGTTTCATCAGATATACAAGTCCTATCCATCAATTCAATATCCAAGAAGTGGTAGAGAATAAATTTCACTATTTATTTATTTATTTTTAGAGTTTTCCATCAAGGTTAATAGGTAGATAAAATTCAACTAAAATTTAAGATAAAATATAAACTAAGAGACTAATACCTAAATCCTAGCCCCTCACTGACTGATCCTAAAGTTCGATTGATCTTCTGGATCTATAACAAAAATATAAGAAAATAAGGGGATAAGATATATAGGCTTAGTAAGTTATCACCACCTTTAAAATATGCATAAATATAATAACAACAAATTGCAAACATATATAAATCATACATCACAGAACAATCAGCTCATGAGAAAATAAAATACAACATTAGATTAATGTACATATTCAAGTATAAACGCCATGACTATAGATGGCCAACCATTTACTTACTCTCCTAGTCCCTCTAACTATGGCCACGATCGGCCCATGGCAGTCCTGAAAGAGACTAGATCCTGGCTACATATGTCAAAACTGGTCATGTGCCAGTGATCGCCTCACTGGAGGTCCGGAAGGAAAGTAGCTCTGATATCATATGAGAAAATATGCATCCTCAGCATGTGCCAATAACTGCCATGCATGACTAAAAATAAAAGGCAACTAAATCCTGACTACACATATCGTATATTGGTCATGTACCAGTAATCGCCCCACTAGAGGCCCGGAAGAAGACTAGGTCCTCGTATGATCATAATCAGACTAAAGAGTGTCAACACCAACACACATAACAATGTATGCAACATAATGTAGATCAAATTATGCTACATGTTGTCATCAAGATCGTCATGGCCTGTAGCTATAGATGGCCCCGGCGATCGCCCCTTGCCGCCTCGGATCTTGCTCGGATGCCTAGACCTACAAAATAGGATTAGAGACTCGGGCTGGTGATCCAGATGGGGGCTCTCCGATGCTCATGTCAGTGATGACCTAGGGAAACAGATCCTCCCGATCGAGCCCCACGGGTGGACTCCATGCTAGGAGGAGAATATAATGAGCTTAAAAGAGTGTAGTGGAGTTGAACATGGAGCAGGGGAGGTGCCGACTGAGGAGAGTCAGAGCCGAAATGGTTGTGTCTGTCAAGACCATTTCCGCAGGTCTCCGGTGGCCTGGAATTCTCAAGCTAGTTTGGTGCTCTCTTGTGTGCCAGGCTCGCTTCTCCCCTGCTCGATTGTATTTTTTCTGATTGCTTACCTACTTTCTGGAACCATGAAAAGTTCTTTTAAGCCACTAGGGGACTGCCAGGTACTTGCCTTGGGATCCTCGCACCATTTGCTAGTGCATGCAGTGTCGCCTGGTGCCGTGTGCGGGATGCCTTTCCCCATTTATGAAAGGGATCGGTATTGCATGTGCTGACATTCCTTCTGGTAGCTCTACTTCTGGAAACATGGTAGGGCCTCAACCAGCAGGTCACCGCCTCCTAGATCTGGATCTGCTGGTTGACTTTCTCTTTTGGGGGGCGTAGATCGTTGGTGAGGAGTGCATGGCCTCGATCTGGGGTCTCTTCTCATTTTGGTGTAAGTAATGGCTAGAACCACCATCGCGGGCCAGCAGGCATCCTCTCGCAGTCCTCGAGCACTGAGCCACCGTCCTGGAAGAGTGGTACTTTTTTTAGCAGGGGATCTCCTCGTCCAAGGCGAAGCTGATCTGAGGAGGGCGGAGCTCGACTTCGACCTCGGTGTCTCAACCCGAAGGAAGTGCAGCCGGGCGAAGGAGGACGGAGCTCGACTTCTGCCTCGATGTCTCGACCCGAAGGAAGTGCAGCTGGGCGAAGGAGGGCGGAGCTCGACTTCTGCCTCAACGTCTCGACCCGAAGGGAGTGCGGCTGGGTGAAGGAGGGCAGAGCTCGACTTCAGCCTCGGTGTCTCGACCCGAAGGGAGCACGGCCGGGCGAAGGAGGGTGGAGCTCGACTTCGACCTCGATGTCTTGACCCGAAGGAAGCACGGCCAGGTGAAGGAGGGTGGAGCTCAACTTCGGCCTCGGCGTCTCAACTCGAAGGGATCGCAGTCGGGCGAAGGAGGGCGGAGCTTGATTTTGGCCTCGGCTTCTCGACCCGAAGGGAGTACGGCCGGGCGAAGGAGTGCGGAGCTTGACTTCGACCTCGGCATCTTGACCTGAAGGGAGTGTGGCCGGGTGAAGGAGTACGGGCAGAGGCATCCCACGTGACAGCTTCATCCACCGAGTTGCTTAATGGAATCTGACATGGGTTCCATGTCAGCGATCCTGCCACATCATTTGCCCCCAACTCTTGAGTCCCGTTGACACGCGCTCAAGATGAAGGGAGTTAATGCAGTGCTGATGTGGAAAGATGGAAATCTGGCATAATAATGGCCATGATCGGCGGTGCTTCGTGAGGTGGTTCTTCTAGCCAATGTGGGGGAGACATGTGGCCACGTCCGAGGAATTCTTATTTCTGGCATTGGATTCGGAACGGTCATGATTGTAAGGGTTTTGGTGACCAGGGTGAAAGCATGGATTTCAAAAATTTATTATGAAAACACTACCAAACCCTTAACCCAAGACCTCCTTACTAGGAATTAAAATATACAAACGTGTATATATAATATAAACTAGAGTTTAGGCACCAACCTGAACCGCTAGTATCCAATCCGATGAAGAAAACCCTGATTCAGCCTTCTTCTACACCAGGCGCCCAAACGTTCGCCCTCCAATGGTGATCCACACGAAACTCGAACCAAGGAAGAACTCCTTCTTCAAGTTGCTTGGATAAGTGGAACTCTTTCAGCAGCCTTTGGTCTATTGACCACTGTAGGACACCCTGTCCTACTGTAGGGCACTAAAGACACTCTCCTAAACCACTCTTGGTTTTAGGACAACCCTCCTCTAGGACCCCTTAGGCTTATTGGTGTGGACACCAGAAGCAGAAGCAGAATAAAACCCACTCAAATAAGGTTAACCTGATTCCACTTTGGATCGAAGATCACTAGGTTAAATTTTTCTTGGACAATTTACTTTCAAGAGTCCTGTAATTACTTAGTTTCAATTTCATGAATCCTGTAATTATGTCCAATCAAGTCCTGTAATTATGTCCTGTCTCAATCTGGGTTCAAATAAGAACTCAATTAGAGTTCCATTAGGTTTATTTAAATCAAGTCCAAGCTACTTCAAGTTGAGGTTTGCCAAACCACTTGGAGCTTCCAAATCAAGACCTTGGTCCACCAAGCTGGAATTCCACATCACCATGCCAACAACGTAGCCACCAGGGATGCCACATCATCATCTACGTCACCTTCAAATGGGCGCCTAAAGGGGAGATCGACCAAGCATTTTAAATTCAAAGAAACCGGCCAATCTCCATGAATTTCTCCTTATCCCATGTAACAAGGCCCCATATCCTCCAACCTCCCTTGTAATCCTCCATAATTTGGGGAGTTTTCAAATTTCAAAAGTTTTGTAAGGCTATTAAAAAGCCTTGGACACCCCATTGTAAAAAAAATTGATTTTTGGAGATTAATGAAAGTTGAAGTTGAATTGAAGTTTTATGTTTTGAGTGATTGTCTCTAAGCCCCTCTTCCACACCAAACTATTCTCTCTTCCAAGCATCCAACGCCCAAGTCAAGAAGAAGGCCTTGGAGTCGGCCAAGCCATCTCAAATCTCTTTCTTTGCTCACAAATTTTCCATCCTTTCCATATGCATGACTTTCTTCTTCCTTAACTCTTATTCTTTATGTGCAGGGTCCTTCGAGGTTTTCGAGTTGCAAGCAGGGTCTTCCTTGACAAGGAACCAACAAGCTGAAGCCCAAGTCCAGGGTTCTGATCTCTGTTATCCAGGTTCTTCAGTTCTGAGCGTTAGTAGTTTCAAGGTATGAATCAAAAGAAGGTTGGAAAGCTCATCACGGTAAGTCCACAATCATTAGCCCCTATTATCTATATCTTCTTCCTTCTTAGTTTAGAATTGTGTCTAATCAAGTAAAAGTTCCATTTCTTGTAATCCTTAAGTCTTATTATGATGAGTACAATGCTAGTGTAATTAGGTTTCACTGCTCTACAAACCATAATCTAAATATTAATCATATGCTTGCCGCATCACTTATGTCCTAAAACAAAGCTTGTCCTATTAGAAAAGACCTTGTCTTAACAAGACAAGTCTTGTCTTAAAGAAAAAAGGAGGGAGAGAGAGACACTCAGAATAATAATTCGGTGGAATTCTTTTTTTTTTTTTTTTATCAGACTCATTTCACCACCCTCTATTTATAGATACAAGAGGGGCGTGTGATATGTCCTCCCATCAACTTATCAGATATGATTTTTCAAGATCAAAGAGAAGTTATCTGGCTTGAAAAGTCATATCTAATAAGCCAATTCATGCACCGAAGGTCTTATTCACATCCCTTCTTTTATCTAGACGAATTCTCACTTGCCACATGTCAATTACTGGTCCCTAGAAAGCTAAGAGGAGCCTCTTCAATCTCCAAACATTGAAGATTATGAAGAGTCCTGATAGCAGAAGGACTCTCCATCAGAACCCCGCCACATGAAGAGTTGCAACTCTTCATGAACTACGCGCACCATCCTTCTTCCACGCAAATATCAAAGATTGTTGACCAGTCAAAATATAGGAAATATGGGTGTCATTGGAAAGACCATAAAATTTCCTTTTTGACCATATAAATTATATTAAAATCAGAGATCTATAGCTCATTCTGTGCCCTTTTGAAGTTAAGGTATCATTTAGGTACCAAGAGTCTCATGCCATTGGGACTCTTCATGTATGGCACCTAAAATGCCCTTAAATCCAAATTAAAATCAGATTTAGCTCTGATTAGGCTAGCCCCACTTAGGACTCAATCTAATTTAGGTTTCCTATAATTAGGTTAGCCCAATTAGCAAGTAACCGGACCCAATCCAATTGGCTTAGGAATTTGGTTAGCCTACATATGCTAGTATGTAATCCGGCTAACCAATTAGGATCCTATGACCCTAATTAAATCATGAATGACTTCCTTGGCCAAGTCTCTATTGTGTATGACCCATTGGGTTCCACATCTAGCCAGCAGTAGGTTTAGATTTGAGCCGATTCGATCTGCTCGAACCCGATTGACCTAATTAGGTCAAATTGGCTCACCTAATTGTCCAATTCGAATCACACATCGAATTGACTCATGAAACCAAATCAATTGGTTCATAAAAACCTACAAGATAAGATTGATGTCTAGTAACGTGTCATGCCTACCTGAAAGATGAGGAATTTTGGTGGATTTACCAAAATACCCTTCAGTGGTGAGTTACCGGGCAATTCAGTCCTTCGATCTACTTGCACCCTGAATATGACTATGGATATAGATACTTGTCAAATCCAATTTCATATTCATTCCTTGCTCAATCTGATAGTGATGATTTATTAATGAACCATTACAAACTATTTCTAATGTTCATACTTTGATCAAAGATTTCTCGAATCTTCATTTGATTGAAATCATCTGGATGCACTTCCCTCTTACTAGGGTTGATCGATTCCTTTTTAACCAACTCACAACCTCCATACGCAATCCACCATACTCAGTATCACCCCATGCATGACTCAGTGTCATGACTGAGTGTGAACCAAAGTATGGATTCATGCATACAAGGTACCATGGCAGTCTCAGGTCAAAGGACCACATGCACTACTCCCACTATGAGAACATCTATTGACAAACATATAAGGTTCCATTAGATGTTCTCAAGCTGGATCCATTCAGTGAACTCATTCTCTAATGAGCACCCACATCCTAGTATTAGTGTCAAATATAAGTGGCTGTGAGATCAATCACCCTCTTCACCAAGTATACATAGGATGTGCTGGTCTTACCGGAAACATTGATCCCCTACTCAATATCCCATCGACCAGGAATATTCTAGATTAGGGTTTTAAGGCTTTAGGTCTCACTGGTATGATCTCATCATAACCCTAGAACCATAGCCCTAATCAATGGGGTTCATCATATCTTAATAAAATTAATAAGACATAGCGTATGATGAAAATAAAATGCCTTTATTAATTGATAATGTGGTGCGGGCACCAGACTCAGAAGAAGACTTCAGAGCTCTATCTGGATCTCTGATTAACCTTGCCCGAAGAATTAGGGTTTTTGGTTTGTAATAAGAGTTGACTAGATCAACTCAATTTAGCTTGAGTCTACATTACCTGCATTTTATTTTGTTGAGTCATGTTGACTCAGTAGTGGACTAGGGTTTCAACCTGGGATGTTACATTTTCTCCCAAGACCAGGCAAGTGGACACCACACTCCCAGCCACACTCCCAGTCCAGGGGGCGCCATATCCACATCCAGCAGCTTTTGGTCCGCACTCCACAGATGGCAACTTCCTTCTTTCATGCACCAGATAAAGAGAAGTCCACCAAGAGAGCACAAATCAAGGGGGGCGGCCAAGACTTTCCCAAGAAACTCCAAGCAAAGAAGGGAAGAAATTTCTCATGGAAGAGAACATCAAGGGGCGCCCACTACCTGCCAAAACAATCAAGACAAAGATGGGAAGGACCTTGACTTAGGGAGGAAGAAAAGGAGGAGTCCAAAAGAGTTGATCCAGGGAAGGAAGAAATTTTTTTCTTGAAAATCCAAGCAAGGTGGCGCCATCTACCTGCCATTTATAACCCAAATCCTAATTTTTGGTATTTTGGCCGACCATATGTAAGGGATTTGCCCTAATTTGGAGATCCCCACCTTTAGTCCCACATGGAAAGATGTGAAACCCTCCTCCCTTGTAATGCCTTATAAATTAAACCCCTCTTGTAAGTTTACAACAATCAGATGAATGAAAGAAATTTTTCTTGAGCAAACTTGTGTTTTCTCTTGTCCGCACTTGCTTCCAGGTGTTGAGCTCCATGAGGGAGTAAATCAGGGTTCCCCTGGAACCTTGAGAAGGTGAGAGATCTCCAAAACCCTAAACCCTAGGTTAGCCACTCAATCCCCAAACCCTAGCCGCCATCACCCTTCTCTTTCCACCAAGCCCTAGTCTTTTCCTCTTCTCACGGCCACCTTCTCCAAGTCTTGGCTGACCACCAGCATTCGACTCCAGTCCAGATACTGCAGGTCTACAGCAATTCTAAGAGGAAGTCAGATCGGCCTCCAGGAGAATTTGATTTCAGCTACTTCAGCTTTCAAGTTCTTCAACCTGGTAAGATCTTTTCTTGAGTTTCTGAATTCCATCATTTGTTCCTCTTCTTTTCCAGATCTTGAGTCCAGGAGAAGCCGACCAAACCACGAGACCAGTATTGGAGGATCCATTGCGAAGATAGCCAACTCCGAGGATCCCACAATCTGCTCGAGAGAGTTCTTCCACCAGAATCATGAGAAGATCACTGTCTGGTGAGTAAACCGTCCCTCCTCTCTATTTCTGTTCTATTGAAAGTTCAGAGCGAAACCCTAGGTCTGGGAGTTTCTCAACCCCCAGCGATCCGTTACTTCTGAACTACTCTGATAATTTGGTTCCTTCTAAACTGTGCTTTCAATCTTTACTTAGTTTCCTTCAACTTAGTTAGCTTTACTTTGAGTCAAAGCCAATTTCTGAAAAAATATAAAAAAAAAAAAAAATGAATTAATCTTAATTTTACTTCCGCATATGCTTCTTTGTTCTTTGTTCTGCATCATTTTTGGTATCAGAGCCCTGTCTAGGGTTTCTGTTTCGATTGCCTGTTTGAGTCCCTCTCTTTTTACTTTGTCTGCTCGAAGTAGACTCCACAGGACATCCGGTCCTAGGAACGAAGCGAGGTGCAAACCTCCTCTTCCCATTCCACGGGGTGTTCCTAGGGCGTGTAGGGGATCCGTTGGGTTACAACTTCGTAGCAGAAATTGTAAACGGGGAAGTGCTCTATTTTCAGTCCGTAATTTCCCTGTTGTAAGAATTATTTCTCATTGCAGATAACTCTAAATTCAGTGATTTTTGTTTTGCTGAAACCAGTATAATTGAAACTAATTTGCATAATTTTCTCATGATTTATTGGTTTTCGTGAAATTTCTGAGAATTAAATTACTGCAACTTTGTTTTTGTGTTTTGCAATTCATTTATTTTTGAGTGTTTATCTCTTAATTCAACTTAAGGGCATTTGAGCATCTAAGATAAGGGGAGGAGTTGATAACCTCTCCTTAGCCCAAAACCACCACCCCTTCATTCGGACATAAGCCTTTAATCTGAAATTGATTAGACCTAATTTGCCCTAGTGGGCTAGGGACATCAACAAGTCGGGTCAAGGCTAGTGTTGAGTCAGTTTGTCTGGTTACCCTGTGTGTGCTTTGTACTCAGTGTCTAGAATGGTGGTTCAGGGATTCCATCCCGAAGGGCTTGTGTGCTGGTCCGCCTACCTGGCCAATCTCTGATTGGTGTCTAGGATTGGCATTCAGGGACCTAACACTCCCCTTACACCTACCTGGCTGAGTCCTGAGTTACTACAGGCTAGCTTGCCACTCTGATTGGGCATCTAGTTTGGGCTCTAGGTCTAGTTAGCCCGTAGTCGTTCAGTTGAGTCTCATTTTGTGTGTTTGCTTGCATCATGTCTACCCGGAATGGAGTGCCCTACCAACCTGGTCAAACCCAACCAGATTTAGAGGCCATGGTTAGAGCTCTTACAGAGAGTATGAACAAATTAAGTCAGGATATGAATGAGAATTTTGCCCAGCTTAGGGATCGAGTCCAAGTACTTGAGGAACCTAGGCATCGGGATTGGACTCCTGACCCAGATTTTAATGTGCCTCAACCTCGCCCACACCAAGAGCCTAGAAGACCTTTATACCGAGATCCTGAACCTAATCATAGGAGGCCTGACCCAGAGCCTGAGGATAGAGATGATAGGTTCATTCGGAACATCAAGTTAGATGCACCCACTTTTGATGGTAGCCTAAATCCTAAGGTGTATTCTGATTGGGAGGGTGAGATGGACCAGTACTTTGAGTGGTATGCCATGTCTGAGGAGAGGAAATTTAAGTTTGCCAAGATGAAATTAATACGTCAAGCTAGGTTATACTGGGGGAACATTGAGCTGACCACTAGAAGACGAAATGTAGAGCCCATAACCACTTGGCAGGGTATGAAAGAAAAACTTAGAGACAAGTACCTACCCATTTCATACCAGCAAAATCTGTTAGACCAATGGCAGACTTTGAAACAAGGGAACCGATCTGTTTCAGACTACATAACCACCTTTGATGAATACCTGATGAGATGTGATGTGAGTGAAGCCCATGAAGTCACTTTGTCTAGATTTAGGGCTGGGCTTAGGGAAGATATTAAGAGAGAGTTGTTTCTGAGAGAGGCTACTGACCTAGACCAAGCCTATCAGATTGCACTGAACACTGAGAAGTTTCAGAGAGGACCCATGCCATCTAGGGTTAGTGCCCCAATCCCAAGAAATGGACCTAGCCAGGTTACCCCTAGCAAGCCTAATCAGGGTATTCCCACCCCTAGGCCCATGGACAAAGGTAAGGCACCTGACACCCAGAGAACCCCTGGTATCGTCTGTTTTAAGTGTCAGAAGCCCGGTCATATCTCCACCTAGTGCACAGCCATAGCTTGTTTCAAGTGTCATAAGGTAGGTCATGTTTCTAGCCAGTGCCCTCGTAGATCCCTATATATAGAAGAGGGAGGAGAAGAGAATTCCGAGCCTAATGAGGAGTTTGAAGAAGAAGTTTATGAGGCCGGAATGAATTTGGTTGATGAGTATGAAGGAGAGGAAGAATCCACTGAATCTGACCACTTAGGGGTTGTGAGATGCATCCTGTCCCAGACTAAAGTTCAAGAAGATTGGCGTAGGACTAACATCCTACAGACTTTCCTTAAACTAGGGGATAAGGTTTGTAAAATCATCATAGATAGTGGGAGCTGTGTGAATGCCATTTCTACTAGCACTGTCAAAATGTTAGGCTTAACCCCAATCCCCCACCCCAACCCCTATAAGGTTTCTTGGGTAGACTCTACCTCTATACCCATCCAGTCTAGATGTCAGGTCCAAATCCAAATGCAATCCTATCAAGAGAAGATTTGGTGTGATGTCTTGCCCATGGGGGTGAGCAGTATAATTCTTGGAAGACCCTGGTTGTATGATCATGATGCCACCCTCTTAGGAAAATCCAACACCTGTGTCTTTAGTTTCAATGGGAAGAAAATCACAATCCATTCAGTCCCTCCTAAGGACAAGGTAGTTAAAGGAACTAGTAAGGTTAGGAAAATGAAGACTGGAGTGAACCTGATTAGTGCCAAGGATCTAGAACAAGAAATTCATAGTGGTTCACCCATTTGGATGTTGACTGCTAAGGAACTTAGGACTCCTACACCCTCAGAGCCTCCTCAGGAAGTTAAACCTTTATTAGAAGAATTTGAGGATGTTTTTCCCGAGGATCTGCCAGACCACCTTCCACCTCTTAGGGATATTCAGCATTCCATAGATTTAGTCCCAGGAGCTACTTTACCCAACTTGCCCCATTATAGGATGAATCCATCGGAGCATAAAGAACTGCAAAAGCAGGTTGGCGAATTGTTGAGGAAGGGGTTCATTAGAGAGAGTCTTAGCCCTTGTGCAGTCCCTGCACTTCTAACCCCGAAGAAGGATGGCATGTGGAGGATGTGTGTTGACAGTCGTGCCATCAATAAAATCACAATCAAGTATAGGTTCCCCATCCCTAGACTAGATGACATGCTTGATATGATGGCCGGTGCCATGGTTTTTTCTAAAATTGATCTCAAGAGCGGCTATCATCAGGTTAGGATTAGACCAGGGGATGAGTGGAAAACCGCCTTCAAAACTAAGGATGGTCTCTTTGAATGGGTTGTTATTCCTTTTGGGTTATCCAATGCCCCTAGTACTTTCATGAGGATTATGACCCAAGTACTCAGAGCTTTCATAGGGAAGTTTGTAGTGGTCTATTTTGATGATATCCTGATCTATAGTAAGACCCCTGCAGATCACCTAGGCCACCTTAGACAAGTCTGTCAAGTTTTGAGGAATGATAGTCTCTATGGTAATCTCAAAAAGTGTGAATTTATGACCAGTAGGATTATCTTCCTTGGATTTGTTGTAACCCCTGACGGCGTGGCTGCCGATCCTGAAAAGATTAGGTCCATAGTAGAATGGCCAGAGCCGACCAGTGTGCATGAAGTCAGAAGTTTCCATGGCTTGGCTACCTTCTATAGACGATTCATCAAGGGGTTTAGTACCGTAGTTGCTCCTATCACAGACTGCATTAGGAAGGGAGAATTTCTGTGGACCAAAGCAGCCCATAAAGCCTTCCTAGATCTTAAGGATAGGATGACCCAGGCACCCATTTTGAGACTACCGGACTTTTCAAAGGTATTTGAGGTTGCCTGTGATGCTTCAGGAGTAGGTATAGGTGGAGTCCTAAGCCAAGAGAACCATCCCGTAGCATTCTTTAGTGAAAAACTTAATGATGCTAGGCTTAGGTATTCTACCTATGATAAGGAATTTTACGCGGTAGTGCAAGCTTTGCGTTACTGGAGACATTATTTACTACCGCAAGAATTTGTGCTATTTTCGGACCATGAGGCTCTTAGATTCTTGAATTCTCAGAAGAAGCTTAACCCTAGGCATGCTAAGTGGGTAGAGTATATCCAGTCCTATACTTTTGTTTTGAAGCATAAGGCTGGGTCTGAAAATAAGGTAGCTAATGCCCTTAGTCGTTGATCTTTGTTGTTGAATTCTGTTAGGGCTGAAGTCATAGGGTTTGAGCAAATCAAAGAAGAATATGGGTCGTGTCCGGATTTCAAGACTGTATACCAGGATCTAACTCAAGGACCATCTAGTGAACATAAGGATTATTCCCTTATAGATGGCTTTCTGTTCTTTAAGAATAGGCTTTGCATCCCTAGAACCTCTCTTAGGGAATTCTTGATTTGGGAAACTCATGCTGGAGGTTTAGCTGGCCATTTCGGAAAAGATAAGACCACCCTGGCTATTGAAGACCACTTTTTCTGGCCTAGCTTAAAAAGAGATGTAGCACACATTGTGGCTAGGTGTCGGACCTGCGCTGTTGCCAAATAGCGAAAACAGAACACCGGCCTTTATACCCCACTCCCTGTCCCAGATCATCCTTGGAAAGATGTGAGCATGGACTTTGTGTTAGGTTTGCCTAAGACCCAGAGGAGGCATGATTCTATCTGTGTTGTAGTAGACCGATTTTCCAAGATGGCCCATTTCTTGCCTTGTTCCCAAACTTTTGATGCGTCTAAGGTAGCCACCCTGTTCTTTAATGAGGTAGTTCGACTCCATGGCCTACCCAAGACCATTGTTTCTGATAGGGATGTTCGGTTCACCAGCTATTTCTGGAAAACCCTTTGGCATAAGTTAGGGACGAAACTTAAGTTTTCAACTACCTATCATCCCCAGACTGATGGCCAAACCGAAGTAGTGAACCGTAGTTTAGGCAATCTGCTAAGGTGTCTTGTTGGTGAAAACATTAGGAACTGGGATTTGTACTTACCTAGAGCTGAATTTGCATATAATGACTCGGTCAATAGGTCTACAGGTAAGAGTCCATTTGAAATTGTGCATGGTTACAAACCCCACACACCTCTTGACCTAGCTCCTTTACCAGTCCACACACGGGTCTCTGAGTCTGCCGAAGTTTTTGCACAGCATATAAAAGACTTGCATAAAGAAATTCAAGCCAAAATAAATTTAAGTAACGAAACTTATAAGAAATTGGCTGATTCTCAAAGGCGAGTCAAAACTTTTGACGAAGGAGACTATATAATGATTAGGTTAAGGCCTGAACGGTTTCCTCCTGGAACTGTTAGAAAGTTACATGCTAGGGGAGCTGGACCATTTAGAGTGGTAAAGAGAGTAGGATCCAATGCCTATGTGCTCGAGTTGCCTCCAGAACTAGGCATTAGCTCCACTTTCAACATTACAAACCTAGTAGAGTATAGGGAGCCAGCTGTGATTCCCAGTGAGGCTTTTGAACCTAATCCTGCTCTTGAGAGTGAACCTGACCCTGTGTGTCCACCAACAAATTGGCCTGTGAGGAAAGAGCAGATTGAAAAGATCCTGGATGATCAGGTTATCTCTACTCGTAATCGAGGATACCAAAGATACCTGGTCCGCTGGCTAGGAAGGCCAGATTCTGATGACTCTTGGATCTCCCGAGAAGAGTTACAAGAGCTGGACCCAGACCTCTTGGAGAGATACCAGAGCCAACTTGATCCATACTCGACAGGGTCGAGTTCCTCCCACCCTGGGAGAATTGGTGCGGGCACCAGACTCAGAAGAAGACTTCAGAGCTCCATCTGGATCTCTGATTAACCTTGCCCGAAGAATTAGGGTTTTTGGTTTGTAATAAGAGTTGACTAGATCAACTCAATTTAGCTTGAGTCTACATTACCTGCATTTTATTTTGTTGAGTCATGTTGACTCAGTAGTGGACTAGGATTTCAACCTGGGATGTTACATTTTCTCCCAAGACCAGGCAAGTGGACACCACACTCCCAGCCACACTCCCAGTCCAGGGGGCGCCATATCCACATCCAGCAGCTTTTGGTCCCCACTCCACAGATGGCAACTTCCTTCTTTCATGCACCAGATAAAGAGAAGTCACCAAGAGAGCACAAATCAAGGGGGGCGGCCAAGACTTTCCCAAGAAACTCCAAGCAAAGAAGGAAAGAAATTTCTCTTGGAAGAGAACATCAAGGGGTGCCCACTACCTGCCAAAACAATCAAGACAAAGATGGGAAGGACCTTGACTTAGGGAGGAAGAAAAGGAGGAGTCCAAAAGAGTTGATCCAGGGAAGGAAGAAAATTTTTTCTTGAAAATCCAAGCAAGGTGGCGCCATCTACCTGCCATTTATAACCCAAATCCTAATTTTTGGTATTTTGGCTGACCATATGTAAGGGATTTGCCCTAATTTGGAGATCCCCTCCTTTAGTCCCACATGGGAAGATGTAAAACCCTCCTCCCTTGTAATGCCTTATAAATTAAACCCCTCTTGTAAGTTTACAACAATCAGATGAATGAAAGAAATTTTTCTTGAGCAAACATGTGTTTTCTCTTGTCCGCACTTGCTTCCAGGTGTTGAGCTCCATGAGGGAGTAAATCCGGGTTCCCCTGGAACCTTGAAGAGGTGAGAGATCTCCAAAACCCTAAACCCTAGGTTAGCCACTCAATCCCCAAACCCTAGCCGCCATCACCCTTCTCTTTCCACCAAGCCCTAGTCTTTTCCTCTTCTCACGGCCACCTTCTCCAAGTCCTGGCCGACCACCAGCATCCGATTCCAGTCCAGATACTGCAGGTCTACAGCAATTCTAGGAGGAAGTCAGATCGGCCTCCAGGAGAATTTGATTTCAGCAACTTCAGCTTTCAAGTTCTTCAACCTGGTAAGATCTTTTCTTGAGTTTCTGAATTCCATCATTTGTTCCTCTTCTTTTCCAGATCTTGAGTCCAGGAGAAGCCGACCAAACCACGAGACCAGTATTGGAGGATCCATTGCGAAGATAGCCAACTCCGAGGATCCCACAATCTGCTCGAGAGAGTTCTTCCACCAGAATCCTGAGAAGATCACTGTCTGGTGAGTAAACCGTCCCTCCTCTCTATTTCTGTTCTGTTGAAAGTTTAGAGCGAAACCCTAGGTCTGGGAGTTTCTCAACCCCCAGCGATCCGTTACTTCTGAACTACTTTGATAATTTGGTTCCTTCTAAACTGTGCTTTCAATCTTTACTTAGTTTCCTTCAACTTAGTTAGCTTTACTTTGAGTCAAAGCCAATTTCTGAAAAAAATATAAAAAAAAAAAAAAAATGAATTAATCTTAATTTTACTTCCGCATACGCTTCTTTGTTCTTTGTTCTGCATCATAATGTCAATACATTTGTTTGGGATACAAAAGAAAATCCCATCGAAATACAACATTTCGATTGGCCTTTAGGGCAAAATCCTTTCAATGATTGAAACGAGGTGCTTCCTTTGTCGATCGCTGACATGTGGTGTAGATTCGTCGGTGGGGGTGCAACAACTGTACAGTCAGGCATCTGGTCACCTCGAAAAGAAAGGCAGTCTTTCCCAAAATACTTCTTCTTTCAAACTTCATGTGCCTGCCATCGTACCAGTGCCCTTCTTCTTCTTTGGTTGCCCTTGTTTTCCATAGTAAACCAGGTTCGTCCCCCTCTCCTTCCTTCGGCTAGGCAGAGCTTCCTTTTAGGGACCAGACCTCCCCGGACCTCGTTTGCCTTTGCTTTCTGCTTCTTCTTCTTCTTCTTCATTCCTCTTCATCTTCTTCTTCACTATGTCCCGCTTTGATTCAGGTTTTCGCCCTACAACCAACTAGAGCGAGGTTCGGCCTTCCCAACCAAGGTCACCTTCCTCCTTCGATGAGGAGGAGGAAGCGGCACACTTTGAGTTCAAAAGAAGGCCTACACCTCAAGGGATAGTAATTAGGGAGCCTTCAGCCAATCTTCCACCTCCTCCCCCATCTGAAACCAGTCCCCGAACCTGCTCGGTCGATAGGTCTCGGTGGGGTCACTTCAACAATCTCCACCGAGGAGCTAGTGACTATTCGGGAGACCTATGGTGTCCCAGACTCTATCCAGCTTTCGATTCCTCAACCTGGGGAGCGAGTCACCACTAGTGTCCCACGTCAGATTGCCCTCTATGAGGAGACACTCATAGGGGGCCTCCGATTTTCTTTCCATCCCTTCTTTCTTTCGATTTTGAGCCACTACCGCCTTGTCCCCGCTCAACATGTCCCCAACACTATAAGGACAATCTTTTACTTTGTAGTCCTTTGCCATTTTCACAGGATTGTTGCCCATTTTTCCTTGTTCAGGGCCTTTTTCACCCTGAAACACCACCCTTCCAAGGAGGGGTGGTGGTCCATCTCTTCTCACCCGAGAGGCTTGAAATTTGAGCTCCCCTCTTCCATCAAAGGATGGAAGAGCAAGAATTTCTTGGCTTCGATAGAGGGGGTCGATTGGGTTTGGAATGACCCGGATCGGACCCTAAACTAGGATTGTGAGGTCAAATCGGCTAATCAAAAAATCTATGACCAATTTCGTCCTAACAAGGTCCCATCCCTTGAGGTTCTATTATCGGAGCAAAATCTGTTTGAAGCTGGAGTCAGCCCAATTCAACAATTGGGTGAGTTTGGCGCGCGCATCATCTCTTTATGCTTACTCCTCGATTCTCCGGGCTCGGAACTAACACTTCCCTCTATGCAGGTTTGAAGTTCTCCTTAGATGACCTCCTCTCATTTTCTCAGAAGAGGGGTGCACCGGAGGGGGCTGGCGAGCCTCCTTCAAAGAGGGCTCGTGTGGAGGGTGACACGAGGACTGCTCCCACTGCACCAGCCGAGCTGAGCAGAAGAGTGGCATTGCCCGACCCTGAGCCAAATAGGAGGGCAGCAGAGCCCGCTCTAGAGCCAAGCAAGACCGCCGTGCTCAATCTCGAGGCACCAAGGCAAGTCGATCCACCTCCAGTCCAGGAGCCCAAGGTGGTAGTCTGGGCTAGATCCGCTGTGGTCGCTATAGTGATGATGTCTCCTCCTCCGGAGGTCATCGAGGTCGAGGAGGAGGAGGAGCAAGTGATCGAGCCAACAGTAGTGGCACAGTCTAAAGTGGCACCGAGCTCCCAACGCACCCCAGACACTCCCCCAGAAGGAGGGACAGATGATCCCATGTCGACGGTAGGCAGGAAGGAGCAGGACTACTGCAGGGTTCCCTTCAAGCTAGCATCGAACGTCTCCCTTGTTCGGGACTAGAAGCTTGCCAAGCGTATGATGGACTTTACCATCCAATCATGCGACCGGCGGGAGAAGGCGGGAAAGCTCCTTGGTGATGCCATCGGCAGCACCTTCTCCTAGCTTTACTCAATGGGAGTTTCCTCATTTTGCTTCACCTTGTTCTTCTCAACTTATCTTTGAGACTGACATTTTCTTCTGGTGCAGCTTTGCACCGAGCTCCTCCTTATCAGGGATTATTACTAAACCTGGGCCAAGAGGGACAGGCTGCAAGGAGCAAAGCTCGAGTCCATGAAGGAGGAGGTAAAACGGAGGAACAGTGATGCCTGAAAGGCCTCTATGAAGGTCAAGGAACTCTGCAGCAAGACCGCTAAGGCCGAAAGGTTGATGAAAAAGCTCGAAGAGTCCCTGGACTGGGAGAGAAGTCAGTCCATGGGAAAATTAGAAGAGCTCAAAGCCAAAGAGGCCAGGCTTAGAGAGCTTGATGCCGAGGTCACCACAGAGAGGGGATGGACCCAGTCCCTCCTGGCAGAGCTAGACGTGGCAAAGGGTCGGGCCATTCCTACCGAGAAGAGGGCCGCAGAGGCGAAAGAGAAGATCGCCGTGGCAGTCAGCTCGATATGGGCTACAGAGAAGAAGGCAATCGAAGTGATGTACCAGGCTAGGATTGTCAGGAAGAGGGCCGCAGAGGCAGTGGCTGATTACAGGGCCTCCAGCGAGTTCGAGCCTGAGTTTCGAGAGGCTGCGACAGACTCCTTCCATAAGGGATTCATGTCCTGCCGATCCCAGGTGGAGGGTCTCGTCCTAGACAAACAATTGAGTAGACTAAGGCTCTCAGGCATGACAGAGGAGCCAGTTGCCGTCGAGCCAGCCCCACCATTGGAGGTCGTCGAAGATGGGGTTCCGCAACCGCAGCCTCCAGAAGATGCCACCCCGACCGAACGCCGTCACGGGAAGGGGATGGTCGAGTAGGGTAGGCCCCTTGTAATTTTTCTCTTTCTTTTCCTTTCTGCTCTGGGCGCCCGGCCTGTCGGGGCTCAGAGATACTTGTAAGAACTTTGAGCAAACATCAATAGAACTTCTTTTTGATCATTCAAATCTATGCTCCTTTTCTTTTTTCTTCTTTTTTTTTGGGACTTTGTCAAGCTTATTCCCCTCGCTCCTCAGCTGCCCACATGCATGTTGCTTGTGTGGGCGTCGAGCACACGAGACAGTTAAGAGCGGTTTGTTTGCTGAACCACTTCCACTTCATGAGCGAAGTGGTCATAGGACTCCGGGCTTTACTTGGAGAGGTCTATTAGACCTCGACTGGGACCAACTCCGAGCATGCACGGCAAGGTGGAACTTAGAGGCGGAGTGTGTTGACCTCACCAGTTGTCTATGAGGTGCCGGGCTTCGGTGTCGAAGTACTGGGCTCCTGGCTTTAGTGCTGGAGAGCTGGGCTCCAAGCTTTAGTGCTAGAGAGCTGGGCTCCAGGCTTTTATGCCAGAGAGCTGGGCTCCAGACTTCTGAGCTGAAGATATGGGCTCCAGGCTTTGGTGCCAGAGAGCTAAGCTCCGAGCTTCCATGCTGGAGAGCTGGGATCCAGACTTTGTTACCGAAAAGCTGGGCTCCGGGCTTCTATGCTAGAGAGCTAGGCTCCAGGCTTTGGTACAAGAGAGCTGGGCTCCGGGCTTCCATGCTAGAGAGCTGGGCTCCAGGCTTTGGTGCCAGAGAGCTAGGCTCCGGGCTTCTATGCTAGAGAGCTAGGCTTCAGGCTTTGGTGCTGGAGAGCTTGGCTCTGGGCTTTGTGCTGGAGAGCTGGGCTCTAGGCTTTAGTGCTGGAGAGCTGGGCTCTGGGAGAAAGTGTTCCTGCAAGGCAAGATGATTTGCTCAAAGAGAATCATTATCATCATTGTTGGATTGAAAACTTTACATTACTGATAATATGTTCTCAGGTTGCAGGCATTCCATGTGCGCGAGAATCTGGCTCCATCCAGGTCTGCTAGATAATAGGCTCCATGAGGGAGGGCCTCGACCACCTTATAGGGGCCTTCCCAGTTCAGCAAGAGCTTGCCGCACTCTTAGGGTTAGGATGCCTCATCTCGGCGCAGCACCAGGTCGCTAGGGCGGAAGACCTTCGGCTTTACACACGCATTCTAGTACCAGTGATGGGGACCTCACCAGCACGAATCCTGGAGAAAGCACGAATCTTAGAGTCGTGCGAATCTCGGAGCATATCCAGAATAAATTTAGGATTTATCTTTTATTTGAAATTTGAATTAGGATTTGGTTGGTTAGGATTTAGATATGGATAGGCTTATCATATCCTATCTTGTATTTGAATTTGAGTCATCCCTATCTTTTTATCCTGTATTCAAATTCAAACGAGGGTTGGACAGGTCTATAAATACCACCCTCAGTCCTTTGTAAAAAAAAAAAAAAGTTTTTTAGAGAAAATAATTTGAGTTTTTAGAAGAGTGATTCTTCTTGTCTTCGCCTTCGGGTATGGGCGTGATGCCCTAGTTATTCCCCTTCCCATTCCATCTTCTTTATCACCTCGTGACCTTTGAGATCCATCCTAATGCCTCCAAGTATCGAGGATGGTGTAATGCCTTAGAGGTGAGAGGTCTCTTCGTTAGGGTGAGTCCCAAAGTCCATGAGATCCAGATCCCTATCCTACATCCCCACTATTCCTTCTCCACCCCTAGAGAAAAAAATACCAAAAAAAATAGTACTGTAATTTAGGTGACTTCTAGGCTCACCAACGATCCTACCTATCCCTATCCCTCATCAATTTTGGTATCAGAGCACAGAAAAATTAGGGTACCGCAGATTCTCCTTCTTTCCTGCAAGCTCCAATGAGCCCCTCCACTTCATACCACACCGATTCATTTTTTTTCCAGATTCAACACCATTTCAAAAAAAAAAAAAAAAAATCAAATCTCCTAACCAGTTTATCATCGTCACCTTAAAAAAAAAAAAACCCAACGCCACCTTCGCCACTGACAAATCCCTCCTCCCCACCGGCGAGGACCTCGTCCTCCACCCACCCAACGCCTATATCCTCTCCTCCCCTCCTAGTCACCGACCGGGGAAGAAGAAGTCGCCACCTCCGCCGTCCCGCCCGAGGCCACCGTGTCGAGCCCCTCATCTTCCCCTGCCTGCGGCTGCCACAATCCTTCATCTGGAGCCTTCCAACCGCTCTCCTCCCAAGCAGAAGATCAAGGAGGCTGAAGTCGCCACCTCCGCCATCCCACCCGAGGCACCGCATCGAGCCCGCCGCCATCACAGCATCCCCCTCATCTCTCTTCACTGGATCCCAGGGTCGGCGATCTGGTGTGGCATGCATGATGAGGATGCAATCATGTGAAACCTCTTCCTCTCCTCCATCATTTCTTCTCCCTAATCCTTCTCTTTTACTCTTCATCTTCCAAGCAATCCTCTTCCTTCAAGGCGAATTAAGGACATCCTCACAAGAAGAAGATCAACACTAACACAAGCTTCCACCATGGCGCCAAGGATCATTTCCAACAAACTCTCCTTTTGAGTTCCATCATTCTGAACTCTATAGGCATATGGCTAATTCATATAAACGATTAAAGGAATTTAATGAAGGAGACTCTGTAATGATTAGGCTTAAACCAGAAAGGTTTCCTCCGGGAACTATGAAGAAACTCCATGCCCGGGGAGCCGGACCCTTCAAAATAATAAAGAAAATTGGACCTAATGCTTATGTAGTAGACTTACCACCTAGTTATGGCATTAGTTCTACATTTAATGTTTCCGATCTGAAAGAATACAAGGAACCTGCATTGATACCGGATGAACCTTTTGGTCCTAACACTTCTCTTGAGAGTGAAATGCCAATTGAGTGTCCACCACCAAATATTCCTGAGCGAAAGGAAAGAATTGAAAGGATCTTGAATGACCAGATCATCACTACTAGAAATAAGGGCTACCAACGCTATCTGGTTCGATGGCAAGGACGTCCTGAATCTGAAGATTCCTGGATCACCAAAGAGGACCTACAACAAATCGACCTGGATATATTAGAAACTTATCACTCGACAGGATCGAGTTCCTCCCACCCGAGGAGAATTGGTGCGGGCACCAGAATCAGAAAGAGACTCCAACCAATTCAAGCCCATTCCGAATCTTTATGGTTGGACTAGAGAGTCCGGTAACCTTTCTTTATTTTGAGTCCAAAAGAATCATGTAGGTTGAGTCCATGTTGGGTCCTGTAATCTTTCTTTATTCCCAAGACCTCTGTTAGGGAATTTCTGATCTGGGAAGTCCATGTTGGAGGTTTAGCAGGACATTTTGGCAGGAACAAAACCATCCTAGCAATGGAAGAACAATTTTTTTGGCCTGGTCTTAAAAAGAACGTTGCCCAGATTGTAGCTCAGTGTCGGACCTGTGCTGTTGCAAAACAGCAAAGACAGAACACCGGTCTGTACACGCCATTACCTGTCCCTGATGGCTTCGGTTTACTACTTCAGTTTGGCCATCGGTTTGAGGATGATAGGCCGTAGAGAATTTCAGCTTAGTACCTAACATGTGCCAGAGGGTTTTCCAGAAGTAGCTAGTGAACTTGACATCTCTATCTGACACAATGTTCTTGGGTAAACCATGAAGCTTAACCACCTGATCTAAGAAAAGCTTGGCCACTTTCGAAGCATCTAAAGTTTGAGAACACGGGATGAAGTGCGCCATTTTGGAGAAACGATCGACAACCACAAAAACAGAGTCATGTTTCCTAGAAGTTTTTGATAGACCTACCACAAAATCCATACTGATATCTTGCCATGGACCATCAGGGACAGGTAAGGGCGTGTACACACCGGTGTTCTGTCTTTGCTGTTTTGCAACAGCACAGGTCCGACACTGAGCTACGATCTGGGCAACGTTCACATAAGATGGGCCATCTAACTTTCTGGTTTGTAGCAAGTAATCCTTCCTCCTGGATCTAGAACCTAGAGAACCCTGCAACAAAGAAACCAAGATGATTAGAAGCTTAATTAGAAATGAGAAGATTGATGGAACTCAAAAGGAGAGTTTGTTGGAAATGATCCTTGGCGCCATGGTGGAAGCTTGTGTTGGTGTTGATCTTCTTCTTGTGAGGATGTCCTTAATTCGCCTTGAAGGAAGAGGATTGCTTGGAAGATGAAGAGTAAAAGAGAAGGATTAGGGAGAAGAAATGATGGAGGAGAGGAAGAGGTTTACTTAGGCACAAAGATCCACATAGGCACAAAGAAACACATAGAGAATTTCTGAAAAAATTGTATTCATTCATCCATTCCTCTTTACAAGGGGCGTCCAAGGCTTTAAATAAAGCCTCACAAATTTTGAAATTTCAAATCCCCAAACAAGTGGAGTAATATAAGGGGAGAGGGCTGATTTTCTTGTTTGAAATCCTCCTTGGCCAACTTCCTTGAATTTAAACTTGGGATGGCGCCCTCTTGTGGTGAATTGGCATGTGAGGTGGCATGTGGTCCCCACTTGACGTGGCATGTGGTCCCAAGTTGAGGTGGTGCAAGTGATGTGGCATGTGGTCCCCAAATGAGTTGGCTTTGGTCTTGATTTGGGGTATACATTGTGAGTCTTCTTTAGGCTTGATGCTAGTTGACCCATTTGGATTGGACTAAGACTAGACCCGACATGGACTCGACTTACATGATTATTTTGGACTCAAAAGAAAGATTACAGGACCCAACATGGACTCGACTTACATGATTCTTTTGGACTCAAAATAAAGAAAGGTTACCGGACTCTCTAGTCTAACCATAAAGATTCGGAATGGGCTTGAATTGGTTGGAGTCTCTTTCTGATTCTGGTGCCCGCACCACGATCCCTCGCTTCCGCCCACCGTGCGCCCCAATCACCGGATCTCATCCCGTCCGGAGAGATCCAAGACTGAATAAAGCCCGCTACCTTGCTTCCATCCGGTCATCTTCAATGCTGATTTCCCTCCTGCAGCCACCGCTGGAATCAAGCCTCTTGCACCCATGCAGCCCACCCCTTCTATCCACGATGCCATCTCCAGGAACAGAGCAAGCCATGACTCCCAGCTGAGATCCGCCTGCTTTCCGCCGAGATCCGCCTGCTTTCCACCGAGATCTGCCTGCTTCTTCCGAGCGCGCCGACTCCTAGCCGTCGAACTTCGCCTCTACCCATGAAGACTGCTCTCCTCCTCCGCCCGATCTTCATCACCGCCCTTCCATCCTCTCCATAACCCCAACATTCCAAAAACATACAAAAAAAAAGAAATCCATTCCATGGCCTTCTCCCCACTAATTGTACCTTACCTCTCCTCTCCCATCCTTTCCTCTGTTTCACTTCTTAACTAAACTAGAAAAAGAAGACTCTTGTCTTGTAGAAAGCTCGCAGCAGTCCGGCCATGTGTGGAAGTGCCATCATCTCCGACTTCATCCCGCCCCTGAAAGGCAGCGGCTCCAACCGCCACCTCTCCGCCTTCAACCTCTAGCCCGGTGCCTCCTCTTTCTTCCCCAAGATGCCCGAGTCTGTTTCTGCTCCCAACCGAGAGCACCGAGTTCTCCTTCACCCGCTTTCTCACCCCCAACCTTGCTGGATTCCAGGGTTGGACCATGTTCGTCGACTGTGACTTCCTCTACCTCGCCGACATCAAGGAATTGATCACCCTGATCGATGACAAATACGCGATCATGTGCATCCATCACGAGTATGCCCCAAGGAGGCCACCAAGATGGCCAGCACCATCCAGATGATGTAACCATTAGAACTGCTCGTCCATGGTGCTTTACCACTGCAGCTACCACAAGAACCGAGCGGTGCTCACCCCAGAGGCCATCAGCACCCAGACAGGGGCCTTTCTCCACCACTTCACATGGCTCAACGATGCTGAGATCGGTGAGATCCCCTTCATCTGGAACTACCTCGTCGGTCACAACAAGATCCCATATATCGCCACTACCTCCTACTGGACCTCCCTTCCTCTGGCGAATCAATCCCCTCCGAGCCCCCGACAGTCACCCTCTCCTCTCCATCCAAGACATCTCCCCTGTTCCTCGATTCCTTGGTCCAAAGGAGGAAGAAGAAGTTGCACGGTC
Source organism: Areca catechu (assembly GCA_021397845.1). Taxonomy (NCBI): domain Eukaryota; kingdom Viridiplantae; phylum Streptophyta; class Magnoliopsida; order Arecales; family Arecaceae; genus Areca; species Areca catechu. The sequence goes on from CM038047.1 coordinate 71,569,911, forward strand.
TGAAAGCAATTGCTCCTCCGCATTACCGACTTCAGACTTGCATAGATCTCAAAGCTATGTAGATCTCAAAGCTATGTAGAACTCAAAGCCATGCAAGTTTCAAAGCTACATGGGTTTCAAAGTTATACGGATCTCAAAGTTGCACAAATCTTAATGTTGCACGAACTTCAAAGCAAAGCTTGAAAAAAATTCATTGTTATCTCAAGCTGGAGTCTGGAGTTTCACGAAGAAGACTGGAGACTTGAAGCCTGACTTGACGGAGTCGAGTTTTCCCCACCTCAGGGGAATGATGGGGACCTCACCAGCACGAATCCTGGAGCAAGCACGAATCTTGGAGCTGTGCGAATCTCGGAGCATATCCAGAATAAATTTAGGATTTATTTTTTATTTGAAATTTGAATTAGGATTTGGTTGGTTAGGATTTAGATATGGATAGGCTTATCTTATCCTATCTTGTATTTGAATTTGAGTCATCCCTATCTTTTTATCCTGTATTCAAATTCAAACGAGGGTTGGACAGGTCTATAAATACCACCCTCAGTCCTTTGTAAAAAAAAAAAAGTTTTTTGGAGAAAATAATTTGAGTTTTTAGAAGAGTGATTCTTCTTGTCTTCGCCTTCGGGCATGGGCATGATGCCCTAGCTATTCCCCTTCCCATTCCATCTTCTTTATCCCTTCGTGACCTTTGAGATCTATCCTAACGCCTCCAAGTATCGAGGATGGTGTAATGCCCTAGAGGTGAGAGGTCTCTTCGTTAGGGTGAGTCCCAAAGTCCATGAGATCCAGATCCCTATCCTACATCCCCACTATTCCTTCGCCACCCCTAGAGAAAAAAATACCAAAAAAAATAGTACCCTAATTTAGGTGACTTCTAGGCTCACCAACGATCCTACCTATCCCTGTCCCTCATCAACCAGGCTACACGCTACCGGTAAGCCACCATTCAGAGTCAGGCCTTGTCCCTAGTTTTCTCGAGGAGGTCCAAGTTGAGAAGAAGGCACATCAGATTCTTTGCTTCATTGTACTGTTGTATTCGCGGTGTGGGTATGCCGAGCTCGACCAGAACAACATCCTCCATGCCGAACATGAGGTTAAAAGGCATTTCGTCCGTTGCCACTCTGGGTGTTGTGTGGTAGGCCCAAAGAATGCTGGGGAGTTATTCTGCCCACCTACCCTTGGCTCGGTCTAGCTTGGTTCTGAGCCCTTGGAGGATGGTCCGATTGGTTACCTCGGCTTCTCCATTAGTCTGAGGGTGGGCCACCGAGGTGAATTGATGCTGGATGCTGAGCTTGGCACAAAACTCATCGAACTCCTGGTTGTCGAACTCCCACCCATTGTCAGTGATGATGCTGAGGGGTAGTCCAAAGCGGTAGATGATTGACCTCTAGAAGAACTGGCAGACCTTGGCTTCCATGATCCATGCTAGTGGCTCTGCTTCTATCCACTTGGTGAAGTAGTCAATGGCTACTATTAGGAACTTCCGTTGCCTTGACGCAGGGAGAAATGGACCTAGGATGTCCATTCCCCACTAGGCGAAAGGCCATGGGGTGGAGAGCTGGGAGAGTGGAGCCGCTGGCTGATGCTGTATGTGGGTGTGGTGATGGCATCGATCATACTTCTTCACGAAGTCAGCTGCATCCTCTCTCATGGTCTCCCACTAGTATCCCTGTCAAAAGGCCTTGTATGCAAGTGTCCTCCCCCGGACGTGGTTTTTGCAAAGACCTTCATGTATCTCTTGGAGTACAAAGGTGGCCTCCATGGGTCTCAGGCATTTCAAGAGTGGATAGGAGTAAGATCGACGGTAGAGTTGTCCTTCCATGAGGACAAACTATGAGGCCTTTTTCTTGATAAGGCCAGCCTCTGCTTGGTCTTCTGGCAGGGTGCCATCAGTGATGTATCTAATGTTACTATCCATCCAGCTTGGCTTCGGGATGACTTGCTGCACCTTGGCGGGAGCTTCGTTGCTTGGATTTTTGAGGTACTCAATGTGGGCGCACCCTAGTGACGAGTTCGGCAAGGTTGCAAGTCTTGACAGTTTATTGGCATTAGCATTCTCACCTCGAGGGATATGAGAGATGCTGAAGCACTGAAAACCTGTCATGCTTGAGCGGACCCACTCCAAGTACTTCATCATCTAGGGATCTCTAGCTTCATACTCTCTGGAGACTTGTCCGGCCACTAGTTGAGAGTTGGTGAAGACCTTCAAGCTTTGTACGCCCAGCTTACAAGAGACCCTGAGGCCCGTGAGGAGTGCCTCATACTCTGCCTGGTTATTTATTGTGACAAACATGAAGCGGAGTGCGCATTCAGCTACAACTCCATCACTATTTGCAAGGATGAGACCTGCTCCACTTCTACCTGTATTGGATGCGCCATCGATGTGGAGGATCCAAGACTCCTCCCCGGCACCGGGCTCTTCTTAGTGCTCCAGGGTCATCTGCTTCGATTCTTCAGCAAGTCTCATGCACTCGACCAGGAAGTCGGCCAGCACCTGGGCCTTCTGAGATGACCTTAGTCTGTACGCGATGTCAAACTTGCTGAGCTTCAGTGCCCATTTGGCTAAGCATCTGGATATATTAGGACGACTGAGCATGACCCTCAAGGGCTGGTCCATCAAGATCATGATTGGATGTGCTTGGAAGTACGGCCTGAGATGCTGAGCAGACATGATAAGACCAAAAATGAGTTTTTTGGATCGGGTGTACCTGACCTCGGCATCTCGGAGGATCTTGCTGATGTAATACATCAATTTCTGGGATCTGTCCAGGATCTTGCTAACAGCCCTAGGGGTGATCGCCAGGTACAGCAGGAGCTCCTCTCCTGTCTCTGGCTTGAAGAGTAGTGGTTGTGATGCCAGGGAGTCTTTAAGCTCCTTGAAGGCCACCTTGCACTGCTCTGTCCATGTAAAGTCATTCATCTTGCACAGCACCTTGAAGAAAGGAAGGCAGTGGTTCGCCGACCTCGAAATGAATTGGCTCAGCATGGTGATCCAACCTATCAAGCGTTGCACCTGCTTCTTCGAAGTTGGATGCTCCATGTCTAGGATTGCCTGGACCTTCTTCGGGTTCTTCTCGATTCTTTTTTGGGTCACCATGAAGCCGAGGAATTTCCCTGCTACTATGCCGAAAGCACACTTTGCCTAGTTCAGCTTCATCTTGTATTCTCAAAGGTTATGGAAGGCTTCCACGAGGTTGACGACATAGTCTGACCTTGGCTTGCTCATAACGAGCATGTCATCCACATAGAATTGCATGTTTCTGCCAATCTGGTCCTTAAAGACCCGATTGACTAGCCACTATTAGGTGGTGACAGTATTCTTGAGCCCGAATAGTATAATCCGATAGCAGTACGTCCCTCAGTCAGTGATGAAAGCGATGTGCTCCTCATCCTCAGGGTGCATCCGGATTTCGTTGTATCCAGAGAATGCATCCATAAAAGAGAGCAAGCGATGTCCCGAGGTGGTGTCCGCTAACTGGTCAATCTTCGTGATGCGGAACTAATATGCATGCGATTATTTTTGTGTATTTTATATGTGGAGTTAAGTGATTAAATCCTGAAAATCAAATCAAAATAAGTTGCAGGGAATTCTATATGAATTTTAGAATCTAAGCATGAAGATTAGGACCTAAGAAAGTAGTAAAGATGGATCGCCGGGGCTGAGAAGCCTCGGTTAGGGCAAGTTCTCCAACAATAAAATTACTGGTGGTAGAGGGGGTGTACCTGACAATGTCTGATGCACCCGATGAAGATCGCAGTGAAGGGATCTCTCGTTCCTCGATGGATGTAGCCTGAAAAATCGAGCCAAAGACTCATAGATACCCGGCTTTCTGCTCGGTGGTCCGATTGAGGCTTGGCTGGAGTCATTGGATTCGTAGAAACTCGAGGACCTATAAACGACCTGTCAGGGGTAGAAAACTCACAAGGGAACAAGGAAACAAGAGAAAAATAGCAAGGGGAATAAAGTTTTGGAGGGGGCGGCTAGGGCTCTAGAAGGATGGTTGGCGGCAGAAATCTATTGCAACTCCGGGAAGAAAAAAAGCACCAATAAAACCCCTTAAGCACAAAGTAGGGTAGCACAAAGCAATTGAAGAGAACTCAAGCTTTAATTCATATATCAAAATCAGTCCTCATACAAGAGACTAGGGTCCTTTAAATAGACCCTTAGTCTTGGGCTCCAAGTAAGGACACATTAGTCTTCACATAAGCATCCTTTTCCCTCTCAAATCCTAGCTAGAAAATAAGGAATCATTAGTTAGAGAAAATCCGTAAAAATTCTCTTGACTTGGTCAACACTCCAAGGATGCCTAGGGGGGTGTGTTGGGCTTCTAGGAGCAGCAAGGGGCCGGCCCAAAGGGGCTTGGGCGCATGGGCTTGGGCCTCTAGAAGCTGGGGTGGCATGGTAGCCAGGTAGCAGGAATATTTCCTGGTATCTTGCTTCTTAAGGGCTTCGGCTTGGCACTTGGGCTTGATTTCTTTGGGCTAGGATGCAGATGGACCTCTGGAATTATGGATGCCCTGGTCTATGAATATACTGATGCGGGATGACTTTAAGATTGCTACACATGCAGGAAAAATAGTAAAATAATTTTTTTGTAATTTTTATAATTTATTTTGTAAGCTAAATTTCTAAATAAAAGTAAGAACTAGTAAGAAGAAGAGCAATACATAGAATCATCGTATCTCAGGCAAACTCATGCAAAATAATAAATTCCAGGACTCGAGAATTGAGAAACTCCCAGATTAGGATAGCTTAACTTCATCAAATCAGAAATTAAAAGAAGGGAAGGATGTTACCAATCAGTGATTTGAAGAATGTCCGATGAAGAGATCGCACAGCACTCTGATTGGAGTCTGGATGATGAAGTTCGGTTTCCTTGATTAGATGGCTAATTTGGATGGTTCTGGATGTAAGGAAAGCCTCCTCTGAGGAGGTGAAATACCTCGGGGATCCTACAAAATGTCAAGGGTCAATCAAAATAGCAAGTAAGAAAAAGAAAGGGGACTACGTTTAGAAGGAATCAGGTTAGGGTTTAGAAGCGGGGCGGCTTGAAGCTTGATGAAGATCTCCTTGCTTGGTGGCCTAGGGCACTCCTTCTTAGACGTGTGAAGGCTTGGATGGCAGTGAGTTAGGATGTGGAAGGATGCTAAGGCAGCAAGGAAACACACACACAAACCAAAGAACGAAAGAAAAAACAAAGTAACACAAGCTCGCAAGCTCAAAATAAATTCACCAGGGTTTTTTGATATCATGAATAAAAGTTTATTACAAGAAGGGGAGGGAAGGAGTATTTATAGAGTTCCCATGCCCTCACTAACCATGGTTACACTTGGGTTATAAGTCCTCTTCCAAATTGGAATACAAGTCCTTTCCTAGCTAGGTTAGAAAAACAAATCCCCATTAGGTTAGGAATTGACCTTGTCTTCTCCTTTTTCCTTCATGCTTTGACTATTCCACTCAAGGACACCTCTTGGACTTGGTCAACACTTCAAGGATGCCTTAAAGGGCATGTTGGGCTTCTAGGGGCAGAAAGGGGCTGGCCTAAAGGAGCTTGGGTGCATGGGTTTGGGCCTCTGGAAGCTGGGGTGGCCTGGTAGCCTGGTAGCAGGAATATTCCATAGAATCTTGCTTCTTTAGGGCTTGGGCTTGGCACTTGGACTTGATTTCTTTGGGCTAGGATGTACAGGGACCTTTGGAATCATGGATTCCCTAGTTTGGGAATATGCTCTGGCATCTGGACTAGAATCTGGGCATCTGGAGGACATCTAGAAAGAAATAGTATTTTTGGAAGCATCTTGGATCCTGGGTTGTCACACATGATCCAATGGACAGATGTAACAGCCTCTGACTCCTGGATGTAACCTGGTGGAGCTCCGAAATAGGGTGACCTCCTCTCTTGTATAAAAATTGGGCTCAAAATGGACTCATAATTGATATACAGGACTCAAAATACTGACTAGCTTGAGGGTTGAGACAAATCAACTAACCTCAACTTATTACAGGAGTCAATCTTAATTGATTACAAAATTTTCAAAACTTTGATGCATGACTAAGTAAACCATATGGGATCCAGGATCTGTGTCTGATCCTGGTGTCCCCACCAATTCTCCTGAGGCGGGAGGAACTCGACCTCGTCGAGTATGGATCAATTTGGTGCAAGGAGGGTCTGGGTTGAGGCGCTGCAGATCCGCACCAGCATTCCACAAGTCCTCAAATTCTGGCTGACCTTGCCACCGAACCAAATACCGTTGACAGTCTCTATCTTGGGTACCGATAGCTTGATCATCCAGGGCTCTTTCAATCTTTACCTCATCATAAGGCCAAATTATATGTGGTCACTCTAGGATGAGTTCTCTCTCAAAGAATGGGAGTGGCTCAAGGGGCTCGCTGGGTATCACTACTGGCTCCCTAGACTTTACAAAGTCTGAGATGATGAAGGTGGAGCTAATACCTAAATCAGGTGATATCTCACGCACATAGGCATTCGGTCCACTACTATTCATTATGTTGGATGGACCAGCTTCGTGAGCAGAAAATTCTTTGACAGCCACATATTCCTCTGCAGAAAATTCTTCATCTTTCTTTTGGGAATTAGCCAAGTTGTTATTTAGTTCATTAATTATATTCAGCTCTTGACTAATTTCATAATGCATATGCTGTGCAGAGGCTAGTACATGTATGGACAGGTAGATTGGGTCTGTAAATTTATTGGACTTTAGACTAACACCTAATAGACTCAACTAGACTTTCCTATCAAAAAAAAATTATTAAACTCTAGGGACAAAACCTAACAGACTATTGACTCTTTAGGTTTGACCCTAGCATGGAATGCACATGAAAACTTATTATGTATGCCTACTAAATGCCAAAGGGTATGCAAGAAGTAAGATGCAAATCCAAAATATACAATAAATGAATGAAACATGCAAACCTCTACATGATGCAGGTGAATGATTAAAGAAATATAAGAAAATTCAAAAAAAGATAAGAAATATGAGGTGGATTCTAGGTTAGTCTAGTGGGGTAGAAAGGGTTCAAGGTTGATTGGATAGAATAAGATGTAAGAAGGGGTGTCAGGGATTAAATCTAGACTAATAAGATTGACCCTATGGGGTTGATGTCTATCTACTGGGTCTGCCTTATGGAAGAATGGGTCACTAATTTTAGGAAAAAGATCTTCAATTGGGAGCAAGAAAGTGACTTCATCCAGAGGGTACTGGGTGAGATAAGCCAAGTCCTCAATAAACTCTTCTAGCTCAGGAAATTCAGGACTAGGCTCTACAATTGGATCCTCTTCTAAAGTCTCCTCTAATTGCTCTTCCATTGTAGCTTGGGTGTGATCTTGGTCATCTAACTCTAGGTCGACTACTATATGGGTATGGTCGGGGTCAACTGATTCTAGGGTGGCTTCTACCTGGGTATCTATTGATTCAACTAACTCTAAGTCTTCTATGGGGAACTCCTCTTCTTCCTCCTCATACTGTTCCACTAAACTTGGGTCAGTCTCATATATCTCCTCTTCAAGGTCATTTGGGTGAACCAATAAGGTGGTAGGAGGGGGTAGACTAAAGAAAAACTGACTAATGATTGCGGTGACAAGGGTAGGTTGGCTAAGGTGCTCCTGACTAACACTGGGTTCATATCTAAGGGTGCTAATCCTATTAGGCTTAGGCTGACTAAGGGTTATGGGTTCATAGGTTATGGGTATATAGGTATTGTCTAGGGTTCCTAACCGATCTCCTACTTGGTCAAAACTATGGATTGCTTGATTACTTGATTGGATCAGTTGGTCAAGCTTATGGTTCAATTGGGTATTGGATTGGTTAATCTGGGTGGTTAATTGGGTAACCATCTGGTCATTCATGGCTTTTATGAAAGCCTCAAAATTAGGATCCATGGTTGGGTTTGGTTGGGGTTTAGACTTTTGATATTGGGTTCCTAGTCTAGTGGTCATACAATCAAGCAAGCAATCAGTCAAAATGAGATGGTGCAGCCAAGCATGCAAAATTGGGTTAGCTTAATCTAGGGTTTCCTAGACCTAGAGCCAAAATTGGGTGAGTCAACTCAACTTACACTTAACCCAGCATCTAATCCTTCCACTGGCCAGGTAGGGGGTGAGGTGGTGGGATGCTCCCCCTGCCTGTCACAGGGTCCTAATTATAAACCACCAGTCCACTTAGGTCGTTTGACTCTAGACGCCCAGCCTTAGACACCAGCTTTCAGTAATAGCCACAAGATTAAATGCACTAGTTGGCCCACACGGTTCAGACCTGACCTGTTAGGTGTCACCTAGCCCACTAGGGTAAATTAAGTCTAATTAATTTTAATTAAGGCTTGGGTTGAAATGCTGGATGGTTGTTTTGGGCCCAGGACAGGTTATGACCTCCTGCCCTGATGTTATATTGATTGCCCTTAAGATTAGATTAAAAGATGATGAACATTCAATGGTCCTGATGCAATCTAAAATAATCAGAAAATAAAATAATTTTTAATTAATTTATGAGATGTCAAGTTAAGTTTAAGTTTACTAGGGTTAGCAAACAAAATTTGGCTTGAGATTGGGGGCTTTGGAAGTTGATTAGGTTAGGTTGAGTCAAAATGCAGAAATAGCAGAATTCAGGATATTAGGGTTTCAACGGATGCAGAATTTGAGATAGATTTTGATTCAAAAAGAAATCAAAAAAATTATATAGAAGAGGATGGACGATTTTTATTCTACATACCAAATTTCATGCAGAAAAAAAACCAAATGATGATGCAAATCTTAGGGGATTTGGACTGCTGCAGAAATTTTTAGGGTTCTATTAAGGTTCCTATAATGCTAACTTTTAGGACTTTAGGATTTCTATAAAAATAATTAAAAACTATGATAATTACTAGAATAGAAAAAAGGACATTCAGTGCAAATTTCATAGAAAAATAAAATGTTTAGGATGCCAAAATCAAATGAAACCTAGACACCTAATGCAGTGGACAAAATGCTGAACTGGGGTTTGAGAAAGCAAAGCAAATAGAAAACTATCCTAAACCCGCTCTAATACCAAAATGATGTGGGATGACTTTAATATTTCTACACATATAGGAAAAATAGTAAAATAATTTTTTTTGTAATTTTTATAATTTATTTTGTAAGCTAAATTTCCAAATAAAAGTAAAAACTAGCAAGAAGAAGAGCAATGCATAGAATATCATATCACAGGCAAACTCATGCAAAATAATAAATTCCAGGACCCAAGAATTGAGAAACTCCTAGATTAGGATAGCTTATCTTCATCAAATAAGAAATTAAAAGAAGGGAAGGATGTTACCAATCAGTGATTTGAAGAATGTCCGATGAAGAGATCACACAGCACTCTGATTGGAGTCTGGATGATGAAGTTCGGTTCCCTTGATTAGATGGCTGATTTGGATGGTTTCAGATGCAAGAAAAGCCTCCTCTGGGGAGATGAAACACCTTGGGGATCCTACAAAATGTCAAGGGTCAATCAAAACAGCAAGTAAGAAAAAGAAAGGGGACTAGGTTTAGAAGAAATCAGGTTAGGGTTTAGAAGCGGGGCGGCTTGAAGCTTGATGAATATCTCCTTGCTTGGTGGCCTAGGGCACTCCTTCTTGGACGTGTGAAGGCTTGGATGGTAGTGAGTTAGGGTGTAGAAGGATGCTAGGGTAGCAAGGAAACACAAACACAAACCAAAGAACCAAAAAAAAATAAAGTAACACAAGCTCGCAAGCTCAAAATAAATTCACCAGGGTTTTTTGATATCATGAATAAAAGTTTATTACAAGAGGGGGAGGGATGGGGTATTTATAGAGTTCCCATGCCCTCACTAACCATGGTTACACTTGAGTTACAAGTTCTCTTCCAAATTGGAATACAATTCCTTTCCTAGCTAGGTTAGAAAAACAAATCCCCGTTAGGTTAGGAATTGACCTAGTCATCTCCTTTTTCCTTCATGCTTTGACTCTTCCACTCAAGGACACCTCTTGGACTTGGTCAACACTTCAAGTATTCCTATGAGGGCGTGTTGGGCTTCTAGGGGCAGCAAGGGGCCGGCCCAAAGGGGCTTGGGTGCATGGGTTTGGGCCTCTGGAAACTGGGGTGGCCTGATAGCCTGGTAGCAGGAATATTCTATAGAATCTTGCTTCTTTAGGGCTTAGACTTGGCACTTGGACTTGATTTCTTTGGGCTAGGATATAGAGGGACCTTTGGAATCATGGATTCCCTAGTTTGGAAATATGCTCTGGCATCTGGACTAGAATCTGGGCATTTGGAGGACATCTGGAAAGAATCAGGGTTTCTGGAAGCATCTTGGATCCTGGGTTGTCACACATGATCCAATGGACTGATGTAGTGTCCTCTGACTCCTGGATGTGTCCTTGTGGAGCTCCAAAATAGGGTGACCTCCTCTCTTGTATAGAAATTGGGCTCATACTGGACTCATAATTGATGTACAGGACTCAAAATATTGACTAGGTTGAGGGTTGAGACAAATCAACTAACCTCAACTTATTACAGGACTCAATCTTAATTGATTACAAAATTTTCAAGACTTTGACACATGACTAAGTAAACCATATGGGATCCAGGGATCTATGTCTAATCCTGGTGTCCCCACCATATACTTTGGCATCTAGAAGGGAATCTAGGGATCTGGAGGGCATCTGCAAGGAATCAGGGTTTCTGATTTTTCTCCTGGGGTCTTCAAATCTTCAAGCTGGGTTGAACTTGGGCTATACTTCCATGTCTTCAATCTGGTTGGACTTGGTCTTCACTTGTATGATGTAGTCTTTAGTTTTCAGTGTACTTGGACAGGACTCAAAAAAAATAAAATTAGCTCAACATGAGCTGACTAGCATTGGACTGAACTAGCTCAACATGAGCTGACTAGCATTGGACTGAACTAGCTCAACATGAGCTGACTAGTATAGAACTAAAATAAAAACTCAAAAGACTTAAATAACAACTAAAATGGACTCATATGTGCTAAGCCCTTATTACAGATGGACTCATAAATTATTGATCAATCCATAGAGGGTTGAAAAGCCTCTGTCTTATTCTGGTGCCTCTGGTGTCCCCACCAATTCTCCCAGGGTTGGCAAAAACTCGACCCTGTCAAGTGAAGATCAAGATGGCTCACATATCTCTCAAGGAGGTCTGGGTTGAGGCACTGTAAGTCCTCTCGAGAAATCTACGAATCGTTCGACTCTGGCCGGCCTTACCATCGGACCAAGAAGCATTGATAGCCATGGCCCTGGGTCATGATGGCTTAATCATCCAGTATATGCTCGATTCATTCTCCTCTCTCAGGCCAAGTTTGTTAGTGGACACTCTGTGTTAGGGTCACTCATAATAGGAGGGGATAGGTCCAAAGGCCTCACTAGGTATCGCTGCCGGGTCCCTGTACTCAACTAGGTCTGTAATATTGAAGGTAGAACTAATGCCCAAATCCGAAGGCATGTCTAACACCTAGGCATTTGATCCAACCTTCTCTATCACTTTAAAAGATCCGGCTCTGCGAGCTTGAAGCTTCTTTAAGCCTAAGCCTAACCAAGATAAAATCCACTACACCAAATTCTTTGGTCCATCTTCGGTAATTAGCCAGTTGTTTCAAAATTAGTGCAGGTGGTGAACATGCTGGGCACATGCAGACTCCTAACAAGATGATGCAAAGGACTCAAACCTACACCTAACAGACTCGACTATGCATTCCTATAATAGGAAATTTTATTGAACTCTTTGGATCTAAGCCTAACAGATTATAGGTTCTCTAGGTTTGATCCTAGCTTGACATGCACATAAAAATTTACAGTGGGCTCTAAGCAAATTCCAAAGGGTATGCCAGAAGTATAATGCAAACCTAACATGCATAATGAATGCATGCAGTATGTTAATCTCAACTAAATGCAATCTAATGATCCTAGAAATACTGGAGGTGTCTGGAAAGGGCAGAAAATAAGAAGTTGATTTAGAATTAGTCTGGTAGGGTAAGGAAAAATGTTCAGGATTAGTTGGATATAGTAGGATAAAAGACGGGGTGTCAGGAACTAATCCTAAACTAATTAGGCTAACCTTACGAGGTTAAGGTATCTCTACAGGGTTTGTGTAATGGAAGGTTGGGTTATTAATCTCAGGGAAGAGGTCCTTAATGAAAACTATGGGAGGGGGCTCATCCTAGGGATGCTGATTCAAAGAGATCAGGTCCTTAATAAATTCTTCTGGTTCCTGTATTTTAGGACTAGACTCTATAATTTGGCTCTCCTCTATAGTTTCCTCAGGTAAGGCTCTAGCAGCAGTATCTAGGTTCTCTTCCTCTAATTGTTCTTCCACTATAGGTTCCTCTACTAGACTAAACTCATAGGTGGCCTATTTAGATGTCTTAGTGGGCTCAGGAGTTTCTTTCTCTAAATTTTCAAGGGGTTCATCCTCTTCAAAGCCTTCTCCTTCATATTCGTCTACTAAACTAGGGTCAGCCTCATACACTTCTACCATAGGCTCATTAATGGGTTCTAGGGTCTTTTCCTTGCAACCTAATGAGACAAGAGTAGTAGGCTGGTCTAAAGGAAGTCGGCTAGGTTTGGACTTAGGCTCAAGGAAATTATCCTTATTGGACTTAGATTGATTGATCCTGAATTCCCTCTGATATAACTCGAATTCCCTAGCCAGGTGATAGGCTTCCTCTAGGTCCTTAATTTGATAATGATACAGCACCCACTGGATATCCCTATGCAGACCATCTTGAAATCTAGCCATGATCTTAGACTTAGGTTCGATTGTGTTATATTTTCTACTAAACTCATTAAATTGGTCAATGTACTCAGACACAGTCATGTTCCCTTGTTTCAATTTGTACCATTGGTCTAAAAGTTTGTATTCATAAGATTCACCTAGGTACTCTTCTCTTAATTTACTTCTCATGGCTTTCCAGTTATATATTCCATTTCCCCATCAATAATATTCATCCTCAGTACGTTTCCAATGTTGCTTGGCATATCTGATTAACCCATGTGCAACCAAACTAATCTTATCTAACTCTAACATCCCAGTATACTCAAAGTGCCGATCCATCCTATCCTCCCATTTAGTATACACCTTAGGATCTGGTCTTCCATCAAACAGGGGTACATAAGGTTGGGTGCTCCTAATGGGTCATTCATCTTGGCTCAGGTAATCATAATTGGGTGTCCTATGGTTAGGTTCTAAGGGTGGATCATGGTATGGGGTTCTCCTAGGGTTGGGCTCCCTATATGGATCAGAGTATTGGGTTCTCCTAGGATTGGACTCCCTATATGGGTCAGAGTATTGGGTTCTCATAGGATTGGACTCCCTATATGGGTCAGAGTATTGGGATCTCTTAGGATTAGACTCCCTATATGGGTCAAAGTATTGGGTTCTCTTGGGTTCAGTATCATAATAAGGATCAAGGTAATAGGTTCTTCTAGGTTCAATATCATAATAAGGGTCATGGTAAGGGGTTCTTCTAGGTTCAGTATCATAATAAGGGTCACGGTAAGGGGTTCTTCTAGGTTCAGTATCATAATAAGGGTCATGGTGAGGGATTCTAGGATTGGACTCCATGGTCACACTAGTTGAATTGGATTAAGTCTACTGGCATTGGGTTCCTAACCTAATGGTCATGCAATCAAACACACACATTGACTCCTAAGCTAGTGCACATGCAAGACTCGATCAAACCAACTACAGCTCCATAGACCTAGAGTTCAAAACTAGGTGCTCAATCAGAGTGGCAAACTAGCCTATAGTAACCCTGTACTCAGCTAGGCAGGTATAAGGGGAGTGTTAAGTCCCTGATTGCCAATCCTAGACACCAATCAGAGATTGGCCAGGTAGGCGGACCAGCACACAAGCCCTTCGGGATTGAATCCCTGAACCACCATTCTAGACACTAAGCACAAGGTACACACAGGTTAACTTGACACAGTGATCTAACACTAGCCTGGACCCGACCAGTTGGTATCCTTAGCCCATTAGGGCAAATTAAGTCTTACAGATTTTAGGTTAGGCTTGGGATAGGATGCAAAGGTGGTGGTTTTGGGCTAAGGAAAGGTAATGACCTTGATGCGGAACTAATATGCATGCAATTTTTTTTATATGTTTTATATGTGGGGTTGGGTGATTAATTCCCGAATTTTAGATTAAAATAAGTTGTAGGGAATTTTATATGAATTTTAGAAGATCAGCATGCAGATTAGGACCTAGAAAAGTAGAAAAGAAGGATCGCCGGGGCTGAGAAGCCTCGGTTAGGGCAAGTTCTCCTACAATAAAACTACTGGAGGTAGAGGGGTGTACCTAACAACGTCTGTGAAGATCGCAGCAAAAGGGTCTCTCATTCCTCGACGGATGCGGCCTGGAAAATCGAGCCAAAGACCCGCGGATACCCGGCTTTCTGCTCGGTGATCCGATTGAGGCTTGGCTGGAGTCGTTGGATTCGTAGGAACTCGGGGACCTGCAAACGACCTGTCAGGGGTTAGAAAACTCACAAAGGAACAAGAAAACAAAGGAAAAACAGCAAGGGAAGGCTTCTTTTGGAGTGGGCGTCCAGGGATCTGGAGGGTTTGTTGGTAGCAGGAAGATGATTGCAAACACCGGGAAGAAGAACTCTCACAAACCCCTTTATGCACACAGCAGGGTATCACACCACTCAATAGAAGAACTCAAGGTTTTCATTCATCAAAAATTCTCCTCATACAAGAGGCTAGGGTCCCTTAAATAGACCCTTAACCTTGGGCTCCAAGTAAGGGTACATAAGTCTTTACATAAGAATCCTTTTCCCTCTCAAACCCTAGCTAGAAAATAAGGAAATATTAGGTAGAAAAAATCCCTAAAATTTTTCTTGACTTGGTCAAGACTCCAAGGATGCCTAGGGGGGCGTGTTGGGCTTCTAGGAGCAGCAAAAGGCCAGCCCAAAGGGGCTCGGGTGCATGGGTTTGGGCCTCTGGAAGCTGGGGTGGCCTGGTAGCCAGGTAGCAGGAATATTCCCTGGTATCTTGCTTCTTAGGGGCTTGGGCTTGGCACCTGGGCTTGATTTCTTTGGGCTAGGATGCAGATGGACCTCTGGAATCATGATTGCCCTTATCTATGAATATACTTTGGCATCTGGAAGGGAATCTGGGCATCTGGAGGGCATCTGCAAGAAATCAGGGTTTTCTGAATTTTCCTCCTGGGGTCTTCAAATCTTCAAGCTGGGTTGGACTTGTGCTATACTTCCATGTCTTCAATCTAGTTGGACTTGGTCTTCACTTGTATGATATAGTCTTGAGTCTTCAGTATGCTTGGACAGGACTCAAAAAAATAAAATTAGCTCAACATGAGCTGACTAGCATTGGACTGAACTAGCTCAACATGAGCTGACAAGTACAGAACTGAAATAACAACTCAAAATACTCAAATAACAACTAAAATGGACTCAGATGAGCTAAGTCCTTATTACAGATGGACTCATAAATTATTGATCAATTCACAAAGGATTGAAAAGCCTCTATCTTATTCTGGTGCCTCCGGTGTCCCCACCAATTCTCCCGGGGTGGGAGGAACTCGACCTTGTCGAATGAAGGTCAGACTGGCTCACATATCTCTCGAGAAGGTCTGGGTTGAGGCGTTGCAAGTCCTCTCGAGAAATCCACGAATCGTCCGACTCTGGCCGGCCTTGCCATCGGACCAGGAAGTGTTGATAGTCATGGCCCTGGGTCATGATGGCTTGATCGTCCAGGATACGCTCGATCCGTTCTCCTCTCTCAGGCCAAATTTGTTTGTGGACACTCTAGGTTAGGGTCACTCACAATGAAAAGGAATAGGTCCAAAGGCCTTACTAGGTAGCGCTGCCGGTTCCCTATACTCAACCAGGTCTGTAATATTGAAGGTAGAACTAATGCCCAAATTCGAAGGCAAGTCTAACACCTAGGCATTTGATCCAATCCTTCTCTATCACTTTAAAAGGTCCGGCTCTGCGAGCATGAAGCTTCTTTTAGGCCTAAGCCTAACCAAGATAGAATCCACTACATCAAATTCTTTGACCCTTCTTCGGGAATTAGCCAGTTGTTTTAAGATTAGTGCGGGTGGTGAACATGCTAGCCACATGCAGACAAATGATGCAAAGGACTCATACTGACACCTAACAGACTCGACTATGCATTCCTATCGAAGGAAATTTTATTGAACTCTTTGGATCTAAACCTAATAGATTATAGGTTCTCTAGGTTTGATCCTAGCTTGACATGCACATGAAAATTTACAGTGAACTCCTAGCAAATTCCAAAGAGTATGCCAGAAGTAAGATGCAAACCTAACATGCGTGATGAATGCATGCAGTATGCTAATCTCAGCTAAATGCAATCTAATGATCCTAGAAATGCTGGAGGTGTCAGGAAAGGGCAGAAAATAGGAAGTGGGTTCAGAATTAGTTTGGTAAGGTAGAGAAAAAGGTTCATGGTTAGTTGGATAAAGTAGGATAAAAGACGGGGTGTCAGGAACTAATCCTATACTAATGAGGTTAACCTTATGAGGTTGAGCTATATCTACAGGATTTGCATAATGGAAGGATGGGTCACTAATTTCGGGAAAGAGGTCCTTAATGGGAACTATAGGAGGGGACTCATCTTGAAGGTATTGATGATTCAAAGAGATCAGGTCCTTAATAAATTCTTCTGGTTCTTGTATTTTTGGACTAGACTCTATAATTTGGCTCTCCTCTATGGTTTCCTCAGGTAAGGCTCTAGCAGTAGTACCTAGGTTCTCTTCCTCTATTTGTTCTTCCATTATAGCTTTAAGTTGGATGTGGTCAAGGTCAACTAGCTCTGGGTTGGAATCTACCTGGGTATCTACTGGGTCAGCTAATTCTAGGTCTACTAAAGGTGTCTCCTCTTCTCCCTCATACTCATCCACTAGGCTCACATCAGCTTCATACACTTCCGCGTTAATGTAAGCCTTGCGAATCTCAGGAATGGTTGGAGAAGGTCGGCTAGCAGGAAATTGGTTAGGTTCTGGTCTCTGATTATGGGTACCACTCCTAGTAGGTCCAGGTTGTATAAGAGGTAGTGGCTCACTATTGGGTTCATATTTAGGGATACTCATCCTATAGGGTTCAAGTTGACTAGGGGAAGCATGACTAGTACTAGGCTGATACTTAGGGGTTATGGGTTCTCTAAGCTCATAGGACAAGGGTGCAGATCTATGGGTCATGGGATTATAGGATCTGGGGTCATAGGATTTTGGGTCAGCTCTATGATCAGGTTCTAAGGTTGGATCAAGGTATGGGGTCCTCCTAAGGTTGGGCTCTCTATATGGGTCAGGATATTGGGTCCTCCTAGGATTGGACTCCCTATATGGGTCAGAATACTGGGTTCTCCTAGGGTTGGACTCCCTATATAGGTCAGAATATTGGGTCCTCCTAGGGTTGGACTCCCTATATGGGTCAGAATATTGGGTGTTGGGTCTACTAGGCTCATAGGGTGTGGGTGCATAGGATCTATGATCATGGGATCTAGAGTCATAGGATCTAGGTTCATAGGTTCTAGGTTCATAGGATTTGGAGTCATAAGATCTATAGGTTGTAGGTATACTAGGCTTGTAGGGAGAGGGTAAATAGGATCTATCTTCCTGGTCTATAAAATCCTGATTGAGTCTTCTAGGACTAACCTTAGGGATTGGGTCATGACGATGGGCTCTCCTAGGTTCAGCCTCAAGATATGGATCAGGGTTTGGGGTCCTCCTAGGTTGAGGATTGTAGTACGGGTTAGGATAAGGGGCTCTCCTAGGTTCGACCTCATGGTATAGATCAGGGTTTGGGGACCTCCTAGGTTGAGGGGAGTCAGGATCTGGCTCAGACTGTGACCCATGGGTTTTTCTTGGGGTCCCTACCCAGACTTTTAACTGATCAAACCTATTGACACGATGGTCAATTCTATCATTGGTTTGAATACGAGACTGAGTTAACTGGGTCATCTGGATAGTTATCTGGGCAATTTGATCAGCTAGGGCTTTTATTTGGGCTTGTAAATTTTCCATGGGTTCAGACATTTATGAAGGAGGTGGGTGATATGAAACTCCTGATCTAGTGCTCATGCAAGACTCGATCAGACCGACTATAGCTGACTAGACCTAAAGTCCAAACTAGATGCTCAATCAGGGTGGCAAACTAGCCTATAGTAACCCTGTACTCAGCCAGGCAGGTGTAAGGGGAGTGTTAGGTCCCTGATTGCCAATCCTAGACACCAATCAGAGATTGGCCAGGTAGGCGGACCAGCACACAAGCCCTTCGGGATTGAATCCCTAAACCACCGTTCTAGACACTAAGCACAAGGCACACACAGGTTAACTTGACACAGTGATCTAACACTAGCCCGGACCCGACCAGTTGGTGTCCCTAGCCCACTAGGGCAAATTAAGTCTAATTAATTTTAGGTTAAGGCTTGGGACTGAATGCAAGGGATGTGGTTTTGGGCTAAGGAGAGGTGATCAAATCCTCCCCCCATCTGATATAGCAAGAGTGCCCTTAAAAGTAAATTATGCAATGATGGCAGGCAGATGAGGATGCAAATTAGGGTTTAGATATTTTTTTTGGTATTTTTGGAAAATATGTATATTTTTTTTTGGTATTTTTTAAATAGAAGAAAACTTGCAAATCATGGCCTAATATACTAGAAATATACTAAAATTAAGAAATATGCAAAAACTCCTAAACAAAACCCTAAAACTTCCAAACTTGTCTTGCTAAAAAAAACAGAGCTGAAAATTTGCAGGCCCTATTTCGGCTTGCAGAAAATTCACATGCCATAATAAAATCTGGAAAAATCTTTAAAATTACAGTGGATTATGATAAATCCAGGAAAATAAATTTTAGAATTTTTGGAGTTTTTAACAGGGAGAAATAATTAAAATAATAGAGTATATACGGACTGAGAAATTGCAGAAAACAAGCCCTAATCTAAGCTCTGATACCAAATGATGCGGAACTAATATGCATGCAATTTTTTTTATATGTTTTATATGTGGGGTTGGGTGATTAATTCCCGAATTTTATATTAAAATAAGTTGTAGGGAATTTTATATGAATTTTAGAAGATCAGCATGCAGATTAGGACCTAGAAAAGTAGAAAAGAAGGATCGCCGGGGCTGAGAAGCCTCGGTTAGGGCAAGTTCTCCTACAATAAAACTACTGGAGGTAGAGGGGTGTACCTAACAACGTCTGTGAAGATCGCAGCAAAAGGGTCTCTCATTCCTCGACGGATGCGGCCTGGAAAATCGAGCCAAAGACCCGTGGATACCCGGCTTTCTGCTCGGTGATCCGATTGAGGCTTGGCTGGAGTCGTTGGATTCGTAGGAACTCGGGGACCTGCAAACGACCTGTCAGGGGTTAGAAAACTCACAAAGGAACAAGAAAACAAAGGAAAAACAGCAAGGGAAGGCTTCTTTTGGAGTGGGCGTCCAGGGATCTGGAGGGTTTGTTGGCAGCAGGAAGATGATTGCAAACACCGGGAAGAAGAACTCTCACAAACCCCTTTATGCACACAGCAGGGTATCACACCACTCAATAGAAGAACTCAAGGTTTTCATTCATCAAAAATTCTCCTCATACAAGAGGCTAGGGTCCCTTAAATAGACCCTTAACCTTGGGCTCCAAGTAAGGGTACATAAGTCTTTACATAAGAATCCTTTTCCCTCTCAAACCCTAGCTAGAAAATAAGGAAATATTAGGTAGAAAAAATCCCTAAAATTTTTCTTGACTTGGTCAAGACTCCAAGGACGCCTAGGGGGGCGTGTTGGGCTTCTAGGAGCAGCAAAAGGCCGGCCCAAAGGGGCTCGGGTGCATGGGTTTGGGCCTCTGGAAGCTGGGGTGGCCTGGTAGCCAGGTAGCAGGAATATTCCCTGGTATCTTGCTTCTTAGGGGCTTGGGCTTGGCACCTGGGCTTGATTTCTTTGGGCTAGGATGCAGATGGACCTCTGGAATCATGGATGCCCTTATCTATGAATATACTTTGGCATCTGGAAGGGAATCTGGGCATCTGGAGGGCATCTGCAAGAAATCAGGGTTTTCTGAATTTTCCTCCTGGGGTCTTCAAATCTTCAAGCTGGGTTGGACTTGTGCTATACTTCCATGTCTTCAATCTAGTTGGACTTGGTCTTCACTTGTATGATATAGTCTTGAGTCTTCAGTATGCTTGGACAGGACTCAAAAAAATAAAATTAGCTCAACATGAGCTGACTAGCATTGGACTGAACTAGCTCAACATGAGCTGACAAGTACAGAACTGAAATAACAACTCAAAATACTCAAATAACAACTAAAATGGACTCAGATGAGCTAAGCCCTTATTACAGATGGAATCATAAATTATTGATCAATTCACAAAGGATTGAAAAGCCTCTATCTTATTCTGGTGCCTCCGATGTCCCCACCAGACCTCCTTCCCTTATCTGGCATAAAGAGAGTGCCCTTAAGTAAGTTATGCAATGATGGCAGGCAGATGAGGATGCAAATTAGTGTTTAGATATTTTTGGAGAATATGTGATTTTTTTTTATATATTTTGGTATTTTCCTAAATAGAAGAAAACTTACAAATTATAACCTAATGTGTAGGAAATATACTAAAATTAAAAGATATGCAAAGAGATGCTAAACAATACCCTAAACCTTCCAAAATTGTCTTGCTGAAAAAATAGAGCCGAAAATTTACAAGCTGTATTTTGGCTTGCAGAAACTTCACAGACCAAAATAAAATCTAAGAAAATTCTATAAAATACTTTGAATTACTTTGAATCTAGAAAAATAAATTTCAAAATTTTTGGAGTTTTGATCAGGGTGAAATAACTAAAAAAATAACTAAATTAACAGAGCATATATGGACTGAAAAGATGCAGAAAACAAGCCCTAATCTAAGCTCTGATACCGGTTGATGTGGAACTAATATGCATGCAATTATTTTTGTGTGTTTTGTATATGGAGTTAAGTGACTAAATCATGAAAATAAGATCAAAATAAGTTGTAGGAAATTCTATATGAATTTCAGAATCTAAGCATGCAGATTAGGACCTAAGAAAGCAGTAAAGATGGATTGCCGGGGCTGAGAAGCCTCGGTTAGGACAAGTTCTCCAACAATAAAATTACTGGCGGTAGAGGGGGTGTACCTGACAATGTCTGATGCACCCGATGAAGATTGCAGTGAAGGGATCTCTTGTTCCTCGATGGATGAGACCTGGAAAATCGAGCCAAAGACCCGCGGATAACTGTTTTTCTGCTCGGTGGTCCAATTGAGGCTTGGCTGGAGTCGTTGGATTCATAGGAACTCGAGGACCTGCAAACGACTTGTCAGGGGTTAGAAAACTCACAAGAGAACAAGGAAACAAGAGAAAAATAGTAAGGGGAATAAAGTTTTGGAGGGGGCGGCCAGGGCTTTGGAAGGATGGTTGGCGGCAAAAATCTGTTGCAACTCCGGGAAGAAAAAAAGCACCAATAAAACCCCTTAAGCACAAAGCAGGGTAGCACAAAGCAATTGAAGAGAACTCAAGCTTTAATTCATATATCAAAATCAATTCTCATACAAGAGACTAGGGTCCTTTAAATAGACCCTTAGTCTTGGGCTCCAAGTAAGGACACATTAGTCTTTACATAAGAATCCTTTTCCCTCCCAAACCCTAGCTAGAAAATAAGAAAACATTAGGTAGAAAAAATCCATAAAAATTCTCTTGACTTGGTCAACACTCCAAGGATGCCTAGGGAGGCGTGTTGGGCTTCTAGGAGCATCAAGGGGCTGGCCCAAAGGGGCTCGGCGCATGGGCTTGAGCCTCTGGAAGCTGGGGTGGCTTGGTAGCCATGTAGCAGGAATATTCCCTGGTATCTTGCTTCTTAAGGGCTTGGTCTTGGCGCTTGGGCTTGATTTCTTTGGGCTAGGATGCAGATGGACCTCTGGAATCATGGATGCCCTGGTCTATGAATTTACTTTGGCATCTGGAAGAGAATTTGGACATCTGGAGGGCATCTGCAAGGAATCAGGGTTTCTAATTTTCCTCCCAGGGTCTTCAATTCTTCAAGCTGGGTTAGACTTGGGCTATACATCCATGTCTTCAATCTGGCTGGACTTGGTCTTCACTTGTATGATATAGTCTTGAGTTTTCATTGTACTTGGACAGGACTCAAAAAAAATAAAATTAGCTCAGCATGAGCTGACTAGCATTGGACTGAACTTGCTCAACATGAGCTGACTAGTGTAGAACTGAAATAACAACTCAAAAGACTCAAATAACAACTAAAATGGACTCAGATGGGCTAAGCCCTTATTATAGATGGACTCATAAATTATTGATCAATCCACAGAGGGTTGAAAAGCCTCTGTCTTATTCTGGTGCCTCTGGTGTCCCCACCACTTCGGTATAGGGAAGTTGTCCTTCGGACAGGCCCAGTTAAGGTCGATGTAGTCCACACAGATCCTCCACTTTTAATTATTCTTCTTTACCATAACCACATTTGCCAGCCAGCTTGGGTATTGCACTTCCCAAATGAAGTTGGCCGCGAGGAGTTTGTCTACCTCCTCGTTGATCGCCCTCTATCTCTTCGATGCAAAACTCATTTTCTTTTACCGAACAGGGTGATACTTTGGGTTAATGCTCAGCTTATGAGTGATGATCTCCAGTGGGATTCCGGGCATGTCGGCAGCTATCCACGGGAACACGTCGACATTCACTTGGAGAAAGTCCTGCAGGTGGGCTCACTCATCATCTTGTAGCTACGCCCCAATTTGCACCATCTTCCCAGGTCGGTTCTGAGAGGATGTGACAGCAAGCGCTTGACCGAGCCACCTCTAGGTTCTTGCACCCTTTGGTTGAGGTCATCAGTGCGGGTGTCGTCCTCGGTAGCTTTAGCCCCGGGGACGGTTTGGAGGCAGTGCTGGATAGGCTAAGGTGCCCCCCTCATTTCCCCGATACTGTGGGGTGTTGGAAACTGCACTAACAACCGCTTTGTGGAAATGACCGCATCAAGCAGGTTGAGCCCAGGTCGGCCGAGGATCACGTTGTAGGTAGAGGGAAGCCTTACAACTATGAAATTCATCATTACGGTACTCTACCAAGGTGGCATCCTGGTAGTAACGAGGAGGGTGATCTCCCCCTCGACCCCTAAAGAGTCACCTATGAAACCAACAAGGGGTGTGTGCACGGGTTTGAGCTGAGCAGAAGATAGATTCATCCTGGAGAAAGCATCGTAAAAGAGCACATCCATGGAACTTCCACTATCAACCATGATGCATTTTACAGGATGCTTCGCGATCGTCATCTCGACCGACCATGGCATCATTGTTTACATTTTTATTTTCAATCCCCCCTCCCCTCACAAAGGGAAGTACATTCTCAAAATTTTTCCCACCCCGGGCCTTCTTGGAAGCGCGCTCGACTCCCCAGCATATCATCCCCACTGGCTTCTTGGTGGGACGGTTGTCAACTATAGGAACCGGAGGGAGGGCCGCAAGCACCTGAGGTTCCGCAGTGGGTTTGCCCCCGACGAACCTTCCGAGGTATCCCCTCTTTATGAGTTCTTCAATCTTCTTTTTGAGGTGGCAACATTCCTCGATGTCGTGGCCATGGTCGCGGTGAAATTTGCAGTATTTCATCCTATCATGATCGGTGGATGGCTTCAGCAGAGTTGGGCACTTCAAATAGCACTCACCCTCAATCTCCATAAGGATCTTCGCCCTTGGGGCAAGGAGAGGAGTGAAGTTCTCTTCCAGGATGGGGTCTTTTCTCGGCTTCAGCTTCTAGCAGAAGTTCAGTGCCGCTAGCCTGAGCTTCCATGTCCCAGAGGTCTCCTAGGGAGCTGGCTTCTTCACGGGCCTTCCGTCCAACTCCCTCCTTGTACGATCTGCCTCCTCGGCATGGATGTACTTCTAGACTCAGAGGAGGAGCTCAAAATAAGTCTTGGAGGGATTTTTGTCGAGAGCGTATATCAGGCGGGAGATCCTGAGTCCTCTCTTTAGTGCTAGCATAGTGACTGGCTCATCAAGGTTGTAGATCTCCAATGCGGCAACCTTGAAATGGGCCACGTAGTCTCATAGGAGCTCGTGGTCCTGTTGCCTGATGAAGAAGAGGCTGTCCGCCTCTCATGGCACCTTCCGACAGGCATCAAAGTGAGCCACAAACTTTTGCTCCAGCTGAGCGAAACAATTGATGCTCTATAGCTCGAGGCAGGTAAACCATACCCAAGCTACCTTCTGGAGAGTGGCAGGAAAGGCGACGTAGAGGAGAGCGTCGATCACGCCCTGGACTCTCATGAGGGCCTTGTAGCTCTCAAGATGATCCAGGGGACGGTGGTCCCGTCAAAAGGATGCACCTGTAGCATGCTGAACCGACTCAGAATCGGCTCCTCTTGGACTTCTCAGGAGAAACGGGGATGGGTGTCATAGCCCGTCGGCTAGTTAGCGAAGCCCTGTGATTTGCAAACTGGTGGGATAGCTCGGCCAGCTTGTGCTCCTACTCCTCCAGGCGCTTCTTTGCCATGCACCTAATTGCCTCATCAGTTGAACCCTCCGCGAAGGCTAATGGAGCCAGAGAAGGTGACATGTGAGGCAAATGACATGGGATCTTGCCTTTTTGATCTCGGTGGGCTCAGTTGTTACCCGCTCGAGGGTTGGGGACCGGCTCTCTCGATCGATAGATCTAGCCCGTTATCTCTTCACTGGGATCCGGTGACTACCTCGGTGGTCAATGGTGGCCCGTCGCTGTGAAGGCCTTCCTTGGAAGGAACACAAGCTGTTACGGGGTGCTACGGTATGGGCCGCGGGAGTCCCAGGCTACTAGTAGGTAGCCAAGGATCGATGCTAGTGCTGGAGCTGGTGTACTACTGCAGTGAGAATCTGCATCTGCAAGGCGAGTGCAGCCAGTTGAGTGTCCACCGGAGGTGGTTGAGCTGGAGCGGGGAGCTCCCCTTCTAGACTATGTGGGTCCCCTCTAGAATGGGGATCTCTCATACGGCTGTTGGAGACTTCTCTCGCTCATGTCGTCACCATCCTCCCGGAGATCTACTTGCAAGGGGACTGGGTGGGATAAAAAAGCTTTCCTTCCCCCTACCTAGTGCACCAATCTGTTACCGCTAAGATTGTCATGGCCTGTAGCTATAGATGGCCTCGACGATCGCCCCTCTTGCTTCGAATCTTGCTCGGACGCCCAGACTTGCAAAACAGTGTTAGAGACCCAAGCTGGTGATCCCAGCGGGGGATCTTCGATGCTCAAGTCAGTGACGACCTAGGGGAGCAGATCCTCCCGGTCTAGGAGAAGAATATAATGAGCTTGAAGGAGTGTAGTGGAGTTGAACACGGAGCAGGGGAGGTGCCGGCTGAGGAGAGTCGAAGCCGAAATGGCTGTCTGTCAAGACCTTTTCTGCAGGTCTACGGTGGCTTGGAATTCTCAGGCTAGTTTGGTGCTCTCTTGTGTGCCTGTCTCGCTTCTCCCCTGCACGATCACATTTTTTGTGATTGCTTACCTTCTTTCTAGAACCATGAAAAGTTCTTTTAAGCCACTGGGGGACTGTTAGGTACTTGCGTTGGGATCCTCGCACCATTTGCTGGCACGTGCAGTGTCGCTTGGTGCATGTGCGGGATGCCTTTCCCCATTTATGAAAGGGATCGGTACCACGTTCGTTGACATTCCTTCTGGTTGCTCTACTTCTAGAAATATGGCAAGGCCTCAATCAGTAAGCCGCCACCTCGTAGATCTGGATCTGCTGGTTGACTTTCTCTTTTAGGGGGAACAGATGGTTAGTGAGGAGCGTAGGGCCTCGATCGGGGGTCTCTTTCCATTTTGCTGTAAGTAACGACTGGAACCATAATCACTAGCTGGCAGGCTTCCTCTCGCAGTCCTCGGGCACCGAGCCACTGTCCTGGGAGAGTGGCGACTTCCTTTAGCAGGTGATCTCCTCGTCCGAGGCGGAGCTGATCTGAGAAGAGCGGAGCCCAACTTCATCCTCGGCATCTCGACCCGAAGGGAGCGCGGTCGGGTGAAGGAGGGTAGAGCTCGACTTCGGCCATGGCATCTCGACCCGAAGGGAGCACAGCCGGGTGAAGGAGGGCAGAGCTCAACTTTGACCTCGGCATCTCGACCCGAAGGGAGCACGGTCGGGCGAAGGAGGGCGGAGGTCGACTTTGGCCTCGGCATCTCGACTCGAAGGGTGCGCGGCCGGGCGAAGGAGGATGGAGCTTGACTTCAGCCTCAGCGTCTCAACCCGAAGGGAGCGCGACCGGGTGAAGGAGTCCAGGCAGAGGTATCCCACGTGGTAGCTTCATCCACCGAGTTGCTCAATGGAATCTGACATGGGTTCTACGTCAGCGATCCTGCCACATCACTACACATGTTTAATATTTCATGATATTCAAAACATATTTAGCATGTAATACTAGAGGTCAATATAACTTACTTAAAACTAATTCTATCAGGAATACACAACTCGAATCCTAGATCCGCGATACTTCTTTACTGATAAAGATAATAAAGGCTCTGACAAAATAAGTTAAATAATTAATCCTGAACTAAATAAGATAAAAGATTTTTCGGTTTGGTCTAGGACTAGTCTCGATCTAGATATCTATTTAGGTCCAGTTGATAAAAATCAGATTAATCTATAAGAAAATAGTCTAAATATCCAAATCAAATTGACTTCACAAAATTTATTTATTTATTTATTTTTATTCTTTTTCTTCTCCCTCCTCTCTCTCCTTCCTTTCTCTATTCTTTCTACCATTTCTCTTTCTTCCTTCTCTCTCTTTCTCTCTCTTCTCTCCATTTTTCTCTCTCTCCTCTTCTCTCTTCTTTTCTCTCCTCCTTCCCTCTCCTCTTTCTCTCTCCTCTCTATTTTCTCTCTTCTTCTTTCTCTCTCCTCTTTTTTTAATTTTTTTCTTTTCTTTTTTTTTCCTTCTTCTTTTTTCTTTTTCTTTTCTTTTCTTTTTCCTCTTCTTCTTCTTCATTTTTCTTTCTTCCTTTCCCCGACTCCCTCCTTGGCTTGGCCAAACAGGCCTCCCTTGCTCTAGTGAGCCAAAAGGGGGCAGCGGTCCATCTGAGACTTCCAGGATGGAGCAAGGATGGGGGTCGGCCGGTGCATCCATGGCCATCCTGGCCACGAGCAAGGAAACTAGAAGAAGAAAAAGAAGAATCCACACATACATTCAATTACTCATGTAAATCAAAAGCTTAGGGAGAGGAAGACACATCGGTCATAGTCTTGGAGAGGTCGGGCATCAAAGGTGAGGGAGAATCAATAAAAAAATTGATGATGGGAGAAGGGTTTTAAAGAAAAAATGAAGGATTTCCTCATCGTACGGGGAAGAACTCGGTCGATCGAGTCCTCCTCCCCATCATGACATTCCATCGGCTGACTCCAACTATTCCATGGCTCCCTTCCTCACTCTCCAGTGATCATCCAGTCAAGCAAATAGGGGAAGGAGTCCCCTATTTAGGTAAGCATTTTTTTTGTGCTGGGTTGAAGTCGGCTGGGCTTGCTGACTTTGGCCCAAAAGCTCGGTTCTCACATCCCCTTTTACCAGTATTTATAAGTATTTGCAATAAGTAAATTCTATTAGGAAAAACTTCTTTCCGTTAGCCCTAATGATATTTTATTTGGGCTAACTTATTCTTGTTATAGCAAATAGCTGGTGTTACCATATTTTAATTGTGATACCTATTTTTTGTCTGCTAACTTGGTTAGACATCTCCGATCTGTCAGCTAGCAAGTCTTGATCATCGACCTATTCATCAACCATTTCACTTTGTTTGGTCTTTTGGTCATCCAGTTTCTCAAAGAAAGGTTGATCGGACTTTTAATATTATTGGCCTTACTTTAAGTTTGCCGGTCATTTTATTTTGACATTCTCCATCGATCAATCAATTATAATTGATCAGCTAGTTGAATCAGTTAGCATAACAGTACCAATCCTCAACTACTACATTAGACCTGGGTTAATTAGCAGTATAGCAACTAATTTAAAGAACCTTCTTAAAATTTACTTGATGATATTATTCGTTCGGATTTAAATTGTATCTTTTATGTAAAAACATGATTTTTCTTTTTTTAGTGGCGTTAATTGCTAGATGTCTTCCTTATGTAGATACAAAAGCAATCTAAATTTTTTAACTTATTTTTTATATGAATATCAATGTAGTCGTTCATGATCCGACTATCAATTTTCATCAAAACAAGATGAATCCTTCATTGGTGCAAAAGACATAATTTCTACCCTATATTTCCAAGTGAGTAATCAAGAGTGGGCATCATAAGTCATCTTTTATATTTTTAAAAAATAAATAATTATATATAAATATCTAAAAATTAAGTATTTTTATAAAAGAATTATAAAATATGTTTGGCTAATATCCATCTATTATATATAACTAAAGTAGTACTATCTAAATTTAATGATTACCAAATATTAAATTTTTGTAGTTCTTTTTTATTCAAAATTACACATTTTATATAATCTACTATATCTATAAAAGTAAAGAAGTCTGGCTTAGTTTTAGAGGGAATTTTTCTTTCAAAACTTTCACCAAACTTCTCTTAGTTTTGAAAATAAATTTTCAAACATCAAGATTTTAAAATAAATTTAAATAAAAAATTTAATAAATAAAAAATTTATTAAATAAATTTAAATTATATCAAATATTAAAATTATTATATTTCATGTGTCGCATGGATCGAGCATCTAGTTAATAAATAGAGAAAGTCTTTATGCATCGCCTTCAGTGAAGAAAAATATACTACGTAACATGATTGGACCACGTAAGTTCTACTTTGCAACGCACATTCGATGATATAGTTTTACCTTTTTTAAAAGAAAATTGAATAACAAAAATACCCCTCATGTCTCACAAAATTATAATATCCATTAGCTTGGATTAGATATCCCTTGATTTGGATTATGACACCAATCATTATAAGATCGAAGAATATTTTTGTCATTGAAAAAAGTTTAAAAATTTTTAATGATAAAAATATTCCTCACCTTATGACATCCACCTGTGAACAATGTTATGACATCCTATTCACAAATAAATATTGTAAGGATAAGATGTTTTCATCATTTAAATATGTATTTAATACCTATAGTTTATTTTTATAGAAAATTCTGAATGACAAAAATGTCCTTTTCTTATAACATCCATTTGTAAACAGGATATCATAATCTTGTTCACAGGATATCATAAAGTTGAGAATATTTTCATAATTTAAAAAGTTTAAAAATTTTTTAATAATAAAAATATCATCGATCTTATAACATCTTATGAATAAGTTTATGATATCCTGTTCATAAATGAATATCATAAGGAAAGAATATTTTTGTTATTCAAAAATGCATTTAATGCCTGTAGTTTATTTTTTCTTATAAATTTTGAATGATAAAATTATCTTTTCTTTATGATACCTCTTTGTGAATATGGTGTTATGAATCTTGATGTGGCATTACTACTGATGTGGAACCCATAACAACACCAGCTGGTGGCCATGCTGGTGGAAAGTATCACCTGAATGTGGCGACCAAACATAGATTTGGAGTCAAGCTATCCTGGCACTTGGAGCATGCTCCCGCCTTCCTGAGTGGAGCCCCCAGCCGAAGCAGTGCTCCTACCTTCCGGGGTCGAGCTCCTGAGATAGAGCTCCCCCTCTTTCCGAGGTCGAGCCCCTGGTCGAGGTCAACTCCCATCCAGGGTCGAGCTCCCGGCCAAGGTCATGCTCCCACTTTCTGGGGTCGAGCTCCTAAGATAGAGCTCCCCCCATTCTGTCGAGGTCGAGCCCCCGACCGAGGTTAGCTTCCATCCGGGGTCAAGCTCCTTGCCGAGGTCATGCTCCCTCTTCTTGGGGTTAAGCTCCCGAGATAGAGCTCCTTTATTTTGTCGAGGTCAAGCCCCCGACTGAGGTCAGCTCCCATCCAGGGTCAAGCTCCTGGCCGAGATCATGCTCCCACTTCCTGGGGTTGAGCTCTCAAGATAGAGCTCCCCTATTTTGCCGAGGTCGAGCCCCCGATCGAGGTCAGCTCCCATCCGGGGTCGAGTTCCCGATCAAGGTCGTGCACCCGCTTCTCGAGGTCGAGCTCCCGAGATAGAGCTCTCCCAACTTATCGAGGTCTTGCTCTCGCCATCCAGGGTTGAGCTCCCGAGACAGAGCTCCCCCCTTCCTGCCAAGACCAAAGTTCCCGCCGGTAGCCAAGGGGAAAGATCAGCAAAAATTTAGACCGTAGCATGGAAGCTCCAAGCTACCTGCAACCTCCAGGAGGTGGTGCATACCCTGTCAGAAATTCAAGCTCTGCAATGCACCATCTGCACACTCTGCATAGTGCATGCTTTGCCAGGCTCCAAGCCCTATAGCATGCTACCATGTCAACGACCGTGCAACCAGAGGCTCCGATCCTCGCAACATGGAACCTGTACCTCCTCTAAGAGGAGTATTTCATTAAGGCCCCAGGCCTTGCAACACTCTGATAGTCCCTCCTGGAATAGAAATGTCCCACCATGGCTCGGGGCTCAGCAACATGGCGCCCACCCCTCCCATGGGAAACTACACCAATAGGGGGACAAGATCTGTACTACACCGGCGAACACCCCCGATAGAAAGATCTTCTTTTGAGGACCGGTCTAATAAGGGGGAGGTCATAGACAATGGAAGAACCCTCCCAAAAGGGATACCAGGAAAGGAACATCTCAAAAAAGCCCCAGACTTGGTCTGGGCCATCCTTCTCATATAAAATAGAAGAAAGGACCCCCAAGAGGGGAGAGAGGCAACTGGTAAGACATAAAGAGCAAACAGGCAAGGAACCACCCAAAAGAACCTCCCAGCTCTCTGATCCCCACTTCACCTTGTCTTTCCAATTCTTGAATCTCATCTTTCATTCTCTACATGAAGAAATCTTAAGCACTTCATCACAGAGATTCTGATCTTCTTGATCGTCCCAACTGACTTGATCATCGAAGTGTCTCTGCTAGAATTTTTGACCTGGGTCTCCTCTTTTTTACAGGACAACCAGATCAAGGAGCTGATCAAAAAAGAGGGCTAAGCACCTAGAGGGAGCCCGACATGTCCGTGATACGTCAAAGCTACAGGCCATGGCAATCTAGGTGGCAACAGATTGGTGCACCATGTGGGGGACTGATAGAAGAAATGCCATTGACTATGGAAGTTCAGGCAGCAAGTTCCTCACCACAAGGACACCCGTGGACATCCACTGCCTCATGGTGACCACACATGCATGGGAGGTTTCTACTAGCCATGCAGGGGGGCCCCCACATCATGGTGACACGTAGAGCCCTATGGGGGAGCTCCCCACTCCACCATCGCCACCCTTGACAAATCCCTATATCACTGCACTAGTCTAGTAAGTCCATGCCCTGGCCGCGATGGTGCGCCAGTTCCATCAACAACACCGGTCCCTGGCAACTCAATAGCAGCCAAGGACATTGATAGCCCATGCTACCGATCCTCGTACTAACCTACAGTCATTCTGGGAGGGGCCATTACATGTGGCCTCCCACCTACAGGGGGACCATTAGACGGTCAGGAAGAAGTAGCATGATGGCCCGACTGGCCAGGAGAGCCGCTCCCCGACCTCGGACCATGGTGCACGCTCGCACCGATGGCACCGGCATGGTCGGGAACTCAAGCAAGAGTTTCTCTACTCTGTGCCCCCTTTATCCTTGATGGCCTCCATCGAAGGATCCATAGACGAGGCCATTTATCGCCAAGTGAAAAGGCACCTCGAAGAGCAAGAGAACAAGCTGGCTGACCTATGCCATTGATTTGTCAAGATTTAGGGCTCCCCCAGTGAGCCCATGGGTTATGACACCTGTCCACCCTTCTCCTACAAAATCCAAGAGGAACCGATCCCAACCGGTTCTGTATACCTCAGGTTGATCCCTATGATGGGACAACTGACCCCTTGGACCACCTGGAAAGCTACAAGGCCCTCAAGAGGGTCCAGAGGGCCATTGATGCTCTTCTTCGCATCACCTTTCCAGCTACCCTCCGAAAGGCTTCTCGAGCCTGGTTCTCCTGACTCAAGTTAAAAAGCACTGATACATTCTCACAGCTGGAGAAAAAACTTATGGCACACTTTGATGCATGCAGAAAGGTGCCACATGAGGCCGATAGTCTTTTCTCGATCTACCAGCAGGATTGAGAGCCCCTCCAGGACTACATGTCCTGGTTTGAAGCCACCACCCACCTCGATGAGCCAGTCACCATGCTGGCACTGAAAAGGGGACTCAGGACCTCCTGCTTCACCTACTCTCTCAATAAGAAGCCTTCGAAGACTTACTCAGAGATCCTCTTACGGGCCCACAAGTACATCCATGCAGAGGAGGCTGACCATACCAAAAGGGAGTTGGACGGGAGGCCATTAAAGAGGCAAGCCATAGGGGAGACATCTGGCCCCCCAGCCCTGTAGGCTACGCCAGCCCCACAGCCAGGGACCAGGCCTAGAGTCGACCCTACCAAGGAAGAAAGGTTCACTCCTCTCCTCACCAAGAGAGCAAAGATCTTGATGGATATCGAGGGTGAGCGCTTCCTATGTTGTCCTCCCTCGCTAAGGCCATCTGCTGGATGCGACAGATCCCACTACTGCCACTTCCACCAGGACCATGACTATGATACCGAGGAATGCCGCCACTTGAAGAGAAAGATAGAAGACCTGATCAAGTATGGCTACCTTAGAAAGTACATGGAGGGAGGAGCCACTCTAGCAGCCCAAAATGAAGAACCTAGATTGCTTGCCATTGACAATCACCCCACTAGGAAGCCGATGGGGATGATCTCATGGAGGGCAGGAAGAAGTTCGAAGAGGGCTAGGGGAAGAGAGGGAAGAGATGATGTACTCCCCTACAAGGGAGAAGGGTCGGCAAGGATAGATAACCCAAATAATGATGTTGTCATTGTAGAAATGATGATAGCATAACATCCTATAAAAGAAATGATGCTTGACAGTGGAAGCTCTACTGACATCCTTTTTTATGATGCTTTTACAAGGATGAACTTGTCCATTGACCAAATAAAGCTGGTGTTCTTGCCCATAGTGAGCTTTACCGGGGATTCAGTTGGAGTTGGAGAGATTACACTACCAATAACCATCGGGATGCCACCTCGACAAAGCACCAAACTGATGACATTCACCATTATGAGGCTTCCCTCACCTTACAACGTGATCCTGGGACATCCTAGACTCAACCTGCTCGATGCTGCCATCTCCACCCAGCATCTCCTTATCCAGTTTCCCACTTCCTAGGGGACCGGAGAGATGTGAGGATCTCGACAGCCAGTCCAGCATCACTTGTAGATGGTCCCGGGAGTGTGAGAGGCTATGCAGGGTTCGGTCATCGACCAGTTAGTCCCGACACAGCAGGAGTCGAAGGGCGGACTAGTCAAGTCCTTACTGTCTTTCCCTCTAAGACAGGACCCCTCGAAGATGGTACAAGTGGGAGCCCTGCTGCCCAAAGAGGAGAGATCCTGACTCCTAAGCTTTCTACAAGCCAACACAGATGTTTTCTCCTGGAATGTAGCAGACATGCCTAGGAATTTACCTGAAGTGATCATCCAAAGGCTAATATCGACCCCAACTACCATCCAGTCTGGCAGAAGAAGAGGTGTTTTGCCTTGGAGTGACAAAAGGTGATTGACGAGGAGGTCAAAAATCTTCTCATGGTAGGCTTCATCCATAAGGTATGGTATCCTGACTGGCTTGCTAATGTAGTGATGGTCATGAAGCCTTTAGGGAAGTGGAGGATCTGCATGGACTACATCGACCTCAACTGGGCATGCCCGAAGGATAGCTTCTGGCTTCCCAAGATTGACCAGCTGGTGGATGCAACCTTGGGCCACAAGCTTCTTATCTTCATTGATGCGTTCTTCGGATACAATCAAATTCGCATGCACACAGAGGACGGGGAGCACACGGCATTAATAATCGACCGAGGCATGTACTGTTATAGGATGATGTCATTCGATCTCAAGAATGTAGAGGCCACATACCAGTATTGATGCGACATACTTATAGAAAATATGGTATGAATGACTAAAGCAATTAAGCTAATTAAAACTCTAAAACATATGATCTAATTTCAGTCATAGTGGAGTCATTAAGATGCATTAAAGAAGACTAAACTAGAAGGCTCATATGCTTCATAGTGCAAATCTGAATTAAGTTTATGAACTAGGATCTACGTAGCTAGAAGAACCATCTAATTAGGACTATACCCTATTCAAAAGTTTAGACCACAAGAGGAAAGGAAAGGATTTAGATACCAATAATGACTCTCCAATAACCTTACACTAGGTTCACTCCTTCACACTCAGGATTGGCGACCGACTGATCAAGCTAACCCACCCGTTGAAAGTAGAGGTTCCTGCTGCTAAGTTGAAGGCAAGGAGGACTTCATCCTAGACTGGATACTCCTTAGGATCCTGCAAGAACAACCATTAGTATTATGGAGGAGATGGAAGATAGTATGGAATAGAAATAATGGAAGAGAGAGAAGTAGAGGATTGTTGGTGATCTTGGTGGAGTGTGGCCGGCTGCTCTTGAAGATGAGGTAGGCATCAATGGAAGAAGAACTTTTGATTGAATTTAAGAACTAAAGTACTTGGTTGATCCTTTCACTCAATCCCTCATGGATGGCATTTGCAAACACAAATGGAGATAAGAAAATTCTGGATTTCATTTATTCAAAAGCATCCTTTTACAAAGAGATTAGAGATTTATTTATAACCTTCTAAGCTCCATTTGAAATTCAAAGTTTACATGTAAAGAGAGGGAAATGTAGTTACAAATTTAAATTTCAAAATTCATAAAAAGGGGGCACCAAATCTGAAAATCTGCATGCATGGGTGCTAAGTGTCTAAATCTGAAAATCTTCATATATGGGTTCCAAGTGTCAAAATCTAAAAATCTTCATGTATGGGTGCTAAGTGTCCATTCTCTAGGATAAGGTGTCTTGGTGAGGTGGCTTCAATCAAAGCTTCATTCCATCCAATGGCTCTTATTTCATACACCCTTGATTTGAAGATTTACTTGATGTAGCTTTGGTTCATCCCTTGGTCCAATTATATGCTCCCTTGGTTGGACTTGACTCAAGCTTAAAAGAAAAATTACAACTCAATTTGGACTTGAGTACATTTGATTATTTCAACTCAATTAACCCAAGGCTTCAAGACCTAATACTTAGCAAGACTCAAACATAAAATTCATGATACAAGAAGACTTAACTAGACTCAAGACTCAGACTAGGAACAAGTTAACAAGGTTGGAACTCAATTTGCAATCCATAAAAATTGGTGTTGACTAGGTTTGATTGAAGTCTTCTTTTAACCTTGGTGCCCACACCAAGTATCTAGTCAATAGGGTCTTCAAAGACCAGATCAGTTGCAACATGCAGGTCTACGTGGATGACATGCTTGTCATGAGCGGCTAGGAGTCAGACCACATCACTGACCTAGTAGAGGCCTTTGACAACCTTCGTCTCTACCAGATGAAGCTGAACCCTGCCAAATGCATATTTGGTATTACGGCAGGAAAATTCCTAGGGTTCATGGTCATCCAAAAGGGGATAGAGGCCAACCCCGAGAAGATCCAAGTAATTACTGACATGAGACATCCTGTCTCTAAGAAGGAGGTCCAACACCTGACTGGATGTATCGCGACATTGAGTCATTTCATCTCATGCTCCACCGAGTGCTGCTAGCCATTCTTTAAGGTGCTATGCAAGAGGCATGACTTCACCTGGATGGAGGAGTGCCAGGAGGCTTTCAAGGGACTGAAGAAACTCCTCGTCTCTCCACCATTACTGTCCAGGTCGGAGCCTAAGGAAGAGATCCTCCTATATCTAGCAGTCTCACCAAAGGCGGTCAACTCAGTGCTAGTCTACATCGACAAGGATGGCTCCCAGTGACCAGTCTACTACACTAGCAAGCTACTCTATGATGCAGAAACTAGGTACACTCAATCCGGAAAGATTATCTTTGTACTCATTATGTCTGCGTAGCATCTCAGGCCCTACTTCCAAGCACATTCGATTGTTATCTTCATTGACTAGCCCCTGAGGGCCATCTCGAGCTGCCTTGACACATTGGGGTGCCTGGCCAAGTGGGCGGTGAAGCTCAATAAGTTTGACATCACCTACCATCTACGATCGATGCAAAAGGCCTAAGTCCTTGCTAATTTCCTAGTAAAATGTAGCTTGGCATTCGAAGACCTGGAGGAGGTAGACCAGCAAGCTGAACCCAGGCGAGACCTGGCCCCGGGAGTGATGACGTAGATTCTCCACATCGACGGTGCATCCAACGTTAGAGGGTGCAGAGCCGAGCTCATCCTCGCCAACTTCGATAGGGTCATCACAGAGTATGCACTTTGTTTCCTCTTCAAGGCAACTAATAATCAAGCTGAATACAAGGCACTCCTTGCAGGGTTGAAGGTGTCCCACGAGCTGGGTGTAAAGTGCCTGATGGTCTTTATAGACTCTCAGCTCGTGGTGGGCCAGGTCTTCGGTGAGTATGAAGCTTGAGATCCCATGATGGCGAAGTATCTGGATAAGGTATGCTCATATATGGTGAACCTCCAGTACTTCAGCATTTCCTATATCCCTCATATGGAGAATGCCCAGGCCAATGTCCTCTCCAGGTTGGTGACCCTGCCAGATTCATTGCTAGGGTATATACCTTCATCGAATACCTAAAGACCCCCAGCTTCGAGTTTGTAGCAGAGGTCTAGCAGGTCGCCTTCGAGGCCAGCTGGATGGACCCCTACATCAAATACATCACCACCGGCACCCTACCCAAGGATCATAGAGAGGTCAACCTCCTCAAGAAGAAGGCTGCATGGTTTGTGCTGATGGATGGGTAGCTTTATTGGAGGTCTTACTCCTACCCCTTATTAAAGTACTTGAAACCCTCAGAAGCTGCCTACGTACTTCAAGAAATATACGAAGGTGTCTATAGGAATCATGTGGGGGGTAGGACTTTAGCTTACAACGCACTCCAACAAAGATACTTCTGGGAGACCATGCAGGAGGATGCCACTGATTTTGTAAGGAAATGTGATAGCTGTCAATGTCACGCCCACATCAATACCAGCCTACTACCCCACTCTCCCTGCTATTAACTCTATGGCCATTCACCCAATGTGGAATGAACATCCTAGGTCCCTTTCCTCCCATGTCCAGCCAGCAAAAATATTTGATTATGGCCATTGACTACTTCACCAAATGGGTCGAGGCCAAACTCCTGGCATAGATTACTGAGGTCAAGGTCAGTTCCTTCTTCTAGAAGTCCATCATCTACCATTTCGGACTCCCGCACTCAGTCATCACTAACAACAGGCAATAGTTTGACAATCAGGCTTTTGAGGAGTTCTGTGCTGACCTCAACATCCACCATCACTTCACTTCGGTGGCTCACCCTCAGACCAACGAGGAGGCTGAGGTGACCAACTGAGCCATCCTGCAAGGGCTCTGCACCAGATTGGACAAGGCCAAAGGTTGATGGGCTAAAGAGCTCTCCAGTATGCTGTGGGCCTACCACACTACACCTCGGATGGCAACAGGTGAGACACCCTTCAACCTTGTCTTCAGTTCAAAAGCCATGATCCCGATGGAGGTTGGTCTACCTATGCTATGGGTAGAGCAATATAATGAGACCGAGAATCCATCCTGCCTCCTTCTCAACTTGGACCTTCTGGATGAGACAAGGGACAAATCTTGACTCTGGATGGTAGCGTATCGGCAACGGGTGGCATGCTACTTCAATGCCCGCATCAGACCCAAGACCTTCCATCTAGGCGACCTGGTCCTCAGGCGAGCAGAAGTATCCCAATCAGGAAAATGTGGCAAGCTATCCCCAAACTGGGAAGGCCCATATAAGGTGCTCGAGGCTCTACCAAACGGAGCCTAATACCTCGCCATGTCAACGGCGATCGATTTTCTCGGATGTGGAATGCCAACAATCTGAGGATGTACTACCAATAATGTAAGGCTTTTTCTCAATTATTAAAGTTCTTTTTTGGTGCATCACTGTCTTCCACCTGTGCAGGAACTCGCTCGCCCGACTCCAAGTTTGGCAACCAAAGCCAAGAAACTTATGAAGCCCCATACTCAATGTAGAAAAACTTACAAAGCCTCGCACTCAAAGTCAAGAAACTTTTGAAGCCCCACACTCAAAGCCAGAAAACTTACGAAGCCCCACACTCAAAGCTTGAAATGCACTTAAAGTCGAGAAACCTACGAAGCCATGCACTTAAAGCTAGTGTTGCCTAGGTGGCTTTCCCAAGAGGGGGATGACGTGGGAATTTAAAAAGTTTAAGCAATTATATGCTCTTTGAAAATCTCTTGAAGTGTTAATTATTGTGATAGAGATAATTAAAAGTAGAAGCAGGATATAAAGAGAATACACAACATAAACACAAAAATTTTATAGTTATTCAGAGCAACACAGCTCCTACATCCACTACCCAAGATTACCACTTAAGATTTTCACTATGTCCCCCACTGGAATACAGTCAGATTGTTTTAACAGGCTCATAATCTAAACCTCTACACTTTAGTTTTTAAATCGGGCTCACCAAAGAAACCCAACACTTGGTTTTATCAGGATCACCAAGAACCTAACACTTGGTTTTAACACAGGCTAACCAAGAACCTATTTGGTTTTTAAACTGGGCTCATCAATAATCCAATAATTCAAAAAAGAATTATAAAAAGAAAGTAATAGTATGGCAAACAAGTTTTGTCAGATGGTTGCCGATGCAACTCAAGAGAAGCCCAATTGATTGCACTTCAATGCAGTTGGTTGGCTTCTTCAATTTCTCCAATAAATGCTTCAAGCTTTTGTTGGAAGTTGGTGAAGGCTT
This sequence comes from Areca catechu, assembly GCA_021397845.1. NCBI lineage: Eukaryota > Viridiplantae > Streptophyta > Magnoliopsida > Arecales > Arecaceae > Areca > Areca catechu. The sequence continues at coordinate 71,608,771 of CM038047.1, forward strand.
GAAGATTGTCTTGAATGCTCTTGTAGTGCTCTCTTGCTTACAAAGTATCTTGGATATTCAATTTAGCATTTACTCATCATCTCTTGTTTAAAGTAGTTCAAATCCCTCAAATATATAGTCTTGTACTCTTTTCAGATGATTTTAGTCGTTGTAGACCATTAGGTGTGACATTTGATCATTGGAGCACTTTTTGGATTCAAATTTCAACTTCTGGAACTAGCAATTATAAGTCTAAAATCGATCTTCGGGTCGGCTTGGATTACTCGAGTCAGGTCGGATCCTCAGAGTAATTTTGGTTGAGTCGACTCTCTTCAATTGAGTCAGCTCCGTTGCACATTATTCTGATTCCTCACTCTGTAAGAGTCAGCTCACCTTGATTCTAATCGACTCAGATCCTCAAGCCATCAAAAATATAGTCCGGAAGAGTCGACTCTTTCTCTTTAGAGTCAGCTCGGTTGGTTATAGTTCTCAGAGAACATTTTCTAGACTCTGAAGGAGTCAGCTCGAATCTTTGAAGAGTCGGCTCGGATGTCTGATTAAATGATAGAGTCGGCTCGGACTTCCTTTGGGTCGGCTCGCCTGTCTGATTCAGGAAATGGTACTCTGGACAAGTCGACTCGGGCCCCTTAGAGTTGGCTCGTATATCTACATGCTAGAAATCTTCATGCGTGCAATGTGCCAGAGTCGGCTCTCTTTTCTTCGAGTCAACTTGGATGAAATCTTTAGTGAAATATCAATTTTTCTCCAGAAATCATCCAGCAAGTCTTCAAAGCTTCAAGATGCCTTCAAACTCTTCTAACCATATTTCTAAGGAATTTTTCACTTGAAACATATCTAGAAGTAACCCATTTTCATGATTTTTACTTAACTTTTTCTTTGGGTTCTTCTTTACATGAATTACTTACAACACAACTCATTTCAAAACTGGGAATGTAAAAGTTGAAATTAAACAATGAAATCATCTTACAAAAACTTATAAAACACTTGAAGAGTTGTGAGTAAAACAAATTCATGCTCCAATGTTTGGTTATCATCAAAATTACTTATGGGGTCAACAATCTCCCCCTTTTTGATGATGACAAAATACTGGGCATGAAAAAAAATCTTTACAATTACATGTATAACTGAATTTGAAAGTGAGCATTAACATGTATCAGAGCTAATTGTATTTGCAAATAAGTATCGGAGCTTTTTGTGAAAAGAAGAACTATACAGTATCAGTGCTTTTATATGTATCAGAATGTTAAGACCAACACTTTCACAAAGTATCAGAGCTATTAATGTATGCAAGCTATCAAAGCTCAATTTTGCAAAGTTTTAGAAATGTATCAGAGTTGAAAAGTATCAAAGTTAATGCTTTAAGATCTTCAAGGAATGTGTGCAAATTCTGAAAGCATAGAGCATGAACTAAAGTTATTTAGATTCAACAATTTTTTCCCCCTTACTTATATATGCAATTTCATATTTTTTAATCACATTCTCTCCCTTTTCTTTCATATTTATTCTCTCTTTATCTTTCTTTTTTTTTCATGCAACTTTAAACAGTCTCTCCCTTTTTGGCAGCAATCAAAAAAGGTGTTCAATTGATCTTTCAAAGCTGAATTTTTATAATAGAAAGAGAAAGTTGATAATATTTGTTAGAGATAATTTTACTTTCTCTTCTCAGCTTTGATATTATAATTAAAATTTATTTTGATTAGCATTGTACAAATGAAAGTATCATTGAGAATATTGCACAAGCTTAATTTATACATAAAAAATATGCCAAAAAGTATTCATTGCATTCAAAAAATTGTCATTACAAAAGATTAAGATCAAAAGACTATTCATCATCACTAGGTATATCTACCTTAGTACTAGTGGATGACACAAAAGGTGGTACAAAAGATGGTCCAAAAGATGGCATAGATGCTATTGGGTCCATAAATTGTGGTTTAGAATCTTAGGGCCTAAGATAAGGAGCTGGCTGCCTAGGATGCACAGTAGAGGTAGGTCCAGGTTGAGGTGTAGGTACAGGTATAGGTACAGGTCTAGGAGAGGCAAATGCTGTAATGATAGTGATTTTAAGCTAATCAAGTTGAAATTAAACTACGTCCATCTCTTCATGAAGCTTCTTCACCTCAGTGTTCAATGCAATTAACTCAAGTAGCTTAGGCATTCGCAAATGCTTCAACAGAACCTCTAAGTCTGCCAAACTCAGATCTAAGAATCCCGATGCCCTTGGTGTAGTCCTCCTCCATTCTTTTTTCATCTTCCATGCCATCCATTTTGAAATTTATTTCTTTCAACTCAGCCCTGAATTCTTTAATACTTTTATCCACAACATTTTTAATGGCTTTAGTAGCTAACATGATAGAATCTGATAGGGGCTGTGTGTCAAGCTCAGATGCAGGTCTAGATGACTCAAGTGAGTCCACCCTATTGCGAAGCTCTCTGACCTCAGTGCTGAGCAAGTCTAGTCTAGTGTCCACTAACTGGCGAAGCTCACCAAACATACTAGTCAAGGAGCAGGTCAGTGTATCAGCAAGCCCTCTCATCTGCTATGCAATAAACTCCTGTGTCACTGAAACACCAGTAAAGTATGCAGATGGACCTGGAGCAGTACATGCTGGTGGAGAAGTAGGTAAGGGAGTCTCATTATCAGTATGAACTATCTCTATAGCCTCAATGATACCAGTAGGCTCAGTCTCCATAATCTCAACAGCAGGCTCAGAAGTGGTGCCAAACTCAGTAGAAGCAGTAATGGGAACATCAAAAACATGCTCTGGAGACTCCAATGTAGAGGGTGTAGCAGTATCAGAAATGATCTCTCTAGGTATCTCTGCACTCTCATCATCATCATCATCCTCACTAGTAGATGCTGCTATAGCCCTAGCATCAGTCCCTTTCTTCTTCCATACTCCTTCACTACAGATATAACTCATTCAAAATAGAGATTTGGAAGAATAAGTATCTGTGTGGTGAAGAAGTTTTCCATCTTCCCCTTTAAGATTGACCCTGGAGGCTTGAAATAATAATGTTAACACCATTCCATAGGGTAAGCATGCCTTCACTTTCCTCACAGCCTCTTTCATCATCATAATCATAATATAAGGTAAATTCAATGCTTTCCCCTCAATGAAATGTTCCATGAAGCATAAGTCCTTCTTGCTGACCCAATCAAACCTTCCTGTTCTTTGGAGAAAGATTCGACCGACAAAATTATGGAGCAATCTCATTTTTAGGGATAATGTATTTGCCATTACTGTACCAATTCCACTGATATCTTCTTTGCCTAGCACAGTTCTTAGGGTCTTTTCTCTGTCTTTTAACACTAGATGTTTGGACCCTTCAGTTGGCATTTCTAATAGACTACTCAATCTTTCTTCAGAAATGATTATTCTCTTGCCTTTCATTGTGGATTCAATGTGTTGTGCCCTAAGTCTCAGATTCTCATAAAATGTTCTAACTAGGGCAGGATAAGTAGACACATTCAATGAGCAAAAGTAACTCCAACCAAGTTCTTCAATTGAAACCAATTTTCAGCCCTAAATCCTTAAGAAAAGAGAAAATAATCTGCCTACCACTTGTTAATGGACGATTAGACATGGAAATCAACTATCTTGGAGATGAGGTGGCAGCAGCAGGTTTTCTTTCTTCTTCTTCCCTCTATTCTTCTCTTTCCACTACTCAAGTTGGCTCCTCTTGCTGATGCTTAGTCCTTCTTTCAATCTCAGTAGATGTAGTAGCCCTTTTTGATCTTTTCCTAACAATCATTTTCGGTGCCATTGCAAGAATTGGGAGATACTGGAAGATTGGAGCTTAAGGGAAATGATTTCCAAGGTTTTGGAAGAGGTTTTGAGTGGAGTTCTAAGGTTTAAAGCAAGAATAAAAGATAGAAAAATTTGGAAAAGGCTCTACGGCTCTATTAAAAAATTGTTTGCCCTATATCCGAGTTGGCTTGACTAACCCTAAAATTGTTCAAGTTGGCTCGACCAGAGCAAAACCAGAAACAACAGTAATTCGAGTCGGCTCGACCTGAGCATAATTGCCCGAGCTGACTCGAATAGAAACATTCCACAAAAGTTAAGAATTGATCAAAAATGAAAATAAATTCAGGAAAATTGCATGGAAAGGTGCTTAAAGATGTTGAATTGATGTAGGAGGTTCTCTAGGTAATTTTTCCTTAATTTTAAAGGGATTAGGTTTGGAAAATATAAAAGGGATCATAAAGATCTAATTCTCCTCTAATCATCTAAAATCTATCCTGATTGAGTGGCTTAGTAAAAATATCAGCAAGTTGGCTCTCAGTAGGGATGAATTCTAGTTCAATGTCACCAGTCAAAACATGATCTCTAATAAAATGGTATCTAATCTTTATGTGCTTAGTCCTTGAATGCTGAATTAGATTTTTTATCAAATTTATAGCACTTATGTTATCATATTTGATAGGAATTTTAGATTGTGTAACACCAAAATCTTCTAGTTGTTATTTAATCTATAATACTTGTGCGCAACAACTCCTTGCAGCAACATACTCTGCCTCAGCAGTAGATAGTACTACCGAGTTTTATTTCTTACAATGTCATTAGATTAAATTCAACCCTAGAAATTGGCATGTGCTGCTAGTATTTTTTCTATCAATTTTACAACCAGCATAATCAGCATCCGAAAATCCAATTAAATTCAAAGTATAATATTTTGAAAACCATAGACCTAGATTACTTGTTCCTTTCAAATATCTTATAATCCTTTTAACAGCAAGCATATATGTTTTTTAGGATTAGATTGGAATCTAGCACATATACATACGCTAAACAAGATATCAGGTCTACTTGTAGTTAAGTATAACAAGGATCCGATCATACCTCTATAGAGCTTTTGGTCAATGTTGGATCCATCTTCATCTTTATCCAATATACAAGTTGGGCTCATGGGTGTGCTCATTTGTTTGCTTGACTCCATACCAAACTTTTTGATTATTTCTTTGGTGTACTTGGCTTGGTTAATGAAGATTCCTTCTTTTGTTTGTTTCACTTGAAGTCCAAGAAAGTAGTTAAGTTCACCCATTAGGCTCATTTCAAATTCTTTCTGCATTAACTTAGCAAGTTCTCTATAAAGAGTTTCATTAGTTGCACCAAATATAATATCATCAATATAAATCTGTACAACTAATAAATCATTATCTTTCTTCTTGATGAAAAGAGTTTTGTCAACATTTTCTCTTGAAAAATCATATTTAATCAAGAAGGTGCTAAGTCTATCATACCAGGCTCTAGGTACTTGTTTTAAATCATATAATGCTTTATTGAGCTTGAAAACATGATTTGGAAAAGCATGATTTTCAAAACCTGGTGCCTGTTCTACAAAAACTTGTTCGGATATAAAATCATTCAAGAATGCACTTTTCATATCCATTTGAAAAAGTTTGAAATTCATGTAGCAAGCAAATGCAAGAAGTAATCTAATTACTTCTAGTCTTGTTACAAGTGCATATGTTTCATCAAAATCTATACCTCCTTCTTGGTTATATCCCTTAGCTACCAATCTAGTTTTGTTTCTAATTTAGTTCTTCATGCGTGGCCCATTTGGTTCCTATGATGGGATGGTCTGATGGTCTTTCAACTAAAGTCCATACCTTATTTCTTTCAAACTAATTTAGTTCTTCATGCATGGCCATCATCCAATTTGGATCAGATTCAGCTTCTTCTAAGATATGAGATTCTATTTGTGATATAAAGGCTAGGTAATCATGTGCATCTCTATGTGATGACCTAGTCCTAATACCTTATGAAGGATCGCCAATAATTAATTCTCTTGGATGAGAAGTTACGTATCACCATTCCCTTGGTAGATCAACATGATTCTTACTTACTATTTCTTCTCCTTCTTAAGTTGGTCTTTCTTGTATGCTCATGTCTTCCATTTCTTTTTGAAGTGTACCTGCATCATTATCTATGCACTCTTCTTTGTTAGAAGGTGAGGGGTTAGTTTCATCAAAAATAACATCCATAGATTCTTCTACATTAAGAGTTCTTTTGTTAAAAACTCTATATGCTTTGCTATGTAATGAATAACCAAGGAAAATTGCTTCATCAGATTTAGCATCAAATTTTTCTAGATTATCTTTACCATTATTAAGCATAAAGCATTTACAACCAAATACAAGAAAGTAATTAATGTTGGGTTTCTTTTTATTCCAAAGCTCATAGGGGGTTTTCTTCAAAATAGGACCAATTAAAATGCGGTTCAAAATATAACAAGCAGTGTTCATCGCTTCTGCCCAAAAGTATCTTGGAAGATTGCCTTCACATAATATTGTTCGGGCCATCTCTTCCAAAGTCTTATTTTTTCTCTCTACAACACCATTTTGTTGTGGTGTCCTAGGAGCGGAGAAGTTGTGATCAATGTCATTTTATGTATAATAATCATCAAAAAACTAATTTTCAAATTCGGTGCCATAATCACTCCTAATTGAAACTATTAAAAGATTTTTTTGATTAGAAACTTTTTTGTAAAATTTTTGAAAGACTTTAAAAGTTTCATTTTTATGAGCGATAAACAAAATCCAAGTAAATCTAGAAAAGTCATCTACTATCACAAGAGCATATTTCAAACCACCTAGGCTTGTGGTCCTAGTTGGTCCAAATAAGTCCACGTGAAATAACTCAAGGGGTCTAGTAGTTGAAATCATATTTTTGGGTTTAAAGCTTTTTCTAGTTTGTTTACCAATTTGGCATGCATCACAAACATGATTAAGATCTACTTTAAATTTAGGCATACCTCTAACTAGATTCTTGGAAATTAACTTGGCAATTGTATGTATACTAGCATGACCTAATCGTCTATGCCAAAGTAAGAAAGACTCCTTGGTCTTAGCATTCATTGCAACTAGACCGGAACTACTAGACATGGCAAGATCATTAAGGTCACCACATAAATGTTTTCAAGTCTATGTCCAAAGAACTTACTGCTTGAATCAAGAGAGTTTGTTACAATACACATAGATGATTCAAAGACAACCTTGAAGCCTTTATCACTTAATTGACTAATGCTTAACAAATTATGCTTCAATTTGTCTACTAGCAATACATTTTTAATAAAAGTACAAGGGGTTATTTTGATCTTACCGATTTTGGTTATTTTCTCCTTGACATTGTCTCCAAAAGTAACCATACCTCCTTCTTTCATCTCTAGGGTGATAAATTGATCTTTGTCACCCGTCATATGCCTTGAACAGCCACTATCGAGATACCATCTTTTCTTCAATTTTTAGGCTATAAGACATAACTCGTCTTCAAGATCTATTAGACATAAGTTAGCAGTTTTTGTTAGACATAAGTTAGCAATTTTCGTAGTCTCTTCCTCTTCAGATGAAGTCGACTCCTCACTGTCGCTCCATGTAGCAAACATAGCTTTCTTTTTCTTCTTCTTGAAAGATTTCTTTAACAAAGGACAGTCGGGATGAATGTGCCCTGGTTTCTTACATTCATAGCATGTGGGTACTTATTCTTTTTCTTTTTCTCTATCCTTGTCCTTGTCCTTAGAGTGCTCACCTCGTTTATGAAATTTTCTATAGTAACTTCCTTTCTTCTTTCCCATAAACCTTCTAAATCTTTTCACGACCATAGCAATATCTTCATCTTCTAGATTGTCTTCAGAGGAGGTGCAGTCATCTTCCGATTCCTCATCTTTCTTTGAATCCAATACAGCTTTGAAGGCTATTGTCTTCTTCTTCTAATCATCATCAGTTCTATGCTGCATGGCAAGTTCATGCGTGATGAGTGAATCCATTAATTCATCTAGAGGTAAGGTGTTTAGATCTTTCGCTTCCTGGATGGCAGTCACTTTGGGGTTCCATTTATCCGGAAGTGATCTGAGGATCTTCTGTACTAAGTCAGCATTTGAATATACCCTGCCAAGACTTTTCAAACCATTAATAATATTTACAAAGTGAGTAAACATGGCAAAGATAGTTTCAGTTGGTTCCATTTTGAAAAGTTCGTAACTATGTACAAGAAGATTAATTTTCGAAGTCTTTACTTGGAAAGTTCCTTCGTGGGTCACTTCGAGTTTGTCGCAAATTTTCTTTGTAGAAGAGCAAGTAAAAATTTGATTGAACTCGTTAGTATCCAAAGCACAGTATAATAAATTCATTGCTTTGGCATTTAATTTCTCCATCTTCATTTCATGTTCATCCCAGTCCTCTTCGGGCTTTGGGACATCCATGCCATTAATTTTGATCATGAGAACTTATGGCCCTTTTAGAATGACCTTCCATAATAAAAAATCGACAGCTTGAATATAGATTTTCATTCTAGCTTTCCAATATGAATAATTTGTGCCAGTGAAGAGTGGAGGTCTATTGGTAGATTGGCCTTCGGCCAAGGATGTACTCATGTGATGAGCCATCAATTTTTACTCTAAATGTATTCAGAGACACTGCTCTGATACTAGTTGTTGCTCAGGTGGCTTTTCCAAGAGGGAGTGAATTGAAAGTTTAAAAAGTTTAAGCAATTATGTGCTTTTTGAAAATCCCTTGAAGTGTTAAGTGTTGTGATAGAGATAATTAAAAGCAGAAGCAGGATATAAAGAGAATACACAATACAAACACAGAAATTTTATAGTGGTTTGGAGCAACCCAGCTCCTACATCTACTATCCAAGATTATCACTTGGGATTTCCACTATATCCTCCACTGTAATACAGTCGAATTATTTTAACAGGCTCACAATCCAAACCTCTACACTTTAATTTTTAAACCGGGCTCACCAAAGAAACCCAACACTAGGTTTTACCAAGATCACCAAGAACTGGTGTGGACACCAGAAGCCGAAAGAAACTTCACTCCAACAAGGTTAGCCTTATCCTAATTTGGATCGAAGATAATTAGGTTACCTTGTATCCTTTAGTTCAAAAATATTTTATTTTCAAGAGTCATTTCCTTTTCAAGAGTCCTGTAATTAATTTTGAGTTTCAAATCAAGAGTGTTTATTGAGTCCTGTAATTACTTTTAAAATTTCATTTCTTGTAAGTCCATTTCAAGTTTTAAAGTCTAGGTCAGTCAAGTCAGTTCAGTTGAGTTAAGTCTAATTCAGTTGAGTTAAGTCAAATCAAGTCTTAAAGCCATGAAAGCCAGCAACAAGACTCAAATTCTAGACCCCAGAATTTGACCACATGAAGAAGAGAATACACATCAACCAAGCAAGAGAAAAGGACCATCAACTAGGACCACTGGGCGCCACATGTCATTCTTATCCAAGTAGAAGACCACCTCACCATGCCACGTCATCAGGTGCCACTTCACCAGCCACCTCATCACCCTTTGGGCGCCAACAAGGGAGATTCAAATTCAAGAAGGTTGGCCACATCCCTCCAAGTCCTCCACCAAATCCTCCAACCCCCCCCACATCCCTCCAAACTCTCCACCAAATCCTCCAACCCCCCTTGTAATCCTCCTTGATTTGGGAAGTTTTTAAATTTCAAAAGCTAGCTTTGAGAGGCTATTAAAAGCCTTGGACGCCTATTGTAAAAGAGATTGATTTTGGAAATGAATGAAGTTTGAAGTGAAGTTCTCTTGAGTTTTATGTGTGAAATTTTTCCTATCTTCTTCTTCCACGCCCAAAGCCACTCTCTTCCCTAGCAATTCATCATCCAAGCTCAAGGCAAAGACATTGGAGTCGGCCAGATCTTCTCAATTATCTTTTCTTTGTTCACAAGTTCTCCCATCCCTTTTTTATGTTTGCATCCTTTAACCTTAACTTTGATCTTTATTGCAGGGTCCTTCGAAGTCCTTGAGTTGTGAACAGGGTTCCCCTTGACAATGAACCAACAAGCTAAAGCCCAAGTCCAGGGTTCTGATCACTGTTATCCAAGTTCTTCAGTCCAGAGCATCAGTTGTTTCAAGTTTTGAATCATAGGAAGGTTGGAAAACTCATCAAGGTAAGTCCTCAATCATTAGCCCCTATTGTCTAGATCTTCTTCCTTCTTAGTTTTAGAGTTGTGTCTAATCATGTAATAGTCCCTTTTCATATAATCCTTAAATCTTATTAAGATGAGTACAATGCTAAGTATAATTAGGTTTCATTGCTCTACAAACCCCATATTCAAAACATTAATCATATGCGTGCCGCATCAAGAACCTAACACTTGGTTTTAACACAAGAAACCAAGAACCTATTTGCTTTTTAAATCGGGCTCACCAATAACCTAACAATTCAAAAGAGAACTGTAATAAGAAAGTAATAGAATGACAAACAAATTTTTTCAGATGGTTGCCGATGCAGCTTAAGAGAAGCCCAATTGATTGCACTTCAATGCACTTGGTTGGCTTCTTCAATTTCTTCAATAAATGCTTCAAGCTTTTGTTCGTAGTTGGTGAAGGCTTGAAGACTGTCTTGAATGCACTTGCAGTGCTATCTTGCTCACAAAGTAGCTTAGATATTCACTTTAGCATTTGCTCATCATCTCTTATTTAAAGTAGTTCAAATCCCTCAAATATATAGTCTTGTACTCTTTTCAGATGATTTTAGTCATTGTAGACCATTGGGATGTGACATTTGATCGTTGGAGCACTTTTTGGATTCAAATTCCAAGTTCTGGAACTAGCCATTATAAGTCTGAAATCGACCTTCGAGTTGGCTCGGATTACTCGAGTCGACTCGGATCCTCAGAGTAGTTCTAGTTGAGTCGACTCTCTTCAATTGAGTCGGCTATGTTGCACAGTATTCTGATTCCTCACTCTGTAAGAGTCGGCTCGCCTTGATTCTAGTCAACTCGGATCCTCAGGCCAACAAAAATGTAGTCTGGAAGAGTCGGCTCTTTCCCTTTAGAGTCCGATCGGTTGGCTGTAGTTCTTAGAGCACTTTTTCTGGACTTTGGAGGAGTCAGCTCGAATCTCTGAAGAGTCAACTTGAATGTCTGACTAAATGATAGAGTCAGCTCAGACTTTCTTTGGGTCGGCTCGCCTGTCTGATTCAGGAAATGGTACTCTGGACGAGTCGACTCGGGTCCCTTAGAGTCGGCTCAGATATTTGCATTCCATAAATCTTCATGCATGCCATATACCAGAGTCGGCTCTCTTCTCTTTGAGTCAGCTCGGATGAAATGTTTAGTGAAATATCAGTTTTTCTCCAGAAATCATCCAGCAAGTCTTCAAAGCTTTAAGATGCCTTCAAACTCTTCTAACCATATTTCTAACAAATTTTATGCTTGAAACACATCTAGAAGTAACCCATTTTCATGATTTTTACTTAACTTTTTCTTTCGATTATTCTTTACATAAATTACTTATAACACAACTCATTTCAAAACTAGGAATGTAGGAGTTGAAATTAAACAATGAAATCATCCTACAAAAACTTGTAAAATACTTGAAGAGTTGTTAGTAAAATAAATGCATGCTCCAATGTTTGGTTATCATCAAAATCTGATGGGGAACAAATTTGATGAAATGGATGTGTGGAGATGTGATCTACTTACCTAGCAACAACATATCAGCATTAGAGCTCCAGATATGGCTAGATTCATGGGTAGAAGGGATGAAGAATTTCGAGCTAGGAACTAGGTGAGCAGAAAATCTGACATCCTTGTACAAGCTTCCTTTCAAAAAAATAAAAGAGAGGATCCAAGGGCATAGAAACCCTTAAACTAGGCTAAGCTACCTTTAAGAACCTTAGATCTAAGGATCAAGAGGGTCTTTTCCCAATAATGAAGAGAAATCAAAGCTCAAATGGAAGGGAAGCACTCACTACTCAAAAATTGAAAGCTAGAGACAAGATCTACACTCCCTTCTTGGATTCACCATTGGAGCTTTGATCCTTGGCATGGAGCCTTCATCTTCATCTTCAAATCATCAAGAAAACCTGCAAAGAGTCAAGGTAAGTAGAAATTCAAAGAAATTAAGGGAAAAAATGAAGGAATCAACAAGAGAAGTGAAGAGAGTTGCTGGAATTTTTGGGCAGCACTTCCTCTTCTTCTTGGACTACTTGGATCTTATGTAGACAAACTTGGAAATGGAACTTTGGCCCTCCAAACTCAAGGCACTCACTCAAATTCAAGATAAAACTCATCACTCCAACTCAAACTTAAAGAAAAACACTCAAAATTCTAGGAAGAACTCAAGAGAACTTGGCAAGATGGAAGAGAACTCAAACAAGGAAGCTTTCATTCAACTCAAATCATTCATTGCCATACAAGAGGAGGCCTTGGTCCTATTTATAGAACTAGGGCAGCCATTAAGAAGCTAACTAATTCAGATTTAGTTGGTAACTAATTACATGATTAGTTCCTTAGCTAACTAATCCTAACAAGAGAAAGTCCTAGAAGCTCCATGTGGTGCCATCTCCTTGAAACACTTGTCTTCATCCAATCCTTCCACATGTCCTTTTAAGTTTGGTCTTTCAATAGGCTCCAAAGTAGATGAATTCTTCATAGCTTGGCTAGTCCAAAGATAGGCTTCAAGGTAGATGATCTTCTTGGCCGGTCCATGGACTTGGAAAAAAGGGGGCTTCATTAGTTTTATTTGTTTGGCTCTAAGTGGATTTGAACACTCCATACTTGCTTCATTCAAATGGAATTAGAAGTCTTCAAGAAGTGCTTCAAGTTAGGTGAATCAAATCATAGGTTGGCCGGCCTAAATGGATTGCTTGGAATTTTGAAAAGAAAGGTCTTTATTAGTTGAATTTCTTTGGCTTACTTGTTTCAAATGGGAATGGTCTTGACTGCTTCATACAATAAGGGCTATTCTTCTTAAATGGGTGGGACTAGGAGCCTTCAAGATGCTTTATGAGGTTGGGCTTCATCTTCATAATTTTGAGTGGAACCTGAAAAATTGGACTAGCTACAAAACCAGAGATTGTTAGCTCGCAACTTCTTCCTCTTGCCAATGTCCCCATTAAAATCACTTATGGGGTTAGCAGCCGGGAAACTGATGAAGCCCCACACTCAAAGCTCAAAAAATTTACGAAGCCCCGCACTCAAAGCCGAGAAACTTACAAAGATCCATACTCAAAGCCAGAAAACTTATGATGCCCCATACTCAAAGCCGAGAAACTTACAAAGCCCTGCACTCAAAGCCAGAAAATTTACGAAGCCCCGTACTCTAAAACCAAGAAACTTACGAAACCCCGCACACCAAAGGCAGAAGATACTTGGAGCCCCATACTCAACTGCTTTACTCACAGTCCAGAGATGTAAGCTGAAAAATCTTTGAAGCCCTACTATCTACCGCCTGATTCACAGTTCAGCAAATCAAGCCAGGAAACTCCAGAAGCCCTGCACTCAAGCCCGTATGACCTCAAGACCAGCAGAATAGGAGCAAAGTGTTCTCAAAGTCCTTCATGCTGGTTCCAAGATTCCAGAATTGGCCCAAAATAGCCAAGACCTGGGGAAGGCTCACACGTGGCAACCATGGAGCCTATCTTCCTATCATACAAGAAGGGCAAAGATGTTGAAGGAAGAAAAGAGCAAGACAAAGTTCATCAACTGAGTAAGACTAGTTCTTCATTACAGAAATAAGTCCTTAACAGTTTGATGAATTCCTTGCAAATGCTTCAAAGTTTGTTAAAAAAGAATAGAACAAAAGATGAGAAAAAAAGAAGACACAACAGTTGGAAAGAAAAACTGTATTATTTATTGAAGTACTCTTTACATCAGTCAAGGCTCCTGATAGGCCGGGAAGCCATTCAATGAACTCAAACACAAAGAAAAATAAGAAAAGTACTCTATGATTGAAGAAACAATGTATTCATTGGAGATTTTTACATCTATAAAGATGCCTGACAGGTCAGAAAGTTTTTCAAAATTTAGTTACAAAAAAAAAAGTTCAGGCTTCAGTCGCCGGTTCCTTCCCTGGTTGATGATTGACTTCCCCTGACACCAGTGCAGCATCGGACTTGGGGGCACCTCGGGCAGCGACTCTGGCCTCGGCCTTCGCTCCGAACTTTGGCTCTAGCTCCGACTCCATCTCAATAGCGGGATCTCTAGGTGCCCTAGTTATCGACAGTTTAGGCTAGATGTTGTCCAGTCCCTTGAGCCCCAAGAGATGCTCGGCCTTGTTTCGAAAGTCATTGAACCCCTTATGGTAGGAGTCCAAGACTGCCTTGGTGACCTCATCATTGAAATCTTCGGATGCCTTGAATCGGGGGATGGCCTCGGTGGCTTCCTTCTTTGCTACCTCCATCAATGCAATGGCCACCGTGGCCTTCTCCAAGGCCATCGCAGTATGGGTCGCTTCCTTCTGTAGTTGCACCTGGAGGGTTTGCATCCTTCCCTCCAGAAGGGCCACCTCCATCGCAGAATTCACCTCCTTCTATGCCAGACAGAGGGTCTTCCCCCTCTTTGCCTTCAGAGCTCCATCGAGCTTATTGGATCTCTTTCCTAGCTCTGCACCCTTGCCTGGGAGCTGGCCAGCTAGTCTTGGAGGGCCTTGACCTGACGCTCCAGTTCTTAAGCCCGGGCAGCCTAAGTCCGGGCTTCATCTCTCTCCTTGTGGAGTGCCCGGGCTTCATCTCTCTCCTTGCGGAGAAGGTAGTCGCGCTTCATCAACCCCTGGCAAGAATTCTGGAGAAGCTGAATGTCGGTGACCACTTGCATGGAGAACCTTACTCAATACCTCCATGGGAAGAAGAGGAAAATGAAGCAATCAAGAAGATGACTTACTGAAAGAAGTTGGGGGAACACCCTGGTGAAAACATCCACCAGTTGTCGGCCGCTCTTCTCTTGGTGGTCTTGCGGATGGACGAGGGCATTAAGGATCTCCTCTGCCAACTTCTCATCCCTCGATAGCCTCACATCTCGAGGTAGGTAGAGGGACACCTTCTTCATCCTCAGCTTCGGCATCGTGGATGGCTTCGAGTGATGCAGAACAAAAGAAGAGATGATGCGATGCGAAAATAAAGTAAGATTAATTCTTTTTTTTTTATATATATTTTCAGAAATTGGCTTTGACTCAAAGGAAAGCTAAACTAAATTGAAAGAAACTAGGTAATAATTGAAAGCACAATTTAAAAGAAACTAGGTTATCATAGTGGTTCAGAAGTAACGGATCGCTGGGGGTTGAGAAACTCCCAGACCTAGGGTTTCGCTCTGAACTTTCAACATGACAGAAATAAAGAGAAGAGATGGGTTACCAACCAGACAGTGATCTTCACAAAGTTTGGTGGAAGAACTCTCTCGAGCAGATTATTGGATCCTCGGATTCGGATAACTTCATAATGGATCCTCCAATACTGGTCCTGTGGCTGAGTCGGCTTCTCCTGGACTTAAGATATGGGAAAGAAGAGGAACAAGTGATGGAATCAGATACTCAAGGAAGGATTTACCAGATTGAAGAACTTGAAGGCTGAAGTTGCTGAAATCCGGATTCTCCTGGAGGCTGATCTGACTTCCTCTGGAAATTGCTCTGGATCTGAAGTATCCGGGCTGGACCCGGATGCTGGTGGTCAGCCTTGACTTGAAGAGAGTGGCCGTGAGAGGTGGGATAGGCTAGGGCTTGGTGGAAAGAAAAGCATGATGGGCGGCTAGGGTTTGGGAGTGAAGTGGCTAACATAGGGTTTGGGGTTTGGAGATCTCACACCTCCTCAAGGTTCCTGGGGAACCCGGATTTACTCCCTCACGGAGCTCAACACCTGGATGCAAGTGCGGAAGAGAGAAAACACAGAGTTTGCTCACACAAAAGTTTGAATTCATTCATCAGATTACTTTCAAATTTACAAGAAGGGTTTAATTTATAGGACTTTACAAGAGAGTAGGGTTTTACATCTTCCCATGTGGGACTAAAAAAGGGGATCTTCAAATTAGGATTGTAGGATCAATCCCTACACATATGGCCGGCCAAAGGTTCCAAAAAAAATTGATTGGAGGCTTAAAAGGAAGGTAAGTGGCGCCTCCTAGCCTTGTTCTTCAAGAGAGAATTTCATTCCTTTCATGGCTCAACTCTTTTGGACTTCTCCTTTTCTTTCTCCCTAAGTCATGGTTCTTCCCATCTTTGCTTTGGGCATTTTTGGCATGGAATGGGTGCCCCCTTGAAGTACTCTCCAAGAAGAATTTCTTTCTTTTCATAGCTTGGCTCTTATGAAAAATTATGGGCTGCCCCCTTGAATTGTGGATCCCAGATTGCTTTCTCCTCAAATGGCGCATGAGAGAAGGGACCTGCTATCTTGTGGTGTGGGGACTAGAGCATACTGGATGGAGATGTGGCACCCCCTGGACTCAGGCGTGTGCCTGGGAGTGTGGCTGGGAGTGTGGCGCCCACTTGCTTGGCCTTGGGAGAAAATGTGATACCCAGGTTGAAGTCCTAGACCACTACTGAGTCAACATGACTCAACAAAAAATAAGTTGCAGGGAATACAGACTCAACCTAAAATTGAGTTGATCAAGTCAACCCTTATTACAAACCAGAAAATCCTAATTCTTCGGACAAGGTCAATCAGAGATCCAGATGGAGCTCTGAAGTCTTCTTCTGAGTCTGGTGCCCGCACCAATTCTCCCGGGGTGGGAGGAACTCGACCCTGTCGAGTATGGATCAAGTTGGCTCTGGTATCTCTCCAAGAGGTCTGGGTCCAATTCTTGTAATTCTTCTCGGGAGATCCAAGTGTCATCAGAATCTGGCCTTCCTTGCCAGCGGACTAGGTATTTTTGGTATCCTCGATTACGAGTAGAGATAACCTGATCATCCAGGATCTTTTCAATCTGCTCTTTCCTCACAGGCCAATTTGTTGGTGGACACACAAGGTTGGGTTCACTCTCAAGGGCAGGATTAGGTTCAAAAGGCTCACTAGGAATCACAGCTGGCTCTCTATACTCTACTAGGTCTGTAATGTTGAAAGTGGAGCTAATGCCTAGTTCTGGAGGTAACTCGAGCACATAGGCATTGGATCCTACTCTCTTTACCACTCTAAATGGTCCAGCTCCTCTAGCATGTAACTTTCTAACGGTTCCAGGAGGAAACCGTTCAGGCCTTAACCTAATCATTACATAGTCTCCCTCATCAAAAGTTTTGACTTGCCTTTGAGAATCAGCCAACTTCTTATAAGTTTCATTACTTAAATTTATTTTGGCATGAATTTCTTTATGCAAGTCTTTTATATGCTGTGCAAAAACTTCAGCAGACTTGGAGACTCGTGTGTGGACTGGTAAAGGATCTAGGTCAAGAGGTGTGTGAGGTTTGTAACCATGCACAATTTCAAATGGACTCTTACCCATAGACCTATTGACCGAGTCATTGTATACAAATTTAGCTCTAGGTAAGTACAAATCCCAGTTCCTAATGTTTTCACCAACAAGACACCTTAACAGATTGCCTAAACTATGGTTCACTACTTCGGTTTGGCCATCAGTCTGGGGATGATAGGCAGTTGAAAACTTAAGTTTTGTCCCTAACTTATGCCAAAGGGTTTTCCAGAAATAGCTGGTGAACCGGACATCCCTATCGGAAATAATTGTCTTAGGTAGGCCATGGAGTCGAACTATCTCATTAAAGAACAGGGTGGCTACCTTAGACGCATCAAATGTTTGGGAACAAGGCAAGAAATGGGCCATCTTGGAAAATCGGTCGACTACAACACAGATAGAGTCATGCCTCCTCTGGGTCTTAGGCAAACCTAACACAAAGTCCATGCTCACATCTTGCCAAGGACGATCTGGGACAGGGAGTGGGGTATAAAGGCCGGTGTTCTGTTTTCGCTGTTTGGCAACAGCGCAGGTCCGACACCTAGCCACAATGTGTGCTACATCTCTTTTTAAGCTAGGCCAGAAAAAGTGGTCTTCAATAGCCAGGGTGGTCTTGTCTTTTCCGAAATGGCCAGCTAAACCTCCAGCATGAATTTCCCAAATCAAAAATTCCCTAAGAGGAGTTCTAGGGATGCAAAGCCTATTCTTAAAGAACAGAAAGCCATCTAAAGGGGTATAATCCTTATGGTCACTAGATGGTCCTTGAGTTAGATCCTGGTACACAGTCTTAAAATCTGGACATGACTCATATTCCTCTTTGATTTGCTCAAACCCTATGACTTCAGCCCTAACAGAATTCAACAACAAAGATCGACGACTAAGGGCATCAGCTACCTTATTTTCAGACCCAGCCTTATGCTTCAAAACAAAAGTATAAGACTGGATATACTCTACCCACTTAGCATGCCTAGGGTTAAGCTTCTTCTGGGAATTCAAGAATCTAAGAGCCTCATGGTCCGAAAACAGCACAAATTCTAGCGGTAGCAAATAATGTCTCCAGTAACGTAAAGCTTGCACTACCGCATAAAATTCCTTATCATAGGTAGAATACCTAAGCTTAGCATCATTAAGTTTTTTACTAAAGAATGCTACGGGATGGTTCTCTTGGCTTAGGACTCCACCTATACCTACTCCTGAAGCATCACAGGCAACCTCAAATACCTTTGAAAAGTCGGGTAACCTCAAAATGGGTGCCTGGGTCATCCTATCCTTAAGATCTAGGAAGGCTTTATGGGCTGCTTTAGTCCACTGGAATTCTCCCTTCCTAATACAGTCTGTGATAGGAGCAACTACAGTACTAAACCCCTTGATGAATCGCCTATAGAAGGTAGCCAAGCCGTGGAAACTTCTGACTTCATGCACACTGGTCGGCTCTGGCCATTCTATTATGGACCTAATTTTTTCTGGATCGGCAGCCACGCCGTCAGGGGTTACTACAAAACCAAGGAAGATAATTCTCCTAGTCATGAATTCACACTTTTTGAGATTACCGTAGAGACTATCATTCCTCAAAACTTGACAGACTTGTCTAAGGTGGCCTAGGTGGTCTGCAGGGGTCTTACTATAGATCAGGATGTCATCAAAATAGACCACTACAAACTTCTCTATGAAAGCTCTAAGTACCTGGGTCATAATCCTCATGAAAGTACTAGGGACATTGGACAACCCAAAAGGCATAACAACCCATTCATAGAGACCATCCTTAGTTTTGAAAGCGGTTTTCCACTCATCCCCTAGTCTAATCCTATCCTGATGATAGCCGCTCTTGAGATCAATTTTAGAAAAACCATTGCACCAGCCATCATATCTAGCATGTCATCTAGTCTAGGGATGGGGAACCTATACTTGATTGTGATTTTGTTGATGGCACGACTATCAACACACATCCTCCACGTGCCATCCTTCTTCGGGGTTAGAAGTGCAAGGACTGCACAAGGGCTAAGACTCTCTCTAATGAACCCCTTCCTTAACAATTCTCCAACCTGCTTTTGCAGTTCCTTATGCTCAGATGGATTCATCCTATAATGGGGCAAGTTGGGTAAAGTAGCTCTTGGGACTAAATCTATGGAATGCTGGATATCCCTAAGAGGTGGAAGGTGGTCTGGCAGATCCTCGAGAAAAACATCCTCAAATTCTTTTAACAAAGGTTTAACTTCCTGAGGAGGCTCTGAGGGTGTAGGAGTCCTAAGTTCCTTAGCAGTCAACATCCAAATAGGTGAACAATTATGAATTTCTTGTTCTAGATCCTTAGCACTAATTAGGTTCACTCCAGTCTTCATTTCTCTGACCTTATTGGTTCCTTTAGCTACCTTGTCCTTAGGAGGGACTGAATGGATTGTGATTATCTTCCCATTGAAACTAAAGACATAGGTGTTGGATTTTCCTAAGAGGGTGGCATCATGATCATACAACCAAGGTCTTCCAAGAATTATACTGCTCACCCCCATGGGCAAGACGTCACACCAAATCTTCTCTTGATAGGATTGCATTTGGATTTGGACCTGACATCTAGACTGGATGGGTATAGAGGTAGAGTCTACCCAAGAAACCTTATAGGGGTTGGGGTGGGGGACTGGGGTTAAGCCTAACATTTTGACAGTGCTAGCAGAAATGGCATTCACACAACTCCCACTATCTATGATGATTTTACATACCTTATCCCCTAGTTTAAGGAAAGTCTGTAGGATGTTAGTCCTACGTCAATCCTCCTGAACTCTATTCGGGGACAGGATGCATCTTACAACCCCTAATTGGTCAGACTCTATGGATTCCTCCTCTCCTTCATACTCATCGACCAAATTCATTCCGGCCTCATAAACTTCTTCAAACTCTTCATTGGGTCCGGAATTCTCTTCTCCTCCTTCTTCTATGTAGAGGGATCTACGAGGGCACTGGCTAGAAACATGACCTACCTTATGGCACTTAAAACAAGCTATGGCTGTGCACTGGTTGGAGATATGACTGAGCTTCTGGCACTTAAAACAGATGATACTAGGGGCTCTCTAGGTGTCAGGTGCCTTACCTTTGTCCATGGGCCTAGGGGTGGGAATACCCTGATTAGGCTTGCTAGGGATAACTTGGCTAGGTCCATTTCTTGGGATTGGGGCACTAACCCTAAAAGGCATGGGTCCTCTTTGAAACTTCTCAGTGTTCAGTGCAATCTGATAGGCATGGTCTAGGTCAGTAACCTCTCTCAGAAACAACTCCCTCTTTATGTCTTCCCTAAGTCCAGCCCTAAACCTAGACAAAGTGACCTCATGGGCTTCACTCACATCACATCTCATTAGGTATTCATCAAAGGTGGTTATGTAGTCTGATACAGATCGGTTCCCTTGTTTCCAAGTCTGCCATTGGTTTAACAGATTCTGCTGGTACGAAATGGGTAGATACTTGTCTCTAAGCTTCTCTTTCATACCCTGCCAAGTGGTTATGGGCTCTACATTTCGTCTTCTAGTGGTTAGCTCAATGTTCCCCCAGTATAACCTAGCTTGACATACTAACTTCATCTTGGCAAACTTGAACTTCCTTTCCTCAAACATGGCATACCACTCAAAGTACTGGTCCATCTCACCCTCCTAATCAGAATACACCTTAAGGTTTAAGCTACCATCAAAAGTGGGTGCATCTAATTTGATGTTCCGAATGAACCTATCATCTCTATCTTCAGGTTCTGGGTCAGGCCTCCTATGATTAGGTTCAGGATCTCTGTATAAAGGTCTTCTAGGCTCTTGGTGTAGGTGAGGTTGAGGCACATTAAAATCTGGGTCAGGAGTCCAATTCTGATGCCTAGGTTCCTCAAGTACTTGGACTCATCCCTAAGCTGGGCAAAATTCTCATTCATATCCTGACTTAATTTGTTCATACTCTCAGTAAGAGCTCTAACCATGGCCTCTAAATCAGGTTGGGTTTGACCAGGTTGGTAGGGTACTCCATTCCGGGTAGACATGATGATACGAGCAAATACACAAAATGAGACTCAACTGAATCGACTACGGGCTAACTAGACCTAGATCCCAAACTAGATACCCAATCAGAGTGGCAAGCTAGCCTGTAGTAACTCAGGACTCAGCCAGACAGGTGTAAGGGGAGTGTTAGGTCCCTAGATGCCAATCCTAGACACCAATCAGAGATTGGCCAGGTAGGCGGACCAGCACACAAGCCCTTCGGGATAGAATCCCTGAACTGAAAGGATTATGCCCTATAAGCCAATATTTGTATCTCCCAGACCATTGTAAATTGACAAGTTAATAAAGGCAATAATTTTTCATCATTCGCTGTGTCATTATATGATGAACCCCATAGATTAGGGCTATGGTTGTAGGGCTATGATGAGATCATACCAGTGAGATCTAAGGCCTTAAAACCCTAATCTAGAATATTCCTAGTCATAGGAACCCTGAGTTGGGGATCAGGGTTTCCGGTTAGACTGGCACATCCTATGTATGCTGAAAAGGGTGACTGCTCTCACAGTCACTTGTGTGGAACACTAATACAAGGATGTGGGTGCTCGTTAGCGAATGAGTTCACTGAATAGATCCAGTTTGAGAACATCTAATGGAGCCTTAGCTGCATGTCAATAGATGTTTCTCATAGTGGGAGTTGTACAAGTAGTCCTATGACCTGAGACTGCCATAATACCTTATGTACATGAACCCATGCTTTGGTTCAATCTCAATCATGACACTGGGTCATGCACGAGGTTGATGCTGGGCATGGTGAATTGTATATGAAGGTAATGAGTAAGTCAACAAGGAATTGATCACTCCTAGTAGGAGGAGATTGCATCCAGCCAAATTAGGTCAGATGATGATTCAGGAAATCTTTGATCAAAGTACAGATATTAGAAATGATTTCTAATATCGAATTAATTGAATCATTAGTGTATGACTGAGCTGGGAATGAGTATAAGCTGGTTTTGACATGTTTCCATATCCATAGTTATATTCGGGATGCAAGATGATTAAAGGATCGAATTGTACGGGAACTTTCCACTGAAGGGTAGTTTTGGAATTTCACCAGAATTTCCATATCTTCCGGGTAGACATGACACATTGCTAGACGTCAATCTTGTCTTGTGGGTTGATCAAATTAAATGGTTTAATTGGATCATAAATTAGGAGGAGTCCTAATTGACTAACTCGAGTTAGCTCGATTTGACCTAAATCGATTAGAATGAGTTCTGATCAAATTAGGTCAACTTGCACTCGGACCCACTGCTGGCTAGGTATGGAACCCAATGGGTCACACACTTAGGACAGATAATCAAGGATTTAATTTGGAATTAAATCTCGTTTGCAGATGAACACACTAGCATGTGTTGCAAACCATGGCTTCTACTTGAATCGAATTCGAGTTAGGGTTCTGATTTGGTTTAGATCCAAATTCATTCCGGTTTGAATCTAATCTGAAGATTCAAGACATTGGGCTAATAGTAGGCTAGCAATTGGGCTAACCTAAGAGGCTAAACCCCTTTCTCACATCGCCTAAGTCCCTCCCCCTCTTTTCCCACGCGCGCGCGCAAGGAGAAGAGTCCACGCGCGCGTGGACTCTTTCCAAGTGGCGTCTTTGCATGAAAAAGGAAAAGGGGTCGGCATTTTTTTGGCTGAAAGGGCGTGGAAGAGAGTCCACCTAGGCGTGGACTCTTCATAAAAGGGGATTACCGTGAAAGAAAGAAAGAAAACACCGAAGGGGCACGACTCCTCTTTTCTGCGCGCGCCCTTCTGTGTTTTCTCGCGACTCTTTCTTGCGTCTTCCCATCCCAAAGGCCGTGAGATTAAATCAAGGGCCGTGAGATGAAGGGAAAGGACGTGAGAAGGGAGAGAGGGGCGTGAGAGGGTGATTGCAGATGGGTAGGCGCCTCTCTGTCGCCTATTTAAGGAGAAGACTTCACCGTAAAAAATAAGATTTTTTCAGATTTTTTCTACAGCGAAGTCTTGCTTCTATTTTCCCTCTCCCTCTCCAGAAGATTGTTTCCCCCTCCTCTCTTTCCTCTTTGATTCCTTTACAGAGCCTTGGCTCTGTCGAATCTCAGAACAGAAGGAGAGTCAGAGAGAAACTCTCCGATGGTAAAGGAAGAAGGCGCCTCTCCTTTCTTTCTTACATTAAGACAATCTTGTCTTAATTTTCTTCTCCCACCAAGACAAGCCTTGTCTCATTTTAGGACAAGGGCTTATTCTTAAGACAAGAGTGTCTTAAGGGGCCAAAGTTGCTAGAAGACAAGGAGAAGGGTAAGAGAGAAGTTTTAGTCCCAGTTTGGCTAGAGGAGTCCTAGCCAATAGCCCATATATCAAGTTCTTAGGGTAGAACTTGATTGGAAGGAACCCAATTAAGGAGTCAGTGTCTTGATCATCTGCCCGTGTGGATCACCATCGGAGGGCGGACAAGTGGATGCCTGGTGTGTTCAAGAGGCTACTCAATTTGGAGTTCATTTCTCCATCAGACTGGTAATAGCGATCTGAGGTTAGTATTTAAACAATGTTTAAATTTGGACATGCATGTAGTCATAGTTTTAATTGCTAATAAGGTGATTTGGGATTAGGGTTCGGACCTGGTTTCATAAATTTTGAAATCCACGCTTCCGCACTGGTTCACGAACCCAACATGAACCACCGTTCTAGACACTGAGTATAAAGTATACTCAGAGTAACTAGACAAACTGACTCAACACTAGCCTTGACCCGACTTGTTGATGTCCCTAGCCCACTAGGGCAAATTAGGTCTAATTAATTTTAAGATTAAAAGCTTAGGTTCGAATGAGTGGGTGGTGGTTTTGGGCTAAGGAGAGGTTATCAACTCCTCCCCTTATCTTAGATGCTCAAATGCCCTTAGGATGAATTAGGAGATGATCACTCAAAATAGTTGAATTGCAGAAACACAAAAATAGAGTTACAGTAATTTAACTCTCAAAAATTTCACAGAAACCAATAAATCACAGGAAAATTATGTAAAATAGCTTCAATTATACTGGTTCCAGAAAAATAAAAATCACACAATTCGGAGTTATCTATAATAAGAAACAATTCCTGCAACAGAGTGGTTACAGACTGAAAACAGGGTGCTTCCCCCGTTTACAATTCCTGCTACGAAGTTGTAACCCAACGGATCCCCTACACGCCCTAGGAACACCTCGTGGAATGGGAAGAGGAGGTTTGCACCTTGCTTCGTTCCTAGGACCGGACGTCCTGGGGAGTCTACTTCGAGCAGACAAAGTAAAAGGAGAGAGACTTAAAACAAGCAAGCAAACAGAAACCCTAGACAGAGCTCTGATACCAAAATGATGCAGAACGAAAGAAGAGATGATGCGATGCGAAAATAAAGTAAGATTAATTTTTTTTATATATATTTTTTCAGAAATTGGCTTTGACTCAAAGGAAAGCTAAACTAAATTGAAAGAAACTAGGTAATAATTGAAAGCACAATTTAAAAGAAACTAGGTTATCAGAGTGGTTCAGAAGTAACGGATCGCTGGGGGTTGAGAAACTCCCAGACCTAGGGTTTCGCTCTGAACTTTCAACACGACAGAAATAAAGAGAAGAGATGGGTTACCAACCAGACAGTGATCTTCACAAAGTTTGGTGGAAGAACTCTCTCGAGCAGATTGTTGGATCCTCGGATTCGGATTTCTTCGCAATGGATCCTCCAATACTGGTCCTGTGGCTGAGTCGGCTTCTCCTGGACTCAAGATCTGGGAAAGAAGAGGAACAAGTGATGGAATCAGATACTCAAGGAAGGATTTACCAGATTGAAGAACTTGAAGGCTGAAGTTGCTGAAATCCGGATTCTCCTGGAGGCTGATCTGACTTCCTCTGGAATTGCTCTGGATCTGAAGTATCTGGGCTGGACCCAGATGCTGGTGGTTGGCCTTGACTTGAAGAGAGTGTCCATGAGAGGTGGGATAGGCTAGGGCTTGGTGGAAAGAAAAGGATGATGGGTGGCTAGGGTTTGGGAGTGAAGTGGCTAACCTAGGGTTTGGGGTTTGGAGATCTCACACCTCCTCAAGGTTCCTGGGGAACCGGGATTTACTCCCTCACGGAGCTCAACACCTGGATGCAAGTGCGGAAGAGAGAAAACATAGAGTTTGCTCACACAAAAGTTTGAATTCATTCATCAGATTACTTTCAAATTTACAAGAAGGGTTTAATTTATAGGACTTTTGGTGCGGGCACCAGACTCAGAAGAAGACTTCAGAGCTCCATTTGGATCTCTGATTGACATTGCCCGAGAAATTAGGGTTTGTAATAAAGGTTGACCTGGTCAACCAGTTTATTTATTTTATTTATTTCTTGAGTCACCATTTAAATTTTGTTGAGTCATGTTGACTCGGTGCAAGTCCCAATGTGGTTTCAATTTGGTCCAAAATGGTCTCACATTTCTCTTCCAATCAACTCAAGGTTCAAGCAAGTGGAGGCCACACTCCAAGCCACACGCCCAGCCACACTCCGAGCACACGCCAGAGTCCAGGAGGCGCCATAGAGGCATCCCAGTGTCATGGTCCCCACATCCAAAGAAGAAAAAATCAAATTGGAGGCTAAATTAAAGGAGGCGCCCACACCTGCCTAATTTACCTAAGCAAAGAAGGAAGAAAACTTCTCTTGGAGAAGAAATCAAAGAAGGACATCCAACCTACTCCTAATTGAAGTTCAAATCAAAATCAAAGAGCTTAACTTGGAGTGGAAGAAAAGAAGAAATACCATAAGAAGAAGAGGACTCCAAATCCAAATCCAACTCCAAAGGAGGTGCCATAAAAGTTCCAAAACAATTCCTTTATGGCCATCCCAATTTTTTTTGGACTCTTGGTCGGCCAAGGGAGAGGATTTTCTACCTAATCTAGGGGTTGGAAGAGTTTAGTCCCACATGGGAATTTGTACAAGCTAGGAGAAAATTTTAGGTCTATATAATAGACCTCTCTTTGTAACTTTAGAAAATCAATGAAGAAAAAAATTATTTTGCTATTCTCTTGTGTTGAGTGACCTAGGTTTCTCTTCTTCCGCACTATTCTAAGTGTTGAGCTCCGTGAGGGGGTAATCCGGGTTCCATTGGAGCCTTGAGGAGGTGAGAGATCTCCATCTTTATCCAAAACCCTAGGTTAGCCACTTGAAATTCCAAAACCCTAGCCACCCCTTCATTATTTTCAATCCATCAAACCCTAGATCCATCCATCTCCCACGGCCTCTCTCTCTCTACAAGTCCAGGCCGTCCACCTTCATCCAGATCCAGTCCGGCTACTTCAGATCCAGAGCAAGTTCCAAGGAAAATCACATCAGCTTCCAGGAGAATCCAGTTTTCAGCAATTTCAATCTTCAAGTTCATCAACCTGGTAAATTCTTTCCTTGACTCTCTGATTCCATCAATTGTTTTTCTTCTCTTCCAGATCTTGAGTTCAGGAGAAGCCAACCCGCCAAAAGACCAGTACTGGAGGATCCATTGCGAAGAAATCTGAATCCGAGGATCCAACAATCTGCTCGGGAGAGTTCTTCCACCAAAATCTGTGAAGATCATTGTCTGGTTAGGTAAACCATCTCTTCTCTTTATTTCTGTTCTGCTGAAAGTTCGGAGCGAAACCCTAGGTCTGGGAGTTTCTCAACCCCCAGCGATCCGTTGCTTCTAAACTACTCTGATACTTTAGTTTCCTTAAAATTGTGCTTTCAATTATCATATTAGTCTCTTTCAATGTTAGGTTAACTTTTCTTTGATTTGAAGCCAACTTCTACAAACATATAAAAACAACAAAAAAATTAGTTAATCTTAATTTACTTCCGCATCGCGTCCCTTTATTTGTTCTGCATCATTTTTGGTATCAGAGCCCAGTCTAGGGTTTCTGATTTGCTTGCTTGCTTGTGTTGATTGTTCTCTTTTTATTTTGCCTGCTCGAAGTAGACTCCCCAGGACGTCCGGTCCTAGGAACTAAGCGAGGCGCAAGCCTCCTCCTCCCATTCCACGGGGTATTCCTAGGGCGTGTAGGGGATCCATTGGGTTATAACTTCGTAGCAGGGATTATAAACGGGGAAGACAATCTAGTTGCAGCCCGTAATTGCCCTGTTATCTGAATTATTTCTCCCTGCATAAAACTCCAAATTGCATGATTTTTGCTTCGTTGAAACCAGTATAATTGAACCTATTTTCCATAATTTTTCTGCGATTTATTTGTTTCGGTAAAAACTCTGAGAATTAAAATACAGCAACTCTGTTTTTTGTGTTCTGCAATTCAATTCTTTTTTTTGGAGTGATCATCTCATAATTTACTTAAGGGCAATTGAGCATCTAAGATAAGGGGAGGAGTTGATTACCTCTCCTTAGCCCAAAACCACCATCCAATCATTCGAACCTAGACCTAATTTAAAATCAGTTAGACCTAATTTGCCCTAGTGGGCTAGGGACACCAATTGGTCGGGTCTAGGCTAGTGTTGAGTCAGTTTGCTGAGTTATTCTGTGTGTGCTTAGCACTCAGTGTCTAGAACGGTGGTTCAGGGACTACGTCCCGAAGGGCTTGTGTGCTGGTCCGCCTACCTGGCCAATCACTGATTGGTGTCTAGGATTGGCAATCAGGGACCTAACACTCCCCTTGCACCTGCCTGGCTGAGTCCTGAGTTACTACAGGCTAGCTTGCCACTCTGATTGGGCATCTAGTTTGGACTCTAGGTCTAGTGATCCAGTAGTCGATTTAGTCTAGTCTCATTTTGTGTGCTTGCTTGAATCATCATGTCTACCAGAAACGGAGTGCCATATCAACCTGGTCAAACCCAACCTGATTTAGAGGCCATGATCAGAACTCTTACTGAAAGTATGGCTAAAATGAATCAGGATATGACAAACACTGTGGCCCAGTTTAGCGCACAAATTCATGAGGATCTTACCCAACTTAGGGACCGAGTCCAAGTACTTGAAGAACCTAGACATCGGAATTGGACTCCTGACCCCGATTTTAATGTGCCTCAACCTCACCCACATCAGGAGCCTAGAAGGCCTTTATATAGAGATCCTGAACCTAATCATAGGAGGCCTGACCCAGAGCCTGAAGATAGAGATGATAGGTTCATCAGGAACATCAAATTAGATGCACCCACTTTTGATGGTAGTCTGAACCCTAAGGTGTATTCTGATTGGGAGGGTGAGATGGATCAATACTTTGAGTGGTATGCTATGTCTGAGGAGAGGAAATACAAGTTTGCCAAGATGAAATTAGTGCGTCAAGCTAGGTTATACTGGGGGAACATTGAGCTAACCACTAGGAGACGGAATGTTGAGCCCATAACCACTTGGCAGGGTATGAAAGAAAAACTGAGAGATAAATACCTACCCATTTCATACCAGCAAAACCTGTTAGACCAATGGCAAAACCTGAAACAAGGAAACCGATCTGTCTCAGACTACATAACTACTTTTGATGAATACCTAATGAGATGTGATGTGAGTGAAGCCCACGAAGTCACTTTGTCTAGATTTAGGGCTGGACTGAGGGAAGAAATCAAGAGAGAACTATTTCTGAGAGAGGTTACTGATCTAGACCAAGCCTACCAGATTGCACTGAATACTGAGAAATTTCAGAGAGGACCTATACCTTCTAGGGTTAGTGCCCCAATCCCAAGGAATGGACCTAGCCAAGTTATCCCTAGTAAACCTTTTCAGGGTACTTCTACCCCTAGGCCCATGGACAAAGGTAAGGCACCTGACACCCAGAGAATCCCTAGTTCAAATATCACCTGTTTTAAGTGTCAGAAACCAGGTCACATTTCCAGTCAGTGTACTGCCATAGCCTGTTTCAAGTGTCATAAGGTAGGTCATGTTGCTAGCCAGTGTCCACGGAGATCCCTTTACATAGAAGAGGGAGAGAATGATAATTCCGAGCCCAGTGAGGAATTTGAAGAAGAAGTTTATGAGGCCGGAATGAATTTGGTTGAGGAGTATGAAGGAGAGGAGGAACCCAATGAATCTGACCAATTAGGAGTTGTAAGATGCATCCTATCCCAGAATCTAGTTCAAGAGGATTGGCGTAGGACTAACATCCTACAAACTTTTCTTAAATTAGGGGATAAGGTATGTAAGATCATCATAGATAGTGGGAGCTGTGTAAATACCATCTCTACTAGCACTGTCAAGATGTTAGGCTTAATCCC
Organism: Areca catechu; assembly: GCA_021397845.1. Taxonomy (NCBI): domain Eukaryota; kingdom Viridiplantae; phylum Streptophyta; class Magnoliopsida; order Arecales; family Arecaceae; genus Areca; species Areca catechu. Next base: position 71,638,095 of record CM038047.1, read on the forward strand.
AGTTCCCCATCCCAACCCCTATAAGGTTTCTTGGGTAGATTCTACCTCCATACCCATCCAATCTAGATGTCAAGTCCAAATCCAAATGCAATCTTATCACGAAAAGATTTGGTGCGATGTCTTACCCATGGGGGTGAGCAGTATAATTCTCGGAAGACCTTGGTTGTATGATCATGATGCCACCCTCTTAGGAAAATCCAATACCTGTGTCTTTAATTTCAAAGGGAAGAAGATTACGATCCATTCCGTTCCCCCTAAGGACAAGGTAACTAAAGGAGCTGGTAAGGTTAAGGAGATGAAAACTGGAGTGAACCTAATCAGTGCTAAGGATCTAGAACAAGAAATTCATAGTGGTTCACCTATCTGGATGCTGACTGCTAAGGAACTTAGAACTTCGGAACCCTTAGAGCCTCCTCAAGAAGTTAAACCTGTGTTAAAAGAATTTGAGGATGTCTTTCCCGAGGATTTGCCAGACCACCTTCCACCTCTTAGGGATATCCAGCATGCCATAGATCTAATCCCAGGAGCGACTTTGCCCAACTTGCCCCATTACAGGATGAATCCATCTAAGCATGAAGAACTGCAAAAGCAGGTTGGAGAATTATTGAGGAAGGGGTTTATTAGAGAAAGTCTTAGTCCTTGTGCAGTCCCAGCCTTACTAACCCCAAAGAAAGATGGCACGTGGAGGATGTGTGTTGACAGTCGTGCCATCAATAAAATTACAATCAAATATAGGTTTCCCATCCCTAGACTAGATGACATGCTTGATATGATGGCTGGTGCAATGGTTTTTTCTAAGATTGATCTCAAAAGCGGCTATCATCAGGTTAGGATTAGACCCAGGGATGAATGGAAAACTGCTTTCAAAACTAAGGATGGTCTTTATGAATGGGTTGTTATGCCTTTTGGGTTGTCCAATGCCCCTAGTAACTTCATGAGAATTATGACCCAGGTACTTAGAGCTTTCCTAGGAAATCTGCTGAGATGTCTTGTTGGTGAAAATACCAGAAATTGGGATTTATACCTACCAAGGGCAGAATTTGCGTACAACGACTCGGTCAATAGGTCTACGGGTAAGAGTCCATTTGAAATTGTACATGGGTACAAACCTCACACACCTCTTGTCCTAGTCCCTTTACCTGTCCACACTCGAGTCTCCGAATCTGCTGAGAATTTTGCACAGCATATAAAAGACTTGCATAAAGAAATTCATGCCAAAATAAATTTAAGTAATGAAACTTATAAGAAGTTGGCGATACTCAAAGGCGAGTCAAATCTTTTGTTGAGGGAGACTATGTGATGATTAGGTTAAGGCCTGAACGGTTTCCTCCTGGAACCGTTAGAAAGTTACATGCTAGGGGAGCTGGACCATTTAGAGTGGTAAAGAGAGTAGGATCCAATGCCTATGTGCTCGAGTTGCCTCCAGAACTAGGCATTAGCTCTACTTTCAACATTACAGACTTAGTAGAGTACAGGGAGCCAGCTGTGATTCCTAGTGAGCCTTTTGAGCCTAACCCTATCATTGAGAGTGATCCCGACCCTGTGTGTCCACCAACAAACTGGCCTGTGAGGAAAGAGCAGATTGAAAAGATCCTGGATGATCAGGTTATCTCTACTCGTAATCAAGGATACCAAAGGTACCTGGTCCGCTGGCAAGGAAGGCCAGATTCTGATGACTCTTGGATCTCCCGAGAAGAATTACAAGAATTGGACCCAGACCTCTTGGAGAGATACCAGAGCCAACTTGAGCCTTACTCGACAGGGTCGAGTTCCTCCCACCCTGGGAGAATTGGTGCGGGCACCAGACTCAGAAGAAGACTTCAGAGCTCCATTTGGATCTCTGATTGACATTGCCCGAGAAATTAGGGTTTGTAATAAAGGTTGACCTGGTCAACCAGTTTATTTATTTTATTTATTTCTTGAGTCACCATTTAAATTTTGTTGAGTCATGTTGACTCGGTGCAAGTCCCAATGTGGTTTCAATTTGGTCCAAATTGGTGCCACATTTCTCTTCCAATCAACTCAAGGTTCAAGCAAGTGGAGGCCACACTCCAAGCCACACGCCCAGCCACACTCCGAGCACACGCCAGAGTCCAGGAGGCGCCATAGAGGCATCCCAGTGTCATGGTCCCCACATCCAAAGAAGAAAAAATCAAATTGGAGGCTAAATTAAAGGAGGCGCCCACACCTGCCTAATTTACCTAAGCAAAGAAGGAAGAAAACTTCTCTTGGAGAAGAAATCAAAGAAGGACATCCAACCTACTCCTAATTGAAGTTCAAATCAAAATCAAAGAGCTTAACTTGGAGTGGAAGAAAAGAAGAAATACCATAAGAAGAAGAGGACTCCAAATCCAAATCCAACTCCAAAGGAGGTGCCATAAAAGTTCCAAAACAATTCCTTTATGGCCATCCCAATTTTTTTTGGACTCTTGGTCGGCCAAGGGAGAGGATTTTCTACCTAATCTAGGGGTTGGAAGAGTTTAGTCCCACATGGGAATTTGTACAAGCTAGGAGAAAATTTTAGGTCTATATAATAGACCTCTCTTTGTAACTTTAGAAAATCAATGAAGAAAAAAATTATTTTGCTATTCTCTTGTGTTGAGTGACCTAGGTTTCTCTTCTTCCGCACTATTCTAAGTGTTGAGCTCCGTGAGGGGGTAATCCGGGTTCCATTGGAGCCTTGAGGAGGTGAGAGATCTCCATCTTTATCCAAAACCCTAGGTTAGCCACTTGAAATTCCAAAACCCTAGCCACCCCTTCATTATTTTCAATCCATCAAACCCTAGATCCATCCATCTCCCACGGCCTCTCTCTCTCTACAAGTCCAGGCCGTCCACCTTCATCCAGATCCAGTCCGGCTACTTCAGATCCAGAGCAAGTTCCAAGGAAAATCACATCAGCTTCCAGGAGAATCCAGTTTTCAGCAATTTCAATCTTCAAGTTCATCAACCTGGTAAATTCTTTCCTTGACTCTCTGATTCCATCAATTGTTTTTCTTCTCTTCCAGATCTTGAGTTCAGGAGAAGCCAACCCGCCAAAAGACCAGTACTGGAGGATCCATTGCGAAGAAATCTGAATCCGAGGATCCAACAATCTGCTCGGGAGAGTTCTTCCACCAAAATCTGTGAAGATCATTGTCTGGTTAGGTAAACCATCTCTTCTCTTTATTTCTGTTCTGCTGAAAGTTCGGAGCGAAACCCTAGGTCTGGGAGTTTCTCAACCCCCAGCGATCCGTTGCTTCTAAACTACTCTGATACTTTAGTTTCCTTAAAATTGTGCTTTCAATTATCATATTAGTCTCTTTCAATGTTAGGTTAACTTTTCTTTGATTTGAAGCCAACTTCTACAAACATATAAAAACAACAAAAAAAATAGTTAATCTTAATTTACTTCCGCATCGCGTCCCTTTATTTGTTCTGCATCAACTTTACAAGAGAGTAGGGTTTTAAATCTTCCCATGTGGGACTAAAGGAGGGGATCTTCAAATTAGGATTGTAGGATCAATCCCTACACATATGGCCGACCAAAGGTTCCAAGAAAATTTGATTGGAGGCTTAAAAGGAAGGTAAGTGGCGCCTCCTAGCCTTGTTCTTCAAGAGAGAATTTCATTCCTTTCATGGCTCAACTCTTTTGGACTCCTCCTTTTCTTTCTCCCTAAGTCATGGTTCTTCCCATCTTTGCTTTGGTCATTTTTGGCATGGAATGGGTGCCCCCTTGAAGAACTCTCCAAGAAGAATTTCTTTCTTTTCATAGCTTGGCTCTTATGGAAAATTATGGGCCGCCCCCTTGAATTGTGGATCCCAGATTGCTTTCTCCTCAAATGGCGCATGAGAGAAGGGACCTGCTATCTTGTGGTGTGGGGACCAGAGCATACTGGATGGAGATGTGGCACCCCCTGGACTCAGGCGTGTGGCTGGGAGTGTGGCTGGGAGTGTGGCGCCCACTTGCTTGGCCTTGGGAGAAAATGTGATACCCAGGTTGAAGTCCTAGACCACTACTGAGTCAACATGACTCAACAAAAAATAAGTTGTAGGGAATACAGACTCAAGCTAAAATTGAGTTGATCAAGTCAACCCTTATTACAAACCAGAAAACCCTAATTCTTCGGGCAAGGTCAATCAGAGATCCAGATGGAGCTCTGAAGTCTTCTTCTGAGTCTGGTGCCCGCACCATCGAGGACTCTAGTGTGATCGCTGGTGGAGGCATGGTGGAGTAGGCTTGCCGTCAGTGGCTCTTCCTTCGAGTGATGGGGCAGGTCTTCCTATGGCGGTGTCTCCCGCCACCTCCACCACCTCCAGTTGGGGTGGAGCTTCAGTTAGTGGAGGGTCCGCTGGGGTTGCTGGCATGGCCCCCTCCACAGGTCTGGCCTTGCTCCTAGGCCCGTGGGCTGGAGGCTGGACCGCTGGCCCAGGTGCGGTCGATGTAGCAGCATGCCCCCTTCCTGTGAGCTCCTCATCGGGCCTCCACCCCGGCTCCTCGTGGGCCTTCTTTGCAGGCTCCCCTTCGGGCCCCGCAGAAGCAGCCCTCTTCTTGGACGTATTGAGGAGATAGCTCATGGTGAACTTCATCCCTGCAAAACAAAAGAAATTGATTAGTCCCTTGTTGAAGCCAGATCAACATGGAAGAAAGAGAAGCCCGACAGCGAACCTTATCCTAAGGTTGGGCCTGACTGACCCCAGTGTCGACGAGGTTTCACTTGGTCAATAAGTCCCGAAGAGCCAGGATCTCAGAAGTGACGAGCTGGTTGTACAGTTCCTTGTTGACCGGCTCGACTGCAAACTGCCGGTTGGGGGAGTGGTCTGGGTCACTCCAAAACTAGTCCACCTCCTCAAATGAGACGAACAAAAACCTGCTTTTCCATCCCTTGATGGAAAAGGGCAGGTCAAGCATGATGGCCCCTAGGCGAGGGGCCACGAACCACCACCCATTGTCAACCGAGTGGTGCTTCAGGGTGAACAAGGCCCTAAAGAGGGATAAATGGGCAACAATCCCATGAAACTGATAAAGGACTATGAAATAAAAGATGGTCCTGATGGCATTGGGGGTGAGTTGGGCTAAGACTAGATGATAGTTATTGAGGAAGGAAAGAAAGAAAGTGTGGAGAGGAAGATGAAGGCCCTCGAAGAACAAATCTTCATATAGGGCGATCTGGCCTGGACCACTAGAAGTGACCCATTCCTCCGGTCCTCTGATTGAAAGTCGGATGGAATCAGGGATCCCTACACACTCCAGATGCAACGGAGGTCCTCACCATCATTACCGAAGCAATGCCAGCGGGACCAGCCAACTCCCTAATGGGAGGAGGAGGAGGAGGAGGTGCCACAGGGGGTCTAATGACAATCCCCGTTCGGCGAAGACCCTTGCGGGCCACTATAGGGACTTCCTCCTCCTCGCTATCCAAGGAAGGAGGCCTTGGACAAGATGACCATGCGTCACCAAAATAATCTGGGTGGTGGTGCCCTCTGCCGAAAGAACTCATGAAGAACAAGGAAGAGGAAGACAAAGGGGAGATAGGAACCTAGAGACTCTACGAGATCTCCTCCAACACAGGCTGAAGGAGAAGAATAGGGAAAGAAGAAGGAGAAGAAAGAAGGAGGGGCTAACCTGCTAAGACTTTGAACATTGGATCAAGAAGATTAAGGAAGAGAGGGACTCTGTGGAAAGGCCTTGTCCCCGTTACTCAAAAAATCCTTAAGGGGCGAGAGGACAAGTCCTTTTCAAAAGCCTGTTATCCCGTCACCTCATACCAATCGAAGGCGTGCACCCTTTTTCCTCCCTAGCCAACTAGGGCCTGCCACATGTCCAAACCCAACAGAGCTGATGCATCGGTTTGGAGGCAATCTCTTTGGGCCAGGCGCAGCATTTATGGCCCATTTTTGAAAGGGCCGAGTGGCGTCGCTTCTTTGGTATGGAAGCATGATCTCTGGGGCACCGGCACTCGAGGCATTAATAGAACAAGAAGGTGCATCCCTCCATGTCAACATGATCAATACTCCCTTCACCCCGAGCGCCGCATCGTTCTCTGGACTCGAGAGTGGGTGGCACCTGATGTGGCATTACCGTTGACGTGAAATCCATGACGACACCAGCTGGTGGCCACGCTGGTGGACAATGCCACCTGGATGCGGCGACCAAACATAGATCCAGAGTCGAGCCGCCCTGGTGCTTAGAGCATGCTCTCGCCTTCTGGAGTGGAGCCCCTAGTCGGGGCAGCGCTCTTTCCTTCCGGGGTCGAAGTCGTGCTCTCGCTTCCCGAGGTCGAGCTCCTAAGATAGAGCTCCCCATATTCTACTAAAATTGAGCCCTCGATCGAGGTCATCTTCCATCCGAGGTCAAGCTCCCGAGATAGAGCTCCCCCATTCTACCAAGGTCGAGCCCCCGGTCGAGGTCATGCTCCCACTTCTTGTGGTCGAGCTCCTGGTCGAGGTCAGCTCTCATCCAGGGTTGAGCTCCAGGCCAAGGTCATGCTCCAGCTTCCTAGGGTCAAGCTTTCAAGATAGACTCCCCCATTCTGCCGAGGTCATGCTCCTATCATCCGGGGTCGAGCTCCCGAGATAGAGCTCCCCCCTTCCTACCAAGATCGAAGTTCCTGCTATTAGCCAAGGGGGGAAGATCAGTAGAAATTCAGACCGTGGCATGGAAGCTCCTAGCTGCCTACAACCTCCAGGAGGTGGCACATGCCTTGCTAGAAATTCAAGCTTTGCAACGCGCCATCCGCACGTTCTGCACAGTGCATGCTCTGCAAGGCTCCAAGCCCTATAACTTGCTACCACATCAATGGCCGTGCAATCGAGAACTCCGGCCCTCGCCACACGGAACCTATACCTCCTCTAAGAGGAGTATTCCATTAAGACCCTAGGCCCTGCAACACTTCGACTGTCCCTCTTGGAATAAAAATGCCCCACCATGGCTCGAGGCTCAGCGGCATGGTGCCCGCCCCTCCTACGAGAAATTGCATCACCAGAGGGACAAGATATATACTACACCAGCAAACACTCCTGATAGAAGGATCTTCTTCCGAGGATCAGTCCGATAGGGGGAGGCCGCAGACAAAGGAAGACCCCTCCTGAAAGGGATATCAGGAAAGAGACATCTCAATGACACCGAAGACTTGGTTTAGGCCATCCTTCTCATATAAAATAGAAGAAAGGACCCCCAATAAGGGAGAGAGGCAACTGGTAAGACATAGAGAGCAAATAGGCAAAGAACTAGCCAAGAGAACCACCCAGCTCTCTGATCCCCACTTCACCTTGTCTTTCCATTTCTTGAATCTCATCTTTCATCCTCTACGCAGAGAGATCTTAAGCTCTCCATCATAGAGATTCTGTTTTCCTTGATCGTTCCAACTAACTTGATCATCGGAGTATCCCTGCCGGAATCTCCGGTCCGGTCTCCTCTTTTTGCAGGACAACCTGACCAAGGAGCTGACCGGAAAAGAGGACTAGCACCTAAACAGAGCCCGATGCATCCATGACACGTCAGAGCTACATGCCATGGTGATCTAGGCGGTAACAATTCTATTCACATAATGTCATAAAACATAAAGTATTTTTATCTTTAAAAAATTTCTAAATTCTTTTAATAATAAAAATATTTTTTGACTTTATAATATATGAGTATCATAATGTAAGTTAAGGAGTGTTAATCCAAACTAACAAGTATTATATTTTATTATAAATAAAAGATATTTTTATAATTTAAAATTTTTAATAAAAAATAAAATTGTAATTATTAAATATACATCGATAAGTAAAATTTATATAATATATTAATATTTGATAATATATTTTTTTTACACCACCGCAAAGAACTATTTAATAAATATAATTTCATAGTTGCCATTGTGCGTGAGACAGACATGTATCATCATTTTTAAAATCCAGATCTTTAACGCCTTGGTTAGGAGAGCATAGTAGGAGAGAAAACAAAAGAATAGGAGGAAAAGTATTTACTTTCCGTTGGTTGGAAGTTTTTTCATGAATGAAAAGAAAGGAATTGAGAGGAAATAGAAGGAATACTAATCCCCTCAACTCCGTATTTTTTTTCTCTCTCAAATCGAGCGGAATAGGAGAGAAAGGAATCAGGGTTTAGTAATTTTTTTTATAATTCCTATTTTACCCTTTCTTAAAATGAAGATATAATAGGAAACACTATCGAACGTTTTAACTTCTGGACACTCTAGCCTCTATTTCGATGCCTCCATCGATTCCTGGAGATGGAAGCTTCTCCGTTCGACCATTCCCAACCTCCATCCGATTGGGATTCTTGAAAATTTCATGTAAGTTTATTCCCTAGCTATATGTAAATATATTTTTTCTGATGTATAATGAATGAATCAAATATAAAACCCTGTAATACTTAAATCAAAACAAAAAGTATGAGATAAATCATTAGATTATTGATCCATCAGATTGGCCATATGGCAAGGTATCAAGTTTCAGGCAAGCCAATCCAAAACCATCTGAAATTTACAGTTTTAGTCGGTCTCAGGCAGTTTCAGCTAATTTCAATCAGATTCAACCACAAATTTATTAATGGCATTCCATCACACACACATCTAAAATATAGTCTTTGTGAAGAATACATACATAAACCTGAAATTGTACTTGAGATAACCATAGTGTTTGCACAACATCTTTATTAAAATAGTGGTAGTGCAGCAACTTGGACCATCAATGTACTTACATGATGTTCTTTAATAATTTCATCATGGACATCCATGCCTCTAAAACTTCAGTATGTTTTTTTTCTTTTTTATAAAGCCATAGATCTCATTACAATATCTAAAAATGCATGAGCATGCCTGGTTTAAAAGTAGGCTAATTTTCTAAATGGCTGGATTATAGAATAATGGAAATTCTTGATTTGCTTTTTCTTTTGAATTAATCAACCCATTATTATTTCTTAGCTCAATGAAAAATTTTGAGCTAATTTACTCTAAGCCAATGGATTTGCAATGTATGTCTCTGTAGGTGCATCCATGATAATTGTAACTGACATTGGTTTATAGATTTCTGATGACTGCAAAGTTTTCTTATGACTGATTCCTGGTCCAAGTCATTTTTTCCTCCAAAGATATTTTACAAATTGCAACCGTTGATCTAAAAAGACACTTTAATGCATCAGCTTTGGTTTTCATAGTTTGATTATGTACAAAGTAACATATGCATGCATGCACATGCCTATGCATAAGTAGTTAAGCAATGTAAGTTGTTACATGAATTACAATTTTCTGATCTAAAGTATATCTATAATGGAGTTATCTTTATAGTTGTTTATACAACCATAGAGGATTTTACAAGTCAACAATTCACTTATTTATCCTCTTAGTATTGATTTCTTAAACTAATGACACATATATGTGATTGCCATACTTATTTTATTTAAATTAAAATTAAAATATGTGATAGATGGAAAGACAAGAAAATGAAAAAATAGATGAGTTTCTCTTATGGGAGAGAAGTCGACAAGTAGCTGCAGCTGAAGTAATTTATCGTGTTATAAATTTTTTAGTGGATGCAAGCTTCATCATCGTTTGAATTATATCGATCGAATTATTACTCAATCTTTCAAGGAAAAAAAAATAGTACGAGATGAAATAATGCAATATTTATGCACAACTAAAAAGTGTCATGATGTTATTCGAATGGGACCACAAGCTTTTATTAATTTATGTAACATTTTACAAGAAGAGGGTGGTCTCCAACCTACTCAGGGAGCAATAGTTGAAGAGCAAGTTGCCAAGTTTCTTCACACGTTATCACATAATGTAAGGAATCGTACAATTTCATTCTTCTTTCATCGCTCTAATGAGACTATTAGTCATCATTTTCACAAAGTATTAAGAGTAATAATATCTTTAGAAGATCAATTTTTGGTTCAACCTACTGGAGAACAAGTTCTCCCAAAAATACTCAATAATTATAAATTTTATCCATATTTCAAGGTAATTTAAATTTTATTTTATTTATTTTTAAATGTGTTAATATGTATTTAAATGAATATTTACATTAAATTTATACATTAGGACTGTGTGGGAGCTACTGATGGAACACATGTTCATGTAAAAGTATCTCGATCTGATGCCCCAAGGTATCATGGTAGAAAGGATTATCCAATACAAAATGTGTTGGCTACATGCTCATTTAACTTAAAGTTTACATATATCTTGCCGGCTAGGAAGGAACGGTATCTGATTCAAGGATAATTAAAAATGCACTTAGAAGAGAAGATAAGCTAGAGATTCCTAAAGGTAATATTTGTAATTAAAAAATTTATATTTTTTTATTATAATATAATTATTGCTAATTTTTTTAGTTCTATTATTAGGTAAATATTATCTTGTTGATGCGGGTTATATGCTAAGAAGTGGACTTATTACACCTTATAGAGGAGTGCGCTATCACTTAAAAGAATATTCTACTCGAGCACCAAAAAATCCACGAGAGTTATTTAACCTTCGACATGCATCATTACGTAATGTAGTAGAAAGAGCACTTGGTATATTAAAGAAATGATTTCCTATCATCGGAAGTACAACAAAGCCCAATTACTCCGTTGACACACAAACAGAGATTATTTTGGCATGTTACATCTTGCATAATTATTTAATGAAGGTAGATCCTGATGAAAAACTTATTGATGAAGTAGATCGAGAGATTTTAAACCAATCTTCAACTCATGAAGAGGTTCCTGCTCCAAGGGATGATCATGAAGATGCTGCACGAGGAGAATTTTTAAAAAGTTCTATAGCACTTGATATGTGGAATGATTATGTAGTGAATGTCATGCCATAGCAATTACCATATTATTTGTCTATCTATTTTATTATGTGTGGGCTTATTGTAATTGATTATACTTGAAATTTAATTATTGTTTAATATTTGATGCTAATGTTCAATATACATTATAAATATTACATATATGGTTTTATGGCTAGATATTATCAATGAGTCATCAAATGAAGAAAAAAGAATATTTGAGATGGACAGCTCATATGATGATGTGTTCATTGAAGCAATGGTTCATCAACATCATACAGAAAATAGGCCTGATGAAAGTTTTACATCCACTGCTTATGCTCAAATGATTAAAGAAGTGAGTGAAAAGCTTTGTATAGATTTGAGCAAAGATCATTTGAAGAACCGTTTGAAGTCTCTTAAGACAGAGTTCAATGAGTGGTATGAGTTATTTAGAAATAGATTAAGTGGTTTTGCTTGGAGTCCAATTACGAAGCTGTGGACAGCATAACCTGAGGTTTGGAAGGAACTAATAGAAGTATGTCTTTGAATTTGATTATCATAATTATTTTTTATTCTTAATTTGATTATTATTAATGTGATATTAATATATATTTGTTGTTTTTAGGCACATCCTAAGGCAAAAAAATGGAGGACTAAACCTATTCATAACTATGAAAGTTTAATGGAGCTATTTGCTAAAGATAGAGCAATAGGTGACAATGCCGAAACTGCAAAGGAGAAACGACAAAGATGGGCTAGCTCAAGTGGAAGTCAGACCGGTACTATTGATGATATTGATCAACTGATATCCTAAAATGAAGTTATGTTAGAGGGCTTTAATGATGTAAATGATAGAACTGATATGCCACCCCCAACACCACAAGTTCAAGTTCATGCTCAAAGTGAAACAAGTTCAAAAGGTAAAAAAAGAAAGACTTCAATTGATATTGATCAAGAGATTGAAGTTTTAAAGTCAGCAATGGACAATGTTGCTGATGCAATTAGAGAGGGAAATTCTATTATCCAAAAAAGTCAGCCACGTGTTTACACAAAAGAAGAAATTTTTAAATAATTGATGGATATAGGAATAGAGTCCCATTTACTTGATGATTTCTATATTTTTCTTAGCCAAAATCCAGAAAAAGCAAGGATCGTTTTTGGTTGTCTAGTTAAGAGGCATAAGAATATATTGGAAAAATTGATGCATGGCATATAAGTAGATTTTTCATGGAATATTGTAATGATTTTTTTAGGATTATCTGCTTGATTTTGCAACTCTTAATAAATTATTAGAGTGTATAACTCTTACTTGTTCAGTGGTATATTTTGACTGAAAATCTTAGTAGATTGGTTTTGGAGCTATTTACTTGATTGGTTTATGTTATATTTATTTTACTTTTCTTTCTTTCGTTATTCCTTTTGTTAAGCGTTATCTTTGAGGTGTCTTATTTGAGCTATTGAAGTATTGAATGATGAAAGATATTATGTCTTTGGGTAAGACTTTTTAATTGGGTGATATTACACAAGTCATAAAGAACTTTGAGAAGCCTTTTGATCATTCAGCAATGTAATGGAAGGTATTGGTTTATAGCTAGTTTTATGGACAACTTTTGGTATGACATGTGCTATTAAAATCACATGTAACATTACAGGGACCTCATCGTTGAACTTTACATATGATCAAGTTAGCCAGAATTACTATGACTTTCTTCTTCTTATTGAAATGATACTTGATGAAGATGTTGTTTCTGTGAAAATGGATGTTTACTTAGTTGATAAGATTGTCAAAGCCTTTGTTTCTCTATGTAGGCCTATTCAGTTGGATATGGAACGGGTCTTTCTAATTTTAACTATTTTTTCATGAGGGCTTATTTAGTTAAATATGGAACATGTCTCTTTAATTTTAAATGGCTTCGATTCATTTCATTTTATGAGTTATTTTGTTATATGCTTTCTTCTTACTTGATGTAATTGCATCTTCATCATTTATGCCAGGAAAAAAAAAGCTATATTGTTCTGAGAAATTTTCTTCAATAATTTATTTGGAATGTTATTTTTAGTATTTAGTTAATTTTTAAATTAATTAGCATATATTTTTGTTATTTTTTATAAATTTATAATATATATTATATTTTAAGAATATAATAATAAAAAAATATAATATTTTTTTCTTTTTTATTTTTAATTATGATGGATGGAAATTTTTTTTTTCTTTCTCAAGCTCCTTGTTGCTGTGCCTTCTCCTGGACCGGGCTCGATCGGCTACGTTAGAGAGCTCCTCTGTCGGTCGACCTGCACAAAGTCCCCTAAGCATTGGTGGTACTCCGATGGGGGACACTCCGATGCTTAAGTTAGCAGGAGCCTAGAAGCAACAGAATGGAGAAAATGAAAGAGAATAGCTCACGGAGAGGGAAGAGTGCACTTAGCCTTCAGCAGAGGTCCCCTGATCACCTTAAATAGGCATGGAATGCTACCAAATTCTGTTAGGGGATGGCTGAAAAAGTCTCGATTTGCCTCTAGGAGAATCAGAGTGATGGCCAGGTGGCGCGAAGACATGGTCACATCACAGAGTCCGTTACAACAAAATTTCGGTACCAATTGGAAAGGGGCTTCTGGAGCCTTCGAGAGGTTCCCGGAAGGAGAACGAGTTGGTTGGACTTAATGGGTGCCCGTCGTCTGACCGACGGGGAGTATCTGACAGGGGCCTTGAGGAAACCTACCGATAGATGTGGAAGGAGGCTTCTGGAGTTTCCAAGATGTCCTTGGGTGGAACAGTCATACCTTAGCAGAAGTGGGTCGGCCTTCGGGTTGGTCGGCCTTTTGGGCCTCCGAAGAGGGAATTAGTCAGGATCTTTGCAAGAGCCAATCGGTCAAACCTCGGAGGAAGCGGGTCATTCGGACCTCTCCTCCCATGGGTTAGTCGGTAGGACTTCTTGGCCGGTCCGACCAAGGATTGACCGGATGGGTACAATAGTTGCCCCCCTGCTTCTGGGCTTTGAGGGGGCACGTGGCTTCAAAGGATAGGAGCACTATTTTTGCACAGGTCACATCCATCCGAGCTCGATCCAAAATCATTATGCCGGATTGCATCGAATCTCCCATAACCAGTTTCCTGGATAGATGTCAGCCCTGTATTGGGGTGCAAGGGTCACAGTTAATGCGGAGAGGGTGCCATGATGAGGGGCTAGGCTGGCTCGAATGATGACTGGGATGGAGGGACATGCCGCACCACATGGTAGCATTCGAGTGGCCGACGTCGCTTCCCAAGCAGTCTTTGCATCGTTGATCCGATGTTCACGCGGATCGCTGCCAGCAGGTTCCAATCAACCTATCACTTCGATTCCTGAGGTGTGGAAGGTCATGCCTCCTGACGGGATGATTAGAGCACCCACGAAGCGAGTGCCAGTGCCCCTCTGGAGACTTATAAAAGGCGGGACGAGGGGCTCTGGGAGGATTTTTTCGCTATGCCTGTGCTCCGCGAAAGAGAGAGCTTCTTCTCCTTCCGCAAAACCAGGCCTCTAGGAGTCCAGCCTTAGGTCAGTCTCCTAGTCCTCCTCCTCCTTTAACTCTGATGGCATCCAGTAGTTGAGGTCCAATCCGTAGACCTAGGGAGCCAGGGCCGAGTGAGGTTCCATCGGTCATGACCTAGGAACGGGTCGAGAACCTTAGAGCCGTATATGGCATTCCATTAACCTTGCAACTCACACTCCCAGGCTGAGAAGGGAGAGCAAACAATCAGTTAGGGCCGGGGACTCTCCTGATGTATGAAGCCCATATCAAAGCCGATTTAAGATTTCCCCTGTACCCTTTCTTTATCGAGATCTTCAACTTCTATAGGGTGACCCTAGTGCAGTTGACCCCGAACAGTATTTGGGCGATATGCTACTTCATCGTGTTGTGCCATAGAGCCGAAGTTGAACCTAGGTTATCCCTCTTTGGCAATTTTTTTTTTGAAGAAAGACTTTAGGAGCTGGGAGTGGTGGATGTTCTGTCCCCATCCTGACCGAAAGATCTTGAAATATCTTCTGTCGGCCATCCATGAGTGGAAGGCCCAGTTTTTTCTTGTGAGTAGCCTCCGACCCTAGAGGTTCGAGCCTTTATGGAGGGAGCCATGGCTGAGGCTCTGCGAGGGGAGGTCGATCTTGATGGCCGACCAGGCCAAGTTTAATGAGATCGGCGGAGCCGGCCTAACCATGGCATACGATCTACTAAGGGAGGAGGTCCTTCACCAGGTGGGGATCAGCCCTCAAATATTTTTAGGCAAGGACCGACCTCCTCTCTCGTAACTTGCTTCATTGGATCTATTACCTCCCTTCCTATTTTTCACTTTGGTTTCTCCTCGCAACAGGAGGGAGGATGAAGAAGATCGACAAAGCCAGGGTCATCCAGTGGCTGGTATGGAAGAGGGTCGTCCCAGAGCCGAGCAGGGAGCCGGACGCAAAGAGACAGAAGAAAAGGCGGGACGAGGAACGGCCTACGCCCGTAGTAGACGTGGACTCTGGCAAAAACGATACCCCTCTTACGGAGGTATTGGCAAGGAAGACACTAGGGTCTTCAACTCCTACCGGGGTGTCGACCGCCCGATCGGGGCAGGGATAGTCAGAACTATCTGGCACGGTGACAGCGTCAGCCCCCTCGCTCGTCAGCCTGGAGCATACGGCTCCCCTGGCGGACAAGGGAAAGGGGACGGCACAGGAGGGGCGATCGAAAGCAAGGTGGCCGAGGAAGAATCCGAAGAGGAAGTCCATCAGGAGGCGTTCCAGCACTGGCACACCCTGGACAAGCCAAGGAGAGCATGAAGTTTGCTTAGAGGGGCCATGATGGATGCCGATTGGGAGTTGTCAATTCAGAAAAATTTGATTGACGTAGCCGTAGAGTCCTACAGCAACCTCATAAGGGTAAAATTCCAATCTTGTTTCCTTGTATTTTTCCCTTTCTTCCAATTGCCTTGTATAATACTAACTCAGCCTTGTGCTCGCAGCTTCTTCATGGCATTTCCTTAATGGACGACGGCATCGGTCGGATTCTGTATGCGACCAAAACCTCTGCCAAGAAGGTGCAAGAGCTGGAGGTGGCTCAAGTGGCCGTGGGGGTATCCTTAAAGTATTAAGAGGAAAGGCTGTCGGCTATCCAGGCAGAGGCCAAGTCATCAAAGGAGGCACTAAAAGTGATAGGGAGCCAGCTGGCCGACCGGGAGGCTAGACTAAAGAAGAGAAAGGTAAAAGTGGACTCCCTCACTCACCGGCTGCAAGAGGTGGAGGAGCGATTCGTCGAGGCCGATGGGAGGGCCCAGGCTGAGCGGGCGGTCGTGGTGAAGTTGACGGCTCAGCTTGAGGAAGACCAGGAGCTAGCGGCTGGGCGAGTCCGAGATACGGTAGCGGAGTACAAAGCTTCCTTCGATTTTACCGAAGAGGTTGAAGAGGTGCGTCAGTCTTCTATAGCGAAGGCTACAACGATTGCCTGAAGAAGGTGGCTGAACTTTTTTCGGAGCTTGACCTATCTGGCATCGAACTGAAGGAGTCAACGGAGGAAGAAGAGCACCTTGCTGACAGCGGGGTTGAGCCTTAGGCTGAAGGTGGTGCAGAACAGGCCAGGGCCGAAGCCCCAACTCAGACTGATGTAGGGATGGCGGACGTCCCAGTTGAAATTCCTGCTGTAACGGGTGGGGCCGAAGTTGAGGCCCTTGTCGTCCCTTCGATGGGTCAGACCTAGGGTGTTTGTAAAGGTCTAACCTACCTTTGTAAATAGTTTCTTCGGACTTAATATAAAAATCCTTTTGTCATTTGTATGTGTTGATGCAAATGAGGTGGAACATTTTCTTTTTGAAATCCTTCTAAGTGTTTTCGGTCGGCTCTTTAGGACCGCTAACTTTTAGAAGTAGCTGCTAGTCTGCAACTCAATCCGAATTTAAACATTTAGGAAAAATCCCAAGTGTTTTCGGTCGGCTAGCCTGAGTTAGAAATCGATAGAATGGCTAGGGGGCGATAGCTCAGTTCGGACCTAGGTACTTTAGAAATCTCTCCAAGTTTCAGTGCATCGGGTTGCCCAAATTTGTTGCCTGTTCTCCACGTGGCTCCGTGTGGATTATTTTGAAGTGGTTGCCGACCGGGGTCAGACCTTCGGAATGGATTGCCCTAGAGCCTTTGCCGACCGGGATCGGACTTTCGGAGTGGGCTGCCCTAGAGCCTTTGCCGACCAGGGTCGGACTTTCGGAGTGGGCTGCCCTAGAGCCTTTGCCGACCGGGGTTAATCTTTCGGAATGGGCTGCCCTAGAGCCTTTGCCTACCGGGGTCGAACGTTCGGAGTGGGCTACCCTAGAGCCTTTGCCGACCAGGGTCGGACTTTCGGAATGGGCTGCCCTAGAGCCTTTGCCAACCAGGGTCGAACTTTCGAAGTGGGCTACCCTAAAGCCTTTGCCAACCGAGGTCGGACTTTCTGAATGGGCTGCCCTAGAGCCTTTGCCGACCGGGGTCAGACTTTCGGAGTGGGCTGCCTTAGAGCCTTTGCCGACCAGGGTCAGACTTTCGGAGTGGGCTGCCCTAAAGCCTTTGCCGACCGGGGTCGGACTTTCGGAATGGACTGCCTAGAGCCTTTACCGACTGGGATCGGACTTTTAGAATGGGCTGCCCTAAAGCCTTTGCCGATTGGGTTCGAACTTTCAAAATCTTCATAGAAGAAGTTGTAGAATTTATTGATAGTATTTGTGAAGGTTGTCTACATTCCACGGGCATACAATCTGTCGTCCGTCTAAATGTTCGAGTTGGTAGGTTCCGGCTCGAATCACTTCAATGACTCGAAACGGGCCTTCCCAATTAGGGAAGAGTTTTTCTTGCTCGGTCGGTCTCGAAATCTCCGTCCTTCACAAAACCAGATCTCCGACTTGGAAGGTTCGTGCCTTAACCCATGAATTGTAATATCTAGTCATTTTCTGATGGTAGGTCGCCATTTTCAAGCTTGTCTAGAGTCTGGTTTCTTCCAATAAATCCAGGTCAGCCCTTCGTTGCTCCGAGTTAGTCAGCTCAGTGAAATGATCAATCCGTAGGGACTGTAAAGAGACTTCCACGGGGATGACCGCCTCGCTCCCGTAGGTCAGGTTGAATGGAGTCTCCTCGGTCACCGTTCAGGCGGTTATTCAATATGCCCAGAGCACCGAGTGAAGCTCTTCCGCCCAAAGCCCTTTGGCTTCGTTCAGCCAAGTCTTTAGTCCATGCAGGATTGTTCGATTAGTGACCTCAGCCTCTCTATTGGATTGAGGGTGGTTGATCGAAGTAAGCCGATGGGAAATGTAGTATTGTTGGCAAAAATCACGGAACTTAGAGTTGTCAAACTGTCTTCCATTGTTAGTAATGATTATTTGCGGAATGCCAAACCGAAAGATAATATAGTTCCGGACGAAGTTTTCCACCTTGGCTCCATTATTTATGCCAGTGCTTCAGCCTCCACCCACTTAGTAAAGTAGTCAATGGCCACAAGGAGAAATTTTCATTGGCCAGATGCTGGGGAAAAAGGTCCCAAGATGTCCATGTCCCATTATGAAAATGGCCAAGGCGCTGTAAGCGGGGTCAGCTGGTTGGCATGCCTCCTTTGGATGCAGGAGTACCTTTGACATGCATCGCACTTTCGGACGAAGTCCGACGCATCTTTCTAAATTGTGGGCCAGTAGTATCCCTGTTGGACGATTTTATAAGCCAGGAATCTTTCTCCGAGGTGGTCATCGTAGATGCCTTCATGTACCTCTCTGAGTGCATAGTCCGTATCGATCGGCCCTAAACACTTCAGCAGCAGTTGTGAGAATGATCACTTGTAGAGGGCCCCATCAAGGATGACGTATTTGGAAGCCGCCCAGCGTATACGCTTAGCTTCGATCGGATCATCCAGAAGAGTTCCTTAAACCAGGAATGTTCAGATTGGGTCCATCCATGAGGCTTCTTGCTCGACTTGGTGAACCTCAGTTAGCTCTTCGATAATGCAGGGATGCTACAGATGCTCCATAAAGGTTCGATCGGAGGTGCTGATGGCGGCAGTGGCCAATCATGATAGAGCATCTGCCCGGGAGTTCTACAGTCGAGGTATGTGGAGAATTTCAAAGAATTTGAGCCGAGATACGAAGCTTCATACCTTATCCAAATACTTGGCCAAGGTCGAGTCCTTTGCTTCGAATTCGCCTTTTACTTGATTGACCACCAGCTGAGAGTCGGAGAAGGCCCAGATTCTACCAATGCCTAACTCGTTAGCTATCCTCAGGGCCACAAGCAAGGCTTCATACTCTGCCTAGTTGTTTGACACATGAAATGCAAAGTGGAGAGCATACTCCAGGCTCTGCCTGTCAGGGTCAGCTAAGATTAGACCTGCCCCGCATCCTATGAGGTTGGATGCTTCGTCCACATGAAGGGTCCAAGCAGGTTCGATCTCTTCCACGAGATCAGCTATAGGCTCTTCAGCTGCTGATAAGGTCGCTTACGTCCTCCAGATGCATTCTGCAATAAAATCAGCGATTACTTGAGCCTTCAAGGCTAACCGGGATTGGAAGGAAATGTCGAACTCGCCCAGCTTGATAGCCCACTTGGCGAGCCATCCGGAGGTGTCAGGACTTTGAAGGATTGCCTTGAGGGGCTGGTCGGTCAGTACGATGATCGAATATGCTTGGAAGTAGGGTCGGAGGCGTTTTACCGTAATGACCAAGGAATAGACCAGTTTCTGCATTTTAGGGTACCTCGTCTAGGCATCATGGAGGACTTTACTGATGTAGTAGATAGATTTCTGTCAGCCATCTTCCCCCATCCGCACGAGGACAGCACTGACGACCCCGTCGGAGGCCAACAAGTATAGGTACAACACTTCACCCTCCGTTGGCTTGGCCAAGAGTGGAGGGTTCTTCAGATAGTCCTTCAGGGCTTCAAAGGCCGACCGACACTTATCAGTCTAGTGGAAGCGATCCGACTGGTGCAAGGTTTTGAAGAATGGAAGAGATCTCTCAGCCAACCGAGAGATGAAATGGCTAAGAGAAGCGATGCGGCCCGTGAGTTCTTGCACCTGCTTTTTACTGGTCGGATGTGCCATGTCAATGATAGCTTTAATTTTGTCGAGGTTGACCTCGATACCCCTTTGAGTGACGAGGAAACCAAGGGACTTCCCTGAGGTCACTCCGAATATGCACTTGGTAGGATTTAGCCTCATCCGATGGCATTTTAGTGCATCAAAGGATTTATATAGGTCCTTGATGTGGTTGGTTCTATGGAGGCTTTTGATAATCATATCATCGACGTACGCCTCCATATTCCTTCCGAGTTACCCTTCGAAGACTCGATTGATCAACCTTTGAAAAGTGGCACCAGCATTTTTTAAGCCGAAGGGCATCACCTTGTAACAATACAGCCCTTTGTCCGTGACAAAGGTCGTCTTCTCTTCATCTTCAGGGTGCATCCTAATCTGGTTGTACATAGAGAAAGTATCCATAAAACTCAAGAGATGATGGCTGGCCATGACATCCACCAGTTGATCGATCTTTGGCAGAGAGAAGCTGTCCTTTGGACAAGCCTTGTTGAGGTCAATGTAATCCACACAGATCCTCCACTTTCCACTAGCCTTTTTCACCATGACGACATTGGCCAGCCACTCAGGGTAATGGGATTCCCTGATGAAGCCAGCATCAGAGAGCTTCTTCACTTCTTCGATGGCCCTCTGCCTTTCGGCTGCGAAGCTCCTCTTTTTCTGTCGAACGGGTCTATAAGTTGGGTCCACCTTAAGCTAGTGAGTGTTGATGTCCGACGGGTGCCTGCCATGTCCGATACCAACCAGGCGAAGATATCAGCATTGCTCCTCAAGAAGCCAATCAGCTCCTGTCTGGCCTCTTCACCTAGTGTGCTCCCGATTTGGAGGACCTTTGTGGGGTTGTCCTCCCTAAGGAGAATGAACACGATTTTCTCAACAGGCTGGCCACGGTCGTCGGCTTCGTCCCGGGGGTCAAGTTGTTCAAGAGTGGGCCGTCCTTCCAATTGCTTGTCGTGAATAGCCAGGCATTGTCTAGCCATCCTGCAGTCTCCTCTCATTTCTTCGACCCCGTTATGAGTTAAAAACTTCGTCAGCAAATGATAAGTGGATATGATGGCCCGGAACTTGTTGAGAGCTGGTAGGCCTAAAATGGCGTTGTATGCCGAGGTCGTATGAACAACCACGAAGTTGATGGGGAAAGTCCTCTGGTAAGGCTCCGTCTCGATGGTCACAGGCAAAGTTATTTCTCCTTCAACCCCGACAGAGTTTCCCCCAAAGCCAGTCAGTGGCATTAGGGATTCTCGCAGCCTCGATCTAGACAAGTTCATTCGGACAAAGGCGTCATACAGTAAAACATCTGCACAGCTTCCATTATCAATGAGGATGCGCTTTACATCATAGTTGGCAATGATTGCTAACATAACTACAGGGTCATCTCCTGGAAGATGAGGCTCCAAGAGGTCTTCATCAAAGAAACTGATACATTGGAATCTCTGGGCCTCTTTACAATGTCTTGGTCCCCTTCGCGCCCCTAGTCGGACCGTCGATGTAGCATACCTACGCCCCCACCGGTTGGGTGTTGGTTTGGAAGCTCCACCTCTCCCGGAGGGTCCCTGGCGGTCGAGGTCTCGGCCCGATCCTGGCGGTGTGGACGTACTTGTTCAGGTACCCCATCCTAATGAGGTCTTTAATGACATCCTTCAGCTGGAGGCACTCTTCGGTGTCATGCCCGTGATCCCTGTGGAACCGGCAGTACTTGCTTTTATTTCTGGTGGCAGGAGGACCCCTCATCGATCGAGGCCTTTTCAAGAAGGCCTCATTCTCGATTTCCATAAGGATCTTCTCCCTCGGAAGGGAGAGGGACGCATAGGTCTCAAACCTCCTGAGGAAGTCCTTGAGCCTCGGACATCAGCACTAGGTAGATCGGCTGTCATCACCGGCAGGTCGGACCGTAGGGACTTTATCATCCCGCTTCTTGGGGGCTAACTCCCCTCAGCCTGGCATCGACACATTGACTGCTCCTCTTCTTGGGCATTCTTCTGTGCCTTGGCCAACAGCTCGGTGTAGCTTGTCGGGAACTTCTTATCCAAGGATATCGTGAGCCTGGACGAGTGGAGCCCTCTCTTGAAGGCCGATATCACTACCGCCTCATTCAAATCCAGGACTTCCATGGCCGCTGAGATGAAACGAGCCATATAGTCCTAGAGGGTCTCCCCCTCCTTCTGGAGTATGAGGAAGAGGCAGTCGGTGTTCTTCTGGATCCGACTGCATGTCCTGAAATGGAAAAGAAAAAGTGAAGGCCTACGTAGGCAACCCAAGAGGGGGGGTGAATTGGGTTTTATAAAACTTTTGTACTATTTAAAAGATGAACTAAAGCAAGTATATGCTAATACAATTTAAGTGCTTGTGTATTTCAAATAAATGCAGCGGAAATAATGAAATAAAAGTATAAGGAGAACAATCACACAAACACAAAGATTTATAGTGGTTCGGTGCCAACCAAGCACCTACATCCACTCCCCAAGAATCCCTTGGGAATTCCACTAAGTTTGGTTTTATAACTTAGGCTCACCAACAACCTTTACAACTTATTTTGTCTTCGGGCTCACAAGTCAAACCCTAGTTGGTTTCAAGGCTCACCAACAACCATCCTTGGTTTTACGGGATAACCAAGAACCTAAACAACTTGTTTTGGCTTCGGGCTCACAAGTAAAACCCTAGTTGGTTTCAAGGCTTACCAACAACCACTTTGGTTTTCCAAGGCTCACCAAAAACCTCTTTGGTTTTCCAAGGCTCACTAAAAACCTTAAGTAAAACAATGTAAGAGCAAGTATAAATGAATACAATAAAAGCTTTCTAAAATAAAGCAAATATCTCTTTGAAGCCCGTTGAGAGTTGATGAAGATCTTGTCTTCAAGTTGATGAAACCTTTGATTGATGCTTGAGGATGTGAACTTTGGATACTTTCTTTGAAACTTGGAATCTTGAAGGCTTGAACCACTCAACTCTTGAATCCTTGAAGAATATTCAAAAATCTCACCAAAGAATTACTTCCCCAATTGATTTTTGATGTTTATATAGCCTCCCAACACTTAAATGACCGTTTATAGCCGTTAGGGAGGAAGATATGACCGTTTGGAAGCAAGTTGGAGAAGTTCTGCAGCCCAGAAAACTAGCCGTTACTGTTCAAGTGTCGACACTTCACCTTCAGGTGTCGACACTTCACTTCCAAGTGTCGACACTTCAGCTCCAGGTGTCGACACTTCACTGAAAGAGCTTTCAGAAGTTTTATATTTGTCTCAGGCCTTGAGTCGACACTTCACTCTTCAAGTGTCGACACTTGATCCTCAGGTATCGACACTTCATTTTCAAGTGTCGATACTTGCCTGTGCCATTGCTGAAACATCTTCAAATTGAAACTTTAACCTCTTCAAGTCCTTCCATATTAATTCCAAAGTCCATATAATTGATTTTCCATTAATTTAAGGACTTTTTCAACTGAAATACAAGTATTTCTTCATTCAACATGGTTGAGTACTAAGATCTGAAAAATACACTTAAAATGCAATTAGTACTCATATATACTTAAACATTTTGTCAATCATCAAAATCAAGACCAGAGTCAACAATCTCCCCCTTTTTGATGATGACAAAACCTTTAAGTATATGAATAGGGTAAGCTTAAAAAGATTAATAATAAGATAAACATGTAAGCTCAAAACAACAAGCACCAAGCTCCCCCTCAAAATATGATCCAAAAAATCTTAAAAAATATTTTTCAAAATATGCAAAAAATTTTAAATTTTCAAAATTTCTTCTTCTTACTAATTCTTTCCTTTAGATAAAAATATTTTACATTCTTCTCCCCCTTTTGCACTTTCTTGAAAAAAGGGTGAAAGGCAATACAAAGTGGGAATGAAGTTGGAAAGAATGGCAAGTAGGTCATCAAAATCAATGCATGAAATCAAATATTTATGATATCAATTGAATATGATATAAATTGAGCAAGATACCAAAGAATGTAAGCACATGCAAGAAATGATTTGATGTATATTATCCATTCGCCTTACTTGTTCATGGGATAAGGTCATAGCGGCACCCCTACATGTCATAAGAGAGCCCGTTGAATGGGAAGAGAGGGTCTTTAAGTCCTACTTATCTCCTATGACCGGACGGCCATGGTGACTAACCCAATCCGAAGCAGTTACTAGGAATTCTTTTAAAATAATTTTGATACCAATAGAATATGATACCATTTGAATGTAACTCCCCTCAAAGAATTAGATTTGAAAACAAGGAGTATCAAAGCAATATAAGCAAAGCATGATATCAACAAGATATTCAAAGCATCAAATATAATAACAAATCTTTGGATGCTCCCCCTGAATGTTATTCCTCCTTTAAAAATATGCATTTATTTCATGAATAAAACATGAAAGCTTATGCATCAAGATTTGAAATTTTTCAAGATATTCATGATTTTCAAATACAAAGCATTTATATCGCATAAAAATGTTTAGCATTATTTCAAATTCATTTTAAGATGATTTGATATCCATACAAATGCTAGAAGTAATATGATATCAAGTCTAGCTATTAGAGCAAGGGTTTGTCAATAAGCATACCTTCTTCTTAAAAGTAACCCTTAACTACTAGTTCTATACTTGATCCAAATCATTTCTAGATTATGCATAGATGCCAAAAATAAAAACATATAAATCATAGCATTTCACTTGAAAAAATTTAGAAACTATATTAATCAAAATCAAGTGAAGATCTAATAATCACAAGTTTGACCATGAGAGCTTGAAATCCATCAACATCAAAATGGTCATGATCACAACAAATGATTATTAGTCTAAGCTTATTCTAATCAATCAATTAAAACATTTTTCATATCAATATGCATCTTTAAAAGTATTTTTCATGAAATACATTAATCAAAATCAAGTGAAGGTCTTACAATCATAAATTTAATCATGATAGCATGAAATTCATCAATACCAAAAAGTTCATGATCATAGCCAATGATGATAAGTCCAAACTTGATTCTAATTAACTATTTAAAATAATTTTTTAAAGTAATTGATGCAATAAAAATTAATCTATATTTTTAATTATGGAAGGAGATGTTTAGAATTTACCAATATACATAATCCTTCCTTTTACCATTTAGTCCAAAATGTAGCTTGTCCACTTCTTTAAATTGTCTTGTACAACCTCTTTTCAAGAACTTCCTTTCTTCATGTTGGGTTGCAAGACATTCCTGCAAAACAAATTAAGTGAACATTTTTGGTACCCAAACTTTCTTGGGTCCTTTATGATTAGTAATTATGGTTCCTTTTGGAACCCACACTTTTCTTAATCTAGAAGGATAAGCATTGAAACCACATTTATAAGAAAAATTGAAAGAAGCAGGAATATTGAAGTTCTTCAAAAGTTTTTGCTTCTTTTCCTCCATCAAAATATTTTTCTCATTAAAAACTTTATCACATAAATCTTTTAAAATAACATTTTCTTTTTCTAAAAATTCTTTTTCTTTAGAAAAATTATTCTTTACATTTTTTAAAATATCAATCTTGGCATTTAAGTCATCATTTTTATTTACAAGATTAGTGTTGTCAAGAGAAAATGAATCTACATGCCTATTTAATTTCTTATGCTCAATTTTTAGCAATCTATATTCATGCACAAGATCATTAGATGCATCATGTGATTTTTTAAAGGTAAAATCATAATTATTTTTAGCACATACCTTTTTCTCATTTGCCATGAAACAAAGATGGACAACTTTATCATCCGTATTTGAATCTTCGCTATCGCTCCAAGTTGCCATCATTGCCTTGAATTTCTTTTTGGCCTTGAGAGCTATTATTTTCTTTTCTGTATCAGCTTCCACTATCCTTTGCCATAAGTTCAACTCATAGGTCATGAGTGAACCGATAAGCTCCTCCAAAGGTAAGGTTTCTGTATCTTTAACTTCTTGGATCGCCGTCACCTTTGGATCCCATGATTTTGGCAAGGATCTAAGAATTTTGTTCACCAAATCAGCATTATTATAGATTTTGCCAAGACTTTTTAATTCATTAATAATAGTCATAAATCTTGAAAATATATCAGATATAGATTCATAATGCATCATTTCAAAAATTTCAAAAGAATGTATAAGCAAATTAATTTTAGTATTCTTCACTTGAAGAGTACCCTCATGAGTAACTTCAAGTGTGTCCCATATTTCCTTTGCTGATGTGCATGTAGAAATTCTATTAAATTCATTTAAGTCCAATGCACAATAAAGCAAGTTCATTGCTTTAGCATTGATTTTAATTTGTTTAATGTCATATTCATTCCAATCCTCTTCGAGCTTTGGAATGGAAATGCCATTAACCAAAATGGAAGGAATATGAGGACCACTAACAATAATTTTCCAAAGAAGATAACTAATAGATTGAATATAGATGCGCATGCGAGTTTTCCAAAATGTGTAATTTATACCATTGAAAAACGGTGATCTAACACTAATACCTACAAGGGTTGCCATAATCTTTAACTCAAAATCGTTAGATTTTCAATCAGAGCACCGTGCTCTGATACCAATTGAAGGCCCACGTAGGCAACCCAAGAGGGGGGGTGAATTGGGTTTTATAAAACTTTTGTACTATTTAAAAGATGAACTAAAGCAAGTATATGCTAATGCAATTTAAGTGCTTGTGTATTTCAAATAAATGCAGCAGAAATAATGAAATAAAAGCATAAGGAGAACAATCATACAAACACAAAGATTTATAGTGGTTCGGTGCCAACCAAGCACCTACATCCACTCCCCAAGAATTCCTTGGGAATTTCACTAAGTTTGGTTTTATAACTTAGGCTCACCAATAACCTTTACAACTTGTTTTGTCTTCGGACTTACAAGTCAAATCCTAGTTGGTTTCAAGGCTCACCAACAACCATCCTTGGTTTTACGGGATAACCAAGAACCTAAACAACTTGTTTTGGCTTCGGGATCACAAGTAAAACCCTAGTTGGTTTCAAGGCTTACCAACAACCACTTTGGTTTTCCAAGGCTCACCAAAAACCTCTTTGGTTTTCCAAGGCTCACCAAAAACCTTAAGTAAAACAATGTAAGAGCAAGTATAAATGAATACAATAAAAGCTTTCTAAAATAAAGCAAATATCTCTTTGAAGCCCGTTTAGAGTTGATGAAGATCTTGTCTTCAAGTTGATGAAGCCTTTGATTGATGCTTGATGATGTGAACTTTGGATGCTTTCTTTGAAACTTGGAAGCTTGAAGGCTTGAACCACTCAACTCTTAAATCCTTGAAGAATATTCAAAAATCTCACCAAAGAATTACTTCCCCAATTGATTTTTGATGTTTATATAGCCTCCCAACACTTAAATGACCGTTTATAGCCGTTAGGGAGGAAGATATGACCGTTTGGAAGCAAGTTGGAGAAGTTCTGCAGCCCAGAAAACTAGCCGTTACTGTTCAAGTGTCGACACTTCACCTTCAGGTGTCGACACTTCAGTTTCAAGTGTCGACACTTCAGTTTCCAGGTGTCGACACTTCACTTCCAAGTGTCAACACTTCAGCTCCAGGTGTCGACACTTCACTGAAAGAGCTTTCAGAAGTTTTCTGTTTGTCTCAGGCCTTGAGTCGACACTTCTCTCTTCAAGTGTCGACACTTGATCCTCAGGTGTCGACACTTCATTTCCAAGTGTCGACACTTGCCTGTGCCATTGCTGAAACATCTTCAAATTGAAACTTTAACCTCTTCAAGTCCTTCCATATTAATTCCAAAGTCCATATAATTGATTTTCCATTAATTTAAGGACTTTTTCAACTGAAATACAAGCATTTCTTCATTCAACATGGTTGAGTACTAAGATCTGAAAAATATACTTAAAATGCAATTAGTACTCATATATACTTAAACATTTTGTCAATCATCAAAATCAAGACCAGAGTCAACAAAAAGATTCTCAAGTTGGGAAAAAGAGTGGATCGTACCTGGTTGGATGGCGGTGAACCACATCCGAGTGGCCTTCTTCAAAGTTGCTGGGAAGGTAATGCAGTAAAGGACGTCAGAGGCGCCCTGTACCATCATGTGGGCCTTGTAGGTGCCCAGATGGTCTAATGGGTCGGTGGTGTCATCATAGGGGTCCACCTGAGGAATTTTAAAACGACGGGGGATCAGCTCCCCCAAGATTTTAGCAGAGAAAGGCGGGCGGGTGTCATAAGCTTGCCCCTTGTCGGCCTTCTGTCATTCGGCAATTTCAGCAATGCGTTCTTCCATGCGCATGATTTTGTTACCGTAGTCCCGTGAGTCCTCAGCAGGGTGCCGACCATCATGGGGGACAGAGTCTGTGAAAGAGGGGGAAGTTGACCTCGCCCTCTTCCCGTCAGCGTGAGCCCCCAAAGACCTTCGGGGCTCCGGAACGGTGTGGGACGGAGGCGGAGGCACCTCCGGCTGCTGACTTGCCCCGGCGGCCGACTGATGATTGACGCAAGACACCGCAGGTGGCTGCCGCCGGTCGTCGACCGCTTCCTGGAAACACTGGACCACCGTGGTGAGCGTTTCGATGCGGTTCACCAACATTTGGAATTGCTGCAATCCCAGAGTAATGGTGGGCTCATCGGCAGCAGCAGTGTCATCTTCCCTGAGAAGTGCTTCAGACCTGTGGTGAGAATGTCCTCTCCTAGCAGAGGTACTTCGAGTTCGTCCCCTCGCCATTGCCAAATTTTCTCAATCAATCTCTCCTTTTAGAGTTGAGAGTGGAACGAAGGTTCAGCTGCCCTTTCTCTAGCGTCAATCTGTTGCTGCGCCTTCTCCTAGACCGGGCTCGGTCGGCTACGCTGGAGAGCTCCTCTACCGGTCGACCTGCACAAGGTCCCCTAAGTGCCGGTGGTGTTCCGGCGAGGGACACTCTGATGCTTAAGTTAACAGGAGCCTGGAAGCAACAAAATGTAGAAAATGAAAGAGAATAGCTCACGGAAAGGGAAGAGTGCACTTAGCCTTCACTAGAGGTCCCCCGATCACCTTAAATAGGCATGGAATGCTGCCAAATTCTGTTAGGGGATAGGCTGAAAAGTCTCGATTTGTTTCTAGGAGAATCAGAGTGATGGCCAGGTGGCATGGAGACGTGGCCGCATCGCGAAGTCCGCTACAACAGAATTCCGGTACCAGCTGAAAAGTGGCTTCTGGAGCCTTCGAGCGGTTCCCGGAAGGAGAACGAGTTGGTCGGACTTAACGGAAGCCCGTCGTCCGGCCAACGGGGAGTATCTGACAGGGGCCTTGAAGAAACCGACTGATAGATATGGAAGGAGGCTTCTGGAGTTTCCAACATGTCCTTGGTGGGCCAGTCGTACCTTAGCAGAAGTGGGTTGGCCTTCGGGTTGGTCAGCCTTTTGAGCCTCCGGAGAGGGAATCAGTCAGGATCTCCACTAGAGCTGATCGATCGACCTCTCTTTCCATGGATTAGCTGGTCGGATTTCTTAGCCGGTCCGACCCAGGATCGGTCGGATGGATACAATACTCATAATTAAAAAATAGAAAGGCTTTCCTCTCTTTTTCTTCATCCTTCTCGCTAATATTTTTTTTTTTTTTTTAAAAACTCCCAACCAAGGCGTAAAATTCTCTATCGGGTCGGAGCACGCTTCTCAGCTTCCCGTCTACCGCCAATCGCGACACGAAAGGCGAAGCTCCAAAAGGAGAGGAGAATGGCCAGCGCCCGCGGTGGCGGAATCCTGGCTAGGCGGGAGAAGGTCCGCAGGATCTTCGAGCACTTCGACGCCAACGGCGACGGTGGCCTTGACAGGTCCGAGATGGCCGCCCTCGTCGCCGCCGTCAACCCCAGCGTCCATTTCACCCCGGCCCAGATTGACGCCATCCTCGACGAGGTGTTCCGCTCCTACGCCGACTTCATCCCCGACCACGCCGTCGGTCTCTCCCTCGCCGGCCTCCTCCGCACCTACGACGACGGCGCCGGCGACGTCGACCGCGACTTCGCCGCCCTCTCCGTCCCGGACCCCGCGACCGACCCAAGCACTAACCCTAGCCCGGCCGCGGACACGGATCTCGTCCCCGATCCCCACCCAAGGCTCGCCCCCGCTTGGGTCTCCTCCCCCAACCACGGGATTGCCCACGAGAGCACCTGGAGGGTCGTCGAGGACTTGGAGTTCGCCATCAGGTCTCGAATTAGGGCTTCCTGTCCCAATATAATTGCTAAAGATTCGATCTTGTTTGATGGGTTCTCAGATAATGGCTGGTCCACGGACCACAGCCGGGAGTTGGATCGAAACGGGGCATTTGTAAGGGACGAGAATTCCATGGAATTCAGAGCTTTCTTGAAGCAATTGAAGGAGATCAGGGACAGGGTCGACCGGGCGCCGACGACGGAGGAGGCCTTCGACGGCCACATGGCAATCGGGAGGACGTTATACGACCGGAAGCTCTTCCCGGAGGCTTTGGAGTGCTTCCGGCGCGCGGTGGAGTTGAGGCCGTCCGATGTTCGTCCCCATTTCAGAATTGGCAACTCTCTGTGGTCACTTGGACGGCCGTTGGAGGCTAAAGAAAGCTACTTGATTGCTTTGGAATCGGCAGAGGCTGATTCGCTCCGGTGGTCATCTCTGCTTCCACAGATACATGTAAATTTGGGGATTGTGATGGAGGGGGAAGGGCTATTGATCAATGCTAGTGAGCACTACCGTGAGGCTGCCATCCTCTGCCCAACCCATTACAGGGCTCTGAAGCAATTGGGTAGTGCCTTGTTCGGTGTGGGGCAGTGCGCACCTGCTGAGAAGGCATTAGAGGAGGCAGTGCTCCTCAAGCCAGACTATGCTGATGCCCACTGTGATCTCGGGTCCGTTCTCCATGCCATGGGGGATGATGAGAGAGCTGTGTTGGCTTTTCAAAAGGCGATTGATCTGAAGCCCAACCACTTGGATGCACTCTATAACCTGGGAGGATTGTTTAAGGATATCGGTCGGTATCACAGAGCAGCAGAAATGTATGGAAGAGTTCTGGCTGTCCGACCAGACCACTGGAGGGCCCAGCTCAATCGGGCTGTGTCGAAGCTGGGTGCAGGGGAGGCAGAAGAGGCGAAGAAGGCACTGACTGAAGCTTTCAAGATGACAAAGCGGGTAGAGTTGTATGATGCAATTGTTCACTTGAAGCAGTTGCAGAGGAAGTCTCTAGTCAGTGGCTTGGGTTGGGTAGTCGTCGAAGCTGCCAAGTTCAAACTGGCAAACGAGAAGACTACTGACAGGAAATTTGTGGCTGATGCTCTTTGGATCAGAGAGATACAGAAGATGACCAAACTTGGCCACTGTGATGTAGCTCTTTGGAAGAAAGAGATGGAGGGAACTGAGATTCCAGGCTCTTATGCTGGGAATATGGTGCCACAGAGATCAATACGGAAGGCAGTCTTGGAGGTACTTCTTCGCAAGCTACTAAGTAACCTTAAAGTTGAATCCTTTCAAGGTTCTGTGAAAACCATTGATGAAAAAATATGGGCTGTTCTGGATGTTGCTGGATCTGGTAAGGTGGATCTTGGCATGTTCTTTGCAATCATAGCACCAATATGTGCAGGCCCGCCAGAGAAGCGCAAGCTTGCTGCTTTTGATGCTCTTTTGTGGTGCCCCAATGAGAATGAGGCCCAAGGCCAGATAGCTAAGGCGGATGCTTCTGTTTACTTTAGTTACTTAAGGGTTGTATACTTTGGTTCTCAGGGGTTCACTGACCTAATTGAAGTCCATGGCAGAGAAGAAGAGAATGCAAAGATTACATTCCGAGAGTTTCTTGCCATGTTTGATAATATGGATCATGGTTTTGGGATATTAAATACTTTGGTAAAGCTCGAGGCTGGTGATAGGGTGCACCAGAGCAGATATTCTTGTGCAGTTTGCCAGTATCGAATCAATGGTCTGATGTTTAAAGAGACAACCTCTCGATTCTGTCTGTGCTCGAGTTGCTATAGTGAGTGCAAGGTGCCATCTGCATATGAGAAAGAAGAATACAAGTTCAAAGAGTGCCGAATTGAGTAACCACTGGTTTGCTACATGTACATCATTTCTTTCATGTAGATAAAAATTCAAGAATTAGTTTTTGTGAAAGAAATTGTGTAGTTATTTCCTTGGCTTGAATTTAGAACGCTAGAAATAGGCAATTTTTTATGCTTGTGAAGTAAAATTCATAAAAATTATTGTTTGAGAGGTTGAAAGGTGAAAGGGCGAAAAATTAAGGAGGTTTTTTTAGTACAGTTTATGTGATGCAAATGACTCGTCCTTGCTTATCTGTTGTCGTTTTGCTTAATTGATTCATTCAATTTTTTATCAGAGGTCTTAATGTTGTTAGTATGAGAGTGAGCTTTTCTTTGGAGCATAGATTGACTTTTAATGCATAGTTTCCAGGATATATGTACCTGCAACAAATGCTATCTTAAGTGTCTATAGAAATGTTTGAGATAGGTTTATTTACTTCTAGATAAAAACCCATGAATCTCTGCTTTTGAATCAGGCTTTGTTTTTTCTTCGATTTATGGTTTTGCTTCTGTCACATCATAATGCTAATTAAGAATATTTGCAGTGACAACTTAAGTTCTGTCCTTTTCTAATATTTTTATTCTTTACAAAATTACTTTACATGTTGAGAATCTAATTCTTTATTAACTAATGCAGTTTTAATAGCATGAAAAAGACTGTTCCAGATTCTTTAAAACTCTAAAATCTGGGATTTACCTTATGATCTAGCATTGCATTGTGTTCCAAAATATGAGTTTCCAAGAATGGGGCATAAATGCAAATGCCTGAAGAGCCAAAACCTGCACACAGCTAAGCTGATCTTTACCATGAAAACCACAATCTCAGTGCTATCAAGGAATATAGACCTTCTTAAAGTTGCAGAACTCTACATTTGTGTGCATTATCGAGGATGTTCTTTTTGTATGCCACCAACTGAAAATGATACCATGAATCATTAAGATTAATGGCTTGAAGGTTAGAGGGTGAACTAGGAGCTGGTGATGTGTGCACACACGCACACGTGTGTATATGTGTGTGTTTGTGTGTAAGAGAGAGAGAGAGAGAGAGAGAGAGAGAGAGAGAGAGAGAGAGAGAGATTGGTTCATGGGTGGTGGGGTGCAAGGGGAGGAAGAATGCAGAGTGGATTGTTAGTATGAATGGTGTTGTACCGCCCCCTCATTCTACAAGCTTACTGTATTCTGTAGATATGTTATAGAAATAGAATTAGTATTTTTGATGAAGAAACTGTATTGGTGGCTAGTATTTAATTGAAAATACTTGATTTGCAGTTATGAAAGTAAAGGAGAAACAAGATAGCCAATAATGGAGATGGGTGACTAAAAGATCATCTCTCAATAGATTGACTTCAGCTTTCCTTTTTGAGTAAATGGTGCGGTTTGATAGGGGTAAAGTTATATAACTAATAAATCTGATTTCTGGAAAAAGCCTTATGATCTACTTGAAATACCGGAAATTTTTCTGGTGCTGTGAATTGGAAAGATGCGATGTTATATGCAATTCACCTTGGAGTGAGTGGCCTATTATATGTACATCAATGATAATGATAATGGTCTGGGCATTAGTGCAGTATCAATACTATAATACAAGAAGCAGATAGTGCTTGCAATTAATTTAGAATAAATGTCTTATTTTCACAGAAATAAAATTGTTGCCATTTTAGATGGGTGGCTGTGCAACAGAAATAAAATGTCCCCTCTTTTTAATATTTATTCAAAAGTTAGCTATGATTTTATCTTATGACTGATTCTTCAATGTTATGTTGTTCAAGGTGTATTTCTTGTTTTCAAGTTGATTTAATGTTTTCCACTTGATGTTGAGTTTAAATATTGATGAAAAATTTTGGTGAGAAAATGCTAAGCGAATGGTTATGTTGTTCAGAAAAAGAAAATAAACATGCAGCAGGATAGCGGGACAACTAAAGCATTCAGGCAAAATGTTGAAATAATGCCAAAACTCTGACCATTAGGTGTTAGTGTTTGCCAAGGTTACATCTGATGAGAATTTGGATTAGGGTTTGCCGAGTAAGGTTATATCTAATGAGAATTTGGATTACCTGGTAGGTCGATGTACAAGGATTAAGTTTCTTATAGTTTAAAATTTATTCTCTGTTAATAATGTGAGGCCTATCGTAGGATCAAAGACGTTTCCTGAAGCATGCATTTTTCTGCTTTCACAATTCTAGACAAGTGAATATTTGTAATATATTTTGTGTTTCCCATGGTTTATTCTCATCAATGGATAAATTCTCACTTCCTGGGCATTCAACTTTTGGACATGGATATCCCTTAGCTTATATAACCGGTGGTTTTCACAGATTTGTGCCGAAATGTTATCAATCCACCAAAACCAGCCTCCTTCATGGATCATGTTTCTGTGAATTACCTGAAGATATTTTCGGATGACAGAAAGCACATGTACGACAGAATGTTTGAACATTACCACCAAGCCTTGGTGATCATCTTGTTTAAGATCGATCTTGCATATCAAGCTTGCTATAAGATGTGAGTATCTTCAATCTCTCTTCCATTGCTGGTTTTACATACTTTTCATTGACACTCAATATAAATCTTTCTACATGCACTGTAACTCTTGCCCAAGGTCATTTTGGTGATGATTGAGAAGATTAGTAGACAATATTTGTGGATGATGCTCGTCAGTCTGAGAATTCAAAAGGCCTCAGTGTTTGGTGATCAATTTTGTCAGCTAAAGCTTTCCAGCCAAAGAACTGTTCAAAAACAGGTTGTGTAACCAATCTCTCAAGAAAGTTTATGGTGCCAAGGATGGAAGGACTATGTCAGTACGCATCTATACTTCATAAGGTGGCTTGTCATTTAGCTGGAAAACTTCTGTTCCGTATCTTTGGATGCTTTGCCTGTCTGGTGGTGTCAAGCTGGGAGCCGCTTGCTTTTATTACAAAGGGCATCATTTTGGAAAATTGATGAGGCCTTCTTTGCTTCATCAGGTCAGATAAGAGCAATGATATTTTGTGCAACAAATTTTCTTAAGGGAGCATGGTTTATTCACCTGGGTTCGTTAGCGCCTAGATTCTTGTGCTGATTAAGGCCCACCATTTATCTTCAATGGTTGCTTAAATTTTAAGGAACTAGTATTCTAAGGTGATTTCAGAATCAATCGCCAACTTCTGAATAATGCATCGAGATATGTTTTTAACCTAACAAATCTTGTGACGTCCCACAAGGATTGTCTTGACCAAGATTTTGCTAAATTAAAATACAGTAGAGCATTTTCTCCAACACTTTGAAATAGTTAATACTATCTTGGCTCATCGCTGGCTTAACAAGTATTTGATTGTATCTAGTAATATTTCGTCACTGGATTATAAATCCAGGTAATCCTGTACCTAAGTATAATAAATTGCATGCAAGTCACAGTATTGATTTCAGGTTGGAGGGATGCTTATACATATCTCTTTTTGTGAGATATTTTCAACGGCAGAGTACTCAATAAAGTTGGTCACATTCAGTAGAGTATATATCTACACTTACCTGTATGCCATATCTCCATACTTCTTGATTACGAGGACAATCAATCTATATAGCATACAACAATCTATGCTTAATAAATGTTATCATTCTAGAAAACAATATATTATTTGGTCATGAACATGTTTAAGAATTACTCGATAATTTTTTTTTATCAAATTAAAGTAGTTATAAGGACTTTATCTCAAAAAATTCAAAGGAAGATGCAAAATGAGATGGCCTACCAAAAATAATTTTTATTTTATTAATGATTCATGTACAAATTATAAAGAATTCAAACATCTATAATTCAAATGATTGGCTATAGGATACACTTCTGAACAACTCCTACTTGGATTAGAGCCATTCAGAACAGTATTAAATACCCATCTTCCACTTGTAATCATCGAACTTTTTGATTTTGAGGACTTTATTAAATGAGTTGGCCAAGTTTTCCTTCTATCTATCTTCTGAAGGTCAATGTCATTTCAATCCACTATCTCCTAAATAAGGTGAAAGCGATGTAGATTGTGCTTAGTCCGCTGATAAGTTTTTGGTTCCTTCGCTTGAGCTATGGTTCTAATGTTATCATAATACCAGGGAACTGGGCCATCAATGGAGGGTGCCACTCTAAGCTTGGTGATGAACTTCCCCAGCCAAATAGCTTTCTTTGTAGCATCAAATACTGTAATATACTATGCCTCGCATATAGAATTGGCCATAGTATACCGCTTAGAACTTTTTCAGTAGATAGCTCCTCCGTTCAGGATAAAAATATAATCTGATATACTCTTGCTATCATCCCTATCAGATTGAAAACTTAAATCAGTATAATCGACTAGTTTCAAGTTAGAATCTCCATAAATGAACCATTGGTCCTTCATATTTTTCAAATATTTCTGGATGATTTTTATGACCTTCTAATGATTCTCACCTGGATCAGATTGATATCTACTCACTATTTTTAGTAAATATGCCACATCATGTCTTGTACATATCATAGCATACATAATAGATCCTACTTTGAGACATAAGGAATCCTACTCATTGATAGAGACATAACTCCACATTTTATTTCTCCTTATATTTAGTCTATTTGACATGTTTATTACCTTATTGAGATGATTAATGCATACGTTTATATATGAGGCTTAATTTTCAGCATTATGTGATTTCGACCTTCTTGGTTATTGCAGGTTTTTTGATAATATTAACACTCGAACTAGAAGAAATGGTCTTCAATGAAGTTGTAGGGGACATCCTAAGCTTTCAAAATAGCCATGGTGCATTAAAATCCGAGTTCATTTGGACCTCCAAACTTTGCTTCAAAGCCAGATCTAGAAATTGGAATGGTTGTCCGAAGGCTGAAGTTTTGAAAGGAGATATTTTGAATTTCCAAAGGCCAAATGATGTGATTCAAAGGCCTAAATTCATGTACACTCAATGAGCTACAATTTTTATGAAGAGCCTAAAGCCTAAAAATGTTGTTATCCTATCAAAAAGCCTGGCACTGATAGAAATAAAATTCTATTTTGGCTGTTGTTGGGTGGTGCAGGAAGAAAGAGCTTTTCTTTTGGGATTGGTTGGTTATGAGAAGTGGTTACTAATTGGGTGGGTTGAAACGAAAGTTTGTGATGTGGGCACCAGGATTAGATAGAGGCTCCCTAATCCTTTATGGATCTCTGATTAGGATTCTGTCTTTTAGATCCTGTAATAAGGCTTAAAGCCTAAGTAATTTACTTTCGAGCCATATAATTAGTATTTAGTTGGTTTCAATTTTTGGTTTAGTCTTGTAATTTGGCCAATGTGGTCAAGTTATGGTCAATTGGTCCTGTAACTAGCCAAATTGGTTCTCAAGCTCAAGTCAATTTGAAGATGGGCTCAAGCAAGTCAAGCCCAATTGGAGATGAGTCAAGCCACCTCTCCTCCATGCCAAGTAGGAGTGTCGACTTATGGTGTGCCACATCATCAATGCCACATAGCATGTGAGGCACCACTTCAGCTCATGGGGTGCCACATGGCATGGGAGGCGTGACTTCAACAAGCACCTTGGATGGCCAAGTTCAAGCTAAAATCTCAAATTCAAAAGCCATGATAACCTCCCCTTGATCGTAGCCAGCAACATCCACACTTCACGCCCCCAAATCAAGCTACATGGTCGGCCAAGAAGAGGTTCAAATTTCAAAAGTTTGGATGCCAAGCTTCATGAGAGAAGTTCAAAATTTGGCCATGCTTCATGGGAGAAAAAAGTTCAAATTCAAATTTAGGTCCCCCCTTGACTCATCCTCAAATCAAGCTTTGTAACTTCTCTTTTGAAATTTTGAATGAGGACTTGGGAGCCTATAAGTATGGCCCTAACCCTCTTGTAGAAGACAATTTTGATGAATGAAAACAAAAGTTGAAGTCTTCTTCTTCCTAGCCCTTGTCTTAGACTTGGAACTCTGTGAGAGAGTGCCTTTGTCCTTCAGGACATCGAGAGGTGAGAGGCCCTGTGTTACCTTCTTCTTACGCAAGCAACCAACCCTTCTTCCCAAGCTTGGATGCCCCTGGAAGATCCTCCTAGATGCCCAGCAAGAAGAGCCTGCCTTGATCACCACCTTCTCTTCACCCTTTCCCTTGTTCTTTACCTTCCCCTTCCTTTTCATTGTTTTCTAACTTGTCTTTAGGTTGCTCACAGGTCTTTCAAGTACCACAGTCAAAGGAGTCGGTCTTCCTTGCCTTTGGACCACCAGATAAAAAGTCGACGAATCCATAGGGTCGGGGACTTGATCTTCTAGGCCGCATCCGTCAGTTGAGTGAACTCGGCATCGGGTGCTTCAGAGCTTTGTCAGGTTTGCACTCCCTAGTCTCCTAAGTAGGATATTATCTTAGAACTAAGTCCTATCGGGGTTTCTCAATCCCGGGATCCTTTCTTTATCACTATTTAGGGGCTATATTTGCAGGCTAAAGTCTCTTATTATTACTCAAATCCCTAGGTCTACTCTTAGCTTCATTTCAGGAATCAATCAATCCCCTAAAATATAAAAACAATAAAAAGAAAATCACCAGCATATCATCTTAGTTGGTAGTCCCACATCAGTTTGTTTTTAGGGGGTTGGTTTGTTTTATGGAGAAACTACGGAGAGCTTTGTTTTTAAAAGAAGAAGTAGTGAGAAAAACTTCTTGACAAAGAAGCAGTAAGGGAATTCTTTGCTGGAAAAAGAAGCAGACATAATTCCATATTTTAATTCTCCTTATATTTAGTCTATTTGGCATGTTTATTACCTTATTGAGATGATAAATGCATATGTTTATGCATGAGGCTTAATTTTTAGCATTATGTAATTTCGACCTTCTTGGGTCATGCAGGTTTTTTGATAATCTTAACACTCG
Organism: Areca catechu; assembly: GCA_021397845.1. Lineage (NCBI taxonomy): Eukaryota > Viridiplantae > Streptophyta > Magnoliopsida > Arecales > Arecaceae > Areca > Areca catechu. The sequence goes on from CM038047.1 coordinate 71,676,726, forward strand.
AATTGGAAGAAATAGTCTTCAGTGAAGTTGTAGAAGACATCCTAAGCTTTCCAGAGAGCTATGGTGCATTAAAATCTGAGTTCATTTGGACCTCCTAACTTTACTTCAAAGTCAAATCTGGAAACTAGAATGGTTGTCCAAAGGCTGAAGCTTTGAAAGGGAATATTTTGAACTTTCGAAGGTCAAATGATGTGATTCAAAGGTCTAAACTCGAGTACACTCAATGAGCTACAATTTTTATGAAGAACCCAAGGCCTAAACGCATAGCTATCCTATCAAAAAGCCTAGTGCTGTTAGAAACAAAATTTTGTTTTAGTTGTTGCTGGTTGGTGCAGGAAGAAAGAGCTTTTCCTTTAGGATTGGTTGGTTACGAGAAGTGGTTGCTAAGTGGGTGGGCTGAAATAGAAGCTTGTTTTTGGGGTGTTGGTTTGTTTTGTGGAGAAACTATAGAGAGCTTTGATTTTAAAAGTAGTGAGAAAAACATCTTGACAAGAAAGAAATAGCAAGGGAATTCTTGGTTGGGAAAAGAAGCAGATATAATTCCACATTTTATTTCTCCTTATATTTAGTCTATTTGGCATGTTTATTGCCTTATTGAGATGATTAATGCATACGTTTATGTATGAAGCTTAATTTTCAGCATTATGTGATTTCGACCTTCTTAGCTCTTGTAGCTTTTTTGATAATCTTAACACTCGAATTGGAAGAAATGGTCTTCAATGAAGTTGTAGGGGACATCCTAAGCTTTCTAAAGAGCTATGACGCATTAAAATTTGAGTTCATTTGGATCTTCAAACTTTGCTTCAAAGTCAGATCTGGAAACTAGAATGGTTATCCAAAGGCTGAAGCTTTGAAATGGAGTATTTTGAAGTTCCAGAGGCCAAATGATGTGATTCAAAGGCCTAAATTTGAGTACACTTAATGAGTTACAATTTTTATGAAGAGCCCAAGGTCTAAAAATATAGCTATCCTATCAAAAGTCTGGTGCTATTAGAAACAAAATTCTATTTTGGCTATTGTTGGGTGGTGCAGGAAGAAAGAGCTTTTCTTTTGGAATTGGTTGGTTATGAGAAGTGGTTGCTAAGTGGGTGGGCTGAAACATAAGTTTGTTTTTGCGGGGTTGGTTTGTTTTGTGGAGAAACTACAGAGAGCTTTGTTTTTAAAATACTCATACACTTTCTTTCTTAAGAACATGTCGGACAATCCTTCTTAAAGAGATTAATTTCATAACCTATCGAAAGAAAGCTTTTCTTGAAATTTACCAGCTGAACTGCTTTAGCATGGTCTCAATATATGTGGACTGGGATAACACTAGCAACCTTTTAGATCTATCCCTATAGATCTTCATTCCAAGGATGTAGGGTGCTTCTTCTAAGGCCTTCATGGAGAATTGAGAAGATAGCCATACTTTTATTTCTTGGAATGCAGGAATATCATTTCTGATTAAGAGAATGTCATCTACATACAAAACAAGAAATATTATAACTGAACCATTAGCCCATTTATATATATATAGGGCTATTCTCCATCATTCCTATCAAAGCCATACATTTTGATCACTTTATCAAAATGCATATTCTAATCCCAAGATGCCTGCTTCAATCCATAAATAGATCTTTGAAGCTTGTACACCTTTATTTCATCTATGGATATAAACCCTTCAGGCTATATCATATACACCTTTTCTTCCAGCTCTCTATTTAGAAAAGCTATTTTCACATCCATTTGCCAGATTTCAAAATTAAAATATGCCACTAATAAAAGCATAATCTGAATAGACTTGAGCATTGCTACAAGCAAAAACATCTCATCATAGTCAATACCATAATATTGACGATATTTCTTAGCAACCAAATGACCTTTATAGGTCTCCACCTTCCCATCTATGCCCTTTTTTTGCAAATCCATTTACATCCTATAGGTTTTATCCCTTCAAGTAGATCAATGAGTTTCAATACATCGTTAACTTTCATGGACTCCATTTTGAAATTCATGGCTTCTAGCCATTTTTTAGAATCGGTACTCAGTGTTGCATCCATATAGGTAATCAGATCCTTATTATTTTTATTAAGTTTAATAAGATCACTATCCCGAACCAAAAAATTATAGTATTTGTCTGGCTAATGCGGTACTCTACCAGATCTTCTTATTGGTACTTCTATAATGGGCTCCAGATTTGATTTAATTAAATTCGATTCTATGGGTTTAGTCAATGATGTCAGTTCTTCTATCTATCAAACCTCTTCAAGTTTAACTTTAGAGGCATTAGTTTTTTTCCAAGGAACTCCATTTCAAAAAAGATTGTCCTATTATTGATGAATACCTTTTGTTCATCAATAAGATAGAAGAAATAATCTTTAGTCTCTTTCTAGTATCTTATGAAAATATACTTATCAGACCTAGATCCAAGTTTATCTATTTTTAAACATTTGACATAAGCCCAACACCCCTAGAGCCTTAGGTGTGAGAGTGCTAGCTTACACCCTGTCCATATCTTTTATGGTATTTTGTTAACAGACTTAATTGAAACCTTATTTAACAAGTAACAAACTGACTCAAGAGCATATCCCTAAAAGGAGATCCGTAAACTGCAAAGCCTGTTATGGACTGAACCATGTTTAACAAAGTTTGATTCCTTCTTTTAGACACTCCATTTAATTGAGGTGTCCCTGAAGGTGTCCATTGAAAGAGAATCTCATTCTCTTCTAAATAAATCAGAAACTCACTGGTAAGGTATTCTTTTTCTCGATCTAATCAAAGGGTTTAAATATACTTTTCAGTTTATTTCTTTAACTTATTACGATATCATTTGAATATTTTAAATGATTCAAATTTATATCTCATAAGATAGACAAAACTGAACTTTGAAAGGTCATTTATAAATGTAATGAAATAGAAATACTCATTCCTAACATTGACATTCATTAGTCCACATACATCAGTATGTACTAGACTCAGAACCTTGGTAACTCTTTCACTTTTTTGAGTAAAAGGTGACTTGATCATCTTTCCAAGAAGGTAAGATTCATAGGTTGGCAATGATTCATAATTATTGACATCAAGAAGACCTTATCTCAACCTATTTATCCTATCTTGTTAATATAACCTAGCCTATTGTGCTAAAGATAAGTATTATAGACATTTTCTATCCTAGGGCATTTGCTCAATGTGTATACTACATTAATAGGCTATGATAAAATATAAATATTATTTTTTAATTATCCATAAATTACAGTAATACCATTCAAAATGATTCATAATAATCATCTTTTATAAATAAATAAAAATTGCTCTTGGCCAAAAGGCCTACTGAAATAACATTATTGACTCTGATCTTGATTTTGATGATTGATAAAATATTTAAGTATATATGAATACTAATTATATTTTTAAGTGTGTTTATTAGATCTTAGTATTCATCCATGTTGAATGAAGAAATACATGTTTTCAGTTGAAGAAAGTCCTTAAATTAATGGACAATCAAGTATATGGACTTTGAAATTAATAAGGAAGAACTTAAAGAGGCTAAGAATCAATTTTGCAGAAGTTTTAGTAAGTTTCAACACTGGCACACTCAAGTGTCGACTCATGAAGATGTCAAAGTGTCAAATCAAGACCGAGAACAAGAAAAATATAGAACTGTATCAATTCAGAATTTCTGCCTTGAGTTGACCAATCAAGTGTTGACTTACCAATCAAGTGTCGACTCATGAAGAAATCAAGTGTTGACTCATGAAGAACTCAAGTATCGACTCACCAGATTCAAGTGTCGACACTTAGAGTAATGGCTAGTTTTTTTAGAAGTGCAGAACTTCTCAAACTTGCTTCAAACGGTTAGTTTTTCATCTCCAATGGTCAAATAAGGTTTGGAGGGCTATTTATACACTACCAATCTTAAAGAGAAGTGGATCCTTTGGATTGAATGATGAATTTCTTGAAGATCAAGTAAAAATATTTTAAGGATCCAATTATTAATAGTGTTGAGCATCAAGGATTGAAAAGTGAGAAGAAGCTTCCAAGTCCTTTTCTTCAAGCATCCATTGAAGCTTCAATATCAATATGGAGATAAGCTTAACAATATCAATCAAGTACCTCAATAAAATATCTACTTTTTATAAGAAAGCTTTTATATTTTCATTATTGTATTTATTCTTATGTTGTATACTAGTTTCAATAAAATTAAAACTAGTGTCTAGGTTGATGGTGAGCCTTGAGAAAACCATCTAGTTTCTTGGTTAGCCAATGTGATAAAACCAAGGAGGTTGTTGGTGAGCCTATATTACAAAACCAATTAGGTTCTTAGTTAGCTTGCAAAACTAAGGGGTTTTTGGTGAGCCCATGAAAACCAAGGAGTTTTTGGTTAACCTGTGAAAACCAAAGGGTTTTAATTTGTGAGCCCATGAAAATAAGTTGGATTTGATTAGTGAACCCGGAAAACTAATCGGCTGTAATCAAGTATGATTATAGTGAAATTCTCAAGAAAAACTTGGGGAGTAGATGTAGGTACCTTGGAATACACCGAACCACTATAAATCTTTATATATTTGTGATTGTTTTTATTCTTGCATTTACTTCTTTATTTTCATTATACTTTATTATCATGCTTATAAACACATGCTTTGAATTGGCATATTATTTGAAGTCCTACAAAAAAGTTTTAAAATCCAATTCTCCCCCTCTTGGCTAGCCTACGTTGGGCAACAATTGGTATCAGACCTCGGAACCCAAAATCATTGGTATCAAAGCCCGGTACTCTGTTTGAAAATCCAATGATTTGAGTTAAAGATCATGGCAGCCTAAGTTTGAAAGTTTAAAAGTCTTAAAAATTTTGAAAAACTTTTGAAAACTATTTACAAATCATATGTTGAGGGGGAGCTTTTGAAAAATTATTTTTAGATCATATTTTGAGGAGGAGCTTAATGTTTTTCATTGCTACATTGCTCTATGCTTATTATTTATCTTTTGGAACATGTTATATTTATTTTTGAGCTTACCTTGTTTATATACTTAAAGGTTTTGTCATCATTAAAAAGGGAGAGATTGTTGACTCTGATCTTGATTTTGATGATTGATAAAATGTTTAAATATATATGAGTACTAATTATATTTTTAAGTATGTTTATCAGATCTTAGTACTCATCCATGTTGAATGAAGAAATACATGTTTTTAGTTAAAGAAAGTCCTTAAACTAATGGAAAATCAAGTATATGGACTTTGGAATTGATAAGAAAGAACTTGAAGAGGCTAATAATCAATTTTGGAGAAGTTTTAGCAAGTTTCAGCACTAGCACACTCAAGTGTCAACTCATGAAGATATCAAAGTGTCGAATCAAGGCCTGAGAATAAGAAAAACACAGAACTATGTCAATCCAGAATTTTTGCCTTGAGCTGACATGTCAAGTGTTAACTCACTAGTCAAGTGCCGATTTATGAAGAAATCAAGTGTCGACTTATGAAGAACTCAAGTGTTGACTCACCAGATTCAAGTGCCAATACTTGGAGTAATGGCTAGTTTTTTTTAAAGTGCAGAACTTTCCAAACTTGCTTCAAACAGCTAGTTTTTCATCTCTAACGGTCAAATAAGGTTTGGAGGGCTATTTATATACTACGAAGCTTAAAGAAAAGTGGATCCTTTGGATTGAATGATGAATTCTTGAAGATCAAGTAAAAATATTTTAAGAATTCAATTATTGAGAGTGTTGAGCCTCCAAGGATTGGAAAGTGAGAAAAAGCTTCCAAGTCCTCATCTTCAAGCATCTATTGAAGCTTCAACATTAACATGGAGACAAGATCAACAACATCAATCAAGTGCCTCAACGAAATATCTACTTTTTGTAAGAAAGCTTTTATATTTTCATTATTATATTTATGCTTGTATTGTTTACTAGTTTCAATGGAATTGAAACTAGTGTCTAGGTTGATGGTGAGCCTTGAGAAAACCATCTAGGCTCTTGGTTAGCTTATATGATTAAAACCAAGGAGGTTGTTGGTGAGCCTATGTTACAAAACCAATTAGGTCTTGGTTAGCCCGGAAAACTAAGAGGATTTTGGTGAGCCTGTGAAAACCAAGAAATTTTTGGTTAGCCCATGAAAATCAAAGGGGTTTTGACTTGTGAGTCCATGAAAATAAGTTGGGCTTGATTAGTGAGCCCAGAAAACTAATCGGCTATAATCAAGTGTGATTATAATGAATTTCCAAGGAGAACTTAGGGAGTGGATGTAGGTACCTTGGAGTGCACCAAACCACTATAAATCTTTATATGTTTGTGATTATTTTTATTCTTGCATTTACTTATTTATTTTTATTGAACTTTATTATCATGCTCACAAACACATGCTTTGAATTGGCATATTATTTGAAGTCCTGCAAAAAAGTTTTAAAATCCAACTCCATCTCTCTTGGCTAGCCTATGCTGGGCAACAAACATTAACCATAAAACTAGGACAATAATGATATTTATATAAAATAATGACATTTTCTTTGAATACAAGCTTGATAATTCCTAAGGCTAGAATTGGAACTGGTCTTCTATCTCCAGCATTTAGGAATCTCTCACCATCTTCAAATCTTCTAATAACCTGAAGTCTCTGCAATGAATTATAAATATTAATAGGGCTTCCGATATCTAATATCTAGGTAGTACTATCACAAACGAAAGAATTATAATGTGTTATCATATAAGTACCTTGTCCAGCAACTACTTGCTAGTTCTCATTCTTCCTTGACCTATTAGAGTCCAGCGAGGTAATGTAAAGAGGACAATTTCTCTTTTAGTATCCATGCTTCTTATAGAAGCACTTTGCCTAGCTTTGGTTGGACTTGTTTTCCTTGGTCTGGCTCAACTGAGCATGTTGCACCTTTTTATTTTTCTTCTTTCCTTTCTTGGCATTAAATATGGTACAAGACATTTTGTACCTTTCAATATCATCAGGAGTGCTGAGAGATTCTTTTAACACTTAAAGTATATCCTCTGGCTGAGTATTCTTGAATATACGATTGAACTCGTCATTCATAGATGCCACCATAATGCATCAAATTGTGGTTTGATCATTGAGCCACTTCTGGTAAGTATCTTCAAGTTGACCTTGGGCATTTAGAGCAAGCTCCTAAGGTACTGAATCTGTTAGTATATACAAGATCCATTTATGCTTTAAGACTATTTTCAGCTTTCGATACCAATTATCGAAATTGGATCCTATCAGCTTTTCATTGTCCAATAATGAACAAAGCGATAATTATTGGCCATGTTTAATATTGAAAAAGAAAAGAGAACAAGATCTATTAGTACATGAATCATTTAATCCTAAAGACTTGGAGTTTAGTTTAAAGGTCCTTCCACTATTTTATTTAAATTGGTAGCCTCTACCTCCAATCATAGAAATTACATTAATTCTCTAGTAGGTACTAGAATTTTATAAACTACACGAGCCCGAGTATGGCTTAGCCCACCCATTGATGGGGGTCCAGGGCAGGTCCGAATATTTTTCCATTTTTCTCTTATTTTCTTAGATTTTTTTTATTTTTCCTATTCTCGCTATTCCACCTATTCTTGCTATTCCACCTTTTTTCCAATCTTATTCCCGATCTATTCCTACACCATTCTATCTTCTTCCGTGAATTTTTTTTTAATGCCCAAACCCGAGTCTCCGCCCCCTCTGGCCCTAGATCCGGGTCGCCCAACCCCCGGCCACCCCCGCCGGAGAAGCCGACGTTCGCCGGCCGCCGCCGGAGAAGCCGCCGCCGCCGCCCAATCACCGTGGAAAGATGAACGGATGCGGAGGCGTCCGCTCGCCACCGCTGGCTTGCTGCCGCCGCCGTTCCCGCCACCGACCGGCCCTCGCCCGACCGCCGGTGGGGTCCGCCACCGCCCACACCCATGGGAAGACGAACGGACGCGGGAGGCGTCCATCCGCCTATGTGCGGCCATGTGATGCCGCCGTCCACTGCTTGATGCCGCAACTGCCGCCCACCTGTGCGCTGCCCACCTTCCCACAGTCCGCGGCCTCCCCGGCCGTCCACCGGCCGCACCGGGCCTAGGAGGTCTCCCACGGCTATGGGAGACCAAACGACATGCTGGGCGTGCCGTGCCAGTCCCTGTGCCGCCTCGCCTGCGGCTCGCCGCCAGCCGTCCGCCGTCCATCGCTCACCATCCATCGGCCCCATCCGCTGCCTGCTTCCCGGTCACCGGCCATGTGCTCCGTCCGGCGATCCATCCTCCGCACGGCCGTGTGAAGAGTTTGCACGGATTTTAGAGCAACCCAAATTTCAGAGCAGCATACTTTCTGGAGCAGATCATCAAGCCGACATGCTTCTCAGAGCAGATCAGCACCACTTTTGATGCAATATGAATTTTGATGTAATTTATTTTCCTTTTTTAGTTTTCTTAGAGGCTAAGAAACTGAGGGTTTTGGTTTTTCTATATAAAGGCCCCCTCTCCCCCTGTAATAAAGAGAGATATTTGATATAGATTATTGGGTTGGTTACGGTTCTGGTTCTGGGCTGAGGCCCGTTTTTCTTCATTCCCTACTATGTTCATTATTGGTTCGATGAGGGGTGTGAGGCGTTCCCTGATGTGTGCATTATGGGTTCGATGAGCACCCTAGTTATCCCCTATCTCATCTTCTTTATCCTCTTGTGTCCTTCGAGAGTCATCCTAGCGCATCTATGTGAGAGCCCTGCTGTGTGCATTATGGGTTCGATGAGATCTCAGGGTAGCTGGTGCTGTGACCCCTTCGGGAGGGTAGCTTTATGCTCAGGGTAGCTGGTGCTGTGATCCCTCGGGAGGGTAGCTTTAGGCTTTGACCCTTGAATTTCTGTGTGCATCCCTCGCTAGAGTGAGTCTCAGGGCCATGAGTTCCAATTTCCGGTTCCCCATCTCCAACCTTCCTTCGCCACATCCATCCAGAAAATTGAAAACAAAAGAGATCTGCTGTCTTAGGATTTTAGAGTCAGTATGCCCTAGTCCCGGGAGGCTTCTTAGTCCTCCCACGGTCCTAGTTTGTTTAGTTGTTTCTCTGTTTTCCAAATAACTAGGTTACATCGATTATTCGTCCCGCATCAATTTTGGTATCAGAGCTAGTTGTGGATTAGGTTGTGCTCCATTTTTCGAACTCGACGGAGTCGAGTTCTTCGCGGTCGAGGAGAATGATGGGGATCCAAGGCAGGTCCGAGTATTTTTCTATTTTTCTCTTATTTTCTTAATTTTTTTTTTATTTTCCCTATTCCCGCTATTCCACCTATTCTTGCTATTCCACCTTTATTCCAATCTTATTCCCGATCTATTCCTACACTATTCCATCTTCTTCTGTGAATTTTTTTTTAACGCCCAAACCCTAGCCTCCACCCCCTCCGGCCCCAGATCCGGGCCGCCCGACTCCCGGCCGCCCCCGTCGGACCGCCACCGACGTTCGCCGGCCCCCGCCCACACCGGAGAAGCCGCCGCCGCCGCCCAATCACAGTGGGAAGATGAACGAACACGGAGGTGTCCGCTCTCCGCGGCCCACGGCCACCGCTGTCACCGCCGTTCCTGCCACCCGCCGGCCCTTGCCCGACTGTCGGTGGGGTCCACCGCCGCCCACACCTATGGGAAGATGAACGGATGCGGGAGGCGTCCGTCCGCTCGCATGCGACCGTGTGATGTCGCCGTCCACCGCCTGACGTCGCCACCGCCGCCCGCCTGTCCGCCGGCCACCTTCCCGCATTCCACGGCCTCCCCCGCCATCCACCGGCCGCGCCGGGCCCAGGAGGTCTCCCACGACCATGGGAGACCAAACGACACGTTGGGCGTGCCGTGCCAATCCCTGTGTCGCCTCGCCTGCGGCCCGTCGCCAGCCATACGCCGCTCGCCGTCCACCGGCCCCGTCCGTCGCTTGCTTCCCGGTCATCGACCATGTGCTCCGTCCGGCGATCCATCCTCCGCACGGCCGTGTGAAGAGTTTGCACGGATTCCAGAGTAGCCCAAATTTCAGAGCAGCATACTTTCTGGAGCAGATCTTCAAACCGACATGCTTCTCAGAGTAGATCAGCACCACTTTTGATGCAACATGAATTTTGATGTAATTTATTTTTCTTTTTTAGTTTTCTTAGAGGCTAAGAAATTGAGGGTTTTGGTTTTTCTATATAAAGGCCCCCTCTCCCCTTATAATAAAGAGAGAGATTTGATATAGATTTTTGGGTTGGTTACGGTTCTAGTTCTGGGCTGAGGCCCGTTTTCCTTCGTTCCCTGCTATGTGCATTATGGGTTCGATGAGGGGTGTGAGGCGTTCCCTGCTGTGTGCATTATGGGTTCGATGAGCACCCTAGTTATCCCCTATCTCATCTTCTTTATCCTCTTGTGTCCTTCGAGAGTCATCCTAGCGCATCTATGTGAGAGCCCTGCTGTGTGCATTATGGGTTCGATGAGATCTCAGGGTAGCTGGTGCTGTGACCCCTTCGGGAGGGTAGCTTTATGCTCAGGGTAGCTGGTGCTGTGATCCCTCGGGAGGGTAGCTTTAGGCTTTGACCCTTGACTTTCTGTGTGTGTCCCCCACTAGAGTGAGTCTCAGGGCCATGAGTTCTAGTTCCCGGTTCCCCATCTCCATCCTTCCTTCGCCACATCCATCCAGAATATTGAAAACAAAAGAGATCTGCTATCTTAGGATTTTAGAGTCAGTATGCCCTAGTCCCGGGAGGCTTCTTAGTCCTTCCACGGTCCTAGTTTGTTTAGTTGTTTCCCTGTTTTCCAAATAACTAGGTTACATCGATTATTCATCTCGCATCACCCATCTAGATCTAAAGATAGGTTCTCAACTAATTGTTTCTCGAAACAACATCTAGTATTTAATTTTACTCTAGGCTCCTATTCAGTAGGCATGTGATATCTCCACTTAAAATCTTGGTTAGGTTCAATCATTAATATGACCAACTCAGTGCTTGTAATCAATAAATGACCAAGTCCAAGTGTGGCTTGAACCACCTTATCATCGTTAAGAGAATCACAATTGAATCATCATAATATATATGATAAATTTAATAGTTAGATGAGCACCAGGTCTTTGAACCTTCAATGATCATCTTAACTACTAAATCCATAACGATCCTCTTAGTGGGAGGCTATGATTTAGTTATCCCCATAACTTTATCATTTTATGGACCTAATAAGTTTAAAGATTTTTATTAAGAATTCAAAAAGTAAAAGAAGACATGGTCCAATCCTCCTACTGACTTTATCAAGTCTGCGATGAGGGTCAAAGACGTAACTAGTCCAAGGGCACCTAGATCAATCAAGCTAATCATCCTTACTATCATGGGTTAACTAGAATCAATGAGCTATCTGATCAAATCTTGATTGACCACATTGGCCAGGTAAGTGAGATCAATGGGAAGGTTCTGTCATTAACCTCTTTCATTAGATACCAAACAAGTTAGCCATGTAAGATATAGCCCTAATAATGACCATGATCGAAATGCTAAACTTACCTTAGATATCAGTTGGTTCATCAAATTTGATCATACTAGCCTAAGAACTCAAGTCTGACCACTGAGCTATAATCAGGTCCATTTGTTATAATATGGACTTGATCAAACTATTACTATAAATTTGATCTAGAGAAAACTTGATCTAATCCTAATCAACTTTTGGTTTGATTAAGTCTAATTATCTATTAGGTCTATATTATTCAAAATTCTAACCCTAGGTCTAACCTGGTTATTTGACCTAATTCAAGCTAACCCAAAGTCCATGATTTATAAAATATGATTAGATCTTTTATTCAAAATTCTAGATCTAATTTTAGATCTCTTAATTCTATCAATTAATCAAGATTAATTTTGCTAAATTTTAGATCTAAATAATTTATATGTGTCACATTTACATTAAACACTTTTAGATTTCAACTATATGATATAGTCTTATGCTGAAATTAATTTCATATTTCATGTTCTAAACATTAAAACATATCCTAATACATTAATTTTAGATCAAAAATAGTAAATTAGTTATTATTAAATTATTAAAAAATAGATCTAATTATTAAAATAATTTTAATAATTTTTTTTTTATCTCACTTGTTCATGGGATATAACCATAAGCTGCATCCTTACATGCCATATGAGACCCCATAGAATGGGAAGAAAGGGTCTTTAAATCCTACTTTTCTTCTATAACCAGATGGCCATGGTGATCAACCCAATCCAAAGTAGTTACTCGAATTAAGATTACATCTAACATGTAAGGTTCTATATTTACATATCATGTTATAAAAATTGATTGCTCTAATACCACTATTAGAAATCGCCTAGGATTTCATGCATGTTTCTTTTTTTATAATTTATAGTAAAAGTATATCTATTTTAAAATTAATTTAAATAAAAAATATGTATTTAAAATAATTCTAATAAATCTTAATTAGGATCATAACATGATATGTAGTATTAAAAATAATATCAAAATGTTCAATCTACCCGATGCATGCTATAGATCTAATCTACAAAAAATATAAAATATAATTTCAACCTGATCATTGGTTGATGATTGTCATTATTGATGGCATGTGGTAAGGGCTCTCCATGTTGTTTTACAGTCACACAGGATGTTTAACCTGTACAAATTATCCATATGAAGCTCTAACGTGATCAACCTTCTCAAACTGCTAGAGCCACGTGAAGGCCACTAGATGACTAAATAAAAAATAGTTCTTGAATTTTCTTGAGCCTTCTAAGAAACCCAAGAAGAGGATGAAGAGGTCTAGATCAAGGAGGAAGAAAACAAAATTCAAGAAATCCTTTTCTACTATTTTTCTCTTTTTTATTCTCTCCCTTTAAACTTTGCACCCAAAATGATCTCTCATGCTAATCTAGAATTCATGCCCCCTTCTCTTATTTTCACAATAACTTTACTTCAAATTTTTTACAATAATTGGTCTCTTAATGTTTCATATATGACAAAAAATCAAAGTGAAATTTCATTGATTAGAGGAGGGATTATATTAGGATAAGGTGATGCTATTTGAATAGGACTAGGTATTCTATTTTCAATAGAACTCCTCTAATTAAATTCAAATAAATCTATATTTAACTCAATATAATCCTAATCTAAATGAAAATGAGAAAGGATAAAAAAATTGATTTTTTTGGATAATTTATGAAAAAAATTTAGGAAGGCTAGAGAATTTTTAGGAAAGAAAATAAGTTGGACTAAGTTAGGATTTGTCAAGATTTAACTAAAATTAGTTAGAAAGTAAAACTAATTTGATTATAACTAATTTAATCAAATTGAACCCAATCCAATTATGTCCTAATTAAAATTAAATAAATTTTAATTAAATCTGAATTTGACTAAATCAAAGTCGGAATCAAACCAAAAATTGAAATCCTTAGCAATTAGGTCATCGAATAACCTAATCGGGTAAAATCCAATTGAACCATATTCAATTAGGCTTGATCTAAACCTATTTTCTTAATTAAATTAAATCAATTAGCAACTAAATTATTAATTAATCCTTCTATAATTAATTAATAATTAATAAATTACTAATTTATAATATTTGTGCAAGGTTAATTGTTCATCATATTTATAATTTTATTCCTGAATGATTCTTAATCTTTAATCAGCCATCATGATCGATCAAGAACTTATTATATATATAAGCTCATATGTTTGAACACTAAGTCGATAGCCCAAGAATCAATTCCTAAACTAATCGATGCAGCCATCTAGCAATGGTGCATGACATCTAGATAGGCTGAATGTTCATGAAGCAACATTCAAGAACCCAAGCATATAGTTTCTATATAATCCATTCATTTAATCCAATGCTCAGGATGATTTTAGAGTCAACTACTAATTTTTGAATAATACATTGAGATATGACTCAACCTAACAAATCCTGTGACTACTCACAAGGATTGCCATGGCCAACATCATGCTAAATTTAAATATAATAAAGCATTTTCTCTAATATCTTGGAGTGGTCAATCCCATCTTGACTCATCATTGACTTAATAAGGACTTGACTGCATCCAATAACATTTTGTTAGTAGATTAGAAATCCAAGTGGTCCTATACTAAAGTATAATGAGTTGCATGCAAATTACCATGGTGATCTCAGGTCGAAGGGATGCTATACCGATATCTTTCTATGAGATACTCTCGATAATAGAATACTCAATAGGGTTAGTCATGTTTAGTACAGTATACACCTACACTCACTTGCATGCTATACCAGTATCTTCACACTCCTTGGTTATGAGGATAGCTAATCCATATGGTATATAATGATCTATGCTCGATAAATGTTGTCATCCTAGATAACAATGTATCATTTGGTCATAAACATGTTTAAGAACTACTCGAAAAATTTTTCTTTATTGAATTGAAATAGTTTTAATGACTTCATCTCAAAAAAGTTCAAAGAAAGATGCAAAAAAAGATGAACTACTAAAAATAACTTTTATTTCATTAATGATTTATGTACAAATTATAAAGAGCTTGACCGTCTACAATCCAAATAATTGGCTATAGGATATATTTCCTAACACTAGCACCATGCTCGAAGGATCCCAAAAACTATATCAAATTTCATGTTTTCAAGGAGTAATATGGTCAGTGAAGTTTCTGCACCCTGCATTTATGGTATTTTTTTCAAAGGTAATGAAGAATTATTATAGTTAGTTTCCCTATAAAGGAATCTTTTGAGTGATTTATTGTCACCAATTTTTCTACTGGGGAGGTTCCTTGTCGAGTGGCAATTTTCAACAGAGAGGGGTGATTTCTGATGACCTTTCCAACAAGTTTTCTAGTAACTCAAGTATTAATGGATCCTCACAATGTATGGAATTTTTTTGAGGGCAATTTTGAGGCATCGAAGGGCTAGCACTTTGACCAATAAGGGCCTTGGTGAATTTATTGATGCTTCTAGAGTCGAAGTATCAAAAAGCAGCCCTAGGGCACCAAATGTTCCCATGGAGATATTATTTATCGAAGAGCGGGTTCAAACATTTCTACAGGCAGTGGGCAATCACCCAGTCTACGAAATAGGATCTACAAAGCATATCATGTGGCTTTTGACTTGGTTATTCAAGTACTGGGAAGATTTATTACCTGAATTTTAGGCTATTATTTTTTTTCCTTCATTTTTTTCTTTTAATATGACACCATCTATGGAGATGTTTTTGTTGGAAATTATATTCCAAAGTCAATCATCTAGATTGTAGATGGTTGTACTATTTTGTAATTGTATATGAATTTTTTAATGAATAAAAGTTATTCTTTTGGCTGTTCATCATATATGCATTTTCCTGAAAAGAACTCTTGTGTGATGAAGTCCTTAGAGCTATATTATATTTGATATAGAGAGGATATATTGAGTAGTTCTTAAACTGGTTCATAACTAAAGAATACATTATTATAGGATGGCGATGTACCAAGTGTAGGTTGTTGTATGTCATATTTGTTAGTTGTCCTCTTAACCAAGGAGTGTAGAGATACTGATATGACATACAGTTAAAATGTATGACATCTCACTGAATGTGACCAACTGCGGAGCTCCCTTTTGCCAAAGGATTGCTTGCGAAGGGATATGGGTATATGTGTACCTCAGACCTGAGATCATCATGGTAGCTTGCAAGCAACTCACTGTACTTTGGTGCCAGACTATCTGGATTTCTAATCCAGTGATGAAAGGCTTTTGGGTATAGTCAAGTACTTGTGGAGCGATGGTGGATCAAGATGGGATTGACCCCTCCAAATGATTTGGAGTGAATGACTCACTATGTCTTAATTTAGCAAAACCTTGGTTAGGGTAGTTCTTGTGAGGAGTCACAGAACTTGTAAGGTTGAGACATGATCTGGATGTACCAAGTTAGGGTTGACAATCAAATCCTAGGTCATCTTGAGCATTTTGAGGTTAAAGAGATGAATTATGTGATAATCATATGCCAGAGGTTCTAGAAAGTTGCTTTGCAATCTTTGACCTATCCAGATGTCGGGTATCATTGTTATGATGACTTTGACTGTTACTGGAAGTGTTCCAGTACTACCAGCTTAGTGTTTGAATCTATTGGGTCTCACACCATAGGGATTTCTATATGATTTAAAGGCTGATCGATGATTAAGAATCGTTTGCCATCATTGGAGGTCAATATGATTGACCATGTTCCAAGTGCTGATACTTCTAAGTGTCGACACTTGGAAGTGTCAACACTTGCTAGTGTCGACACTTGGAAAGTCGACACTAGGAAGTGTCGGTACATGGCTGTGCTGAGCAAAAATTATGGGAATAATTTTTGGAAAGTTTTGACCTCAATTCGAATTTCGAAGTTTGGCTAGTTTTGGCTCCAAGCTTTCATGGAATGATGGTCATTCTTTGGAAGGTTTTGACCTCAATTCAATTTTTGAATTTTGGCTAGTTTTGGCTCCAAGCTTTCATGGAATGATGTTCATTCTTGCCTTATGAGCTTAGAGCCAATTTAGTATGGCCCTTGACCTTCTTCCCCAATCACTCCTCCTTCCTCTTTCTCCCTCTCATGGCTGCCTCTATGAATAAGGGTTGTTTTAGGGGCTGCTATTTTGTTGAAGAGTTTTCTTGTTGAATGAGATTGCTGAAATTCTGAGAGGGAAAAGAAAAGGGGCTTGGAAGGACTAGGGTTTTGGGTGTGTGACTTCCTAGCACTCAAGCTAGGTCTTGGAAGGTGAGCTAGTTAGGAAGGGTTCCACCTCTCCTCCTTATCTTCCAAGAAGAAGTAGATCGGCCTCAAGGATCCCAACAAGCTAGCACTCTAAGGGAGTTGATCAAAATTGAGCACTGGTGTGAACTACCCATAGAGGCTAGACACGTGTGTGGCTCGAGGGCTTTTTCATAATCTCTTCCTAAAGGTATAATGGTAAGGTATCCTTATGCCTTTTGGTTCTTTTCCTGTTTATGATGTCTTTTGCATGTTACATTATCATACTGTTCCTGTTGCAAGCAGATTTGTAGATCGTTTTGATCAATCTACCAAGCCTTCTGCTGTGCTTATTTTAAAATTATTTTAAAATACTTTTTTCTGCCATGCATGCTCATTTTGCTTTCCCTTCAATGGTATCAGAGCCAGGTTCTTTGTAGTATAATAATGCTAGCATGCTTTAACATCATAGTTTTCTTTTAAAGTACTTGGATTGAGTGCTTCACCTCTTGCATCCGTAGCAAATTGGTACTTGATCTTTATCTTTATCCTTCTCTTTGTCTTTATCTCTTTCTCTTTCTTTTCCAAAATCTCCTTTTCTAAATTACTTTCTCCATCTGTTTATTTTTCTTTTGCCCATAAACCTTTTGAATTTTCTCATGACAAGGGTAATTTCATCATTTCCTAGATCATCATCATCTGATGAATCTGAGTCTTCATTTTTATCTTCTTCTGTAGCTTTAAATGCAATGGCTTTCTTTCTTTTGGTATCTTCCTCAGTCCTTTGTTGCATAGACAATTCATGTGTGATCAGTGATCCAAGTAGTTCATATAATGGCAGAGTGTTTAGGTCCTTCGCCTCTTGAATAGCTATCACTTTGGCTTCCCACTTATCTGGCAAAAATCTTAAAACTTTTTGGACAAGATCAGCATTAGAGTAAGTTCTACCAAGACTTTTGAGACTATTTATAATATCAGTAAAGCGAGTATACATAGTAGATATAGTTTCACTAGGATCCATCTTAAATAGCTCATAATTATGCACAAGAAGATTGATTTTTGATATTTTAACTTGTGATGTGCCTTCATGTGTAATTTCTAATTTGTCCCAAATTTTTTTAGCATAATTGCAAGTTGAAATTCTGTTAAACTCATTTGGATCCAAAGCACAATACAATAAATTCATTGCTTTGGCATTCAGCTCAGCTAATTTTATATCATTATCGTCCCAATCATCTTCTGGTTTGGGAACCTCTAAATCATTAACTTTGATAGTGGGTATGTGAGGTCCTTTTAAGATAATCTTCCATAAATGAAAATCTATGGCTTGAATGTATATTTTCATTCTTGCCTTCCAATATGTTTAATTGGTTCAGGTGAAAAGTGAAGGTCGATTTGTGGATTGACCTTTGGCCAATGAAGTGCTCATGGGATGTGCCATATATCTTTACTCTAAGTAACTTTCAGAGACTCTGCTCTGATACCACTTGTTGCCCAGGTGGCTTCCCAAGAGGGAGGTGAATTGAGATTAAAAACTTTTCATAATTATATGCACTTTGAAATTATTTTAGTGTTGTGGTGCAATATGCAATGCGGAAGTAATTAAGTAAAAACAATAAAGCAATAAGAACACAATCACAAATACAAAAAGATTTAGAGTGGTTCGGAGCAACCGGCTCCTACGCCCACTACCCAAGCACCACTTGGGATTGCCACTACATCCCCTAACCGAAATACAGTCAGAATGTTTTACCAGGCTCACAATCCAAACCTATACACTTTGATTTTACCGGGATCACCAAAGAAACCCAAACTGAATATAGTCAGATTATTTTACCAAGCTCATAATCCAAACCTATACACTTTGATTTTACTGGGATCACCAAAGAAATCCAAACTCCTTTTGGTTTTAAACAGGATTACCAAAGAAACCCTAACACTTGGTTTTATACCGGGATCACCAAGAATCCAACTTAGGTTTTCACAAGGTTCACCTAAAAACCTTGAACCCTCTCTTAAGATACAGCCCCTTGCTGTTCTTAGAGAAAAATAATGATAAAGAGAAGATAAACAAGCAACTACAACAAACCGAGTTTGTTTAAGTGTTGCCGATGTAGATCAAGATGAAGCCTAGCTTTGAATACTCTTTAATGCCCTTAAAGCTGCTTCTTTGCTTCTTCAATGAGTGGATTCAATGATGAAGTAGAGTTGGTGAAGCTTTGAATCCTATCTTGAAAGCTCTTGAAGTAAGGTAGGTGAAATACTTGAAAGCTCTTGAATATCTCAAGATAATTCCTTAATAATCCTCTAATAATTCTTTAATCCTTCGAAAACAATCCTTTTTATAGTTTTCCAAGAGATATGGCTGTTGTAGGGCCTAGGGATTCATGAAAGAGTTGTTGAAGATGAATTGGAGTTCAAAAATCAACTTCAGCAACTAGCCATTGGAGTGCAGAAAATGGCTCCACGAATCTGCTCAAGATCCACGAGTCAGCTCGAAGTCTCAGATAGCCCAAAATGAAATTCTATAAGAGTCGGCTCTTCAGACTGGAGTCGGCTCTTGCTTTCAGTCAATTCAAAATGATGGATACCTAGAGTCGGCTCTTCATGGCAGAGTCGGCTCGAGTTCTCAGTCCATCAAAATTCATAACTCTAGACGAGTCGGCTCTTTGGGCAGGAGTCGACTCGAGTGTAAGTAAAAACATGGTTGCAGGTGCCTACGCTAAGCATGCAATAGCACAGGGAGCAGGTAAATATTTTAAAATATTTTTAAAATAAATGCGAAAAATACCTACTCCGCACAAGATCTAGCATATGCAAGATGCATGTATTGGCATGATACAGATCATATATTATTTATAAACAATTTTATAAATCTAGATCTACACATGCACGGAAAATAAAACCCAAAAACATATCTTATTCCCAGCTGGAATAAGTCTGTGATAAACCTGGAATAGACTGGAATAACTGGAATAAAGTTATTCCAATCATCTTCCACGTTGGGCTGAAAACTGGGCTTCCGAAAAGTCCCCGGAACGCCGCCTTCCGGACCTCCGATCGCTCCCAAATTTGAGCTGTAGATTCTTAAGGAAGTCCTCTTCGATTTGGCTCTAGTTTCTGCAAGAAAAACTAAGCCAATAAATCATAAAAATTTGCCAAAGTCTACTGCACGAAAATGGCAGCAGAACAGAGTAGCTATTTTCGTCGTTGGATTTCGGGCAACTGGAGCGATCCCGGCTTGCGTGGTTTGCTCCGAGGAGTAGAAGAATACTCCATCTAGAGGGAAGACATGCCCGACCCTCTCCGATCCCTCTCCACGCACGGTGCTAGCCACCGGAAGATGGTTCACGGTCACAGGTTGCTGCAGCAAAGCAAAATTGCTGCAGCAGGAAATTGAGCACTCTAATGGAGAAGGAAGAGGCTCCTAAAACTCTCCCTCACACCCTCCCAAATCCAGCTCTACAAATACTCAATCAGGTGATCTCACAACCCCTCAAAAATTTCCTTGAAAATTTTCTTTTCTCGGTGAATAACAAAAAAAAAACCATTAAACAGGGAATGTTGCAGTGTTGTTTATATAGGACAACAGAGGGGGAAATGGGAGGTTTGGAGGCCAAGAGGCTTCGGCAGCTTAATTCCCATTAACCAAGGATTAATTAATGGGTTGGGAAAAGGAAGAGACGGGACATTTGGAGTTCTCATCCAGCGAAAGGAATTCCAGTGTTTTGGTCTTTGGGTCTCTTCATTTCAACCATCGAATCACCGTGTAAAACGGTCATGAGGAGAAAATGCACCGGTTCAAAACCGGTCCAAGCCAAAACATTATACCTTGGTTCAATCCCATTAAACCAAGCCAATTAAATGGTACAATCCCATTTAAACCAAGTTGGTTCAAACCTTTTGAATTTTGGTTCAATTGGTTCGCAACCAATTGGCGGCCGAAACGAACTCCGAATCAGTTCAAAACTGATTCAGAAAAATCCTGGCGCAGTGCTGATCAACCAAGAATAATTTTCAGTTGACTCAGACAAGGGCAAGACGGGGAAAAAGAGTGCTCAATCAATACTGTGACCATGAAACCGAGATGATTTCCAATTGTAATCGGTAACCGGATCAGAGAGTTATCCTCTGTGGCGTGTGACCTCATAGGTTCGAACATAAATGGTAGCACTAGAACAGTTCTAGTACCAGCACAGGAAACCATCTAGCAATGGGTCCCGGCATCCGGATAGGTCGAAGATGCGGGAGCAAACTATCGAACCTCTAGCATATGGTTACCGTATAATTCATCCCTTTGACCTCTAATGCTCAGGATGACTGAGATTGGGCTGCCAACCCAGACTGAGTCAGTCGACTACGTGTCTCAACCTCGCAAGCCCAGTGACTCTTCACTAGGGCTACCCCGGCCGAGGATTTTCTAAATTGAGATACTGCGAGACATTCAATCCAAACTGTTTGGACAGGTCAATTCCATCTTGGTCCATCACTGCTCCACAAGTACTTGCCTGTACCCAGAAACCTTCCGTCACCGGATTAAAAATCCGGGTAGTCTGGCACCAAAGCACAGGGAGTTGCTTGCAAGCTACCGTGATGACCTCAGGTCAGAGGGACACTTATACCCATATCCAATTGTCAGTATCCCTTTGGCAGAAAGGGACTGCACGGAGTCACGTTCAATGAGATATCACATATATCCCACTTGCAGATCATATCAGTGTCACCACACTCATTTGGTCAAGAGGACAACCAAACGATGTGAACTACAACAACCTATACTTGATATATTGCCGTCCAGTATAATATATCCTTTGGTTGTGAACCGAGTTTAAGGACCACTCGATACATCCTCTCTGTATCGAAGTCAGTGTAGTCCTAAGGACTTCATCACATAGGAAAGAGTTCTCTTAAGGAAATACAATATGTGATGAGCTACCAAAAATAATATTTTATTAATTCATTGAAAAAGTACAATACTTAGCACAACCGCCTACAATCCAGGCGATTGGCTTTGGGACACAATTCCCAACAACTCCCACTTGTACTAAAGCCAATCAGAAGAGTATCTAATACCCATTTCCCTTTTATAATAGTTGAACTCTTTTATTCCGAGGGCTTTAGTGAAGGGGTCGGCCAGATTTTCTTTTCCATCGATCTTCAGAAGATTGATGTCGCCTCGTTCCACGATCTCTCGTACGAGGTGGTAGCGCTGCAGGATGTGCTTGGTACGGTGATGAGCTTTAGGCTCCTTAGCTTGAGCAATGGCTCCAGTGCTGTCACAGTACACCGGAACAGGACCATCTAGGGAAGGTGCCATCCCTAGCTCTCCAAGGAAATTCCGCAACCACACAGCTTCCTTTGCTGCATCTGATGCTGCAATATATTCTGCTTCGCATACCGAGTCTGCAACAGTTGCCTGCTTGGAACTTTTCCAGCAGATCGCTCCTCCGTTCAGGGTAAATACAAACCCTAACACACTATTGCTATCATCTCTATCCGACTAGAAACTGGAGTCAGAGTACCCCACAAGTTTCAAGTCAGGTTCTCCATAAATCAGCCATTGGTCTTTAGTATTTCTCAAATACTTAAGGATGGACTTAACCACCTTCCAATGCGCCTCACCTGGGTCAGACTGGTATCTGCTCTCTACTCCTAGTGAGTATGCCATGTCTGGTCTAGTATAAGTCATAGCATACATGATAGAGCCTACTGCAGAAGCATAAGGTACTCTACTCATGCGCTCTCTTTTCTCAGGAGTTGTCGCACAATCCTTCTTGGAAAGAGTAATTCCAGAACCTATCGGGAGATAGCCTTTCTTGGAATTTTCCATGCTGAACCGCTTCAGCACGGTGTAAATGTACGTAGACTGGGATAGTTCCAAAAGCTTCTTAAATCTATCTCTATAGATTTTCATACCTAGTATGTAAGAAGCTTCACCCAAGTCCTTCATGGAGAACTGAGATGATAAACAGACCTTTATTCCTTGTAATGCTGCGACGTCATTCCCGATTAAGAGAATGTCGTCAACATACAATACTAGGAATACAATCACAGAACCATTAACCCATTTATAGATGCACGGTTCTTCTCCGTTCCTAACGAAGCCGTACGATTTGATACACCTATCAAACCTTAAGTTCCAACTTCGAGATGCTTGCTTGAGTCCATAAATGGACCTCTGCAACTTGCATACTTTTGATTCATCTGTGGATGTGAACCCTTCAGGCTGTATCATATACACCACCTCTTCCAACTCCTCATTTAGGAAAGCGGTTCGGACATCCATCTGCCAGATCTCGTGATCAAAATATGCTGCCAAAGCAAGCATGATCCGAATGGACTTGAGCATTGCCACAGGGGAGAAAGTCTCATCATAATCGATACCATATCGTTGACGATACCCTTTGGCAACCAGACGGGCTTTGTAGGTCTCTACCTTCCCATCTGCGCCCCTTTTCCTCTTGAAGATCCATTTACACCCGATGGGTTTTATTCCTTTAGGCGGATCAACCAATGTCCAAACATTGTTGATTTCCATGGACTCCATTTCGGATCGCATCGCTCCAAGCCATGCCTCAGAGTCAGATCTCTGAAGTGCATCTATATAGGTGATTGGATCCTCATTGTTCTCATCGAGCTCAATGGGATCGCCGTCCCGGACCAAGAAACCGTAGTATCTGTCCGGCTGACGCGGTATTCTACCGGATCTCCTAATGGGTTCTGGGTGTGATTCAATCACAGCCGGTTCTACGATGTCCTTAGAGCGTGTAGGTTCTTCTATTGGCTGAGCTTCATCAAGTTCAATCTTAGAGGCTATAGTTCCTTCTCCATGGAACTCCTTTTCCAAAAAGATAGCTCTAAGAGCAACGAACACCTTTTGTTTATTCTCCAAGTAGAAGAAATATCCTTTGGTTTCCTTAGGATAACCAACGAATAAACACCGATCAGACCTAGGACCAAGTTTGTCTGAGTCTAAACGCTTTACGTAAGCCGGACAACCCCAGACCCGAAGGTGTGAGATTGATGGTTTACATCCATTCCATATCTCATGCGGAGTGGAGACAACAGACTTACTTGGAACATTATTTAATAAGTAACAGGCTGTCTGAAGTGCATATCCCCAAAAGGATAGCGGCAGAGTTGCAAAGCCCATCATGGATCGAACCATGTCCAACAAGGTTCGATTCCTCCTTTCGGACACACCATTCAACTGTGGTGTTCCTGGAGGAGTCCATTGAGAGAGAATTCCATTCTCCTCAAGATATGTCAAAAAAGCTCCAGATAAGTATTCGCCACCTCGATCAGATCGAAGGGTTTTAATACTTTTTCCAGTTTGCTTTTCTACTTCATTACGGTATCGTTTGAACATTTCAAACGACTCAGACTTATGTCTCATTAAAAAGACATAACCGAACCTTGAAAAGTCGTCTGTAAGAGTAAAGAAATATTTGTATCTTCCTCTAGCACTAACTGTCATCGGTCTACATACATCAGTATGTATTAGACTCAGAAGTTCTGTAGCTCGTTCACCTTTTCCAGTAAAAGGTGACTTAGTCATTTTACCAAGTAAACAGGATTCACAAGTGGGCAGTGATTCAGAATCACTGACCTCGAGGAGTCCATCTCCTCGCATCTTGTTTATTCTATTTTGGTTAATATGACCGAGCCTACAGTGCCAAAGATACAAATCGTTGACATTATCTAACCTTGGGCATTTGCTAGAAGTGTACATTACACTAACAGGCCTTGATAGTACGTATATGCCATTATTTAATCTAGCTTTCATTATAACAGAGTTATTCAAAATAACATTGCAAAAATCTCCTTTTATTGATAGTTCAAAACCACAACTGGCCAAAAGGCCTACAGAGATTATGCTCATAATGAAACTAGGACAATAGTGACAGTCGACTAGTTCGATAGTACAAGACTCAAAGACAAGATGCAGGACTCCGACCGCCAGTACTGGAACACGATTTCCATTCCCGACGCTCAGAAACTGTTCTCCATCTTCAAATCTTCTACTAACTTGAAGTCCCTGTAACGAATTACAAACATGAATTGGACTACCAGTATCCAATACCCAGTTAGCAGTATCAACAATTGAGTAATTACAAGGTTTTATCATATAAATACCTTGTTCAGCAGACTTCTGCTTTCTCGGCCTATTTGGATCAAGGGACGCAATATAAAGAGGACAGTTCCTCTTCCAGTGTCCCTTCTTCTTGCAGTAGAAGCACTCTGCAGAAGACTGATCAGCCTTATACTTCCTGGTCTGACTAGGGCCAGGAGCATTCTGCACTTTCTTTCCCTTCTTATTTATTTTCTTCTTCCCTTTCTTAAAGGGACGACGACCTCTACTACCTCCCACTAAATTCACCACCCCTTTATTCAGTTGGTGGTCTTTCTCGAAAGTCTGCAGCAATCCCAAAAGACCATGGTAGTTGACTGCAGGCTTGTTTATTCTATAATGATCGAGAAAATCAAGATAGGAGGAGGGAAGAGAATTCAGGATCGCATCCTTGCCGAGCTTCTCGTGCAAGGGGCATCCGAGTTTGCCCACTTTTTCAATCAGCTCGATCATGTACAATACATGATCAGTGACTGAACCGCCATTCGACATCTTGGAGTTGTAGATGGCACAAGACACTTTGTACCGTTCTACATCATCCGGGGTGCCGAAGGATTCCTTCAACTTTTGAAGGATTTCATCAGGTTGGGCCTCCTCGAATTTGCGAGTGAACTCGTCGTTCATCGCCGCTAGCATAATGCAACGGACAGCAGTCCGATCAGAGACCCACTTCAGATAAGCATCTCTGACCGCACTCCGTGCATTAGCGGGAGGGATTTCAGGTGCCGGATCCGTTATCACATACAAGATCCGTTTGTGCTCCAGAACTATTCTCAACTTTCGATACCAACTATCGAAGTTGTGACCCTTCAACTTCTCGTTATCGAGAAGTGACCGGAGCGAAAATTGGAAGACATCTGAAAAGAAAATAAGACCTATTAGTGTATGAATTAATAAATTAACCAAAAGACTTGGACTTTAGTCTAAATGTTTCTCCCACTAATTTTTCAGATTGGTAGCCTCTAACTCCAATCCGTGAAAACATTTTTTTCAAGTGGGTACTGAAATCCAATAGGCTACGCATGAGCCCGACTATGGCCGGCTCACCCATACGAGCCTAAAGGTAGGTTTGTAAACCAATTGTTTTCCTAAACAATTTTCAGTATTTTATTTTGCCCCAGAGAACACCCCAATCGGCCTAGGGGCCTCCTATTGCAGGTCTCTGGTTAGGTCCAACCATTAAAATGACTAATCCAATGCTTCCAGCTAACTAAAGACCAAGCCCGACTATGGCCGGCCCACCTGGTGCCGTTAAGGAGGTTGCACTGAACCATCATCGATCAGATAGAAATTCCAATCGCCGGATGTACACCCGTTCTATGGAACTGCCGATGCATACCAAGCTAATGGACACATTTCTATCCAACTTAATGGGAGGCTAAGACACTGTCAACTCCTTGACTTAGTCTTTTTAAGGACCTAATAATTTTAGAGGATTTTTGTTTTTTCTTTTTTTAATAGTTATGACAGAAGAAAAAGGGAAGGACATGGATCATCCTCCCACTGAATCAATCAGATTCCAGGAGGGTTGAAATAAATCAACAATTAATCCATGGGCACCTATTGATCAGTCAGACCGATCAACCTGGGTGACATGGGTTAACTCGAGTCATTGAGCTTTTCCAATCAGTTCTGGTCGACTCGACTAGCCAGGTAGGTGAGATCATGGGTGAGTATCCGCCATTAACCATCTTTCCTAGACACCAACCAAGTTGGCCAAGAAAGAGGTAGCCTCATACAACCATGATCATAATTGCCAAACCTACCTCGACACCAGTCGGTTTACCAGACTCGATCGGACTAGCCTAAAGACTCGGGCATCCACTGAGCCACTAATTGGATCGATTTTAGATGAACGGATCAACTAATCTAACTATTAGATAGTTCTAAAGAAAGACCTTAAACAACTTTTGTTTAATCTTATTTTAATCCGGTTCAACTAAACTTAGGTCTAACCCAGTGATGGACCCAACTAGGCAGCTAACCCAATTAACCCAATTTGGCTTATGCAAATTTTATTAGATTTCATAAACCTAAAAATTTTTATTAAGCCAAATACTTAATTAAAACATTTTTAATTAAGTCTCTATGTAAAACAATTTTACATCTAAATTATGCATCATATCTAGATTTATACTTTTATAAATATTATATGACCCAAAGAACAAAATTATAAATCATGCCAAATTTATACAAAAAAATTTAATTTCTTTTTGATTTCCTTAAAGGATCCTTCTGAAGAGGCCAACACAGACGAACCGCATCGTGTCAAAGACACACGGCCATGGTGAAGGTCTCAACTAGGTTCCTAAAAGTATTCTCTAAACCCAAGATTAAACAATTTAATCTACTATACATGCATTAAAATATGTTACACTAGAACCTGTCTCTGATACCACTGTAAGTAAAAACATGGTTGCAGGTGCCTACGCTAAGCATGCAACAGCACAGGGAGCAGGTAAATATTTTAAAATATTTTTAAAATAAATACGAAAAATACCTACTCCGCACAGGATCTAGCATATGCAAGATGCATGTATTGGCATGATACATATCATATAATATTTATAAACAATTTTATAAATCCAGATCTACACATGCACGGAAAATAAAACCCAAAAACATACCTTATTCCCAGCTAGAATAAGTCTGGGATAAACTTGGAATAGACTGGAATAATTGGAATAAAGTTATTCCAGTCGTCTTCCACGTTGGGCTGAAAACTGGGCTTCCGAAAAGTCCCCGGAACGCCACCTTCCGGACCTCCGATCGCTCCAAAATTTGAGCTGTAGATTCTTAAGGAAGTCCTCTTCGATTTGGCACTAGTTTCTGCAAGAAAAACTAATCCAATAAATCGTAAAAATTCGCCGAAGTCTGCTGCACGAAAATGGCAGCAGAACAGAGTAGCTGTCTTCGTCGTTGGATTTCGGGCAACTGGAGCGATCCTGGCTCGCGTGGTTTGCTCCGAGGAGTAGAAGAATACTCCCTCTAGAGGGGAGACATGCCCGGGGCTCTCCGATCCCTCTCCATGCATGGTGCTAGCCGCCGGAAGATGGTTCACGGTCACAGGTTGCTGCAGCAAAGCAGAATTGCTGCAGCAGGAAATTGAGCACTCTAATGGAGAAGGAAGAGGCTCCTAAAACTCTCCCTCACACCCTCCCAAATCCAGCTCTACAAATACTCAATCAGGTGATCTCACAACCCCTCAAAAATTTCCTTGAAAATTTTCTTTTCTCGGTGAATAACAAAAAAAAAAACCATTAAACAGGGAACGCTGCAGTGTTGTTTATATAGGACAGCAGAGGGGGAAACAGGAGGTTTGGAGGCCAAGAGGCTTTGGCAGCTTAATTCCCATTAACCAAGGATTAATGTAATGGGTTGGGAAAAGGAAGAGACAGGATGTTTGGAGTTCTCATCCAGCGAAAGGAATTTCAGCATTTTGGTCTTTGGGTCTCTTCATTTCAACCATCGAATCACCATGTAAAACGGTCATGAGGAGAAAATGCACCGGTTCAAAACCGGTTGAAGCCAAAACATTATACCTTGGTTCAATCCCATTAAACCAAGCCAATTAAATGGTCCAATCCCATTTAAACCAAGTTAGTTCAAACCTTTTGAATTTTGGTTCAATTGGTTCGCAACCAATTGGAGGCCGAAACGAACTCCGAATCAGTTCAAAACTGATTCAGAAAAATCCTGGCACAGTGCTTATCAACCAAGAACAATTTTCGGTTGACTCAGACAAGGGCAAGACGGGGAAAAAGAGTACTCAATCAATACTGTGACCATGAAACCGAGATGATTCCTAATCGTAATCGGTAACCGGATCAGAGAGTTATCCTCTGTGGCGTGTGACCTCATAGGTTCGAACCTAAACGGTAGCACTAGAACAGTTCTAGTACCAGCACAGGAAACCATCTAGCAATGGGTCCCGGCGTCCGGATAGGTCGAAGATGCGGGAGCAAACTATCGAACCTCTGGCATATGGTTACCGTATAATTCATCCCTTTGACCTCTAATGCTTAGGACGACTGAGATTGGGCTGCCAACCCAGACTGAGTCAGTTGACTACGTGTCTCAACCTCGCAAGCCCAGTGACTCTTCACTAGGGCTACCCCGGCCGAGGATTTGCTAAATTGAGATACTGCGAGACATTCAATCCAAACTGTTTGGACAGGTCAATTCCATCTTAGTCCATCACTGCTCCACAAGTACTTGATGTACCAAGAAACCTTCCATCACCGGATTAAAAATTCGGGTAGTCCGGCACCAAAGCACAGGGAGTTGCTTGCAAGCTACCGTGATGACCTCAGGTCAGAGGGACACTTATACCCATATCCAATCGTGAGTATCCCTTTGGCAGAAAGGGACTGCACGTAGTCACGTTCAATGAGATATCACATATATCCCACTTGCATATCACATCAGTGTCACCACACTCATTTGGTCAAGAGGACAACCAAACGATGTGAACTACAACAACCTATACTTGATATATTGCCGTCCAGTACAATATATCATTTGGTTGTGAACCGGGTTTAAGGACCACTCGATACATCCTCTCTGTATCGAAATCAGTGTAGTCCTAAGGACTTCATCACATAGGAAAGAGTTCTCTTAAGGAAATACAATATGTGATGAGCTGCCAAAAATAATATTTTATTAATTCTTTGAAAAAGTACAATACTTAGCACAATCGCCTGCAATCCAGGCGATTGGCTTTGGGACACAATTCCCAACATCGAGATCTCGGGCTTCAAAAAACTATTTTCTTTCATGAGTCGGTGCTTGGGATAGGAGTCGGCTCTTACTGCTGAAACACTGAATCTTTCTCCGTGCCATGCCACGATGAGTCAGCTTTCGATCCATGAGTCAGCTCTTGCTAAGTCTTCAATTGATGCTTCAAACTTCTTCAAAACTCTTCATCATTTGAATCAAACAAAAACAAATCTACATACTTTTAATTTTACAATTTTCAGCCCATTTTATAAGATTACAAGATTGATAAAACTAGGGCTTTTACAAGTTCAAGTACATAAAATTTATACATAATTGAATTACCTTTCAATCAATTTGAGAACCATTTTAAACAAAAGATAACCAATTTCCTGCAAAACCTCTCAAGTAATTTGAAAGAGTTAGTATCAAATACATGCTCCAATATTTTGTGATCATCAAAATCATTCCAGGGGTCAACAATCCTTTATCATTTTGAAGTAAAACTTCTTTTCATTTACTTTATAGGGCGATGATTCAGGTCTACCTTTAGGTGATGTGTCATTACTTCATGGTCAATCCTTGGCATATTTACAAGAGTCCAAGCAAAGATGTTAGCATTCTTTTATAAAAAGGCAATCAATCATTACTTTGTATCCTCGTCCAATCTTGAACCAACTTGAACAACATGTCATGGATCTCCATCATATAGGAGAACAACTACAAGGTCCTTTACAGGCTTTCCTCTTTCTTCAATCAATTCATCTCTAGTATCCAATCCTTCGATTGGAAGGCCATCTGGGGTTTTGATTTGTTTGGTATATCGAGCCACTAGGTTGCACTATCTCACTAGAGCTTGGTTTCCATGCACTTCTATCCCTCATAGCATAGGAAATTTTATTAATAGATAATAGGTCGATACTACCACTTGTAGGGCATTCAACCTTGGTCGGCTGAATATGACATTATAAGCTTAGGGAGTCTTTACATTTATGAAAGTGAGGTGCATTTGGGATCATCAAAGGACACTCCCTGCTATCACAGGTTAAGTGATAGCACCTTCGACAGGGACTGATTCCTCCAAGAATCCTATTATTGATGTGTTCAACTTTTTTAGCCATTCATGAGGAATGCTCATTTTCAAGAAGGTATCATAAAATAAAATATCTACCAAACTTCTACTATCAACAAGTACATGATGGAATTACAATCATCAATATTGAGAGTTATGACCATAAGGTCATGGTGGTGATATTGGACTCCTCTTGCATTGGCCAAAGTGAGGGTTTTGGTTTCATCAAGAGTCCCCTCATGGCTACTAGTTTTGGCTTCTTCCTTCGGTCCCCTAGGGATGGTGTTGACATCGTCTCTGGTAAGCCGATCAACGAGTCCTCCACTTGGGGTGGTGCTCTAGTAGGTGTGGGACTGGAGCATCATGTCATTCCCCACGATCTTTAAGGAATCTGTTCAACTTGTCATAGCAAATGAGCTTCTCGATCTCATCCTGAAGTTACATGCATTCCTCTGAATCATGGTCATGATTTTGATGCTAGAGGTAGTATTTGTTCTAATTCTTTCTTTCAGGTTTTGCTTTCATCTTTCTAGCCTCGGGAAGCTATCCTCGAATTTGCATCAAAACATGAGCACATGAGTTGTTTAGATGGGTATATTAACCAAACTTTCATTGTAATAGAATGCCTAGTCGATCAGGGCTTTGAAGACATCGGATCTAGGGAGGTGTTCTTTGATGTCATGGAGGTGACTGGCTCCTTAGCCTTTTACCCCGGTCCTCTCACCTCGGGTGAAATCCTATAGCCAAGGATTGCTCCTTGGGTGTTAAAGCAGATGGTGAAATGGAAGATGGAGTGAGGGCCAGGGTAAACAGAATAGTTGAAGGCACATTGGCACCATGTGGTTTCTCTGCTCATGCATACTTTTTCGCTCTAGTAAGAATCTTAGAAAAATCCACTGATGGTTTCTTCTCTAAGGTGAAAAGAAAGGAACATTGTTAGAAACCGCACTTCATGGCGGTCATGGCAATTGAATGATCGAGGTCATATACCTCTAGGGCTGCTTCATTAAACCAGCACATATAAGATTGGAGATTCTCCCTCTGCTTGATATGGATTAGGGAGTTAGAGCTCTATCTTGGTTTTCTAATACTAGTAAAATGGGAAAAAAAGACTGACTTAACTAGTTAAAGGAGTGAATGGAACCTGATTTTATGCTAGAATACTAGTATCTAGCTGATTTCTTAAGAGTTGAGGGAAATGTTAGGTATGACACTGCATCAGTGGCTCCATACATGAGCATCATTATCTTGAAGCCCTGTAAATGGTCCACTGGGTTAGAGACCCCTCGTATATCTCCAGTTGTGGCATCTTGAAATGTCTTGGTAGTGGCTCTTGCATGATGTAGACTTCAAAAGATGGCTCAGTGGTGAAACCAAGATCTTTATCTCTAGGTGGTGCTAAGCTTCGCAAGGCTTCAATACACTAATTTATCTCTCGAAACTTGCGATCCACTTTAGTATCTCTAGCTAGGTGTGCTTCAAAAGATTGTGGGGATGAACGGGCCAGAGTTGACTTTTCATCCGATCGAGGCAAGTAAGAGTGCCTCCTTGCCTGTCTAAGATTCTCTTGTACCATGGGAAGAATAGGTTCCTCCCGCTCATGTCTTGCAGGAGTCGGAGTTGTCATGGCTCCAAGCATGCCGCTCCCAATGATATGAGAGTTTGTTGTGGCATGGCTTGATCTACTTTTTGCTATGGTGCACTACCTATGCTATAGACATTACCGGACATTGCATCACTTGAATGACAATAATTAACTCATGAACTTGCTAATGAGATATTCTAGAGTTCTAGATTTATTTTCTTATGTGACGGTGTCAACCTGAGCCCCTAGACCTAGATTCTTGGTGAGTTAACTATCTCATTGGAAAGTGGTGGCACCAGAGTACCGAGTGGACATACCTTTTGATGGAATATAACTCGCACTATAAGTCTTTTTTAAATAGCAGGTGAATAGTAACCCCTTCCTCTATTTGATAATGTTAGATCTACCTAAGTACTGAAGTAAGTTAAAGGTGAGATGTCGGTGACTGTACCTATAAAATAAGTCTTGGTCAAAGGTAGCTCCAGTGAAGAACCTCCGATGCTTAAGTCAATATCTCAAACCTCAGAGTAAGAAAATGAAGTTGAGTAGTGAGAGAGGATGTATGCATGCATATGTGTATACCTCTGGAGGCTCACAGAAAATCCCCTTTTATACCCAAGCTTTAGGGATAGTTTGGGAATATCTTGATGTGGTGGTAGATGGACAAGAAGTGATCGGATTTTGGCCTTCATCAGGATTTTTGGAGGGAAATCATCCTTCTTCATCTAGAATATCCTTCCTACATTAATAGGAGATTTTGTCTTGTGTGCCTTCCCGCCATCTGCCTTAATGGCTTCGGGAGTTATGGTCCAAAGGGAGGCCACACTTCTTTAATAGCTGAGATATGCTTTTGATTGTCGGATTTGATTGTTTGTCTATTATAAGGGACATATTAGGGGGAGTGTCGATAGACTTCTCCTTTAGCCATCTTGTGAGATGTCCTCATAGAGGGTCTTACTTGCTTGGCCCTAATTCCAAGTGTCAAGGTTCAGTAAATCCTTCAAAAGGCATTTGGGCCTAAGAAACTAGGTGATGATTATACCGAAGGTTTGAAAGACCAAATGTCAAACCTTGTGGGAACCCAGAAGATCGAAGGTTTAGGGCCATATGTTTTGTCTAGCAGAGATCTGGGGGGCCAAAGGTTCAACCTAGTAAGGGGCGAGTAGGTTGAAGGTATCTTAGTGAGATGGCTAGTAGGATCGGGAGTTTTGAACTATTAGTCTTGGCTTTTGGGATTGAATGGTTGATAGGGTGTCTTGGGAGAAATATCCTGAGACAAGAGTTATCCTTTTGGATGACTCGGTAGTATAAATTCAAGCTACTTCGATCACACATGTTTTGTTATTTCTAGGTTGTTTGGGAAATCATTCTATATTTACATATACATGGAAGACCATAGATCCAGCATTGGAGGTGGAAATAGCTAAAAAGTAATGAGTGTAGCTTCTACTTATTATGAATAGATCTAGTTAACCCATATCTAGTTCTAGCATCTTCGGGATCTCGGGGGTGGGATTTCCCCCACATCAAAAGGCTATAACCAAAGGACCTTACACACCCACAGTCATAGTAAATGGTGTTGCTACTCCTAAGATTAAAGATGAATGGGAGAGCAAGATATCAAACTAGTTGAATTAAATACCAAAGCTATAAATTTGTTATAGTGTACTTTAGATCCAAATGAATTTAATAGAATTTCTACTTGTTCTTCAGCTAAAAAAATATTGGATATGCTTGAAGTTACCTATGAGAGTACAAATCACATAAAACAATCTAAAATTAATATGCTTGTTCATACTTATGAAATGTTTAGGATGGAACCTAGTGAAACCATTACTGAAATGTATACTAGATTTATCAATATTATCAATAGATTGAAAAGTTTTGGTAAATCTTATACTAACTATGAGCTTATTAACGAAAATTTCAGGTCTCTTCTAATTTCATGGGATACTAAGATCACCACTATTCAACATGCTAAAAATCTCAACACTCTTCCTCTTGAGTAACTCCTAGAATCACTTATGACCTATGAACTATCCTTGAAACAAAAGAGTAAAGAAAATGATAAGAAGAAGAAGAAGACTATCACCCTCAAGTCAACAATAATAAACGAAGAAGTGATAACTCAGATGAGGGAGATGAAGATAAAGATATGGCTCTTGTCTCAAGAAAATTTAGAAGGTTCATGAGGGAAAAAAAGCATGGCTACAAGAAGAAGCCTTATAAAAGAGAACCAAGTAGAGAGAAGGAGAAGGAGAAAAACAAGGAGTAGCCTATTTGCTTCAAATGCAAGAAGCCTAGGTACTACAAAATGAACTGCCCCCTCCTTAGGAAAGCTTTAAAGAAATATAAAAAGAAGATAATAATGGCAACATTGAGTGATAGCGAGGATTCCAACTTTGAATAGGAAGTACAAGATGTTACAAATCTATATTTCAGAGTCCATGAAGAAAAGGTAAGGTTTGAAACTGATGTAGATTGCACTTTTGAAGAACTTTAAGATGCTTTTTCTAAACTTATATATGATTTCAAAAAGCTTAAGCTGAAAAATAAGAAAGTAAAGAAATAGATTCTTGAGTTAATAAATAAAAAAGGAAAAATTAACAAAAGAAAATGAAATCTCAACTCAAGAAAACAAAGTTTTGAAGGAACAAAAACTAGTTTTGACAAATGAAAAAGAAGAGCTATCAAAAGAAAGTAAAACCTTAACCCAAGAAAATAAGAGTTTGAAAGATGAAATGAATAAGATTAAATCTTTTATTGAAAAATTTACTTATAGCTTTGAAAAACTTGAAATGCTTTTAAAAAGTTAAAGAATAATTTTCAACAAAGCTGGATTGGGTTTTAAACAACAAAAACAACAAAAATACTTTTCTTTATTCCAACATCTTCAAGTATTAGATGTCATTGTTGTTGTATGCTAGGACATAAAACCTATTTATGTGATTATAAGAAATTGAATAATATTAAAAAGATTTAGATTCCAAAAGGAACCACAACTACCAATCCAAAAGGACCCAAGATGGCTTAGTACCTAAAGTTTCTCTTTGATTTCTTTTGTAGATGTGTCTTGTAACTAAGAAGAAGAAAATACTTTAGTATCTAGATAGCGGTTGCTCAAGATATATGACCAAAGATATGAAGCAATTCAAATCTCTTGAAGCTCTAAATAGGGAAAATGTAATCTTTAGTGACAATAAAAAAGGAAAGATCATAAGAACCAATAAAATTTATATCATCCCTTCTACCTTTATAAAAAATATTTTACATGTAGAAGGTTTAAAAGATAATTTATTTAAAATAGTCAATTTTATGATAGAGACTTTAAATTAGTATTTAAATCATCATTATGCATTGTTTCTAGGCTCAATGATATTGAAATCATATTCATTTAATATAGACATAGAAATATCTATATTGAAGATCTTGATGATCTTCCTATGCAAGATGGTCAATGTCAGTTATAATGGAAGCCAAAGTCAATAAAGCTAGTTGGTTGGGGCATCATAGATTAGGACATGCTAGTATGTACTTACTTTCTAAATTGATTAAAAAAGATCTTATAAAAGATTTATCAAAACATAATTTTGAACATAATAAAATTTATGATGCATCCCAACTTGAAAAATAAATAAAATGTTCTTTCAAATCAAAAGGCATAATTTCTATATCTAGACTCTTAGAATTTATTCATATAGATTTGTTTGGATCCACAAAAGCTACTAGATTAGGAGGAAAGAAATATGGTCTTGTAATTGTAGATGATTTTTTTTTTATTTTACATGGGTTATGTTTTTAGCATACAAGGACGAAGCTTTTTCAGCTTGTACCAAATTCTATCAAAAGGATTCAAATGAAAAAGGTAATTCAATTTTTTGAATTCATAGTATCATGGAACTGAATTTAAAAATTAAGATTTAAAAAAATTTTGTAATAAAAAGAATATTGAACATAACATTTTTGTATCTAGGATATCCCAATAAAATGGAGTTATAGAAAGAAAAAATTGAACTTTGAAAGAAACGGCACACACCAAGCTATGTGAAAGCAACCTCTCAAGATACTTTTAGGTGGAAGCTATCAAAACTACATGTTATATTTTTAAACTATATTTTAATCCATTCGATTTTAAAGAAAACATCTTATAATTTTTGGAAAGATCAAAAGCCTTACCTCTCAGGTATCGACACTTGGTTTTCAGGTGTCGACACTTGAACTTTCAAGTATCGACACTTGATTTTTAGGTGTTGACACTTGACACAAAAATTCTCCAGAGGTATGTTCTGTATTTTTCAAAAAGTCTTAGGCCTTGACTCGATACTTGGGATCCTAAGTGTCGACACTTGAGTTTCAGGTGTCAACACTTGAGTTATGAGTGTCGACACTTGGCATGCCATTGGAAAATTCTGCAAGCCAAATGCTGAAGTGTCGACACTTGGGCTTCCAGGTGTCGACACTTGGTTCTGCAATTTTCAAAAGCAAGTGCCAAACATGCCAAAAACACAAAGATTTTCAATGAAAATTAAATACAACATATATAAACAATAATTGAACTCATTCATATCCTTTTTTGATGGAGAAGACTTCTTAAATCATAAAAAATGCTTTGTTTCCAAAGCATGCCATGATACTCTAGTTTTGAGAACTTGAGGTGCTTGAAACCTGAAAACTCATAACAACAATTCAACCATTGGTACAAAATATGTACTCAACGTTTTCTTATTCATAAAAATCACAGGGTAGAGCCAACAATCTCCTTCTTTTTGATGATGACAAAATCTTGAGTAAATAAGCATTTAAATTCAATTTTGACATTGTATCCCATAAGTATGAACTTGAAACTTATACAATGCAATTCAATAGAGAGGATGTGCTAAATATATATTGAAATCAACATTCTCTCCCCCTAAGGGAGTTAAGTTAGGAGACAATTCTAAAGTTAAAAAAAATGCTTGTAACTACTCCCCCTTTTTGTCAACATACAACATAAAAGGGAGTAATCTCTCCCTGAATCAATGCATTAGGTCATGATAAAGGTGGTATTAGAGTTGAAAAGTGATTAGATCAGTAAGAAATCCAACAAGTATCATAGCAAATGCATAGAATAGAGAGTATCAGAACAAATACAAAATTCAATACATCACGTAATTGATACAAGAATGGTCACAAACTGGAATACACACATATATATATATAATCAATGTTTTCAATTACAAAATGTGCTGTTAGAGATACAGCAAATCTGAAACATGATACAAGATACATAAAGCAAACAATTACAGTGATATAAGCATGTAAGCAAATACAACAACTAAATATAAAAGTAACAAGCAACTGGATAAACATCTGTGAGGCTACTTCTCATCAGATGGAAGCTCAAAGCTAATGGGGGCACTGATCCTGGACCTAGGTACAAGGGCCTTTGGAGGCTCTAGAACCCTACGACTCCTAGTCTGGGCAGAAGGTCCATGTGCGGGTACAATCCTGGATGATCTAGTCGACGGGGGAGGAAGTAGCTTAGCTGGTGTCACAAAATCAGGAGTGGGAACAATCTCATCAGCTGGAGAAGGAACCTCAAAAGTAGCTGGTGCTGAGTATCTCTGTTGACCATCTGATATCACCCAGCTAGGTTTACACTGCCATCTGAACTGCCATCACCAGAAAAGTCTATGCCTCTATCTCCATTATCATCATCACCATCACCACCATCACCACCCTGGGAATCATCATGATCATCTTCAGCAGGTGGTGGAGGAGGTGGAGGATCAACTGGACCAGATGTCCCTAACGGTAATAGAGCTCTCAGCATCTCCTCAATGCAGGTGAAGCTAGCTTCCATAGTCCTGCGAATATCAGCAGCACCTCTGTAGTATGAGCTCGAAGGCTCTCTATCTCAATCCGGAGCTGTGTGGTGTGGACTCCCAGTCTGACCATCTCACTCCTAAGCTCTGTAAACTACTGGCGAGCGTGCTCCTCAAATGATGTATCGGTAGAAGATGGAGGAGGAGCAGAAGGGGTAGCTGTAGGAGTCACCGGCTCAGGCTCTAATGCTGGTCCAACTCGAGGAGGTGTAATAGCTGGCCCTGATGGCCTGGTCTCGGCCTCTCTGATCTCGTCCTCCTCATCTGGCTCCTGACCAGACTCTATGAATCTATCTGCTAGAAACTAATCTGTATCCCATACAGTGCAAAGATTGCTCGTCATAAACGTCCATATGTAGGATCTCCTTAGAGGCCTCCCCCTCCAAAGGTATACCATAGGCTCGAAAGATACGTGTCAATCCCATATCGTATGGAAGACAATGTCTCCTCTATGTGGCTATGTCTCTCATCTGAAGTAGTATGAATGCCGGGAGATCAACCGTAGTCCTCTGAGACAAGTAGACCATAAGCATCAGCTCCCACTCTGTAATAAAATCGAATATGCCAGTCTTCGGGAGTAGGATGCGAGCGATGATGTGGTGAAGAAGCCACATCTCAACTGATAACTGGTTTGAGATGACCACTGTCACACCACAAACATCATCTCTCTCAAGCACACAACAAAAGGCCTCCTCACGATCCTTAGTGCCGTAAGCCACAATACCTCTATATGGGATCTCCCATAATCTGCTCAAGACTGACTTGTCCACGGGAATCCTCACACCCCTGACAGTTGCATGCCATGCGAGTCTGCTGCAATCTAGGCTACCATAAAACTCGCAAATCAAATGAGAACAGTACCTCTCTATCATAGAACAGAAGGGGACTAAACCTGTATCCTGAAGAGTTTGCCTAATGCGAAAGTGCTATCTGTTGAAGAAATCGAAATCCACCCATCTGCCAGTTGCCACTACCTTCCCTGCCATCCTCTCTGTAGGAGGTGACCCAAGGGCTGCTGAACTACTAGTCTGACCACTGTCATGCCGAGCCTTGGATCTTCTCTCTGCTGAACTTTGACCAAACTTTTTTTTAACAGCCAATCTCTTCCTAGGTCCCATAACTACCAACTGAGGAAAGAAAGGAAGGAAGAAAGGGGTAAACTTAAGAAATAGGGATTGGTCTAAGGAAGACATAGAGAAAAGAAGTCAAAAATAGTGGATCAGCCAAGAATGTGACTAAAAGAAAGGGAAATTAAGGTTTGGTTTTGATTTAAATCGACAATAATTTGAAGAAAAATATTTAGGGTTCGGTTTAAAGTGGAAAGAAACCAAATAGGTTGGTTTAGGTTTGAAATTTAACTATAAAAACATTAAATCGGAAGGTAAAAGTTGGAGAAACTAGTTAAAAACAGTGAAATTTGACAATGCCAAGTAAAACCTGATTTTTGTTTAGTAGAAAAATAGTTTAAACGAGGGAAAAACATCAAACGGTTGATTTTGGCCCAAGAAACTTCAATCCAACAGTGAAATCGTGTGGAATAAGGGGCAAAACAAGGTATAAACTGTAAAATCAAAGCATATACATGGTCCAAATGGAGGAAATCCAAGAAATCCGAACTCAAATACAAAAGAAATAAGGATTTTCGGTGGGAAAATGTGTAAATCATGAAAAAATGCAAGAAAATGGTGAAAAAACCATGGGAAAACCTAAAAGCATGGATTCATGGTGGAAAGTAAGGAGGTTTATCGGAAAAACGAGGGATAAGGGAGGAAGATCACTGTTCCAAGCTCCACGAACAGTAGGGGGACCACTAGGGCTCGAGTGAAGGGAAAGAAACCAAATAAAAAATGATTCGATAAAGCCCTAAAAAATTTGAAATTTCTGTGAGTGTAGACACTTGGATTTTCTCAAGTGTCGACACTTGGTCAGGTGTCGCCACTTTGCAAAATCCAAGTGTCGACACTTGGCCAAGAAAATTCCAAGAAAAAATCAGAAAAAAATTATAAACATTCAAGGGACTTTTTGAAAAGTTTTGGGACTCAATGAAAGTGATTTTAAGCAAAAATAAATTAAGTAAAGTGGAAATTGAGAGAGTTATAAGAGAATGGGTCAATGATTCCTAACTCTCTTCTAATCATATAAAATCTCTCTTCACTCAAGGATTTGGTAAACACATCAGCTAGTTGATCATCAATACATACAAATTCAAGCATCACATTAGAGTTTTGTAATGATCTCTTATGAAATGATGTCTTATTTCAATGTGTTTACTTCTTGAATATTTTACAGGATTCTTAGTTAGGTTGATTGCACTAGTATTGTCACATCTTATGGGTGTCTTAATTAGTTTAATGTCAAAATCTTCGAGTTATTGTTTGATCCATAAGATTTGAGCACAACAGTTTCTAGTTGCTATATATTCGGCTTCCGTCGTAGATAGAGCAATCGAATTCTATTTCTTGCTACTCCATGAGATCGAATTAACTCCAAGAAATTGACAGGTTTTACTAGTACTTTTACAATCAAGTTTACACCTAGCAAAGTCAGCATCAGAATAAGCAATCAATTCAAATAAAAAATCTCTAGAGTACCAAAGACCTATATCAATTACGCCAGACAGATATCTAAGTATGCATTTAACAGCCAAAAGATCAGACTCTTTAGGGGCAGACTGATATCTTGCATATATACAAACACTGAACATAATATCTGGCCTACTATCAGTTAGATATAACAATGAGCTAATCATTTCTCTATATAACTTTTGGTCTACTGGCTTACCTAATTCATCTTTGTCAAGCTTACAAGAGGAGCTCATTAGTGTACCTAATGGCTTGGTGTTCTCCATCCCAAATTTCTTTAGTATTTCTTTTATGTACTTAACTTGGTTGATGAAGATCCCCTCTTTGGTTTCCTTTATCTGGAGTCCGAGGAAGAAGTTAAGTTCTCCTATCATGCTCATCTCGAAGTCACCCTGTATTAACTTTGCAAACTCTTGACAAAGAGATTCGTTAGTAGCACCGAATATGATATCATCCACATACACTTGTACTACTAAGAGATTATCATTCTTCTTTTTCAAAAATAAGGTAGTATCTATATTATCTCTAGTAAAATCATTTTTGAGAAAGAAAGAACTTAAACGATCATACCAAGCTCTTTGAGCTTGTTTCAAACCATACAAAGCTTTATAAAGTTTAAAAACATATTTTGAAAATTCATGATTTTCAAAACCGGGTGGTTGTTCAACATAAACTTCTTCTTTGATAAAACCATTCAAAAAGGAACTTTTGACATCCATTTGAAATAATTTAAAATCCATAAAATAAGCAAAAGCTAACAATAGCCTAATTACCTCAAGTCTAGCAACAGGAGCAAATGTTTCATCAAAATCAATCCCTTTCTCCTGATTGTATCCTTTGGCAACTAGTCTAGCTTTATTTCTCGTAACAATTCCATTTTTATCAAGTTTGTTTCTAAAAATCTATTTTGTACCAATTATCGAAACATTAGAAGGTCTATCTACCAAAGTCCAAACATTATTTCTTTTAAATTGATTAAGTTTATCTTGCATAGCATTAATCCAATTGTAATCATTTTCAGCTTCTTCAATAGTTTTAGGTTCTATTTGAGATTCAAAAGCAAAATAATCACAAACATTTCTAAGAGATGATCGAGTACTTACACCTTTATATGGTCACCAATGATAAGTTCTTTGGGGTGTCCATGAGCATACATCCATTCTTTAGGTATAGGATCAGGTAATTATGTGTTTTCATTTTCTTGATCTTGTCCTCTTTCATTGTTTTGATCATCTTCTTATTCCTTGTTAGGTTCTTCATTATTGTTCACCTCTTCAATTCTTTTGGTACCTATTTCATTACAAAGCACATCTTCTTTTCTAGAAGATTTCTGGTTAGATTCATCAAATACAACATGTATGGATTCTTCAACAATAAGTGTCCTTCTGTTGAAGACCATATATGCCTTGGTAGATGTAGAGTAGCCTAGAAAGACACCCTCATCTGACTTGGCATCAAATTTGCTTAGATTATCCTTGCCATTGTTTAAGATGAAACAACGGCATCCAAAAACTCGAAAATATTTTATTGAAGATTTTCTACCCTTCCAAAGCTCATAAGGTATTTTCTTTAAAATCGGTCGGATTAAAATATGGTTCAAAACATAGAATGCAGTGTTTATGGCTTCTATCCAAAAATATCTAGGTAGGTCATTTTCGCAAAGCATGGTGCATGCCATTTCTTCAAGAGTTCTATTTTTCCTTTCACCACCCTATTTTGTTGAGGTGTCTTATGTGCAGAAAAATTATGATGAATGCCATTTTCACTACAAAATTTATCAAAATCAAAATTTTCAAATTCAGTTCCATGGTCACTTCTTAAAGATACAATTGAAACACCTTTTTTATTTGAAACTCTTTTATGAAATCTAATGAATGTAGAAAACGTTTCATCTTTGTGTGCTAAAAACATGACCGATGTAAAACATGAAAAATCGTCTACAATAACTAGACCATACTTCTTACCTCCCAAACTAGATGTTCTAGTTGGCCTAAAGAGGTCCATATGAAGCAATTCTAAGGGTTTAGATGTAAAGACTACTTTTAATTTAAAAGATGATTTGGTTTGTTTTCCAAGTCGGCAAGCACTACAAATCTTGTCTTTTTCAAAACTAAGTTTTGGCAAATCTTTTATCAAATTCTTTTTGCTAAGTTTTGAAATCAAATGCATACTACCATGTTCTAGTCAACGATGCCAAAGCCAACTAGTTTCATTGATATTGGCTTCCATTGCCACTAGGCATTGACCATTTTGAACAGGAAGATCATCAAGATCAACCATATAAATATTGCCATGCCTATGACCAATGAACTTGATGCCATTGTCATCTAAACTAGAAACAATACACATTGATGATTTGAAAATAACTTTAAAATCCTTGTCACAAAATTGACTAATGCTAAGTAAATTATGTTTCAAACTATCAACATACAAAACATTATCAATGTAAGTAGAAAGGGTGATATGGACTTTACCAATTATGACAATCTTGCCTTTTCCATTATCACCAAATATTACATTACCACCATTTTGTTATTCAAGTAATGAGAACTGCTCCACATCTTCAGTCATATGCCTTGAGCAGCTACTGTCGAGGTACCACATTTTTCTTTTATTGGTTGCAAGGCACACCTACAATAAAAAATAGGTGGAGACTTTAGGTACCTAAGTCATCTTTGGTCCTTTTAGGTTAGTGGTAATGGTTCCTTTTGTAACCCAAACTTTTTTAACTTTGCTAATTTTTCTTTTATTGTACAAGTAAGATTTGTGTCCTACAATTCCATAAGTATAGCAAGTAATAGATGATGATGCAGGCACAAAGAAATTCTTGAAAAATTTTGTTGGGTTTGGTGACCAGGGCGGAAGCGTGGATTTCAAAAAATTTATTATGAAACCACTACCAAACCCTTAACCCAAGACCTCCTTACTAGGAATTAAAATATATAAACATGCATATATGATATAAACTAGAGTTTAGGCACCAACCTGAACCACTAGTATCCAATCTGATGAAGAAAACCATGATTCAGCCTTCTTCTCCACCAGGCGCCCAAACGTTCACCCTTCAACAGTGATCCACACGGGGCTTGACCAAGACACCAGCACCTTCAAAGAACTTGGTTCCACCAACTAGACTTTCAAACTTAAGCCTAATAGGATTTGGGCAAATTCCAATCTAATTGGACTAACTCTTCTTTAAATCAGCCTTTCTACTCCTTCCCTTCTTCTTCCTCTTCTTCTTTTCTTTACTTTTCCCTAATTCCTCTCCTAATTTGAACACTCCTAGGCCTTCCAAAGACCTTGTCCTAAAAGGGCTAGAGTGTTTATGACAAGAGGATAGGATGTAATAAAAATAAGAAAGAAAGAAGTCTTTGGGATCAAATATGTTTAACACCCCGAGAGGCTACGCTATTTATAGCGCACCAAGGGGCTTCTGAGATATCCATTCATGCCAGATGACATGACTCTTCTATTAGGATATGAAGCTTGGCAAGTATTGCGATACTTGGATTCAAAACTTTCGAGGAAAAAAAGCAGAGTGACTCTTTAAATCAAGAGTCGCTTCTCTTCTTAAATTCAAACGCCATACTTTAAACCAAGCGACTTCTAGATTTTTAATCTACGCCCAAGAAGTGTTAGGACATGCACCAGAGGAGTCCACGCCATTTATCTTT
Organism: Areca catechu; assembly: GCA_021397845.1. Taxonomy (NCBI): domain Eukaryota; kingdom Viridiplantae; phylum Streptophyta; class Magnoliopsida; order Arecales; family Arecaceae; genus Areca; species Areca catechu. The sequence goes on from CM038047.1 coordinate 71,720,993, forward strand.
CTCAAAATGTGCATGAAAAAGAGGGGACGCCACTCTTAGCGCCAAGAGTCCCAAGGAGCGTGGACTCTTCTTCTTTTGGCGTGAAGATGTGTCCAAAGGGGCGTGGAAGACTCCAAGAGGCATGAAAGTGTGTTTGACTTGGTCCTCTACTTAATCCAGAAGGACTCATGGCTAGGGGGTGCCTCTGGATTATTTTCTCATGCAATTTCTATGTAAAAAACATGTTGGTGCCCAAGAGTCCCACTTAGTCCAAACATTTCACACGCCCAAATTAGCCCAATTGCTAAATGGATAATATCAGGTTAATTAATCCAAATTGGCTGACTTAAACCTTGGTCTTCTAGCCAAGTACTGACCCAACACTTGAGCTAAATTTAATTTGACTTTAATTAATCCAAATTAGCCCAAATTGGAACCTGATTCGAAACCGATTCGAATCTAGGTGCTAGGGTTTGCAACACGTGCTAGCATGTTCACCTGCAAACATGGTTTAATCCAATTAAACCCTTGATCAGAACCATTTGTGTGTGACCCATTGGGTTCCACATCTAGCCAGTAGTGAGTCCAGGTGTAACTTGACCTGATTCGATTGATCACATCCAAACTGATTTAGGCCCGACTAGGTCAATTAGAATCCAATTCTAATTAACTGATTGAATTACCATAATTCAATCAAATCCCCACAAGACAAGATTGACATCTAGCAACGTATCTTGCCTACCCAAAAGATGTGGAATTTTGGTGGCATTACCAAAATACCCTTCAGTGGTGAGTTACTGGGCAATTCAGTCCTTCGATCAGCTTGCACCCTGAATATTGCTCTGGATATGGATACTTGTCAAATCCAATTTCATATTCATTCCTAGCTCAATCTGATAATGATGATTCATTAATGAACCATTAGAAACTATTTCTAATGTTCATACTTTGATCAAAGATTTCCTGAATCTTCATTTGATCGAAATCAGCTGGATGCGATTCCCTCTTACCAGGGTTGATCGATTCCTTTTTGACCTACTCACAAACTCCATATGCAATCCACCATACCCATTATCACCCCATGCATGACTCAGTGTTATGATTGAGTGTGAACCAAAGTATAGATTCATGCATACAAGGTACCATGGCGGTCTCAGGTCAAAGGACCACATGCACTACTCCCATTTTGAGAACTATCTATTGACAAACAGATAAGGTTCCATTAGATGCTCTCAAGTTGGATCCATTCAGTGAACTCATTCTCTAATGAGCACCCTCATCCTAGTATTAGTGTCAAACACAAGTGACTGTGAGATCAGTCACCCTCTTCACCAAGTATACATAGGATGTGCTGGTCTTGCCGGAAACATTGATCCCCTACTCAACGTCCCATCGACCAGGAATATTTTAGATTAGGGTTTTAAGGCTTTAGGTCTCACTGGTATGATCTCATCATAACCTTAGAACCATAGTCCTAATCTATGGGGTTCATCATATAATAATAAAATAATTAAGACACAACGTATGATGAAAATAAAATGCCTTTATTAATTGATAATGTCAATACATTGGTTTGGGATACAAAGAAAAATCCCATCGAAATACAACATTTCGATTGGCCTTTAGGGCATAATCCTTTCAATCTCCAACTTGCCCTAAAGCCAATCGCCTTAAAATTTTAACCCCATACAATCGAGGTGGCGATCAAACTCCCGCTGTGGTAGAGCGTTAGTGAACGGGTCTGCTATGTTGTTCTTCGTTTCAACTCTTTTAATGCAGACTTCTTGTCTTTCGACAATCTCTCGAATGAGATGGAAGCATCTCAGAATGTGCTTTGATTTGTGATGAGCTCTTGGTTCCTTAGCTTGAGCGACGGCTCTAGTATTATCACAGTAAAGTGGTACTGGACCTTCAATCTCTGGAATAACACCCAACTCTGAGATGAACTTCTTCATCCAGACAGCTTCCTTGGCAGCTTCACTAACAGTAATGTATTCTACCTTAGTTATTGAGTTAGCTACAGTCTGCTATTTAGAACTCTTCCATCTTACAACTCCTCCATTTAGGGTAAAAATATACCCTGAAATAGATTTGCTATCATCTGGATCTGATTGAAAACTAGAATCTAAATAAGCTTCCAGTTTAAGATCAGATCCTCCGTATATTAGAAAAATATCCTTAGTCCTTCTTAAGTACTTAAGAATATTTTCATAGCCCTCTAGTGATCCTCTCCTGGATCAGCCTGAAACCTGCTAGCTATACCTAAGGCGTATGCCACATCAGGCCTGGTATATAATATAGCATACATTATAGACCCTATTGTCGAAGTATAAGGTATAGAACTCATTCTATTTCTCTCTTCAGGTGTCTTAGAAGACATCTTCTTAGAAAGATGTATGCCATGACCTATGGGTAAGTAACCTCTTTTACTTCCCTCCATGCTAAATCTCTTTAGCACTTGGTCAATGTACCTAGACTGGGATAAGCCTGTCATCCTCCTAGATCTATCTCTATAGATCTTGATACCTAGTATATAGGATGCTTCTCCCAAGTCTTTCATGGAAAACTGTTTAGATAACCATACCTTGACTGATTGTAACATTGGGATATCATTCCCAATGAGGAGTATGTCATCCACATACAGAACCAAGAAAACTATGGCACTCCCACTAGTCTTCTTGTACACACAAGGTTCATCCTCATTTTTGATAAAGTCAAACTCTTTGACTGTCTTATCAAATCAGATGTTCCAACTCCTGTATGCTTGCTTTAATCCATAAATGGATTTCTTTAGCCTATATACATGATTAGGTTTAGTCTCCAAGACAAAACCTTCTGGCTATGACATATAGACCTCTTCCTCAAGGAAACCATTACGGAATGCTGTTTTCACATCCATCTGCCAGATTTCATAATCATAATATGCTGCTATAGCAAGCATGATCCGAATAGATTTGAGCATAGCAACAGGAGAAAATGTTTCATCATAATCTATTCCTTGTTTTTGTCTGAAACCCTTAGCCACTAATCTGGCTTTATAAGTTTCGACTTGGCCATCTGCCCCAATCTTTTTCTTATAGACCCATTTGCATCTAATAGGGTTAACACACTCTAGTGCATCAACCAAAGTCCACACTTGGTTGACTTACATGGAGTCCATTTTGGATCTCATGGCTTCCAGCCATCTGTCTGAGTCCTTACTCATGACAGCATCCGTATAGGTCAGAGGCTCATCATTTTCAATGATCCGAGCTTCATTATTCTCAATAATGAACCCATACCTCTCAGCTGCATGACGCACCCTATCAGACCTACGGATAGGAGTAGTGTGTTCTGGTTCTATACTAACTATGTTATCATTTGGTTGAGGTGTATCTATTTGTTGAACTTCTTTAAGTTCAATATTTCTCCCACTGCCCTTTTGTAGGATGAACTCTTTCTCCAGAAAAGTGGCATGCCTACTGACAAAAACTTTTTGTTCAGTAGGGTGGTAGAACAGATATCCTATACTATCTTTAGGATATCCTACAAATAGATACTTATCTGCTCTAGCATCCAGCTTATGTCCAAAATTTCTTTTGACATAGGCTAGACATCCCCATATCTTAAGATACTTAAGATTAGGTTTCTTACCCCTCTATATCTCATATGGAGTGCTAGAGACAGATTTAGACGGTACTCTATTTAAGATATTAGCCACGATTTCCAAGGCATATCCCCAAAAGGAAATAGGTAACTCTGTGAAGCACATCATGGACCGTACCATATCTAATAAGGTACGATTCCTCCTTTCAGCAACACCATTTAATTGTGGTGTGTAAGGAGGGGTCCATTCAGAGATAATCCCCTTTTCTTTAAGGTGATCGAGAAACTTGATGGATAAGTATTCACCTCCTCGATCTGATCGAAGGATTTTAATACTTTTCTCTATTTGTTTCTCTACCATACTTTGATACTTTAAAAATTTATCAATGGCTTCGGACTTATGTTTCATAAGATACACAAATTTGTACCTTGAAAAATCATCAGTAAACGTGATGAAATAAGAGTATCCACCCTTGCCCTGAGTTGTCATAGGCCCACATACATCTATATGTATGAGTCCTAATAACTCAGTTGTCCTTTCTCTATATCCACTAAATGGAATCTTGGTCATTTTACCCATGAGACATGATTCACAAGTTCCTAATGATTCATAATCATAAGGATTAAGAAAATTTTCCTTGTATAACTTGCTAATCCTAGTCTCACTAATATATCCAAGCCGACAGTGCCAGAGTAAAGTATTGTTTACATCATCTCTCTTTCATTTGTTACTTACATGAAGTATATTGTCATTAGTAGATAGAGTTAAAAGACCATTGCAAAATATGCCACAACATATAATTTCATTAGAAAAGCTGATTGAGCAACCATTGCTCATTACATTCATAGTATAGCCTTGTCTAAGTAACAAGGGTACAGATATGATATTTCTAATGATCTTAGGCATATAGTAACAATCTCTCAGCTCTAAGATCTTCGTCGAAGGTAACTTCAAGATATAAGTCCCTACGGCCTCTGCTTGGATGGACTCTCCTCCAGCACCGTAGAGCTTGAAGTCTCCTTCCTTCACTGCTCTAAGCCTTTGCAGCCCCTGCAATGATTTATAGATATTATGACCACAGGTGGTATCCAATACCCAAGTATTTGAAATGGAAGAATCCAATGACAAAATAGTATGAACTTCTTTCATACCTTTTGGTGCATCCGATGCACCAGGCTTCACACCTGCAAGGTAAGCCTTGCAGTTCCTCTTCCAATGACCCGGCTTGCCACAGTGAAAGCAGGTCATCTGTCCGGAGGCCTTCTTTCTTTTCTTCTTCTTGATGCCCCTTTTTGGATTCAATCTTCTCTTGGAACCCTTTCTGCCTGACTTCTTCTTATTGATCCCATCCACAAGAAGAAGTGGAGCCTTATTTTTCTTTAAAGGGCTCTCTGCTATTTTTAACATGTTTAACAGCTTATGCAATGAAGTGTTAAGTTTGTTCATATGATAATTAAGAACAAACTATGAAAATGACTCCGGGAGTGACTGCAGGATCAAATCCTGATTCAACTCTCCATCCATAACAAAATCCAATTGACCTAATCGAGTGATCAGGTCAATAACCATCAGTACATGTCTTGTATGGATGTACCTTCTGTCATTCTCGTACAGAACAACTGCTTAGATATCTCATATCTAGCAGTTCGACTATGTTCTCCATATAGCTCTTTTAGATTGAGTAGTATGGAGTTAGTATCCATGTTATCATGTTGCCTCTGTAACTCATTGGTCATAGAGGCAAGCATGATGCATTTGACAGTGAGTGAGTCATTTTGCCACATCATGTATGTGGTCTTTTCCTCTTGAGAGGCATCTTCTCCTAAAGGTTCCAAGGTAGGGGTATCAAGAATGTAAGAAAGTTTTTCCTGACTGAGTACTATCTTTAGGTTTCTCAACCAGTCAACATAGTTCAGTCTAGTCAATTTATTAGCATCAAGTATACTACGGAGTGAGAGTGATGAGGTCATTTAATCTACATTAACAAAGAACATAACATAAGCAAATAACCATTGTAGACAAAACATAATTAAATTATGACTTTAACTTAATTATGTCTCCCATTATTTTATCAAGCATCATAACCCTCTATATGATGATCGAGAAACCCTAATTGGTTTTCTTAGTGGGGTTGAGATCCTAATTCCTTATAAAGACCTTGTGTGTTCATAACAAATCTTATATAAGTTCAAAGGTAGGAAAACTCTTTCCAATTGTAACTCATACAATTCTCAACATATCCTAGCCTGTAAAATATTAATAGCCTTGTGTGTGCACAACAAACTATAATATTTTAGTTAAGTAAGACCCTTCATTCCTTTATAGTCATGATTGTAATAATAATACCCTTGTGTATACATAACAAAGTATTATATTAAATCATGCCATAAGCATCAAATGCACCAGGCCAAAATTGTGTTAGTCACCATAATAGGCCTTGTGTGTACACAACAAACCTAAAACGGATCATGACATAATAATGACCTAGCATGAAGGAAGGCCTAATGTAGTAAATATTACACTAAGCATATCAATCAAGAATTAAGTTAATCTTATTGGCCAGGTAAGTGGGAGAGTAGTGGGAGTCCCCCCGTTGCTTTCCTAGACACCAATAAAAATTGGCCAGGTCAGTCAATGGAACGAATTAAAAATCACATCCTCTTTACCGATCATGAACCACTTTTCCTAGACATCGAATGATCAACTAATCATCTTGATTATTTTGCTTTTGGTATATGACATTACAACTTAATATAATTTTAATAGAGGGCAATTCAAACAAAAGCACATTCTAATATTACCATTCAATCAACCATGCATCATATATCATTTTATAATGTGCCAAGTGTGTCATCATACTAGGACAACCATCTACCACATAATGGATCCACCATTATGCCAGGGCAACCTTATTTTAGTATGATGACTAGAAAGCTAAACATATCTCTATATCGGTTAAGGTTTAAGTAAAAACCCTAACCAGTGACATACATATATGCATAAACATATCAATCATATGTAACTTTAAACTTTTGTAGAGTCCTACAAAATTGGGCAACTTCAAATTTTGTAGAGTCCTACAAGAATGGGCAACCTCAAGAGTCTTACAAAATTGGACAACTTCAATTTTATAGGGTCCTACCAAAATGGGCAACCTCAAGAGTCCTACAAAATTGGGCAACTTCAATTTGGTAGAGTCCTGCCAAAATGGGCAACCTCAAGAGTTCTACAAAATTGGGCAACTTCAATTTTGTAGAGTCCTACCAAAATGGGCAACCTCAAGAGTTCTACAAAATTGGGCAACTTTAATTTTGTAGTGTCCTACCAAAATAGGCAACCTCAAATTTTGTATGATTTAGCCCTAATAAGGTGGCTCTGATACCACTTGTTGGATTTGGTGACCAGGGCGAAAGCATGGATTTCAAAAAATTTATTATGAAACCACTACCAAACTTTTAACCCAAGACCTCCTTACTAGGAATTAAAACATATAAACATGCATATATGATATAAACTAGAGTTTAGGCACCAACCCGAATCGCTAGTATCCAATCCGATGAAGAAAACCCTGATTCAGCCTTCTTCTCCACCAGGCGCCCAAACGTTCGCCCTCCAATAGTGATCTGGGGCTTGACCAAGACACCAGCACCTTCAAAGAACTTGGTCCACCAACTAGACTTTCAAACTTAGGTCTAATAGGATTTGGGCAAATTCCAATCCAATTGGACTAACTCTTCTTTAAATCAGCCTTTCTACTCCTTCCCTTCTTCTTCCTCTTCTTCTCTTCTTTACTTTTCCCTAATTACTCTCCTGATTTGAACACTCCTAGGCCTTCCAAAGACCTTGTCCTAAAAGGGCTAGAGTGTTTAGGACAAGAGGATATGATGTAATAAAAATAAGAAAGAAAGAAGTCTTCGGGATCAAATCTATTTAACACCCCGAGAGGCTACGCTATTTATAGCGCACCAAGGGGCTTCCAAGATATCCATTCATTTCTAGAAGACATGACTCTTCTGTTAGGACATGAAGCTTGGCAAGTATTACGATCCTTGGATTCAAAACTTTCGAGAAAAAAAAAACAGAGTGACTCTTTAAATCAAAAGTTGCTTCTCTTCATAAATCCAAATGCCATACTTTAAACCAAGCGACTTCTGGATTTTTAGTCTGCACCCAAGAAGTGTTAGGACACGCACTAGAGGAGTCCATGCCATTTATCTTTCTCAAAATATGCATGAAAAAGAGGGGACGCCACTCTTAGCGCCAAGAGTCCCAAGGGGCATGGACTCTTTTTCTTTTGGCATGAAGATGTGTCCAAAGGGGCATGAAAGACTCCAAGAGGCGTGAAAGTGTGTTTGACTTGGTCCTCTGCTTAATGCAGAAGGACTCTTGGCTAGGGGGTGCCTCTGGATTATTTTCTCATGCAATTTCTATGTAGAAAACATGTTGGCGCCCAAGAGTCCCACTTAGTCCAAACATTTCAAATGTCCAACTTAGCCCAATTGCTAAATGGATAATCTCAGGTTAATTAATCCAAATTGGCTGACTTAAACCTTGGTCTTCTAGCCAAGGACTGACCCAACACTTGAGCCAAATTTAATTTGACTTTAATTAATCCAAATTAGCCCAAATCGGAACCTGATTCGAAATTGATTCGAATCTAGGTGCTAGGGTTTGCAACACGTGCTTGCATGTTCACCTACAAACATGGTTTAATCCAATTAAACCCTTGATCAAAACCCTTTGTATGTGACCCATTGGGTTCCACATCTAGCCAGCAGTGAGTCCGGGTGTAACTTGACCTGATTCGATTGGATCATATCCAAACCGATTTATGCCAGACTAGGTCAATTAGAATCCAATTCTAATTAACTGATTGAATTACCATAATTCAATCAAATCCCCACAAGACAAGATTGACGTCTAGCAATATATCATGCCTACCCGAAAGATGTGAAATTTTGGTGGCATTAACAAAATACCCTTCAGTGGTGAGTTACCGGGCAATTCAGTCCTTCGATCAGCTTGCACCCTGAATATTACTATGGATATGGATACTTGTCAAATCCAATTTCATATTCATTCCTAGCTCAATCTGATAATGATGATTCATTAATGAACCATTAGAAACTATTTCTAATGTTCATACTTTGATCAAAGATTTTTTGAATCTTCATTTGATCGAAATCAGGTTGATCGATTCCCTCTTACTATGGTTGATCGATTCCCTTTTGACCTACTCACAACCTCCATATGCAATCCACCATACCAAGTATCACCCCATGCATGACTCAGTGTCATGATTGAGTGTGAACCAAAGTATGGATTCATGCATACAAGGTACCATGGCAGTCTCAGGTCAAAGGACCACATGCACTACTCCCATTATGAGAACTATCTATTGACAAACAGATAATGTTCCATTAGATGCTCTCAAGCTGGATCCATTCAGTGAACTCATTCTCTAATGAGCACCCTTATCTTAGTATTACTGTCAAATACAAGTGACTGTGAGATCAGTCACCCTCTTCACCAAGTATACATAGGATGTGCTGGTCTTGCCGGAAACATTGATCCCCTACTCAACGTCCCATCGACCAGGAATATTTTAGATTAGGATTTTAAGGCTTTAGGTCTCACTGGTATGATCTCATCATAACCTTAGAACCATAGCCCTAATCTATGAGGTTCATCATATAATAATAAAATAATAAGACACAGCGTATGATGAAAAAAAATGCCTTTATTAATTGATAATGTCAATACATTGGTTTAGGATACAAAGAAAAATCCCGTCAAAATACAACATTTTGATTGGCCTTTAGGGCATAATCCTTTCAGATTTATGCTATTTTTGAGTTTTAAAACCTAAGCCGGCCTTGTTAAAAATAGCCCTTTGACTATTTAAAAGCTTGTTCAATTTTTCAGAACTGTATATAATTTTTTCAACAAATGGTTTTAACTTTTCAAGTTTATTTTTTTACTTTTTGTTTTCTTGCAAAATCTCATTGTTCTATTTTGTAAACTTTTTAGTTGAAACAAAAGAACTTTTCTTTTTCAAATCTTCTTTTTCTTTTTTTAGAAGACAAACTTTATCGTTGAACTTTTTGTTTTCTTGAAGCAAGCAATTATTTTTAATCAAATACTTGTCATTTATTTTTGCTAAAACTAGATTTTGCTTCTTCAATTCTTTATGCTTTGATTTCAATTTTTGAAATTTAATAACTAATTCAACAAAAATCTCATGTAGTTTATCAAAAATAAATTCATTTTTGGTTTCGGATAATACCTCATCATTATAGGCCATCAAACAAAAGTTTGCAATTTCTTGCTGTTCGTCCTCAGAATTGGAGTCCTCGCTGTTACTCCAGGTTGCCATCATGGCCTTCTTTCTTAATCTTTTTCTACTCTTTTTAAGTAGGGGCAGTCCATTTTGAAGTAGCCTAGTTTCTTGCACTCAAAGCATGTGGGCTGCTCCTTCTCTTTGCTAGGCTCTCCTTTTAGAGATTTCTTCTTGAAGTTATACTTCTTATTTCTCATGAACCTCCTAAGCTTTCTAGCTATGAGAGCGGTCTCATCTTCTTCATCTTCTTCTTCTGAATCTTCACTTGATTCATCTTTATTGGTAGACTTGAAAGCAATCACTTTTTCTTGTCAACATCTACATTCTTTTGCTTTAATGAGATCTCCTATGTCATTAATGAGCCCAACAATTACTCGAGAGGAAGAGTATTGATGTCCTTGGCTTCTTCTATAGTAGTCACCTTTGCATCCCATGAAGTCGGAATAGACTTGAGAAGTTTGTTTACAAGTTCACCATTAGATATAATCTTTCCTAGGCTTCTCATGCCATTCACAATATTTGTGAACCAAGTATACATCTCACTTATATATTTAGTAGGTTCCATTTTGAATATTTCATATGTGTGAATGAGCATGTTAACTTTAGTTGTTTTCACTTGATGTGTACCTTCATGGGTAACCTCAAGCGTGTCCCATATTTTCTTAGCGGAGAGACAGTTAGAGATTCTATTGAATTCACTCGGATCCAAGGAGCAAAACGATAGATTCATAGCCTTAGTATTAAGCTCTATTTGCTTAATGTCATTCTCATCCCAATCATCTTCCATTTTGGGAGTGGGAATGCCATTAGTCAACATAGTAGGCTGATGAGGACCTTTAACAATAATCCTCCAAAGATTATAATCAATGGCTTGTATGAATATGTGCATGCGAGTTTTCCAATAAGTATAGTTTATGCCATTACATAGTGGGGGATGGTTTGAAGCTTGACATTCAACAACACCCATAACTATTGGGACTGTCATGATTTTTTACTCAAGATCATTAGACCTACAAGAGAGTACCGGCACTCTGATATCACTTGTTGCCCAGAAATGGAGCCCAAGAGGGGGGGGGTGAATTGGGTCTTTCAAAAATTAAAACAATTATGTGTAGGCCATGTAGTATTTGTGGGTAATGCAATTAGATATATGTAGTAAAAAAATAATTAATAGAGTGCAGGAAATAAAGTAGAAGTAATTAAAGAGAGATAATCATACACAAACACCAAGTTTTATAGTGATTCGGTGCTCTCCAAGCACCTATGTCCACTCCCTAAGCTCTCCTTGAGAAACTCTACTATAATCTCTTCAAAGATTACAGCCAACTTGTTTTACAAGGCTCACAAGTCAAAACCCAAGTTGGTTTTGTCACCTAGGCTCACCAACAAACCTTACAATTTGTTTTGGCTTCGGGATCACAAGTAAACCCTAGTTGGTTTTATCCCTTTGGCTCACCAACAACCATAACAACCTACTTTCAAGAAACCCTTGAAAGCTAGGTCAAAGACAGTAATAAATTCAGAATACAAGAATTTAAAACAAGCAAACTCTCTTCTTAGAGTGGATGAGAAATCTTTGAAGCTCTTGAATGATTGCTTGATATGACTTGATTTGGAATCTTTTCAAGAATACTTTTGAAAAGATGAAATGAAAGGAATGTAGGCTTTTTCAGTGGAATCTCTTCTTTCTAGCTTTTGGAAGTGGAGTTCTTGAAGAAAGTATTTAACTCTTGGATATTTTCTTGCTTTTCTCTTTTCTCTTGCTTCATGAATGAGTTTGGTGAAGCCTAAATACATGAAAAATATCCAAAAAACTATTTTAGACCATTAGGGATCAAGAACTAGCCATTAGGAATTGAAAAACACAAATTCAAGCTGTCAGAAAATAGATCCATTGAAGCTATCAGAACCTGAGTGTCGATACTTGGCTGTCAGGTATCGACACTTGGCTGTCAAGTGTCGATACTTGGTTTCCAGGTATCGATACTTGAACTTTCAAGTATCGACACTTGATTTTCAGGTATTGATACTTGACACAAAAATTTTCTAGAGGCATGTTCTGTATTTTCAAAAAGTCTCAAGCCTTGAGTTGACACTTGGTATCCTAAGTGTCTGTTGACCCCATAAGTGATTTTGATGATAACCAAACATTGGAACATGTATATTTATTTCTAATAACTCTTCAAGTATTTTACAAGTTTTTGTAGGATGAGTTAATTGTTCAAACTTCAACTCCTATACCTTGGTTTCTTGTTTGAGTTGTGTTGTAATTTGTTTTTGTAAAGAAAAACCCAATGAAAAAGCTAAAAAAAAATCATGTAAAAAGGGTTACTTCTGTGTGTGTGTGCCTTAGAATTAATTTGAGTTGGTATGATTGAAAAATTGTAAGAGTGTTGGTAAGAGTTTTTCTTTGAGTTCAATTATAAAATTCCTGAAGAAGATACTCGAGCCAACCCAGCATGTTGAAGAGCCGACTATACTTCATGGCACGCAGCAAGGATTCTAGTATGCAGCAATCCGAGTCGACTCGAAGGTAACCGAGCCGACTCCAGTGAATCCGAGTCAACTGAAATTTGTCTGAGCTGACTCCTCCAAAGTCTAATTTTTGAACATTTCTGAGAACAGCCAGGCGAGCCGACTTTGCCAGACCTAATTTTGAAGACCTGAGAAAGCGAGCCGACCCGAATTGCATCGAGCCGAATCTTCTAGAGTGATGTTTTCAGAACCTGAGAAGAAGAGCCGACCCAAGCTGAAAAGAGCCGACTCCTCGAGTTCAAGTTTTTCAAAGATATAAGTTCGAGCTGACCCAAGCTATCAAGAGCCGACTCATCTAGAGTGAAGTTTTGCTTCCTAAGACAAAGAACCGACTGCATTGAAGTTTTGGCGACTGGACCTATAGACTCAAAGGAATCCGAGCCGACTCGAACATCGCTTTCAGGTATCCAATGGCTAGTTCTAGAATTTATTTTTGAATGCCAAAAAGTACTCCAATGGTCACAAACCACTTTCCAATGGTCTACAATGGCTAGAATTGCCTTGAAGTGATGGAAGACCTTATATTTAAAGGATTTGAACTTCCTTGAAGCAAGGGAATTAAGGGAATTGAAACTTCTTCAAAGTTTTGAGAGCTACATTGAATATCCTTGCTACCAAAAAGAAAAAGAGCACAAGAGCATTCAAGCAAGCCTTCAAGTCTTCACCAACTCTGATCTGAAGCTTGAAGCAATTTTGGAAGAAGCCATTGAAGCAATTAAAGCTCATTCAAGCTCATTCAAGTGGACTTCTATCAAGCTGCACCGGCAACTATCCGATAAATTAAGTTTGTCATTTATTGTTGCATTCACTTCAATTCTTTTTCTAAATTGTTGTTGAATTATTGGTGAGCCTGGTTGAAAAACTAAATAAGTTCTTGGTGAGCCTTGATAAAAATCAAGTGTTGGGTTCTTAGTGAACATGGTAAAACCATGTTAGGTTTCTTTGGTGAGCCTATTCAAAACCAAAGGGTGTTGGGTTTTCTTTGGTGATCCCGTTAAAACCAAAGTATAGAGGTTTTGGATTGTGATCCTGCAAAACAATCCAACTATATTCGGGTGCGAATATAGCGAAAATCCCAAGTGGTATCTTGGATAGTGGATGTTGGAGCTAGGTTGCTCCGGACCACTATAAATTTTGTGTGTTTGTGTTGTGCTTACATGACTTTATTTAGCTCTGCAATTTAATACTCTGTCACAAAACCTACCACTTATAAGGGAATTTTAATTGCATATTATCTGCTTTAAATTTTTTAAATTCTCAATTCACCCTCCTCTTGGATAGCCACCTGGGCAACAACTGGTATCAGAGTAGAGTCTCTGAATACATAAGAGTAAAGATCGATGGCTTATCCAATGAGTACATCCTTGACGGAAGGCCAATCAACCAATAGACCTCCACTCTTCACTAGCACAAATTATGCATACTGGAAAGCTAGAATGAAAATTTATGTTCAAGCAGTTGATTTTCAGTTATGGAAGGTCATTCTAAAGGGTCCTTATATCCCCATTATTAAAATTGATGGAGTGGACGTTCCAAAACCTGAAGAAGATTGGGACGAACATGACATGAAGATTGGTGAGTTAAATGCCGAAGCAATGAATCTCTTATACTGTGCTTTGGATAGAAATGAGTTTAATCAAATTTTTATTTGCTCCTCAATAAAAAAAATTTGGGATAAACTCGAAGTGACCCATGAAGGAACTTCTCAAGTGAAGTCTTCTCAAATTAATCTTCTCTTGCATAGTTATGAATTATTCAAAATAGAACCAAATGAAACAATCTCTGCCATGTTTTCATATTTTACTAATATTATTAATGGCTTAAAAGGTCTTGGCAGGATATATTCTAATGCAGATCTTGTACAAAAGATTCTAAGATCTCTTCTGGACAAATGGGATCCGAAAGTGACAGCCGTCTAGAAAGCAAAAGATTTGAACACCTAATTGCTGGATGAACTACTAGGATCTCTAATCACACATGAACTAACCATGCAGCACCAAACTGTAGATGATCAAAAGAAAAGGAAATCTATTGCCTTCAAAGCTGCTATAGATTCTAGAAAGGATGAAGAATCGGAAGAAGAATGAAGAATGCTCCTCTACTGAAAGCAACTTGGAAGACGAAGATGTTGCCATTGTCGTTAGGAAATTCAGAAGGTTCTTGGGAAGAAGAAAAGGAAGACATTTTAGAAAATTCCACAAGAACAAAGAATTCAATAAGGAGAAGGACAAGGAAAAGGAAAAAGAAAAGGAAGTGCCCATCTGCTATGAATGCAAAAAGCCAGGGCACATCCGACCAGATTGTCCAGTATTGAAAAAGAGTTTTAAGAAAAAGAAAAAGAAAGCTATGATAGTGACATGGAGTGACAGCGAAGCGTCCTCATCCATTGAAGAAGAAGAGACCATGAAATCTGCAAATTTATGTCTAAAGGGTCTTGAAAACGAGGTATCATCCCCTAAGATTCAAACTGAATTTACATATGATGAATTGGATTCTATATTTCATGATTTACTTATTGAATTCAAGAAAGCTAGGGTTAAAATTAAATCCTTGAAGAAACAAAATGATGTTTTATTAAAAGACAAGGATGAGATTTCTGAAAAGAATAACATTTTGCAAAAAGAATTGAATAATTTTTCTGATAATGTTATTATTTTGAAAAATGAGAAAACTGCTTTGAATGAGACAAACAAAATTTTAGTTGAAGAAAATGTTGATTTGAAAAAGGAGGTTGAAAAGCTTAAGCCTTTAGTAGAAAAACTTACTTTGAGTTCTAACAAGCTTGAGCTAATTTTGAAAGAACAAAAAGATTCAAAAAGTAAAGCTAGAATTGGATTTAATTCTTTAAATGCCAAAGGGATTTCAGCAACAAAATTTGTATCTTCAAAAGCTTCAGCTTCAAGTGCTAAAGTTCAAAAATCTTTTCCATCGAAATCTATTTCAAATGGCTTGAAGTATGTTCCAAAAAATTCTATTCAAAAATCTTTCAAACCAAATATTTTTGTTTCTGCATCTTTTAAAGATTCAAAGCATGCATCATTCAAAAATGACAAAATTATTTGTTAAGGATGTCATAGATTTGGACATAAATCTCGTCAATGCAATTCCTTGAAAAATTTCATGATTGGTGCATTAAAATATAGAACCATTTGGGTTCCTAAGGGAACTAATTTTGCTAACCTGAAAGGATCCAAGTTAGCTTGGGTACCTAATATCACTCCTTAACTATTTTGTAGGACTATCTTGCAGCCTACAAATTAAAGAAAAGATGGTATCTTGATAGCAGCTATTCAAGGCATATGACGGGTGACAAAGATCAGTTCATCACCATACAAATGAAAGAAAGAGGATTAGTTACTTTCGGAGATAATGGCAAGGGGAGAATAATCGAAATCAGTAAGATTAAAATAATCCCCTGTACTTTTATTGAAGATGTGCTGCTAGTAGATAAATTGAAGCACAATTTACTGAGTATTAGTCAATTATGTGATAAAGGCTTCAAGGTTATCTTTGAATCATCTATGTGTGTAGTAACTAACTCTCTTGACTCTAGCAACAAATTCATTGGTCGTAGACTTGGAAACATCTATGTGGTAGATCTAAATAATTTAGCCATGACTAGTAGTTCCAGTCTAGTGGCTATGAATGCTAAGACCAAGAAGTCATGTTTATTATGGCATAGACGATTAGGTCATGCTAGCATGCATACAATTGCCAAATTAATCTCAATGAATATAGTTAGAGGTTTGCCACATTTTAAAGTTGATCTTGATTTTGTATGTAATGCTTGTCAATTAGGCAAACAAACTAGGAGGAGTTTTAAATCAAAAAATATTATTTCAACAACTAGACCCCTTGAGCTACTTCACATGGACTTATTTGGACCAACAAGGACCACAAGCCTAGGAGGTATGAAATATGGCCTTGTGATTGTAGATGACTTTTCTTGATTCACATGGATATTATTTATTGCACATAAGGATGAAACTTTTGATGTATTTCAAAAATTTCATAAGAAAGTTTCAAATGAGAAAAATCTTTCTGTTATCTTTATAAGAAGTGATCATGGATCTAAATTTCAAAATCAATTTTTTGATGAATATTGCACTGAGCACGGCATTGATCACAACTTCTTCGCTCCTAGAACACCACAACAAAATGGTATTGTAGAGAGAAAGAATAGGACTTTGAATGAAATGGCCCGAACCATGTTGTGTGAATGTAATCTTCCAAGGTACTTTTGGGCAGAAGCGGCGAACACTGCCTGTTACATATTAAACCAAGTTTTAATTAGACCAATTTCAAAGAAAACCCCTTTTGAACTTTGGAATGGAAGAACACTAAATATTAACTATTTTCATATTTTTGGTTTTAAATGATTTGTGTTAAATAATGGCAAAGATAACCTAGGAAAGTTTGATGCAAGATCTGATGAATCTATATTCCTTGGTTATCCCTTACATAGCAAAGCATATAGAGTGTTTAATAAGAGGACTCTTACTGTAGAAGAGTCAATTCATGTTGTTTATGATAAGGCTAACCACTCATCATCTAGAAAAGATGAGTGTGTAGATAATGATGCAGGTACATTACAAAAGGAAATCGAAGATCTAAGCATTCAAGACAAGCCAACACAAGATGAAAATGAAGTGGTAAGCAAGGATCATACTGATTTACTAAAGAAATGGAGGTATGTAACTTCACATCATAAAGATTTAATTATTGGTGATCCTTCTCATGGTGTTAGGACTAGGTCAGCACATGACTAACTAGCCTTTGTCTCACAAATTGAACCACATAGTCTAGAAGAAGCTGAAATTGATCATAATTGGATGATGGCCATGTTTGATGAATTAAACTAGCTTGAAAGGAATAATGTTTGGACACTAGTTAGTAGACCTACAGACCACCCAATCATAGGAACCAAATGGGTCTATAAGAACAAACTAGATGAGAATGATAAGATTATAAAAATTAAGGCAAGGTTGGTAGCAAAAGGGTACAATCAAGAGAAGGGCATTGATTTTGATGAAACATATGCTCCTGTAGCAAGACTAGAAGCCATTAGACTATTTGTTGCATTTGCTTGCTAAATGAACTTTAAACTCTTTCAAATGGATGTCAAAATTACTTTTCTAAATGGATTTATTTCTGAACAAGTTTTTGTAGAACAGCCACCAGGTTTTGAAAGTTATGCTTTTCCAAATCATGTGTTTAAGTTAAATAAAGCTTTATATGGTTTGAAACAAGCACCTAGGGCCTGTTATGATAGACTAAGCAAATTTTTACTTAAAAATGATTTCAAAAGAGAAAATGTTCATAAAACTCTTTTTATTAAAAACAAAGAGAATGAAATGTTATTTGTACAAATTTACATTGATGACATTATATTTGGTACAACTAATGAAAATCTTTGTGGAGAATTTGCTGAGTTGATGCAGGATGAGTTTGAAATGAGCCTTATGGATGAACTTAACTACTTCCTTGGATTACAAGTCAAACAAATGAAGGAAGGAATCTTTATAAGCCAAGCCAAGTACATTAAAGAGATAATCAAGAAATTTGGCATGAAAAAAAGCAAAGAGGCTAGCACATCCATGAGCACTACCTGCAGGCTAGACAAAGATGAAAGTGGATCTAATGTTGACCAAAAGCTATATAGAGATATGATCGATCCCTACTGTATCTTATAGCCAGTAGACCTGATATCTTGTACAGTATATGTGTATGTGCTAGATTTCAATGTAATCCTAAAGAAATATATATGCTTGCTATTAAAAGAATTTTTAAATATTTGAAAGGTACAAGTAATTTAGGTCTTTGGTATTCTAAAGAATCATGTTTGAATTTAATCGGTTTTTCTGATGCTGACTATGCTGGTTGCAAAATTGATAGAAAGAGTACTAGTGGTACACGCCAATTTCTAGGGTTGAATTTAATTTCATGGCACTGTAAGAAGCAAAACTCCATAGTTTTGTCCACTACTGAGGCAGAGCATGTTGCTGCTGGTAGTTGTTGTGCTCAAGTATTATGGAGTAAACAATAACTAGAAGACTTTGGTGTTACACAATTTAAAATTTCAATCAAATATGATAACACAAGTGCTATTAATTTGACAAAAAATCCTATTCAGCATTCACGAACTAAGCACATTGAAATTAGGCATCATTTTATAAGAGATCATGTATTGAATAATGATATTGTACTTGAATACATGCCAACTAAAAGCAGCTTGCATACATTTTTACCAAACCTTTGAATTTTGATAGATTTGCAATGATTAGAAGTGAACTAGGATTATATGACCCACTCTAGAAACACTCCCATAATCTTAAGGACAAATTATCTAGGTGACCTCATAATCCCAAACTTTATGTTAAATGAGCTTTGATTGAAATCCAAAAATCACTTGTGTGCTCCCTCTGCTCGAGCCGACTCGAGCAGATGACCTATTGGTTGAGTCGGCTCGGATGTTGAGCCGTCTCTTTTTAGTTCAAGCCATAGGATTTTTCTTTTCCATTTCTATTCCTAAACCCTACTCTCCTTCCCTCCAAGAAACTTTTCAAATACTTCCTACATCCAAAAATATCTTCGAAACTCAAGTGTACTTTTGCAATGGCACCAAAGAGGGCAGTTGAAAAGAAATCGAGATGGGATACAGAAGCTGCTCCATAAGAAAGGAGAATAAAGTTCTGAGAAGACAATGTTTCCCAAATTCCACCTCAGTTAGAGGAAGAACCAAATCCAGTTTCTCTAAGCCACCAGACTTCCTTAGGTATGAGACCTATTACTACTGGAAGAAGGATTTTGTTCGAATACTTAAAGGAAATAAGTTTTGTTATTGGAGATTTCATTGAGAATCAAGGGTGGAGAAACATGTGTTCCTTGGATATTAAAACTTACCCAAACCTAGTCAGAACTTTCTATGAAAATTTGAGGTTCGGAGAGAACTTTATTGAATCATCTATTAAGGGAAAAAGAATTATAATATCTGCTGAAATTCTTGGAAATGTTTTAGGAATGCCATTTGAGGGCACTGAGTACTTGGTCCTAAAAGACAAAACTAAAGCTTTGCAAACAGTACTGGAAAGGACTAAAGTAGATGAAATTGGAATTCTCAAGGCTAGCACATTGTCAATTGAAATGATAACTCTTCACAGTTTTATCATTAGGATATTTTTACCCAGAACTGGCCGCTTTGATTGGGTAAGTGAGCGGGACCTCTACCTTATGGAGATTCTAATTAATGGTGACAAAATTAACCTGCCAGCTATCATGATTTGTCAAATGAAAAAGGTAGTGAGAAAAGTTAAAGCATGTCTGCCTTATGGTATGGTCCTCTCACTTTTCTTTCAAAGTGCAAATATAGATTTGACAGGAGAGGATAGCAAAACCCTCTTACATACCGATACCTAGGGATGGAAATGGGCCGGCCCAAAAGCCCATTGTCTGAACTAGACTGGGCCAGCTCAATAAACTTCGAACTGGCTCGGATGTCGAGCCATCTCTTTTTAGTTCGAGCCATAGGATTTTTCTTTCCCATTTCTATTCCTAAACCCTACTCTCCTTCCCTCCAAGAAACTTTTCAAACACTTCCTACTTCCAAAAATCTCTTTAGAACTCAAGTGTACTTTTGCAATGGCACCAAAGAGGGAAGTTGGAAAGAAATCGAGATGGAATACAGAAGCTGCTCCGTAAGAAAGGAGAATAAAGTTCTGAGAAGATAGTGCTTCCCAAATTCCACTTTAGTCAGAGGAAGAACCAAATCCAGTTTCTCCAAGCCACCAGACTTCCTTTGGTATGAGACCTATTACTACTGGAAGAAGGATTTTGTTCGAATACTTAAAAGAAATAAGTTTTGTTATTGGAGATCTCATTGAGAATCAAGGGTGGAGAAACATGTGTTCCTTGGATATTAAAACTTACCCAAACCTAGTCAGAACTTTCTATGAAAATTTGAGGTTTGGAGAGAACTTTATTGAATCATCTATTAAGGAAAAAAGAATTATAATATCTACTAAAATTCTTGGAAATGTTTTAGAAATGCCATTTGAGGGCACTGAGTACTTGGTCCTAAAAGACAAAACTAAAGCTTTGCAAACAGTACTGGAAAGGAATGAAGTAGATGAAATTGGAATTCTCAAGGCTAGCACATTGTCAATTGAAATGAGAATTCTTCATAGTTTTATCATTATGATATTTTTACCCAAAACTGGCCACTTTGATTGGGTAAGTGAGCGGGATCTCTGCCTTATGGAGCTTCTAATTAATGGTGACAAAATTAACTTGCTAGCTATCATGATTTGTCAAATGAAAAAGGCAGTGAGAAAAGTTAAAGCATGTCTGCCTTATGGTATGGTCCTCTCACTTTTCTTTCAAAATGCAAATATAGATTTGACAGGAGAGGATAGCAAAACCCTCTTACATATTGATACAGCGATACCTATACAGCCAAAACTCTTCAAAGGATGGGTTATTTATTATCTGAAGGAATTTGGAAAGAAGTCTAATGCTCTAATAATTGAAGAAACAGAGGAGGTACAAGAGCAAGGTGAAATGGAGATTAGTGAAGGAACTTCAATGCAAATTCCAGAGTCACAGCCACAGCTAGGGTCTCCAGCTAGCACACCTATCTACACTCAGGCCAGATGTCCCAGTGCCTGATATGACACCTAGCACACCTATCTACACTCAGGCCACTACTGATACTCCGGTTCACAGTCATGCCACTACTACTCCTGTTGTGGATACCTCAATGTTACAAAATTTCATTGCACAACAGTTAGGCAACTTGACTGAAACTATTAATTCCTCAATGTCTACTTGTTTGGAGAACTTCGCAAATCTGTTGATGAGAGACTCAATCAATTTGAGGGATAGTTAGATAATCCGAAAAGCAGAATCAACAACCTTGAAACCTCCAAGACTACAGCACATGCAACTGATACAAATTTGCAACCTATTCTTCAGTTGATTACTTCAAGTTCTGAAAAGATTGAGAAATCTGTTACTCAAGTACTTGAAGCATATAGAGTTGAGATGGATAACTTGAGAATCATAGTTGGCTCAGTATTAGCAGGAAAGAGAATGGAAGAAGACTACACTAAAGGTATTGGAATACTTAGAAGTTAGTTTGGGAGACTAAAAGGCTCGACTGAAGCGTTTGCAAATGTACAAGCCATGGAAATCTTTACAATGCAAAAGGAAGTTGCTGAAATAAAAAAATCAATAGAAGATTTGGCTGCTTCCAAAAGCATAAAGAAAATAGAAGCTGGATTGAAATCTATCACTAGTTTCTTATGAAAAATGATGACTAAAATTGAAGATATCCAAGCTGCTCAAAGTGCTCCTCCCTCTTCTAGACCTTTTCCTGGTCAATTTGTTCATCCAAGACAACCTGCTCCACACTTTAGGCCATAAGGATCCCATAATATCCCACCAATTCCCATATTTGTTGACCCAATTGCTTCTCTGCCACCTAGCATTCAAATTCCTGGTCAACATCCTAAAGTAGATATAGATAGTGACTAAATGTATTGCTTTTCATTTTGTACTTTGTATTGAACAACCTCGAAATGAAATGAAAATACATTTTTTGTCTCTTAAATTGTTGTATTTCTTTATGTAAATGAATGGTTATGTTCAATTGTTCATACAATGACTGATCCAATGATTGATTTTTTTATTAGAATTTCAAGTTGAATATGAGAGAGTGAAATTATCTCAAACAAATTTTAAATACTTTCTCATTCTATTTTAAAATCTGAGCTTAAGTCTTACTCTACCTTTTTGATTTATTGACAAAAAGGGGGAGAAAATTGTGAAGTTATTGCATGAAAAGGATAAAATATGTTCATGTTTGTATATTTGCTCTGATTCATAAAGATTGAAATCTCTGGTCCATAATGTGGTATTTATGAATGAAAGCTCTGGTACATAATGTATATGAAAGCTCTGATAATGTTTTAAATGCTTTAAACTTTGATACTTAATAAGCTATGAATATTTAAACTTCTGTTAGAAACTTCTGAGCTTTGAAGTATGAAATTGCATAGAAAGTGTGTCAAAACATGGAGTATCTTATTGAGGGGGAGATCACCTCTGATTGCTCTAATTCTCCTTCCATAGTTTGGCACTAATTGAAATCAATTTGTCATTTTACTTGTTTATAAATTCTTGCAAATACAATTATACAAGTAATTGTAAAGTTTTACCTTGCTTTTTCATGCCCAATGTTTTGTCATCATCAAAAAGAGAGAGATTGTTGACCCCATAAGTGATTTTGATGATAACCAAATATTGGAGCATGTACATTTATTTCTAACAACTTTTCAAGTATTTTACAAGTTTTTGTAGAATGAGTTAATTGTTCAAACTTCAACTCCTACACCTTGGTTTCTTGTTTGAGTTTTGTTGTAATTTGTTTTTGTAAAGAAGAACCTAATGAAAAAGCTAAGAAAAAATCATGTAAAAAGGGTTACTTCTGTGTGTGTGTGCCTTAGAATTAATTTGAGTTGGTATGATTGAAAAGTTGTAAGAGTGTTGGTAAGAGTTTTTCTTTGAGTTCAATTATAAAAATCCTGAAGAAGATACTCGAGCCGACCCAGCATGTTGAAGAGCCGACTCTACTTCATGGCACGTAGCAAGGATTTTGGTATGTAGCAATCCAAGCTAACTCGAAGGTAACCAAGCCGACTCTAGTAAATACAAGTCAACTGGAATTTGTTCGAGCCGACTCCTCTAGAGTCTAGTTTTTGAACATTTCTGAGAACAGCCAGGCGAGCCGACCCAAACCAGAAAGAGCTAACTCTGCCATACCTAATTTTGAAGACTTGAGAAAGCGCACCAACCCGAACTGCATCGAGCCGACTCTTCTAGAATGATGTTTTCAGAACCTGAAAAGAAGAGCCGACCAAAGCTGAAATGAGCTGACTCCTCGAGTTCAAGTTTTTCAAAGATACATGTTCGAGCCGACCCGAGCTATCAAGAGCGACTCGTCCAGAGTGAAGTTTTGTGCCCTGAGACAAAGAGCCGACTGCACTGAAGATTTGTTGACTCGACCTATCGACTCGAAGGATCTGAGCCGACTCGAACATCACTTTCAGGTATCCAATGGCTAGTTCCATAATTTATTTTTGAATGCCAAAAAGTGCTCCAACAGTCACAAACCACTTTCCAACAGTCTACAACGGCTAGAATTACCTTGAAGTGATGGAAGACCTTATATTTGAAGGATTTGAACTTCCTTGAAGCAAGGGAATTAAGAAAATTAGAAACTTCTTCAAAGTTCTGAGAGCTACATTAAATATCCTTCCTACCAAAAAGAAAAAGAGCACAAGAGGATTCAAACAAGCTTTCAAGCCTTCACCAACTTTGATCTGAAGCAATTTTGGATGAAGCCACTAAAGTAATTAAAGCTCATTCAAGTGGATTTCTATCAAGCTACTGTTGGGAATTGTGTCCCAAAACCAATCGCCTGGGTTGTAGGCGGTTATGCTGGATATTGTATTCATTTTATGAATTAATAAAATTATTATTATTTGGTAGCTCATCACATATTGAATTTCCCTAAAAATGAACTCTTTCCCAGTGATGAAGTCCTTAGGGCTACACTGACTTCGATACTGAGAGGATGTATCGACTGGTCCTTAAACCCTGTTCACAACCAAAGGATATATTGTACTGGATGGCAATATATCAGATATAGGTTGTTGCAGTTCACATCGTTTGGTTATCCTTTTGACCAAATGAGTGTGGTGTCACTGATGTGATCTGCAAGTGGGATATATGATATCTCATTGAACATGACTCCGTGAAACCCCTTTATGCCAAAGGGATACTCACGATTGGATATGGGTATATGTGTCCCTCTGACCTGAGGTCATCACGGTAGCTTGCAAGCAACTCCCTATGCTTTGGTACCGGACTACCCGGATTTTTAATCCGGTGATGGAAGGTTTCTAGGTACAGGTAAGTACTTATGGAGCAATGATGGACCAAGATGGAATTGACCTGTCCGAGCAGTTTGGATTGAATGTCTCACAGTATCTCAATTTAGCAAATCCTCGACCGGGGTAGCCCTAGTGAAAAGTCACTGGGCTTGCAAGATTGAGACACGTTGTCGACTGACTCAGTCTGGGTTGGCAGCCCATTATCAGTCATCCTGAGCATTAGAGGTCAAAGGGATAAATTATACAGTAACCATATGCCAGAGGTTCGATAATATGCTCCAGCATCTTTGACCTATCCGGACGCCGGGATCCATTGCTAGATGGTTTCCTGTGCTAGTACTGGAATTGTTCCAGTGCTACCGTTTATGTTCGAACCTATGAGGTCACATGCCTCAGAGGATAACTCTCTGATCCGGATACCGATTACGATTGGGAATCATCTCGGTTTTATGGTTACGGTATTTTTTGAGCACTCTTTTCCCGGTCCTGCCCTTGTTTGAGTCAACCGAAAATTGTTCCGGGCTGACCAGGTCTGCGCCAGGATTTTTCTGAATCAATTTTGAACTGATTCGGAGCTAAATTCGGCCTCCAATTGGTTGTGAACCAATTGAACCAAATTTTATTGGGCTTGGACCGTTTCAATTAGATTGAACCGAATTTTTGGATTGAACCTTTGGGTTTAATTGATTTGAACCCATAATTCCTTGAACCGGTTTTTCTTTTGAACCTTTGGTTTTAATTGGATTAAACCCAAAAATTTATTTGGACTGTTGTTTTTTTCTTTGACCGGTTTACACGATCTTTTTCCGTTGGGCAAATTCCTTGCATCAGACGTTGTTCGGTGTCTTCTCGCCTCCCTCCCACCCGCTTGCCTTAAACCCAATTTAATGGTCATAATGGTTGGTTTATTGGTGTTAAACCCCTTGGCATCGTTTGGCCTCCCAGCCTTTTTGTTTTCTCCCTGCTGCTGCTTCTTTATATTTGCTGCAGTCCCCTGGTTCATGAAGAAAAGATGTCACCGTGTGAGAGGTTTTATCCTATGAGAGTTCATCATTCCTTGCAGAAATTCCTCACCTTTCCACCGGTGTAATTGAGGGCTGGGTTTTGGTGAGTGAAGGGAAGAGAGATCAACCCATTAATCTCTATTTTCTGGTGCTCAAATTTGGAAGGAGACGAACTTTGTTTTGCTAAAAAACAGGTTCTGAAATTCTGTTTCATTCCCTCTTCCCTCCCACCATTCCATGTCTTTTGGCGACTAGCATCGACTGAGAGACGGATCAGAGCTAGCCCCCGGCATGTTCCCCCTCTTGAGAGTGTTCAACCGAGCACTTGGAAGCCGGATCGACCTTTTTCTCTTGCTGTTCTTATGCTCTGTTTTCAGGTTGCAGATTTTGCAGGCTGCTGAATTTCTGGTGCTGTTTTTGGTTGAAAGGAAGGGGACCAAAACCTTGAATCATCCACTCCCCTTTGAAGGAAGTTCAACCATCTTGTTCCCTACATTTTGGTGTTGGAAGGAAGATCAAACGTTGCCAGATTTTCCTCTGTTCTGCAGTAGTTTTTGGTGGAAAGAACAGAAACCTGTCAACGTGCTGAAAGTGGAAGACAACAGGAATAAATTTATTCCTGTTATCCTAGCTATTCCAGAACTATACCAGATTTATTCTGTGCAGGAATAAGGTATGGGTTTCGTTTTTAAATTCATGCATGCGTAGATCTATGGATTTAAAATATTTTATAAACATTACATGCCCATATAATAACATGTTTTAGTCTGTACATGCTTCCAGATTGTGTTAGATCCTGCGTGGAGCATGTTTTCCGCTGTGCATTTTAAAATTGTTTTAAAATACTTACCTGCTTCCTGATGTTGCATGCTTAGGGTAGGCACTTGCAAATGAACCTTTTAACTTTCAGCTGCAACGGTAACTATCCGACTAATTGAGTTTGTCATTTATTGTTGCATTCACTTCAATTCTTTTTTCTAAATTGTTGCTGGGTTATTGGTGAGCTCAGTTGAAAAACCAAATAGGTTCTTGGTGAGCCATGATAAAAATCAAGTGTTGGGTTCTTGGTGATCCTGGTAAAACCAAGTTAGGTTTCTTTGGTGAGCCTGTTCAAAACCAAAGGGTGTTGGGTTTTCTTTGGTTATCCCATTAAAACAAAAGTGTAGAGGTTTTGGATTGCGATCTTGTAAAACAATCCGACTATATTCGGGTACGAATATAGTGGAAATCTCAAGTGGTATCTTGGGTAGTGGACGTAGGAGCTGGGTTGCTCCGAATCACTATAAATTTTGTGTGTTTGTGTTATGCTCACTTGACTTTATTTAGCTTTTGCAATTTAATACTCTATCACAACACCTACCACTTATAAGAAAATTTTAATTGCACATTATCTGCTTTAAATTTTTTAAATTCCTAATTCACCCCTCTCTTGGGTAGCCACCTGGGCAACAGTGTCGACACTTGAGTTTCAGGTGTCGACACTTGAGTTTTGGGTGTTGACACTTGGCATGCCACTGGAAAATTCTGCGTGTCAAATGCTAAAGTGTTGACACTTGGGCTCCCAGGTGTCGACACTTGGTTCTGCAATTTTCAAAAGCAAGTGCCAAACATGCCAAAAACACAAAGATTTTCAATGAAAATTAAATACAACATATATAAATGATAATTGAACTCATTTGTGTCCTTTTTTGATGGAGAAGACTTTTCAAATCATGAAAAATGCTTTATTTCCAAAGCATGCCATGATACTCTAGTTTTGAGAACTTGTGATGCTTGAAAATTGAAAACTCAACTATAATTCAACCATTGTACAAAATATGTACTCAATGTTTTGTTATTCATCAAAATCACAGGGTTGAGCCAACAGATGCACCCTCCAAGAATCTTGAAGAAGATCAAAAGGAGGAAGAAGAGAGAGAATCTCATCAAGACAAAATGATCTATCTAAAGAATGAAGGTGTGCCCATAGATATCCAAAAGAAATAATCATTGGTGATCTATCAAAAGGAGTAAGAACTCGATCTTTTCTTAGAAATATTTGTGACTACTTAGATTTTGTTTCTAAAATAGAATCTAAAAGTATAGTAAAAGCTAAAAAAAGATCCTAATTAGATTAATGGAATGCATGAAGAGCTAAATCAATTTAAAAAAAATAAAGTTTAGATTTTAGTAGAAAGACCACCTAGTTTTTTAATAATTAGCACTAAATAGATTTTTAAAAATAAGTTAGATAAAAATGTCACTAGAAATAAAGCTAGACTAGTTACTAAAGGATATAATCAAGAAGAGGAAAATAATTTTGATGAAACTTTTACATTTGTACCTAGATTAAAAGCAAATAAGTTATTACTTATATTAGGATATTTCATGGATTTTAAACTCTATCAAATAGATGTTAAAAGTATATTTTTAAATGGGTACATAGAAGAAATTTATGTAGAACAACTATTTGATTTTGAAAATCATACATATCTACATCATGTTTATAAACTGCATAAAGCTTTATATGGTTTAAAACAAGCTTCTTATATATGGTATGGTAGATTAAATAATTTTTTAATAGAAAATGATTTTACAAAAGGAAATTTAGATATTATTTTATTTTTGAAAAGAAAGAATGATGACTTATTAGTGGTATAAATATATGTTGATGATATTATTTTTGATACTACTAATAAATTTTTTGGCCAAGAGTTTGCCGAGTTAATGTAGGGAGAGCTCGAGATGAACATGATAAGAGAGCTAAACTTCTTTCTTGGACTGTAGATCAAGCAAATTAAAAAGAAATTCTTTATCAACCAAGCAAAATATACTAGAGAAATACTCAAGAAATTTAGGATGGAGACTACGAAACCTATTGGCATATCTATGAGTCCATCTAATAAGCTTGATAAAGACGAGAATGATAAGAATATTGATAAAAAATATATAAAGATATCATTAGTTTTTTTCTTTAATTTACTACAAGTAGGCCTGATATTATGTTTAGTATTTGTATATGTACTAGAAATCAGTCAAATCCTAAGGATTCATATTTGCTAGCTATTAAACAAATACATAGATATTTATTTGGTACTATTAATATTGGATTATGGTACTCTAAAAAATTATCAATTAAACTTGTTATACATTCTGATGCTAATTTTGCTTAATGTAAGTTAGATAGAAAGAGCACTAGTAAATCCTATCAATTTCTTAGAGTTAATTTAATCACTTGGTTTAGCAAGAAACAAAATTTAGTTGCATTAATCATGATTAAGGCTGAATATGTAGCAACTAGAAGTTGTTGTATTCATATCTTGTGGATTAAATAATAACTCAAATATTTTGACATCAAACTAAGCAAAATTTTTATAAGATGTGATAATAGTAGTATAATTGATCGAACTAAGAATCATATTTAACATTCAAGAAGTAAACATATTGAAATAACACACCACTTCATAAGAGATCATATACAAAATGATGATGTATTACTTAATTTTTTTGCACAGATAGATGATTAGTAGATATCTTTACCAAATCCCTTAGTGAAAATAGTTTTTCATGATTAAAAGAGAACTAGCAGTCAAATCTTTTGACTAAAGTCTTCATCTTCTCTCAATCCTTGCTCATATCAATCTCAAATTGATCAAAATCACACCTTTATTAATCATGTTAAATCTTCTAAAATTATCTGACAAACTCTCTTTATCTGTTTATCAAAAAAAATCAATTTTCTAATCTGACTCTGCCTTGAGTCAACTCACGATTTTTTCACCATGAGCCGACTTATCGATGAGTTGACTCAAGCGATATTTTTTGTGAGCCGACTCATCGATGGAAACCTTATCTTTTAGGGCTAGCCCGCGATCCTTATTTTCTCCTCAATCTCTCAATTTTCTTTCCTAAAACCCTCCAAAAGCCATCCTAAGTTCCCTAAACATCAAATCCCTTTGATCCTCACCCTCCATTTATTAGATTCCTATTCATTCCTTTTCAATCCAAGCATGATGGGGCCAAGAAAATAGTTGGTGAATCAGGAGAAGCAATCTCGACCCATCACGGGACACTCTAGAAGTGGGGAACACCATTCAAGCTTCTATAGCTTCCACTTGAAGACTCTGATAAATGGCTTGAAGCTATGACTTCTACTTGAACACTGTTCACTACTCATGCCATAAAGCTCGAAGTCATCCTTCTTCAAACTCTTAATTCTCTATAGTCTCTGTAATGACTTGCATATATGAGACCCACAAATGGTATCCAATATCCATGAATTAGAAGTTGAATCATTCAATGATAAATTAGTTTGTATCATATCCAAACCTTCTGATACTCTACCAGCATCAAGCTTCAAACTTGCAAGATAACTCCTGCAGTTCTTCTTCCAGTATCCTTGCTTCTCGTAGTGAAAATAAGTTCCATCAACAGAGGGCTTCTTTATTTTCTTCCTTTTCTGGATGCTTTTCTTAGGGTTCCACTTTCTTTTTGGACTCTTTTTCATTGCCATTTTCTTCTTCCCGTTAATTAGAAAAAATAAGCCTTTTCTCCCTTAAAATTGCTATTGGCTATCATAAGCATGTTAAGTAGCTTAGGTAATGAAATATTGAGTTTGTTCATATGATAGTTAATATCAAACTAAGAGAAGAAATTTGGGAGTGATTTCAGGACCAAGTCTTAATTGAACTCTCCATCCATAACAAACCCTAATTGACCTAATCGAGTGATTAAGTCAATCAATTTTAATACATAAGCTTGTACATACGAGCACTCACTCATTCTTACTTGAAATGACTATTTTGATATTTTTATATTAAGCAATCCTACTTTACTCTCCATGCAGCTCCTTGAGATCGAGCAATATAGATTAAGATTCCATATCTTCATATTGCCTTTGTAATTCATTGCTCATGGAGGCCAATATGATGCATTTGATAGTTGGATTATGATTTTGCCATATTTTACCTTTTCCTCCTCTATAGCAATCAGTTCTAGATCAGGAGAGTCATGGATATAGGAAACTTTCTCTTATATGAAGACAATCCTCAGGTTTCTTAACTAATCCACGTAATTAGGACCGGTCAATTTGCTGGCATCTAAAATATCCCTTAGTGATAAAGTGAAGCTATTAAATTAAATCTACATAAAAATAAAGAACAATGTATAAACAGATCACTTAAGATGATATACACAACTAGATGAGGACTTATAAATCTAGTTGTGTCTCCTACTATTTTATCATGAATATCATATACCTCACCTATAGTAAGCAAGAAACCCTACCAGGATTTCTATAGTGGGATTGAGATCACAATTCCTCAAGAATGCTTTGTGTTACATAACAAACATTCATGAATTCAAGGATAGAAAATACCTTTTCCAATTGCAATCCATGCAATTCTCAACATAACTACTACCTCTAAGATACTTGTAGCCTTGTATTACATAACAAACTATAATGTCTTAGTTTAGTTAGACCTTTCATTTTCATATTGTCATGTTTGAATAATGATGTCGCTGTGCTACACTACAAAGCAACACCATCAAACTTGCTAAAAAGCATTAAACGCACTAAGACAATTTCACATCAATCCCTAGAGTAGGTCTTGTGTTACACAACAAACCTACTATGGTTTTTGACATGAATTTTAGCTTAGCTTGAAGGAAGGCATTAATAGTGTTCTAATTATTTAGCTTTATCAATTCAAGATTTAAATTAATCAAATTTGCTAGGTAAGTTGGAGAGAGGTGGTAGGTCCCTTGTGCTTGCCTTAGATACTAAAAGATTGGCCAAGTAAGCAATGGACCCAATTAAAAACTATGATATCTTAACCTTTTCAGAACCACTTTCTTAGACACCAATTGATCAATTAGATCCTGAATGAATTTACATTATGATTTCCAATACTATAATTTTTAAGAGGGCTTTCATGGTCTCATGCACATCCTAATACTATATACTAGCTAAAAAGCATATAACATCATAATATGTGCCAAGTGTGTCATCATTCTAGGATAACCTTATAATATAGCAGACATCCATTGATATATTAAGACAACCTTATTTCAGCATAATGACTAAACAATCAAAACATATCTCTATATCGATTAGGATTTAAGTGAAACACCTAATCAATGACATTCATAAAGCAATATATATCATAATTATCTTGCTAGATATTTTATCAAAATATTCATATATCCAATAATAATTTGATCATTAATTGAATCAATCAAGATTGCTTTGATACCACTGTTGGGTTATGGTTGTGTAGTGAAAGATCAGATTTCAAAATTTTTCAACACTAAAATCCTAGTCAACTGAAATCCTAGACCCAGGAACCCTTGACTATATCAATTTATAAGGGCAATACATAAAGGATTTAGAGGAATACTTGTAATGCTATATCCTATTATTTTTATAGGCATACAAGTGTATGCTCTCCAGAGGTAATCCATATAGGAACCTAAGGAAGCACTCCTTAATTTGCTTGCTTAGTATCTTCTCCCATTAACTTTTCTTCTCTCAACAGCCTTTCTCTCGTACTAGGACCTATACCATATTAAAAGATATCTTTAGACCTCTCTAAATCCTCTCTTAGAATTCTATTGTCCTTCCTAATTCTCTTCCTAAGTCCTTATCTTAAAATGGCAGACTTGTCTTAATCTAGAAGACTTGTCTTAACAAGGGAAGGGAGGAAATTAATCAGACAATGTTGGATGCCTTGGTGTTTATCTTGCATATCTATTTATAAGTAGAGAGGAGGTTCCAAATACATCCATTCTCCACCACTTATCTAATATACAATGTATCGGATAAGACCCTTCTAGCAGAAGGAGTCTGGTGTGAAAGATCTGTGATGAAACACCATATCAATATGGCATTTTACAACTTTTTGCACCAAGAGATGTATTTCTCACATCTCTTCAAATAAACCA
Source organism: Areca catechu (assembly GCA_021397845.1). NCBI lineage: Eukaryota > Viridiplantae > Streptophyta > Magnoliopsida > Arecales > Arecaceae > Areca > Areca catechu. The sequence goes on from CM038047.1 coordinate 71,753,309, forward strand.
GATTATTTTAGTCCTAAATCAAGAGGCATTGATCTAGTCAAGGGTCCCAAGAGGTGCATCAGAAAAAGGACTTATCAAAAAATAGGTGATTTATTATTAGGACTCTTGCTCCTTACTTGTGTGCCATATTAATTCATGCGACACATCCCTTCATGCCCATATGGATTAACACCAATATTTTATCCATTTGACAGGTCAATCCTATCTAATTATGGCATGGAATAGAGAGAGGAAGGGCTGAACTTATACCAAAAAAGTAATTTATCTATAGAAGAACTCTTGGTCCTTTTGCATGCCAATTATGTGTGCCCACTACTTTGGTGCATGCAAGAGTCTCAAAATGGATTGGATAAGGGCTTTTAGAGTCCAATAAAAGCTAAAAACTTTGGACTTAATCCAATATAAGTCCTACCTAAATTGGCTAACCCACATAGTAAGCAAATTGACCCAATCTAGTTAGGTTAAGAGTTAGGTTAGCCAACATATCATAGTATGTTAATTAGCTAGCCAATTAGGATCCAATGATCCTAATAAAAATATAATTGACTTGACCAATTTCTTAGCATGCATGATCCTCTGGGCTCCACATCTAGCCAGCATAGGTCTAGGTTCATGTTGATGTAATTCAATTAGAATATAAACAATCAAATTAGGTTAAAATCAAGCTAACTCTAATTATCAATTTGGTCCATCTTTCAAATTGATTCATGAATTAATCATTTTAATTCATGAAAATCTACAAGACATGATTGATGTCTAGCAATATATCATGCCTACCTAGAAGATGAAGAATTTGGTAAAGTTATCAAAATACCCTTTAGTGGCAAGTTACTATGTAATTTAATCCTTCGATCACCCTTTATATGGAATAAGTAATGTATATGGAAATTTGTCAAATTATAACACTTCTTCATTCGAATCTCAATCCAATAATGAAAACTTAATTGATGAAAGATTAAAATTCATTTCTAATTTCATCTTACTTTGATTAAAAACTTCTTGAGTTATCATATGATGAGTTACATGGGATAAATTCTCCTCTTACTAGGAGTGATCTATTCCTTGTTGATTTACTCACAACCTTCATACACAATCCTTCATATTCATAAACATCTCGTACATGACTTAGTCATAAATGAGTGTGAACCAAAATATGAATTAATGCGCATGAGGTCCCATGATGATCTCAGGTCTAAGAATCATTTGCACAACTCCTACTTAGAGAATCATCTTTTGATAAGTAAGTAAGACTCCATAAGATATTCTCATGGCAGATTAATTTAGTGGACCCATTCTAGATGAGCACCTATATCCTTGTATTAGTATATCTATACAAGTAGTCATGAGACCAACCACCCTCTCCATCAAGCATATATAGAATGTGCCATTCTTTACTGGAAATATTAATCCCTAACTTGACGATCTTATGACTGGAAATATTTTAGATTAGGATTTATAGGAATTTAGGTCTCACTATTTGAACTACATCATAACCCTAAATTCATTATCCTAATCTATGGGGTTCATCAAAATCTTAAGAAAACTAGTCTAAGACACAATATATGATGAATCAAAAATATCTCTTTATTAGTAAAATCATACATGAGTTATAAGATAATTATAAAAAAGTTTCTATCACATAAGATATGCGATTGACTTGCAGGGCACTATTATTTCAATCTCCTACTTGCACTAAAGCCAATCACCCTTGTATTTAATTCCCATAAAATCCAAATGGTGATCATTCTACTATTGAGGAAGGGCCTTAGTGAATGGGTTTGCTATGTTATTCTTTGCATCTACTTATTCAATAACCACATCTTACCTTTCAATATTTTATGAACAAGATGGAAGTATCTTAGGATGGCTTCGACTTTTGATGAGACCTTGGTTCCATAGCTTATGCAATAGCTCTAGTGTTATCATAATAAAGTGGCACTGGTTATTGTATCGTAGGAACTATACCCAATTTCAAGATCAACTTCTTCATCTAGATAACTTTCTTAGCAGCTTCACTAGCAACAATGTACTCTACCTCAGTGACCGAGTCAGCTATAATTTGTTGCTTGGTACTTTTCTAACTCACTACATTACCATATAGAGTAAATACATACACTGATATTGATTTACTATCATCTAAATCTAATTGAAAACTAGAGTCAGCATAGCATTTTAGCTTCAAATCTGATCCTCCATATATAAGAAAAATATCTTTAATTCTTTTTAGGTACTTAAGAATATTTTTCATAGCTTTTCAATAATCCTTCCCTAGATTGGCCTGAAACCTACTTGCTATGCCTAAGGCATAAGCAAATCAGGCCTAATACAAAACATGGCATACATGATTGATCCTATAGCTGAAGCATAAGGAAACTTACTCATCCTTTGTCTCTCTTCAGGTATCTTAGGAGACATCTTCTTAGAGAGATGTATACCTTGACTCTTAGGTAAGTAACCCATTTTACTTTCCTCCATGTTGAATATTTTCAATACTAAGTCAATATACCTAGATTGGGATAAGCTGAGCATCCTCTTAGATCTATCCATATAGATCATTATACCTAGTGTATAGGATGCTTCTCCCAAATCCTTCACGAAAACCTTTTTAGATAGCTAAGTTTTAATCGATTGTAATATCGAGATATCATTTCCAATAATAAGTATGTCATCAACATACAAAATTAAGAAGATAATAGAACTCCCACTTATCCTCATATATATACATGGTTCATCCACATCTTTGATGAAACCAAATTCCTTGATCATTTCATCAAAGTAAAAATTCAACTCCTCCAAGCTTGCTTTAATCCATAAATAAATTTCTTAAGCTTGCATACTTGGTTTGATCTTCCACTTGAGACAAACCCTTCTGGCTATGATATATAGACTTGTTCCTCAAGAAATCCATTGAAAAAGATAGTCTTTACATCCATTTGCTAGATTTTATAATCATAGTATGCAACTATAGCAAACAAAATTTTAATAAACTTGACCATTTTTACTGGCAAAAATATTTCATCATAGTCAATTTCATGTCTTCATCTGAAACCTTTTGCTACTAGCCTAGCCTTGTAAGTTTTGACTTGGACATTTGCTCTAATCTTCTTCTTGAAGACTCATTTGCATCCTATTGAGTTTCTTCCTTGGATGGATCAACCAAGATCCAAACTTAGTTGGAATGCATGGAGTCTATTTCAAATTTTATGACTTCAAGCTATTTGTCAGTATTTACTCTTGATAGCTTTTATATTGGTCACAGGATCATCATCCTGAATAATACTGCATTCATTGTCATTTTCAATGACAAAGCCATATCAAAGAGGTGTACCTCGTGCTCTCTCTGACCTTTGGAGAGGAGGTGTGTTATGGTTGTACCTGATTAATATGTACTTATGGTTGAGGAGTTTCTTATCAAATGTCTACAGGAGTAGGTTGTTGGTTTTGAACTTTGCTAAGTTCAAGTATCCTTCCATTGCCTCCTTGGATGAATTCCTTCTCCAAGAAAGTAGGACGCTTACTGACAAAGACCTTTTGTTCTGTTAGATGATAAAAAAGATATCCAATACTTTCTTGAGGATAACCTATGAACCTACATTTATCAGCCTCAACACTTAACTTATATCCAAACATATTTCTAACATAAGCATGACAACCCCAAATCTTAAAATATTTGAGACTTGGCCTTTTTCCTTTCCATAATTTATATGAAGTGCTAATTACTAATTTTGATGGAATCTTGTTAAAGATATAGGCAGCAGTCTCTAGGACATAATCCCAAAAAAAAAAATAAAAGGTATATGAAGATCATTATGGAATGCACCTGTCTAATAAGGTATGATTCCTCCTTTCTACTATATCATTTAATTATGGTTTATATAGAGGTATCCATTCACCAGATAAGTATTCTCCTTCTCGATTAGACTGAAGAATTTTAATACTTTTTTTAGTTTGTTTCTCAATCATACTTTGATACTATTCAAATTTACCAAAGACTTTGGATTTGTATTTCATTAAATACACATATCCAAACTTTGATAAGTCATCAGTAAAGGAGATGATATAAGAATATCCTCCCCTAGCTTGAGTTGATAAAAGTCTACATACATTTATGTGTATAAGACCTAATAACTCGATGCCCTATCTCCATATCCATTGAATAGAGACTTGGACATTTTCTGCATGAGACAGAACTCACAAATTCCTAATGATACATAATTATAAGGATCAAAGAAATTATCTTTGTATAACTTGCTTATCCTAGACTCACTAATATGACCAAGTTGGCAATGCTAGAGAAAAGTGATTGTTACCCAGGTGGCTTTTTCAAGAGGGGGATGAATTGGAAATTTAAAAAATTAAAGCAAGTATGTGCTTTTTAAAAACTTCTTTGGAGTATTAAGTGCTATGGTTCAAATAATTAAAAGTAGAAGCAAAAGCAGTTAGAGAAAGTACAACACAAACACAAGAAATTTATAGTGGTAGAGAGCAACCCACTCCTACGTCCACTATCCAAGATTACCACTTGGGATTTTTACTATATCCCCCACCGGAATACAGTCGGATTATTTTAACAGGCTCACAATCCAAACCTAACTCCCTTTGATTTTTAAACCGGGATAACTAAAGAAACTCAACACATAGTTTTATCAGGATCACCAAGAACCTAACACTTAGTTTTACACAGGCTAACCAAGAACCTATTTGATTTTTAAACTGGGCTCACCAATAACCCAACAATTTAGAAAAAAGAATTGTAAAGAGAAAGCAACAAAATGACAAATAGATGTTGTCGGAGGGTTGTCGATGCAGCTCAAGAGAAGCCCTATTGATTTCACTTTAATGCACTTGAATGGCTTCTTTAACTTCTTCAATAATTGCTTCAAGCTTCTAATGAGAGTTGGTGAAGACTTGAAGACTATCTTGAATGATTTTTAGTGCTCTCTTGCTCTCAAGATTTCTTTGATATTCAAAATAAGCATTCTTCTTTCAAAAGTTTTTCCAATTCTTCATTTATAGTGTCTTGTACTCTTCTTAGGTAGTTTTAGTCATTGTAGACTATTGGGATGTGATTCTTGACCGTTGGAGCACTTTTTGGATTCAAATTTCAAGTTCTAGAACTAGCCATTATAAGTCTGAAATCGACCTTCGAGTCGTCTCGGATCTACTCGAGTCGGCTCGGATCTATAGAGTAGTTCTGGTTGAGTCTCCTTGCTTCATTCGGGTTGGTTCGGTTTCTCAGTAGCTTCATTCCTTACTCTGGAAGAGTCGGCTTGCCTTACTTTGAGTCAACTCGAATTCACAGGCATTCAAATTTGTAGTCTAGAAGAGTCAGCTCGGATTCCTCTGGGTTGATTCTCCTGGCTGTTCACTCAAAACTCTTCTTTTTGGACTTTAGAAGAGTTGGCTCGAATCTCTAAAGAGTCGGCTTGAATTTCTGATAGAATAATGTAGTCGTCTCGAACTTCCTTTGGGTCCACTCGGTTGTCTGATTCAGAAAATCATGTTCTGGACGAGTCGGCTCGAGTCCCTTAGAGTCAACTCGGATATTTGCATGCCAGATCCTTCATGCATGCCATGTGCCAGAGTCAGCTCCTTTGCTTCGAGTCGACTAGAATGAGTTCTTCATTGAAATCTCAATTCTTCTCCAAATTTCATCCAGCAAGACTTTAAACATTCAAGATGCTTTCGTACTCTTCTAACAACATTCTTTAAGAAATTTTAAGCTTAAAACACATCTAGAAGTAACCCGTTTTCATGATTTTTTCTTAATTTTTCTTTGGGTTCTTTTTTACATGATATACTTTAACACAATTTATAACAAAAAATAAGATTGTAGGAGTTGGATTTTGACTATATGAATCATCCTACAAAAACTTGTAAAACACTTGAAGAGTTGTTAGCAAAACAAATACATGCTCCGATGTTTTGTTATCATCAAAATCACTCAAGGGGTCAACAATCTCCCCCTTTTTGATGATGACAAAACACTGGACATGAAAAATTCTTTACAATTACATGTATAACTATATTTGAAAGTAAGCATTAACATGTATTAGAGCTAACTGTTTTTGACGGTAAGTATTGACATGTATCAAAGATTTTGTATTGGAGAAAAATTATACATGTATCAGTGTCAGTGTTTTTATATGTACCAGAGTATCATAGCTTATATGTAACAAAGTATCAGAGCTAGCATAAACACAAAGTATCAGAGATCAAGTTTGTAGTGTATCAGAACCTTTTGAAAAGTATCAGATCATTTCTAAAAATGTTAGAGTTAATTCTTGAGCTAATTTTTGATGTATTAAGAGAAAATTACAAGTTTTTACTAAAGCCATTTAGTTTCAACAATTTTTCTCCCCCTTTTGTATGTTCTTAAAATTTTGAAACATGAAACATTTTCATCTCAATACCATTTTATTTTCATGCACACAGTCATATATGTTCTCCTCCTATTTGTTAGCAATCAAAAAGGTATTCATTTGATTTTTTAAAGATCAATTTTTGAAATAGAATGAGAAAGTTGTTAAGATTTGTTTGAGATAATTTGACTTTCTGATATCAATTTTGATAATCTAATTTAAATTGATCTTGATTTGCATTGTACCAAGCAAAAATATCATTGAAAAGCATTATACAATCACAATTCATACACAGAAGTGAGATACCAAAAGATGCTTTTATTTCATTTATAGAATTTTCAATACAAGTTACAAAATATTCAAAGCAAAGATAGAATCAATCTGTTCATTATCACTAGGTACATCTACCTTAGAGCTAGTGGATGGTCCAAAAGGTGGTCCAAAAGATGGCATCGAGGCTATAGGATACACATACCGTGGCTCAGAATCTTGGGGCCTAAGGTGTGGTGCAGGCTTCCTAGGATGTGTAGAAGGTTGAGTAGGTCTAGGTATAGGCTGAGATCTAGGTGGTGGTGTAGGTATAAGCTGAGGTCTAAGAGTAGCAAAGGATGCAACGACTAAGGTTTGAAGTTCAGTGAGGGTCATCCAAATAGAACTAAGCTCTTCCTCCATCTTTTTTATCCTAGTATTCAGTGCAAGCAATTCAGTAGCCTGGGCATTGCAAAAGCTTCAGCTGACCCCCTGAGTCTACCAAACTCGGATCTCAGTATTCCAATGCCTTTGGTGTAATCTTCTTCCATCTTTTTTTCTTGCTCCATAGAGCCAATTCTATAGCTCATCCTCGAAGTTCTGTTCTGAACTCTTCAATACTCTGATCAACTAATTTTTTAATAGTTTCAGAAGCAGTCTTGAGAGTATTTGATATGGGCTGCATGTCATCCCGGGGTACTGGTCTGCTGGACTCTATCAGGTCAACTCTAGAGCATAGTTCTCTGACCTCACCACCAATCTGATCTAATCTACTATCAATTGACTAGGCAAAGCTCGCTGAACATAGCAGTCATGGAACTGGTCAAAGTATCAGTCGGTGACCTCATTTGCTATGCAATGTAATCCTGAGTCACTGAAACACCTGATCTGTCAATAGATGGTCCCTGTGTAGAAGATCCTGGAGCAGAAGGTGTAGTTGGAACAAATGGCGAGACTGGTATTGGTGGAGAACTAGGTGATGGAGAAAATCTGGGACTCCCATACTTAGTGTGAACAATCTCCACAGCCTCAGTAGTATAAGCAGGCTCAGTCTCAGCAGTGGCAGCAACAGGCACATCAACAATAGGCTCTGAAGTAGTAGTACTAGCAGGCTCAAGTGTATGAGGTCCAATAGTAATCTCTCTAGGCAGCTCCTCACTATCTTTGTCATCTTCATTGCTGCTAGAGGCTTCTATAGCTCTTACATCAGATCCTTTCTTTTTCCAAATTCCCCCACTTAGGTGATTTCCCATTCGAAGCAAAGACTTGGAGGAATATGTGTTTGTGTGATGTAGGGGTCTTCCATCTTCCCCATCTAAACTTACTCTTGAGGCCTGAAATAGCAACGTAAGCACCATATCGTAGGGTAGACATCTTTAACTTTTTTTACTGCCTCTCTCATTTGCATTATCATTATATATGGCAAATTGAGGGCCTCCCCCTTAATTATGTGCTCCATAAAACATAGGTCCCTTTCACTGACCTAGTTGAATCTACCTGTCCTCGGAAGAAAAACTCAGCTAATGAAATTATGTAGGAGCCTCATTTCAAGAGATAAAGTGTTGGCCATAACATTTCCAACACCACTAATGTCAGCCCTATTCAATACAGTCCTGAGGGTCTTCTCTTTATCCTTTAGTACTAAGTGTTTTACACCCTCTTTTGGCATTTCCAACAAGCTACTCAACCTTTCCTTAGTGACAATAACTCTTTGTCCTTTCACAGTAGATTCAATTTGCTGAGCTTCAAGTCTTAGATTTTCATAAAAAGTTCTTACTAGGGTTGGATAAGTTAGCTCATTTAGAGAACAGAAAAAGCTCCACCCCGGTTCTTCAATTGAATCACCTATCCATAATCCTATTTCTTTGAGAAATGAAAAAAAATATTCTCCTACTACTGGTTACGGGCCGGTTTGACATGGACATAACCTATCTTGGAGAAGAAGCTGCAGCCATTTCCCTTTCTTCAGTGATTTCCTTCTATTCTTCCCTTTCCTCTGTCTGAGTTTGCTCCTCTTACTGATGTTTGGTTCTTCTTTCAGTCTCAGTTGAGGGAATAGCTCTCTTTGATCTTTTTCCCATGGCCATGTTGGGTGCCATTGCTTTGATTTGGGAAGAAGGATGGAATTGGAGCTTATGGAAGTGGATTTCTCAGGTTTTGGAAGTGTTATCGAGTGGAATGCTAGGGTTTAGAGTGAGAATGAAGAGCATGAAAGATCAGAATAAGTCAATCAAATTTAATAAAAAATAGTTTGCCCGACATCCGAGTCGGGTCAACAAGCCCTAAATTACTCGAGTCGGCTCGAGCAGAGAAAGTCAAGCTGAATCAAAAATCCGAGTCAGCTCGAATTGAGCGCAGAAGCCCGAGTTGACTCAAATCAAGATTTCTCAAAAGAGTCAAAAAGTGATAAAAAATGAGAATTAATTCCAAAAAATCATAGGGAGAGATAGTCAAAGATCTTAAATCAATGTAGGAGGCTTTCTAAATGATGTTTCCTTAAATCTGAGAGAATTTAGGTCAAAATAATCTTAAAGAGGGTTCAAATTCTTAGTTCTCCTCTAATCATTTCAAATCTATATTTATCAAGAGGTTTAATAAAAATATCAACAAGTTGATCATCAGTTGAAACAAAAACTAGCACAACATTACCATTTAAAACATGATCTCTAATAAAATGATGTCTAATTTCTATGTCCTTAGTTATTGAATGCTGAATTGGATTCTTAGATAAATTAATAGCACTTGTGTTATCACACTTGATAGGAATTTTAGGTTGTTTAATACCAAAGTCTTCTATGATCCGGGACGGATACACGGGGATGGATCACTGGCGAGCGTAGAAGTCACCAAGGGATTAGGGTTTGTTTGGAAGAAGAAAAAAGAGGGCTAAGGGTTTAGAAAGATAATTAGGATTCACACAGATTCCCCGAGGAGGACAGGCACACAGCAAAGGGCTCATACAGATGCCCTAGGGATCACACAGATACCCTGAAAAGAAAGGGAATGGATCACACAAATACCTTGGGCTCACACAGATGCCCAAATCAGGGATCACACAAAAACCTTGGGAAGAAGGGGAAGGGATCACACAGATATCCTGGGCTCACACAGATGCCCAAATCAGGGATCACACAAACACCCTAGGAAGAAGGGGAAGGGATCACACAGAAAACATGCTGCCTTTTAGGTGGATTTGCATGAAAGGGAGATGCATCAAATTTTCTATATTTGTGGGTTATACATAGCAATAAAGGGAGAAGAAAATCTGGGACTCTTGCTTGCTTGCTTTTTTTGCCTGGATTGATTGCATAAAAAAGGGATGGGGACCACTTCAAAGCTGGGCACTAAGTTTCTTCATCTTCTAGCTTGCATGAAATAAGGGGGGCACCATATGAGACATGAGATGCCATATAATTCCTTCCATTTTTTCTTGGGCAGTCAACATCTTTCATAAGGGGTGTTGATCTGCTTTCTTTTGTGCTTAGATGACTTCAAGAAAATCCTGAGCAACCTTGATTGAATAGATGGTGCTTACTGTGACTGGGATCCCATGTGGCTACTGAAGTGGCTGGGCTATCGAGTCCCCATCATTCCCCTGGAGTGGGGAGAACTTGACTCCGTCGAGTCAAGTTCGGTGGGGACTTGACGGAACCGAAATTAATCAAAGCAAAGCAAAGAGGCTAGGTTCAGTTTTTTTTTCACCTTTCTTTATTTTTTTTTCTCTGAATTTTTTTTCAATGATTTTCTTTTTTTCTTTTTTTTATTTTTCTTGCAAAAATAGAAGTCGGCACTGAGTATAAAATATGCATTCACATTCGTGCATTGCTCTTCTTCCCCACGGCTAGAGGCTGGGCGGAATAGAGGCAGGGCACGGGTAGAGAAAATCGGTGAGGCTTTCACCGCTGATGGTGTTGGGTGGAGATGGCGGAACGGGCAGGATGATGGCTGGCATGGATGGGAAGATGGTCGGCACGGACGGTGGCATGGCTTGGCTTGGCGGTGGACTCTCCGATTGGAAGGGAGGAAGACGGTGTGGTCAATGGCACGGGCGAATTTGGGGCTGGGCTATCCATTTGGCTGCAAGCGGTGTCCGCTGCCTCTTGTGAGATCGATGACCGGTGGCCCGAAAAGTAAATAGGGGCATGGGCTGAAATGGTGTTCCAAGCGATGGAGTGTTGATCAGTCGAAGATGAGGGCTTTGGAGGAGGAGATCAGCACGGTGACGGCGAGGTCGATCTCCCCATGCGCGATGTGGTCGAGACCGACCTAGGCAAGCTTCAATGGGGTTGGTGTCTTGGTGACTACGGGCAGTGGAGGTCATCGTCGGGACCGTTGGGAGCGGGACGAGGCAGAGACCAAATGGCAGATCCGTGTGGCCATGGGTGTGCGGCAGACTCCGGTGAGATCCGGACTGGAGAGTGGCGACGGTAGAGGGAGCTTCTTGGCAGGCTGTTTGTGGTGGACGGGTGTTCTGGGCTTTCAATCCGACTAGATTTAGGAGGAAGATGACAGGAATAAGTCTGGGATATAGGAGGAACAAGGTCGGGATAGAGAGAATAATGGGAATAAGGAGAACAAATGGAGGAGAGAGAAAATGAGTGAAAGATATGGAATACCCTAATCATCCGGGCTCTGATACCAAATTGATGCAGGACAGATGCATGGGGATGGATCGCTGGCGAGCGTAGAAGTCACCAAGGGATTAGGGTTTGTTTGGAAGAAAAAAGAAGAGGGCTAAGGGTTCTGAAAGATAACTGGGGTTCACATAGATTCCCCGAGGAGGACAAGCACACAGCCAAGGGCTCACACAGATGCCCTAAGGATCACACAGATACCCTAAACAGAAGGGGAAGAGATCACACAGATACCCTGGGCTCACACAGATGCCCAAATTAGGGATCACACAGAAACCCTGGGAAGAAGGGGAAGGGATCACACAGATACCCTGGGCTCACATAGATGCCCAAATCAGGGATCACACAGGAACCCTGGGAAGAAGGGGAAGGGATCACACAGAACAATAGAAATTTTATTCATCCATGGTTATTCTTCATACATGAAAGGGGTCCTTTTATAATTGACCCTAGTCCTTGGATTACATGGAATGAAAAGCAAAGAGGGGGGGCAGTAACATGCTGCCTTTTAGGTGGATTTGCATGAAAGGGAGATGCCACAAATTTTCTATATTTGTGGGTTATACATAGCAATAAAGGGAGAAGAAAATCTGGGACTCTTGCTTGCTTGCTTCTTTTGCCTGGATTGATTGCATAAAATAGGGATGGGGACCACTTCAAAGCTGGGCACTAAGTTTCTTCCTCTTCTAGCTTGCATGAAACAAGGGGGGCACTAAGTTTCTTGGGCAGTCAACATCTTTCATAAGGGGTGTTGATCTGCTTTCTTTTGTGCTTAGTTGACTTTAAGAAAATCCTGAGCTACCTTGATTGAATAGATGGTGCTTACTGTGACTGGGATCCCATGTGGCTGCTGAAGTGGCTGGGCTCTTAAGTTCCCATCATTCCCCTGGAGTGGGGAGAACTCGACTCCGTCGAGTCAGGTTCAGTGGGGACTTGACGGAACCGAAACTAATCAAAGCAAAGCAAAGAGGCTAGGTTCAATTTTTTTTTCACCTTTCTTTATTTTTTTTTCTCTGAATTTTTTTCAATGATTTTTTTTTTTAATTTTTCTTGCAAAAATAGAAGTCGGCACTGAGTATCAAATCTGCATTCACATTCGTGCATTGCTCTTCTTCCCCACGGCTAGAGGTTGGGCGGAATAGAGGCAGGGCACGGGTAGAGAAAATCGACGAGGCTTTCACTGGTGATGGTGTTGGGTGGAGACGGCAGAACGGGTAGGATGATGGCTGGTGTGGATGGGAAGATGGTCAGCACGGACGGTGGCATGGCTTGGCTTGGCAGTGGACTCTCCGATTGGAAGGGAGGAAGATGCTGTGGTCAATGGCACGGGCGGATTTGGGGCTGGGATATCCATTTGGCTGCAAGCGGTGTCCGCTGCCTCCTGTGAGATCGATGACCTGTGGCCCGAAAAGTAAATAGGGGCATGGGCTGAAATGGTGTTCCAAGCGATGGAGTGTTGATCAGTCAAAGATGAGGGCTTTGGAGGAGGAGATCAGCACGGCGATGGCGAGGTCGATCTCCCCATGCGCGATGTGGTCGAGACCGACCTGGGCAAGCTTCAATGGGGTCGGTATCTTGGTGACTACGGGCGGTGGAGGTCGTCGTCGGGACCGTTGGTAGCGGGATGAGGCGGAGACCAAATGGCAGATCCGTGTGGCCGTGGGTGTGCGGTAGACTCCGGCGAGATCCGGATTGGAGAGTGGCGACGGTAGAGGGAGCTTCTTGGCAGGCTTTTTGTGGTGGACGGGTGTTCTGGGCTTTCAATCCGACTAAATTTAGGAAGAAGATGATAGGAATAAGTCTGGGATATAGGAGGAACAAGGTCGGGATAGAGAGAATAATGGGAATAAGGAGAACAAATGGAGGAGAGAGAAAATGAGTGAAAGATATGGAATACCCTAATCATCCGGGCTCTGATACCAAATTGATGCAGGACAGATGCATGGGGATGGATCGCTGGCGAGCGTAGAAGTCACCAAGGGATTAGGGTTTGTTTGGAAGAAAAATGAAGAGGGCTAAGGGTTCAAAAAGATAACTGGGGTTCATATAGATTCCCCGAGGAGGACAAGCACACATCCAAGGGCTCACACAGATGCCCTAAGGATCACACAGATACCCTAAAAAGAAGGGGAAGAGATCACACAGATATCCTGGGCTCACACAGATGCCCAAATTAGGGATCACACAGAAACCCTGGAAAGAAGGGGAAGGGATCACACAGATACCTTGGGCTCACATAGATACCCAAATCAGGGATCACACGGAACCCTGGGAGGAAGGGGAAGGGATCACACAGAACAATAAAAATTTTATCCATCCATGGTTATTCTTCATACATGAAAGGAGTCTTTTTATAATTGACTCTAGTCCTTGGTTTACATGGAATGAAAAGCAAAGAGGGGTGGTAGTAATATGCTGCCTTATGGGTGGATTTGCATGAAAGGAAGGTGCCACAAATTTTCTATATTTGTGGGTTATACATAGCAATAAAGGGAGAAGAAAATCTGGGACTCCTGTTTGCTTGCTTCTTTTGCCTGGATTGATTGCATAAAATAGGGATGGGGACCACTTCAAAGCTGGGTGCCTAGTTTCTTCCTCTTCTGGCTTCCATGAAACAGGGGGGCACCATATGTGACATGAGATGACATATAATTCCTTCCATTTTTTCTTAGGCGGTCTACATCTTCCATAAGGGGTGCTAATCTGCTTCCTTTTATGCTTAGATGACTTCAAGAAAATCCTGAATTGCCTTGATTGAATAGATGGCACTTATTATGACTGGGATCCCATGTGGCTGCTGAAGTGGCTGGGCTCTCGAGTCCCCATCATTCTAGTTATTATTTGATCCATAATACTTGTGTACAATAACTCCTTGCAACAACATATTCTATCTAAGCAATAGATAGTGCTACCGAGTTTTGTTTCTTATAGTGAAATTAAATTTAATCCTAGAAATTGGCATGTTCTACTAGTGCTTTTTCTATCTATTTTGCATCCACCATAATTAGCATCAAAATAACCAAGTAAATTCAATGAAGAATGTTTTGAATACCATAGACCTAAATTGTTTGTTCCTCTTAGATACTTATTATTCTTTTCATAGCAAGCATATGTGATTCTTTTGGATTAGATTGAAATCTAGCACAAACACATATGTTAAACAAGATATCAGGTCTACTTGCAGTTAAGTACAACAAAGATCCAATCATACCTCAATATAGCTTTTGATCAATGTTGTTGCCTTCTTCATCTTTATCCAATTTGCTGGTTGAGCTCACGGGTGTGCTCATTTCTTTGCTTGTCTCCATACCAAATTTCTTAATGATTTCTTTGATGTACGTGGCTTGGTTTTTGAAGATTCCTTCCTTTGATTGTTTTACTTGAAGTCCAAGGAAGTAGTTCAGTTCACCCATTAGACTCATTTCAAATTCACCCTACATCAACTTAGCAAATTCTTCACAAAGAGTTTCGTTAGTTGCACCAAAAATAATATCATCAACATAAACTTGTACAACTAATGATCATTGCTTTTCTTTTTGACAAAAAGAGTGTTATCAACATTTTCTCTTGTAAAATCATTTTCAAGAAAGAAAGTGCTAAGTCTATCATACCAGGCCCTAGGTGCTTGTTACAAACCATATAAAGCTTTATTAAGTTTAAAAACATGATTTGGAAAAGCATGGCTTTCAAAACCTGGTGGTTGTTCTACAAAAACTTGTTCAGAAATGCGACCATTTAAAAATGCACTTTTCACATCCATTTGGAAAAGCTTAAAGTTCATGTAGCAAGCAAATGCAAGAAGTAATCTAATGGCTTCTAGTCTTGCTACAGGTGCATAGGTCTCATCAAAGTCTATACCTTCTTCTTGGTTATATCCTTTGGCTACTAGTCTAGCTTTATTTATAACTACATTTCCTTGTTCATCTAATTTGTTTCTACAGACCCATTTGGTTCCTATGATGGGATGGTCTGATGGTCTTTCAACTAAAGTCCATACACTATTTCTTTCAAACTGGTTTAGTTCTTCATGCATGGCCATCATCCAATTTGGGTCAGATTCAGCCTCTTCTAAGCTATGAAGTTCTATTTGTGACAGAAAAGCTAGGTAATCATGTACATCTTTATGTGATGACCTAGTCCTAACATCTTGTGAAGGATTACCAATAATCAAATCTCTTGGATGAGAAGTTACATACCTCCATTCCCTTGGTAGATCAGCATGATCCTTACTTACCATTTCTTCTCCTTCTTGAGTTGGTCTTTATTGTATGCTCATGTCTTCCATTTCTTTTTGAAGTGTACCTGCATCATTGTCTATGCACTCTTCTTTCTTAGAAGGTGAGGGGTTAGTTTCATCAAAAATGACATGCATTGATTCTTCTAGAGTTAGAGTTCTTTTATTAAATACTCTATATGCTTTGCTATGTAATGAATAACCAAGGAAAATTGCTTCATCAGATTTAGCATCAAATTTTTCTTGATTATCCTTACCATTATTAAGCACAAAGCATTTTCAACCAAATATATGAAAGTAATTAATGTTGGGTTTCTTTTCATTCCAAAGCTCATAGGGGCTTTTCTTTAAAATTGGACGAATCAAAACATGGTTCAAAATATAACAAGCAGTGTTCATGGCTTCTGCCCAAAAGTACCTTGGAAGATTGCCTTCACATAACATTGTTCGGGCCATCTCTTCTAAAGTTCTATTTTTTCTCTCTACAACACCATTTTGTTATGGTGTTTTAGGAGCAGAGAAGTTGTGATCAATGCTATTTTCTGTGCAATAATCATCGAAAAATTGATTTTCAAATTTCATGTCGTGATCACTCCTAATTGAGACTATTGAAAGAGTTTTTTTATTTGAAACTTTTTTGTGAAATTTTTGAAAGACTTTAAAAGTTTTACCTTTATGAGCAATAAACAAAATCCAAGTAAATATAGAGAAATCATCTACTATCACAAGAGCATATTTCATACCACCTAGGCTTGTGGTCCTAGTTGGTCCAAATAAGTCCATGTGAAGTAGCTCAAGGGATCTAGAGTTGAAATCATATTTTTTGATTTAAAACTCTCCATAGTTTGTTTACCCATTTGGCATGCATCACAAACTTGATTAAAATCTACTTTAAACTTAGGCATGCCTCTAACTAGATTCTTGGAAATTAACTTGCCAATAGTATGCATGCTAGCATGACTTAATCATCTATGCCAAAGTAAACAAGATTTCTTGGTCTTAGCATTCATTACAACTAGACTGGAACTACTAGACATAGTTAGATTATTAAGATCTACTACATAAATATTTCCAAGTCTATGTTCAATGAATTTGTTGCTAGAATCAAGAGAGTTTGTTACAATACACATAGATGATTCAAAGACAACCTTGAAACTTTTATCACATAATTGACTAATGCTTAACAAATTATGCTTCAATTGTCTACTAGCAATACATTTTCAATAAAAGTACAGGGGTTATTTTGATCTTACCGATTTCGATTATTTTTTTCTTGCCATTATCTCCAAAAGTAACCATACCTCATTCTTTCATCTCTAGGGTGATAAATTGATCCTTGTCACCCGTCATATGCCTTGAATAGCTACTATCGAGATACCATCTTTTCTTCAATTTTTGGGCTGCAAGACATTCCTGCAAAATAATCAAGAAATTCTTTTAGGTACCCAAGCTAACTTAGGTCCTCGTAGGTTAGCAGAGGTGGTTCCTTTGGGAACCCAAATCTTTTTAATTCTACTTTTAGAATGTGTATTTCTTATTAATGAATTACATTGAAAGAATATATGTCTAACCCCAAGACATGCATAACATACAATTCAAGAATTCTGGAAAGATGTACGATTTGGAGTTTTAGATGTTGATGCAAATGTAAAACTTTTTCTTATAAAAGATTTTCTATTTAAATTCTTAGGTACATACATTGTAGCTTTAGATATGGATGCAGAAAGATTATATACAAAAGCTTCTTGAGATATTGATTTTGAAACATAAGCTTTTGAAGGTATGAATTTAGTAGCTGAAATTCCATTTGAACTAGAAGAATTGAAACCAATTTCAGCTTTATTTCCAAAAATTCTTTGTTCCTTTAAAATTAACTCAAGCTTGTTTGAAGATAAAGTAAGTTTTTTAACTAGTGGCTTGAGTTTTTCAACCTCCTTTTTCAAATCATTGTTTTCAATAGTCAAAGCTTCATTTTTCTCAATACATACATTTTTCTCAGATTTTAAAGCTTTGTTCTTTTCAGAAAAGACATGTAAATCTTTTTGCAATAAATTATTCTTTTATAAAATCTCTTCTTTTTCTTTTTGTAAAGAATCATTGATATTCTTTAATGATCTAATCTTTACACCAGTCTTTTTGAATTCAGACAATAAGTCATGAAATGCATAATTCAATTCATCGAATGTAAATTCTATTTGAGGTTCGGGAGATGTTACCTCATCTTCGAGATCCATTAGGCATAGATTTGGAGTCTTTGTGGTCTCTTCTTCTTTGGTTGAAGTCGACTCCTCGCTGTTGCTCCATGTGGCAACTATTGCTTTCTTCTTCTTTTTCTTAAACATCATTTTCAATAGAGGACAATCTGGATGGATGTGCCTGGGCTTCTTGCATTCATAGCATGTGGGCATCTATTCTTTTTCTTTTTCTCTTTCTTTATCATTCTCCTTAAAGTGCACACCTCGTTTATGAAATTTTCTGTAGTATCTTCCGTTCTTCTTTCCCATAAACCTTCTAAATCTCCTCATGACCGTAACAATATCTTCATCTTCCAAGTCATCTTCAGAGGAGGAGCATTCAACTTCTGATTCCTTATCTTTCTTTGAATCCGATGCAGCTTTGAAGGCTATTATCTTCTTTTTCTTCCGATCATCATCAGTTTTATGCTGCATGGCAAGTTCATGTGTGATGAGTGAACCCATCAATTCATCTAGAGGTAAAGTGTTTAGATCTTTCACTTCCTGGATGGCAGTCACTTTGGGATCCCACTTATCCGGAAGTGATATTAGAATCTTTTGTACTATATCAGCATTTGAATAGACCCTGCCAAGACTTTTCAAATCATTTATAATATCTGTAAAGCGAGAAAATATGGCAGAGATAGATTCATTTTGTTCCACTTTAAATAACTCATAGTTGTGTACTAGAAGATTAATTTTGGAGGTCTTCAGTTGGAAAGTACCCTCATGGGTCACTTCGAGTTTATCCCAAACTTCCTTTGTTGAAGAGCAAGTGAAAATTTGATTGAACTCCTAAGCATCCAAAGCATAGTATAATAAATTCATGGCTTTGGCATTCAATTCCCTCATCTTCATGTCGTGTTCGTCTCAATCCTCTTCAGGCTTTGGGACATCCATGCCATCAATTTTGATCATGGGTATATGTGACCCTTTTAGAATGACCTTCAATAATTGAAAATTGACAGCTTGAATGTATATTTTCATTCTAGCTTTCTAGTAAGAATAATTTGTGCCAGTGAAGAGTGGATGTGTATTAGTAGATTGGCCTTCGGCCAAAGATGACTCATGGGATAAGCCATCAATCTTTACTCTAAAAGTATTCAGAGACACTGCTCTGATACTAGTTGTTGCACAGGTGGCTTTCCCAAGAGGGGGTGAATTGGAAATTTAAAAAATTAAAGCAAGTATGTGCTTTTTAAAAACCTCTTTGGAGTGTTAAGTGATGTGGTTCAAATAATTAAAAGTAGAAGCGAAAGCAGTTAGAGAAAGCACAACACAAACACAAGAAATTCTTAGTGGTTTGGAGCAACTCACTCCTATGTCCACTACCCAAGATTACCACTTGAGATTTTCACTATATTCCCCACCGGAATACAATCAGATTATTTTAACAGGCTCACAATCCAAACCAAACTCCCTTTGATTTTTAAACCGGGCTCACCAAAAAAACCCAACACTTGGTTTTATTAGGATTACTAAGAACCTAACACTTGGTTTTACCAGGATTACCAAGAACCTAACACTTGGTTTTATATAGGCTAACCAAGAACCTATTTGGTTTTTAAACTAGGCTCACCAATAACCCAACAATTCAGAAAAAAAATTGTAAAGAGAAAGCAACGAAATGACAAACAGATATTATCAGATGGTTACCGGTGTAGCTCAAGAGAAGCCCTATTGATTTCACTTCAATGCACTTGAATGGCTTCTTTAACTTCTTCAATAGTTGCTTCAAGCTTCTGATGAGAGTTGGTAAAGACTTGAAGACTATCTTGAATGCTCATTAGTGCTCTCTTGCTCTCAAGATTTCTTTGATATTCAAAATAAGCATTCTTCTTTCAAAAGTTGTTCTAATTCTTTATTTATAGTATCTTGTACTCTTCTCAGGTAGTTTTAGTCATTGTAGACTGTTAGGTTGTGATACTTGACCATTGGAGCACTTTTTTGATTCAAATTCCAAGTTCTGGAACTAGCCATTATAAGCTTGAAATCGACCTTCGAGTCGGCTTGGATCCACAAAGTAGTTCTAGTTGAGTCACCTCGCTTCATTCAGGTCAGCTCAGTTTCTCAGTAGCTTGATTCCTTACTCTGAAAGAGTCAACTCGCCTTACTTCGAGTCAGCTCGAATTCACAAGTGTTCAAATATGTACTCTGGAAGAGTCAGCTCGGGTTCTTCCAGGTCGGCTCTTCGGCTATTCACTTAGAATTCTTCTTTCTAGACTTTGGAGGAGTCAGCTTGAATCTCTTAAAAGTCAGCTCAGATGTCTGACAGAATAATGTAGTCAGCTCAGACTTCCTTCGGGTCAGCTCGGTTGTTTAATTCAGAAAATCATGTCTGGATGAGTTGGATCGGGTCCCTTAGAGTCGACTCGGATATTTGCGTGCGAGATCCTTCATGCATGCCATGTGCTAGAGTCGGCTCCTTTGATTCGAGTTGGCTCGGATGAGTTCTTCATTGAAATCTTAGTTCTTCTCCAGCATTCATCCAGCAAGACTTTAAACATTCAAGATGCTTTCGAACTCTTTTAACAACATTCTCTAAGAAATTTTAAGCTTGAAACACATCTAGAAGTAACCCGTTTTCATGATTTTTTCTTAATTTTTCTTTGGGTTCTTCTTTACATGATATACTTTAACACAACTTATAACAGAAAATAAGATTGTAGGAGTTGGATTTTGACCATATGAATCATCCTACAAAAACTTGTAAAACATTTGAAGAGTTGTTAGCAAAACAAATACATGCTCCAATATTTTGTTATCATCAAAATCACTCAAGGGGTTAATAGTGATATTAACATCTTCTCTCTTTCTCTTCATATTTTCAATAAGTAATACTTCATCATTGAGTGAAAGAACTAAAAGACCATTATTAAATAAATCATTTCCAAATAATTCATTAGAATAATAAATGGACTCTTTACATTAATTTCGAAAACTTGTTGTAATAACAAAGGTACCAAAATAATATTTTTAATGGCATTGAAAATATAGTAACAGTCTTTCAATTCTAAAATTTTGCTTGAAGGTAATAACAATAGATAGGTGCCTATAGCTTTTGCTTGAATGGTTTCACCACTAGTGCCATAAAGCTCGAAGTCATCCTTCTTCAAACTCCTAATTCTTTATAGTCCCTATAATGACTTGCATATATGAGACCCACAAGCGATACCAATATCCAGGAATCGAAAGTTAAAGTACTTAATGATAAGTTAGTTTGTATCATATACAAACCTTTTGATGCTCTACCAGCATCGAGCTTCAAACTTGCAAGATAAGTCTTGAAGTTCTTCTTCCAGTGTCTCTACTTCCTGTAGTGAAAATAGGTTCCATCAATAGAGGTCTGCTTTGTCTTCTTCCTCTTATGGATTCTTTTTTAAGATTCCACTTTCTCTTCAAACCATGTTTCATTTCCCTTCTCTTCTTTCCATCAATTAGAAGAAGATGAGCCTTATCTCCCTTAAAATAGCTCTCAGTTATCTTAAGCATGTTAATGAAATGCTCAATTTATTCATATGATAGTTAATGATAATCCAAGATAAGGAATCTGGGAGTGATTATAGAACCAAGTCTTGACTGAGCTCTTTATCCATAACAAATCCTAATTGACCTAATTGAGTGATTAAGTCAATCATTTTTAACACATGTGCTTGGATGGACAAGCTCTAACTCATTCTTGCTTAGAATAACTATTTTGATATTCATATCGAGCAATCATACTTTGCTCCATACAGCTCCTTGAGATTGAGTAGTATGGATTGAGGTTCCATATCTTCATGTTACCTTTGCAATGCATTGCTCATGGAGGCCAACATGATGCATTTGATAGTTAGATTGTCATTTTGCCAAATTTTATATGTGGCCTTTTCCTCTGTAGCATCCTCTTCGATTGAATCTGGATCAGGAGAGTTGCAGATATAGGAGACTTTCTCTTGTGTTAAGATAATCCTCAGGTTCCTCAACCAATCCACATAATTGGGACCATTCAATTTATTGGCGTTTAAAATATCCCTTAGTGATAAAGTAGAAGCCATTAAATTAAATCTACATAAAAATAAAGAATAATATATAAGTAGATCATTCAAGATGGCATACACAACTAGATGGAGACTTATAAATCTAATTGTGTCTCCCAATATTTTATCATGAATACTATAGATCTTACCTATAGTAAGCAAGAAACCCTACCAGGATTTCTTTAGTAGGGTTGAGATCCCAATTCCTCACTAATACCTTGTGTTATACAACAAACATTTATGAGTTCAAGGATAGGAAATACCTTTTTCAATTGCAATCCATGCAATTCTCAATATAACTATTGCCTCTAAGATACTTGTAGCCTTGTGTTACACAACAAACTATAATGTCTTAGTTTGGTTAGACCCTTCATTTCCTTATAGTCATTTTTGGATAATGATGTCCTTGTGTTATACAACAAAGCAACACCATCAAACATGATAAAAAGCATTAAATATACCAAGACAATTCCGCATCAATCCCTAGAGTATGCCTTGTGTTACACAACAAACCTACTATAGTTTTTGACATAAATTTTGGCTTAGCATGATGGAAAGCATTAGTAGTATTCTAATCATTTAGCATTTCTAACTCAAGATTTAAATTAATCAAATTGACCAGGTAAGTTGGAGAGAGGTGGGAGGCCCCTTGTACTTGCCTTAGATACCAAAAGATTGGCCTGGTAAGCAATGGACCCAATTAAAAACCATGATCTCTTTACCTTCCTCGAATCACTTTTCTAGACACCAATTGATCAATCAAACCTTGAATGAATTTTCATTATGATTTCCAACACTATGACTAAATAGAGTTTTTAAGAGGGCTTTCATGGTCTCATGCACATCCTAAAACTATATGATAGCTAACAAGCATATAACATCACAATATGTGCCAAGTGTGTCATCATTCTAGTACAACCTTACAACATAGCAGACATCCACCACTATATTAAGACAACCTTATTTCAGAATGATGACTAAACAATCTAAATATATCTTTTTATCGATTAGGGTTTAGGTGAAACACCTAATCAGTGGCATTCACAAAGCAATATATGTTACAATATCTTGCTAGATATTTATCATAATATTCATATATTCAACAATAATTTGACCATTAATTGAATCAATCAAGGTTGCTTTGATATCATTGTTAGGTTATGGTTGCACAGTGAAAGTCAGGGTTTCAAAATTTTTCAATACTGAAATCCTAGTCAATCAAAATCCTAGATCCAGGAACCCTTGATTATATCAATTAATAAAGACAATATATAAACGATTTAGAGGAATACTTGTAATGTTATACCCTATTATTTCTATAGGCACATAAGTGCATGCCCTCCAAAGATGATCCATATAGGAACCGGATCAAGGAAGCACTCCTTAATTTACTTGCTTAGTATCTCCTCCCGGTAGCCTTTCTTCTCTCGATAGCCTTTCTCCTCTTGGCAGCCTTTCTCCCTCACCAGGATCTATACCCTTCTAAAGCATACCTTTAGACCTCTATAAATCATCTCTTAGAATCCTATTGTCCTAATTCTCTTTCTAAGTCGTTATCATAAAATGGCAAACTTGTCTTAATCTAGAAGACTTGTCCTAACAATGGAAAGAAGGGAATTAATTAGACAATGTTGGATGCCTCAGTGTTTATCTCATATACCTATTTATAGGTAGAGCAGAGGTGCCAAATACATTCATTCCCCACCACTTATCTGATATACAATGTATTAGATAAGACCCTTCAAGCAAAAGGACTCTGGTGAGAAGGATCTACGATGAAACACCATATTGATACAGTGTTTCACAACTTTTTATGCCAAGAGATATATTTCTCGCATCTCTTCAAATAAACTAGATTATTTTGGTGCTAAATTAAGAGGCTTTGATCTAGTCAAGAGTCTCGAGAGGTGTGTCAAAAGAAAAACAAGAGTCTCGAGAGGTGTGTCAAAAGAGAAACTTATTAGAAAATAGGTGATTTATTATTAGAAGGACTTTTGGTCCTTACTTATGTGCCATATTAATTAATGCAATAGATCCCTTCACTCCCACATGGATTAACACCAATATTTTTTCCATTTGATAGGTCAATCCTATCCAATTATGGCATAGAATAAAGAAAGGAGAGGCTGAACCTAATCTTAAAAAGGTGATTTATCTATGGAAAGACTCTTGGTCCAAAATAAAGATTTATCTACAGAAGGATTCTTTGGGCTTGATCTAATTTAAGTCCTATCTAAATTAATTAATCTAAATAGTAAGCAAACTAATCCAATCTAATTAGGTTAGGAGTTAGCCTAACCAACATATACTAGCATGTTAATTAGTTAACCAATTAGGATCCCATGACCCTAATAAAAATATAATTGACTTCTTTGACCAATTCCTTAGCATATGTGATGACCCTTTGGATCCACATCTAGCCAACAGTCAGCCTAGGTTCATGTCAATCTAATTTGATTAGAATCCAAATAATCAAATTAGATCAAACTTGAGCTAACCCTAATTATCAATGTGGACCATCTTTCAAATTGACTAATGAATTGATTATTTTAATTCATGAAAACCTACAAGATATGATTGATATCTAAAAATATGTCATGCTTATTCGAAAGATAAGAAATTTAGTTTAAATTACTAAAATAATCTTCAACAGTTAGTTATCATGTAATTCAATCCTTCGATCATCCTTTATCCTGAATAAGTGATGAGTATAAAAATTTATCAAACGCTAACTCTTTATTCATTCGAATCTTGATCCAATGTGAAGACTCGATCAATGAAAGATTAGAACCTAATGCATTAGGGCTCGGTGGTTCAGTGTGGCAACCAGGCTTCTGAAAGAAAAGTACCCTAAAAGCCAATCTTTGTAAGGATATTTTTATAATCTTCTAACTCTTGTATGATATTATAATATTAATTAAAGGTATTTTTTGTTTCATCATACTGCTGTGTCTTATTTAAAGATTATGATGAACCTTATAGGTTAGGGTAAAGGATTTAGGGTTATGATGGAGATCATAATGGTGAGACCCAAGTTTCTATAAATCCTAATCTAAAATGTTTATAGTTGTTGGATCATCGATTCAGGGATTGAAATTTCTAGAAAGACTAGCTTATCCTATGTATGCTCGATGGAGAGGGTGGTTGGTCTCACAGCCACTTGTGTAGAGACACTAATACAAGGATAAGAGTGCCCATAAAGGTATGAGTTCAATAAACTGATTTGCACTAAGAATATCTTATGGAAGTCTTACTACTTATCAAGAGATAGTTCTCATAGTGGGAGTTATGCAAGTGATCTTTAGACCCGAGGTCACCATGGTTCCTTATACACACTAACCCATGTTCTGGTTCATACTCATTCATGAAATTGAGTCATGTACAGGGTGTTCTCGGATATGGTGGAAGGTGTATGAAGGATGTGAGTGGACCAACAAGGAATCGATCATTCCTAGTAAGAGAAAATGTTATCCCAAGTAATTTCTTCGATTGATGACTCAAGGAGTCTTTGATCAAAGCAAGATGAGATTAAAAGTATTTTTTAATCAGTCATCAGCAACGTCTTCATTATCAAATTAAGATTTGAAATGACTAAGTACTAGGATTTGACAATTATCCATATCCATCACTTATTCGGGATAAAGAGAGATCGAAAGATTGAATTGCATGGTTGCTTTCCATTGAAGGGTATTTTGGGACTTTCCACCAAATTTCTCAATTTTAGGGTAGACATGACACGTTGCTAGATGTTAATCTTATCTTGTGGATTTTCATGAATCAATTGGATTGAATTCATGAGTCAATTTGAAAGCTAGTTTGAATTGGCAACTTAGGTCAGCTCAATTTGACATAATTAAGTCAATCGGGTTTGATTGGATCGAATTGGCTCAGACCTAGATCTATCGCTGGCTAGATGTTGAACCCAAAGGGTCACACACATTAGGGTATTGGCCTAGGAAGTTAATTAAGGTCATGGGATCCTAATTGGTTAGCTAGATTACATACTAGCATGTGTAGGCTAACCTAATTCCTCACTCAATTGAATTGGGTCTATAATTAAGGTTGCTTAATAGGCTTGCCAATTTGAGGGAATCTTGGATTGGGTTTAGTCCAATATGGGGCAGCAATAATCTAGTTTTATCCAAATTTATTCAGCCTTTATCTTGATTATTTGGAGAGTCCTAAGTTGGAAGGACTCTTGGCACCAAATGAAGGGGTCGGCAAATAAGGGGGCGCAGAAGGACCAAGAGTCCTTCTGCTTGTTAATCACTTATAAGGTGATAAACTATTTTTCGTTCTCTTTCATATGACATCCATAGTGCATGGTCTTTGACTGGTCAAATAAAGGAAAGATGGCATGGAAAGAAGTTGGCACAAAATGAAGAGTCGCATCTCTTTGGCACTAATTCAAGTAAGTAGAGTCTTTCCGCTTTAAGTCCCTTTAAATCACCGATGCTTCTCATTCAAAAGCCACATCCCTTGGCCTTCCTGCAACTAGAAAATCACATGAGGCATGTAAAGAATTCAACTAGGAACTGAAGAGACAAAAAGTCTTGTCTCTTGGCACAAGAAGGGACATGCTGTTTCAAGATACGACTCCTTAGTGAAGAGTCTTATATGATCTATGTTTGGATAGATCAAAGGCTGATGATAAGGCTTATCTGGCACCTCCCCCTCTCTTATAAATAGCCATCGGTGTTTAGGACGATGGCATCACAAAATCCTTTCTTTCCTGTATTCTTATACTCACACTCTGCCACACTCTCCTTGTCTCTTCCTCCCTTGTTAGAATTTAGGATTTGTTTTAAGACAAGTTCTTCATTTTAAGACAAGGATTTTAGGAAGTGAATTAGGAAGTGAAAGTAAAAGTGAAGAGAGTTTTGAAAAGGACTCAGAGTGCTCTATTGGAGGGCAAGGACCGGGGTAAGGAAGGAGAGGCTACCAAAGGAAGAAAGGCCTTTAGAAGAGTCCCGATGGCTTAAGCAACCTGCCTAGGAGTGGTTCCTAGGCTTGACTCCTGTATGGATCACCGTTGGAGGGCATGCACTTGTTTGCCTAGTGGAAAGATGAAGGAAATAGCCTTCCAGGTATTCTTCATAACCCTAATTTAATGACTTATTGATTGTAGTGAATAAGGGATCTTGGGCTTAGTGTTTATAGTTGTTAGGGTTTTCAAGAATGAAATTTTTAAAATCTATTATTCTACTATGCCATCAAAATCCTAGAAACCCAATAGTGGTATCAGAGCTCCCCTTATTTCATTCAATTAATGGTCGATTGAATGATCGAATGCTTATGTGATAGTTAGTTTGATCATATATTTTGATGCATGCCAATAATTACGATTCAGTGAAATATTGCATGATTAAGTATGGTAATCATAGTATGATGCTTGCCACTGGTTAGGGGCTGTTATACTTAACCCTAATTTATATACGATAATAAATACTATCATGGATAGTGCATGTTATCAAATGATTATATGATTCTATACATGATTAATTCAAATGCATATTAGTAATATGTGTTATTCTAGTAACTGCTTTGGATTGGGTTAGTCACCATGGCTGTCCGATCATAGGGGCCAAGTAGGGTTTAAAAGCCCTCTCTTTCCATTCAATGGGGTCTCCTATGGCATGTAGGTGTGCCGCTATGGCCATATCCCATGACCAAGTGAGGTGAACGGAGTATTGTTATAATCATGCTATGGTATGCATATTAGGGTTAATATGCTTGAATGATGGAATGAATATCATGTCATATGTGTATGGTTCTGATTACATGATGATGTCATGAATGTTAGGTTTTATGATGTCATGAATGTTTGGTTGACATGATTAAGTCTTACTTAGGATGTGTTTTGAGACCACTAAAAGCTCTTATTAAAATCATATTTAGTCATAGTGTAAAGTTAATCATGATGCAAAATCGATTAGGGTTTGGTCAGCCAATTGGTGTCTAGGTAAGTGGTTCTGGGAAGGTAAAGAAAATGAGGTTTTTAATTGGTTCCGTTGTCTGACCTGGCCAATTCAATTGGTGTCTAAGAAAAGCAATGGGGGGACCCCCTCATCCCTTCCACTCACCTGGCCAATTTGGTTATATCTAGATCTTAAATTGAGAATGCTAATTGATTGGGCACACTACAATTTGCCTTCCTTCATGCTAAGCCAAATTAATATCAAAAACTATAGTAGGTTTGTTGTGTAACACAAGGCTTGCTCTAGGGTTTTGATATGAAAATTTGTCTTGGTGCACTTAGTGCTTTATAGCATGATTGGTATTGTTGCTTTGTTGTGTAACATAAGAGCAATATTATTCGATCATGGCTATATAGAAATGAAGGGTCTGACTAAACTAAGACATTATAGTTTGTTGTGTAATACAAGACTATAAGTATCTTAGAGGCAGTTCATTTGTTGAGAATTGCATGGGTTGCAATTGGAAAGGAAGTCCTACCTTTGAACTTATGAGTGTTTGTTGCGTAACACAAGGTACTCATGAGGAATTGGGATCTCAACCCCACTAAAGAAACCTGGTAAGGTTTCTCGCTTACCATAGGTGAGGGTTTTGGTATTCTAATAAAATAGTGGGGGACATAATTAGATATAAAGTCCTTATCTAGTTATGAATGTCATCTTGAGTGGTCTGCTTATATTGCTTTTAATTAAAAGAAGGATTTATTATGACTTCAAATTTATCACAGCGAGGCATCTTAGATGCCAACAAGTTAATTGATCACAATTATATAGACTGGTTGAGGAACCTGAGGATTGTATTAACTCAGGAAAAGCTTTCTTACATTCTTGATTCTTTGGATCCAAAGTTGATCAGAGAAGATGCTTCCGAGGAGGAAATAGCCACACAAAATGTGGCAAAATGATAGCATAACTATCAAGTGCATCATGTTAGCCTCGATGAGCAATGAGCTTCAGAGGCAACATGAAGGGATGGAACCTCAGTCCATATTGCTCAATCTAAAGGAGCTGTATGGAGAGCAAAGTAGGGCTGCTCGATATGAGATATCGAAGTAATTATTCCATGCACAAATGAGTGAGGATTCATCAGTGCAAACCCATGTTTTAAAATGATTGATTTAATCACCTGATTAGGTCAATTAGGATTTGTAATGGATAGTGAACTCAACCAGGACTTGATCCTACAATCACTCCTAGATTTCTTCTCTTAGTTTGTTCTAAATTATCATATGAACAAACTAAATATTTCTTTGTTCGAGCTGCTGAATATGCTTAAGATAGCAGAGAGCCATTCTAAAAGAGATAAGGCTTATCTTCTTCTCATTGATGGGAAAAAGAAACAAGCAATGAAAAAGGGTTTGAAATGGAAATTCAACCCTAAGAAAAGCATCTAGAAGAAGAAGGCGAAGAAGGCTGGTAATGATGGAGCCTATTTCCACTATGGCCAGCAAGGGCATTGGAAGAAAAACTGCAAGTCATATCTTGTAAGTGTGAAGCAAGATGCTGGAGGGCATCTAAAGGTTTGTACATGATACAATCAAATTTATCATTGAGTTCTTCTATTTCTAATTCATGGATATTGGATACTGCATGTGGGTCTCATATTTGTATATCTTTACGGAGACTCCACAGAATTAAAGAATTGAAGAAAGGTGATTTCAAGCTATATGGCGTAAGTGCTGAAACCATGTATGCTGAAGCCATGAGCACCTATTTTCTGTCATACCTTCAGGTAAAATTTTAATGTTGGAAGAATATTACTATGTACCGAATATTGTAAGAAACATTATTTCAATACCCTTGTTATTACAACAAGGATATGAAATAAGTGTAAAGAGCAGTGGCTGCTCTATTCTTCATAGTAATAAAATATTTGGACATGGTTATTTTATTAATGGTCTTCTAACTTTAGAACTCAATGATGAAATATTACTTGTTGATAACAAGAAGAGAAATAGAGATAACGCCAATGTTACATTTCTCTGGTATTACTGGTTAGGTCATATTAGTGAGTCAAGGATAAACAAGTTAGTCAAAGATAATTACTTTGATCCTTATAATTTTTAATCATTAGAAACTTATGAGTCTTGCCTCAAAGGAAAAATGACCCATTCTCCAATCACTGGGCATGGAGACAAGGCAATTGAGTTATTAGGTCTTGTATATACTGATGTATATGGACCTATGCAACTCAGGCCAGAGGTGGATACATTTATTTCATCATGTTTATCGATGACTTATCTAGGTTTGGTCATGTGTATCTAATGAAACACAAGTCCAAAGCCTTTGATAAATTTAAAGAGTATCAAAACATGGTTGAAAAACAAACTGGACATAGTATTAAAATTCTTCATTTTGATTGAGGAGGCGAATACTTGTCTAGTGAGTTTCTAAACCATTTTAAGGACAAAAGCATAACCTCTGATTGGACTCCTCCTTATACATCCCAATTAAATGGTGTGCCAGAAAGGAGAAATCATACCTTATAAGACTTGGTGAGGTCCATGAAGAGCTTCACAAATCTTCCTATTTCCTTCTGGGGATATGCCCTAGAAACTGCTGCCTAAATTTTGAACAAGGTACCATTAAAGTCAGTGACTAGCACTCCATATGAGTTATGGAGTGCCAAAAGACCAAATCTTAAATACTTGAAGATTTGGGTTGCTATGCTTATATCAAGAATAATTTTGGACATAAGCTAAGTGCTAGGGTTGACAAATATAGGTTCGTTGGTTATCCTGAAGAGGGTGTTGGATACCTCTTTTATCATACTACTAAACAAATGATTTTTGCCAGTAGACATGCTATTTTCTTGGAGGAAGTATTTATCCAAGAAAGAAATAGTGAAACAACACTTGAACTAAGTGAAGTTCAAAACCAACAACCAATTCCTGAAGAGTCTTTGAATGAAATTCCTCCACCAAAAGTTCTTGTTGATAAAGAATAGCCATAACACACACCTCCTCTCCGAAGGTCAAAGAGGGTGCGGGGAGCACCTCTCATATATGGTTTTGTCATCGGGAATGACAATGAGGCCGGTATCATTCAGGATGATGATCCTGTGACCTATACGGAAGCTATCGACAGTAAAGACTTTGACAAATGGCTAAGTGCCATGATGTTTGAAATGGACCCCATGTATTCCAATCATGTTTGGACCTTGGTAGATCCACCTGAATGAATTAACCCAATATGGTGTAAATGGATCTTCAAGAAGAAGATAGGAGTAGATGGTCAAGAAGAGACCTACAAGGCCAGGCTGGTGGCAAAAGGTTTTAAACAAAAATATGGCATTGACTACGATGAAACCTTTTTACCAGTAGCCATGCTCAAGTCCATTCATATATTGCCTGCTATAGCAGCATACACTGATTATGAAATCTAGCAGATGGATGTAAAGACTGCTTTTCTTAATGAAAATCTTGAGGAAGAAGTTTATATGACACAGCCAGAGGGTTTTGTCTCAAATGGGAGACCAAACCAAGTATACAAGCTAAGAAAGTCCATTTATGGACTAAAGCAAGCACCGAGGAGTTGGAACATCCACTTTGATGAAATAATCAGTGAGTTTGGTTTTATCAAGAATGTGGATGAACCATGTGTGTACAAAAAGACAAGTGGGAGTGCACTTATTTTCTTTGTCTTGTATGTTGATGACATACTAATCATTGGGAATGATATTCTAATGTTATAATCAATCAAAACTTGGCTATCATCAAAGTTTTTCATGAAAGACTTGGGAGAGGCATCCTATATACTAGGTATAAAGATCTATGGAGATAGATCTAAGAGGATGCTAGGCTTATCCCAATCTAGGTACATTGACTTAGTGTTGAAGAGATTCAACATGGATGGAAGTAAGAGGGGATACTTACCTATAAGTCAAGGAATACATCTCTTTAAGAAAATGTCTCCTAAGACATCAGAAGAAAGAGACAGGATGGCTATGACTCCTTATGCTTCGGTTGTAGGATCAATTATGTATGCCATGCTATGTACCGGGCTTGATGTTGCTTATGCCTTAGGCATAGTAAGTAGGTTCTGGGAAGATCCAAGAGAGGATCATTGGAAAGTTGTGAAAAATATTCTTAAGTACCTGAGAATGACTAAGGATGTTTTTCTCATATATGGTGGATCTGAATTAAAACTAGAAGGATATATAGATTCTAATTTTCAATCAGACCCAAATGATAGCAAATCCATATTAGGGTATGTTTTCACCCTATATGGTGGTGCAGTAAGTAGACAGAGTACATAGCTGCAAGTGAAGCCATAAGGGAAGCTATGTGAATGAAGAAATTCATCATAGAATTGGGCATGGTTCCTACTATAGAACAACCGGTGGGGTTATTGAGCAAGTTAAGGAACCAAGGTCTCATAAGAAGCCCAAGCACATTCTAAGATGCTTCTACCTCATTCAAGGACAAGATGTTGTTATCGAACAAGTTGATACAAAGATTAATATAGCAGACCCATTCACTAAAGCATTACCCCAGCAGCAGTTTGATCGCCACTTAGATTATATGGTATGAAATACAAGGACGATTGGCGTTAGTGCAAGTGGGAGATTGAAAGAAAAGTGCCCTAAAAGCCAATCTTTGTAAATGTATTTTTGTAATCTTCTAACTCTTGTATGATATTATTATATTAATTTAAGGCATTTTTTGTTTCATCATATTGCTGTGTCTTATTTAAAGATTATGATGAATCCATAGATTAGGGTAAAGGATTTAGAATTATGATGGAGATCATAATGGTGAGACCTAAGTTCCTATAAATCCAAATCTAAAATGTTCCTAGTTGTTGGATCATCAATTCAGGGATCGATATTTCTGGAAAGACTAGCTTATCCTATGTATGCTCGATAGAGAGGGTGGTTAGTCTCATAGCCACTTGTGTAGAGACACTAATACAAGGATAAGGGTTCTCATAAGGGTATGAGCTCACTGAATTGATCCGCACTAAGAATATCTTATGAAAGTCTTATTACTTGTCAAGAGATAGTTCTCATAGTGGGAGTTGTGCAAGTGATCTTTAGACCTGAGGTCACCATGGTTCCTTATACATACTAACCCATGTTTTGGTTCATACTCATTCATGGCTTTGAGTCATGAACGGGGTGTTCTCCAATATGGTGGAAGGTGTATGAAGGATGTGAGTAGACCAACAAGGAATCAATCATTCCTAGTAAGAGGAAATGTTATCCCAAGTAATCTCTTCTATTGATGACTCAAGGAGTCTTTGATCAAAGAAGGATAAGATTAGAAGTGCTTTTTAATCAGTCATCAACAGAGTCTTCATTATCGAATTGAGATTCAAAATGACTATGTGCAAGGATTTGACAATTATCCATACCCATCACTTATTCGGGATAAAGAGAGATCGAAAGATTGAATTGCACGGTAACTTTTCACTGAAGGGTATTTTGGTACTTTTCATCAAATTCCTTATATTTCGAGTAGGCATGACAGTTGCTATATGTCAATCATATCTTGTGGGTTTTCATGAATCAATTGGATTGAATTCATGAGTCAATTGGATCGAATTCATGAGTCAATTTGAAAGCTAGTGCGAATTAGCAACTTAGGTCAACTCAATTTGACCTAATTTGGTCAATCGGGTTCGATTGTATCGAATTGGCTTGGACCTACACCTATTGCTAGCTAGATGTGGAACCCAAAGGGTCACACACATTAGGGAGTTGGCCTAGGAAGTCAATTAGGGTCATGGGTCCTAATTGGTTAGCTAGATTGCATACTAGCATGTGTAGGCTAACCTAATTCCTAACCCAATTGAATTGGGTCTATAAGGTTGCTTAATGGGCTAGCCAATTTGAGGGAATCTTGGATTGGGTTTAGTCCAATGTGGGGCAGCACTAATCTGGTTTTATCCATGTTTATTCAGCCTTTATCTTGATTATTTGGAGAGTCCTAAGTTGGAAGGACTCTTGGTGCCAAATGAAGGAGTCGTCAATTAAAGGGGCACAGAAGGACGCAGAGTCCTTCTGCTTGTTAATCACTTATAAAGTGATAAACTATTTTTCATCCTCTTTCATATGACACCCATATTGCATGTACTTTAACTGGTCAAATAAAGGAAAGATGGCGTGGAAGGAAGTTGGCACAAAGTGAAGAGTCGTATCTCTTCACTTTGGCGCTAATTCAAGTAAGCAGAGTCCTTCTGCTTTAAGTCCCTTTAAATCATTGATGCTTCTCATTCAAAAGCCATGTCCCTTGGCCTTCCTACAACCAGAAAATCACATGTGGCATGTCGAGAATTCGGCTAGGAACCGAAGAGATAAAAAAACTTATCTCTTGGTGCAAGAAGGGACATGGTGTTTCAAGATAAGACTCCTTCTTAGTGAAGGGTCTTATATGATCTATGTTTGGACAGATCAAAGGCTGATGATAAGGCTTATCTGGCACCTCTCCCTCTCCTATAATTAGCCATCGGTGTTTAGGCTGATGGCGTCACAAAATCCTTTCTTTCCTGCATTCTTACACTCACACTTTGCCACACTCTCCTTGTCTCTTCCTCCATTATTAGAATTTAGGTCTTGTTTTAAGTCAAGTTCTTCATTTTAAGACAAGGGTTTTAGGAAGTGAATTAAGAAGTGAAAGTGAAAGTAAAGAGAGTTTTGGAAAGGGCTCAGAGTGCTCTACTAGAGGGCAAGGACCTAGGCAAGGAAGGAGAGGCTACCAAAGGAAGAAAGGCCTTCAGAAGAGTTCCAGTGGCTTAAGCAACCTTCTTAGGAGTGCTTCCTAGGCTTGACTCCTATGTGGATCACCGTTGGAGGGCATGCGCTTGTGTGCCTAGTGGAAAGAAGAAGGAATTATCATTCCAGGTATTTTTCATAACCCTAATTTAATGACTTGTTGATTGTAGTGAATAAGGGATCTTGGGCTTAGGGTTTATAGTTGTTAGGGTTTTCAAGAATGAAATTTTTGAAATCCATTGTTCTGCTGTGCCATCGAAACCCTAGAAACCCAACAGCTCCAACTCTCTCCGAACACTTGTCAGCTAGCTTAGATGATAAGGCAACCACCCAATGCCTCACCACGTGGACTCAAAGGTGCGTACACATTAATTATCGCTGGCCTGCTCAATCTATCCATCTATGCATGCTCTAGGAATTGCGGTCAATAATGTTTGTCATATGAGGAATTCCCTATTGCAGGGATGTGTCATGCCAGCCACCACTCCCTGTCTCATCTACTGTAGCATGGCTCCCCACTCCAAGCATACCTGCAATAGCTGAAACATTACAGCCATTATCCCCTATCTTTAGATGTCAGGTACATACCTATAACTTGATTCCTAGTAACCCTCCAAGTAAGAGGACTAAGAAAGCTAAAGTCGAATAAAGGTTTAGCGAGGACACAAGGAGAAGAACAAGGAAAGATGAGGGAAATGAATTAGAGAGCCCATTCTTCTTAAAAGCCACCACCTTCTACCACAAAGGGACCTTCTTCTTGCTCTTCCTTCAGTGCATACCTAGCGCTCCCTAGATTAAGTCTCCATAGCTTATCATTAAGTGAGACCCCATGGGCCATTAGCATATACACTTCTAATTTTACCTTGAAGTACTCTGGCTCTCATGACTCCACTCCTCTATATGCCATCCTTCAAGAAGTAGGACTCAAACACACTAAGATCCCCTTCCTCTATAGATTTTGCTCTATCTCTCTCACTCTATGTCTCTCCTTTGCTTCTTCTCCAGCTTTTCTTTCACTCTTACTCCAAACCTAGAGGGGACTTCAAGCATCCTTTATTTGCCTCTTAAAAAAATTGACTTAGGCATCAAAGGATCTACTACCGAGAACCCACCCTCGATGTGTCAGACTTTCAGATCTTCTCTATCTTTCAGGACCAACTCCAGGTGATATGATCCTGTGAGGCCTTCCTGGCTTCATATTAGCTCATCCACTCTCGCTCCAGCCCATTTGAGTCAAGCTTGAGTCAGCTCCATCTTCGAGAGATTCATGTTGGGTTACACCTATGCAGTGGTAGACCGAATTTCAAAAAATTTATTCCTTAAAATCCTAGTCAACCAAAACCTAGACCCAAGACTACTTTGATTATATCAATTAACAAGACAAAATAATAGAAAATTGAAGAATAAGTGTATTGCTAATATCCCTTATTTTACTAGGAACATAAGTGTATGCCCTCTAGAGATGATCCACACAAGAACTGGATCAAGAAAATACTCCTTTTTCTTTCTTAACTCTTTCTGGCAGCCTTTCTTCCTTCAACAGTCATTTTCTTTTGAAGAGTACCTCAAAACCTCTCCAAAAACTCACTTACTATTCTATTGTCCTTTCTAATTCTCTTCCTAAATCCTTATCTTAAAATGGTAGACTTGTATTAAAATAAAAGACTTGTCCTAAAAAGGAAAGGAAGATAGTTGTCAGGACAAACTTTGGATGCTTTAGTTTCAATCACCAAAGCCTTTAAATAAGAAGAGAAGAGGCACCTAATACACCCTTTTGTCAGCCACTAATCTGATATTTAACATATTAGATAAGACCCTTCAAGCAGAAGGAGTCTTTAGGTACAAAGGTGCAAAGTGAAATGTTGTTTTACTAAC
This sequence comes from Areca catechu, assembly GCA_021397845.1. Classification (NCBI taxonomy): domain Eukaryota; kingdom Viridiplantae; phylum Streptophyta; class Magnoliopsida; order Arecales; family Arecaceae; genus Areca; species Areca catechu. The sequence goes on from CM038047.1 coordinate 71,789,606, forward strand.
ATTTTTGTATGAAGAGTTGCGATAGAAAAATTGATAATTAGTCTTTAATTTTAGAATTAAAGACTTGGTCCAACACCCCAATAGGTGTATAAATTAGAAAGGCTTATCTAGAAAAAGGTGATTGATAAGCTAAAGGACTCTAGCCCATCCCATTAGCCATATTATCTAAGTGTTGCATCCCTTTATGAAATCATGCCCATATTTACATATTTTGACCGATCAAATCTAGTCCAAATGATTGCCTATTAGAGAGGATAGGGACTAAGGCTTATCACCAAAAAGGTGATTTAATTGTAGAAGGGCTCTTGGTCCTTCTACATCCCTTAAAAAAAATGCATACCCAATATGGGCACCAAGAGTCCCAAGCCCTTGGGACTCTTGGTTAAATCAATGGATAAAGTTTATAAAATCAAGATAAATCCTAATTTGTCTATCCCACTTAAGGCTCAATCCAATTTAAGTCCTACTCAAATTAGTTAACCCAAATAACAAGCATTTAAATCTAATCTAATTAGGCTAGGAGTTATGTTAGCCAACATATTCTAGTGTGTTAATTAGCTAGCCAATTAGGATCCTATGAGCCTAATAAAAATGCAAATGACTTCCTTGATCAATTCTTTAATGTGTGTGAATCTTTGGGATCCTTATCTAGCCAGCAGTAGGTCTGGATTCATATCAATTTAGTTCAATTAGAAATTAACTAATTGAATAAGATCAAATTAAGCTAATCTTAGTTGCCAATTTGAACCATCTTTCAAATTGACTCATGAATTCAATCAGTTTAATTCATGATAAACTACATGACATAATTGACATCTAGCAATGTATCATACCTACCTAGAAGATAAGAAATTTGATTGAAATTATCAAAATATCCTTAGTGGCAAGTTTCCATGTAATTCAATCCATCGATCTTCCTTTATCCTGAATAAGTGATGGGTATGAAAAATTATCAAACCCTCACACTTTATTCATTTGAACCTTAAATCACTAATGAAGACTCGACCAATGAAAGATTTGAAATGCTTTTCTAATTTCATCCTGCTTTGATCAAAGACTTTCTAAGCATCATTTGATGAGATTGCATAGGATAAATACTCCTCTTACTAGAATTGATCGATTCCTTGTAGACCTATTCATACACAATTCACCATATTCATGAACATCCCGTACATGACTAAGTCATGAATGAGTATGAACCAAAACATGGATTCATGTGTATAAGATACCATGGTGATCTAAGAATCACTTGGCACAACTTTCACTAAGAGATCATCTTTTGACAAGTAAGACTTCCATAAGATATTCTCATAATGGATCAATTTAATGAACTCATCCTGATGAGCACCCACATCCTTGTGTTAGTGTCTCTACATAAGTAGTTGTGAGACCAACCACTCTCTTCATCGAGCATATATAAGATGTGCTAGTCTCTCCAGAAACATCGATCCCCGACTTGATGGACCTATGACTAGGAATATTTTAGATTAGGGTTTATAAGATCTTAGATCTCACTATTATGAACTCCATTATAACCTTAAAATCATCATCCTAATTTATGGGGTTCATCATAATCTTAAAACAACAAAGTATAAGACATAACATATGATGAAACAAAATATCTTTTATTAATATCATACTTGAGTTGAAATAATTTTATAGATAAGCCTTTATTTCATAAGAAATATGATTGACTTTTAGGACAATATTCTTTCAATCTCCCACTTGCACTAAAGCCAATCACCCTTGTATTTAATTCCCATATAATCTAAATGGCAATCAAATTGCTGTTGTGGAAGGGCCTTAGTGAATGGGACTATTATATTATTCTTTGTATCTACTAATTCTAAAATCATGTCTTTCAATGATCTCATGAATGAGATGGAAGTATTTTAGGATGTGCTTGGACTTTTGATGAGACCTAGGTTCCTTAATTTGTACAACAACTCTAGTGTTATCATAATAAAGTGGCACTAGTTATTGTTTTGCAGGAACTTCATCCAATTTTGAGATGAATTTCTTCATCTAGATAGCTTCCTTAACGGCTTTTCTAGCAGCTATATATTCTGCCTCAATAATTGAGTCAGCTATAGTTTGCTACTTGGTACTTTTCCAACTCACTGCACCTCTATACAGAGTAAAGACATACCCTGATATGAATTTATTATCTTCTAGATCTGATTGAAAACTAGAGTCCATATAGCCTTCTAATTTTAAATTTGATCCTCCATATATTAGAAAAATATCTTTAGTTCTCCTAAAGTACTTAAGAATGATTTTCATAACTTTCCAATGATTTTCCCCTAGATCAACCTGGAATCTGCTTGCTATGCCTAAGGCATAAGCAACATCATGTCTAGTACATAACATGGCATACATGATTGATCCTATAGATGAAGCTAAGGAATCTTACTCATCCTTTATCTCTTTTCAAGTGTCTTAGGAGACATCTTCTTAGAAAGATGTATGCCTTAACTCATGGGCAAGTAACCCCTTTACTTCCTTCCATATTGAATCTTTTAAATACTAAGTTAATGTACCTGGATTGAGATAAGTTGAGCATCCTTTTAGATCTATCTCTATAGATCTTTATACATAGTATATAGGTTGCTTTTCCCAAATCCTTCATGCAAAACTACTTAGCCAAGCTTTGACCGATTGCAACATTGGAATATCATTTTCAATGATAAGTATGTCATCAACATACAATATTAAGAAGACAATGGTAGTCTCATTTATCTTCTTATATACACATGGCTCATCTATATTTTTGATGAAATGAAATTCCTTAATTATTTCATCAAATCAGATGTTTCAACTCCTCGATGCTTGCTTTAATCCATAAATGGATTTCTTAAGCTTGTACACTTGGTTTGGTCTCCTACATGAGACAAACCCTTCTGGCTGTGATATATAGACTTCTTCCTCAAGATATCCTTTGAGGAAGGCAGTCTTTACATCCATTTATCCTATTTTATAATCATAGTATGTAGCTATAGCAAGCAAAATTCTAATTGACTTGAGCATAGCTACTGGCAAAAATATTTCATCATAGTCAATTTCATGTCTTTGTTTGAAACCTTTTGCCACTAGCCTAGCCTTGTAGGTTTTTACTCAACCATCTGCTCCAGTCTTCCTTTTGAAGACCCATTGATACCCTATTAGATTTATTCACTTAGGTGGATCAACCAAGGTCCGAACCTGGTTGGTTTTCATGGAGTTCATTTTAGATTTTAAGGTATCAAGCCATTTGTCAGAGTTTTTACTCTTGACAGCCTCCATATAGGTCAAAGGATCATCATCTTGAATGAAGCTGGCTTCATTGTCATTACTAATAATAAAGCCTTATCTAAGAGGTGCAACCCACAATCTCTTTGACCTACGGAGAGGAGGTGTGTGTCATGGTGGTACCTTATTAATAGGTACTTGTGGTTGAGAAATTTGAGGTTGATTGTTTATAGGAGTAGGTTGATGATCTTATACTTCATTAAGTTCAAGTATCCTCCCACTACCTCTTTCTTAGATAAATTATTTTTCTAAGAAAGTGGCATGCCTATTGACAAAATCCTTTTGTTCAGTCTGATGATAAAAGAGGTATCCAATACCTTTTTGAGAATAATCTATGACCTACATTTATCAGTCCTTGCACTCAGCTTATGTCTAAATATATTTTTAGTATAAGCTGGGCTATCCCAAATCTTAAGATATTTAAGACATGGTCTTTTGCCTTTCTATAATTCATATAGAGTGCTAGCTACTAGTTTTGATGATACTTTGTTTAGTATATAAGCAGTACTCTTTAGGGCATAACCCCAAAAAGATACAAGAAGATTAGTGAAGCTCATTATGGACCTTACCATATCTAACAAGGTACGATTTCTCCTTTCTGCTATACCATTTAATTGTGGTGTATATGGAGTGTCCATTATGAGAGAATGTCTTTGTCCTTAAGATAATCAAGAAACTCATTAGATAAGTATTCTCCTCCTCGATCTGATTGAAGGATTTTAATACTCTTTCTAGTTTATTTCTTAACCATGCTTTGATACTCTTTAAATTTATCAAAGGCTTCATATTTATGTTTCATAAGATACACATATCCAAACCTAGATAAATCATCAATAAAGGTGATGAAATAAGAGTATCATTCTCTGGCTTTAGTTGACATGAGTCCATATACATCTGTATGTATTAACCCTAATAACCCAGTTGCCCTATCTCCATGACCAATAAATAGAGATTTGGTCATTTTACCCATGAGACAGGATTCACAAGTTTCTAATGATTGATAACCATAAAGATTAAAGAATTTCTATTAGTATAACTTAATTATCCTAGACTTACTAATATGACCTAATCGGCAATGCTAGAGAAAAGTGACATTAATATCTTCTCTCTTTCTTTTCTTGTTTTCAACAAGTAAAACTTTATCATTAAGTGAAAGAACTAAAAGACCATTAACAAATAAACCAATTCTAAAAAACTCATTAGAATGAGAAATAGAGCATCCACTGCTCTTTATATTAATTTCAAAATCTTGTTAAAATAATAAGGGTACATAAATAATATTTCTAATAACATTTGGAATATTGTAACAGTCTTTCAGTTCTAAGATTTTATCCAAAGCTAATAACAATAGATAGGTGTCCACAGCATATACTCGAATAGCATCACCACTGACACCATAAAGCTCAAAGTCACCCTTCTTTGAGCTCCTAATTCTGTGAAGTCCATGCAAAGACCTGCATATATGAGACCCACATGCAGTATCTAATACCCATGAATCAGCAGCTGAAGTACTTAATGACAAGTTAGTTTGTATCATATACAAATCTTTTGATGCTCCACCAGCATCTGCTTTTTAACTAGAAAGATATAACTTACAGTTCTTCTTCTAGTATCCCTACTTGCCATAGTGAAAACAGGTTCCATCAGCAAAAGACTTCTTTGCTTTTTTCCTCTTCTTGATGCTTTTCTTAGGGTTCCACTTTCTCTTTGAATCCTTTTTTATTACTATTTTCTTCTTCCCATCAATTAGAAGAAGATGAGCCTTGTCCCCTTTAAAATGGCTCTCAACTATTTTAAGCATGTTAAGCAGCTCTGGTAATGAAAGGTTCAATTTATTCATGTGATAGTTCATGATAAACTCAGAGAAGGATTCAGAGAGTGATTGCAGGATCAAGTCCTGATTAAGCTCTCCATCCATAACAAATCCTAATTGACCTAATCAAGTGATTAAGTCAATCATCTTTAGTACATGACTTGAACAGATGAGCCCTTACTTATACGTACTCGAAACAACTACTTTGATATTTTATATCAGGTAGCCCTACTTTGCTCTCCATAAAGCTTTCTTAGATTAAGCAGTATGGACTGAGGTTCCGTATCTTTATGTTGCCTCTGTAATTGACTGCTCATAGAGGCCAACATAATACATTTGATAGCCAAATTATCATTCTATCATATTTTATATGTGGCCTTTTTCTCCTCTGAATCATCATCTCTGATTGAATCTAGATCAGGAGAATCGAGGATGTAGGATACCTTCTCCTAAGTTAAGATAATTCTCAGGTTCCTTAACTAATCCACATAATTAGGATTGGTCAACTTATTGGCATCTAAAATATTCCACAGTGATAAAATAGAAGCCATAATATTAATCTACATAAATAAAGAATAACGTATAAGCAGACTACTTAAGATAATATACATAATTAAATAAGGACTTATTAACCTAATTGTGTCTCACACTATTTTCATATGAATACCATACCCTCACCTATGGTAAGCGAGCAATCCTAACAAGATTTCTTTAGTGAGGTTGAAATCCCAATTTCTCATAAATGCCTTATGTTTATATAACAAACAGTTATGAGTTTTAGGATAGGAAATTTCCTTTTCCAATTGCAACCCATGCAACTCTTAACATGATAGCTACCTCTAAGACACTTACAGCCTTGTGTTTATATAACAAACTATAATATCTTAGTTTAGTCAAACCCTTCATTTTCATATAGTCATAATGAAATAATGTTGCCCTTGTCTTTACACAACAAAGCAACATCAATAATCATGCTAAAAGTATTAGATGTACCAAGATAAATTTTACATCAAACCCTATAACAGGCCTTGTGTTACATAACAAATCTACTATAGTTTTGACATAAATTTGGATTAGCATGAAGGAAGGAATTAGTAGTGTTTTAATCAATTAGCATTTCCAAATCAAGGCCCAAATCAATTGAATTGGCCAGGTAAGTGGGGGAGAGATATGGGAGGACCCCGTGCTTGCCTTAGACATCAAAAATTTTGGCCAGGTAAGCAATGGACCCAATTAAAAATCATGTTCTCTTTACCTTCTCAAAATCACTTTCCTAGAACCAATTGATCAATCAAACCCTAAATGGGTTTGCATTATGATATTATAACACTATAATTAAATATAATTTCTTAAAGAGGACTTTCATGGTCTCACGTACATCTTAATTCTACAAACTATCTAGCAGGCATACAACAACATCATATATGCCAAGTGTGCCATCATTTTAGGATAACCTTATAACATAACAGACATTCACCACTATGTTAGGACAACCTTATTTCAAAATGATGATGGAATAATCTAGACATGTCTTTTTGTCGATTAAGATTTAAGTAAAATCCTAATCAGTGGCATACATCAATCAATATATACTATAACTATTATGCTAGACATAATCATCCAGATATTTTATTAACTATTAATTGAATGAATCAAGGTGGCTCTGATACCACTGTTGGGTTACGATTGTGCAGTGAAAGATCAAATTTCAAAAAATTTAATCCTTGAAACCCGAGGAAACCCTATACACAAGACTACATTGAATATATCAATTAATAAGACAAAATAATTAAATATAGAAGAATATCTGTAATGTTAATATCTATTATTCCACTAGGCACACAAGCGTAAGCCCTCTAGAGGTGATCCACATAAGAACTGGATCAAGGAAATACTCCTCTTTCTTGTGTGACTCTTCCCGGTAGCCTTTCTTCTTTTAGCAGCCTTTCTTCTCTTATAGGACCTTTTTTCTTTTGAAGAGTACCTCAAAATCTCTCTGAAAACTTTTTTACTAATATATTATCCTTTGTAATTCTCTTCCTAAATTCTTGTCTTAAAATGGCATACTTATCTTAAAATAAAAGACTTGTCCTAATAAGGGAAGGAAGAAAGTTATCAGGACAAACTTTGAATGCCTTGGTTTCAATCACCAAAGCCTTTAAATAAGAAGAGAGGAGGCACCTAATACGTCCTTTTATTATCCCCTAATATGATATTTAACATATCAGATAAGACCCTTCAAGTAGAAGGAGTCCTTAGGTAGAAAGATGCAAAGTGAAACATTTTTCACTAACATTTTTCCACCGAGAATTGCTTATCGCAACTCTTTGGAAAAAACTGATAATTAGTCATTAATTTTAGAATTAAAGACTTGATCCAACACCTAATAGGCATATAAATCTTAACTGAAAAAAGCTAATAGATAAGAAAAAGGACTCTAGCCCATCCCATGCACCATATTATCCAAGTGTCGCATCCCTTCATGAAATCATGCCCATTATGACATATTTTGACCAATCAAATCCAATCCAAATGAGCACCTATTAGAGAGGATAGGGGCTAAGGCTTATCACCAAAAAGGTGATTTAATTGCAGAAGGACTCTTGGTCCTTCTACACCCCTTTAAAAAATACGTACGCCAATATGGGTACCTAGGGTGCCAAGCCCTTGGGACATTTGGTTAAATCAATGGATAAAGGCTATAAAATTAGGATAAATCTCAAATTAGCTACCCCACTTAAGGATCAACCTAATTTAAGTCCCACTCAAATTATTTAGCCCAAATAGAAAGTATTTAAGTCCAATCTAATTAGGTTAGGAGTTAGGTTAGCCAACATATGCTAGTATGTTAATTAGCTAGCCAGTTAGGATCCTATGATCCTAATAAAAATATAAATAACTTCCTTGATCAGTTCTTTAATGTGTGTGACCTATTGGGATTCTCGTCTAGCCAATAGTAGGTCTTGGTTCATGTTAATTTAGTTTGATTAGAAACCAACTAATCGAATTAGATCAAATGAAGAATTTGGATAACCTTTGAAGAAGCTAATGCATGATTGAACATTAAATGAGCTTGTGAGCAAGAGACCACAAAAAGAACATTCAAGTCAGCCTTCAAGTCTTCACCAACTCTAACCAGAAGCTTGAAGCACTTATTGAGGAAGAAGAAAAAGCCATTAAAGTGTATTAAAGTACAATTAAGAAGGCTTCTCTTGAGCTGCAACTGCAACCATCAGACAACTTGGATTTGTTATTAGTTGCTTACTTTTTCTTAACTCTTTTTGAGTTGTTAGGTTCTTGGTGAGCCTAATTAAAAACCAAGTATGGGTTGTTAGTGATCCTGTTTTAAAACTAATAGTGTAAGAGTTTTTGGTGAGCCCTATCAAAACTAAGGTTAGGTTCTTGGTGATCCTGTTAAAATCCAAGAGTTAGGTTTTTGGTGAGCCCGATTGAAAAACCAAGTTGGGTTTTCGATTGTGAGCCTGGTATAATAATCCGACTGTATTCCGGTGGTGAATATAGTGGAAATCCTAAGTGGTATTTTGGATAGTGGATATAGGAGCGAGGTTGCTCCGAACCACTATAAAATTGCTATGTTTGTAATTATGCTTTTACTTCTTTACTTGCCTATGCTTTAAATATCTGAATCACAACACCTACCATACAAGAATATTTAAAAGTGCACATATCTATTCAAAATTTTTAAATTTCCAATTCACCCCCTCTTGGAAAGCCACCTGGGCAACAAGGTGTCTCAAAACTTTGACCTGGGGGAGTGGGTCTAGGTGTCTCAGGGTCTGAACGAGTCACATACGATTCCTCAAGGTTACCTAGTCTCTCATGAATCCTATCAAATCTTGTATTAAGCTATCTAAATTTCTCAGTTATATTATCATAAAGATATCCACATTAGGGTCCATGGGTGGATTGGATTTGGTTTGAGTAGCCTGATAGGGTGTGCCTGACCTAGATGCCATGCAATGCAATCACACAGAACTCGAGCTAGGGTTTCTTAGACCTACAGCTCAAGTAGAATGGGTCAGTTTAAATTACAGCCAATTCAGCAATTACCCTATCCACTAGCCAAGTAAGAGGTGGGGTCATGGGAGGCTCCCCCTGCTCTCGTAGGGTCTTAATTAAAAATCATGAGACTGCTTAGGGCATTTGCCTCTAGACCTCTATCCTTAGACACCAGATTCAAGTGATAATCAAAGGATTGGGTGCACTAGCTTTCACACAATACTTGGAACGACCTGTTGGTGTCCCTAAATTGCTTTAGGTTTCTAATTGATTTTAATTAGGGTTAGGTTTGATGCAAAAGGTGGTGGTTATAGGCCTAGGACAGGTGATGAATCCTTCCTTGATCTGAGATAGTCAAGTGCCCCTAAGATTAGGTTAAGTATGATGCAATCACACAATACAAAACCCTAATATGCAATGAAGCTAAAATAATTAAAAATAGCAAAAAATAAATTAATTTTTTTTTCAATTTTAGATCTGATTAATTTCAGATTTTCAATCTCAAGATATCATGTCTGGCTATAGCTCATTACTCCCATGGGTCGTGACAGTATACTTGCATATACCCGCTTAGGAGGCATGATTTCCTTCCACCCAAAAAACTATACAATAAAAACAAAAATCTGATTTTTTTTAAGATTAGTAGTACATTAATATAGGATTAACAAAAAATTAATTAATATTTTTTTTTTTTTTTTAAGATGGGTTTTATGAAGTTTAATTTCAGCCTAATTCTAAGTATGCAGAAATTTCAGAACTAGTAATTAAACCCAAATTTTACCTTCACTTTGATACTAAAGATGATGTGGGAAAATATATAAAATTAAATTACTGATTCTAAACCTTATTTTAAAGATTAATTAGAGATTATTTTTTTCTAGATTTTTAGAATAAAGACTCAAATCAATTAAATAAACAAGACTAGCTATCTAGATTTTGCCTGCAATATCGAACTAACAAAAGTAGTTAGCAAAGAAGGATTAGGTGATTAAAAAATTACTTTAAACTAGGGTTCTATTTATCAATGGATCAGAAACTAAGAGTAAGTGATTGTTAATACTTTACCAATGAAGATGATTTTTCCTTTTGTTGTGGATCTAACTGGACTCTCTAGGATCTTATGGAAGGACTTCCAAATTTCGATCTTTGGGCTCTGATCTTCAGCTCTACTGGTTCCAAGGCAAGAAGCACCATCACGTCCTATCTCGATCACCTGTAATCAGTTTCAAATACTCAAGTTAGATGGTTGTAGAAAGAGAAAGAAGATGGAAGAGGAAAGAAAGAGAGTTGGAAGATGGTGGCTAGGGTTTTCTGATTATTGGATATGTAGGATAATTAGGGCCTCACATCCCGTGATGCTTCAAAGAACAAAGCAAGGGCCTCACACCCCATGATGCACACAACAAAGAAATTGACAGAATGTCAGCTATGTTTCTTCAATAATCATTGAATTTACAAGAGGGATTAATGGTGGTATTTATAGATCACTAATTTGAGAAGTATGGAATACAAAGAGTGGAATTAGTTCTTCTTGGGTAGCAACTCCTTGAATTCTTGCTTTTGGCTTCATGACTCTAGCTTTTGATCCTTCGCTAGACTTTATCTGGCTTGGGGAGCATGTAGTGGTAGGCTTTATCCAAGTGGGCAATGAGAAAGAGATGTGGTGCCTTACTTAAATGTGCAACAAAAATAATATTTCATAATGGGCAACAAGATGAGGTGGCACATGTGAAGGTGGGGCGCCAAGAGGTAGTTGGCATATGGCTTGACTTGGATTGCACATGGAGTCACATGGGTCTTGACTTAGGTTCCCTCTTGTATTACAGGACTCAACTAACAATTACAAGACTCAACCAACTAATTAAAGCCCAACTTGATCAATTGGAATCCAATTTGATCAAAAGGCATATTGACTCATAATTAAACCATACCATTCTTAATTAGGCTTGCAAAAACAAAACCCAATTAAAGTTGGTAAAAAGGGCTAATTAACACTAGACCATTATAACAGAATTTATGACCCAATTAAAATTGGGATTTTTTTACAGACTTAATTTTGGATCAAGGGGTTTTTACAGATGATTCAATTTTGGAGTTTAGGGCTAAACCAAACTAAGCTAAAATAACAAAATTTAAGATAACTATTTACATGTGATATGGGGTTTGTGCTTAGGGCTTCATTCATAGGTGATCCACAGGGATGTGGGTTCGACCTGTCATTTTCTTTTGGCCCTGGTATCCGCACCAATTCTCCCCGGGTGGGAGGAACTCAACCCTATCGAGTATGGGTCAACTTTGTTGTGATATTGCTCTAGTAAGTCTGGGTCAATTCTTTGCAAGTCCTTTCTAGTGATCCAAGAATCGTCAGTCTCGGGTCGTCCTTGTCAACGAACCAGATATCGCTGATAGTCTTTGCCTCGAGTAGTGATAATCTTATCATCCAAGATCCGCTCGATCCTGTCTCTCGAAGCTGGTAGTACGGCAGGTGGACACATATGGGTTGGCTCACTCTCAAGGATTGGATTAGGTTCAAAAGGCTTACTAGGAATCAATGTTGGCTCCCTATACTCTATAAAGTCTGAAACATTGAAAGTAGAACTAATGCCTAGTTCAGGTGGTACTCAAGCACGTAGGCATTAGGTCCAATTTTTCTAATTACTTTGTGTGGTCCACTACTACAGGCATGTAACTTCTTTATGATTCCAAGTAGGAACCGTTCAGGTCATAGTCTGACCATGACAAAGTCTTCTTCATTGAATTCTTTGAATATTTTCTTAGAATTATCCTTGGTTAATGTATGACATGTCGATGAAAACTTGGCATGAATTCCTAATAGATTCCACAGTGTTTTTCAAAAATAGGATGCAAATTGAATGTGCTTAAAAAACTTGTGCAACCAACTGATTTCAATGAAATGTAATCGGGTGGCTCTAGAAAGAGTGGAAACTTCAGGCCAGGGTAAGAAATAAGAAGTGGATTCAAAGCTAGCCTGGTAGGGTAGGAAATAAGAAAAGGGCTCATGGAATAGTTCTGGGTTAATGGGGTTGATCTTAAGGTTTGGACATTGAGTTACATCAACATGTAAATAAAGGTCAGCCTTATGGAAGGATGAGTCAGTGATTTCAGGAAAAAGATCTTCAATTGGGACCAAAGGGGTGAATTCAACCTGAGGGTACTGGTTTAGGAAAAACAAGTCCTCACTGATTACTTTAGGTTCATGAATTTCAGAACTAGTGGTGAGGACACAAGAGCCAGGAAGAGGAAGCAAACCTTTTCCAATTCAATTTGGATCACCAATTAGTAAGTCCATGTGTTCTTTATAAAGAGCACTTGAGTCCCAGTTATTTTGAGTTTGTAATTTGGTCAAATTGAGTTGTAATTTGATCAAATTGAGTGTAATTTGGTCAATTAAGATTGTTGAGTTACCAATTGAGTCCATTGAGTCCATCAATTGGTTTAAGAGTCTTGTAAATAGTATTAATTTGCTTTGTTTGGTGAATTATCTAATTTGAGTCCTGTAATTAGTGCTTGAATAAGTCAAGGGGTGTCATAAGTACCCAAGACCCAAGTCATCATTACCTTGGTGGATCAACTCTAGGTCAAAAAGGGGTTGTCCAAATTTTTCATCAGACATCCGGACATCCAGACATCCAGACATCCAGACATCCGGACATCCAGACATCAAGACATCCAGACATTTGGACATCAAGACAAAGTCATCCTTATCCAAAGAGGCACCCTATCCCATTTATTTTCCATCACTCATTTGAGATTTCAAGGAGGCACCCATTTAAGAGAAGTAAAGCAGAAGGACTCTACTTTTCATCTAGCGACCCCCTCTCATTGTCGCCCACTCCAGATGATGCCCACCCATGATTCATTCAAATGGAGTCCAAGATAAGTGGAGTTATCTTCTATCTACATCCAAAATTCAAAGGAGGAGTTATCTTCTATCTACATCCAAAATCCAAAGGGAGGAGTTATCTCCTATCTACTTTCAAATTCAAAGGAGGAGATATTTTCATCCAAATTCAAATTCAAATGAAGGATTCCAACCTTTGAAGCTATTTCTTATCCCTTGTTTTCGATCAAGAGATTAAAAATCAGATTTCATGCCAATTAAGAAGGATTAGCGCACATTTTTAAGAAGCTTTCATCCCTCCAAGTTGTCGCCCAAGCCAATTCAAATTTCAAATTCAAGGAGGAAGCCAAGAAGCCAAGGAGTATTTAAATTTAAATATAATTTGAATTTAAAGGAGTCCTATGATATCTTCATGTGTGAAGAACCCTATAAATAGGACCCTATACCCCTTGTAATTAAATTATTGATACATGAAATGAAATGCTGCAATTTTTCTTCCACAAAGCTGGGTTAGGCTTTAGTGATTTTCTCTAAGGATGGGGAGGTCCTTAAGAGCTCAAGGCGGGGAGGTCCTTGAGAGCTCAAGGTGGTGAGGTCCTTGAGTGGAGGTTCTGCCAAATTCGACAAGCTACTACCGATCTTCTTCAAACTCTACGCAACCAACCATTTTTTTATTTTGAATCGATTTACATCATTCTTAAAGTTTTGTTTGCTACCTTCTCTACAGATCCCAGGTGTTCAAGAACTTTAGAGGATGGATCCTTTGCTTCCGAACCAAGATCTGACGGTAGATCTGAAATCTGGAGTTCTGATCTTTATCCTGCTACGAGATCTAAGCGACCAAGCAGCCGATCTATCCCGAGTCAAAGAGAATCTCCATTAGGATAAGAAACCAATCCTTTCTCATTAGATTTGGTAGTTGAAGCATGGAATAGCCTAAACTTAGATGGTTTTCTAACCGTTGGGTCCTTATTCTTTATAGCTTGCGGATCAGATTATGAGTAAGTAGTTAGTTACTTTCTTTAATCTCTTAGTCTATTATGTTTAGTTGCTTTACTGTTATGATCATTGCTCTTTAAAACATCTTACACTAAAATTAAATCATCTTACACCGTATTGCATTATTCCGCATCAACTAGGCTTTATGATTTGGCTCTCTTCTAATTTTTTCTCAGGTAAAGTCTGAGCAGTAGGGTTAGGTTCTTCATGGTTCTCTTTTTCTAATGGTCCTTCTAGTATAGTTTTGTCAGGGTACGATCAGGGTCAACTAACTCTGGGTCTTTTCTATCTATTTTCTTAGTGGTCAGAATCCAGACTGTTGATCCTCCAGTGATCTCGTGTTCTAATTCCTTGGCATTAATTAGATTCAATCATGGTTCTTTTTCTCTTAAATGACTAGACCCTCTTTTGGTATTTTCTTTGGGTGAGGTCAAGTTGATCATAATTCTCTTTTCATGGTGTTTAAAAGAGCATGAGTTAGTTCGACCAAATAGGATAGCATCATGATTATATAACCATGGTCTGCCTAATATAATGCTACTAGCCTCCATTGGAATCACATCACACCATATTTCTCTTAGTAAGATTGAATTTGGACTGGGACCTGGCATTGTAATCTAATGGGAAAAGATGTTGCATCAATCCAAGATACCTTATATGGGCTAGGATGTGGTACTGTGGGTAAGCTTAAGCTCTTAACAGCATTGGTAGATATGGCATTCACACAACTTCCACTATCTATAATAATTCTGCACACTATCTCCTAGCTTAATGAAGGTTTGTAGGATATTCATTCTATGCCAGTCCTCATTCTTCTTGGTCTGAGCTAGAATACACCAAACTACACCTAGTAGATCAGATGACTCTATAGGCTCTTCATCACCTTCATATTCTTCTACCAAATCTTTCTTAGCTTCATAGATTTCTTCTTCAAATTTTTCAGTATTCTCTATATTTTCTTCTTCACACTCTCCTATATGTAAAGCTCGTACTGGGCATTCGGCAGCAAAATGTCCTGTTTTATGACACCTAAAACATAGTGCATTTTGATTCCTATATTTTTGGATGATGGGTGCCTTTCCTTTGTCTTCCCTATGAGCTAGTTGGGAGGTAGGATTATGTCGGCTATTTGGGAATCGGTTCATGATTGGTCTATTTCCAGGGGCATTAAACCTATTAGGCTCAGATTGATGGGTAATGTGTTTTCTTTGAAATCGTTTACAATCCCTAACAATCTGGTAGGCTTGGTCTAAGTTGTTAACTTCTCTCAAGAATAATTCACCCTGGATATCCTTATTTAAGCCAGCTCTAAACCTTGATAAGGTAACAGGTTCTGATTCGATTACACTACACCTCATAACGTACTCATCAAATTTGGCTATGTAGTCAGCCACAGATTTATTACCTTGAGTCAACTTTTGCCATTGATCCAACAATTTTTGCTCGTATGAGAATGGTAGATATTTTTCCTTAAGCTTTACCTTCATTGCTCGCCATATGTCTATAGGTAAATCACCTCTTTGTTAGTTCAATCGTTCTACATTTTCCCAATAAAATCTCGCTTGTCAGACTAGCCTAATCTTAGTAAATTTAAATTCTCTCTCCTCTAACATTTCGTACCATTCAAAGTACTGGTCCATTTTACTCTCCCAATCTATATAAACCTTAGGATCTAAACTTTCCACAAATGTGGGTGCATCTAGTCGAATGCTTTTAAGGATCCTTTCTTCCTGATCATTCACATCAAGGGTTTGGCACCTAAGAATTAGGTATGGGGTGACTTCCTTATGTTGGGCTCTTGGACCTAGGGGAATGGGTCTAGGTGTGTTGACCCCTTAAGTGATTTTGATGATAACAAAATATTGGAGCATGCATTTGTCTTTCTAACAACTTTTCAAGTGCATTACAAGTTTTGTAAGGATGATTTTAATGCTCAATTGCAACTCCTACAACCTTGGTGTATGTCATGAGTAGTGTTCTAAAAGTTTCATGTAAAGAAGAACCCAAAGAAAAATTGATATAATATTCATGAAAATGGGTTACTTCTATGTGTTTTTCGAGCTTAAAATTCTTTAGAATTTGTTGTTAGATGGATTGGGTAGAGTCTTGAGTGACTAAGAGTTGCTAGATAGATTCTGGAGAAGTGTTGAAGATTTTATTGAAAATTCATTCGAGCCAACTCATGAAAGGAGAGCCGACTCTAATCCATGGCACGGTTGAAGGATTCTGGCATGTAGAGATCCGAGCCGACTCGAAGGAACCCGAGCCGACTCTTCTAGAGCTTCATTTCTTGAATCAGAAAGGTGAGCTGACCCGAAGGCAATCTGGGCTGACTCAACCATTCAGTCAAACATTTGAGTCGACCCTTCAGTAATCTGAGCTGACTCTTCCAGAGTCCAAAGAAAATCAGTTCCGAAAGAACAACCATGAGGGTTGACTCTACGTAGGCAAGCTGACTCCTCTAGAGTACAACTTTGAAGATCTAAGAATCTGAGCCAACTTGACTGAGGTGAGCCGACTCAACTTGAGTAAGGAATTATTGACACTGAAGAATTGAGCCAACTTTATTATGGCGAGTCGACTTGACCAGAGTGAAGAATCAACTCTTTGAGGATCCGAGTCAACTCGAAGAATCCAAGCCAACTCGAATGTTGATTCCAGGCAAGTAACAGCTAGTTCTAGAACTTCATTTTTGAATTTAAAAAGTGCTCCAATGGTCAAATTTCAAATCCCAATAGTCTACAATGACTATATCCATCTTACAAGAGTACAATACCTTATAAATAAGGGATTTGGATAAACTTTGAAGAAGCTAATGCATGGTTAAACATTAAATGAGCTTGTGAGCAAGAGAGCATGAAAAGAACATTCAAGTCAGCCTTTAAGTCTTCACCAACTCCAACTAGAAGCTTGAAGCACTTATAGAGGAAGAAGAAGAAGCCATTGAAGTGCATTAAAGTGCACTTAAGAATGCTTCTCTTGAGCTGTAACTGCAACCATCAGACAACTTGGGTTTGCCATTAGTTGCTTACTTTTTCTTAAGTCTTTTATGAGTTGTTAGGTTCTTAGCAAGCCTGATTAAAAACCAAGTATGGGTTGTTTGTGATCCCATTTTAAAACTAATAGTATAAGGGTTTTTGGTGAGCCTTGTCAAAACAAAGGTTAGGTTCTTGGTGATCATGTTGAAAACCAAGAGTTGGGTTTTTGGTGAGCCCGGTTGAAAGATCAAGTTGGTTTTTGGATTATGAGCCTAGTAAAATAATTTGACTATATTCCGGTGGTGAATATAGTAAAAATTCCAAGTGGTATCTTAGGTAGTGGATGTAGGAGCGAGGTTGCTCTGAACCACTATAAAATTATTGTGTTTGTGATTATGCTTTTACTTTTCTACTTGCTTCTGCTTTAAATATCTGAATCACAGTACCTACCACACAAGAAGATTTAAAAGAGCACATATCTATTTAAATCTTTTAAATTTGTAATTCACCCCCATCTTGGAAAAGCCAATCGGGCAACAACTGGTATTAGAGTAGAGTCTTTGAATTTCATTTAGAGTAAAGATTGATGGCTTATCCCATGAGTACCTCGGTGGCCGAAGGCCAATCTAATAATAGACCTCCACTATTCACTAGCATGAATTATTCTTACTAGAAAGCTAGAATGAAGATATATATTCAAGCTATTGATTTTCAATTATGGAAGGGCATTCTTAAGGGTCCACAAATACCCATGATTAAAGTTGATGGCATGGATATCCTAAAACCTGAAGAAGATTGGGATGAACACGACATAAAAATGGATGAACTGAATACCAAAGCCATGAACTTACTTTATTGTGCTTTGGATGCAAACGAATTTAACCGAATTTCTACATGCAATTCAGCTAAGAAAATTTGGGATAAACTCAAAGTGACCCATGAAGGAACTTCCCAAGTGAAGACCTCAAAAATTAATCTTCTAGTACATAACTATGAATTATTTAAAATAAAGCAAAATGAAACTATCTCTACCATGTTTTCACAATTTATAGATATTATTAATGGCTTGAAAAGTCTTGACGAGGTTTATTCTAATGTAGACTTAGTATAGAAGATTTTAAGATCACTTCCGGACAAGTGGGACCCTAAAGTAACTACCATCTAAGAAGCAAAAGATCTAAATACTCTACCTCTGGATGAACTGATGGGTTTTCTCATCACACATGAATTGGCCATGCAGCATAGGAATGATGATGATCAAAAAAAGAAGAAAATTATTGCCTTCAAAGCTACATCAAAATCAAAGAATCAAGATGAAGAATCGGAAGAGGACTACTCATCCTCCGAAGATGACTTAGAAGATAAAGATATAGCTATGATCATGAGGAGATTTAGAAGATTTATAGGAAAGAAGAAGGGAAGGTACTTCAAAAAATTTCATAAGAAAGGTGAACATAGTAAGGTCAAGAAAAAAGAAAAAGAAAAGGATCAAATGCCCATATGTTATGAGTGCAAGAAACCTGGGCATATCCATCCCGATTGTCCTTTGTTAAAGAAAATATTTAAGAAGAAGAAAAAGAAAGTGATGGTTGCGACTTGGAGTGACAACGAGGAGTCGACTTCAACTGAAGAAGAATAGACCACAAAAATTGCCAATCTATGCCTTATGGGTCTCGAAGATGAGGTAATGTCCCCTGAACCTCAAGTTGAATTTACTTTTGATGAACTAAATTCTGCATTCCATGATTTGCTTTCAGAATTTAAAAAGGCTGGAATAAAAATTAGAGCTTTAAAGAACAATAATGATTCTTTGTTAAAAGAAAAGGAAGAGATTTCAGAAAAGAACAAGTTATTAAAAAAAGAATTAACTATCTTTTCTGAAAATAACAAAGCCTTGAAAATTAAGAAAAATCTATATCTTAAGAAAAACAAAGCTTTGATTAATGAAAATACTGATTTGAAAAAGGAGATGGAGAAACTCAAGCCTTTGGTTGAAAAGCTTACCTTAAGTTCAAATAAGCTTGAGTTGATTTTGAAAGAGCAAAGAATTTCAAGTAACAAGGCTGGAATCAGTTATAATTCTTCGAATACAAATGGAATTTCAGCTACTAGATTTGTATCTTCAAAAGCATTTGTACCAAAATCTATTTCTCAAAATGCTTTTGTATCCCATGCTTTTATATTTGCATCACATGCTTCTACATTTAAAACATCAAAGTTTACATTTTTTCAAAATACTAGAATTGTTTGTTACGCATGTCATGGGATTGGACACAAATTTTTTCAATGCAATTTGTTAAAGAAAAATAGAAATGTAAGGAATAGAATTAGAAAGATTTGGGTTCCCAAAGGAACCACTTTTGCTAACCTGTAAGGATCCAAGGTAGCTTGGGTACCTAAAAGAACTTCTTGATTATTTTGCAGGAATGTCTTGTAGCCCAAAAAATAAAGAAAAGATGGTATTTGGATAATGGCTATTCAAGACATATGATGGGTGACAAAGATCAATTCATCACCCTTGAGATGAAAGGAGGTTTGGTAAGTTTTGGAGATAATGTCAAGGAAGAAATAATCGAAATTGGTAAGATCAAAATAACCCTCTCTACTTTTATTGAAAATGTATTGCTAGTAGATAAATTGAAGCATAACTTGTTAAGCATTAGTCAATTGTATGATAAATGCTTCAAGGTTGTCTTTGAACTATCTATGTGTATAGTAACAAACTTACTTGATTCTAGCAACAAATTCATTGGACATAGATTTGGAAATATTTATGTAGTAGATCTAAATGATCTAGCCATATCTAGTAGTTCTAGTCTAGTAGTAATGAATGCTAAGATCAAGGAGTCTTGTTTACTTTGGCATAGATGATTAGGTCATGCTAGCATGCATACTATTGCCAAATTAATTTTCAAGAATCTTATTAGAGGTTTGCCTAAATTTAAAGTTGATTTTGAACATTTTTGCAATGCTTGCAAAATGGATAAACAAACTAAGGAGAGTTTTAAATCTAAAAATATGATTTCAACTTCTAGATCCCTTGAGTTAGTTCACATGGACTTATTTGTACCAACTAGGACCATAAGCCTAGGTAGTATGAAATATACACTTGTGATAGTATATGGTTTTTCTAGATTTATATGGGTCTTGTTTATTGCACAAAAAGATGAAACTTTTAAAGTTTTTCAAAAATTCCACAAGAAAGTTTGAAACCAGAAAAATCTTTCAATTGTATCTATTAGGAGTGATCACGGCATGAAATTTGAAAATCAATTTTTTGATGATTATTGTACAAAAAATGGTATTGATCACAACTTCTCCGCTCCTAGAACACCACAACAAAATGATGTTGTAGAGAGAAAAAATAGAACTTTAGAAGAGATGGCCCGAATAATGTTATGTGAAGGCAATCTTCCAAGATACTTTTGGGCAGAAGTGGTGAACACTGCTTGTTATATTTTAAACCATGTTTTGATTCAACCAATGTTAAAGAAAATCCCTTATAAGCTTTGGAATGAAAAAAAACCAAATATTAATTATTTTCATGTTTTTGGTTGTAAATGCTTTGTACTGAATAATGGAAAGGATAATCTAGAAAAATTTGATGCTAAATCTGATGAAGCAATTTTCCTTGGTTATTCAATACATAGCAAAGAATATAGAGTGTTTAATAAAAGAACACTAACTGTAGAAGAATCTATATATATTATATTTGATGAAACTAACCCCTCACCTTCAAAAAAAGAAGAGTGTATAGACAATGATGTAGGTACACTTGAAAAGGAAATGGAAGATATGAGCATACAAGAGAGACCAACTCAAGAAGGAGAAGAGATGGTAAGTAAAGATCATGCCGATCTACCAAGAGAATGGAGGTATGTAACTTCTCATCCGAGAGATTTAATTATTGGTGATCCCTCTTAAGGTATTAGGACTAGGTCATCACATTGAGATACACATAATTACTTGGCATTTGTATCACAAATAGAGCCACATAGTTTAGAAGAGGCTGAAAATGATCCAAACTGAATGTTGGCCATGCATGAAGAACTAAACCAGTTTGAGAGAAATAATGTGTGGACTCTAGTTGATAGACCATCGACCATCCCATTATAGGAACCAAATGGGTGTATAGAAATAAACTAGATTAACAGGGTAAAATAATTAGAAACAAAGCTAGGTTGGTAGCTAAAGGATATAACCAAGAGGAAGGAATAGACTTTGATGAAACCTATGCACCCGTAGCAAGATTAAAGGCCATAAGATTCCTACTTGCATTTGCTTGCTACATGAATTTCAAACTTTTTCAAATGGATGTAAAAAGTGTATTTTTAAATAGTTTTATATCATAACGAGTTTTTGTATAATAGCCACCAGGTTTTGAAAGTCACGCTTTTCCTAATCATGTTTTTATGCTCAATAAAGCATTATATGGACTTAAACAAGCACCTAGAGCCTGGTATGATATATTGAGAAAATTCTTACTTGAAAATGATTTTATAAGAGAAAATATAGATGAAACTCTTTTTAACAAAAAGAAAAATAATGATATGTTAGTTGTACAAATTTATGTTGACGATATTATATTTGATGCAACTAATGAAATGCTATGTAGAGAATTTGCTTAGTTGATGCAGGGTGAATTTGAAATGAGTCTAATGGGTGAACTAAATTACTTTCTTGGACTTCAAGTGAAACAAACAAAGAAAGGAATCTTCATAAACCAAGCCAAATACAATAATGAAATCATCAAGAAGTTTGGTATGGAGACAAACAAAGAAGCAAGCACACCCATGAGCCCTACTTGCAGATTAGATAAAGATGAAGATGGCAACAACATTGATCAAAAACTCTATTGAGGTATGATCATATCACTGTTGTACTTAACTGCTAGTAGACCTAATATCTTGTTTAGCATTTATGTTTGTGCTAGATTTCAATCTAATCCTAAAGAATCACATATGCATGCAGTAAAAAGAATCATAAAATATCTAAGAGGAACAAGTAATCTAGGTCTATGGTATTCAAAGCAATCTTCATTAAATTTAATTGGTTTTTTAGATGCTGATTATGGTGGATACAAAATAGATAAAAAGAGTACTAGTGGTACTTGCCAATTTCTAGGGTTGAATTTAATCTCATGGCACTATAAGAAACAAAACTCGGTACCACTATCTACTACTGAGGTAGAGTATGTAGCTGCAGGGAGTTGTTGTGCATAAGTTCTTTGGATTAAACAATAACTAGAAGACTTTGGTGTTATACAATCCAAAATTCCTATCAAATGTGATAACACAAGTGCTTTTAATTTGTCAAAAAATCCAATTCAGCATTCTAGAACAAAGCACATAGAGATTATACATCATTTTATTAGGGATCATATTTTAAATGATGATGTTGTGCTTGAATTTGTTCCTACTGAAAATCAACTTGCTGATATTTTCACTAAACCTCTTAACTTGGATAGATTTCAATGATTAGAGGTGAATTAGGTCTATATGACCCATTTTAGAAAACTTGACCTAAACTCTTCAAAATTAAGGAAACATTATCAAGAAAGCCTACTAAATCAACCTAAGGATAATGACAATATCTCTTAGTGTATATCTTTCATTTGAGACCTTTTTTGAATTGTTTGGAACCTTCTATGGAGTTTCTACTCGAGTCAACTCAGGCAATTTAGGTTGAGCCGAGCCGACTCAGATGTCGGGATAGGTATTTTTTTATTTGAGCCGTAGGACTTCACCTAAGACATTTTACTTTGTTATTTCATTCTCCATTTACTTAGAACCCTTGTTTCTAAACCCAAGAACCTTTTCCTTTGCTCTTGACCGACCTTCTCTAGCTTAAACCCTTGCAATCCTCTTGAGCTTTGGTAATGGCACCGAAGAAAGCTATTGGAAAATGCCACCGAACCAATGAAGAAAGCCCTCCAAGAGAAAGATCAAAAAGAAGGGAAGATGAGTCGACTCAGAGTTGACTATAGGCTGAGCAACAAGAGGCATCGCCTTCTGCAGCAAGACAAATAATTTCTTTGGCAATCCATCCGGTCACAAATGGATGAAGGATAATTTTCTCATTCCTCAAGGACCTAGGGCTTCGGATTGGTGACATGATTGAAGACCAAGGTTGGTCATTCTTCTATTCCTTGAATGTTTCTACATATCCCAACCTGGTTCGAAGTTTGTATGAGAATCTAATCTTGGAAGAAGGTCACATTGAATCCACTATCAAAGGAAAGAGAATAATTGTGACAGAAGAAAGGTTGAGCAGTTTGCTTGAAACGCCTAATGAGGGTCTTAACCATCTAGTTCTAAAGGATAGACAAAAAACCCTTAGAACCATCTTGGAAAGGAGTGATGTGAGTGAAATTGGAAATATAAAAGCTAACTCCCTTTCCTTAGAGATAAGACTGCTACACAACTTCATCAATAGGATTTTTTTTCAAAGAACATGTCGATTTGACTGGGTGAGTGAGAGAGACCTATGCTTCATGGGATACCTGATTGAGGGGGAGGCCCTCAATTTTCCACATATCATGCTACTACAGATGAAGGAAGCAATAAGGAAGGTAAAGGCCTATCTCCCGTATGGATTGGTTTTCACTTTACTATTTCAGGCCTTAAGAGTTGACTTAACTGGTGAGGATGGTAGGCCACTGCACCATATGGATACATACTCTTCCAAGTCATTGCAGAGAATGGGTTATCAATTGATTGATGGAACTTGCAGGAAGAAAGGATCTGGACAGAGGGCAGTTGGCTCATCTAGTGATGATGATGATGATAAGGAGTCAAGGAGTAGCTACCTGAGGAGATTGGCACTGCTGCTATGCTTCAGTACCTATTGAGGAGCCTACACAGTAGCTTCCTGTTGAGGAGATAGACACTATTGTTGAGCTTACTGTTCCTGATACTAAGGAGTTTGAGCATAGAGAGAGAGAGTCTGGGAGTCCTAGGACTTTGCCAGCATCTCCACCAGCATCAGCACTAGCACCTGCTCCAAGTCCATCAGCTAATATTCTAGGACCTTCTGTGACTCATGCATTCTTTGCTCAGCAGATGAGACATCTATCTCAGACCCTGACCAGCTCCATTGGTTCGATGTTTGGCGAGCTTCGCCAAACAGTCGACACCAAACTTAAGGAGATATGTGGTGATATCATACAGCTACATTCCAAGGTAGACAGTGTTGAGTCTGCCAGCCATAGCCACAAATTGATATACAGTCACTATCAAACTCCTTCAGGTCAGTATCTGATGACATCCTACAAACTGTAGCTCATAGCATTAAGGAATTCTGATCTGAGTTGCGAGAGATGAGCTATATGATGGCATCTATTGAGCAGAGCAGGAAAATGGAAGATGATTACACAAAAGGAGTGGGGATTCTTAGGGCATAATTTGGCAGATTGAGAGGTTCAGCTGAGGCTTTTGCAAATGCTTAGGCTAGTGAGCTCATTGCTCTCCAAGAATGAAACAAGAAGATTCAGACAGAGCTGTGCACTGTATGGGTTTTTCTAGCGAGGCTATCTTCAGTCATTGAGACTCTTAGAGCATCCAGACCTATACCTAGTTAGCCTGCACCTCATCCTCGATAGCCTGCACCACATTCTACACAACCACCACCCTTTGTACCTTCTGGTTTATTTAATCTAGAGCCTATTTCTTCCAGACCATCACGTGGACCATCCACTAGGACTAGAGGACCTTATAGCCAACCTAAATCTTAGGAAGGTAGATCTGAACCTATGATAATGACTAGGCTAGTGCTTAGTTTTTCTACTTCCAAACTTTTGTAAGTTGTATTGAAAATCTTTGAATGCAATAAAATTATATATTTCTCACTCATTGTGTTTGCTATGTTATCTATGCATTGATGATTTTATATCAGATTATCAAACCTTTATGAGAAAGTGAAATTATATCAAACAATCTTGATAATCTTCTCTTTCTATTTCAAAAATCAAGATTAGTGTACGTTACAAAGGGGGGAATGATTTTAATTGAATACCTTTTTGATTATTAACAAAAAGGAGGAGAATGGTATTCATAATGAATGCATGAAAAAATGGCAAAAGAAAGAATGAAAAACATGAGGTTTCAAAATTTTAAGAACATACAAAAAGGGGAAGAAAAATTGTTGAAATTGAATGACTTGAATACAATTACTTCAATATGCTCTCAAAATTTGTAAATTTGCTCTGTTTAGAACTTACTATAAGCATCTGTTGATATCTCAAGACCTAATACTTTTGCCAATCTGAAACTCTGATATATTTTAGGCAAAAATAGCTTTTGATAAGTGTTTATTATGATACATGTTGGACTTGTTTCAAAAGCTCTAATACATTGTTAATATGATTTAATTCTTTCAAATACATTCTTGGTATATAGCTCATACATGTCAATATTTACTTTCAAATAAATTTATACATGTAATTGTAAAGTTTTTCCATTCCTGGTATTTTGTCATCATCAAAAAGGAAAAGATTATTGACCCCTTGAGTGATTTTGATGATAACAAAATATTGGAGCATGCATTTGTCTTGCTAACAATATTTCAAGTGCATTACAAGTTTTTGTATGATGATTTTAATGCTCAATTGCAACTCCAACAACCCTGGTATATGTCATGAGTAGTGTTGTAAAAGTTTCATGTAAAGAAGAACACAAAGAAAAAATGATGTAATATTCATGAAAATGGGTTACTTCTATGTATTTTCATGCTTAAAATTTTTTAGAATTTGTTGTTAGTTGGATTGGGAAGAGTCTTGAGTGACTAAGAGTTGCTGGATGAATTCTAGAGAAGTGTTGATGATTTTATTGAAAATTCACTCGAACCGACTCTAATCCATGGCACGATTGAAGGATTCTGGAATGCAAGGATTCAAGCCAATTCGAAGGAACCCGAGCTGACTCTTCTAGAGCTTCATTTCTTAAATCAGAAAGGTGAGCTGACCTGAAGGTAATTCGAGCCGATTCAACCATTCAGTCAGACATCCGAGTCGACCCTTCAGTAATCTGAGCTGACTCCTCTTGAGTCTAGAAAAAATCAGTTCTGAAAGAATAGCCAGGAGAGTCAACTCTACCAAGATTAGCCGACTCATCCATAGTACAACTTTGAAGACCTAAGAATCTGAGCCGACTTGACTGAGATGACACGACTCAACCAAAGTAAGGAATTATTGACACTGAGGATCCGAGCTGACTCGATTGTGGTGAGCCGACTTGACCAGAGTGAAGAATCAACTCTTTGAGGATCCAAGCCAACTCGAACATCAGTTCCAAGCAACTAACGGCTAGTTCCAAAACTTCGTTATTGAGCTTAAAAAGTTCTCCAATGATCAAATTTCAAATCTTAACGGTCTACAACAACTATATCCACGTAACAAGAGTACAAGACTTAATAAATGAGGGATTTGGATAACCTTTGAAGATGCTAATGCATGTTGAACATTAAATGAGCTTATGAGTAAGAAAGCATAAAAAGAACATTCAAGTCAGCCTTCAAGTTTTACCAACTCCAACCAGAAGCTTGAAGCACTTATTGAGGAGGAAGAAGAAGCCATTGAAGTGCATTAAAGTGCAATTAAGAATGATTCTCTTGAGCTGCAACTGCAACCATCAGACAACTTGGGTTTGTCATTAGTTGCTTACGGTGGGGGCACCAGGATCAGACACAGATTACTGGGCCCTATTTAGTTTATCTAGCCATGTGTCAAATTTTGTAATCAACTAGTATTGAGTCCTGTAATAAGTTGAGGTTAGTTGATTTGTCTCAACCCTCAACCTAGTCAGTATTTTGAGTCCTATACATCAATTATGAGTCCAATATGAGCCTGATTTTTATACAAGAGAGGAGGTCACCCTTTTTTGGAGTTCCACCTTGACAAATCCAGGAGTCAGAGGCTGCTACATCAGCCCATTGGATTTTGTGTAACAACATAGAATCCAAGATGTTTCCAGAAACCATGATTCTTTTCAGATGTCCTCCAGATGCCCAGATTCCTCCCCAGATGCCAGAGCATATTCCTAAACTAAGGCATCCATGATTCCAGAGTTCCACCTACATCCCAGCCCAAAGAATTCAAGCCCAGGTGCCAAGCTCAAGCCTTTAAGAAGCAAGATTCCATAAAATATTCCTGCTACCAGGCTACCAAGCCACCCCAGCTTCCAGAGGCCCAAACCCATGCACCCAAGCCCCTTTGGGCCGGCCCCTTCCTGCTCCTAGAGGCCCAACACACCCCCCTAGGCATCCTTGAAGTGTTGACCACATCCAAAGAGGTTTGACCAAGTCCAAGTTGAAGATAAGAAGGAGAAGACCAAGTTTATTCCTAACCTAGTTGGGATTTCTAATCCTTTTAAACTTTGTAATTCTAACCTAGCTAGGAAAGAACTTGTATTCCAATTCGGAAGAGGACTTGTAACCCAACTGTAACCATGGTTAGTGAGGGCATGGGAACTCTATAAATACCCCACCCCTTCCCCTCTTGTAAGCATCTTTCTCTTATGAATAAACCTAGCTGAAATTTTAAGTTATTACCTTGTGTTGGTGTTTTGTTTTAGTTCTTTGGTTGGTGTTTTTGTGCTTAGACGAATTCCTTGCTGCCCTAGCTTCCTTCCACACCCTAACTCACTGCCATCCAAGCCTTCACACATCCAAGAAGGAGTGCCCTAGGCTGCCAAGCAAGGAGATCTTCAACAAGCTTCAAAAAACCATCTTCTAACCCTAATCCTGATTCCTTTCAACCCATAGTTCATTTTCTTATTTTTTAATTGCTGTTTTGATTAACCCTGATACTTATAAGATCCCCGAGGTGCTTTCCCTCTCCTGAGGAGGCCTTCTTTGCTGCCCAAACCGCCCAGATCAGCCATCAGATTCAAGGAAAACAAGGCTTCTTCTTCCAGGCTCCGATCAGAGTTGTGAGTGATCTCTTCTGCAATTGAATTTCAATCTCTGACTGGTAAGAAACCTTCCCTTCTCCTATTATCTGATTTAATGAAGAAAAACTATCATAAACTGGGAGTTTCTCAACTCTCGGGTCCTGGATATTTCGTTGGTTTGCATGAGTATGCCTGCGACCCGATGATTCATGCATTGCTAGTCCTTCTACTAGTTTTTTACTTTATTTTGGGAATCTAGACTACAATTAAAATTATAAAAATCACAAAAAAAATATTTTACTATTTTCCATGCTTGTTTAGCAGTCCTATAGTCATCCCGCATTAGTTTGGTATCAGAACGAGTTTAGGATAGTTTTTTATTTGCTTCTCATTCACAAACCCTAATTCTATATTCTGTCCAATGCATTAGGTGTCTAGTTTCTATCTTATTTTGGCATCACAAATATTTTATTTTCTATGAAATTTGTACTGCATGTCCACTATTCTTTCCTAGTAATTATCAAAATTTTTAATTAATTTTATTGAACATTTAAATCTCTAAAATTCAGTATAATAGAAACCTTAATAAAATCCTGATATTTTCTGCAGCAGTCCAGAAAACTCTAGGATTGCATCATCAAATGATTTTTATTATCCATGAAATTTGGTAGGTTTTATCATTGCCGTCCATCCTCTATTCCAGATTTTGTTTGATTTTTTTTCTGCATTAGGATCTGTGTCAAACTCTAAAAAAACTAAAACCTTAATTCAATGATTTCTGCTACATTCTACATCATGACTCAACCTAAACCTAATTAACTTCTGAACCCCCAATCCCAAGCCAAACTTTGTTTGATAACCCCAATTAACTTAAAACTAACTTGACACTTCATAAATCATTAAAAGAAAATATTTTATTTTTTTATTATTTTAGATTGCATCAGGGCCATCGATTGCCATCATTTTAACCTAATCTTAAGGGCAACTCAAAATCTCAGATTAGGGCAGGATTTCATCACCTGTCCTGGGCCAAAACCACCATCATCATACTAATCCAAGCCTAATTAAAATCAATTAGACCTAATTTTCCCTAGTGGGCTAGAAGACATCAACAGGTCGGGTCCGAGCTAGGTGGGCCAACCAGTGCATTTAACCTATTAGCTATTACTGAAAGCTGATGTCTAAGGCTGGGGGTCTAGAGTCAAATGACCTAAGTGGTGCTGTGGTTTTAATTGGGTCCCTGCGAAAGTAGGGGGGGCCTCCCACACTCCCACCCCCTACCTGGCCAGTGGAATGATTAGCTATTGGGTTAGGTGCAATTTGAGTTGACCACCTAGTTTCTGGCTCTAGGTCTAGGAAACCCTAGATTATACTAGCCTTTTCTTTCTCTTTTGCATGCTTGGTTGCATCATTTCATTTTGATTATTTGATTTGTTGCATGACCACTAGATTATGAACCTAATACCAGTAGACTTAATCCAACCCAACTAGTGTGACCATGAAGTCCAACCTTAGGAGAACCCAATACTCTGAATCATATAAGGAGCCTAACCCTAGGAGAATCCAATACTCTGACCCTTACCAGAAGTCTAACTATAGGAAGCCCAATTATCAAGTACCCACCTTCAGTGGCACCTTAAATCCTGAGGATTACATAGACTGGGAAAAAGACATGGAACAATATCTTGAATGGTATGGCTTGAGTGATGAGAAAAAGTATCAATTTGTCCAGCTCAGGCTAACTGATCAAGCTAGATTATACTGGGACCAAGTAAAAAGACTCAATAATCAGATAGGCAACCTATCCATTACCACCTGGGAAGCCATGAAATTAAAGATTAGGGCTAAGTATGTTCCCCCATACTATCGACAGTGCCTTCTAGACCAATGGAATAGGTTATATCAAAGAAATAGGTCCGTGTCGGACTATATAGCCCAATTTGAAGAATGTGTCCTTAGGTGTTGCCTAGACAAACCTGAATCAGTGACCTTATCCAGGTTTGAGACTGGCCTTCGTGAAGACATCCAGTGGGAACTATCTCGGCAAATTCAAAACTTAGAGGAAGCCTATAACATAGCTTTGGAATTCGAGTCAAACCTTAGGACTGAACCCATAACCTATGAACCCATAATCCTTAGTCAGCCTGAACCCCATAGGATCAGCACCCCAGACCCTAGCCAGTTTTCCTTTAGCCAAACCCCTCCTACTACCCCATTGGTTCACCAAGATGACCTAGAAGAAGAAATATATGAGGCTGACCCAAGTTTAGTGGAGGAGTATGAAGATGATGAGTCTATTGTAGATATAGAGGAAGAAACACCTATAGAAGACCCAGAAGTAGTTGACTATAACCAAACCCCAATAGAAACTAACCCAGAATTAGTTGAGTCTAAAGTCTAACCCAGTTCAACCATGGAGTCCAATCTAGAAACCCTTAAGGCCCTAATTGAACAATGGGCCCAGAAAATTACCTAATTCCAAACCCAGTTTACCCAATCCACCATCCTAGAATCAGTTGACCCTGACCAAACCCAGGTAGAAGCCAATCCAATGTTAGCTGATCGAGTAGAAACCGAGGTAGAAACCAATCCAGTGTTAGTTGATCCAGTAGATACCTAGGTTGAAGCCACCCTAGAGTTTGCTAACTTTAACCACACCCAACCTGTAGTGGAAGAACCTTTAAAGGAAGAAGACTATGAGGAATCCAATCCCACTATTAGAGATTTACTTGAGGAGCCACTAGAAGAAAGTCCAATTAGAGAGCCCAGTCCTTTGATTTATGAACCAGAAGAGTTTATTAAGGACTTAATCTCTTTAGATCAATGCCCTCAGGATGAACTCACCTCTTTGACACCACTTAATCTTTTTCCTGAAATCAATGACCCCTTCTTCCATTATGTAGACCCTTTAGATATGCCTCAAACCCATAAGGTAAATCTCATTAGTCTAGGACTCATCCCTGAAACCCCTTCTAATATTCTACTCTTTCTAATTAACCCTGAACCATCTCCTTATTTCTTATCCTGCCAGACCAACCCTGAACCCATCTCTTATTTTCTATCATTTCAGGAAACTTCTTTTGTTTTCTTTATTTTTAGGTTGCATTTCGTAGAGGTTTGCATACTGCATTCATTCATCGAGTCAGTCATGTTTGCTTCCTACTTCTGGAAGACCCTCTGTCATCTCCTAAGAGTTCATGTCACATTTTCTTGTGCATGTCATGATAGAATCAAACCTAAAGGTCTATAATCTATTAGGTTTTGTCCCTTATAGTCCAATAAAACATCCTTTGATAGGGATGTCTAGTCGAGTCTATTAGGTACTAGTTAAGTCCAATAAATGCATAGCCTAAATTACATGTCTGCACCTGCACTACCCTCTGCACCTGCACTACCCTCTACACAGCATATGCATATGGAAATTAGTCAAAAGCTTAACATAACTAATAAACTAACTAACAACTTGGCTAATTTTTAAAAGAGAGATAAAGAATTTTGCAGAGGATTTTGTAGTTGTAAAGAATTTTCTACTCGCGAAGCTGACCCATCCAAGATAATGAATATCGGTGGACCCAATGCCTATGTGTGTGAGACACTACCTAATTTAGGTATTAGCTCCACCTTCATCATCTCAAATCTTATAGAGTCTAGGGAGCCAGTAGCGACCCCTAGTGAGAACTTTGAGCCTATCCCTTCCTTTGAGAGAGAAACCATCCCAGAGTGTCCACCAACCAATTGGCCAAATAGTGAGGAAAAGATTGAGAGAATCCTGGATGATTAAGCCATATGTACTCAGAATCATGGCTATCAGAGGTATTTGGTCCGGTAGTAAGGTCGGCCAGAATATGAGGACTCGTGGATCACCCATGAGGATCTACAGCATCTCAACCCAGACCTACTTGAGCACTATGAGAGCCAAGTTATCCCACACTCAATGGGATCGAGTTCCTCCCACCCCGGGAGAATTGGTGGAGGCACCAGGATCAGACACAGATTACTGGGCCCTATTTGGTTTACATAGCCATGTGTCAAATTTTGTAATCAACTAGAATTGAGTCTTGTAATAAGTTGAGGTTAGTTGATTTGTCTCAACCCTTAACCTAATCAGTATTTTGAGTCCTATACATCAATTATGAGTCCAGTATGAGCCCGATTTTTATACAAGAGAGGAGGTCACCCTATTTTGGAGTTCCACTTGGCCAAATCTAGGAGTCAGAGGCAGCTACAATAGTTCATTGGATTTTGTGCAACAACCCAGAATCCAAGATGTTTCCAGAAATCCTGATTCTTTCCAGATATCCTCCAGATGCCCAAGTTCCTCCCCAGATGCCAGAGCAAATTCTTTAACTAAGGCATCCATGATTCCAGAGGTCCACCTACATCATAGCCCAAAGAAATCAAGCCCAGGTGCCAAGCCTAGGCCCTTAAGAAGCCAGATTCCACATAATATTCTTGCTACAAGGCTACCAGGCCACCCCGGCTTCTAGAGGCCCAAACCCATGCACCTAAGCCCCTTTGAGCCGGCCCCTTGCTGCTCCTAAAGGCCCAACACAACTCCCTAGGCATCCTTGAAGTGTTGACCACGTCCAAAGTGGTTTTACCAAGTCCAAGTTGAAGGGAAGAAGGAGAAGACCAAGTTTATTCCTAACCTAGTTGGGATTTCTAATCCTTTTAAACTTTATAATTCTAACCTAGCTAGGAAAGAACTTGTATTCCAATTGGGAAGAGGACTTGTAACCCAAGTGTAACAATGATTAGTGAGGGCATGGGAACTCTATAAATACCCCACACCTTCCCCTCTTGTAAGCATCTTTCTCTTATGAATAAACCTAGCTGAAATTTTGAGTTATTGCCTTGTGTTGGTGTTTTGTTTTGGTTCTTTGGTTGGTGTTTTTGTGCTTAGACGAATTCCTTGCTGCCCTAGCTTCCTTCCACATCCTAACTCACTGCCATCCAAGCCTTAACACGTCCAAGAAGGAGTGCCCTAGGCCGCCAAGCAAGGAGATCTTCAACAAGCTTCAAATAGCCATCTTCTAACCCTAATCCTGATTCCTTTCAACCCATAGTTCATTTTCTTATTTTTTAATTGCTATTTTGATTAACCCTGATGCTTGTAGGATCCCCGAGGTGCTTCCCCTCTCTTGAGGAGGCCTTCTTTGCTGCCCAGACCGCCCAGATCAGCCATTAGATTCAAGAAAAACAAGGCTTCTTCTTCCAGGCTCCGATCAGAGTTATGAGTGATCTCTTCTACAATTGAATTTCAATCTCTGACTAGTAAGAAACCTTTCCTTCTCTTATTATCTGATTTAATGAAGAAAAGCTATCCTAAATTGAGAGTTTCTCAACTCTCGAGTCCTGGATATTTTATTGGTTTGCATGAGTATGCCTGCGACCCGATGATTCTTTGTACTACTAGTCCTTTTGCTTGTTTTTACTTTATTTTGGAAATCTAGCCTGCAATTAAAATTATAAAAATCACAAAAAAATTATTTTACTATTTTCCATGCATGTTCAGCAGTCCTAGAGTCATCCCACATCAGCTTACTTTTTCTTAACTCTTTTGTGAGTTTTTAGGTTCTTGGTTAGCCTGATTAAAAACCAAGTGTGGGTTGTTAGTGATCCCATTTTAAAACTAATAGTGTAAGGGTTTTTGGTGAGTTTGGTCAAAACCAAGGTTAGGTTCTTGGTGATCCTATTGAAAACCAAGAGTTGGGTTTTTGGTGAGCCCGGTTGAAAAATCAAGTTAGGTTTTGGATTGTGAGCCTGGTAAAACAATCGATTGTATTCCGGTGGTGAATATAGTGGAACTCCCAAGTGGTATCTTGGATAGTGGACATAGGAGTGAGGTTGCTCCAAACCACTATAAAATTACTGTTTGTGATTGTGCTTTTACTTCTCTACTTGCTTGTGCTTTAAATATCTGAATCACAATACCTACCATATAAGAAGATTTAAAAGAGCACATATCTGTTCAAATTTTTAAATTCCGAATTCACCCCCTCTTGGGAAAGCTTCCTGAGCAACAAGGTGTCTCAGAACTTTGACCTAGAGGAGTGGGTCTATGTGTCTCAGGGTCTGAACAAGTCGCGTGGGATTCCTCAAGGTTACCTAGTCTCATATCCATCTGGTCAAACCTTGTATTAAGCTGTCTAAATTGCTTAGTTATAGTTCTCATAAAGATCTCCATATTAGGGTCCATGGATGGATTGGGTTGGGTTTGAGTAGGCTGATAGGGTGTACCTGACCTAGTTTTCATGCAATGCAATCACATAGATCTCAAGCTAGGGTTTCCTAGACCTAGAGCTCAAGAAGAATGGGTCAGCTTAAATTACAGCCAATTTAGTAATTACCCTGACCACTAGCCAGGTAAGAGGTAGAGTCATGGGAGGCTCCCCCTTCTCTCTCATGGTCTTAATTAAAAACCACGAGACCGCTTAGGGTATTTGCTGAAAGAAAACGGTGCAGGTGGTTTGACATGATCCTACACTAGGCATGCAAACAGCTGCGGGAGCAGAATGGATTTTAAAACTTTTTTAAAAATCCGTGCAACGGAAAACTGCTCCGCCCAGAACCTAATCTATTCATGTTGCATGTAGGCATGTATCATGATATAAAAATATTTGCAAAATATATAAATAGAAAGATCTATTTATGCATGATTAAAAAATAATTTTCCATACCTTTATTCTGGCTAGAATAACTCTAGAATAAACCTGGAATAGGCTGGAATAGCAGGGATAAATCTATTCTAGCAGTCTTCTTCCTTGGGATGTTTGAACACTCTATTTTGAGCTAGAAAAACGGCATCGGAACACCACCTTCCAGACTCAGTTTGATCCCGAATCGAAGCAGCAGCAAGGTGATCGAATGTTCTTCGATCTTCCACCAAAATCTGCAAGGAAAACACAATATAAAGGGTGTACAAATTCACCCAAAAGCTGCTGCCAGAAACTCTGTTGCAGAAAAGACAGCAGCAAGTTTCCTTCGTTTGGGAGCAGCTGCAGCAAACTGGGCTCGTCTCTCTAGCTCCCAGGAGTAGAATGATACTCTCTCTAGAGGGGAGACACACCCGGGGCTCTCAGATCCTCCTTCTCGTGCGGTTCTAGCCACTGGAAGGGAAGTTAGTCACAGTTGATAGCAGCAACAGAACTTTGCTGCAGTCCTTGGTTTGAGCACAACAATGAACAAGAGATTAGCTCTTCTTTCTCTCCCTAAAACACTCCAAAACCCAGCCCTACAAGCACCCAGTGGATTTAAAGGATCAAGCTCAAATCAGCCTCTCAAAGAACAGTACCCAGAATTTTTTTTGTTGCTTGCTGTTACTCGGTGTAACATTGGCAGAAACAGGGGCTGCTTAATTTATAAGGACAGTAGGGGAAGATGGAGAGGCCAGGGAGGTGAAGAGTCCGATCAAAGAGCTGCCATTCTCTCATTTAATCAACAATAAACAGGAGAAAATGCAGCAGGAGGTGGGAGAGGAAGAGACGATGATGTTTGGTTGTTCGACCACTTGTGTTCTTTCCAGTGAAAGACCGTGTAAAACGGTCATGCTGAAACCAAAAAGAACACCGGTTTAAAACCAGTCCAAGCAATCCCTCAGTTCATGGATTCCCAATCCAATTAAGAGTGGTTCAATCCAATTGAATCTGGTTCAAGGGATTAAAATTGGTTCACAACCAATTTAAGGCCAAAACGAACTCCGAATCAGTTCAAAACTGAATCAGAAAAATCCTGGCGCAGTCCTGGTCAACCCGGAACAATTTCTGGTTGACACAGATAAGGGTAAGACGGGGAAAAGAGTGCTCAAAAAATACCGTGACCATAAAATCGAGATGATTCTTAATTGTAATCGGTATCCGGATCAGAGAGTAATCCTCTATGGCGTGTGACCTCATAGGTTCGAACCTAAATGGTAGCACCAGAACAATTCTAGTACCAGCACAGGAAACCATCTAGCAATGGGTCCCGGCATCCGGATAGGTTGAAGATGCGGGAGCAAACTATCGAACCTCTGGCATATGGTTACCGTATAATTCATCCCTTTGACCTCTAATGCTCGGGATGACTGAGATTGGGCTACCAACCCAGACTGAGTCAGTCGACTACGTGTCTCAACCTTGCAAGCCCAGTGACTCTTCACTAGGACTACCCCGGTCGAGGATTTGCTAAATTGAGATAATGCGAGACATTCAATCCAAACTGTTTGGACAGGTCAATTCCATCTTGGTCCATCACTGCTCCACAAGTACTTGCCTGTACCCAGAAACCTTCCATCACCGGATTAAAAATCCGGGTAGTCCGGCACCAAAGCACAGGGAGTTGCTTGCAAGCTACCGTGATGACCTCAGGTCAGAGGGACACATATACCCATATCCAATCGTGAGTATCCCTTTGGCAGAAAGGGGTTGCATGGAGTCACGTTCAATGAGATATCACATATCCTACTTGTAGATCACATCAGTGTCACCACACTCATTTGGTCAAGAGGACAACCAAACGATGTGAACTACAACAACCTATACTTGATATATTGCCGTCCAGTACAATATATCCTTTGGTTGTGAACAAGGTTTAAGGACCACTCGATACATCCTCTCTGTATCGAAGTCAGTGTAGTCCTAAGGACTTCATCACATGGAAAGAATTCATTTCAGGGAAATTTAAAATGTGATGAGCTGCCAAAAAATATATTTTATTAATTCAAAGAGAGAGTACAATACATAGCTCAACCGCCTACAACCCAGGCGATTGGCTTTGGGACACAATCCTCAACATTTGCCTCTGGACCTCTAGCCTTAGACACCAGATTCAAGTGATAATCAAAGGATTGGGTGCACTAGCTTTCATACAATACTTGGAACCCGACCTGTTAGTGTCCCTAAACTGCTTTAGGTTTCTAATTTATTTTAATTAGGATAAGGTTTGATGCAAAAGGTAGTGGTTGTGGGCCTAGGATAGGTGATGAAATCCTGCCCTGATCTGAGATAGTCAAGTGCCCTTAAGATTAGGTTAAGTATGATGCAATCACACGATATGAAACCCTAATATGAAATGAAGCTAAAATAATTAAAAATAGAAGAAAATAAATTATTTTTTGTTTTGAATTTTAGATCTGATTAATTTCAAATTTTCGATCTCAGGATATCAGGTCCGACCATAACTCATTACTCCCATGGGTCATGATAGTATACTTGTGTATACCTACTTAGGAGGCATGATTTCCTTCCACCAGAAAAGCTATGCAATAAATTTTTTTTTCTGATTTTTTTCTGAGATTTGTAGTAGATTAATAGAGGATTAATAGAAAATTAATTAATAATTTTTTTGTATTTTTTAAGATGGTTTTTATGAAGTTTAATTTCAGCCTAATTCTAGGTATGCAGAAATTTCAGAACTAGTAGTTAAACCCTAGTTTAACCTTTGCTCTGACACTAAAGATGATGTGGGAAAGTTTACCAAATTAAATTACTGATTCTAAACCTAATTTCAGAGATTAATCAGATATTATTTTTTTATAGATTTTTAGAGTAAAGACTGAAAGCAATTAAATAAACAAGACTAGCTAGCTAGTTTTTGCCTGCAATATCGAACTAACAAAAATAGTTAGGAAAGAAGGACCTGGTGATTAAGAAATCACTTTAAACTAGGGTTCTACTTATCAAAGGATTAGAAATTAAGAGTAAGGGATTGTTAATACTTTACCAATGAAGATGATTTTTCCTTTCATTGTGGATCTGACTAGACTCTCTAGGATCTTGCAGAAGGACTTCCAGATTTCGATCTTCGGGCTTCGATCTTCAGCTCTACTGGTTCCAAGGCAAGAAGCACCATCATGTCCAATCTCAATCACCTACAATCAATTTCAAACACTCAAGTTAGATGGTTGTAGAAAGAGGGAGAAGATGGAAAAGGAGGAAGGAAAGAGAGTTGGAAGATGGCAGGTAGGATTTTTTGATTGTTAGATATATAGAATAACTAGAGCCTCACACCCCATGATGTTTCGAAGAACAAAGAAAGGGACTCACACCCCGTGATGCACACAACAAAGGAATTGATAGAATGTCGGCTTTATTTCATCAATAATCATCGAATTTACAAGAGGGATTAATGGTGGTATTTATAGACCACCAATATGAAAAGTATGGAATACAAAGAGTGGAATTAGTTCTTCATGGGTAGCAACTCCTTGAATTCTTGCTTTTGGCATCATGACTCTAGCTTTTGATCCTTCCCTGGACTTTATCTGGCTTGTGCGGCATGTATTGGTAGGCTTTATCCAAGTGGGCGATGAGAAAGAGATGTGGTGCATTACTTTAATGTGCGACAAAAATAATACTTCATAATGGGCAACAAGATGAGGTGGCACATGTGAAGGCAGGGTGCCAAGAGGTAGTTGGCACATGGCTTGACTTGGATTGCACATGGAGTCACATGGGTCTTGACTTGGGTCCCCTCTTTTATAACAGAACTCAACTAACAATTACAAGACTCAACGAACTAATTAATGCCCAACTTTATCAATTAGAACCCAATTTAATCAACAGGCATACTAACTCATAATTAAACCATACCATTTTTAATTAGGCTTGCAAATACAAAACCCAATTAAAGTTGGTAAAAAGGGCTAATTAACACTAGACCATTATAATAAAATTTATGACCCAATTGAAATTGCGATTTTTTTACAGACTCAATTTTGGGTCTAGGAATTTTTACAGACAACTCAATTTTGGGGTTTAGGGATAAACCCAACTAAGCTAAAATAACAGAATTTAAGATAACTATTTACAAGTGATCTGGGGTCTGGGCTTAAGGCTTCATTCACAGGTGACCCACAGGGATGTGGATTCGACCTATTATTTTCTTTTGGCCCTGGTGTCCGCACCACCTAGAAGATGAGAAATTTGATAGAAATTACCAAAATACCTTTAGTGGCAATTTACCATGCAATTTAATCCTTCGATCTTCCTTTATCTCGAAGAAGTGATGGGTATGGAAAAATATCAAACCCTCACATTTTATTCATTCGAACCTCAAATTACTAATGAAAACTCGATTGATGAAAGATTAGAATCGTTTCCTAATTTCATCCTGCTTTGATCAAAGACTTCCTGAGTCATATTTGATGAGATTACATGGGATAAATACTCCTCTTACTAGGAGTGATCGATTTCTTGTTGACCTACTTATAATCTTTATACATAATTCACCATATCCATGAACATCCTATACATGACTAAGTCATGAATGAGTATGAACCAAAATATCGATTCATGTGTATAAGATACCATGGTGATCTCAAGTCTAAGGATCACTTGTACAACTTCCACTAAGAGAATTATCTTTTGACAAGTTAGACTTCTATAAGATATTCTCATAATGGATCAATTTAATAAACTCATACCCTAATGAGCACCCACATCCTTGTATTAGTGTCCTTACACAAGTGGTCGTGAGACCAACCACTCTCTTCATCGAGCATACATAGGATGTACTAGTCTCTCCGAAAATATCAATCCCCAACACGATGATCCTATAACTAGAAATATTTTAGATTAGGGTTTATAAGATCCTAAGTCTCACTATTATGAACTCCATCATAATCCTAAAATCATTATCCTAATTTATGGGGTTCAACATAATCTTAAAATAATAAAGTATAAGACATAGCATATGATGAAATAAAATGCTTTTTATTAATATCATACTTTTGTCAAAAGAATTTTTTAGATAAGCCTCTATATCATAAGAATTATGATTGGCTTTTAAGATACTATTCTTTCAATTCATAATAGATTGATGCTAGAGGATGGGCAACATGCCTAAAAACTTTATTAAGGATTGGAGTTTATCTCTAGTACCACTTTGCCCTTGGCTTGCACCATGGCCAAGGGAAAGAGGATTGTTATATTGCCCCTATTGAGGTATCAGTGGCCTTGGCCACCCCTTTCCACTCCTACCAGAAGGAGGAGAAGTGGGGCACTCGGCTACTCCGACTGTCACCATCAAGTAGTTTTAGCAACTCTCCCAACAAGTTCAAGCACTAATAACCTTAGTATAGAGTCTTCAACAGGCCCTGCATAGGCTCGAGATGGATCCCATTAGTCATCCATCTACCTTGCTCTCACCTTCTCCTAGGCAAGGTGAACAGCATGCATCGCACGACGAGCCTAAGGTGCAAGCCAAGACTGGGGTCATCCCTGCTACGAAGCTAGGCATCCCCTAAGCAAGGTGGTCAGCCCAAAGAGCGAGGTGAGCTTCCCTCCGAGCCTCACCTCAACCTGCCTCATCTCGGAGTAACCCCTCCCTCAAGAGCAGGGTGAAGCATGCTATCTAACTCTTTTGTTTTTGTTTCCTCCTCTATACATGATGCTTCACTAGTGGAGTCTTCAAGCCCTCACCTTGCCCAGCAATCTAAGCAATAGGGCAAGCTAGCCTGCAAGCTTTAGGAGGTAGATAGCTACCTGAGATAGCTTCGCTAGCAATTTGACTTTGAGTGGTGAGTCCCAATTCATAGTTTGCCTCCTATTCTCCCACAAGATCATGGAGGAATCAATACCCCACTACTTCAAGGCCCCTGTCATGGAGGCCTACGATGGAACCTTTGATCCATTCAACCACTTAGAGTGCTTTAAGTCCCTCATGCTCCTCCAAGGGTTGTCGGATGCCCTCATATGCAAGACCTTCCTTTCTACCTTTAGAGAAGTAGTGAGAGCTTGGTACACTCAGCTTTAGCCAGGGTTGATCTAATCCTCTAAGGAGTTTGGTTAAAGATTGACAGCCCAGTTCTAAAGTAGTAAGAGGCCGAAGCGAGGCTTCAACTTCCTCTTCTCAATCCAACAAGAGGAAGGTGAGTCCTTTCGACACTACATGGGTCACTTCAAAGTGGCTATGCTAGAAGTTCATGGCCTCGAACCCTCTATCACCATGTTGGCCTTCAAGAGAGGGCTACAAGGAGGCAACTTCTACTTCTCTATCCAAGAGGTTTCTTCGAAGCCTTCTTGAGCTTTTGGTCCACGTGAAAATGTACATCAATGCTGAAGAAGGCATGGTGGAGAAGCAGAAGGAGAGCGGGAATCGAAAATGTCCCCAAGAAGACCACTCTGTCTAGCTCTTCCCCAGTAGCAGTAGCATAAAAGGAAATGGGATAAGGAGTCCCACCGCTATCTAGAAGCTGCAAACAACCCCACCAGGAGGACTTCACTCTCTTGAATGCCCCCGAGGATAGATCTTGATAGAAATCAAAGGTCAGGACTTTGTCTGATAGCCAGGGAAAATGAATATAAAAGCTCGAAAGGATCCCAAGAAATATTGTCAATTTCACCGAAACATGGGCATGATACCGAAGATTGTATTTTTCTTAAAGAGATCGAGTTATTGATTCAATGGGACTACTCATGTAGAATCCTTTATGGAGAATAGAATCCATGTTGGGACAATCTTTAGTAGACTAGCTACTGGGGGGCAAGCTATTCTGGGCAACAAGCATATGCCAAGGTAGCCTAAGTGGAAATTTCCTAACCCAAGCACTAGAGGGCTAGAGAGGAGCCCGTCACCTTTGCTGTTGATGACACTGATGGAGTTTTGTTCCCGCATGATGATCCTGTGGTTATTTTTCTTGCAGTTTCTAACTATGATGTTAAGAAAACCCTTATGGATAATGGAAGCTCCAAAGATATCTTGTTATATGATGCCTTTTCTTGGATGGGATTATCCAAGGATTGTCTTCGAAGGGTAAACACTCCCTTGATTATTTTTTATAGGGATGCTATTCCTGTCAAAGGCATTGTGACACAACCTATGATAGACAGCCAAGCCTCAAGATAGGCCACGACCCTCCTGGACTTCCTAGTGGTCAAGATCCTAGCCGCCTATCATGCTATCCTAGGGAGGCCTGGCCTGAATGATTTATTGGCCATGGTGTCAACCTACCACCTACTAATGAAATTTCCTACCTCGATTGAATAGGCGAGGTATGAGGTGATCAAGCCTCGGCAAGGTGATGCTATGTGGTTAACTTCAATACTTGGATAGTGATGCTAGTTAACTTCCTTTGACCTTAAGCCTAGTCTAAAAGAGAATCTTAATGACACATGGTTATAACTTTAATACTTATATCTTAATTGTATTGCTAAAGGAGTAGTAATGACTAAGTTGGGGGGTATGATAAGTCTATCAATTTACCTAATTTAACCATTTAAATAAATATTAATTAATTAATATTTATTAAAAATTTATACTTGTTATTAGTGTTTGTAGAAAAGGAGCCATGAATGAAAATAACTTAATTTCTAGAGTCCAATGGTATAAATGGCATGCGAATCGGAGTTCAAACAGGCCCAGAATCAAAATTTGAAAGTTAATAAAAGAATTGTATGCATTTTAAAGCAACCAGTCCACCATGGACCAGCTACTGTGTCCATAAAATACAAGCTGGCTCATAGGCAGCCATTGCTGCTAGTCCACAGACCCTGTCTGTGGACCATCATTCTAATTTTAAGCCATTGATCATCGGAGACACCGTCCGTCATGACCCACTGCCGGAGACATGCCAAGGAGACAACGGGAGTTGGTTTCTAGCTGGAAGAATTGCTCGATCACTAGTCTTCATGGGGCCTTCATTCGGACATCACCTGATGCTTTTCCGCTCATTATCACCATCATCCCAGCATAGCCTTTTCCCTCCTTATGCCACTGCTCATCCTCTGTCACCACCCATCAATCCAGCAATCCACCGCTAGCCATCCTACTTTTCCTCCCTCCACCACTTTCTTAGTCCACTCAATCACCGACCATCCTTCTCTTCCACCCTCCATTTCCTCCTCGGCCTAGAGAAGTTACTCGACACCACTGCCTCAACCAATCACCATGCTTCCCATGCTTCTTCATCATCGTCCCCTTAGTCCTACCATCCGACAGCTCTCAGGCAACATAACAGATCCAATGGCTCTTGCTTGATCCAACTTGATCTGGATGGTTTTGACATAATCCGACGGCCCAGAATAATTTTAAGAGTTATATCATAAGTCCAATCCCAGTCCTACACTAATTTAGCCTTCTCCAAGCTCTATTTAAAGGACACTTGGGCTACAAAAGAAATCATCTTGGAGAGATGGTATGGTATAGGAGAGAGGGCATAGCTTTGGGTTACGGGTTAGTCTCTAAGAGTGAGGTTTCTTAGAGAAGAGTTCTGCCTCCTACACCATCTTCAAGCCTATTCCATCTCTAAGATCAAGATCCAAAGAGGAAGAAGAAGAGGAAGCC
Source organism: Areca catechu (assembly GCA_021397845.1). NCBI lineage: Eukaryota > Viridiplantae > Streptophyta > Magnoliopsida > Arecales > Arecaceae > Areca > Areca catechu. Next base: position 71,832,716 of record CM038047.1, read on the forward strand.
CAGTTCTCTCCATGGAGTATGATGGAAGAAGGCAACATGACATTAACTAATTGCCCGACGATGCTACGCTAATCAACTTTGGAGTCTTTGTTATTGCTTTTCATAGTTTACTTAGTTATTATTTTCAACTCCTTAAATTAAAATTTTTATGCAATATAAATTTTTATTATTTATTTTTCATGCAAGTAGATGCTAAGAACTAACTAGCAGATCGAATGTACCCGAGTTTTATTTTTTTTATACTTTTAACTTCTATTTTCTTGACTTCAAACTATTTTTTTTTCTTTTTTTTAAATCAAAGATTTCAAATCATCTTAAGCATTCTTTCTCCGTGGATTCAACCTGACTCATCCTTTTTATGTATTTTTAATTATATTTACAAGTCAATTAATTAAACTGATAGCATTAATGCCTTAACAACAACATTACACTCCTATCAAGTTTTTGGCACCATTGCCAAGGAAGGCATGAATGCTAATATTTTTGATCATTTTGATTTTTTGTAAATTTAGTTTACTAATTTTTTTTTTATAGATCAAAAAACCAAAAAAAGAAAAAAGAAAAGAAAAGAGGAGAAGGATACTTATAATTCAAGTTGGGGTGCTCAACCAGATTTTTCAAGAAAACCACACTTAGTGGTTACCCTAGTAACCCAAGGATCTATATTCATAGATACACCCTATTATCAACCTTCTCCAATTAATTATAGCCTATCATTTGAAGAGAAAGTTCAACAAGCATCATACCCACCTCCCCAACAGACCAATCTAGATGTCGATATATTTTCTCAATTTCAATAAATGATTATAGCCTAATAGTAATCTATCGATAAAGTAATAGATCAAACTGATCAATGATTAATTAAGATTAATAGAAAGGATGGAGGAGAACTGCCTAGTCAACCCGAGGGTAACCTAGAGGGATCATACCTAGCTCAGAACTTCAATGACGGTCTAGCTTTTCTTGAATAATCAATTCTGGCTCCTAGAAATGAACTGGTCTTAGAATAACTTTGCACAATAATAAAGACCAATATAGACAATTTGGCTAAGGCAGAAAAATATATGGAGACATTAAACTTCTGGGACAAACTAATTCCATCATTACCCTTCGCACCCATGGCCCATTCCCTAGTGCCCTAGAATCATCCATGCCTTTAAATGGCATGGGAGAACAAATACATGCAATGATGGAACTAGTAGAAACTTTCTAAGAACCACAAACATATAACTTAATAAAGGAAGCGATCCCCATAATTCTTTTCCAAGATTTGTTAAATCCTTGTCTAGCTTAGTTAAGGATAGATAATTTTAATGTAGACATGTATAGTACTGAAGTGAATTACTCAATACAAATACCCTACTTTGAAACCACCCCACTTTTGATTGATGAACAACAAGAGCCATCACCTATGAAAGAATTATATCATAAAAGCCAATCTTTGTATAGGCATTTCTATAATCTTCCAACTCATGTATGATATTATTTATTAATAAAAGGAAATTATTGATTCATCATATTGCTGCCTCTTATCAAGACTATGATGAATCTCATAGGTTAGGATAATGGAATTAAGGTTATGATGGAGATCATAATAGTGATACCTGAGTTCCTATAAATCCTAATCTAAAAATATTTCTAGTCATTGGATCATCGATTCGAGGATAGATATTTTTAGAAAGACTAGCACATCCTATGTATGCTCAATGGAGAGGGTGGTTGGTCTCATAGCCACTTGTGTAGCAACACTAATACAAGGATATGCATGCTCATTAGGGTATGAGTTCACTGAATTGATCCGCCTCAAGAACATCATATGGAGGTCTTACTACTTACCAAAAGATGGTTCTCATAGTGGGAGTTATGCAAAAGATCCTTATACCTGAGATCACCATGGTTCCTTATGCACATAAAATAATGTTTTGGTTCACCTTATTCATGACAAAGAGTTATGTACAGAGTGTTCTCAAATATGATGGATTGTGTATGAAGGATGTGGTGGATCAACAAGGAATCGATCACTCCTAGTAACAGGAGGATTATCCAATGTAATCTCTTCGATTGTTGACTTAGAAAGTCTTTGATCAAAGCAGGATGAGATTAGATAGGGTTTCTAATTTTTCATCGATCAAGTCTTCATTATTGAATTAAGATTCGAATAAATTAAGTGCTAGAGTTTGACAATTCTCCATATCCATCACTTATTCGAGATAATGGAAGATCGAAAAATTAAATTACATGGTAACTTTTCATAGAAGGGTATTTTGATAATTTCTACCATATTTCTTATCTTTCGATAGGCATGATACGTTACTAGATGTCAATCATATCTTGTAGATTTTCATAAATCAAATTAGTTTGATTCATGAGTCAATTTAAAAATTGGTTCAAATTGGCAACTTGGGTCAACTCGATTTTACCAAATTAGGTCAATCAATTTTGATTGGATCAAAACAGCTTTTTAGACCTGGATCTATTGATGGCTAGATATAGATCCAAAGGATCACACACATTAGAAAATTGACCAAGGAAGTTAATTAGATTTTTATTAGGGTCATAGGATCTTAATTGACTAGCTAATTAGCATACTAGCATATGTTGGCTAACCCAACTCCTAATCCAATTGGATTGGGTCAATTAACTTACTATTTGGGCTAACTAATTTAAGTGGATCTTAGATTAGGTTGAGTCCTAATAAGGGTAGAAACTATCTAATTTTATCTGGAATTATTTGGGCTTTATCCTTGATTTATGGAAGAATCCTAAGTGGGTAGGACTCTTTGCGCCACAATTGGTGTATGCCAAAATTAAGGGGTGCAGAAGGACTCACTTGATCACAATTTTCAAATAAACATCAGAATATTCTCCCTTATCCCCATGCCCATTTAATTTGGGTTTGACTGGTCAATTGGAAGGAAATGGCATGAAGAATGATGGCGCGCAATATGAAGGGTTGCATCCTTTCATGACTGGTGTAGATTAAAAAATCCATAAGTCCTTTTATTTGAAGGCTTCTGGTTCTCTAATACATCCATTCATTTCCCACACCCCTTAGGTTTATTTTGACCAATTATTTGCCATGTGGCAAGTGGAGAATTCACTAAAAAAATCAAAGAGACACATATATGTCTCTTGGTGCATGATATGACATATCATGATAAGCCTTTTCACCCAAAAGACTCCTACTTGAAGGGTCTTATCAAAGGGCAGAGGAAAAGACTTATCAGGTACTCATTCCTCTCTATAAATAGGCATCAGTAATCTAATACTAGAGTATCCAAAAAAGATATCCGAAAGAAGTCCCTTTCTATTTTCACTTCCTTGCACTTTTAAGACAAGGCCTATCCCTTTAAGACAAGGCTTGTCCTTTTAAGACAAGACTTATTATTTTAAGACAAGAGCCTAGAAAGAGATATAGGAGGGATAGTCAAATTCTGAGAGAGGATTCAGAGAGGTCTCTAAGTGCCCTACGAGAGGGTAGGGATTTCGGCAAAGAGAGAAAGTCTAAAGGGTTGCCTCAAGAGTCCTAGTCAAATAAGCAAGCTTGGTATGAATGCTTCTTTGGTCCAGTTTTTGTGTGGATCACCTTTGCAGGGCATACACTTGTATTCCTCATGAAAATTAAAGAGTATAGCACTCCAAGTATTCTTCTATAATCCTAAAGTTTTGATTTATTAGTTATCATGGTCAAGTGGTCCTAGGATTTAGGGTTCTGACTAAGGTTTTAATAACAAAAATTCTGAAACCCAGTCTTCCACTATGCCGACCAGATCCAAAAAACCTAGCCCACCAATAGCTCCCTAATTAGAACCACCACCTGATCTAGAACTAAAATCATTTTCTGATGCACCCATTGAAACTCTTCTAGTGAACCTTACCCAAGAAGCCCAACTTAGTGGTATTCTAAAAGCACATAAAGTAGCTATCTAGTAGGATATTACTAAAATAAGGGATCAAGATCTTAAGACTTTATAGTTAATTTCTCCATTTTTAGCAGTAATCTGAGGATAGCCTCCAAAATCTCTTTATGATATTAAAATGATGTATGGAGACATGTTTAGTATTAATCTAGAAAATGTTCCTAAATTTAAAATGAAAAGGGGCATTGACCAAATACATCATGCCCGAGAGGGAGAGTAGGGTAGACCAACTCATAATTGAAGAAATTTTTAAACTATCACCACCAATCTTGGCACAACAAACATAATCCCTTCCTAATTATCATATAAACTATAATAATATTTTTAAATCCTAGAATAACATGCTTGCCCAATTTATTTTATTGATTCGGGCTAATCATCGTAGAGTACTCCATGAATATTTTTTTTCGATGATGACAAGGCCTCCCGATTGGTCCTATCCTTTTGATGTTATAAGGGACACATTAAAGTTAATTATCTACTGGACTCCCTTATAATGTCTGGCTAAAGATGTTAAACTTAGCGCTTATTGGAAGGCAACCTAATATTTATTTTTAATACCCTTACAAATAAAATAAAATAAAAATAAAATAAAAAATATATATATAAAAGTTTTAATCCAAGTTGACTATTGTAGCCATTATCTTGTTGATAAGCTCCTCTTCTCAAATAACCTATATCCCTATATATTTATTTTTGTCCTTATAGTGTGAATTTATTTCTTAAACTTATTTATACCATTAGGGACAATTGTATTTAAGTTGAGGGATAGGGACAAACTCTTAAACTCAAACGTTAAAATCTTTAAAAAATATTTAAAAATTATTGAAAAATATTTTGAAAATCTTGAAAATAAAATTTTTTTATCTTTTATAAATCATGTGCCACGAAAATTCTTAAGTTAAATGGACTAGGAAAAAGATAATAGAGTTAGAAAGCTTTCACTAATGACTGTAGTGAGTCAAGAAGTAAACTAGCTAGTTAGACATTTAGCAGCCTACTTACATCACCTAAAAGCTATCAGTACATCCATCGCACATGCACACTAATGAGATAAAGTAGGTATTAGTTGTAAGGTCAATTAAGGATTCAATTATTACTAAAAAATTGGTAATTGATATACACCCTTCATATTTAACTTGAATTTGAGGAAAGACCTACTTGCCCCAAAAAAAGAAGAAAAAAAGGGCAAGTTCTAAATATTAGTTTCCCACCAAGTAATCAGGCACATTCACTTAAGTAAGCATTATTGTTTGCATCAAAAAGTGTGCAATGTGAAGACATCGCCAACAAAAAAAAGAAAAAAATACAGGTGGTGTGAAAGCTACCTCAATCATGTGCTTAAGTTGGGGGGTATATCAAAAATTGACCAAAAATAGGTAACAAGCGAAGATATAATTATTCTTTATAATCTAGCACTGAAACACTAAATTAGCCATCACAAACACAAGTGCGATAGACCTTTGGATGAAGTCTAAAAAAGTTTCTAATAGTTCTGACTATAAAATTTGCTTCAAAAACTCAATACCTAGTTAATGATGCTAGTTAACTTCCTTTAACCTTGAGCCTAGATCCAAAGGAGAATCTTAATGACACATGATTATAAAATTAATACTTATATCTTAATTACATTGCTAAGGAACTAGAAATGGCTAAGTTGGGGGGTGTTATAAGTCTATCAATTATCCCAATTTAATCATTAAAATAATTATTAATTAATTATTATTTATTAAGAATTAAGATTTTTTATTAGTATTTGTAGAAAAAGAATTTATGAATGGAAATAGCTCAATCTTTGGATTCCAACAATAGAAATGGCATGCGAATCGAAGTTCAAACTTGCCCGAAATCAAAATTTAAAATTTAATAAAGGTATTGCATGCATTTTAAAGCAGTCAGTTCACTGTGGACTGGCTGTTGGGTCTACAAAACACAAGCCAGCTCACAAGCAACCATTGTTGCCGGTCCATGGATCCTATCTATGGACCATCTTCATCATTTTGAGCCACCAGCCATCAGAGACACCGTCCATCACCACCCATAGCTGGAGACATGTCAAAGGAGATGTTGGGAGTTGGTTTCCTATCGGGAGAAGCGCCTAATCACTGGTCTTCATGGGTCCTTTATTCGGACATCGCCCGATGTTGTTGCCACCCTTTGCCACCGTCGGCTTGTCATCGTTGGCTAGCCATCGTAGTCACTGCCCCCAAGCCTTGACCCCTTGTCCCATGCCATCCATTATTAGCTACTGTCCTCACCATCATCTCGGTATAACCTTTTCCCTCCTTATGTTGCTACTCATCCTCGCCACCACCCATCAATCCATCGATCCACTGCCGGTCATCCTCCTCTTCCTCCCTCCACTGCTTCCTCAATCCACCTAGCCATCGACCATCCTTCTCTTCCACCCTCTTTACCTCCTCAACCCAAAGAAGTTGCCCGACATCGCTGCCTCAGCCCATCACCATGCTTCCCATGCTGCTTCACTATCATCCCCTTAGTCCTACCATCCGACGGCTCTCAAGCAACACAACAGATCCAATGGCTCTTACTTGACACAACTTGATCTAGATGATTTTGACATAATTCGATGGCCCAGAATAATTTTAAGAGTTATATCAGGAGTCTAATCTTAGTCCTACACTAATTCGGCCTTCTCCAAGTTCTATTTAATGGACCCCTGGGCTATAAAAGAAATCATCCTAGAGAGAGGGTACGGTTCAGGGTAGAGGGTATAGCTTTGAGTTGCGGGTTGGCCTCTAAGAATGAGGTTTCTTAGAGGAGAGTTCTACCCCCTACACGATCTTCAAGCCTATTCTATCTCCAAGATCAAGATCCAAAGAGGAAGAAGAAGAGAAAGCCTAGTTTGCTCCACGGAGTATGACGGAAGAAGGTGACCTAACATCAACGAACTTCTCAATGATGTTGCACCAATTAACTTCGGAGTCTTTGTTATTGCTTTTCATAGTTTATTTAGCTATTATTCTTAGTTCCTTGTAATTAGATTTTTGATGCAATTTAAGTTTCCATTATTTATTTTTCTTGTAACTAGATGCTAAGATCTGACTAACAGATCGAATGTACCCGAGTTTTTTCTTTCACACTTTTAATTTCTATTTTCTCGACTTCAAACTATTTTTCTTTTCTTTTTTTAAAATAAAAGATTTCAAATCATCTTAAGCACTACCTTCTTCATGGATTTAACCTGACTCATCTTTTCTATGTATTTTTAATTATATTTAGAAGTCAATTAATTAAACTGATAGGCGCGATGTCTTAACGATAACATCATATTCCTATCAAGTTTTAGGTACCGTTACTGGGAAATGTATGAACACTAACATTTTTTATCTCTTTGATTTCTTGTAAGTTCAGTTTACTAATTTGTGCTTATTTTTTAAAAATCAAAAAAACCAAAAAAAGAAAAAAGAAAAAAAGAGAAGAAAGGCACTTCTACAATTTTGGTGAGATTAATCCTAACCCGAGATTAATTTTATTTTTTTAGTTGCTTCTAATTAATTCTTACCTTTCATATTAATCAAAAAAAAAATTTCTTCTTTTTTTGTTTTCTTTGATTAGACTCCTTTTTTAAGATTTACTTAATTTTGTTAGATTTGTTTCCTTTTTTTACTGCCATCCTCCTTTTCAAACTGACATAAAAAAATTCTTTTTTTGATTCTTCCTTTTAATTAGTTTCTTTCTTTTCAAACTAACTTTAAATTATTTTTTTCTAGTTTCTTCCTTTCTAAAATTAACCTAAAAATATACTTAATTTTTTAATTAACTGCCTTAAGTATTGATTTGATTTCTTGCCTTAATTATAAGATCTATAATTTTTTTATTTGCTTAACCTAATTTTAATCTTTTTTTCTCACATCTAATTAACCGATATTAAACATGCCTTTTATCTCTCTTACTTTGAATAACATAATATAAAAATAAAATAAAAACACCGTATAACACTTAACTAAAATTGAGCAACTAATTAAAACTTAAAAGATTTTTACTTGTTTGGTACATCTTTCTTTTTTGCATTGCATATTTCCATAAAATATTTTAAGGGAAACAATCTATAAATAACATAAGATGGGGACTTAATCACCCTTCCTTGGCCTACAAACCAACACCCTGCATCTTGCTTTAACCTAAACCTATTAATTAAAATCAATTAGACGTCAGCCCTAAGGAACTCAAGCTCCATAGGACAAGTCATCTAAAAGAGTTGGACTGAGTTAGGATTGATTGATTACTGGTATATAGGAAAGGGGTTCAAGAATAATGTAGCCCTGAAGAAAGGTCATTTTTAGTTGGTTCCATTAACTGACCTGGCCAATCTAATTGGTGTCTAAGGAAAGCAACGGGGGGACCCCCACCGATCTTACCCTTACCTAGCTAGTTGATTAGTTAGTTTTTGACTTGGAGGGCTCCAAGGTTGCCCTAGTAATTAGGAGTTGTCTAGATTTAGGATAATCCTAGCATAGAGAGTCCATGTTATGCTAACTTGCTTATAAATAACATCAAACCCTAACTAATATTTCCACTCTCTCTTTGCTTTAGGACTCCTTAGGACATGTTCTTTAGAACTATTTTCCTTCTTCATCTCACCACTCCTCTTAAAATAATAGTAAATATATATATATATATATAAGAGGATTGCTTTGATCTAAAACCTTGATTGCATATCTGAATAATCTGATGAACCAAATCAGTGCCAGGAGCAAGAGTCCTTATAGAAGAGTACCCTTTCTCCCAACACACCAAGTTTATTTGAGCATCACTCACTTTGAGAGTGAATACCCAACTGTGTACCATCCTCTAAAATCTATATATGACCAAGTTTATCAAGATCAAATCCAAATGGCCTACAACTCAAGAGATAATCTATACTTTAATACTTATAATTTAGATTGGGGGGCTCAACTAGATTTTTCGTAGCAACCACATTCAGTAGTTATGCCGATAACCCAAGGATCTATGTTCATAGATACATCCTATTATCAACCTTCTTCGATTAATTATAGCCCATCATTTGAAGAGAAGGTTTAGCAAGCATCATACCCACCTCTCCTACAGACCAACCTAGATGTCGATAGGTTTGCTCAATTTTAACAAATGAATATAGCCCAATAGCAATCTATCGATAAACTAATAGATCAAATTGGTCAATGATTAATTAAACTTAATAGAAAGGAGGGAGGTGAACTGCCTAGTCATCCCGAGAGTAACCTAAAAGGATTATTTATAGCTCAAAACTTTAATGACCCTCTATCTTTTTCTAAACAATCAACTCTGGCTCCTGAGAATTAACTGGTCTTATAATAACTCTATACAACCATAAAGACCAATATAGACAATTTGGCTAAGATAGAAAAATATATGGAGACATTAAACTTGTGGGATGAACCAATTCCATCATTATCCTACTCACCATGTCCCCATTCCCTAGTGCCCTTGAATCATCCATGCCTTTAAATGGGATGGGAGAACAAATAGATACAATGATGGAACTAGTAAAAACTTTCCAAGTACCATAATCACATAACTCAATAGAAGAAGCCACCCCCATAATTATTTTTCAAGATTTGTTAGATCCCTGTCCAGCTTAGTTAAGGGTAGATGATTTTAATGTAGATGGATATAGTACTGAAGTGAATTACTCAATACAAATATCCTACTTTGAAACCACCCTATTTTCGATTGATGAATAACAAGAGCCATCACCTAGCCGACCAATAGCTCTCTTATTAGAACCACCACCTGATCTAGGCAAAAATCACTTCCTGATGCACACATTGAAATTCTTCCATTGAACCTTACCCAGGAAGCCTAACTTTATGGTATTCTAAAAGCACATAAGAAGTTATCGGGTAGGATATTACGGAAATAAGGGATCAAGATCTTAAAAATTTTATTTTTGATTTCTCTATTTCAACACTAATCTTGAGGATTGCCTCCAAAGTCTTTCTATGATATTAAAATGATGTATGGAGATAGGTTTAGTATCAATCTAAAAAATGTGCCTAAATTTAAAATGGAAAGGGACATTGACCAAACACATCATGCCCAGGAAGGAGAGTAGGGTAAACCAATCCATAATTGAAGAAATTTTTAAACTACCACCTCCAATCTCGATTCAACAAACACAATCCCTTCCTAATTATCATATAAACTATAATAATATTTTTAAATCCTGGAATAACATGCTTGCCCAGTTTACTTTATTGATTCAAGATAATCATCATAGAGTACTCTATGAATATTCTTTTATCATGATGACAAGTCCTCTTGATTGGTACTATCCTTTTGATGTTATGAGGGACACATTAAAGTTAATTTTCTACTGGACTCTCTCATAATGTCAGGTTGAAGTTGTTAAGCTTAGTACTTATTGGAAGGCAACCCAATATTTATTTTTTATATCCTTACAAATAAAATGTAAATAATAAAAAAATATATAAAAAAATTTCAGTCCAAGTTGACTATTACAACCTTTATCTTGTGTATAAGCTCCTCTTCTTAAAAAAAACCTCTATCCCTATATATATATTTTTATCCTTATAGTGTGATTTATTTCTTGAACTTGTTTATACCATTAGGGATAATGGTATTTAAGTTACGAAGGAGGGACAAAATCTTAAACTCAAACTTTAAATTTTTATAAAAAAACTAAAAATTATTAAAAAAGCTTTTAAAAATCTTAAAAATAGAAAAATTTTATTTTTTATAAATCATGTATCATGAAAATTCTTGAGCTAAATAGACTAAGAAAAGAACAATAGAGTTAGAATGCCTTCACTAATAACTATAGTGAGTCAAGAAGTAGACTAGTTGGTCAGACTTTTAGTCACCTACTTAGGTCACCTAAAGATTATTAGCACTTTCATCGCACATGCACACTAACAAGATAAAATAGGTATTAGTTGTAAGATCAATTAAAGATTTAATTATTATTAAAAAATTGGTAATTGATATACATCCCTCCCATGTAACTCGAATTTGAGGAAAGAGCTACCTACCTAAAAGAACAAAAAAAAAGAAGAAAAAAAGGGCATGTTCTAAACATTGATTTCTAATCGAGTAATCAGGTACCTTCGTCTATGTAAGCATTATTGTTCACATCAAAAAGTGGGCAGTGTGAAGACATCACCAACAAAAAAAAGAAAAATGTTTAGGTGGTGTGAAAGCTACCTCAGTCATGTGCTTAAGTTGGGGGGTGTATAAAAAATTAACCAGAAGTAGGTAATAAGCAAAGATATAATTGTCTTTATAATCTAGCACTGAAATGCTATGTTAGCCATCACAAACACAAGTGCGATAGACTTTTGGATGAAGACTAAGAAAGTTTCTAATAGTTTTGACTGCAAAATTTACTTCAGAAACTCAATACCTAGTTAATGATGCTAGTTAACTTCCTTTGACCTTAAGCCTAGATCCAAAGGACAAACGTAATGACACATGGTTATAAAATTAACACTTATATCTTAATTGCATTGCTAAGGGACTAACAATGACTAAATTGGGGGGTGTGATAAGTCTATCAATTATCCCAATTTAAAAATTAAAATAAATATTAATTAATTAGCATTTATTAAGAATTGATACTTTTTATTAGTGTTTGTAGAAAAGAAGTTCATGAATGGAAAGAGCTCAATTTCTGGAGTCCAATGGCATAAATGGCATGCAAATCAAAGTTCAAATGGGCCAAGAATCAAAATTTGAAAATTAATAAAGGAATTGCATGCATTTTAAAGTAGTCGATCCACCATGGACTGGTTGCTGGGTCAACAAAATACAAGCTGGCTTATAGGTAGCCATTATTGCCGGTCCATGGACCCTATCTCTCGACCATCTTCATCATTTTAAGCCATCGATCGCCAAAGACACCGTCTATCAACGCCCACTATTGGAGACATGTTGAAGGAGATGTTGGGAGCTAGTTTCTGATCGAGAGATGTGCCCAATCACTGGTCATCATGGGTCCTTCATTCAGACATTGCTCGATGCTGTTGTCATCTATTGCCACCATTCGCTTGTCATCGCCGGCCAACCACCATAGTCATCACCCCGAAGCCTTTATCCCCTATCCCATGCCATCCATTGTTGGCTACTATCCTCACCATCATCCCAGCATAGCCTTTTGCCTCCCTATTTCGCTGTTCATCCTCTACCACCACCCATCAATCCATCGATTAACTGCTGATCATCCTCCTCTTCCTCCCTCCATCACTTCCTCAGTCCACCCAACTGCTGACCATCCTTCTCTTCCACCCTCCATTGCCTCCTTGGCCCAGAAAAGTTGCCTGACACCACTGCCTTAGCCCATCACCATGCTTCTTGTGCTACTTCATCATCATCCCCTCAGTCCTGCCATCTGATAGCTCTCAAGCAACACAATAGATCCAATGTTTCTTGCATGATCCAACTTGATTTGGATGATTTTGACATAATTCAATGGCCCATAATAATTTTAGGAGTTCTATCAGGAGTCCAATCCTAGTCCCACACTAATTTAGCCTTCTCCAAGCTCTAAAGGATCCCTGGACTACAAAAGAAATCATCCTAGAGAGAGGGTACGATATAGGATAGAGAGCATAGCTTTGGGTTATGGGTTGGCCTCTAAGAGTGAGGTTTCTTAGAGGAGATTTCTATCCCCTACACCAATTTTAAGTCTATTCCATATCCAAGATCAAGATCCAAAGAGAAAGAAGAAAAGGAAGCCCAGTTCGCTCCATAGAGTACAACGAAAGAAGGTGATGTGACATCATCCAACTTTTCGACGAGGTTGCACCAATCAACTTCAGAGTCTTTGTTATTGCTTTTCATAGTTTCTTTAGTTATTATTTTCATTTCCTTGTAATTAGATTTTTTATGCAATTTAAATTTTTATTATTTATTTTTTTACAAGTAGTTGCTAAGATCTGACTAATAGATCAAACGTACCCGAGTTTTATTTTTCTTTTTCACTTTTAATTTTAATTTTACTGATTTCAAACTATTTTTTTTAAAAAAATCAAAGATTTTAAATCATCTTAAGCACTACCTTATTCATGGATTCAACCCGACTCATCCTTTTTATATATTTTTAATTTTATTTAGAAGCTGGTTAATTAAACTGATAGCCGCGGTGTCTTAACGATAACATCATGCTCCTATCAAGCATGCCATTAAATAGTAGATGGAAAAGCTTTTAGAGATCAAGTTCATCCATGAAGTCTTGTATTTTGACTAGCTTGCTAACGTTGTCCTATTAAAAAAGTCCAATGGCAAGTGGCAGGCATGCATCAACTTCACCAACTTGAACAAGGTCTATCCAAAGGACCATTTTCCTTTGCTATGGATCGATCAACTGACGGACTCAACTTTCAGGCATGAGACTCTCAGCTTCATGGATGCCTTTTATAGGTATAACCAGATTTAAATGGCACTAGAGGATGAGAAGAAGACCACATTTATTATTGACTAGGGGCTATATTGTTATAAGGTCATGCCTTTTGGTCTAAAAAATATGGGAGCAACTTATGAGTGCCTCATCAATAAAAGGTGTTTAGTAACCAGATTGAGAGTAACATGGATGTTTACATCGATGACATATTGATGAAGAGCGATAGAGAAGATCAACATGTGGTAGACTTAGAGAGACCTTCCAGACCCTGTGTAAGTATCGCATGTGGTTCAACTCTAACAAGTATGCTTTTGGGATTTCCTTAGTGAATTTTTTAGGTTTCATGGTGCTCACCATGAAATCAAAAGTGAATCTTGAGAAGCTCTGAGTGATCCTAGAAATGACAACCCCTAGAAGCTAAAAGGAGGTCCACTACCTTGTAGGACGGGATACTGCACTAAGCCAGTTCATGGCAAGGCCCGACGATAAGTTCCTACCCTTCTTCAAGGCCTTGAGATAGATAAAGGATTTTTGATGGATAGCGGAGTGGCATACTACTTTCAAATAGCTCAAGACCTATCTGGCCACCACATCGCTCCTTACAAGGCTAGTTGTGGGTGAAACGCTCTACCTCTATTTAGTCATCTCTCCCTTGGCCATGAGTTTGCTGCTTATCCGAGAAGAGGATGGACCATAGAAGCCAATTTATTACATTAATTGAGTGCTCAAAGATGTAGATACTCAGAACCTGAAGTTGAAAAAAAGAGCTTTTGCCCTTCTGACTTTGGCAAGGCAACTCTGCCCTTATTTTCAAGCACATCCAGTCATGGTCCTATCTGAAGAGCCTTTATGACATCCTATCTGAATAGCCTCTATGACAAATCTTACAAAAGGTCAATGCATTGAGAAGGGTCACCAAATGGATAATAGAATTTGATGAGTTCGATATCCAATTGAAAGGAAAGTGCCCTAAAAGCCAATCTTATGTAAGTACATTTTTGTAATCTTTCAACTCCTGCATGACATTTAATATATTAATAAAGGCATATAGTTTCATCATATTGCAATGTCTTACTTAAAGATTTTGATGAACCCCATATGTTAGGGCAAATGAAATTAGGATTATGATGGAAATCATAATAGTGAGACCTAAGTTCCTATAAACCCTAATCTAAAATGTTCCTAGTCGATGGACCATCGGTTTGGGGATCGATAAGTCAGGAAAGACTAGCTTATCTTATGTATGCTCTGTTAAGATGGTGGTTGGTCTCACAGCCACTTGTGTAGATATACTAATACAAGGATAAGGGTGTTCATTAGGGTATGAGTTCACTGAACTGATCCGTACCAGGACTATCTTATGGAAGTCTTACTACTTGTCAAAAGATAGATCTCAAAGTAGGAGTTGTGCATGTGATCTTTAGACCTGAGGTAACCATGGTTCCTTATGCACACTAAGCCAAGTTTTGGTTCATACTCATTCATTATAGTAAGTCATGTTCGGGATGTTCTCGGATATGGTGGAAGGTGTATGAAGGATATGAGTGGACCAACAAGAAATCGATCATTCATAGTAAGAGGAATTGTTATCCTAAGTGAACTCTTTGATTGATGACTCAAGGAGTCTTTGATCAAAGCAGGATGAGATTAAAATTGGTTTCTAATCAATCATCAGCTGAGTCTTCATTATCGAATAGAGATTTAAAATGACTAAGTGCTAGGGTTTGACATTTATCCATACCCATCACTTAATCAGGATAATGAGAGATCGAAAGATTGAATTACACGGTAACTTTTTACTGAAGGGTATTTTGGTACTTTTCATCAAATTTCTCATCTTTCGGGTATGCATGACAAGTTGCTAGACATCAATCATATCTTGTAGATATTCATGAACCAATTAGATTGGTTTCATGAGTCAATTCGATGGATAGTTCGAATTGGCAATTTTGGTCAGCTCAATTTGATGTAATTAGGTGAATCGGGTTCGATCGGCTTGAACCTAGACCTACTGCTGGCTAGATATGGAACCCAAAGGGTCACACACATTAGGGAGTTGACCAAGGAAGTCATTCATAATTTAATCAAGGTCATGGGATCCTAATTGGTTATCTAGATTGCACACTAGCATGTGTAGGCTAAACTAATTCCTAACCCAAGTCATTTTGGGTCTAGTTGCTTTTTAAATTGATCAACCAATTTAAAGGAGACTTAAATTGGGACATGTATTAATTAAGGCAGCCTATGTCAGATTTTATCTGACTTATTTAGGAGATTTGGTGCTACTTGGACAAGAATCCAAGTCGGCTGGGGTGCTTGGGTGCAAGGTAGTGCGTGCCAAGGAGAAGAGGGTGTAGAAAGGACAAAGAGTCCTTCTATATGAATCTCTCTTACTGAATTCATCTGGACTCCTCTTGGCACACATCCCCATGCCTCCTAGGACTGATTGACCAGTCAAAACATATTTGAATTAGCATGGAGATTGAATGAAGGGCACGCATGCAAGAAGAGTCGCAACTCTTCATGTGGCACGCGATCTGAGTTAGAGTCCTTCTGCTGTCAGGACTCTTCATTATCTTCGATGCTTGGGAACTAAAGAGATGCCTTCTAGCTTTCCAAAGACTGGTACTTGCAATGTGGCAAGTGGGAAATAATCCAAGAAAGGGAAGGGATGCAGATATGGCCCTTGGCGCATGAACTTGCATATCGGATATGTTTTTTCAAACCAGATCACTTCTCTTCGGTCTTGAAAAATCATATCTAATAAGTCAGTGGCTAGTCATATCACACACCCCTCTTAAAACTATAAATAGGGGATAGTGTTCCGAGTTTCAAAGAAGAACTCCATCGGAGTTTTATTCTGAGTGTCTCTCTCCCTCCCTCCTCCTTAAGACAAAACTTGTCTTCTTAAGACAAGGTTTTTTTCTTACTAGGACAAGTCTTAGGTTTTAAGACATAAGCCTAGAGTATCCCACAGGAGGGCTATCCTAAACCCAAGAGTTGTTTTGGAGAGCATTCAGAGTGCCCTACAGGAGGGTAGGGTGTCCTACAAAGGAAGAAGTCTAGAAGGCTATCAAGAAGAGTCCTAGTCAAGCAAGCAACTGAAGTAGGAATTCTTTCTTGGGTCAATTCCAGTGTGGATCACCGTTTGAGGGCTTGCACTTGTGAGCCTAGTGAAAAGGAGTGGAAAACAGCATTCTAGGTATTCTTCATAACCTTTATTAATGACTTATTAGTTGTGTATGAATGAGGGGATCTTGGGATTAGGGTTTATAGCCGATAAGGGTTTTTCATGCATAAATTTTTGAAATCCAGTGTTCATTGATGCTATAAGACCTTTAAGAAACCCATCAGTAGTATCAGAGCAACCCTTAATTCATTCAATTAATTGTCATTTATATGATCAAATGCTTTTTAGATAGCTAGTTTGATCATAGGTTTTGATGCATGCCATTAATTAGGGTTCAGTGGAATGTTGTATGGTTATGTAAGATAATCTTAATATGATATTATGCATATTGATATTTAAATGCATCTTAGTAACATGTCTTATCCTAGTAACTGCTTTGGATTGAGTTAGTCACCATGGCCATCCGGTCATAGGGGTTAAGTAGGGTTTAAAGGCCCTCTCTTCCCATTCAATGGGATCTCCTATGGCATGTAGGGGTGCCGCTGTGGCCATATCGCATGAATAAGTGAGGTGAATGGAGTATTGTATAATAATGCTATGATGTTCATATTAAGATAAATATTCTTGTTGGATAATCATACTATTCATATGTTGGATTGGTATGCTTTTGTTATACTTGTTGTTATAAACATGATAACATGATTATTTAGGATGTGTATGAGACCATCAAAGCCTCATAAAAATCATATTTAGTCATAGTATTAACTTAATCATGTGCAAAATAGATTAGGATTTGATCAGCCAGTTGGTGTCTAGGCAAGAGGTTCTGGGAAGGTAAAGGGAATGAGGTTCTTAATTGGTTCCATTGTCTGACCTGGCCAATTCAATTGGTGTCTAAGGAAGGCAACGGGGGGACTCCCTCACCCCTTCGACTTACCTGGCCAATTTGGTCATATCTAAATCTTAACTTGGGAATGCTAATTGATTAAGTATACTATAATTGGCCTTCCTTCATGCTAAGCCAAATTAATATCAAAACTATAGTAGGTTTGTTATGTAATACAAGGCCTACTCTAGGGTTTGATATAAAATTTGTCTTGGTGCACATAGTGCTTTATGGCATGTTTGGAAATTATTGCTTTATTGTGTAACACAAAGGCAACATTATTCCATAATGGCTTTATAGAAATGAAGGGTCTGACTAAACTAAGACATTATAGTTTATTGTGTAACACAAGACTATAAGTGTCTTAGAGGTAGTTTATTTGTTGAGAATTGCATGGGTTGCAATTGGAAAGGAAGTCCTACTTTTGAACTTATGAGTATTTGTAGTGTAACACAAGGCACTCATGAAGAATTGGTATCTCAACCCCACTAAGGAAACTAGTAAGGTTTCTCGCTTAACATAGATTGAGGGTTATGGTATTCGAATAAAATAGTGGAAGACATAATTAGATATAAACTCCTTATCTAGTTATGAATGTCATCTTGAGTGGTCTGCTTATATTGTTCTTTAATTAAATGTAGAGTATATATTATGGCTTCAAATTTATCACTACGGGGCATCTTAGATGCCAACAAGTTAACCGGTCCCAATTATGTGGACTAGTTGAAAAACCTGAGAATAGTTGACTCAGGAAAAACTTTCTTATATTCTAGATATTTCAGATCCTGAATCGATCGGAGAAGATGCATCCGAGGAAGAAATTGCCACATGCAAAATGTGGCAAAATGACATTACAACTATCAAGTGCATCATATTAGTCTCGATGAGCAATGAGCTTCAAAGGCAACATGAAGAAATGGAACCTCGGTCCATATTGCTCAACTTAAAGGAGCTATATGGAGAGCAAAGTAGGGCTACTCGATACGATATATCGAAGTAGTTGTTCCATGCATGAATGAGTGAGGGTTCATCTGTACAAACCCATGTATTAAAAATGATTGACTTAATCACCCGATTAGGTTAATTAGGGTTTGTGATGGATGGTGAACTCAATCAGGATTTAATCCTGCAATCACTCCCAGTTCCTTCTCTCAGTTTGTTCTTAATTATCACATGAACAAACTGAATATATCTTTGCCTGAACTACTGAATATGTTGAAGACAGCAGAGATCCATTCAAAAGGTGATAAGGCTCATCTTCTTCTCATTGATGGGAAGAAGAAATAGGAAAATAAAAAGGATTTGAAAAGAAAGTTCAACCCTTTAAGGAGCATCCAGAAGAAGAAGAAAGCCAAGGAGGCGGTTACTGATGGAGCTTGTTTCCATTGCGGCAAGCAAGGGCATTGGAAAAAGAATTGCAAGACATAACTTGCAAGTGTGAAGCTGGATGCAAGTGGAGCATCTAAAAGTTTGTACATGATACAAACTAATTTATCATTGAGTGCTTCAATTTCTAATTCATGGGAATTGGATACCACATGTGCATCTCATATTTGTAAATCTTTATAGGGACTCCACAGAATTAGAAGTCTGAAGAAAGGTGACTTCAAATTATATGGTGCAAGTGGAAAAAGCCATGTGTGCTGAAGCTGTGGACTCCTATCTTCTGTTATTACCTTCGGGTAATATTTTAAAGTTGGAAGAATGTTACTATGTCCCAGATATTGTAAGAAACATTATATCAATATCCTTGTTATTACAACAAGGATTTGAGATAAATGTAAAGAGCAAGGGCTGCTCTATTTTTCATTGCAATAAAATGTTTGGACATGGTTATTTTATAAATGGTCTTCTGACTTTAGAACTCAATGATGAAATACTACTTATTGATGACAAGAAGAGAAAGAGAGATAATGTCAATGTTACTTTTCTCTGGCACTGCAACTACAAAAAAAGTCATATATACCTACACTTTTTAGACACAAAATATATACGTGAGTAAAAGTTCAAATTCAAAAAAAAATGTTATATATATCTACATTTGGCAAACATGGAAATGCTATAATCAATTTGTTACTTATGTTACAACTATTAAACATGAGTAAATCAAATATAATGGATAAACGTTGGTATGCCAAGAAAAGAGTGTCCAAAAAAATTAATACTGATCCTAGGTCTAGAGCTATTCTAAACTAGGATCCGATTAACTTTAACATAAATGGATCGGATATTAATATTTAATATCCAAACCAGAGACCCGACTAAAAATATAATATAATATATATTAAAAAAATATAATATAATATAATATAATATAATGTAATATAATGTAATGTAATATGATATATTTTATAATTTATTATAATATATTATTTTATATTTTATATTTTAAATATTAAAAATGTAATTACACTATATTATAATTATACTATACATACAAAGTCACTGCCACTAACTAAGTATAATAAAAGAATTCAATATGTCCATATTTTTAACAACGGGTCATTCAGGTTGGATCGGGTTCATAAATTATCCCGTTCTATTCTAAAAAGTTTGGATATAAATATAATCCAAATAAAATATAGACAATAATATTTTAATTATTAAATAGCTAACTATTATTCACCATAAAATAGATAACAAATAATATTATTTTTAAATTAAATTAAGATATAAAAATAATTATATCTCTATCTCTATGTTGAAAATAAGTTCCTATAAGTTTTAACTTATAATTTAAAGGTCCAAATAGATATAATTTTAACATTATTAGTATGTTCAAAATGGGTTGGGTCGGGTTGGGTCCAAATTCAGTAAACCCAGACCCAACCCGAAAAATAGAACGGGTCTAATTTTAGGACCCAACATGGATCCATGGGTCCATAAAAATGGATTGGATCGGGTCTAAATGGATCGGATCGGATTGAATCATGGGTCAATCCGATCCATTTGCAGCCTTGCTTTTAGTTGGATTTAGGGTGGGCTTATCTAAATTTTGGTATTTTTTATGTCCAAGTCCAGTCCATGATCATCTCTTATTGGTAGGAAGCTAGAGAACATGTTATCAAAATAGATAAATAATAATAACAAAAATAAAATATCTAGAATTACCTGGAAGCTTTGCTGACTACTTTTAATAATAATAATAATAATAATAATAATAATAATAATAATAATAAATAATAATAATAATAATAATAATAATAGTAATGTCTAAATACTTTAGGGAAGATTTGAGCAAATAAATGATTAGCTTGTAAAATCAAGCTTGGAAGTTCGGTATAAATCAAGCTTGAATCACCAAAACATGCTCTAAATTAATTTCAACCGGTGAAGCCCAAGTCAATAAAAACTTTGATATGTTTATACTATTATACAAATAATGTATTATTAAACTAAAGATTTGGTTTTTTTTTGGATTAGTTTAAATTTATTTTGGGCTTGAGTAAAGTTAACATGTTATAGTTCAATTTTTGATTCAAATTTGAATTGAGCATGATTCAAAACTATAATTATCCAACCAATCAATTAGACTCATTTGTGCATCGATTTAAAATTAAATTTAAATTGAGTTCGGTATAATCGTAAACAAATCATGCTTGATGCAGGGTTCAAACTATAGAGTTCTTTTAGATTAAGTTCGATCGAATTCGAACCTAGACTTGATAAGCCCGATCAGATTCGGATCCGAATTCAATAAGCTCGATCGGTTACCACAACTTCCCTGGTCTCAACAACTTCCCCGATTTCTCGCCCATCTCATTTATGTCTCTCTATGCAGTAGACATCCATCGCGACCTAGGGTCTAGGTATTTTTCCTTCGTAATAGAGAGTGACGAGGCGAGGTTCGGTGGCTACCCGGGGTCTATGTATTTCCCCTTCGTAACAGAGCATGGCGAGGGAAGGCATGGCGAGGCTCGGTGAGGTGAGGTGCAGTGAGGCTCGGAAAGGTGCGGCAAGGCACGACACCGCTCGATGAGGCGAGGTGCGGCAAGGCACGGCAAGGTGTGGCGAGGCACGGCGAGGCAAGGTGTATACCTAGGAGGTTCTAATCAATAAGATTGGGAGGTTCCGACGATGCAAAAACTCAACTCTTTTGGGAGGTTCTGAAAGGTGAGATGAAATGTTCTCTGTTTCTATTTGCTTTGTTCACCTAATTTGATCTAACTTTGTGGGCCTTTGTTTTAGTTTTAGTTTTTTGTTTTTTAGGAAATTTGGGGTTCTGCTCTAAAGAAACAATGGCTAAATAATTCAGATGTTTATGGCTGCCTTAACTCATCTAACAAGCCCTTAATCTTGATGGTAAAAATTGGATGTCTAGCAAAATTTTTTTTAAAAAAAAATTATAATAAAATATAATAATTATATTTATGCATCCAAAATTTTTATCTAGGTTTGCTTGCATATATCAATAAAAAACATAAGTAATCGAAAACAAACCAGAACCAGTTGAAAAATTATGCTTTTTGATTTGATCAGGAGGCACTCTGTATTAGATCCAAAGCCCTATTTAAAAAATCTAACATTTACCATCCCACATGATTTGACTAGCATCGATCCATATCTAAATTTCCAAAGAAGAAAAAACAAACATCTACCAATATTTTATTTCTTTGTTTTCTTTCATGTATTAATACAACATGGAATATTTTCATGCATTTTATTGATATGGCTTGAACTCCTTAAGCATTTATTTTTATATGAGAAGAAAATAAATTTTGAGTTAGCATGTTGTGACATGGATTGTAATGTTGGATGCAAGTATTATGAAGATAAAGAATTCTAGGTTATTTAATTTTACATGGCATAGCAGTTCAATGGTTGTGGTGTATTTGTCATTTACATGGAATGAGAATATTAATTCCAATCTATATGTATGTGATATTGTAATCTTCTAGATATGCATTTATATTATCCATTTTATTATTTTCTACACCATCTCATACTTGACTCTTACTGGTTTCTGCGAAGATCTATAATGAACAGGATGCCATGTAGCATATTATGGCATTTGAACTTCCCTGAAGGATTCTTCAGTAGAAGAATATGAAAGAAAACAGGTGCTAGTGGTTTGACATGTTCCTATACTAGGCATGCAAACAACAGCGGGAGCAGAATGGATTTTAAAAATAATTTTAAAATCAGTGCAGCGGAAATCTGCTCCGCCCAGAAACTAATTTAATTCTAGTTGCAATTAGGCATGTAGGATAATATAAAATATTTGCAAAATATTTGAATTAAAAATTCAAATCATGCATGATTAAAAAAATAATTTTTCATACCTTATTCTGGCTGGAATAACTCTGGGATAAACCTGGAATAGGCTGGAATAAGTGGGATAAACTTATTCCAGTCTTCTTCTTCCTTGGACTGCTGAAAACTCTGTTTTGGGCTTTCAAAACGGTGTCGGAACACTGCCTTCCGGGCCTCCGTTTGCTCCAAAAATTTAGCAGCGGCAACTTGGACAAGTGCTCTTCGATCTCCAATTGAAAGATGCAAGAAAAACTTAGCCTAAAAAATATAGAAATTCGCCAAATTCTGCTGCCAGATTTTCAGGTTGCAGAAAAATAGCAGCGAACTTCTTGGCGTTGGGAGCTGCAGCAGCGATCCCGGCTCGCATGGCTTGTTCCCAAGAGTAGAAGGGTACTCCCTCTAGAGGGGAGACACACCGGGGGCCCTCCGATCTCTCTCTACATGCGGTGCTAGCCACTGGAAGTGAGTTACACGATCACAGGAAGCAGCAGACTTCTTTGCTGCAGTGCATAATTTTGAGCACTCAAATGGACAAAGAAATGAGACTTGTAGCTCTCCCTCACACCCTCCAAAAATAGCCTTAAGTGCACTCTAAAAGGGAGAATGGATCAAGCCTCAAAAAAACTCTCTAATAGAAGAACACCTTGCTGTTACTTCTCTTCTCACGGGGAAACAAAAACACTACTGAAACAGAGGGAACTGCTGGTATTTAAAGGCAGCAGAGAAGAGGGAGATGGAGAGGCTAGGAAAACCAAAGGACGCCGGCTGCCAATCTACCATTAAACAGCCATAAACTAGAGGTTAAAGCCAGTGGATGGAGGGAGGAGAAGAGACGCCCGCCCAGCATCAAACCTTCGGTCGTTTGGGCTCCAGCGCTTCGGTTTCAATGTGTAAAACATTTACACTGTAAAAAAGAACACCAGTTCAAAACCAGTCCAAGCAAAAATGCGCCAATCCCTTGGTTCAAATAACCAGTCCAATTAAAAGGGGTTCAATTCAATTTAATTGGTTCAAGCCCAAAAAATTGGTTCAAAGGATTAAAATTGGTTCACAACCAATTGGAGGCCAAAATGAACTCCGAATCAGTTCAAAACTGATTCAGAAAAATCCTGGTGCAGTCCTGGTCAGCCCAGAACAATTTCTGGTTGACACAGATAAGGGCAGGACAGGGAAAAGAGTGCTCAAAAAAAAAAAAAATGTGACCATAAAACCGAGATTATTCCCAATCGTAATCGGTATCCGGATCAGAGAGTAATCCTCTGTGGCATGTGACCTCATAGGTTCGAACCTAAATGGTAGCACTAGAATAATTCTAGAACTAGCACAGGAAACCATCTAGCAATGGGTCCCAGCGTCCGGATAGGTCGAAGATGCGGGAGCAAACTATCGAACCTCTGGCATATGGTTACCGTATAATTCATCCCTTTAATCTCTAATGCTCAGGATGACTGAGATTGGGCTGCCAACCCAGACAGAGTTAGTCCATTATGTGTCTCAACCTCGCAAGCCCAGTGACTCTTCACTATGGCTACCCCGGTTGGGGATTTGCTAAATTGAGATACTACGATACATTCAATCCAAACTGTTTGGACATGTCAATTCCATCTTGGTCCATCACTGCTCCACAAGTACTTGCCTATACCCAGAAACCTTCCATCATCGGATTAAAAATCCGGATAGTCTGGCACCAAAGCACAGGGAGTTGCTTGCAAGTTACCGTGATGACCTCAGGTCAGAGGGACACATATACCCATATCCAATCATGAGTTTCCCTTTGGCAGAAAGGGGCTGCACGGAGTCATGTTCAATGAGATACCACATATCCCACTTGTAGATCACATCAGTGTCACCACACTCATTTGGTCAAGAGGACAACCAAACGATGTGAACTACAACAACCTATACTTGATATATTGCTGTCCAGTACAATATATCTTTTGGTTGTGAACAGGGTTTAAGGACCACTCGATACATCCTCTCTGTATCGAAGTCAGTGTAGTCCTAAGGACTTCATCACATAGAAAGAGTTCATTTCAGGGAAATAATATGTGATGAGCTGCCAAAAATAATATTTTATTAATTCAAAGAAAGAGTACAATATTCAGCACAACCGCCTACAACCCAGGCGATTGGCTTTGGGACACAATTCCCAACAACTCCCACTTGTACTAAAGCCAATAAGAAGAGTATCTAATACCCATTTCTCATTTACAATAGTCAAACTCTTTTATTCCGAGGGCTTTAGTGAAGGGGTCGGCGAGATTTTCTTTTTCATCGATCTTCAGAAGATTGATGTCGCCTCGTTCCACGATTTCTCATACAATGTGGTAGCACCGCAGAATGTGCTTGGTGCGGTGATGAGCTTTAGGCTCCTTAGCTTGAGCAATGGCTCCAGTGCTGTCACAGTACACCAGAACAGGACCATCTAGGGAAGGTGCCACCCCTAGTTCTCCAAGGAACTTCTGCAACCACACAGCTTCCTTTGCTGCATATGATGCTGCAATGTATTCTGCTTCGCATACCGAGTCTCTAATAGTTGCCTGCTTGGAACTTTTCCAGCAGATCGCTCCTTCATTCAGGGTAAATACAAATGCTAACACACTCTTGCTATCATCTCTATCTGACTGGAAACTGGAGTCAGAGTACCCCACAAGTTTCAAGTCAGGTTCTCCATAAATCAGCCATTGATCTTTAGTATTTCTCAAATACTTAAGGATGGACTTAACCACCTTCCAATGTGCCTCGCCTGGGTCAGACTGGTATCTGCTCACTACTCCAAGTGAGTATGCCATGTCTGGTCTAGTACAAGTCATAGCATACATGATAGAGCCTGCTGCAGAAGCATAAGGTACTCTACTCATGCGCTCTCTTTCCTCAGGAGTTGTCGCACAATCCTTCTTAGAAAAAGGAATTCTAGAACCTATCGGAAGATAGCCTTTCTTGGAATTTTCCATGCTGAACCGTTTCAGCACGATGTCAATGTACGTAAACTGGGACAGTCCCAAAAGCTTCTTAGATCTATCTCTATAGATCTTCATACCTAGTATGTAAGAAGCTTCACCCAAGTCCTTCATGGAGAATTGAGATGATAACCAGACCTTTATTCCTTGTAATGCTGCGACATCATTCCCGATTAAGAGAATGTCGTCAACATACAGTACTAGGAATACTATCACAGAACCATTAATCCATTTATAGATGCACGGTTCTTCTCCGTTCCTAATGAAGCCATACGATTTGATACACCTATCAAACCGTAAGTTCCAACTTCGAGATGCTTGCTTGAGTCCATAGATGGACCTTTGCAACTAGCATACTTTTGATTCATCTGTGGATGTGAACCCTTCAGGCTGTATCATATACACCTCCTCTTCCAGCTCCCCATTTAGGAAAGTGGTTCGGA
Source organism: Areca catechu (assembly GCA_021397845.1). NCBI lineage: Eukaryota > Viridiplantae > Streptophyta > Magnoliopsida > Arecales > Arecaceae > Areca > Areca catechu. The sequence goes on from CM038047.1 coordinate 71,858,690, forward strand.
CATCCATCGTCAGATCTCGTAATCAAAATATGCTGCCGAAGCAAGCATGATCCGAATGGACTTGGGCAATGCCACAGGGGAGAAAGTCTCGTCATAATCGATACCATATCACTGATGATACCCCTTGGAAACTAGACGGGCTTTATAGGTCTCTACCTTCCCATCTGCGCCCCTTTTTCTCTTGAAGATCCATTTACACCCGATGGGTTTTATACCTTCAGGCGGATCAACCAATGTCCAAACATTGTTGATTTTCATGGACTCCATTTCGGATCGCATGGCTCCAAGCCATGCCTCAGAGCAGATCTCTGAAGAGCATCCATATAGGTGATCGGATCCTCATTGTTCTCATCGAGCTCAATGGGATCGCCATCCTGGACCAAGAAACCGTAGTATCTGTCCGGCTGACGCGGTATTCTACCGGATCTCCTAATGGGTTCTGGGTGTGATTCAATCACAGCCGGTTCTACGATGTCCTTAGAGTGTGCAGGTTCTTCTATTGGCTGAACTTCATCAAGTTCAATCTTAGAGGCTACAGTTCCTTCTCCAAGGAACTCTTTTTCCAAAAAGATAGCTCTAAGAGCAACGAACACCTTTTATTCATTCTCCAAGTAGAAGAAATACCCTTTGGTTTCCTTAGGATAACCAATGAATAAACACTGATCAGACCTAGGACCAAGTTTGTTTAAGTCTAAATGCTTTACGTAAGCCGGACAACCCCAGACCTGAAGGTGTGAGATTGAGGGTTTACGTCCAGTCCACATCTCATACGGAGTGGAGACAACGGACTTACTTGGAACATCATTTAATAAGTAACAGGCTGTCTGAAGCGCATATCCCCAAAAGGATAGCGGCAGAGTTGCAAAGCCCATCATGGATCGAACCATGTCCAACAAGGTTCGATTCCTCCTTTTGGACACACCATTCAACTATGGTGTTCCTGGAGGAGTCCACTGAGAGAGAATTCCATTCTCCTCAAGATATGTCAAAAATTCACCAGATAAGTATTCACCACCTCAATCAGATCGAAGGGTTTTAATACTTTTTCCAGTTTGTTTTTCTACTTCATTACGGTATCGTTTGAACATTTCAAACGACTCAGACTTATGTCTCATTAAAAAGACATAACCAAATCTTGAAAAGTCGTTTGTAAAAGTAATGAAATATTTGTATCCTCCTTTGGCACTAACTGTCATCGGTCCACATACATCAGTATGTATTAGACTTAGAAGTTTTGTAGCACGTTCACCTTTTCCAGTAAAAGGTGACTTGGTCATTTTACCTAGTAAACAGAATTCACAAGTGGGCAGTGATTCAGAATCACTGACCTCGAGGAGTCCATCTCCTCGCATCTTGTTTATCCTATTTTAGTTAATATGACCTAGCCTACAGTGCCAAAGATACAAATCGTTGACATTATCTAATCTTGGACATTTGCTAGAAGTGTACATTACACTAACAGGCCTTGATAGTACATATATGCCATTATTTAATCTAGCTTTCATTATCACAGAGTTATTCAAAATAACATTGCAAAAATCTCCCTTTATTGATAGTTCAAAACCACAATTGGCCAAAAGGCCTACAGAGATTATGCTTATAATGAAACTAGGATAATAGTGACAGTCGACTAGTTCGACAGTACAAGACTCAAAGACTAGACACAGGACTCCGACCGCCAGTACTGGAACACGATTTCCATTCCCGACGATCAGAAACTGTTCTCCATCTTCAAATCTTCTGCTAACTTGAAATCCCTATAACGAATTACAAACGTGAATTGGACTACCAGTATCCAATATCTAGTTAGCAGTATCAACAATTGAGTAATTACAAGGTTTTATCATATAAATACCTTGTTCAGCAGACTTCTGCTTCCTCGGCCTGTTCGAATCAAGGGACAAAATATAAAGAGGACAGTTCCTCTTCTAGTGTCCCTTCTTCTTGGAGTAGAAACATTCTGCAGAAGATTGATCAGCCTTATACTTTCTGGTCTGACTAGGGCCGGAGCATTCTGCACCTTCTTTCCCTTTTTATTTGTTTTCTTCTTCCCTTTCTTGAAGGGACGATGACCTCTACTTCCTCCCACTAAATTCACCACCCCCTTATTCAGTTGGTGGTCTTTCTCGAAAGTCTGCAGCAACCCTAAAAGACCATGGTAGTTGACTGCAGGCTTGTTCATTCTGTAATGATCGAGAAAATCAAGATAGGAGGAGGGAAGAGAATTCAGGGTCGCATCCTTGCCGAGCTGCTCGTGCAAGGGGCATCTGAGTTTGCCCAGCTTTTCAATCAGCTCGATCATGTACAATACATGATCAGTGACTGAACCACCATTCAGCATCTTGGAGTTGTAGATGGCACAAGACACTTTGTACCGTTCTACATCATCCGGGGTGCCGAAGGATTCCTTCAACTTTTGAAGGATTTCATCAGGTTGGGCCTCCTCGAATTTGTGACTGAACTCGTCGTTCATCGCCTCTAACATAATGCAACGGACAGTAGTCCGATCAGAGACCCACTTTAGATAAGCGTCTTTGACTGCACTCCGTGCATTTGCATGAGGGATTTCAGGTGCCGGATCCGTTATCACATAAAGGATCCGTTCATGCTCCAGAACGATTCTCAACCTTCGATACCAACTATCAAAGTTTTGATCCTTTAACTTCTCGTTATCAAGAAGTGACCGGAGCGATAAATTAGAAGACATCTGAAAAGAAAATAAGGCCAAATTAGTGTATGAATTAATAATTTAACCAAAAGACTTGGACTTTAGTCTAAAGGTTTCTCCCACTAATTTTTAGATAGGTAGCCTCTAACTCCAATCTGTGAAAACACTTTTTCAAGTGGGTACTGAAATCCAATAGGCCTCGCATGAGCCCGACTTTGGCCGGCTCACCCATACGAGCCTAAAGGTAGGTTCGTAAACCAATTGTTTCCCTAAACAAATTTCAGTATTTCATTTTGCCCCAGAGAACACCCCAATCGGCCTTGGGGCCTCCTATTGCGGGTCTCTGGTTAGGTCCAACCATTAAAATGACAAATCCAATGCTTCCAGCTAACTAAAGACCAAGCCCGACTTTGGCCGGCCCACCTGGTCCCGTTAAGGAGGTTGCACTGAACCATCATCGATCAGATAGAAATTCCAGTCGCCGGATGTACACCCGTTCTTTGGAACGGCCGATGCACACCAAGCTAGTGGACACATTTCTAACCGACTTAATGGAAGGCTAAGACACTGTCAACTCCTTGACTTAGTCTTTTTAAGTACCTAATAATTTTAGAGGATTTTTTTAGTTGTGATAGAAGAAAAGATAAGGACATGGATCATCCTCCCACTGAATTAATCAGATTTCAGGAGGGTTGACTAAACAACCAACGATCCATGGGCACCTATAGATCAGTCAGACCGATCAACCTGGGTGACATGGGTTAACTCGAGTCATTGAGCTTTTCCAATAAGTTCTGGTCGACTTGACTAGCCAGGTAGGTGAGATCATGGGTGAGTATCCACCATTAACCATCTTTCCTAGACACCAACCAAGTTGGCCAGGAAAGAGGTAGCCTCATACAACCATGATCACAATGCCAAACCTACCTCGACACCAGTCGGTTTACCAGACTCGATCAGATTAGCCTAAAGACTCGGGCATCCTCTGAGCCACTAATTGGATCCATTTTAGATGAACGGATTAACTAATCTAAATATTAGATAGTTCTAAAGAAGGGCCTTAAACAACTTTTGTTTAATCTTCTTGTAATTCGGTTCAACTAAACTTAGGTCTAACCCAGTTATGGACCCAACTAGTCAGCTAACCCAATTAACCCAAAATAGCTTATACAAATTTTGATTAGATTTCATAAACCTTTTTTTTTTTTTAATAAGCCAAACTCTTAATTAAAACAATTTTTAATTAAGTCTCTATGTAAAACAATTTTACATAACAAAAATCATGCATCAAGATATTTTACACATATTTTATATTCATATTAAACATGCCTAAAACATGTATCACCAAATTAAAATAATTTTTAATTTTAATATTCCTTAAGGATCCTTCTGAAAAGGCTAGCACAGATGACCCGCATCGTGTCAAAGACACACGGTCATGGTGAAGGTCTCAACTAGGTTCCAAAAAGAAATTTGGATACATATTAGATTAAACTAATTTTAATCTATTAAACATGCATACAAGATTAGATTACACATGGAACCTGGCTCTGATACCAATGAAAGAAAACAGGTGCTAGTGGTTTGACATGTTTATACACTAGGCATGCAAACAATAGCAGGAGCAGAATGGATTTTAAAAATAATTTTAAAATCCGCGCAACGGAAATCTGCTCCACCCAAAAACTAATCTAATTCTAGTTGCAATTAGGCATGTAGGATAATATAAAATATTTGCAAAATATTTGAATTAAAAATTCAAATCATGCATGATTAAAAAAATAATTTTTCATACCTTATTTTGGTTGGAATAGCTCTAGGATAAACCTGGAATAGGCTGGAATAAGTGGGATAAACTTATTCCAGTCTTCTTCTTTCTTGGACTGCTGAAAACTCTATTTTGGGCTTTCAAAACGGTATCGGAACACTGCCTTCCGGGCCTCCGTTTGCTCCCAAAATTCAGCAGCGGCAACTTGGACATGTTCTCTTCGATCTCCAATTGAAAGCTGCAAGAAAAACTTAGCCAAAAAAATATAGAAATTCACCAAAGTATGCTGCCAGATTTTCTGGTTACAGAAAAACAGCAGCGATCTTCTTGGCGTTGGGAGCTGCAGCAGTGATCCCGGCTCGTGTGGCTTGTTCTCAGGAGTAGAAGGGTACTCCCTCTAGAGAGGAGACATGCCGGGGGCCCTCCGATCTCTCTCTACACGCGGTGCTAGCCGTTGGAAGTGAGTTACACAGTCACAGGAAGCAGCAGACTTCTTTGCTGCAGTGCAGAATTTTGAGCACTCAAATGGACAAAGAAATGGAACTTGTAGCTCTCCCTCACACCCTCCAAAAATAGCCTTAAGTGCACTCTAAAAGGGAGAATGGATCGAGCCTCAAAAAAACTCTCAAACAGAAGAACACCTTGTTGTTACTTCTCTTCTCACGGTGAAACAAAAACACTACTGAAATAGAGGGAACTGCTAGTATTTAAAGGCAGCAGAGAAGAGGGAGATGGAGAGGCTGGGAAAACCAAAGGATGCCAGTTGCCAATCTACCATTAAACAGCCATAAACTAGAGGTTAATGCCAGTGGATGGAGGGAGGAGAAGAGACGCCTGCCCATCGTCAAACCTTCGGTCGTTTGGGCTTCTAGCGCTTGGGTTTCAACATGTAAAACATTTACACGGTAAAAAAGAACACCGGTTCAAAACCGTTCCATGCAAAAATGGTCCAATCCCTTGGTTCAAATAACTGGTCCAATTAAAAGGGGTTCAATTCAATTTAATTGGTTCAAGCCCAAAAAATTGGTTCAAAGGATTAAAATTGGTTCACAACCAATTGGAGGCCAAAACGAACTCCGAATCAATTCAAAATTGATTCAGAAAAATCCTGGTGCAGTCCTGGTCAGCCCGAAATAATTTCTGGTTGACACAGATAAGGGCAGGATGGGGAAAAGAGTGCTAAAAAAAAAAGAAACTGTGACCATAAAACCGAGACGATTCCCAATCGTAATCGGTATCCGGATCAGAGAGTAATCCTCTATGGTGTGTGACCTCATAGGTTCGAACCTAAATCGTAGCACTAGAACAATTCTAGTACCAGCACAGGAAACCATCTAGCAATGGGTCCCGGCATCCGGATAGGTCGAAGATGCGGGAGCAAACTATCGAACCTCTGGCATATGGTTACCGTATAATTCAACCCTTTGACCTCTAATGCTTAGGACGACTGAGATTGGGCTGCCAACCCAGACAGGGTCAGTCCACTACATGTCTCAACCTCGCAAGCCCAGTGACTCTTCACTAGGGCTACCCCGGCCGAGGATTTGCTAAATTGAGATACTACGAGGCATTCAATCCAAACTGTTTGGACAGGTCAATTCCATCTTGGTCCATCACTGCTCCACAAGTACTTGCCTATACCCAAAAACCTTCCGTCACTGGATTAAAAATCCGGGTAGTCCGGCACCAAAGCATAGGGAGTTGCTTGCAAGCTACCGTGATGATCTCAGGTCAGAGGGACACATATACCCATATCCAATCGTGAGTTTCCCTTTGGCAGAAAGGGGCTGCATGGAGTCACGTTCAATGAGATATCACATATCCCACTTGTGGATCACATCAGTGTCACCACACTCATTTGGTCAAGAGGACAACCAAACGATGTGAACTACAACAACCTATACTTGATATATTGCCGTCCAGTACAATATATCCTTTGGTTGTGAACAGGGTTTAAGGACCACTCGATATATCCTCTCTGTATCGAAGTCAGTGTAGTCCTAAGGACTTCATCACATGGAAAGAGTTCATTTCAGGGAAATAATATGTGATGAGTTGCCAAAAATAATATTTTATTAATTCAAAGAAAGGGTACAATATTCAGCACAGCCACCTACAACCCAGGCGATTGGCTTTGGGACATAATTTTTAACAGAATAGAGTTCAGGCAAGTGGAGCATGTCTTGTTTAATAAAGTCACTATTGTTATAGGAATGCTACTGATAAATATTGGTTACAATGAGTCGAGTCTTGGGCAAATAATTCAAAATCAATTGAGAGATGCATGTTATCTATCGTACATTTGCTTTGCAATTTGATTGATCAATTGGATGAACAGCTATGATGTGGCAATCATTGTGATGGTTCAAATTATCTACTAGGTGAGGTTGTTCGGCTACTTGCCCGAGTCTGATTTCCATCAGGAGGATTTTAAATACAAATAGGCTTTTAAATACAAATTCGAGACCTTCATTCTCCTTGCTTTGTTACCACCAAGAGGAGGAGCGCAACTCAAGGTATGCTCGCTTATTGTTAGTGATCACTATATGTTAGCCTTTCAAAAACAAATTATCTCAGTATCCTTTACTTAATTTTATTTTTTTATATTTATTTTAGATACATATATATATATGGACATAGACTGGAGCTGGTTAAATCTACCAAGGTATCGAAGATTGATTTTTATGGCTAGAATTTGTATATACATAACACTTAGATTCTAATTTTTCTCAATATTTTTCTTTTTATGGGAACGATAGAGTACTTGAAGGGAGTTGATGAATTTATCAAGTATGCATATTGGAGATTGGGAAGAGATACATTTAAGTATCCTTGTCTATAGTGTGTTTATGGTCTGATCCATGACAAAGATATAATTAGAGTACATTTAGCTTTTG